>CM046879.1:156697775-158047271 GCA_025667525.1 Glebionis coronaria | reverse complement strand
GATTCCACCTAAATTTTGTGAACAGTTATGCCAATTGTTCACAATTTTCACCAACTCGTTCTTAGGCAGCTTTATTTTGAATTGTACTTTGTCCCACTAATTTGCTTTATCGAATTATCCCATTTTAATATTTTAGAGATAAAGGCTAAGACTTTATTGCTTATCTTGAAAGAGTGATGAAGATATTAATGGTATTGCCACGAGTGAGTCCCTTTAAACCATTACCGCACTTTTTTTACATACCAGATGATATCAATCTTAACTAACAAGTATGTATTTAAGTAATCTTCGATTTCGTTTACACTGTCTATGATTTGAATGTGTCTGAGGTTGCTCGTTAAGACTATGCCATCAACAAGTCTTCTGATCACAAGATGATATCTCATCTACGAGTTCACATAATGCATTATGCATAGCCTTTTTTTTTTAAATCTAGTCACAAATAATTGGGCTCTAATTTAGCCCAAGATGTATTTAAACATTTAGTAATTCATCATTCTTAAAAAAAATCCATCACGCCTGAGTAGGGGTGTCAAATAGGTCGACCCGATCTGACCCGAACCCAAACTCGATAAACTCTTATAGGGTCGGGTTGATTTGGGTTAAACATAGCTTATCGGGTTTGTCGGGTCAACCCGATAACCTAATAGGGTCGGGTTAGGGTTTTATTTTGTTTGTTATCAGGTTATCAGGTTGACCCGATAAACCTGATAAAATATAATGACCCATTAAAAATTTTAAAATAATTGAATTATTTCTTTTGTCACGCTTGATTATTTTAGCTAGTAAGTTTTCTACATGATAATGAGCATCTCTAATCTCGTTACATGCTATTGCATGTTTTTATAGCATTTCAATCTTCGTTTCTTGTTATATCATGCAAATATATGAGCACCTAAATGCCTACTTCTTAAAATTCAATGCATAATGATATATGATATGGTTGGTTTGTTTCGTTATGTACTTATGTGACATATATAGGAAATAATCTACTTGTACTCTCGTGGTTCAAGATTGAAGCTAATATAAAGCGTAGTAGATGAAGTAAATTTTGGGATTAGATTAACACTCAACCCGATAAACCCGATCCGATAATCCGCAACCCGATAGACCCGAACCCGATAGACCCGATATCTTATAGGGTTGGATTGCGGGTTAGTTTTTTATTTTTCAAAACCCGATAACATCCGATCCGATAAGCCTCAAATCCGACCCGATAACCCGTCTGACACCCCTACCCTGAGTATACTATTTGAAAATACTTTTTAGGTCATTGTTTCGTCGCAAATTTAGTCTTTAATTTACTTTTAACAAATAGTTCTTGTATTATTATTCTCTTGCAAAGCTAGCCCTAAGCGATTCGTGAAAATTTATGAAATAATCCTTTTGTTTTACTCATTGTTAAAGCATTTGTACTTAACGAACAATTACGTCTAGCACAAATTTACGTACATCTTGCACTCTGCAACGAAGCGTAGGTTAAAAACCTCGTTTTTCGTGCTTGACAATACACTTTTCGCCGACTTTATTTTTGTATAGTAGACATAGTATGCGTATATAAAATCACCCATAATAATTTAGCACGAATAAAGTACGGTTCTTATGTAGTTAAGTTGACATATAGCTTATTAAGAAACGTTATCTTTGGCCTTAAACCGTGCCTACGGATCTGTATCGCTTTAAAATCTACATAACACACAACCACGTTATGTGTTCATAATATTATACTACGTATAAAACAAAGTCAAAGGGGCTGCAAGATGCATGTAATACTCGATCTGATCGACCATAAGTCGGTAACTATGCATACTTGCAAAAACATCCTTTGACTAAAGGGAAAAATGTCATATTATAGCCAATTTAAAATTATTACGAGTCACCACCTCCACAAAGTATTGACCTTCATTTGCACTCAATAACTAGCCTTACCATAACGTCTCCTAAACTTTATAGCTTTTGTTACCAAGTATGATTATAATATGTCTTGTGATTGACTTTTTCAAATGTTATTGGAGGAACATAGACTATAAATACCCCCATAACATAACCAACCTTTCATCACTAAACTCAAAATACAATACTAGCTAAGCTTCTTTAGTATCATCCTTAAGAAACATGCCGATCCCTGTGATTGACTTCTCGAAACTCAATGGTGAAGGGCGATCTAATACAATGGCTCAGATAGCAAATGGTTGTGAAGAATGGGGATTCTTTCAGGTACTCACTCATCTAACATAAGCATTAATAAAATCAAATTATACAATGTATATTATTATGTGTATGGTATAATTTTGGTGTATATACTATTGCTTTGTAAGTTCTCTGTAATGATTGTTGCATTGTGCTCATTCTTTTACAGTTGGTGAATCATGGTATCCCGCTCGAGCTTCTCACAAGAGTAAAAAAAGTAAGCTCCGATTTCTATAAGTTAGAGAGGGAAGAAAACTTTATCAAGAACTCACCCACCGTAAAGCAGCTGAAGGAGTTGGTGGACAAGAAAAATGAAGACAAACTCGAACATAATGACTGGGAAGATGTTATCCTTCTTTCAGACGATAACGAATGGCCTACCAAGACCCCAGGTTTCAAGTAAGCAGCTATATTACTATCAAAGCTCAAACTAGTCACTATTTAATATAGAAACGTAGATGTCACATTTAACTCGAATAAAATGAATTATTAGGCAAACCATGATGGCATATAGAGAAGAACTGAAGAAACTGGCTGAGAAGTTGATGGAAGTGATGGATGAAAACTTGGGGATACCAAAGGGGTACATTAAGAAGGCTTTTAACGGCGGAGAAGGAGACAAGGCGTTTTTTGGAACAAAAGTCAGCCATTATCCACCTTGCCCTCACCCTGAGATGGTGAATGGTCTTCGGGCTCACACTGATGCTGGAGGAATCATCCTTCTATTTCAGGACGACGAGGTTGAAGGTCTCGAGATTCTCAAAGATGGTAAATGGATTGATGTGCAGCCAATCCCTAATTCAATTGTTATTAATACCGGCGATCAAATAGAAGTCTTGAGCAATGGGAAATACAAGAGTGTTTGGCACCGTGTTCAGGCCATGCCTGACCGGACCAGGAGATCAATAGCCTCCTTCTATAATCCGTCGTACAATGCCACCATAGAACCTGCACCTCAACTCGTTGAAAAAGAAAACCATGACGTTAACGAGTTTGGCTACCCCAAGTTCGTGTTTGGTGACTACATGTCCATATACACCGAACAGAAGTTTCTCCCAAAAGAACCAAGGTTCCAAGCTGTTAAATCTGTATATTGAACTAATATATAATTTTCTTCGAAGTATTAGCAAAGTTGATCACATTCTATCTTTTTCGGATTATGGTCATAAAGCTTAGGTATGAGTAAAAAAATCTCCAGTTTTTTCCATTGTATTTTGTACTTCTGAAACTCTACTTGTTTGTAATTTATCATTCACTGTTCGAATCTAATTTCAAATTGTTTTTAGTGTGTACTTTTGTGATTATTTATATATTTTGGGTGCTGACTATATTATTCTTGGAACCAAAAGAGCTGTGAATAACATGGACAGCCAGATAAATGGCCTCATATATTAGCTAGGATGCATGAACCTGTTTATCTTATATGATTTGTGTTGTGATGGTTTACCTACAGATCATCAATACATGCAATAATACTATATTCTATAATAAATCCATATCAGCTGATAACCTAAATTAATATTTCACACTTTTTATAAGATTGTAAGTACATGCATGAGTACGTATTCGTATCAAACTCTCGTCCTATTTCTTCACGACTCGCTGTACTTTCACAAATTAACAATATTCCATATATATATACCATATTATGCTTTAATCATTCATCAGCATGCGCAAATTGCACTTAATATACTTCAACTTTATTCATTTACTATCTTCTCGAAATTTTACAAAAAATTATTAGTATGAACTTATTATAAAGAGATACTTTATTTGTAATATTTGGAATTTCTGATACAAATTCATCGTAACACGCTGTTAAACACCTTGGGCTTAATTCCTTTTAACATCAACTTTTATTATAGCCCATTGTTCTTAACTATAAGTCTATTTACTTGAGTGATGCTATAAGTCTACTTACTTCAAGAATGACCCAAGTAAAACCTAACAGCACGACGAAAATGTTATTAAAACTCGTCTTTGATAGTTGATACCCTGGTTCTTAACTATAAGTCTATTTACTTGAATGATGCTATAAATCTTCATTAAAATGGTTATTTGAGGAAAAAGACTGCATGAAAATAAAGACTAATGAGGAAAAGTGTGGCCGGCATCTATTTATTTAAACGAGAATATTGTGTCGTCTAGTGGAGCTGCAAACGCCAACTATTGTGTTCTAATACATGGCTTCACCTTTCTTTGTTTGGTGGAGATCTACTTCTATGCTTATTGGAGATAACTCGTTCGGACTATCGTAGAAAGAATAAAAATAAGAACACGACGTAGGGCACAACTTAATATCAATCCCCGTTCAGTTTTCTCTAGAAAAATTGGTGATGGTTGCACTTTTAAATTTTGGGAGGATGCTTGGTTGGTAATATGACTCTTAGATCTATTTTTCGACGCCTGTATCAACCGGAAACACGTAAAGATTGTTGTGTTGCTAATAGATGCAATAAAGTTTATGGCCCTCACTCTAGAACTTGGGCTTGGAGATAAACAATTAGAGATGGGATGAAGATAGCCAATTAGATGGGACGTTATCATTTTTTTCTGCCTTTGACCCATCTGATAAAAAAGATTGTTGAGAACTCACTTTAAGCAACTCTAAAGTGATCAGTTTCAACCATGCGTAAGTTTACTGGGTGCAAATATTTAATAAAATGCTTCCGATTAAAGTCAACAACGCACATGGCATCTTTGTCTTGATAGACTTCCAACTCGTTGTAATCTTGATGCTAGGGGTGTCGATCTTGACTCAACACGATGTCCAATTTGTGACGACCATCTTGAATCATCTCCATGCCAATTTGTTAAATGCTTGGTGGTATGGAAAATGGTTACCACTTGGTGGGATTTGAACGACTACCCAAAGTTGCTTCCGAATCTGCACTCATAGGTCGAAACGGCTAACATGTTGACTCAATCCAAGGCATGCTTCGACGTCATTATTCAAACTGTTTTTTGGATTTTATGAAGATATCACAATAGAATATGTTTCGACTCTAAACCTCCGAGGAAAGATATTCTAGCCGAGGAGGTCAAAATTCATTCGCATTTATGGATCGATAATAGGAGTAGGAATCTAATACCAATTTGATTAGATTGGATCATTATCCTAATGTAGCTTGTTATAAGTCTTTGTAGGTCTTTCTAGCATCTTGCTAACTTTTAATAACAATCTTCGCTAAAAAAAACGATGCATAAGCATAAATGAAACCACTGACACTCTTCATTTGAAACTAATGAATGTTAGGTCGGGTTGTAACTCAAAGAAGGTCGCTTAAGCAGGATCGGAATACGAGTCTCGCTAAACAAGAGCTCTTTACTGCTAAGCTGATCACGAGTTGAACAACAACAAGACGACTATACTAGCATATGAAGTCTCATAATTGATTTTTAAGTGCGAAGGCAAGACGCTCAGTTATCTTAGGTTTAGTTGGTACAAAATAAAGTTCTAAATGGATCCAACTTTCGTTCCCTCCGCTTCCTCAAGCCCTCACTTCCTCACTCAACTCACTCATACGCTCGCCTCACGTCACTTCATCCGCCTTGAGAGGAAGGATACTGACAGTAAAAAATAGTTGTAAGTAGCCTAGGGCTATGAAACAAAGGAGTATCCCGAACGTACACCAAGATGTTGATGGTGATTTTCAAATCTCCCAAAACTTGTTTTTCTTCTTGCAAATAAGTTATCTGTCTTCCATAGTTCCATGTATTATAAAAGACCTCAGTCAACTCATCATAATGTGTTCATGTCAAAGTGCTCATGGACTAAAGACCACCTTATTCAATTCATTGAGGTATAGAAGCGCGCAGTACCTTTTGTAAAATGCAATTGATTAAATGATTACTTAGTAAATCACTTTGGTGTACCACAACAATGATACACAACAAGTTATGTGGAACATTCATACAGTTTCGGGCAATATTCATACAGAAAATTCATCGATCAAGAGCATTTTAACTATCGCCTTGATATATTAGTAGATCATTAGAAAGTGACAAATTTGTTTCAGACTAATCCAAATTTAATTTCGATGTGTAAGAAAGTTAACCCTCGAAAACATAATAATTTATCTTAGCTTCGCAAATTACTCTTAATTACATTATTTTTCTTCGTAAAATGCATTGTCAAACTTTATATTGCTGACTATTTCCGAATGTCACACGAATAGTAACCCCTAGAAATTCATAAGACTAATTTCTCAGAACCTAGTACGAGTAATATTTTTGTAAGTTAGAATTTGTATGTTATCCAGTGTGAACTCTGAATTGAAGACTTATGGTGAGGGTGACAGGGGGATGATTACATATTGTGTCGTTGCTATTTAAGAGTAGGTTTTGGCCACTTTACTCCTTCTATAAAAGGCAACCTTAAAATTTATGTTCATCAAACAACTGGCTGTTATACGTCAAAACCAATACATTCCATTCTTGTATTTTAATTTAATCTATAAGCACAATGCAATCATTTCAATACTTGTCATTTTTCTTACATGCCATCATGTTACTCACTTACTCCTCAATCCCCATTCATTCTCTTTTGACTCTTCTGAACAAATTAAATAGAGGTGGTCAAATAAAAGAGTTGACAACGATGCAAAATGGTTTAAGTCTTACCTAATTCTCATGCACCCTGGTCGTCGAATTTGTGAGCTTCACTGGTTATCAAGTATATATCTGCAAGCAACTATATTGTAAAGTTTGGTATATATGTTTAGGTAGAGGCTAGCAGGCTGGAAATCAAGACACTCTCGTTCTTTTGGATTACTACGTCTTGTTTAATATAATTGGATCTCGGACCTTGGTTCTATTGTCTTCCTAGAAATCCAGAATAAAAATGTGCTATAGAAAGAGATTGAACATACGACTTCCCTAACTCATCCCATAAAATACGAATTTAACTTCTTTTATGTGTGGTCTTACTGACCATTGTAGCACATGCATATGACTGAATGGTAGCCAAGTACCTTTTCAGTTCAAAGGCCAAACTAGGAATTAAGAATGAAGTTTCAAGTCAGATAATTTAACAGGTTGTGAAAAGATGGTGTCGTTTCATTCCTAAAAAAGTTAATATACATAGTATTAGTTTGGCGTGTTTTAAGAGATAGAATTCCTACTCGAGGTGGAATTTAAGCAGAAAAGGTTTTGAGGTACCTTTTATTCTGTGCACTATTTGCAACGTCTCTCCTAAGACCTCTTCACATATTTTATGGTCTTGCAACTTGGCTACTACAATTTGGTCCCTCGTTTTTCGAATGGATAGATCTCCCCCTTCTAGTTTCGAACAACCTGTATGACGCTTTCAATTGACTTGATCACACACGTATAAAGTGAGCTTCTAAGATGATTTTGACTTCTAACTTTAGTGTAGTGGTGTGGATGTTATGGAAGTTTCGTAACAACAAAATCTTCGACGACGCTTCAAAGGGATTTATTAGATCCAATTGTTGATGTTTCATTTTTGTGGTATTCTTCTAGAAATAGAAATTGTAAAGTTTCTCAGTCCAATTCGACTCAAACCCTTTATTAACTCTATTGTAAGGTTTACTTTTTCTAGCTTTTTGCTAATTTTATATATTTCACTCATTCAAAAAAAAAAACATGTGTGAGAAACAAAATTCAATCATCGATTTACAATAAGTTTAAGATTAACATTCTAAAAAACATTGTATAATTAAGTTGACACGGAAAATGCCTCTTCATGAGTCCAATGCATTTTAGAATAGACTTCTTGTTGATAAATCACGAAAGAGACCTCTTCTGTGTTGAAAGTTACCTAGCAAATCATTATCAAACTATTATAACTTTTAGTGGCTTGTTTACTTTTACTTTTTTTTACAATTAGAAATTGATACCCACGCTTCGTCGCGGTGTTTGGGTTATGATGCCAGTTTGGACAAATTTGAATATGTGTTGTAACGAACAATAAAGCCAGAAAAGAGATATTCAACCCGTAGTTCGCTGCGGCACGCGAGGTTATACATAAACAGAACATGCGAACAACAACTAACTACAACTGAATATAATCTGGAGGTTTCTATTCCTCTTCTTAAACAACATTCACAATAATATTCATTATTGATGGCCTTATTCTATTTAGTTTCCTTGTTGCACTTGTCGCGCAGGTACTCCTTCTTGTGGGCCTCAGCTTCCTAATAATGGGCAGTATGATCCTCTTGGGCTAAGGTTTAGATTTTTCTGGGGTAGTGATTTACGTAAAGACGTTGATGAGCTTATTGAGCTCCAAACCCTTATTTGCAACTTGAAGATTACATCTGATCAAGATAAATGGGAGTGCCTTGTTGAATCATCTAGAAGATTTTCTGTTAAAGGTATGGAAAAACTTATCGTGAACTCCTCTCCTCTATTTTACTTAAATTCAACAGGATGGAATAAGCTAGTACTAATCACAGTTAACATATCTCCTTGGAGGATTAAAAATCGTTGAATTCCAACTCGAGTTAACTTAGACTCTAGAGGCTCGATCTTCACTCAACTCGATGCTCAATATGTGTTGACGATCTCGCGACCAAAGATCACGTCCTTGTCAAATGTGGTGTTGCTCCAAATGTATAGAGAGAGGTCCTTAAATGGTGGGAGTTGATCAACATTCATGTAGACAACCTCAATGATGTGTTTTCTCTCTTAAGACGTGCAAATTTATCTTCAAAGTTTCTATATTGTTTGATGTTGTGACTCAATCCACCTTCTGGTTCTTATGGTGTTTTCGAAATGAATTCATCTTTTCTTCAAAAAGACCTAATAAAGACCTCATCCTCAATGACATCAAGCATTACATTTTTGTTTAGATCTTAAATATGCATAGATAAATGTCTTGTAAGTGTCTTTTATTTTCGTTAAAGGGTTTCCTCGTTAAATTTATTCCTAAAAAATAGTTACTTACAAAAGATGTACGTGAATCCTACATCTTCGGCCGTTACATAGGCAAATAACTTCCTATCCGGAAGAAACAAATAAAATTACAACAAAGTCACATAAAACATATAGAAGATTAAAATCTCTTGCTTCCATGGACTCTGATTCAAAGATTATCAATAACAGACTAGACATCGTCCAGAATATCCTGGTCACTCATACATATCATCATCATATGGGTCATAGTCATCAGCATCATTTTATGGGAATCTTTCCGTTGTTCACATACACTATTAGTCCCATATAACATATCTGTCGTTTTAGAAGCACAAAAATTTGTCATATCATTATCCACAGGTTATACCACAACCTCCTCATTAAGATCAACTGAAATATCACCTTTTTCAAAGGAACTGTGTTCCTTTGATCATCCACACCTACCTCATCCTCGCCAAGAAGCACGTGGTAAGTGAAGTATTCCACACTGATCCCCGAGAGTAATTTTTTCTTCAGTAATCTTTGTTTCAACCTTATCAGTTTTCTTAATAATCAAGGTGTGACTAGCAAAACGAGAAGTATCATCTTCAGATATAAATCCAACCAAAAAATCATCTAAACCAACCAACCTAGAGGTCCAAATCATAATCATTTTCAACATAATTAGATCCAGCAAATAAATTTGAGTTACTAATCTCTCAATATCTTGTAACCTGCTTTCAAACCCACAAATCGCTTTATGTGTTTTTTTTTAATCCTCACTTAGCTCTCTGCTAAAAAAATTATACTATGATACCGTTAAAACATTTATATCAATTTGATATGCATGAGTTTAATTGTTCGATTTGTTATCCGTATTTGCATTGTGAAAGAACTCTTTACAAGCAAACTAATATGGAATGATCAAATTTCGTTTGTCTTCGTATAATAGTAATTCTTACATTTATGTATTCCATTAAATAATATCTGTCAATTTTTCACTCTATCGAATATCAACTTTGTATGCTTTTATAATTCAACGACATGAAATACTTGAACTCACAAAAATAGATGATAATATTTCATCCTAACTTATGTCAAATATGTTCTCACAGTTACGTGTGAGCGGATAATTTATGGAAAAACTTTACCAATTCTAATACAATTGTCATTTCTTTTATTTTTAAATTTTAATGAAATCACAGGGCAAAAAAGTCTTCGCCGCTGGTAGGAATAGCAGCAGCATTAATGGTCATACCAAAAATGTATATCAAAGCCAAATTCTCTGCAGACTGCCCTAACCCATTTCTAAGTTACTCAAATAAATATATTCTGCTAAATAAGTTTATTATTTATAAATAATTATATTTGTTCATCACCCATCAATTGTATTTGCTATAACTTTTTGAAAATAGCATTATATTGTGCTGGTTTTTTTTTTTTTTTACTTTTAGACTTATAAAAGTTACATTCAGAGACAAAAGCAAAACCAAATTTTACTCGATGCATACAATTAAGATACGTTTAGGATAAATCAAATGTTTTTTTTCAAAAATTTACACTCAAAAAATCCGTAAATGTCCGAGTATTGAATTAAGTTATAACCAAAAAAAAGGAAACCATTTTAAATGATCCTATTAAGCATTAGAGATTAGTGAGTTGTATATTTTAGCTTGCAACTTAAAACTCAGTAGCATCAGTATTATTTAGGGTTGCTTGTAAGAAAACAAAAGAGATCAACCATGTTGCATTATTTTGGCAAAAGCAGTAAACAAACCAAATAGGACACAAAACAAAAAAATCTTATAACTATCGTAGCATTTAATATATGTCTTTTTCAAATTTGTACACAAAACATTCTTCATTGTTCATACCCTAAAGATCAAATAATTAATAAGAAAGGAACACAATGCAATTAAGTAATAGGTAAATATAAGTTCCTAGCTCCTTTTCCACTTTCATCCTCGTACAAAATTCGACACTCAACACCCAAGATTCAACCTATTCGGTAAGTAAAACTTTCCAATTAGGATACTCTATAACATCAGTCTCTTAAACTTTTTTAGTACATACGTCTTCTTTTCTTCAAGAAATTAATCAATGGTTATGTTACTTTTCTAATTGTTTTCTAAGTGTTTTCGGCTCAAAACTTTGTATGTCTAGCTAGAATTTAGTTTATAGCTTTCTGTTTGTGAATTACAGATCAAAATGGGCCGAGGTAAGATTGAAGTGAAGAGAATTGAGAACAATACAAGTAGGCAAGTGACGTTTTCCAAGAGACGAACGGGGCTTCTAAAGAAGACACATGAGCTATCGGTGTTGTGTGACGCCCAAATTGGTCTCATCGTCTTCTCTAGCAAAGGGAAACTCTTTGAGTACACTACTCACCCTCTCAGGTCGATATAGCGTTTTCTACTTGCGTTCTACAATTACTTTTTAAGCACTCCAAGATGAAATATCTTAGATTTTGTTGAAATATTAATATTTTTTAATTTAGGGTTTTTGTTTATCCTAGATCTTATACGTTTACAATTAGCTAGTCACTTCAAAAAGAAAATGAATTAATTACATAAGAAGGATAGTAAAGATCCACAGATAATTTAAACCCTTTGTATATATATGCATTTTAGGGTTTCCTAAATATCTTAACTTGTGAAATTTTTACAGCATGCCTCAAATCATTGACAGATATCTGAAAGCAACTGGTTCACGTATCCCTGAAAACACTAACCGGGTAAGATCTAGTATTAGAATTTATTTTTAGTAAGGCGAAAATGATAATTACAGATGTTAACTTTAATTGAATACTCTTGTAATGTGAAATTAAGGAACAAATGCATAGCGAGTTATCAAGGATGAAAAAGGAGACCTTGAATCTTCAACTAAGTCTCCAACGGTACAAAGGCGACGACCTTAGCTCGGCACAACTTGAGGAGCTGAATCAACTCGAGCAACAGTTGGAATTCTCCGTCCAGAAGGTCCGAGCAAGAAAGGTAATAAACTCAAAGCCATGACTTAAATTATGGTTATCAGACGCCTCAAATATAGATAGCTATGTATGTCTCGAATGATTCAAACATATGTTTACGGCATGTTTATTGTCTTCTCAATCGACAACAATTTATTCTTTACATGACAGATTCAATTTAACTATAGTGCATGTAATACTTTTATATGTTTTTTTGTTGGTTTTTGGTGTTTGTAAACTTGTTTTCTTAAACATACAAAAATGAATTTTGCAGTTCCAACTCTTGCAGCAGCAAGTGGACAATCTCCAGCGGACGGTATAATTTCATTGTTACAATGCTACGTATCACCTTAGGACTGTATAGATAATGTTTATATGTTAAGCAGCAACTTCGATTACTTCTGAAATTTTATGCAGGAAAAGGTGTTGGAGAAAGAAAACGAAGAGATGTATCATTGGGTAAGTGTGAATCAGAATTTTCAACGTTTAGAGATTTTCATTTCTATGGCATTACAATCTCTTTTTTTAAAACAGTTGATGGGTAAGCAACAAGAGGAGATAAACCAGCAACAAGCAATGGCAATGACTGAGCTGAAGCTAGTAGGACAGGAACATCAACTATTCGAACAATTCCCATTTTATGGATCCGAACAGCCAAATAGTGTTCTACAACTTGCTGCGGATCTCCCTGAGCTTCAACTACATTCCTACCCATACCGCCTCCAGTCCAATCAAGCCAACCTTCAGGAATCGACTAGCGCGCCACAAAACATCTTTGGTAAGTCATATGCCTATCAATTTTTTCTTGTTACTTAATTATTTAGAAATAGTTTTCGCATGTTATTACATACAGACATATATTGTGCAAAGTAGTTTTATAGCCAGATTGTATTAAAAATCAACTTGTTGACTATTCCTTACTCCTGCTAGTTGCATGTGAAAACTGATTGAGAGTCACTTTCTTGATATTCTATAGACCACAATTTTGGTATAGGCAAGGCATCATAAGATTTGTGACATCCATGGTAAAAACAGAATATGTTAGTTGAATATCATTGTCTCGATGTTACCTAGTAGTTTATAGTTTATGAACACATAGAATTTAACATTCAAGTGCAACCTTCTTCATCTTTAAACAAAAATAACTTATGATGTTACGAGCAAAAAGTCAAAACCACAAAGATTTGGTTAAATTTGGCTTTGTTGTTCCTGTAGGGCCCATATTTTGTTGATGTCAAATTGTTATGTAGAGTGTAGACCAGTAGATAATAAAACCTTGCATGTTTATGAAGAAGAGTTATTTACGACACAAACACTTTTAAGATTGACTTGTACTGCAGAGACCCTGTTTATTTTCACTTTTCAAAAATAACCTTTTAATCCGCGCTAAATGAAAGCGGAGCATCAAACAAACACGTGTCAGCTCGTTGTTAAATCGAAAATGAAAAAAAACAAAAAAAAAAGTTTGCTGCGCCTATTCACACGCGGAGAACTAATTGTGTAGGCCCAATTGGAATCTTTTTTAAAAAACTTCTAAATTTAACCCTTAACTTTTTAATAATTACTTGTTTTTTATATATAAAACTTTATCCGTTCAATATTTAGTAAATATCTATCGAATTCGTCAATGAAAATTATACCGTTGCGAAGAGCACTCAATTACGAACAAAACGAGCTCAATATTGATATGCTTTTGACGTACACATAATTTTATAAAAAAAAATGTTAAACTTTGGTATATATATATATATATATATATATATATATATATATATATATATATATATATATATATATGTTTACGTTTTCTATTTTGTACGTTCGCGCTTCATCTTTTATATGTAATATTTTTAAGTTATGCATTAAAGTTTAGCTTTAAATAATAAAAAGTTGCGTTTATATAAAGCTAAATATTTGTGTTAAACGCCAAGTTTTATCTAAACATCAACTTTTATATATAAACGCCAACCTTTTTTTACGTAACATAAATATATATATATATTAATGTGATATTTTTTTTATAAAATTATGTGTACCATCAATATTGAGTTTGTTTTGTGAGTAATTTAAATCTTTTCGCAACGGTATTGTTTTTATTATACTAATTTAATAGAGATTTGCTAAATATGGAACATATAAAGTTTATTATATTAAAAAGTTGTAACAGTAGAATTCAATAGATATGTTTACATTATTGTTTCGTATGTTTATGTTTCATATTTTATACGTAATTTTTTAACTCATGAATAAAATTTTAAGCTTTATATATAAAAAAAGGTTGATGTTTATATATAAAAGTTGATGTTTAGATAAAACTTGACGTTTAACACAAAGATTTAGCTTTATAAAACGCAGCTTTTTATTATGTAAAGCTAAAATGTAATTCATAACTTAAAAATATTACATTGAAAATATGAAACGTGAACATACAAAATAGAAAACGTAAACATATATATATATGTATATCAAACTTTAATATTTTTTTATAAAATTATGTGTACGTCAAAAGCATATCAATATTGAGCTCGTTTTGTTCGTAATTGAGAGCTCTTCGCAACGGTATAATTTTCATTAACGAATTCGATAGATATTTACTAAATATTGAACGGATAAAGTTTTATATATAAAAAACAAGTAATTATTAAAAAGTTAAGGGTTAATTTTAGAAGTTTTTAAAAAAGATTCCAATTGGGCCTACACAATTAGTTCTCCGCGTGTGAATAGACGCAGCAAACTTTATATTTTGTTTTTTTTCAATTTCGATTTAACAACGAGCTGACACGTGTTTGTTTGGTGCTCCGCTTTCATTTAAGCGCGGACTAAAAGGTTATTTTCGAAAAATGAAAATAAACAGGATCTTTGCGGGACAAGTCACACTTAAATGAGTTTCTGTCGTAAATAACTCTATGAAGAATTAAGATCAGTTTATTAAGGCCCATTTTATATCCAGCTCCCCTATAAAAAGGGTCAAATCGATGCATGTCTAATAAAGTAATAAATGCAATTTCTAGAGATTTATAAATTTTAAAAGTTAGTGTTAGGCATTTAGGACGAAATGAGTATTACAACAATGTTATTATATAAATTGTTGTTTTGGTACTCATGACACTTTATTTTTTTTTTTATTTTTTTTTGCAGATTGATAGCTCTAATGAAGAACCTATTATATATGTGAGTAGGAATAACAATTATGAGTGTGAAGACATTTGATTAGCTTATAAATTTTATTTGGCAGCTACGTATACATAAGATTGGACCTGATTTCTTGTGTGTTTGAAATATTTAAGTTTATAATCCGATGGACTTGCAATCCATAAAAGCTTGGTTATTTATAAAGAGAAAATGCACACGTACACATTTAAGTAGCGTTTTTTGTTGACTTGAACCTAATATGTCATGGTTGATAGGGCACCTTGACATTGATATTTATATTTGAACGACAAATTATATTAAGAGAAACAACTAGCACTGAGCTAGAGTAAATTAAGAAGGATGTCTAAGTCAATTAAGGGGATGTTTGAGGTTGATTATTTAAAATAGATTATGTGTTTTGGAAATGAATAATCAGATAATCAGTGGTTATAAAACGTGGTTTTAAAATTTAGTGTTTGAATTTAATTATGTGGTATAATAACGCAATAATCAGATAATCAGTTTTTAAAGTGTTTAGCAAATCATATTATTGAATAACAAAAAGGATAAAATGACTAAAAAAACCTTATCTATTCTTATATTACGTGTATTTGAATTTAACATAAATTGTCGATTAAAATTTGATTTATAACAACGAATTAAGATTCATAGCTTATATGACAGAAAATATAATAAAAACTTGCGAACAATATTATATATAAAATTGCAAATGTTGGAGTGAAACACGTGTTATCCACAAGTTTAAATATGTATTTTCTTTCCCAAACAATTAGAAACACACACGTAGTTTAGATAAACATAGGTATTATCTCCATCACCGAACAATCTTTATCATTGTATCTCAAAATATTTTTTGCAAAGTAAATGAATTTATGGTATATTCAACCTATTCAGTTTTGAAGAGTTCTCACAAAGTCATGGCGATGGCGACAAAAGACAGTAAATTAGTAACGATCGTGGTAGAGAATCAACTTGATAGAGTTGAATAAAAGTTGCAATCGATACCTGTGAGGAAGAAGATGCTTATATTTTGAGGGTAATTTGATAATTTGACATTGAATAATCAGTTTTTGCATAAATGCGTTTTGTGGCTGTAGGGGTGGGGTTGCTTTTCAAAAACGTGGTTTTTGAGTGGTCTAAACGTAGAAAAGTGATTATGAGACACTGATTGCCAAACACTTAAAGATAGATTATTGTGTTTTGTAACTGCAATAAGCAGATAATTTGTGCCCAAACGCACTCCCAAACACCCCCTAATTCAACAAAGGATTTTACCACTTCTAAACTATAACTAAGAAAAAAAACTAATATTATAAAAAATGTTGCTTTCTCTTAGATTATGGGAATCAAAAGTGACATCGTTTCGCAAACGCTAAATCGACGATAAAGTTATAGCCAAACCATCCCTTTTTTACTTCAGAGTCGTTTCAAGAATCCAACCAAGAGTATAGATCATCAACAGAGGTACTATCGACTAAGGATTATCAACCCAATTGCTAATGTGATTCCAAATAGATTTCGCATAGTGGCATGCCAAAAGTATTGAAAGTATAATTGGTTGTCCCTTTCATTCCATGAACATTACAATATATAGCTATTATAAGATTATTCTAGAAACAACATAAGTGGGCTAGGCCTAACAAAATTAACAAAGCCCATAATCACTAATACAATAATGTCTAACACTCCCCCGCAGTTGGAGCGGGAGAAGACCGAACGCTCAAACTGGAGCGAAATTCTTCAAATAAAGCAGATGGCAACCCTTTGGTGAATATATCAGCATATTGGTAACGAGATGGCACATGAAGAACACGAACATGACCACGAGCAACCATATCACGAACAAAATGTATGTCAATATAAATATGTTTGGTCCGCTGATGCTGAACAGGATTAGCAGTTAAATAAATAGCACTGACATTGTCACAATAAACAAGAGTAGCAGATAATAATGGCATATGAAGTTCACGAAGAAGATTACGAAGCCATGCAGTTTCAGCAACTACATTAGCAACACCGCGATACTCGGCTTCCGTACTTGATCTAGAGACAGTGTGTTGCCGCTTGGATGACCATGAGAGTAGATTATCCCCAAAAAAGACACAATAACCTAAAGTAGAACGCCTAGTAGTAGGACAACCAGCCCAATCTGCATCAGTATAATCCACAAGAGATCGAGTGGATGATGGATATAGTTGAAGCCCAGAGTCCAGTGTACCACGAACATATCGTAATATACGCTTAAGAGCCGAAAAATGAGGCTCTCGTAGATCATGCATATAGAGACAAACTTGTTGTACAGCATAAGAGATATCCGGACACGTAAATGTCAGATATTATAAACCACCTGCAAGACTACGATATAATGTAGGATCAGATATAGGATCCGCGTCAGCACCAAGCTTAGATTCTGTATCAACCGGAGTCCGAGTAGGATTGTAAGAAGCCATATGTGCCCGATCAAGAAGGTCCATTGCATACTTATTTTGAGAAAGAAACATGCCTGTAGAGTCACGAGTAACCGAGATACCCAAAAATAATTAAGAGCCCCCAAATCAGTCATATCAAACTCCTTATGTAGAAAAGAGATAATACGCTGAAGTAAAATCTGTAGATGAAGCTATCAGAACAATATCATCAACGTATATCAATAAATATGCAACCTCGGAACCATGCTGATATATAAACAGTGATGAGTCACATCGACTTGAAGAAAACCCAACTCGAAGTGCATATCCTGCAAACCGTTGAAACCAAGCACGCAGAGCCTGTTTCAACCCATATAAAGACCGTTGTAATCGACAAACATGATGTGGAAATCTAGGATCCACAAACCCAGGTGGCTGGTACATATAAACAGTCTCAGAAAGATCCCCATTAAGAAATGCATTCTTAACATCAAGCTGGTGAACAGGCCAATTCTGAGATAATGCAAGACTAAGAACAATACGAATAGTGGTTGGCTTAACAACCAGGCTAAATGTATCATCACAATCAACACCATATTGTTGGCTACGTCCATTAGCAACGAGACGAGCCTTATACCTGCTCAAAGAACCATCCGCATGATATTTGTGCCGAAACAACCACGTTGACCGAACCACATTAACATTAGGTGGTTTTGGAACAAGAATCCAAGTACTATTTTTAATCAATGCATTATATTCATCATACATAGCATCTCGCCAATTAGGATCAGACAACGCAATAGCAGGAGATTTGGGGAGAGGAGAAATGTGAGAGGTATGACCGTGGAACGAGGATTGGGTTTGACAGTGACAACTTGAGCGCATGTGACCATGGGATGAGTTCGAGTAGGCGGGGGTACGGTATTGGGGTCAGAAGTAGATTGGGTCGTTTGAGTAGTAGGTTGGTGCGGAAGTGTGGTTTGGCCAGATTGGGTCATTTGACCCATAGTGGGGATCGAAGTGGATTGGGGCGAAGGGGGTGTTGGTGACGTGGGTTCGTGTTGGTTCAAAATAGGTTCTTGTTGGGCCGAAGAGGTGTCTTGTGTCATTGGGTTTAGGTTTTGCTTAACGATAGCATATCGAGTAATAAGTGATGGTTGATGGTCTAGAAAGGTATATGATGGTGGATTATGAGATGAGACTGAGGCATATGGAAATTGAAGTTCGTCAAATGTTACATGGCGAGAAAGGATGATTTTGTTTGTGTAAAGGTCTAGGCATCGATACCCACGATGATAAGCGGGATATCCTAAAAAATGCATGGGGTGGCACGAGGTGCAAGCTTGTGTGGAGGGTAAAGGTGTGGGTAACAAAGACATCCAAAAACACGTAAACGAGAGTAGTCAGGTTGTTTGTGGAATAATTTGGTACACGGTATTTTATTTTGAATAGCAGTAGAGGGAAGGATGTTTAGCAGGTATGCGGCCATATGTAATGCTTCGACCCAAAATGTTGAGGGAAGGTGAGCTTGGAAAAGAAGAGTTCGTATAATATTATTAATGGTTCGTATCATTCGTTCTGACTTACCATTTTGTTGTGAGGTTTTGGGGCATGAGAATCTAAATTGTATACCGTGTTGAGAAAATAATTGAAAGAGGTTGGCGTTGTCAAACTCACCACCATGATCACACTGAAAAGCTGTAATATCACATTTGAATTGATTATTTACATAAGAACGAAAATGAAGGAATTTTTGAAATACTTCTGTTTTGTACGCAAAGGATAAATCCATACATAATGAGAATAATGATCAAGAAATAACACATAATATTTAAAACCACCAGAACTAGCAATAGGAGACGTCCAAATATCAGAATGGACAATCTCGAAGCAACGAGTAACAACGGAATCTGAATTAGAAAACGGAAGTCTCACATGTTTTCCAACTTGGCACGCATGACAAATATGAGGAGACTTTTCTTTATTATAAGAAATAAACTGACGAGAAACAATAGAACGTAACACTTCTTCCCCGGGATGCCCGAGGCGTTGGTGCCATATAAAAGGAGTAACAGAAAGCAAAGCATGAGGGGTAGGAGAAGGTTGGGTGACTGGGTAAAGATCTCCTGAACTATCACATCTAAGAAGGATATGACGGGTCAAAAAATCTTTTACTGAGAAACCAAAAGCATCGAATTCAACGATACAATTATTATCCCTAGTAAATTGACGAACAGAGATAAGATTTTTGATGATAGTAGGGTGACTAAAACATTATGTAAGTATAAAGGACGATTAAGGGAAGGTAAGATGCTATGGCCAGTGTTAGTAACAAGTATAGAATTACCATCACCAACACAAACAGATGGATATAAACATTTATTATAAACAGTATTTAAATTATTTGTATGTGAGTTAAGATGAGATGATGCACCTGTATCCAAATTCCACGTCGAATATCGAATAGCTATAGTATTAAAAGCAATCAGGAGTACACACGGAGCCGCGCCTAAGATCCCACGTTTAAACATATGGTGATGAGTTTGTGATATTTTACATATTGCTAGACAAACCCAAGCAGCAATAAAGTATATATATATATAATGGTTGCTGCTCCTTTTCTTGAAGGCCTAAAACACAATGACGAATAAATAACTAAAGATTGGATATCACCTTTCTCTGTCCACACGTCATCAACAACCAATTCACAATACAAATATAGATAAGACGATAGATGTATAAGATTGGTACGATGAATTGCATTCAACCACTGCCGTCGCTTTTTTTTCAACCGGTAAAGAAATAGAACAAAAATATTGTAGGGAGAAAAATTAGGAGAAGATCGGTACTGCTCTTGATACCATATTGAAAGTATAATTGGTTGTCTCTTTCATTCCATGAACATTACAATATATAGCTATTATAAGATTATTCTAGAACCAACATAAGTGGGCTAGGCCTAACAAACTTAACAAAGCCCATGATCACTAATACAATAATATCTAACAAAAAGGAGGTGATCTATATATTCAACACCCACACAACAAACTGGACAAATAATGGAGCTGATATCAAGACCTAGAAATGATAGATTTAAGGAAGGAGACGCCATAAGAAGATGCTAACTTTTAGAGGCAAGAAATTGTACATCTTGTACTTGACAGAAACGATGGTAAGAAAGATTCATCTGGATGATGTCTAACGCCACTAACAAAAATCTAAACGAGAGCCAAGTTGAAAACCTTGGAGATCTTTAAAAACAAGAATAATGAATTACTGTTGTTACCTTGCAAATATTTCCTTCACCTACGCCATAGTCATATCATTAAAAAAAACAATCGTTAATGAAACAATTTGGATACTAACCAAAATTAAGAAAAAAAATCTATTATAACAAGCTTCTAAAAAACATCTACAAACCATGTGTCCTTTCAAAAACGAATATTAGTCCCATCACCTACTTTCATATTTGATACTATTTATAAGACATGTCGATACACTTAATTAATTCACCGCACAACTTGTTGAGAAAGGTTATTTTGTATATCTTATATTATGTGAATACAAGTAGATCAATCATCACCTTCCATCTATTAAAGATCAAAGGTTAAGATTAATCCCACATTTATTATTAAAAATCAAAAGAACATTTTGGTCTTTTTACATCCCACGTACCCTATCTCCCATTATCCCTATAATCCTGTCTTTGTTCGTCAGATTCACACACACATAAAAACACATACAAAAACACACACAAATACACCTTTAATCCATAAACCCCGATCTAAAAATCATGATTTTGATCCATCCTCGATCTATTATCTCATCATCTCCTTTGTATTTAATCAAAACACCAGGTTATATTATCATGATTTTTTTTAGGTTATTTGACAGAAATAAGCTTATTTTTTAAGCTTATTTAACGTGAATTAATATACGAGTTTAGATTTGATATGAATAAGATGATAGCTTTTTTTTACCTTATCAATGTATTATTTTTAAGCTTGTGATGTGATTATAGATATGTTAGCTTATTTGATCTGTTATAATTAAATTTCTTTTATGTGTTATAATTAAACTTAATGTAAATAAGCTTATTAGGAGAGTTATATAAATAAGCATATGAGTTAGAATAGATTTATGTGAATAAGCTTATAAATGAAGTTTATTGAAGTTGTAGGATAAGCATATGGTGAGGTATGTGAATAAGCTTATTAAGAGAGTTGTGCTTAAACTATAGGTTATAATGAACAGATGTATTAAATATGATACATCCTTACATCATATATGATAAATATATCATATATGATAAATATATCATATATGATATATGGAGGTATCATATATGATAATATGATAACGTGCTTGAAAACAAATACAAGCAAGTCTGGGATTTCCTGGTTGGTAGGGGTGTTCAGTGTTTGGTTTGACACCGAACAAACCGAAAAATAAACTGGATCGAATCCAAATAAAACCAGACCGAAACTATTAATTGGTGTATTGTTTGGTTTGAATCCGAACCGAAGTATCTAATTGGTGTTTGGTTTGGTTATGGTTTGACAAAAATAAAACCAAACCAAACCGAAAAAACCGAATAACTCTATACACATGAAATTTTTAAGTTTTAAGTATATATACATATATTATATCTTATTATCCTAAATAGTTAATTTTCAAACTAATCACTCACCGGATAAAATATTGATGTATATCCCGAGAAATTGAGCGAGAGTTTGCCTACTTGATTCATATATATTCTTATATATGAAGTAAGTTTAGAGTATACGTGTATTTGGATGTGTAAAGATGTACTATTCAAGTTAATAAGAATTTTGAAAAAAAATTTCAAAGAAAATTAGTTTACCTTTTTTTACTTTCATTTGTTAATAGTAAGTTTTAAACCTTTTAAGTTTTTTTAAAAAAGTTTGTCGATTTACTTGAGCACTTTTAAGAGCTTATAATTTGTTATTTTTTACTTGAAAATGTAGGTTTTTGTTTCTGACTTCTAGTTTATATTTTGAAGTTTACTTGAATTTGGTTTTCTTGGTTTAAACCGAAACCAAACCGATTTTGAATTTGATTTATGGTTTGGTTTTATCAGTATTATAATTGGTTTGGTTTGGTTTTGGTTTTAACTTAATAAAATTTCAAACCAATTAACCTTGTTGGGTCAAAAAGTTGATGTGGCAGAAACTCAAAAATGAAGAAAACGTGAAGTATTTGTCTAGGCGTTGACAAGAGCATTCCAAGCGTTGACAAGAGTTATTTAGGCGTTGATGGAATCAAGCATTGTCAAGAGCAATCCAAGCATTGTCACATGCAATTCAAGCATTGACAAAACGTAGACAAAAGAAGCTAATGGAAGCTTCTATTTAGATAAACATGCAAAAGATTTTCTGCATAAGTTTATTTAAATAGAAGATTTACTTGTTTATTCATTCTTATCTCTTGTAAACCCTAATCCTTACACTATAAAAGGAACCAAGGGTCATAGGTTTTATATATCATATCATTCATTCACAATGTAAACCTAAAGTGTGTGTCGCACTAGACGTGGGATTCAATGTATACACGTCTAGTGGATGTTTGTTATTAATATAATGAACATCCCTAATTGTTTTAATTCGTGTCTTTGTGTCTAAACACCTTGTTATGATCATTGTTCTTTTCCGCTATGTTATCATATGAACGATGATCAACCCTAGATATATGGTTCATAACCATTGAGCCCAACGATTATAGGGATCAACAAGTGGTATCAGAGCTTGTTGAGAAACTTTTGATCTTTAAGTAACGCAGAACCCTAAAACACCAAACCCTAAAAACCCTAAATTCTCAAAACCCTAAAAACACCATGTCTGGCACAGATCAACCTCCTGCTTTGCTACAAAACAACTTCTCAAACCCTAGTATCAAAATTCCCATGTTTGATGCCAGGAACTTTGAGCTTTGGAAGTCCAATTTTGAGCAATACATAGCTATTCATGACTACACTCTTTGGGAAATTATCGAATATGGGAACACATTCGATAAAGCAGCAAAGATTACTGCTGCTATTGCCACAAGGACAGCTGTTCCTAATTGTCCTGAATCTGATAAGGTGGAAAAGCCTGAAGATGGGAGAGCTGTTGCTGTTGAAGACATAGCCAAGAAGAGGGTGGACATGAAAATCCTGAACATCTTGAAACATGCCCTAGGTCATGAGAATCAGCACAAGTACAAACGATTTGAGTCTACAAAAGAGCTTTGGGAAGCTCTTGAAGTAGCACATGGTGGCAATGCTGATACAAAAGAAGAAAAGAAGAAGCAACTATTGCATGAGTATGCTGTCTTCAAAGCTCAACCTAATGAGAATCTCAGCAGTGTGAGAAGTAGACTTCTTGATATCACAAGTCAACTTTCCTTCATGGGAAAACAGATTGATGATCCTGAATTGAATGCTACTTTTCTCAAAAGCCTTGGTGATGTATGGAAGATTGAGACAAGATCTATTCTTGTCAATAATACTCACAAGACTTCCAGGTTTGATGACATCTTCAACAAACTAAGATTGTTGGAGAATGAATGGCAATTGGAGAGTGATAACAAATCTTCCAGTAGCAACATGGCCTTCTTTTCACAAAGTGAAGGCCAATTTGATTCCATGAACTTCTATGGACATTCAGCAACTGGATCTCAAGGTGTCAGCGCTGGATGTCAATCTGTCAGCGCTGGATCATATCCTGTCAACGCTTTGTACTCAAGCGCTGACACACACAATCATGGCGCTGATAGAATTAAACCTGCTGGTTTTGATCTTGATACTGTGTGTGCATTCATTGCTTCTTTGCCCAGTGATTCAAGGATTACATATGAAGATCTTGAGCAGATAAGTGATGAACAATTGGAAGAGATGGACATCAAGTGGACTATGGCTCTTGTAAGTTTAAGAGCAAACAGGTTCAATAAAAGGTTCAAGAAGAAGATGACCTTTAATGCTAAGGATGTTGCTGGATTTGACAAATCCAAGGTGGAGTGCTACAACTGTCATAGGATGGGGCACTTTATGAGGGAATGTAGATCTCCAAGGAGATCTGATGCTGGGAAGCCTTCTAGCCAAATGATTAAGAACCCAGATCCCAAGGCCATGGTTGCTGTTCAACAAATTGATGGTGTTGGAGAATGGGATTGGAGCTGGATGGCTAAGAATGAGGAAGAGGACAGAGCTTTGGTTGCTGAGGTTAAAGAAGAGCATGCTGAATATGCTCTCATGGCACACTCCTCCTCCTCATCAGATAATGAGGTATATGATGATGCTTTCTGTTCTAAGGGTTGTCGTTTAAATACTGAAAAATTAAAACAAGAGATAGTTAAATTATTAGATGAGGCAAGTACTGAAAGGTGCAAAGTTTCTAACTATCAAGTTGCTCTTACCCAAACAGAAAAGACAGTATCTGAGTATAAGAAAATGGAGTTTGATTTAAAGGATCAAATAAATATCTTAAAACATGAGTTACATCAGAGTAAGGATGTTCAAGATATAGTGAATAGGGTTAATCTTGATTTGATAGCTCAGTTAGAAGAGGCTAACAAAAATAAAGATAATGTGAGTCTTAAAATCCAGAGATTTGATAAGGCCACACAATCCCTAGGAGAGTGTGTTAGTAAACAAAGAGACTCTAAGGATATGAGTGGGATTGGGATGAATAATTATACTGTTGTTCCACCACCAGCTGGGGATTTCTATGGTGTCCAATCAAAGGACTTATCTTGGACTGGCTTGCCAGAATGCCAAGAGGAGGAGTTCATTCCTCCACCTAGAGTGACTTCCCCAGTTGAGGAATATCAGCAAAAGCTGACTGACCTAGAAGAGTGGAAGAAAGCAAACCACACTTTGTTTGTTAAGGGAGGGTTATTGTGTGAAAGTCCAAATGAGCCCACACCAATCAAGAGCCTTGATCCTAAACCTATTAAGATCACACACCCTACCACTGGCAAAGCTGTTGACCTTGGCCCACAATCTGTTAGAAAACCTAGTGTTAAATATGCAGAGATGTATAGAAATTCTAGGTCACCAAAAAGCCAAGTTAGTAATCATGGAACAGGCTTCTTTGCTTCTAGACCTAAGACTATGTCTAGAAAAGCTTGTTACACATGTGGTAGCTTCTCACATTTGGCCTACAAATGTGTCAACGCTTCCAATGTCAACGCTGATAGGAACCATTTCAGCGCTGACAAAAGTCAACATAGGTCAAACACTTTCAGACCCAATACCTTTGTGAACAAGAGTTCACAAGTTGTTAGACCAGCCCCATTCTTTTCTAGAGGGTCTAACACACAAGGCCTAAGACCTTTTCAAAAGTCAAATACTTGGTCAAATAGGCAATGGGTTCCTGTAGCAAACCCTAGGTTCAACGCTGATAAGAGTAATCGGGGCGCTGACAAGAGAAATTTCAGCGCTGATAGAAACACTGCTAAACCTAGGTACTTGCAACCACAGGGAAATAGGTCTAAAGCTTCTACTAGCTTAACATGGAGACCAAAACAAGACCAGAACCCTAATTCTACTGGTATTTCTATGACATGCAACAGGTTTCATTATATTTCAAAGGCATTGTCAACACCAATTGGGGTTAACTGGGAATTTCATTCAAACAGGGATGAAAATGGGGTTGTTATGAGAACCAAGTCTGTTCTTGTTGAACAACCAAATGAATCCAAGTCTTCTAAGGCTTGGGTTCCCAAAGAAAACTAATGTGTTTTCTTTATGTGCAGGGCATTCAGAAGAAGATCAATGATTATGGATACTGGGATAGTGGATGCTCAAGGCACATGACAGGAAAGGAAGACTATCTGACCAATTTCTCTCCTATTCAAGATGGTGATAAGGTATACTTTGGAGGTGGCTACGGCACAATCACAGGAAAAGGAACCCTTGTCACCAACAATCTAAGGTTTGATAATGTCTTCTTGGTGAAAGACCTGGATTATAATTTGTTTAGTGTATCACAAGTGTGTGATAACAAAAATAAGGTTCTTTTCACAGATACTGAGTGCTTGGTGTTAAGCAAAGATTATAAGCTCCCTGAGGAGAAATGCATAGATTTTAGAACACCAAGGCATAAAGACATATATAATGTGAATCTTAATGGTATTAAGGTAAATAATAAAATGTCATGTCTGTATGCTAAAGCCTCAGTAGATGAAAGTAATCTTTGGCACAGGAGACTAGGGCACATAAACTTTAAGAATATTAATAGGCTTGTGAGGCTTGGTTTAGTTGATGGTTTGCCTGAAAAGGCTTTCCACAATGACCACTCTTGTGTTGCATGCCTTAAGGGCAAGCAGCACAAGGTCTCATTCAGGTCTAAACAGGTGCACTCTAGTTCTAAACCACTTCACTTATTGCATATGGACCTCTTTGGTCCAACTAATATAGAAAGTTTGAAGGGTAAATCATACTGTTTTGTCATTACTGATGATTACTCCAGGTTTACATGGACTTTCTTTTTAGCCAAGAAAAGTGAAACTGCCCTAAGTCTGATTAATTTTATTACCCAAATTGAAAAGAAAAATGGTAATGAGGTCAAAATTATTAGAAGTGACAATGGGGGTGAGTTTAGAAATCAGTTGTTAGATGATTTTTGTGCCAAGAAAGGGATTACTAGGCAGTTTAGCATAGCTAGAACCCCACAACAAAATGGGGTTGCTGAAAGGAAGAATAGGACCCTTATTGAAGCAGCCAGAACCATGTTGGCTGATGCCCACTTTCCTATAGCCTTTTGGGCTGAAGCTGTTAACACAGCTTGTTATGTTCAGAATAGGGCATTGGTCAACAAGATACATAATAAGACACCTTATGAATTACTTTGGGGAAGGAAACCCAATATTGGCTTTCTTAAGCCATTTGGTTGTCATGTCGTTGTGTTAGAAACTAGTGAGGCCCTAGGTAAATTTGATTCAAAAGGTGATGAAGGCTACTTCATGGGTTATTCAGTGCAGAGTAAAGGATATAGGGTTTACATTAAAAAGGAAAAACGTATACTTGAAAAAGTACATGTTAGGTTTTTATAAAGTAAACCTAGTGATCCTGAGAGTGGTCCAAATTGGTTGTTTGACTTAGAACCTTTGTCTAGAGCTTTAAATTATATGCCTGTTACTGATCCAGACATTGTGAAGGTAACTTCAAGTGTTTTGGAAAAGAGAATTGGTAATGTTTCAGGTATACAGGTTGCTAAGGAGGATGGACCACCAGCAGCTAAATCATCTCCCCCACAAGAATATGTTACACTTCCTATATGGACAGATGAGTATTATGCTGCTGCTACTGCTGCAAGGAAAGATAATGGTGGTGTTCAGATATCACCAACTACAAACATGCATGATTTTTCAGGCGCTGACAAAGGGAAATCAAGCGTTGACACGACCAATTCAGACGCTGATGGCTCCAACGCTGACAACATCAGTTCAAGCGTTGTTAGCCCAAACGCTGATAAACAAGGATCAGACTTTGGAGACACCTTTACACAGCTTTTCTCTTCTCATTTTGAACAAGGTGGACCTTCTAATGTCCATGAAGAGATCTCTGTTGATCAAGAAGAATCTGAAGAAGATATTGGCAATATGGAGCGTGAAGTTGAGGACACCAGACTTTTTGAAGGAGGAGTTCTCACCTCCACAGCTAAAGATCACCCCACGTCTCAAATCATAGGTGATGTTATGGCTCCAGTTCAGACAAGAAGATCCCATCAAGGTCTTGGTGGATTTATTGCCAATATACACAAGAAGGTTGATACCCCTCTTGTACAAGCATGTTTGTTTGCCTGTTTTCTGTCACAGGAAGAACCCAAGAAAATTTTTGATGCTCTCAAGGAACCAAGTTGGGTGGAAGCAATGCAGGATGAGCTTCACCAATTTGCTATACAGGATGTTTGGGAGCTGGTTGATTGTCCTAGATATGTGAGACCAATTGGGACAAGATGGGTTCTGAGGAATAAGAAAGATGAAAGAGGCATTGTGGTCAGAAACAAGGCACGTTTGGTAGCTCAGGGTTATACACAAGAGGAAGGAATTGATTATGAAGAAGTTTTTGCACCAGTTGCAAGAATTGAAGCTATAAGAATTTTTCTAGCTTATGCCTCTTGTATGAATTTTACTGTTTACCAGATGGATGTGAAGAGTGCTTTCCTCTATGGGACAATTGTTGAGGAAGTATATGTCATGCAACCTCCTGGTTTTGAAGATCCTAAGAATCCAGACAAGGTTTATAGAGTGAAGAAAGCAATGTATGGACTTCATCAAGCCCCAAGAGCATGGTATGGTACATTGTCCACCTACTTGGTGGAAAATGGTTTCAAAAGGGGCACCATAGATCAGACACTGTTTACAAAGAAGAAAGGAAAACATGTGTTACTTGTGCAGGTCTATGTTGATGATATCATTTTTGGGTCTACTGATCCAAAAATGAGTGAGGACTTTTCCAAGCTCATGACAGATAAATTCAAGATGAGTGCAATGGGTGAGATGAACTTCTTTCTAGGGTTACAAGTTCAGCAGAAAGAAGATGGTATCTTTATCTCCCAAGACAAGTATGTAGCTGAAATCTTGAAGAAATATGGTTTTTCTCCACATGAAAAGGAGGCTTCCACTCCTATGGATAGACAACACCCTTGGGGAAAACTTGGAGCTGGAAAGGATGTGGATGTTAGGCACTATAGATCAATGATTGGATCATTGATGTATCTTACAGCTTCAAGGCCTGACATCATGTTTGCTGTGTGTGCATGTGCACGCCATCAAGTGACTCCCAAAGAATGTCACCTTTTTGTTGTGAAGAGAATTTTTAGGTACTTAAGATGTTATCCAGATCTTGGATTATGGTACCCAAAAGATTCTCCATTGGACCTTATTGCTTATTCAGACAGTGATTATGGTGGTGACAAGTTTGATAGGAAATCCACAACTGGTGGATGCCAATTTCTTGGGAGCAGATTAATATCTTGGCAATGCAAGAAACAAACAGTGGTGGCAAACTCTACAACTGAAGCAGAATATGTGGCAGCAGCTGCTTGTTGTGGACAAGTCTTATGGATTCAGAACCAGCTGTTGGATTATGGGTATAATTTTATGCATACCAAGATTTTTGTAGACAATAACAGTACTTTATGCATTATTAAAAATCCTGTACATCATTCTAAAACCAAACACATAGAAATTAGACATCATTTTATAAGAGATTGCTTTGAGAAAGGTTTAATACAACCAGATAGGGTAGATACTGAAGATAATGTAGCTGATTTATTAACTAAACCTTTTGATGCTGGAAGATTTCAATATTTGGTAACAAATATTGGAATGGTTAATCTCACTTAATATGTGTTTTGGAACCTTTTTGTAAAAGTATGTACCGGATAATGCATTGTTATTGGTCTTTGTGATGATTTAGATTTTCCACATTCTTTTTCTAACACTGACAAAGGTAAATACAACGCTGTCAAGTGTTATTTTGCCGTTGTTGGAGATATTATTGTCTAACGCTGACAAGAGTTCCTTCAACGCTGACAAGTGTTGTCGGGACGCTGTCAGCAACAAATGTTAGTTTTGTGGTTTTCATCTAAATGTGCAGGTAATGGTAGCTTTATGCCATTGGATACAGAGTTGCTTATGGATCTTTGAAGAGTTATTTGGACATGTTTTGTTTATGGATGATGGTTGGAATATTTATATTCCTATCTTGACATAAATTTTTAGTGTTCATATATATATTTTGAGAACTCATGTATCATAGTTTGAGGGGAGGTTTAGGAACCTTTAGGACTCTTGGGTATTCTTAGAATACTCTCATCACAATTCTAGATTGTGTCCACTGGTGAGTATGGGTTAGTTTTTCTAAACCATGAGGCACTGTAGCATGCATAGTATATCAACTTTGCATGCTGCCAAGACATTTTTGGCCTAGAATTGGTTGTGGTCTGTTGGGAGGCTTGGGAATCCTTTTGATATGGGTTTTACCTGGGAGTAACAAGGATTTTATGAGGTAACTTGGTTGTTAAGAATTTTGGTTAGCAAGGGACACTAGAGGACTGTTATGTCTATCTTGCTTATGCAAGTGTGCATAACTGGACAGTGCTTGCCGCCCTATGATAATTATCAGCTTTTGGTTATCTTCTCTAGGATAAGTTACTTGTTAAGGTCATTTTTCACTTTTTAAAAACAATTTTATTTTTGGACGCTGACAAGATTTTTCCAAGCGTTGTTGTGACCAAAATGGACGCTGACATGGCTTTAGGCGAACGTTGACAAGATTATAGCCGTTGGGCGTTGATGGGTTATATTTGACCGTTGACAAACAATGGGACCTACCCAGTTGTAACTTTTTGACATATTTTCAAGCCGTAATTTTAGGAGTTGTTACTTTCATTAAATGCATGGGATAACTTATAAACTTTTTCAATATTTTCATGATTGATTTTTGAAAATCTTTGCCTATTTTTGGGCCAATCACGTGCATTCATCCACTCCTATAAATTTGGCTCCTATTTTAAACAGGGTATCTATAATTCTTGTCTAACATTTTTCTCTTATCAACCTTCATCTTTTATACATCAACTTAACAGCTTTCATCAATGGCACCAAGATTTAACTCAGCAGAATTGGATTTGGGATTCAAGTCTCAACACAACATGATTGCTTATCTTGTTGCTGATAATATTTTGTTCCCTCAATACACTCAGATGGTGGAGTATTTGAATGCATCCCCATTAAGGTATGCTCTTTCTCATGCACCACTCATACCAGTCACACACATTAAACAGTTTTGGAACACTGTTAGTTCCTCAACAGTTAATGGAGTGACAACATTGAATTCTATTGTACATGGGAGACCTTGGGTGGTTACTGAGGCCTTGGTACGCCAGGCCTTGCATCTTAATGATGCTGATGGTATAACCATGCTTCCCATATCTGAAATAGAACAAGGGCTTAGGGCTTTGGGATACCCTATTCCTGATGAAGGTACTCTTAATAAGTACCATAAGCAGGAATTTCCCCCAGCCTGGAAGTACCTAATTCACATTCTCCTTCAATGTTTGAGTCCCAAATGTACTGCACATAATGAGATCAATAGATCCATTGCATCTGCTATTGTGTGTATTGCAACAGGGCAAAATTATAATTGGTCTAAAATGATTTTTGAAGGAATGTGTAAAAACAAGGGGACAAAAATGACTTTAGCTTATCCCCGTTTTCTGCAAATGGTTTTTGATGCTCAAAGATATTGTTCAAGGGATCACAATGACTTTTATAAGATCCCTGAACAAAAGAAGGCTATTTTTCCCAAGATGAATTCACCACCTCATAGAGACCTACCATTAACCCCAGCCATGCTTGCTGTTATTGCAGCAGCACAACCCCAACCAGCCCCTCAACCTCATATTGACCCTCAACCACAACTTGAGCCTATCCCTGAACCTTTACCCTCACCTGACCAAATGCAAATAGACCAAAATCCCTTTGACGCTGACACATCTAATGTGGGCGTTGATATGCCTATTTCCAACGTTGACACCCAACCATCACAATCCCAAACACCCCTTAACCAACCTACATCTACACCATCTTCTACACCATCTTCCACACCACCAGAATATAGGTTGATTAAACGCCAAAGGACTGCTGGAGTGTTCTCCTCTGGTGGTCCTAGCCATGAAGCAGAGAGAACCACCACCACAAGTGTGGCTGGTGACCTGGGTGAGGCTGGGACTATTGGTTCTGGCTTAGAAGCTGGCCAAGACAGTCCCACCATAATTAAGTCCTCATCCATGCCCAATGAACCTGACTTGGGAGGTCAAATCCCCATTTTGGAAGAGGGCAGACTAGAACCAATGACGCTTTTAGAATTGACGGCTGTTTGCATTAGCTTGCAAAAGCAAAATGCAGACTTGGTACAAATTGTCAGTAACCAAGGCCTTGAACTCAAAGATTTGAGGGAAAGGATTGTTGTTTTGGAGAGTGCTCATTCAAGGGGAGGTATGGAGGAGTCTTCCAAAGGGGAGGAAGCAAGAAATCTGAGTGATAAGAGCAGTCAAGATGGTCAATCATTGGATATTGCTGAAGCTCTTACTACATTGAAGGAACAAAAAGGTTTTGATACGTCCTTAATCTCTCCAACAAATTTAAATTTATCATTTACAGATATGTTGAGGGAGGTTACACAAGGCGCTGAGGGAAAATATTTGGGCGTTGACAAGGCAAGTTTGGACGCTGACAGAAATATTTTAGGCGCTGATAGAGGAAATTTGGGCGTTGACAGATCTGCTGAAGGAGGTGATGTATTCCAGTCATCATCTATCATCAAAGATGTTCCTACTCAGGTATTATCATCTACCTTACCAACAATTGAACCAACAGATAAGGGTAAGGGTAAGTTGGTAGAAGAAGTTGTTCCAAAGCATGCAGCTCAGATTGAATTTGATAGAAGACTGGCTGAGCAAATGATGGAACAAGGTGAGAAGGAAAAGTCACCATTTGTTGTGACTTCTTAAGAAGAAAGTGATGGAGCTAGCTCAGATTCAAGTGTGATGATTGTTGAACCAGAAAGACTTGAGTATGGTGATGAGCTTGCTAGGGAAAGGCTGAGAGATTTGAAGTTGCAAATTGATTTTGATATGCCAGAGGTAGTTCAGATGTACAATTCTTGGGAAGAAAGCTGCATGGATAATCCAGACTTGACCATTTCAGATCAGATATGGGGTTTGGAAATTCTTCTTAGAGTTCAGCAGGATTGTAAGGTGATGTTGAAGTACAGGGCAAGCAACATTCTCTCTGAATTGAAAAGGGATAGAAGGAAGCTCTATTTTATGTTGCTCAAATGTCATGGAGTTGGATGGACACATCAGAAGCTGAAGGCTTTGACATTTGATGAGTTGGAACATAGGGCTTATCCTATTTGGGTGAAAGTGCAGGAAGAGAACACTTTCAGACTTCTTTCAGATGAAAGAAAGGAGCAGCTTGCAGAAGAGATGGCAATCAAGAAAGCTATGATAGTCCCTAGACCAGTGAAGAAGGGATTTGTTCTTGAGTTTCCAAAAGATATGTCTCAACTGTATCCAAGTGAAGCAATCATTAGAAAGAGCCTTAAGCTCTCCCCATTAGAAGCTTCAGATATGGTGCATGTGTTACCACTAGATTCCAGGAATCCAATTATAAGTTATGAGGAAGATGAATGTGGATTCTGGAAAATTGGAAGATTTGGCAAGGAGGTACACACTTTTACCACTCTCATATCTTTATTTGCAAGTTGTGACAGAGAAGACTTGGTAGACCTTTGGAGGTTGCTAGAGACCAAGTATGAGGCTGAAGCACCAACTTCAGCCAATGGAATAAAACTTTGGACCACATTCAAAAGAATGTGTGGGACAAATGAAGAAGATCCTGAAATATGGAAGGATCTTGAAGATGACCTTAGTGGTCTTCAATGGAGGTTATATTCAGCTGCAGGTGTATACCATTTGAGTTCTACAAAGTTTGCTGAGTATTTACTTGTAGATGCTCAGTATTTCATATCCAAGGCTGTTTTGGAGAAGATGAAGGACACCCAGTTGGAGATAGACTACACAAGTGACGTGGCAAAGAATTTGATCAGATTTATTTATTACCAATATGATAAGATTTGTCAGACTCCTCCAAGTTCTTAATGTTTATTCAGAAACTTGATCATAAGAGTGGATATCAAGTTTAGGGGAGGATTGTTGGGAATAAATTTAGGCCAGAACACTTGAACGCTGACAAGAACAACTCAAGCGTTGACAAGAGCAAAGTGAGCGCTGACAGCATAAGCGTTGACAAGATAAAGTCAAGCATTGACAGATTGAAGACAAGCACTGATGGAAGATGTGAGCTACACGTATATTATGTTCTAGATTACTTCTAGTAAGGATAGAAACGACAATGTATTTTCTATGTTTATCTTTACCTAGAATAATTGATTCGTAGCTTATTGTACAAGACTTCTTGTTCTATAAAAGAAGATCTTTTAGGTTAATGTTTAATATCAGTTTTCATAGTATTCGCAAGTTAAACCTTTCATTGTAATCAACAAGATTATTCTAATACAAGTGAAAGTTTGTTTAACATCATTGTGTTTTAGATCAAGTGTTAATTCCGCATAACACTTTGTTACTTTATTCATAAGCAAAGGTTTCTCTAAGTGTAGTACTTGATTTAATCTCGTTTACACAAAGCTTAATCGATCTAAGTTTGGGATCAACAAGTGGTATCAGAGCCTAAGGCTCATGATATCTAGGTCCGACGAGGTGTTCGTGTATGGTGAAGAAGAAAAATTCGTATGGAGTTTTTCTGGACGTTTTTGTGTGCGCAGCAGTATTCAGAAGGTCATAACTTTTGATCTAACCGTTGGATCGTCACGAAATTTTAGATGTGTGTTCTACATACATAGATCTAAACATCCACCGGAGGGATTGTCAAGTTTTATCCCCAGGCAAAAGTTATTAAGCGTCGAAGTTGGCTGATCAATGATTTTCAGTTTTTCTGCTTTCACATGAAATCATGAACTAGGGTTTCTTCAAACCCTAGATCTACATATAAAACAGGATTTTGTGAGATTGGTGGCTGTTAATTCAGGATCTATGGTTAATCTACAAACCCTAATTAGGGTTTCAATGCACAAAATATTAAACCCTAGATCTGTGTGAAGTTGTTGCTGTGTTTGATCGCTGTGTAAAGTTCACATGGTTAAGAGACAATCGACAACACTTCATAAGCTGTTAAGTGGTGATGTGTTCTTTACTCTGTTGTTTTTTTTTTTAAACTACGGATAGGAAGACAAAACCATGCTGGTGGTGACGTGATGCAAGGATGTGTGGACCAAGAAAAAGCTATACATGGTTTATGTTCACACAGAAGCAAGTGACGTCTTGTTCCCATTGGTAGAAAGCTTTAGTTCATACGATACTAGCTCTTTCATTGGTGGATTTTCTTGCGTTCACACGGCTGTTCCTTGATATCACACGAGTGTTTGATGTTTGTGTTCACACGGTTTGTTAATTATGATTGGTCAAGAAATTGTCTAATTCACACGGATATATAGCTTTGTGTTCACACCATGAGAAGCTTCTGATTGGTCTAAATCTTTATGTTCACACGATGAATATGTTCCTATTACATGGTTACTATGGACGTGCGAGCACAGGATCAAAGATGTTTTAATCACTTGTTTAAATTCAACGTTGACAAGAAAGAATGCAACGTTGACAGAGCACGTTTTGACGCTGATAAAAATGGACGCTGATAGGTTTTCGTTTGGCGCTGACGTGTGTAATTCAGACGCTGACAGGAAGAGTTTCAACGCTGACAGGAATAAGTCAACGCTGATAGGTTGACAGTGTCGTCCGATATATGAGCTTCAACGCTGATAGGTATTGTCAGATATCGGACAATACATCTGACCAAGATATTGGACAGAAGAGATATTGGACAACACATGGATAGCTGCTGTTTGAGAAAATTAGACGTTTTTAGCACACAAAAAGGAGGATTATACACACAAAGGTACATGGAATCTCCGTTTTAATATAGAATATCAAGTTGATATTTATGGCTCGGATATTTTAAATGGATTAATGATTTTAAGGCGAGTTAGCAACCATTCATGGAGTTATTTATTGGAGTATGTAATCGGGATAACCTTGTAGTTATTCGTTAACAGCTTTTACATATGAAGATATTGATTTGTCATGAAGAGGTGTTAGCTTAAGGGGAAGAATTCTTATGGTAAGTTTGATGATTGAAGAAGATTTTCGCGAGTTTGTGTTCTATCATATCTTAAAGTCATGGACTTCCAGCCACTGACTTTAAAGGTAACTTGTTTATGCTTACATGGTTACTGATGAAGTGATACAAGGTCTAGAAATATGTGATTTTTCTTATGGTTCTCTATGCACATATTTGCTATCACTTGAAGGAGTTACATTATCGTGCTCAGTGTCTCACAAAGGATGAGGATTTTTGTATCAGCCACATACTTCATCACATCATCGTACAAGATATGGAACATAAGTTTGGGTTATTTTACTTCTACATCAAAGACTACTTTATTTATTTTTCTTCAGGATCATTACATAGAGCCTTCTTCTGGAGAATTTTCAAGATTGCATACATTGTTTACTTCCTTGTTGATGTGATAAAAAGGGGAAGAAAATACGTTCTACACTTGAGGGGAAGCAATCTGAAGATCATGTACAACTTACAAGAGATACACATAGAGTTTTGCCACTATCAACTAGGGGAAGATTGTTGGGTCAAAAAGTTGATGTGGCAGAAACTCAAAAATGAAGAAAACGTGAAGTATTTGTCTAGGCGTTGACAAGAGCATTCCAAGCGTTGACAAGAGTTATTTAGGCGTTGATGGAATCAAGCATTGTCAAGAGCAATCCAAGCATTGTCACATGCAATTCAAGCATTGACAAAACGTAGACAAAAGAAGCTAATGGAAGCTTCTATTTAGATAAACATGCAAAAGATTTTCTGCATAAGTTTATTTAAATAGAAGATTTACTTGTTTATTCATTCTTATCTCTTGTAAACCCTAATCCTTACACTATAAAAGGAACCAATGGTCATAGGTTTTATATATCATATCATTCATTCACAATGTAAACCTAAAGTGTGTGTCGCACTAGACGTGGGATTCAATGTATACACGTCTAGTGGATGTTTGTTATTAATATAATGAACATCCCTAATTGTTTTAATTCGTGTCTTTGTGTCTAAACACCTTGTTATGATCATTGTTCTTTTCCGCTATGTTATCATATGAACGATGATCAACCCTAGATATATGGTTCATAACCATTGAGCCCAACGATTATAGGGATCATCAAACCTGAACCATACAACCCACAATTCCGAAAACCGAACCGATGAACACCCCTACTGGTTGGTAATTAAAAGTTAGTTGTGTGTATATTATCATATTTGATAATCTTGTTGAAATTCACCTTCTGTAATATATCATATTTGATAATCTTGTTGAAATTTAGCTTTTGTAAGATATCATACTTGATAATCTGTTTGAAACTGTTAGCCTCAACATATTGAGTCGAACAAGAATGCTCGGTCATAGGTTATTATTGTAACATTAGTTAGAACGTTGTAATAGGTAGTTAATTAGTCGTGGTTTACGGGCTTGGATTTAAACTAATTAAAGTCCAAAAGACAAGCCCGCCCCAATATATAGTCCATTAAAGCCCGCATGTGGGTGGACTATATATACTACCCTCCTAGCATGTTAGGAGGGTTGGTTATTCATTTTTTTCACACTTCTAATCTAATATTCCAAAAGTTAATCCTCTCATCCTCTCTACTTTCTCTCACTACTTTCTTTCTCTAGGAAGTCATCTCTTCTTCATCTCACATCTATTTTCTTTCTTTCTTCATTGCTTAATCATCACAAATATATGGGACAACAATTGGTATCAATCGCCATGGGGTAGTTTTGTGATTCGTTGTTGATTTTACTTGGTTCATCTGATTTTCTCTTATAATCATCTCGAATTCAAGATTTTTTTTTTGTGTTTTCTATGCTCTAAATCTTGATATAAATCTTCTACATAGTTGTGGTAGGGATTTGGTCGCATTTGGTTGGTTAAAATCGCGGATTTCTTGTCGAAAAATTCATCTTTTTACCTCAAAATCTCGTAACAGTACTATTATTCCGATTGGTGTAATCGGAAAAGGGATTATAGATTCCGATTGTGATTCCGATCAGTAGCATCGGAAAAGGGTTTAAACATTCCGACCAGCTTTCCGATCTCATTCCGACTGGACTTCAAGTATTCCGATTGCATTCCGATTTGCATTCCGATTTGGGTCTTCCGACAAGGTTATTCCGATTAGGTTATTCCGACAAGCTTATTCCAATTAGGTCATTCCGACAAGGGTATTCCGATTAGAAGACATTCCGATTTGGGTATTCCGATTAGGTTATTCCGACAAGGTTATTCCGATTAGGTCATTCCGACAAGGGTATTCCGATTAGGAGACATTCCGATTTGGGTATTCCGATTAGGACATTCCGTCAAGGTTATTCAGATTAGGGCTCATTCCGATGACATGTTTTGCTAAATTTTGTTTGAGTATTTTTTAGACTTAGCCACCGTCTAGACTAGTTTCGGAATATCGTTTACACGAAGATCAAAAAAAAAAGTTAAAATTTTTCCGTCAAGTAAATTCAAATTTTTTCCATACTAGTTTTAGGACATTTCTAGCTCAATTTCAAAATTTGGCGATACAAAATTTTTTGGTCTACCGTTTTTGTCGGACTGGAGAATTTATTGTCGGACTGGAGAAAAATTGCAATTTTCGGAATTTAAACCACAACAACAATCACAACAAATCTACTTAAGGTCCATATTCACTTCATCATTTCAGAGAATATTGAGATGGATTCTACTGCCGAATATCGTGTGACGAACAACAACATAATGGTGGCGGGTAACAAAGAGAGACCACCAATGCTTGTGTCTGGTCGGTATGCTCAATGGCAATCACGTTTCATACGATACCTTGACACAAGACCTAATGGTGATGCCTTGAGGAAATGTATTACTCATGGACCATATATATTCAAGAAGATCTCAATTCCTCCAAGAGCAGCCACAGATACTACTGATCCAATACCTGCAAGTGAACGTGATGAAACAAGAGCTGATCTCACACCTGAAAATTGTGCTTGGCATGATGCGGAGAAGGAAGCCATCTATATGGTTTTAAGTGGGATTGGAGATGATATTTACTCCACGGTTGATGCATGCCCGATAGCACATGAAATGTGGACTGCTATTGAACGCTTGCAACAAGGAGAATCACTCAACAAACAAGATGTAAAAAACAAACTTGTTTTGGAATTTTGGCAAGTTTACTTCAAGGGATGGAGAATCAATTGACTCTTACTACTCCAGGTTTTATAAGATGATGAATGACATGACAAGAAATAATCTGCAAGTCTTCACCATGCAAGTAAATGTTCAATTTCTTCAACAACTTCAACCCGAGTGGACACGGTTCGTCACTTTGGTGAAACAACAAGAAAAGCTAGACGAGGTCTCATATCATCGACTCTTTGATATCTTGAAGCAATTTCAGAATGAAGCAAATGAGATTCGAGCTGAACGTATTGCCAAGACGGCTAATCCACTTGCTTTAGTGACTATAACTCAACATGTTCAAGGTCATAACTCTCGTGCTCCTAAGTCATATTCCACTACATCATCTTCACCATGATCTTCCACATCATCTAAGTCTTCATCATCCACAAGATCTCGAGGTAAAGTGCCAAGAGCACCATCACCACCATCTGAGTCATCATCTGAAGAAGATGGTGATGAAGACCAAGCTCAAAAGAATCGAGAGATGAAACAACAAATTGCTTTCATAATGAAGACTTACAAGAAAATCTACAAACCCACCAACAACAATCTTCGCACATCATCTAACACCAAGAACCGATATGTTGAGAGTCCTCCAAGGTATGACACACGTCGACGTGGTGAAAGTCCTTCTAGGTATGATCGACATAATCCAACGCATGTTGAGGGTTCTGCAAGGTATGATCGACAAACTGCCAAGTATGATACTCAGAGGATTGTTGCTGCTACTGGGAATAGGGAAACGGTTGGAAGTCAAGTGGTTCAGCAGAGTGGGATTCAATGTTTTAATTGCCAAGGTTATGGGCATATGGGAAAGGAATGCAGGAAGCCGAAAAGGGTTAGAGACTCCAGCTATCACAAGGAAAAGATGTTGCTATGCAAGAAGATGGAAGCAGGGGTTAAATTGTCAGCTGAGGAAGGAGCAATGCTTGATGATAATGATGATGAAGATTCTGATCAAGAGCTCGATGTACATTACTCGTACATGGAAAAGGTTGAAGAAGTTCTCAAAGTCACTGAAGATGACAATGGCCCTATCTTTGACACTGAGCCACTCGATAAGGTACACACTACTAATGAATATAATGTGTTTGGTGATATTCTCGAGCATAGTGATCTACCCAATGCCATTAATGACACATTGATACAATGATTTTGTATGGATTCAGATTAAATCTCGGTATCCTCTCGAATTGATTACAACTCAAAGTGGAATAGTTGTTCTTGGTACAAAAAGGGTTGTGATTTTCTATGCTACTAAAAAAGATCAAATGCATGAAATAGAGAAAATAAGCCAAAAATAACTAATAAAAAAAGTTCTGAATGAAGAAAAAAAAAGTTCTGAATGAAGGAAAAAAAGTTCTGAATGAAGGAAAAAATTCTGAATGAAGGAAAAGTTCTGAATGAAGGAAAAGTTCTGAATGAAGGAAAAAGTTCCGAATGAAGGAAAAGTTCCGAATGAAGGAAAAAGTTCCGAATGAAGGAAAAAGTTCCGAATGAAGGAAAAAGTTCCGAATGAAGGAAAAAGTTCCGAATGAAGGAAAAAGTTCCGAATGAAGGAAAAAGTTCCGAATGAAGGAAAAAGTTCCGAATGAAGGAAAAAGTTCCGAATGAAGGAAAAAGTTCCGAATGAAGGAAAAAGTTCCGAATGAAGGAAAAAGTTCTGAATGAAGGAAAAAGTTCCGAATGAAGGAAAAAGTTCCGAATGAAGGAAAAAGTTCCGAATGAAGGAAAAAGTTCCGAATGAAGGAAAAAGTTCCGAATGAAGGAAAAAGTTCCGAATGAAGGAAAAAGTTCCGAATGAAGGAAAAAGTTCCGAATGAAGGAAAAGTTCATCCGGAACCTGGGAACATAAAAACAGTCGTTTACCCGAAGAACAAGGAAACCAATTTTGATCCAAAAATCACCAAGTTTTTCACCAAAAACTTAAATAAACTAATCACAAAGCATCTACTAACCATAAACTACAAATCCCATCAACAAAAACACAAAACCCAACAACTTTTGAAGATCAAATCAATCAAATAAAAACTTGAAAACTTGAAATAAAAGATGATGATGAACAAGATGAAATGGAAAGATTAAACAAGAACTTGTATTGATGATTAATGTTGTAACAATCACAAAACAAGAATTAAAATTACAAGATTAAAAATCAAAGATCAAGATCACCAAACACCCTAGTGGTGTTGGTGATGATACGAACTAAAAGGGAGAAAAAAGGGGAGGAGAGGAAAAACTAAAAACTAACTGGCACTATGTGTGTGAGGTGTGGGCTTTATATAGCCTTGTCTTTTGGTTGGTGAGTGGGCTTTCTCCCGTTCTTCTTGTCTTCTCGTCTTTTCAGAAAAGTTGACGTTTTCGATTTTGATTCGGGATTTGTTGTCGATTAAATTCAACTCGTCTTTTAATTTCTTCGTTTAATAGACTTGAGTTTCTTCGACTTATGTAAATCTTCCATCTTTGGTCCTTTTCTTCGATAAATCTTCGAATAGGCCCAGTGACTTCAAATCTTTTGCATCTCTTGGACAATAGACTTTATCTTGAGTCTTTTTCTTCAGTAAAACCCGTGCAATCCCATGTTTTCTTTAATATTCATCCGGTTGGCTCTGAAAACACAATAAACACAAAAACCACGCATAATTCCAAACAAATGATATTAAATACGTGTTTTGGTCTCGTTTTTAGCCAGAATTAAGTGGTAAAAGGATGGGTGTTTACACACCTATCAAATCCCCTACACTTAACCATTGCCATGCCCTCATGCAATGCTTAGTGATAAAGCAAATTTACACTTTTCTCATAATTAATCAACCTTGGCCTTATTCAAATACTACTAAACAAAAATTAAAGTACTAAAAGAAGTTAAAACTTTAAAGGAAACAAAAGGATAGAAAACCATTTTCACTTGAACATAGCTACATGGAAATAACTTGCAAAGAGATCAAGGACTTACATTAGGGCTTTGGTGCTGCGCAGATTTATCACCCTCAAGTTTCACGTTCCCCAAACTAAGCTTAAAAACGAGATCATTGTTATTATAAGTTAGCAAATCAAACACTTACACACATGGCTTAATTAAATGCTTAAACTCCCTTATACCTAGGTGTATCTCTTATATTTTATTTTTGTCTTAGAATGATCATGAAGATGCATTTTTGGACTTATTTCGATAGTTTATTTAGGCTGAAAGCAAAGTAGGACGATTTGATCAATAGTTAGTTAAAGGACAAAATCTCTTAAAACTGCTTCTCGGGATATCAAAAAGTTCATATCTTGGCATAACTCGGTTCACGATTTGATACCTTTCTCGGGCCGATATTTGGCATGTACTTCATACTTCATATCTTGAGAGACGTGCTTGAGATAATGGTCTTCTCATCGTAAAAGAGTTTCTTCACTTGGAGACTTTTGAAGGGTTCTCCAACTTTGTTGACCACGACTTCATGATTATTCTTCAATCTCTGATTGGGATTTTGAGATACAACGATCCGCCTCCTTTTCGGACTTGGATCTATTTATCCTCATACCTTGTTAGGGTCTTTTCGGATAGACTTCTCCATGATCTTTATGGGAGTTGATTGCTTTTCGTCGTGAGTCTTGATCCTTCATATTGACTTTGGGAATAATGCTTTTCACGTCACTTTGGATCTTTAGCAATAAAATGGAATCCTCATGCCTTGTTAGGGCCTTTTCGGACTCGCCAATCTTCGCGCCCCGCTTCATAAGTTATGCCTTGGCTATGAACTCTTATCATTATCGAGCAACTTTTAAACGATCTTGGGCTAGAAGCTAAGTAACTTTTCATATCGTACAACCTTACTTATTGCAGATAGTTTACTAGCAAGTGATGGGAGAATAGGCAAATAATTATACCAAGTGAGCTTGTGCAAGAACACCGACTTATAATTGACTCTATCATTTCTCGTCCTCCACAATTTAAAATCTCAAGTAATGAGACTCGTGGATACTTAGCCCAATAAACCAATTAAGGTCTACCTGGTTAAGGATACTAGCTAGAATAAACTTGGATAAGTCTATTCGGGTTGAGTCAAAATAAACGCAACGGGCCTAATATGTCAAAGACTTCTAAACTAGCTACACCACTTTATTAAAATTTGACTTTATTGCGGGATATATACATATGAAAGCAACGATAAAAATTTAAAAATTACGACTAAATGGCCAAAGTTAATAAAAAATTTGAAAAATGTTGAGAAATATGATTTTTCGGTTAAATGAAGGCATTTTCATGGAAAAGTCCACTTAAAACTTCGATAGAAGTCCCTCCTACACTTAAGATAAACATTGTCCTCAATGTTTAAGCATGTGGGAAAAATCTCCCCTACACTTATGACATTGTGCACGTTGGTTAACTCAAGTTAAGGAAGAGACGACTAAAGTGATCAATTTCAAATGTGAGTATGAAGAAAATTGAATCACGATAGTTGAGAGATAGAACCGGATTTTGGATAACACGGGAGCACGGTTCTTCAAAGATTCCAAGAGTGCACTTATCCCTGTAATCACATCACCACACAAAGACAAACACGTATAGAAGTCCCCCTACACTTAGGAGGTTAAAACATAAAGGATAGATACTCGGGCTGCCTCCCGAGGAGCGCTTGTTTTTGATAACCGAGTCACGAGCCTGACTCGACCCAAAATTAGTTCACGGGGAACGTGGTGAGGGATGGAATCACCTCATGAGAGGTGTCCTCACCAAAGTACAACTTCACTCGTTGGCCATTCACCTTAAAATTAGGTCCATTAGGTTGAGCGAGCTCGAGAGTACCATATGGAAAAATTTGGGCAATGGTGAATGGGCCGGACCAACGAGATTTGAGCTTTCCCGAGAAGATTTTCAACCGAGAGTTAAAAAGTAAGACTTTGTCTCAAACATGGAACTCTCGGTTCTTAATCTTAGAGTCGTGAATGAGCTTAGTCCTTTCCTTATAGATTAAAGAATTTTCATAAGCCTCATTACGGAGTTCATTGAGCTCATTGAGTTGGATCTTGCGTAGGTCACCGGCTTTGTTAATATCAAAATTGGCCCACTTCAAGGCCCAGTAAGCCTTGTGCTCCAACTCAATGGGGAGGTGGCAAGCTTTCCCGTACACAAGACGATAAGGCGTACAGCCGATCGGGGTCTTGTAAGCAGTACGGAAAGCCCACAAAGCATCATCAAGTTTATCAGCCCATGAGGCATGATGCTCTCCCACGGTTCTTTCCAGAATTCGCTTAAGACCTCGGTTGGATATTTCAGCCTGGCCATTAGTTTGTGGGTGGTAGGCTGTGGAAAGACGATGATTTACACCGTACTTAGCCATGACTCTAGCAAATTGGTCATTGCAAAAATGAGTCCCACGATCACTAATAATGGCACGAGGCACACCGAATCTAGCGAAAAGAGCTTTCAGAAAGTTACAAACCACCCTGGCGTCATTAGTAGGTAAAGCTTTGGCTTCAACCCACTTTGAAATGTAATCAACAGCTACAAGGATGTATTTGTTTCCTTTAGAAGAAGGGAATGGCCCCATAAAGTCGATACCCCAAACATCAAAAATTTCACACTCTTGAATGAAATTCTAAGGCATCTCGTCTTTATGTGTGATCGTGCCTTGTTTTTGGCAAACATCACATCTTTTAACCATATCGTGAGCGTCACGATATATGGAGGGCCAATAAAATCCCGAATCAAACACTTTTTTAGCGGTGTAGTTGGGACCAAAGTGACCACCGGTGGGTCCTTTGTGGCAAGCATCAAGGATTTCTGACGCTGCCGGTCCATCAACACATCGGCGGATAATCAGATCGGCACATTGTTTGAATAGGTAAGGGTCATCCCAAAAGTAAGTCTTATTGTCGGTGAAGAACTTTTTCTTTTGTTGGGACGTCAACCCTTCCTTGAGAATTCCACCCGCCAAGTAGTTTGCAAAGTCCGCAAACCACGAGGTTTCATTAGAATTCGAATTTATAGACATTAAGGTCTCCAAGGGAAAAGAATCATTGATTTCTTTGGTCGGATGATCCCCTTGGTAAGGATCCTCAAGTCTGCTGAGATGGTCCGCGGCTAGGTTTTCAGCTCCTTTTTTATCGCGAATTTCGATTTTAAATTCCTGGAGCAGCAAAACCCAGCGAAGAAGTCTTGGTTTGGAATCTTGCTTTGTCAACAAGTACTTCAACGCGGAATGATCGGTATACACAATTGTTGTAGAAAGGACAAGATAGGGGCGAAATTTTTCAAAAGCGTAGACAACAGCTAAAAGCTCTTTTTCTGTTGTCGTATAATGCAATTGTGCCCCCGTCATTGTCTTGCTAGCGTACTGGATTGGTTGGAAGTGTTTGTTCACTCTTTGTCCCAGAACCGCTCCAATAGCAAAATCACTAGCATCGCACATCAACTCAAAGGGAAGCTCCCAATTAGGGGTAACCAAGACGGGTGCCTTTGTTAGCTTATCCTTAAGCGAGTTGAAGGCTTCAAGGCACTCTTTGGAAAAGATAAAAGGAGTATCTTTTTCCAAGAGGTGTGTCATCGGGCGAGCGATTTGAGAAAAATCTTTGATGAATCGACGGTAGAAGCCCGCATGACCCAGAAAACTTCTCACACCCTTCACGGTTGAAGGTGGAAGCAACTTGGCGATAACATCGACTTTAGCACGGTCTACTTCAAGACCGACTTTGGAAATCTTGTGTCCCAGCACGATGCCTTCTTTTACCATAAAATGGCATTTTTCCTAATTTAGAACAAGGCGAGTGTCTTCGCACCTTTTTAGCATACGTTCCAAATTGGCAAGACAAGAAGAGAAGGAATCCCCGAAGACCGAAAAATCATCCATGAAGACTTCCATGGTTTGTTCAACCATGTCATGGAAGATAGCTAACATGCACCTTTGGAAAGTCCCGGGCGCATTACATAAGCCAAAAGGCATTCGTTTGTAAGCAAATGTGCCATAGGGACAAGTGAATGTTGTCTTCTCTTGATCTTGGGGATCGATGGGTATTTGGAAATAACCCGAGAAACCATCAAGAAAGCAGTAATATTCATTACCGGCTAAACGTTCAAGCATTTGGTCCATAAAAAGTAGAGGGAAATGATCCTTTCTCGTGGCGTCATTGAGTTTGCGGTAGTCTATACAAACTCTCCACCCAGTAACGAGACGAGTGGGAATCAACTCGTTGTGTTCATTGGGAACAACGGTTATTCCGCCCTTCTTGGGCACACAATGGTTTGGACTAACCCATGGTGAATCCGAAATAGGGTAAATCATACCCGCATCAAGAAGTTTGATAACCTCTGTTTTGATGACTTCATGTATTTTTGGATTCACCCTTCGTTGGCTTTGAATTGTGGGCTTAAAGTCGTCCTCCATGAGAATTTTGTGTGTGCAGAAGTGAGGATCAATTCCACGAATATCAGAAATCTTCCAAGCAATAGCCTTCTTGTGATCTTTCAACACGTTGATAAGTCGGGCTTTTTCTTCTTCCTTTAGGTCCTTAGCAATGATGACTGGCGACTTCTTCTCTTCTTCAAGGAATACATACTCAAGATGGGGCGGCAACTGCTTAAGTTCTAAATCCGGAGGATTTTCGACGGGAGGCGTATTTAAAGTCAGAGTATCGATAGCAATGACCGTGGGAGATGGAGGCGAAGGATTGTCTTCGGTGAGAAGATTGTCAAATAAATTCATGTCTTCATCCCCATCGATAGGAGAATCATTAGTAGCTAAATTCACATCTCCCATGGTGTCTTCAAGATTGTTCCAAAATAAATCACTATCTCCAAATAGAGACAACGATGAATCAATAGAGGACACGGTCTCAACATTGGGAAGAGAGGTAGGAATACTTTTGCAAGCATCATTAAAGTGTTCTTCACAAGCCTCATCAAGAACGTCAATACAATTAACGCTCTCATATGAATAAGGCTGTTTAGACAACTTTCCCATGTTGAAGACTACTTTATCGTCACCCACTCTCATGATAAGCTCACCGGCTTCAACATCAATAAGAGTGCGACCGGTCCTCAAGAATGGACGTCCAACAATTAGTGGCACACGGGGGTCCATCTCGTAGTCGACGACAACAAAATCAGCAGGGAAGGTGAATTTGTCGACTCCTACAATGACGTCTTCGGCTATCCCCACTGGATAAGCAACCGTACGGTTAGCTAATTCCAAAGTCATTTTGGTGGGGACTAGCTCTGGGAGAGATAATTGCTTCCAAACACTTAGAGGCATGAGATTAATACTGGCACCTAGATCGGCTAGGGCCATGCAATTCTCTACTCCCGGGAAATTGCAAGGGATAAGAAAACGACCCGGATCACCAAGCTTGGTTGGCAATTTCCTTAAGAGTACTGCAGAGCAATTCTCATTAAGTTGGGTGTTGGCAATATCGAGGAGCTTTTCCTTGTCGCTCAGAAGATCTTTAAACATTTTTGCATACTTGGGCATGTGAGCGAGAGCCTCAGCGAAGGAGATATTGAAATTCAGTTGTTTGAACATTTTAAGGAAATTCGAAACCTGAATATCGTCCTTGCTTTTGAGCTTCTCTTTCCTAAACCTAGATGGATAAGGTATATTGGAAGAAGAGGAAGGCTTTGGAAGAATAGGATCACTCACATCCTTGGGTGGAGGAGGGGTAGAAGGAAGAGGTGGAGAAATTGAGGAAGGAGAAGGATGAGGAATAGGAGCAGGTGACTCGTTCTCCTTAGTCACAACCACCGGTGGAGGTATAGGAAGCTCGGGTTCCTTGGTACCTTTACCACTTCGAGTAGTGATTGCTTTCATTTCCCCTCTTGGATTTGCAACGGTGTTACTCGGAAGAGTACCCGAAAAAGAGGGTTGATTACCTTGGAAGAAACTAGCCATCATGTTCCTCAAGTCATTTGTTTGGCTATCCAACGTATTTCTCATGTCGGCTCTCAAATCGTTTCCTTGCTTGACCAAGTCTGCTTTCAAATTGATCACTTCACGGTGAAGATTTTCCATGATCACATCGTTTGTCCTCATGTAGGTCTGCACTTCTTGGTGTAGAGCGGTGGATTGGTTGGGAGGAGCATTGTATGCGGGTGGTTGATAAGCAGGTTGTTGGTAAACTTGGTTGTTACGTTGAGGTGGTTGTTGCTGCTTGTGAGGAGGGATGTATGGTTGTCGAGGTTGTTGTTGTTGTTGAGGAGGGCGATTGAGGTTTAATTGTTGGTTTTGGTTGGTTGGAGGAAAACCAGGTGGTGAAAGATAGTTGTTGCTGCGGTAGCTAAGTAAATTACGGTCACCTTGAGGTCTAGCTTGATAAGAAGGTTGAGGATAGGTGCCATAAGCTGCATTAACATTCTCAGAAGGGTAGTCTTGGGTGGTGGTACAAGTGGTGTAAGAGTGAGGACCACCGCATATCTCACAAGGTTGGCTGACAGCGTTAACTTGAGCGTGTTTAGCGTTGTTGTTGTTGTTGTTGCTGCTGACGGTGTGGGTGACAAGCGATTCAAGAAGCGTAGTGATTTTGTCCAATCGCTTGTCGCTGTCACTAGTGCTAGCACTAGCGACATTGGTCCGAACACTCTTGGTTTGCACACGAGATTTATTCTCAATGATGTCCCAAGCAGCATTGGAAGTCTTAGCCAATAGATTACCCCCCCGAGGCACTGTTCAGTGAATCTTGGTCACTCATGCTTAAACCATTGTAAAAAGTATTAATTTGATGTACTTTGGTAAAACCATGTTGTGGGCATTTTATTAAAAGATCTTTAAAACGATCCCAAGATTCACTAAACGACTCATCGTACTTTTGTTCAAAATTTATGATTTCATTCCGCAAAGCGGTAGTACGAGAGGGTGGGAAAAATTAATTGATAAACTTTGTTTCCAAATCCGTCCACGAGAGAATACTCTGTGGCGGTTCCTTAGCAAGTCAATGCCGGGCTTGTCCCTCTAAAGAAAAGGGAAAAAGTTGTAACCTGATAACCTCTTGTGGAACACCATTGAATTTGACCGTGTTGGTGAGTTGCAAGAATCTCTTGATGTGGTCGTGTGGATCATCAATGGTACGTCCCAAGAATGGTTGAGCGGAGACCATCTGGATAAAGCCTGATTTTAGCTCGAAATTGTTGGCGGCAATTGGTGGTATAACAATTGGGTCAGTGTTGCCATCTACATGAGCTTGCAGCAATTCAATCATCGGGCGATTATCCGGAAGGGGCTCATTGTGGTTGTTATTGTTCATGTTGTTGAAAGGTGGGTTGTTGTTGTTATTATTGTTTGGAGGTGGTACACCGGCCATGTCTAAGTGATCGAGAGGCTCGGGCTCTTGATAAGACGTGGATCGAGTGCGCATACACCTGCAAAAGAACTAACAAGGCAAAAACAATACAAAAATATTTTTTGGTTTTTAATTTTTTTAATTTTTTTTTTGTATTCTTGAAAATTTTATATTTTTTTAGGATTTTTTGAAAATTTTTATGAAAAAGTAACGTTCACGGGGAACGGATCCCAAAATCCAAGTTCTCACAAAAAACTTTTGATCTTAACGAGAAGAGCCGGCAGCGGCGCCATTTGATACAATGATTTTGTATGGGTTCAGATTAAATCTCGGTATCCTTTCGAATTGATTACAGCTCAAAGTGGAATAGTTGTTCTTGGTACAAAAAGGGTTGTGATTTTCTATGCTACTAAAAAAGATCAAATGCATGAAATAGAGAAAATAAGCCAAAAATAACTAATAAAAAAAAGTTCTGAATGAAGAAAAAAAAAGTTCTGAATGAAGGAAAAAAAGTTCTGAATGAAGGAAAAAGTTCTGAATGAAGGAAAAGTTCTGAATGAAGGAAAAGTTCTGAATGAAGGAAAAAGTTCTGAATGAAGGAAAAGTTCCGAATGAAGGAAAAAGTTCCGAATGAAGGAAAAAGTTCCGAATGAAGGAAAAAGTTCCGAATGAAGGAAAAAGTTCCGAATGAAGGAAAAAGTTCTGAATGAAGGAAAAAGTTCCGAATGAAGGAAAAGTTCATCCGGAACCTGGGAACATAAAAACAGTCGTTTACCCGAAGAACAAGGAAACCAATTTTGATCCAAAAATCACCAAGTTTTTCACCAAAAACTTAAATAAACTAATCACAAAGCATCTACTAACCATAAACTACAAATCCCATCAACAAAAACACAAAACCCAACAACTTTTGAAGATCAAATCAATCAAATAAAAACTTGAAAACTTGAAATAAAAGATGATGATGAACAAGATGAAATGGAAAGATTAAACAAGAACTTGTATTGATGATTAATGTTGTAACAATCACAAAACAAGAATTAAAATTACAAGATTAAAAATCAAAGATCAAGATCACCAAACACCCTAGTGGTGTTGGTGATGATACGAACTAAAAGGGAGAAAAAAGGGGAGGAGAGGAAAAACTAAAAACTAACTGGCACTATGTGTGTGAGGTGTGGGCTTTATATAGCCTTGTCTTTTGGTTGGTGAGTGGGCTTTCTCCCGTTCTTCTTGTCTTCTCGTCTTTTCAGAAAAGTTGACGTTTTCGATTTTGATTCGGGATTTGTTGTCGATTAAATTCAACTCGTCTTTTAATTTCTTCGTTTAATAGACTTGAGTTTCTTCGACTTATGTAAATCTTCCATCTTTGGTCCTTTTCTTCGATAAATCTTCGAATAGGCCCAGTGACTTCAAATCTTTTGCATCTCTTGGACAATAGACTTTATCTTGAGTCTTTTTCTTCAGTAAAACCCGTGCAATCCCATGTTTTCTTTAATATTCATCCGGTTGGCTCTGAAAACACAATAAACACAAAAACCACGCATAATTCCAAACAAATGATATTAAATACGTGTTTTGGTCTCGTTTTTAGCCAGAATTAAGTGGTAAAAGGATGGGTGTTTACACACCTATCACACATGTATGATGGACACGGTTGATAGCAATACCACACCCGATTCATCAGACATGTGCAATAATGAGTCTGAGGATGATCAACATGCAAATGAATATGATGAAGAGGAACGTATTACGCTTGCTAATTTAATTGCTACTTTACAAAAAGATGTCACTTAAAATAAAAAGAGTCAAAAGCAATTAAAGAAGGCAAACGATATGCTCACTCAAAGCTTTGAAGAATGCAAAGTTGCTCTTATCAAATCTACTGAGATGACTGAAACCTATAGAGATGAGCTCCTTCAGAAAACCAAAGAGCTTGAGGGGTACAAGGGAAGTTCCTTAAAAAGTCAAAAGGACGATTTTGAAAACAAATATAATACAACTCTTGAGTTATTAGCAAAAGAGAAACGTCAATATAATGTTTTCTTAATGGATGAACGTCAAAAAACGTACCTTGCCAACACCAAAGTTAATGAACTTGAACAAAAGCTCTCTATGACCACTACTGATTCTGCTAAAATTCTTGAGGATAAGAAACAAGAAGTAGATGCGTTAAAACGAGACTTAAAAAGTAGATATGATAAAGAAACTGAAAAGGTAACGAAATTAGAAGCACAAGTCGAATTTTTGAAGAACGTTGTTTATAAAACGCATGATTCTATTCAATCCGTAAGAATGTTGGCACCTCCTTCGATGTTTAAGGGTCAAGCTAGCTTTGCAAGTCCTGAGTACCTTGCCAAAGCTCAAGCTGCGAATCCGTGTCTTTATCTTGATGAGACTGAAAGGACAAATCTTGATTGCATGCCTGTTAGTGCCGATAGTGAAGAGACTGCCCTTTGGGATGTTGATAGTCAACCACTTGTTAATAAGGAGTTTTTGAAACCATATAATTATGCTTATGAGAATAGTCTTTATGGCCTTTTCAACAAACAAACTCAGAAAACTCGTGAGGAAGTGTTCCTAGAATGTAAACAAAAGAGAATTTAATGGAAGAAAGCATTTGCCCCTAAGAAATCTAATGTTTACAAATACATAAACTACCTCCCTCTAGATGAATCTAAAAGCAAGAGTAGGAAAACATTAGGTATTCTTAAACACCACATAGATAATGTTAAATCTATTGTTGAAAGAGACTGGGCAAAATGTGAAAATGATGAGTGGACACGTCCGATTCCTTAAGATATTACCTTGCTTGTGAAAGAACTCTTAATTCCTAACACGGCGTTGATTAAAGAAACTGTTCTTCAACTTGAAGAGTTCATTCGAACTGAAATGTATGATGATTTAAAATATGTTGAATCTCTTGAGAAACACATTGAAGATCTTCAAATGGAGAAGACTGATATTTCAGATGAATATGATTTACTATTGCAAGAATGTGTTTCTAACGATGTTATGTGTGCTTATTTTACATCTTGTGCTGATATTGATGAATATTTTGAAGTTGCATGCCAATATCTTGATAAAAGCAAAGAATGTGAACGTCTTGAAATTGAGCTTTCGAAACGTAAAGAAAATGTTGACAAAAAGGCTTTTGAGTTACTTCAACACAAAAATAATTTCCTTCAAAAACATTGTCATTCACTTGAACTTGCTTTGCAAAAAGACGTTGGTAGTTTTCCACACGATAATAAATTGCAAGAAAAACTTTCCCAAACATTTCGAGAAATGAATGAACAGAATTTGGAAATTAAAGGGTTGAAAGCTCAGTTACAAGACAGGGACAGAGCGATAGCAGAGTTGCAGAAACTCATTGATAAAATGGGTGGGAAAATTGTGGAACCTAGCATTAAGAAAAATGTTGTTAGACAACCCAATGCCTCTAAAGAGAATAGATCCTCTATCTTGGGAAAACCATCTGCTTTATCTAATTCCTCGTTTGCAAAACCTGTGTTTGCCCCCAAGATGGATGGAAAGGAAAGGTTACCACAAGCTCAACCCATAAGGAATCCTATAGCACCAAGCGTTAAGCACAATAATGTGATTAAACCAGGGATGTATAGAATGCCCACTAAGCCCACAAACAAAGTTACTCAATCGCCTCAGACTTCTAGAAACACTAATATTCGTGTGTCTTCTACTACAGGAATAGTTTCCACTACTAGTGTTAGCCGGCCTCAACTTAAGCGCACTCAAGTGAATGATAAGGTCTGGAGACACAAGAATCAAGGGGAGATGCAGGAAGTAGAAGAACACCCTAGAAATTTGAACGTTTTTAAGAATAAAAAGTCTGTAATCGCATGTAATGACCATTTGAATGCTGTGAATGATTTGAATGCTATGAATTTGAAATTTTGTTTGTGTCAAATGTGGAAAGTGTGCTAATGCTAATCATTCTATGTGTGCTATAAATAAAGTCAAAGGCGTAGATACTAGAACTAAGAAGCAAGTTGCAATGCCTATTAGAGCTAGTAAACCCAAACGCAAGATGAACCATTCTAGTGCCACCCCCACTGAGAAAAGTAATGCATCTAACTCCACCACTAAGAATCCTAGAAGCAAAATTAAGGAATTATATGAGTCTGCCAGTAAGTCTTGGAAATGGTGGTTTGCTAATCAATGTCCTCCCGGATATAAATGGATGCCTAAAGTTAGGACATAAAATGTGAAAACGAGTGTTAGTTTGCCTTTAAATGTTGATAAGGACACTAATGATTCTACTATCACAACTACTGTGGTATCCAATTTAGCAAATGCTCCATCGTGTTCTAACTCTTCTGCAGGTGATACAAATAATTCTTTTCATACTGGACTCCGGATGCACGAAGCACATGACGGGGAATCTCAAGCTTCTAATTAACTTCGTGGAGAAGTTCCTGGGTACGGTTCGATTCGGAAATGATCAATTTGCACCGATCCTAGGATATGGAGATTTGGTTCAGGGTAATATCACGATAAAAAGGGTATACTACGTCGAAGGGCTCAATCACAATCTTTTCTCGGTTGGTCAATTCTGTGATGCGGATTTGGAAGTTGCTTTCAGAAAGAAGACATGTTTTGTTTGTGATTATGATGGGAATGACTTACTTACCGGTACACGGGGTACTGATCTTTACACAATTTCACTTCAAGACACAACTTCATCAACTCCAATTTGCTTCATGGCAAAAGCTTCAACGACTCAGGCATGGTTATGGCATCAGCGTCTTTCTCATCTTAAATTTGATACCATTAACTTGCTTTCCAAGAAAGATATTGTGAGAGGCCTTCCAAGCTTGAAATTCATCAAAGATCATCTTTGTTCTTCTTGTGAACTTTGTAAAGCTAAACAAAGTAGCTTCAAAACAAAGACCACACCAAGCTCTAAAGGACGGTTAGATCTTCTTCACATGGATCTGTGTGGTCCAATGCGTGTTCAGAGTATCAATAGAAAGAAATATATTCTGGTAATTGTCGATGATTACTCAAGGTACACATGGACTCACTTCTTGAGGTCCAAGGATGAAACACCCGACGTTCTCATCAGCTTTCTTAAATTGATACAATGTGGTCTTGAAGCTCAAGTTAAAGTGGTTCGTACAGACAAAGGTACAGAATTTTTGAATTCAAATCTGAGAAAGTATTTTGAAGCCGAAGGGATTGAACATGAAACATCTATTGCTCGAACACCCGAACAAAACGGCGTTGTTGAAAGACGAAACCGTACTTTGGTTGAAGTTGCTCGAACATTATTATCCGCTTCAAAACTTCCACTGTACTTTTGGGCCGAAGCCGTGTCAACCGCATGCTACACACAAAACTGATCCTTAATTATCCCAAGACACGAAAAGACACCATATCACATAATTCATGATCGAAAACCTTCACTCAAACACCTTCATGTTTTTGGATGTACTTGTTACATCATTCGAGATGGTGAAAACTTGGATAAGATGAAAGAAAAAGGTGATGCATGTATTCTTGTGGGATATGCAACTCAGTCTAAGGGATATAGAGTGTACAACAAGAGAACAAAATTGATAGTCGAGACTATTCACATCCGATTTGATGAATTATAAGAAATGGCACTTGAACAAAACAGTTTAAGTCCCGATCCACAACGACAAACGACTTCCGTTCACAACCGCACGGAACTCGGAACTCAAGACCACAACAATGAACCATCAAGTTCAACGCTGGTTCCAGAAAATGTTCCTAGAGCTGATATGACAGTCGACACGACAATTGAAGAGTTGGAAATGTTATATGGACCAATGTTTGATGAATATTTCACGGGGGAGAAACAAGTTGTATCGAAGTCTTCCGCTGTCACTCATGATAAGAATGATGATACCGATCATCGTCAACAACCGGACACAACTTCATCTACTTCAACACGGGTTGCTGCAGATTTACCTCCTCAGAATATCACTTCAACAATCGATCCTACAACATCCACAGCTACTGTCATTGCTCCAAAGAACACAAATCAAGCAGACAATGCATTATCTGACGAAGACGAATTTATCAACCCATTCGGTACACCGGTACACAAAACTGGAGAGTCTTCTACTCGCCATGTTGATCCGTCAAATATGCATACGTTCTACCAACGACATACTTCAACACATCATTAGACCCGAGATCATCCTTTGGTTCATGTAATTGGAAACCCTTCACAGCCTGTTCGTACAAGACGACAGCTTCACACTGATGGTGATGTTTGTATGTTCGCACTCGCCGTGAGTTCCGCTGAACCGAAAAACATCAAAGAAGCCTTGGCTGGTCATGCTTGGATTGAATCGATGACGGATGAACTTCAACAATTTGAAAGACTTAAAGTCTGGGAACTTGTTGACAGACCATACGATGTAACACTATTAAATCTTCGATGGATCTGAAAAACAAGATGGATGAAGAAAACACGATCATCAAGAATAAATCTAGGCTAGTGGCTAAAGGGTATGGACAGAAAGAGGGTATTGATTTTGAAGAATCATTTACACCAGTAGCTCGAATAGAAGCGGTCAGGATTTTCCTTGCTTATGCTGCACATAAGGGATTCATCGTTTATCAAATGGACGTAAAGACGGCGTTTCTTAACGGTCCTTTGAAGGAAGAAGTTTATGTCACGCAGCCGGAAGGATTCGTCAATCCTCATTATCCTAACAAGGTGTATCGTCTCCACAAAGCACTATATGGACTCAAGCAAGCTCCAAGGGCGTGGTACGACGAGCTCTCGAAATTTCTGGTCTCCAAAGGTTTCTCAAAAGGTTCCATTGATTTAACTTTGTTCACTTATAAATATGGGGATGACATTTTGCTTGTGCAAATTTATGGTGATGACATTATTTTCAGGTCTACAAACCCAAAACTTTCAAAATGGTTTGAAAAAGTAATGCACAGCAGATTTGAAATGTCTATGATGGGCGAATTAAAATTCTTTCTAGGAATTTAAGTTCACCAATCCCCAAGTGGTATATTCATTAACCAAGCTAAGTATTGTCAAGAGATAATCACAAAGCATGGTATGACATCATGTGACCCCGTTGGGACACCATTATCAACCACATCCCTAGATGTTGATTTGGAGGGATTACCCATAGATCAAACGAGATATCGTTCCATGATCGGGTCCCTCATGTACTTGACAGCAAACAGACCTGATATTCATCATGCTACATGTTATTATGCACGATATCAAGCACGACCCACTGAAAAGCACCTCAAGGAGGTTAAACGGATCTTTCGGTACCTTAAGAATACCATTCACATGGGACTCTGGTATCCGAGGGAAACCGGTTTCTTTCTAACGGTCTATTCAGATTCTGATCATGCAGGGTGTCTTGATACACGTAAAAGTACTTCTGGTGGTGCACAATTTTTAGGTCAAGACAATCTTGTGGGATGGTCTTCCAAGAAGCAGGATTGCACGTCACTTTCATCAGCCGAAGCGGAGTATGTGTCTCTATCTGCGTGTTGTGCTCAAGTTCTTTGGATGAGAACACAACTCACGGATTATGGCTTCCATTTTGATAAAGTACCTATGTACTATGACTCAAAGTCGGCCATAGCCATCTCCTGCAATCCGGTTCAGCATTCTCGCACGAAGCACATTGATGTCCGATATCACTTCATTAAGGAACAAGTTGAAAGAGGTATTGTTGAATTATACTTTGTTGGAACTGATTACCAATTAGCTGACTTGTTTACAAAAGCTCTTTCGAAAGAGAGCTTTGCGTATCTAGTTAGGGAAATTGGTATGAGATGTTTGACTCCAGCAGAACTGGAGGTTCTGGTAAAAAAGCCTGCTTGATTCATCTATCAAACATCTACCTGTAAATAGTAATGAAAAAGTAAAATACAAAACTATAAAACATATAAAAACAAAACACAAAATTAAAAAAATCTTTCAAAATCCAAAAATATTCTTCTCGACATGTCTTTCAGTATCGATAATATGGACGCACCTAGAAATGTCGCTCAATAATGACACGGGTATGTACATAAAGCTTGAATGAAAGTTGTAAATATTTTTCAAAACATGTCATTTCTATTTTTTTAAAGGAAATTGTCTATTTTGGACAATATTTCCAAAAACGGGTAGAGCAATCTATCTTGGGTTGAGCTTGTCACAAAACATTTCACGTTTTGAGCTCACACAATGGTTTGTAATCACTTTCAGATTGCAACCCGGAACTATATTCACGGGGGAGTGTACGATTTAGTGCTCTTACCCTTAGCAAAAGAAGTTAAATCTTCTTACACTTGAGTGGATTCGTCAAGATATTCAAAGTCTATGAACTCAAGTTTATGCTTAAGAAAAACCTTTTCGACAAAAAGAATTGATTTTTCAAAAAGCGTTGAACACAATTTTTTCAAGAATTTCTCAATGATATTCAAAATCTTTCAAAAATTGTGTGTTCAACAACTCCTATCCTCAAAAGTTTAATGTGGATCAAATCCTCGAAATGACAATTCCATTGGATCAATTTTTGAGGGGGAGCGTTCTAAAATTCATGCTAAGTTTGACACATTTTTCTCCCGAAGATTTTCAAGACTATTTTTCAAAATATATTTTAATCAAATTTGGTATCTCTAATATCAAAAGATTTTATATATTAGAGATAGGGGAGAAAATGTGATTAAAATGTGATCTATAAGACTCAAGAACTTTAACTCTTACCCACATGTGCGAAACACTTTCGATTATCGATGCACATGTGAAAGGGGAGCTTTTCTGAAACGACAAAACTAGCAAGGTGTTAAAATATTTTTCAAACACTTTGTTAGAATTTAAAGTGGTTTTCATGGTTACGATCAAATACCCACAACATCTTTAATTCACGACGTTATTGGTTTCAAAAGGGTGGTTAGGTTTAAGTCCTATGATCCAACCAGAACCGGAGGGATCTTCCCAGGGACAATCCAATAGATTATTAGAAGTCCTTAGGAAAGATGGAGTAGAATGTGAACGTAGCTGAATGCCGACTAAGTACTGATGATAGCACTTGAACAATCACAACAAGGTGCTATTAATGATGTCTTGGTAAGCATTGAAGGGGTTGAAGAATGAAAAAGAAATGTAAGGATAAAGGGTCTAAAGAAAGAAGCCCTCCATACAACTTAGGCAGAAATCGGGTCAACTCATCATGAAGACAAACTCATCATGGACCCAGTGATGTGAAGTACAACCCTTTCCTAGCTACTCAGGCTTCTCTTAAAAGAAGTTTGTTTTATTGTCACGGAGATCAACACGACTTCTATTGACTTTCTCACTCCGAGATAGTTGATATTGAATAGGTGGCATCTGCTCCAGCCTCCGACCACTAAAAGTGCACAAATCGAGTCTAGAGCCAAGAGATCAATCAAATCTCGTTAGGACACACGGATGAAGATCAAGAGAGTCCTACGCTATATCCTTGTGATATTGCTAGAACACTCAGAGTGATACTACTTAGTATTCACAATGATGAGTGGAAATCCTTCCAGTGTTAACATCAAACAGCACTGCGGTAGGTCATATGCAAGATTCTCTATGAATTGAACATATGTAAAACTGAAAAGCAACAGTGGTTTGATTCTGAGTTGATTCAAACTCATTCAGGTTTCTACGCAATATCTTTATGGTCTTGCCAGAACATTCAGAGTGATATTCATTAATATTCACAGTGATGAATGGAAATCCTTCTAGCGTCAACATCAAACAGCGCTACGGTAGGTGACTTGTGAGATTATTATGAATCAAACTTGTGTCAACTGGAAAGCAACAATGGTAAGATTCTTAATGGATCAAACTTGTTCCAGGAATTTGAATTGACGACTTTAATCAAGCGGATATTTATCCAATTGATTCACTCTTTATGTTCGCAGTCTTGCTTTGAGACGGTCGAGTAAAGAGAACGGCTAGTACAACCGCGAAACCCTGTCAAGGAGATTCTTAATTGAATCTACCTAATCACAGGTACGGTATTTAATATCGTATAACGGTCTTCACCGACCGGATGTAAAACGCTACCGATTTAGGACGAATGTCAAAGCCATTCAGTCCGTGTCTATGTTTTGTCTCGAGAAGGTGGCGTCACGGTGTACTCAGCAAAGTCAAAGATTCACAACCACATATTCATGCCCAAAGACTTATCCAACAATTGATAGTGTGAGCATGTGGATAAAGACACAAGATCGCAAGATGGCAATGACAAGTCAAGGATGATTTGAAGATCTCAAGACTAAAAGACAAAGTCGAAAGACAACAACAAAGGCTCAAAGATCACATCATGAAGGAACAAAACTACTGTTACACGTTCAAGACTCATTTATGACGAGATTCGTAATCTCCATTGATCTCCAAACATCAAAAGGGTATGACCTCACATTGGGGGAGATTGTTAGCCTCAACATATTGAGTCGAACAAGAATGCTCGGTCATAGGTTATTATTGTAACATTAGTTAGAACGTTGTAATAGGTAGTTAATTAGTCGTGGTTTACGGGCTTGGATTTAAACTAATTAAAGTCCAAAAGACAAGCCCGGCCCAATATATAGTCCATTAAAGCCCGCATGTGGGTGGACTATATATACTACCCTCCTAGCATGTTAGGAGGGTTGGTTATTCATTTTTTTTTCTCACTTCTAATCTAATATTCCAAAAGTTAATCCTCTCTTCCTCTCTACTTTCTCTCACTACTTTCTCTCTCTAGGAATTCATCTCTTCTTCATCTCACATCTATTTTCTTTCTTTCTTCATTGCTTAATCATCACAAATATATGGGACAACAGAAACTAAAAGCAAATCTTTTTATTTGTGTAGTGAAAGTTGTTTTCAATGCATTTTGAAGAGCTCAATCATCTAAAGGCCAAAGAAGTGAACGTAAAAAAGAAACAATCATCAAACCGAAAGTGAGTTACAAAAAGACAACGTGATGAAATTCCCGGCTGAAAGTACAAACAACGGCATGTGCATGAGATGACAAAAGACGAGTATTGAGTTTGCAACCAAAGTGTTGATGCATGGAATCAAGATCCATTTTTTTAGCCATTTGACTTGTTTATATTTTAGTAATTTGTGTATAACGTTGTAATGCTTTAACTTTGTAATGCTACTACATCATTGAATTTTTTTGTTGAATATGAAAATGGTGAAACATCTGCGGATGTAACTCTTGGATAATATGCTTATTTTGTTGATATTTTTATCATTTGAAGAGTTTTTTTACCTTTTTATTAGTATCATACCAAATGAATTTAAACCCAACTTGTTAGTAGGTGAATAATGCAAATTCATGCCACAAGTTCAGTTTTCCAGTAGGTAAAATCACAAGTTAACTTCATATTTCGTTTGTCTTATTACTTAAATGTAAAGATCTTGTTTTCCTCTTTCCTTAATTTTTGAATCAGTAAAAGAAAGCTCGGACGAGAAGTTACGACCAAAATAATACAATAAGTCTAAATCTTCCATATTTCTTCATTTCAGATGATTCTAATATGAATCTAAGTCAAAAGTGAATAAACTTGAACTAAATAATACTGATTGTTTCTAAGAGAACGTCTAAATGTTCTATTATCTCAATTAGAGGCAGATGTTTTATTTAGGGCGTGTTTGTTTTTACCAAAAAACATTTGAACCGAGTCTGAATCTAACCAATCAAATATGGAAAGATGTTTTGTTGTTTGTTTTTTCTCCAAGATTTAGACACGATCAGACATATCTCGTCTAAATCTCTTAGAAGTGATGAACACATATGATCCATCTTTAAAACACTATTAACTCTTGGCACCTTCACAAACTTCCAAACCTCGAGTGAATATTAGCGTAGGATATCAAGATTTATGTAAACGTAGATCTGACAAAAAAATAAAAGGAAGATAAAACAGAGGAAAAAGTGACTCGAACCATAAGATAACCAACAAAAACATATGTGATATCGAATTTAAACAAGAAAGTAACAATAACAAAAAGATCTCAATATTTTCGTAGATCTTCAAGACCCTAACACAAAAGAACATCTCATCACAGATTTGGAATTAAAAAATAAACACGCAACTTTGTCTAGACTTACCAAAGACCCTCACTTGTCAATAAGAAAAAAACATTATGTCTGTGTTTCAATAAAAGCCCAGGGAATCGTCATGTCGTAGAAGTGATGTCATAGTCAAAAAGTGGTACCACGTCAGCAATATAGGCTATGGCACGAGAAATGTTATAGCGCCATTTTTAAATAGAGTGGTGATTTGTGGTGTCATAGAGGGTATATACCCCTTAAATTCCGAAAAAAAAAAAAAACTCGAACCACATGGGCTGGTATAGTCGGCGCCAGGGCTTTAGCACCACACCACGGAGTCCTGCGCCGTGGGTTTTTCCGCGTCGTTGGTTGGCGCCACGGTTTGACTCCACCGTTCCTCCCCCTCTAAGAAAGAAGCGTCGGCTGATGTTTTTGAGGTAGTGAGTTTTACTTATAAGATAAAATCTAGAGATTACTAAAGGGTTATTTGGATTTCAATATCCGAAACATTTTTAACTAGTCTTTTTGGGCTGCTATTTAGTTATAGAGTGTTGGGCTGAGATTTGCAACAAAGCAAAGTTAAAAATGACAAAACGTCAGTCTGGTGTATGAAAGACATTGTTGTTACCTTATATATAAAAAGTTGGTTGCGATAGTTTTGTTATCGTTAGATAAAACAAAAAAACACACACTTACCATTCGAAAACTATAACGGATTAAAGCTTTGTTCTATTAAAAAGCTGTTAAGACCTTTTTAGAAAAAACAAGCAACATCTACTCTTTCAGTATCCCGCTTAAGCTAAACCTCAGTCTCAGCATGCTACAAAATATTTTGTGTTCCAACACACAAACTTTTTGTAAAAATAGTACACATTTTACTTGAACTTTTATAGTTTTTTATTTTAAAATATATATTATTTCATAGAAAACATTATTAGCAGCTATTTGAATACTATTATCGCAACTCGTTTCAATACAAAAATAACATTGCACTAATTTTACCCGGTGAATCCCCTTTACTAAAAAAAAAAAGCATTGCACTTTTAGATCAATACAAACTTGAAAAATCCACATTTCTCAGCTAATACAAAGCTCAGTAACAACGTTTCTTACTTTTTCAGGAAGATTATATACGAAATATACAACAAACGTAACAACGTTTTTTAGTTGCTTTACACTTTGTTAATCAAAGGTTATACCTTTACATTGAGATTCTTTAAAATATCTTAACACCTTAAATGTCAGCTTCAAATGAGATTACATTCGAACATGGAAATGGAATAGCTTGACTGAAACAATGAACTGCATAGCACAAATCAAGTTTTGCAGACATTAAGTAAATCAATTTACTAACAAGTTTTTGGTAATTATTAATTCCAGGTAAAGGTTTATGGTCACTATTAGTTTTTAACTTGTCTTTTTTTGATATACTGGCATACTCGATTGGAGTGCTATTCGGCTTGCATGAAAGCATCCCACGCTTAGCAAAGCAACTCCGAACAATACATTAAACAAGAACCGATTCTAGTTTTTGCAAAGGAAGATGAAGCACATATGCATAGATTCAGTATCTCTTATTTCTTTATTCCTCCCACAAAAATATCAAGAAAAAACTAATTTATCCTTGTAGTCGAGACCCGCATTTTGTGAACAAGTGTTAGTATAATTGTGCGTACATACATAAAGAATAGATGGTAGTGCGAGTTTGTTTGGTCCGGACAACACATGTAAGTTACATACTCAGGTTATCTAATTTAGTAGTAATAATCTGTGATTGTGTGACATTTGACCCATCCACAAGTAAATAGGTCGAAATTACAGTACAGAGAGATATAGCATAGCCATTGCCGGATCTTGAGTGAAGGGTAATTGTGACATCTGCATAAAATAAAAATTAAACAAATAATTTGGTCAGTTATACACGAAAATAAACTACCCAGCGGAAATTAATAGAGAGGTATACCTTTTTAAACAGAGGAATCAGGGTCGAAAAACATGTAGCTTGAGCAACCTTAACCATATTACAAGTACTGTTCAGAATTTGATAAATCTGCATATTAGAGACACTTTAAACAACAATCTACAGCTCAGTGGTCAATAATGTCTTAAAACCCGGTTTTTTAATTAAAACGGTCGAGTTATCGGGTCACGGTTCCGGCGGTTCAGCCGGATTTTTCGCTCAAAACCAGCGTCTCGACTGGGTCACGGTTCAACCGGCCGGGTCAACCCGGGTTTTAAAACACTTTATATAATAACATATGATATATTACCCACCTCTGCCTGATTAATTTCATTTTCTACAAAAAGTTTTGGCCCATCGGCTTTCGCTTTAATGACAACTGCTTCATCCTGTACAAAAACGGATCTTGCGTAAATACCAAAATAGATAAACAGATTAAAGAGATAAAAATAAAGATGCTTTATTCATTCTATATGTGTAAAACTGTGTTTTCTGAGCTATATGGTTTACATGTTCTCGATATAATGCATGCTCATTGTAGATGAATAACTTCATCTAGTAATATGTTGACTCCATATCTCGAGTCAGTTGACTCGACATCAAGTTAAATGATGATTTTAACTTATATGATGAGATCACTGTTGATGGCAGGTTAAAGACTTTTGACACGATTGTTTTATAGGATATCAACAAATTCTGGAACTACAAAATATGTTTTGTTATAACCTTAATTCAGATACATAACACTAAATTATCAGAGCACAATGACTTAAAACTCAAGTTAAAGAAAAAACAAGTCTTACACAATAAATTCGAGATATGAAGTTAGCTATACTTGCATAGTCGTCATCTTTCTTAACAGCGGCACGTAATGAGATCTCATTCCTAGTAGTATTCAGTTCAAATAACAGGTTAATATTGGAAACTGGCCGGCGAAAACCCTCACCCTTGATTGTTTGAACCGTCAAAAGAAAAAATCACCTACCAGATAGAAGCAAATTCCACAGTGGATCTGTAGTCTGTCTCCAAGCAGTCGTGCAGTTTTAACGCCTTCACAAGGGAGAAGATGGGACATGTGTATAGTAGTTATATGATAATGTTAGTCTTTTGATTTACTTCACACCCAAAAATAGTTTTAGGAATTCAGGAATACCATATCAGCTGTACGAATGCTTTCCTCAGTCTGAGCAATTGAATGTTTTACGGGGCCTTTGATTGTAGCTTGGCAGAATTCGTCAAACATATTCATAGAAACCCCTACCGAGTGTGTGGTTGCAGTCACTAGCCTTAGTCCCCCAATAAGCTTTAGGGGTCCACCATCTGCACATGACAAATCAGAAACTGCTATTCAGGACGTATTCTGCAAAACTCCTTACCGTGTTAGAATTTTGATTTGATTGTTAATATCGATTTAGTAGAAACAGAAAGAAGATGCTGATTTTGAAGTTATGCAACAAATCTCTTGTCAACTGAACTAATTGTTGGAGTGCAAACATAGTATATTTCACAAAGATACATTTGAGCAATGCAAACAATATCCTAAACTAGGTGCCTTGCAACTCTGATTTTCTAACATGTCACATCTTTAATTAAATTGGGAAAAGAAAGTCAACAAATAAGAAAAGGAAGATGAAGCACATATGCATAGATTAAAAGTATCTCTTATTTGTTTATTCCTCCCACAAAATGTTAAAAAAAAAAAAAATAATTCCTCGTAGTCGAGACCCGCATTTTGTGAACAAATGTCTGTATGATTGAGCATATATACATAAAAGACGGTAAAGTGAGTTGGGGGGTGTTTGGTTTGGCTTATATAATGTAAGTCCATTTCGGCTTATATAACATAAGCCCCAATTTTGTGGCTTATTTGAAGGTTTATGGGCTTATATAAGTTTATTATATCATGATAAACTTATATAAGCCCCTAAGTCTCAAAATAAGCCACAAAATTAAGGCTTACGTTATATAAGCCGAAAATAAGTCATATTTCGGCTTATATTTCATAAACTCTAATTTTTTAAGCTTATTGGTGACTTATGGGCTTATACAAGTTTATTATATCATACGTAATAAACTAAGATAAGCCCATAAGTCTCCATATAAGCCACCAAATTGAGGCTTATGTTATATAAGCCGAAATAGGCTTATGTTATAGTATAAGCTAAAACAAACAGCCACTTGGTTTAGTCCGGACAAGACACATGTAAGTTTAGATACTCAGGTTATCTAATTTAGTAATAATCTGAAATTGTGTGACTTTTGACCCATCATCCATAAATAAATGGGTCGAAATTAGCAATTATAAGGACAGTTTATGCGCCAAGATAGGATCGAACCTTGAGCCACATTTTTATATTCTCTCTTGAACCCTGTATACATAAAATTGCATACACTTAAAATTAGAATTCAATAAAAGTGGCTGGGGTTCTATGAACATAATAAATAGTGAAACCTACCTGGTGGAAACAACCAGTTCAATGAACGAGAACACACCACAGCTGATAGTTGTTGTGAGATCTGCATAAAATGAAAATGAAACAAATGATTTGGTCAGTTATAAACGAAATTAAACTACACAGTGGAAATTAAAAGAGATGTATACCTTTTTAAACAGAGGAATCAGGGTGTAAGAACATGTTACTTGAGCAACCTTAACCATATTACAACTACTGTTCAGGATTTGATAAATCCGCAGCATCTTGGAGACAAGATCTAAATTAGATGCAGTGGTGGTGACTGGTGTGGGTGGGAAGTAGTTGTGTACTTGTATGTATGTTGTGTTAGGGTTAGGGCCGAGCAATTGGACCGCTGATCCGGATCGGACCGGACAATTCGGTCCTGTCCTCGGTCTAAGGGTTTGGACTAATTCGGTACTCGGTCTAGTCCGGTCTGGTTTAGTCGTACTCGTCGATTTATGCTTAATAGAATCGGATCGGGCTGACTTGAACCAGATTAAATCATTTCGGTCCGGTCTCAATCTGGGATTTTGGATCATTTTGATCCTCGATTCGGTCTGGTTTTAATCGGTCCGGGTCAGGTCGGGCCTGATGCTCACCCCTAGTTAGGGTTTTTTTTTGCTTTTCTATAATAACATGGTTTTGGGCTTTTAGATTAAAGTCTCTTTTTTCGTATTCAAACACACAATTCCGTTAAAGTTTTACGGGTTCATTTGTGTTACGGGTTTTTGGCTTTTAAGGGGTGTTTAGGATTGCTTATTTAAAATAAATTATACGTTTTGAAAAATAATAATCAGATAATCACTTGTTATAAGACGCAGTTATAAAAGATAATGTCTGGATTAGATTATGAGGATAATTAGTTTTTAATTGTGTTGACAAATTAAATTATATATGAGATTTACCATGTGAAATGACTAATAAAGACATTATATTATAAATAAGTAATCACACATTTAAGTTGAAACATTTTTAACCAAACTTTACAGATAATATATTTTATCATAATTTATCCTATAACAATTAAAAGTATTGCAATATAAATTTATGATATACATATCTACCTTCTTTCTTCTAGTTCTTTCTCCTCTTATTTCACTTGCACATACTTTTCATCGACACACCATTTGTGTTCATTACTACCTTCCTCACCACTGCTCCTAATATTGTTAACCATGTTCGTTCATCACAAGTCATACATGTGATAAACTGTAGAAAAACATGATAGAAGAGATCCCAAAACACTTTTTTATATATAAATCAAGATTTAGAAGATCAAAAGCAGAAAAATATTAAAGACTACCATTGCTAATCAGTTGTAGCCCTATTATCTACATGATAATAGTCTTACAAATTAAAACATAAAAGAAAGAAAGAGTAAGATCAAACTAGGGTTTCAAGATCAGATAGAGAGAGAGAGAGAGAAAAAGTATTATCAGAAAAACACACAGATACAAATGAGACCCTAGGAACAATAATAATAGGCGACTAAAGGATCTGATGGGCTTTATGACCGTTTGAGCGTGGGCTGGGCTTGGTAATGGCTTGCGCTTGTTGATGACTTTGTCCAAGTGAAAACTTAAGTCCCTCATACATATAGCAACTTCCACATGAGATCCAAAAAGCTAACTGTAACAATAAAGTAAACATAAATAAGACCCTCATGTTTATGTTGGCTATCAGATTAGGTCCAATAATTTTAACATTCCCCCTTAATCTGATAGCCCATACAAGTTAATCATACCCAGTTTTCCAACCAAATTTTCATGTTGATTTGTATCCAACCCCTTTGTAAGGATATGTGCAATTTGATTTGCATAATCCACTTTAACTATCTTAACAACTCCATTCAAAAAAAATTCTCTAACAATGTGTAAATTTATTTCAAGGTGTTTAGTCCTTTCATGAAAAACAGGATTGGTTGCTATCTTCATAGCAGAATTGCTATCTTGATAACATAATTGCTATCTTGATAGCAGAAATGCTATCATAGTAAAGTGTAACTAGGAGCAGGTTTTCACACTGCAAATCGTTTAAGACTTTAAGCACCCAAATTACTTCACTTGTTACTGAGGCACGAGCTCTATACTCTGCCTCATAAGAAGACTTGGATAGAGTATTATGTTTTTTTTCTTTTCCAAAAGACAAAGTTTTCATTTATAAAGACACAATACCCTGTCACAGATTTTCTAGTTACCATACACTTTGCCCAATCATCATTAAAATAAGCATTAAGATTCATACCAGAAGTTCTTTTGAAGTAAATACCCAAACCTGGAGAGCTCTTAAGATATATTAGTATCTTGAAAGCTATTTTGAGATGAGAGTTCAATGGAGAATGCATAAATTGACTTAAGCAATACACAACATAAGAAATGTCAAGTTTGGTGTTAGTCAAGTAAATGAGCTTGCCTATGAGCTTCTGATAATCAACAATATTCTCAAGTAAGGGGTCATTATCAGTGGGCTCATTAGATATAACAAGCTTAGATACTAAAGGAGTCTTGGCAGGTTTACATGCAAGCATACCATACTTAGATAACAAATCTAACACATACTTTCTTTGATTTAAACAAATACCATAATCAATGTCAACAACTTCAATGCCCAGAAAATACTTTAATTTGCCAAGATCTTTAATCATAAACTTAGTTCTCAAAAATACCTTTAAATTTTTCATTCTCAATAGTGTTGTTACCATTGATAATGATATCATCAACATATACAAGCAATGCAAGAAAGGTATCATCATGAGACTTAACATAGAGGGAGTAACCCAGATTTGCTTTGAATAAAGCCATTTTCATTTAAGACAAAAGATACTACTATTAAAAAGAATTAAAAAATATTGATAGTACATTATTTTCGTATTCTCCTTACTAGTTTTGATGCTCGTGCACGCACGAGACTGTAAATAAATGATAAATTAAATAATAGTTTCGTTATTGCTATTTTATGTATATTATATATGTTTTTTAAAAACATCTAATTTATATGTTTGATTATATTGTTGTTTTTCTGTGGACCGTGTAAATTCATATAAACTCACCTCAATTTTTATTTTTTGAATTTCATACTCTTTTTACTTTCGAGATTTTTATTATAAATAATTATATCTTAATTATTAATCAAGAAACTATTTACATCAATCTTATATGTACACGATTTTTAAATACATAATTTTGTAATGCTTAATATTTTTCTATAAAGCAATATTAAAAATTTAATACTTAAATAGTTATGATCTTCATTGACCTACGAGTTTTACATGATTTTTTAAAATGTGATAAGGTTTTTAGGGCCTGGAAGGAGGGGAAGAATCTTGGACTAGGAGGGGAAGGGATATTACTTCCTCCGTCCCAAAATAAATGTTCACATTGACTTTTACATGATTTTTTTATTATGTGATAATATTAGTAATTAGTATTTTGTATAAATATTTGTTGCACAAAAGATTTGATTTTGTTTAACTGAAATGTTAGATATCTTTTTCTAGACATTGTGTGCTTAGTAACACATAACGACCTTGAAAAATATATGTTGTTGTAATATGTAGAATCTCCTCAGTTTATTTTCATCTCACAACGATGTCTGAGGTCTTATATAAAGTCTACAGGATATAAAATTTAAAGGGGTATTTTGTTTATTTTATAAAGTTACTAAAAGATAAGAAAAATTATAAGTTTACACTTAAGTTCATTTAATTTATTTAAAATTAAACCACTAATGTTTTATTAATCTCCTATTCTTTTTCTAAGTTTTTATTTTCATAAATTTGACATATATATCTTTGTATGTTTTCATCAAATTCTTCTACCAAAATTTTAAATTTTGACTAAATTCAATTCAATTTTGATTTTTTTTCCACCAATCACATCGCTCGATTTTGCTTATGTATCAAAATCAAGTTATTTGATTGGTCAAATTGTTTTTTCCACAACCTCCACTTTTTACTAAAATTTTCAAATAATCTAATTTTTTTATTATATAAAAAAAATTGTTTCAATTTACGACAAATATAATATCAAAATATACTTTATCATCTACATAATCAAAATAAACATTTGCTATAAACTTTATCACCTTTATTTTATATAAAAAGATAACACGAACAAGATGAGTAGTTACACTCATATCCATACCAATTTTCCTCTTAACCGAATATGTTATATGGATTAAAAATGTTAATTTGTCATTCTTATTTAAACACGGTGTAAACAAGAAAATAAGAAGTAAAAAAAGTTCACAAACAGGACATGGAATATGTGGTCATCTTTTTACAATCCAAAAATGGTGATGAGTTTGCATCAGGTAATACTTGGATGAAATGAAAAAAATAAAAGAAAGTAATTTGAAGAAGGTTGAAAAAAGGGAAAATTATGAAAAGAGTTCAAAAAAACATGGGCGATGCCCGAACAAGGTCAAAAAATATGTTTTTCCTGACTTGTCCCAGGGCAACAAAGAATATAGGGTAGTAAGCGTCAGATTTTTGACAAAGAGTGGTGATTTGCACACTCTTCATATTTATTTGCACACTCAAATTGTGTGCTATTTGACGTTTATAGCCTTACAAAATTTAGTGATGTGTATATATCAAGGGTATAATAGTCGTCATACACATACTTTGGAGTGTGCCAATAACTTTATGGAGTGTGCAAATCATCACCCTTTGACAAGTGTCCCAAAAAGTAGGGCAATTCTGACATATTGCCTCAAAAAATAGGGCAACAGATGACACATGGCGCATTCTGCACCGAGTTGCCCTATTACCCCAAAAAGTAGTCCCTTTTGGACCAGACAAGGTTTTTGGACCCTTCTCGAAATTAGAAATTGGGCAATGGACTCTTTTGATAATTAGCCCTTAAAAAATGGTTGTATTAATAGGAGATAGAAAATGAGTAAGGACTCACTAAAACTCCACCTTTGACCCTTAATATGGTTTTATGGATATTCTAACACCTTTTCATTCACATAGTGTTAAACCAAACAAATGAAACATGGAATGATTGGATTCCTATCATTCCATACCCTCAAAGCAAACGGTCCCTTAGTTAGCATTTGTGTTATGGGTTGTTGACGAAAGTATGTTTAGAATATGACGCGATCAATGTTTGAGAATCTCTTCTTAATCTTTACTTTTTTGTAGGCAAAAGATGCATGTGCTTTTTATTAACCAATTTATGTTACTTGAAAGTAAGTTGTGTTAGCTTCAAAATGTGAGCATTATTTACGGAATTACATTAGTTTAGATAGTCGTGACACGTAAGGATCATTTATGTCTAGTTACCATAGCTAGACGTCACATAGGCTATGAATCCCCCCTACATACTTCCATGTAATGGTGAGAATAATCACTTGTGTAATTTCTTTTCTCTCTCTAAAATACACACACTCTCTTCCCTTATATTTTCTCTTTCTAAACACGCCTATACATTTATTTTATCCTCCCGACCTCCGGAACGACCCTAGTTATATATATTTATATGTAACAATACGCATCAGAGCTAGCCGGGGTTGTTTTGTGATTTTTGTTTGTTGATTTCTGGCTTATTCTTCCTTAAAACGAGCTTACTTATAAGCTATAAAGTCACGACTTTCTTGTTATTGCTTATCATTTCAAAATTCTTACCTTTTGTGTCTCAATAGTTGATAGGTGTGTAAACACCCATCCTTTTTACCACTTAATTACAATAATAACCGGACCAAAACGTGTATTTTATGTCATTTATGTCGGAATTATGCGTGGTTTGTGTTTTTGTTGTGATTTAGGACGAAATTGTGAAAAGTGGAGAAAACACGGGCATTTACGGGCTTTTATTGAAGAAAAAGATGAAAGATGAAGTCGAGAAGTCAAGAGTGCAAAAAGAACGGAAGTCCAAGACCAATTCTGAAGATTTATCGAAGAAAAAGTCAAAAGACGGAAGTTTACCAAAAGCCGAAGAACTCGAGTCTTATTTATTGAAGAATTAAAAGACGAGTTTAAAGAATTCCCGAGCCATAAGTCATTAAAGTCCAATATTAACAAAAGATTAAGAAGAAAAGGACTAAGATGCAATTAAGAAGAAATGAAGGAGGGGAGGAAGCTTCCTCTAAACACCTTCCTAATCTCCTATAAATACCCCTCATTTTCATTTCATTAGTTTTGTTAGCTAGAGTGACACTAGTTCTTCCACCTTTTAATTACATGCACATTTACTTTTCATGTCAATTTAAATACATTGTCTTGCACTTTTAATACTTTTAATTCCAAGTAAGTGTTTTTAATTTTGTTGCTTTAATCTTTATTTACATTTTATCAAGTTTCTTTTCATCATTCTCCTTCTACTTTTCTTCTTTTTGGTTCGGCTCAATTTCGGATTAAGCTAGCTTTTGCTTAATCCATTTGCTTAGTTGTTTAAAGGTTTTGTCTTTTCTTTCCTTTTAAGTGTTCATACGAAATTAGCCATAAGTTTGACAATCTTATGTGCTTATTTGGTATTTGGCTTAATCAATTTCCAAGTTTTCTTAAAAGTTTTACTTTTTAAATTTTATTTCATTAAGTTTCGTCTCTTAAATTTCGGAAAGGATTTATCTTTTTAGCTTATTGTTTCGTTTGTCTTCATTTCATTTAAATTTTTGTTAATGCTTATTAGTTCTAGCTTATTTAGTTCTTTTACTTATTACGAATTGTGCTCCATCGGAAAAGAAGGGTTAATTCACATTGTGACGGCTTGCATTTCTCCACATTCCGATAGTAACAGTTTTGGATAAGGGTTTTGCATTCCGATCCGGGATTGCGATAGAGTATCATCACCCTCATTCCGATCTGGGATTGCGATCGCACATTGCGATCGCACATTCCGACGGCTCTTGAGGTTTACTTAGTCGAAGTGCTGCCCAAATTTCCCCAACAACATTCCGATCTAGGATTGCGATCTGACACATTGCGATCTGAACAACATTTCGATCTGGGGTGTTGTGTTGACATTCCGGTTAGTGTAATTTTAGTGCATTCCGATCTGGGTTTGATTAGTATTCCGATCAGGAGGTAAGTGACAGTTATTCCGATCTGAGTCCATTCTTCACATTCCGATCTGAAAGGTAAGTACATTCCGATTGCACTGATCGGAATGTATTCCGATGGCGGGTTTACTTTTATATTTTGTCTTGTTTAATTTTTTTAGTTGTCATTTTAATACTTTGTCTAATTTTAATTCTCGTCACGCTTTAATTACCCGTCATTTAATTAATTTACTTTTTAAAGTTTTCAAATATTGCACAATTTAAGTTTTAAATAGGTTTAGATTTAATTAACCGTCATTTACTTTTACGTCTCGCACTTTAATATACTACAACGACAACTATTTGTTTCACCAAAGAACGACTGAGTCGCACACTAAACTCATTTTTCAATTCGAAGAGACCAACACAACGATAATTTTAACTGGGTAAAATCTAGTTATCAAATGGCACCGCTGCCGGCTCTTTTTGTAAAGATTAACGGTTTTCTGTGAGAGACGCGTTGCTTTTTAGGATCCGTTCACTCGTGAGCGTTATTTTCTTGCACAAAAATTCAACAAATCATAAAAATTAAAAATTGATAAAAATCCATAAAAATTAAAAATTTCAAAAATCCAAAAAGATTTTATCTTTATTGTGTATATATATTGTCTTTGTGTTTGGTTTCTTTTTCTTTTGCATTTTCAGGTGTATGCGTACTAGATCTTCTAATTATCAAGAGCCCGAGACTCGAGAAGATTTAAGTATGTCAGGTGTTAACAACAACAATAATCCACCGCACCTCAACAATAACAACAATGTTCTTCCACAGCCCGATCTTCGGACAATGGAGGAGCTTTGTCAACCTACCATGTTTGGACGAGGAGGACCGATTGCGCCGATGCAAATCACGGCTCCGGAGTTTTCGTTGAAGCACCACATGATTCAGAAAGTGCAAACAAATCCTTTTCGAGGAATGCCTGATGATGATGCCAACAAACACCTTGACAAGTTCATTACAATCACCCAAAGCATGAAGTTGCCCGGTGCCACAATGGATGTTCTTCGCCTACAACTCTTTCCACATACTTTATCACATCATGCCGAGAAATGGTTTGATCGTCTCCCGAAGACTTCTATTCATACTTGGGATGACATGACTCAACGCTTTTTGTCGCGCTACTTTCCACCATACATGGTCACAAGCCTTCGCAATAAAATCAGCGGTTTCATGCAAGATCCCGATGAATCTCTTTTTGATGCTTGGAAAAGATATAATGTCTTGATTGATCGTTGTCCAAACCACAACATGCTCCCTGTGACCTTAATTGATACTTTCTAAAACGGATTGACTTTTAGAGATCATGATATGATTAATGCAGCCGCCGGTGGCACATTTATGAAAAGGAGACCCGAGGAGTGTAGAGAGCTTATTGAGAACATGACTACTCACCACAAAAACTGGGATTCCTCCGCATCTTCAAGGAACAACCCGAGAGTCAATGTTTCTTCCACTTCAGCAAACCCTGACATGACCGAACTCACCCGCATGATGACTGAAATGAGCAAAAGTATCACGCTTCTCTCTTCAAACCAACAACAACAACAAGTTAAAGCGGTTGCACCTTCTTGTGAAACATGCGGCGGTCCTCACTCATACACCGATTGTCCTTCGACTCAAAGAAATCCGGAAAATGTGTATGCAGCTTATGGTAATTACTCACCGGAAAATTACCAAGCTTGACCTCAAGGGGATAGAAATTTGCTGAGTTACCGGTCAAACAACTACCTTTCACCCGGTTTTTCTCCTCAAAACCAAAACCCCGCCAACAACTACACTAGAAGCAACCAAATCTCACCAAGAGCTTCTAATCCTTATCACCCACCCGCCCAACAAGCCCCACCCATTAACCCCGATGTTGAAGCCATCATGAGAACCCAAGGTGAGCCAATCAAGAATCTTCAGAGCCAAATTATCAATCTGAAAGGAGATATCACCAAGCAAGGGAATGAGATAAGATCCGAGCTTCGAGATAATATCCAATCCTCCTTCAGTAATCAAACCAATGATTTGAAGAATATGCTTGCTAGTTTCTTGCCCGCAGCTCAACCTTCTTCTTCGAGTTCTTTACCTTCAAACACCGTCATCAATCCACTGATCCCACCCCCATCATCTACACCTCCTCCACCACCATGTATCCCTACTCCTCCTACACCTAGTATTAGTACACCATTACCGTCTCCGCCTCGTCATGACGATGTATCTAGGAAGGAACCTTCAACATCTCAACCTTTACCTGCTACACCTGCACCTTCACCACCAAAACCCAATATCCCTTATCCCTCTCGTTTAGGCAAGACCAAAATGCTAACCAAGGATGACTCTGAAGTGTCGAGCTATGTGAAGATGATCTCTTAAATGAACTTCAACATTAGCTTTCTCGAAGCACTTGTCCACATGCCGAAATTTGTTAAAGCATTTAAGGAATTGCTTAACAAGAAGGAGAAGCTGATTGAGCTCGCCAACACACGCTTAAATGAAAACTGCTCTGCAGTTATTCTTAAAGAACTTCCGGAAAAGCTTGGAGATCCCGGTCGTTTTGTGTTGCCTTGCGTTTTCAACAAAACTGAAGAATTTACTGCCCTTGCTGATCTCGGGGCCAGTATTAATTTGATGCCTTTAAGTGTTTGGAAAACACTATCATTACCCGATCTTACACCAACAAAGATGACTCTTGAGCTTGCAAATCGCACTCTCGCTTACCCCGTTAGTATTGCCGAAGATGTGTTCATTAAAGTTGGCACCTTCAATTTTCCGGTCGACTTTGTTGTTGTTGATTATGAAATGGACCCTCGTATTCCTTTAATACTTGGTCGGCCATTCTTGAGAACCGGAAAAGCTCTAGTCGATGTTGCCGAAGGTGAGTTAATTTTAAGGGTTGGGAATGATGCACAAGTGTTCAAAATGGGGAAGATCACAACAACAAATGGAAGAGAATCCGCGAATATGATTAATGTGCTTGATGATTTTGTCATCTACAACAATCCTCTGTTCGATTCTTGCTATGATAATCCACTATTCCATGATGATGTGGATGATTCTCTCTCCAATTCTGATCCTCTACCAATTCATGAATCTCCTCCAATTTATGATGACTATGATGATGATTCTAGTTCCAATGGAGATGATTATGCTGATTTTACTTCTGAGTATCCAGACATGCCCACTTATGATGATTTTGATGAGGCTGATACTCTCTCGAGTGATTCTTCACATGATGAAGATCCTCCGCCAACAACACTTGATCCTACTTTGGATGACTACTCATTTGAGGAAGACTTTGCTACTTTTCTCAACACCTACTTCCCAAATGAGAGTGATGCTCCTCCTTTGGACTTCGATGATTATGGTCTTTATCCTACTTTGGATATGAAGAAACCCGTGTCAAAGGAGAAGAAGCCGTCCGACACCGATATCCGCAACACTTATGTCTTGGCTCCTCTCTATCCTCCGTCTGAGGATGAGATTGTGAGATTTATGATCGGATCTTCTTCAAGATCAGCTGAGCCTGAGTGTTATTTTCCCCTAAAGGAAAAGGTGTTCGATCCTGGTATTGCACTTTTCAAGCCATCTCAGTATCCATCTGATGAGATAAAAGGAAAAATCTTTGGTACTTATGAAGATATGTTTGCACCTCACCATACTTGCTTCCACCATGCTCCACAACTGCTTAAGGGAACCTTGCCTACTCTTTTTTGGCTTGCCTTGTTCGCCTTAAGCCTGTGCTATTTGATGGATGAAAACCATGTCTTTGATCCCGGTGGATGTGTTTCAAGCTTCTTCCTATGCTAATCAAGTTCGAGTCAGGCTCACGACTCGGTTATAAAAAACAAGCGCTTCTCGGGAGGCAACCCGCAGTATCTATCCTTTTTCTCTGTTTTCATAATAAGTGTAGGGGGAGACCCTAGTATGTGTTTGTTGTCTTCTTTCTAATCATGTGCAGGGATTCGAGCTTTCAAAGATCCATTCTTGATGACTTTTGACGACCCGTGATTCCGTGTTCCCATCCTCCCGGTTCTATCATAAACTCTTTTGATTCTCTATTTTATATTCTCCATATTAAAATAGGAATCACTTTAGTTGTCTCTTCCTTAGCGAGATCTAAACAAAGTACACAATGTCCTAAGTGTAGGGGAGTTTACTTCCACATGATTAAACATTGAGGACAATGTTTATATTAAGTGTAGGGGGCCTTCTATCGAAGTTAAGTGGTCTTTTCCTTGTTTTTGTCCTCATTTTAACCGAAAAATCTAATTTTTCGACATTTTTCAAAAAATTTTATCTATTCTGGCCTCGTAGTTTTTCATTTGTTATAGTTATTTTATTTCGTTGCTAGAGTAAATTTTAATAAAGTGGTTTTAATTTTCAAACGTTGTGAATCTTTTGACTCAACCCGAGTTTACTTATCTAAGTTTACTCTAGCTAGTATCCTTAACGTGTTTAAGTCAAGTTTTGCTAGGCTTTTATATAGGGAGCTTTAAAACGCGAAAGTCTTAACTCTCACGGGTTAAGAACAAGAACTTTTCGCAAGTTCCTATAATTGATCCTAGAGAGTCGTTTATCAAGGGAACTTTAAAACGCAAATTCTAAACTCGAAAGAGTCTAAGAAGATGCAAGATCCTATAGGCGACTCGAAAACCCAAAAACTTTGATTTAATAGGCTAAGCATCCACGACTCTCATTCCTTGAGATTTTAAACTGTGGATAACGAGAGATGATAGAGTCAATTATAAGTTTGGTATTCTTTCGTGAATTTATGTGAGTTGATTATAAGCCTATTCTCCCATCGCTTGTTAATAAATTTATCTGCAATAAGTAAGGTCGTACGATTTGAAAAGTTACTTAGCTTCTAGCCCAAGATCGTTTAAAAGTTGCTCGGTATTAATTAGAGTTCATAGCCAAGGCATAACTTATTGAAGCGGGATGCGAAGATTGGCGAGTCCAAAAAGGTCCTAACAAGACATGAGGGCTATATTTTGTTGCTAAAGATCTAAAGTGATGTGAAGAATCATTTATCGAAAATCAATATGAAGGATCGAGACACACGACGAAAAGCAAAAACTCCCCAAAAGTCATGGAGAAGTGTATCCGAAAAGACCCTAGCAAGGTATGAGGATAAATAGATCCAAGTCATAAAAGGAGGCGGATCGTTGTATATCAAAGTCCAAAATAATGATTAGAGAAAAATGAAGAAGTCGTGGTCCAAGTATGAATCTCTCTAAACTCCAAGTGAAGAAATTACTATATGAAGAGAAGACCATTATTTCATGAACGTCTCTCAAGGTTTGAAGTATGAAGTCGCTGCCAAATATCGGTCTGAGAAAGGTCTCAAATCGCGAAGCGAGTTATGCCAAGATATGAACTTTATGAGGTCCCGAGAAGCAGTTTTAAAAGATTTTGTCCTTTAGCTAACTATTGATTAAATCGTTCACCTTATTTTCGGACTAAATAACTATCGAAATAAGTCAAACAATGCATCTTCGTGATCATTTAAGACAACAATAAAATATAAGAGATACCCCTAGGAATAAGGGAGTCTAAGTGAATAATTGGCCCACATGAGTTCGTGTTAGTTTGCTAACTTATAATAACAATGATCTCGTTTTTAAGCTTGGTTTGGAGAAAGTGAAAACTTGAGGATGATGATCATTCATGACATTTCCAAAACCCACGGTATGTTTTTGATTTCTTTATTTTATTCCTTTGAATGTTTATAGTTTCATATCTCTTTAATAAAGGCCAATGTGGATTGATTATGATGAAAAGTGTAAACATGCTTTGTAACTAATACATTGCATGAGGACATTGCAATGGTCAAGTGTAGGGGATTTGATAGGTGTGTAAACACAAATCCTTTTTACCACTTAATTACAATAATAACCGGACCAAAACGTGTATTTTATGTCATTTACGTTGGAATTACGCGTGGTTTGTGTTTTTGTTGTGATTTAGGACGAAATTGTGAAAAGTGGAGAAAACACGAGCATTTACGGGCTTTTATTGAAGAAAAAGATGAAAGATGAAGTCGAGAAGTCAAGAGTGCAAAAAGAACGGAAGTCCAAGACCAATTCTGAAGATTTATCGAAGAAAAAGTCAAAAGACGGAAGTTTACCAAAAGCCGAAGAACTCGAGTCTTATTTATTGAAGAATTAAAAGACGAGTTTAAAGAATTCCCGAGCCATAAGTCATTAAAGTCCAAGATTAACAAAAGATTAAGAAGAAAAGGACTAAGATGCAATTAAGAAGAAAGGAAGGAGGGGAGGAAGCTTCCTCTAAACACCTTCCTAATCTCCTATAAATACCCCTCATTTTCATTTCATTAGTTTTGTTGGCTAGAGTGACACTAGTTCTTCCACCTTTTAATTACATGCACATTTACTTTTCATGTCAATTTAAATACATTGTCTTGCACTTTTAATACTTTTAATTCCAAGTAAGTGTTTTTAATTTTGTTGCTTTAATCTTTATTTACATTTTATCAAGTTTCTTTTCATCATTCTCCTTCTACTTTTCTTCTTTTTGGTTCGACTCAATTTCGGATTAAGCTAGCTTTTGCTTAATCCATTTGCTTAGTTGTTTAAAGGTTTTGTCTTTTCTTTTCCTTCTAAGCGTTCATACGAAATTAGCCATAAGTTTGACAATCTTATGTGCTTATTTGGTATTTGGCTTAATCAATTTCCAAGTTTTCTTAAAAGTTTTACTTTTTAAATTTTATTTCATTAAGTTTCGTCTCTTAAATTTCGGAAAGGATTTATCTTTTTAGCTTATTGTTTCGTTTGTCTTCCTTTCATTTAAGTTTTTGTTACTGCTTATTAGTTCTAGCTTATTTAGTTCTTTTGCTTATTACGAATTGTGCTCCATCGGAAAAGAAGGGTTAATTCACATTGCGACGGCTTGCATTTCTCCACATTCCGATAGTAACAGTTTTGGATAAGGGTTTTGCATTATGATCCGGGATTGCGATAGAGTATCATCACCCTCATTCCGATCTGAGATTGCGATCGCACATTGCGATCGCACATTCCGACGGCTCTTGAGGTTTACTTAGTCGAAGTGCTGCCCAAATTTCCCCAACAACATTCCGATCTAGGATTGCGATCTGACACATTGCGATCTGAACAACATTTTGATCTGGGGTGTTGTGTTGACATTCCGATTAGTGTAATTTTAGTGCATTCCGATCTGGGTATGATTAGTATTCCGATCAGGAGGTAAGTGACAGTTATTCCGATCTGAGTGCATTCTTCACCATCCGATCTGAAAGGTAAGTACATTCCGATTGCACTGATCGGAATGTATTCCGATGGTGGGTTTACTTTTATATTTTGTCTTGTTTAATTTTTTTAGTTGTCATTTTAATACTTTGTCTAATTTTAATTCTCGTCACGCTTTAATTACCCGTCATTTAATTAATTTAATTTTCAAAGTTTTTAAATATTGCACAATTTAAGTTTTAAATAGGTTTAGATTTAATTAACCGTCATTTACTTTTACGTCTCGCACTTTTAATATACTAGAACGACAACTATTTGTTTCACCAAAGAACGACTGAGTCGCACACTAAACTCATTTTTCAATTCGAAGAGACCAACACAACGATAATTTTAACTGGGTAAAATCTAGTTATCAATAGTCCATCAATATTGGTCTCAATTTTTCGTGTCTTAACAACGTAAAATAATACAGTATTTTTAAAGCTTATTTTAGGCTTTTAACGTCTTTAGACTTAATTTTTAGTTTTGCTTATCTATGTTTTGAGCTTTGATGAGGTGTCATTTTATACGCTTTTAGGGGTCATTTCACCCCGTTATTTATCCTAAAATGTCCTAACAACGTCTTAATCCCTTTCTTTTTGTGATTTTAACAACTTGGAAGCACTTAGAGAGTTTGAATGGTTTTGGTGGTTTTTCAAGGATATTGGAACAAGTATGGAGGATACCAAGTCGGAGATGCACATATTTCAAAGTCACGAGGAAGCTTTGTTAAAGGTATTCACATAGAACACACGAAACAAGCCAACGGTGGGGATGATACCTCTAGCACGACATGAAATATCAAAATGAGCAATCTTAATAGTAGTTGGAGCATGTACCTGAGAAACATGGAGGCGAAAATAGCTCAAAACTTCAAGAAATAAGCATGAAAAAGGAGTGCGATAAGAAGCAAAATAAAGAAACCTTGTATAAACACCAATCTGCCCAGGTGGGGCATCACGGACACTACCATTCGGGCTAGCCAAAGTTGGATGAACACAAGAAGGAATATGATATTTCCTACAAAACTCATCCAAACGATGCTGAGTAAGTACCGACCTATACCTATCTATCAATGACATTATAGAGAAAATTATCAAATAGTGGAAAAGAGACTTTTTATAAATGAAAATGAAACCTAGAAAGAAAGATAAAATATCTCTTCTTAGAAAAGCAACAAGGGTGGCATCAGTAAAAAATTAATTAAAGGGGATAGTCCATTTATATGATCGGCGCAACGCACGAGATACAGACACGTGAAACATACTTACAAAATGAGAGGTTAAGATTGGGATAACCAAAGATCATCCTGAGCCAAATAGACCAACTTGGCTGACAATGGTCATTTCAATCAATAAATGGCGATTAATGGCTAACTGTAGCATGCAATATTATCCCGAATAAAAATTAACCACGGAAAAGAGAAGCCCACAGACACTCGAAATGCCGAGCACCATAAAAACACGCTAACATGGTTCGAACAAGATACAAAGGATGTTCGCTATGAAAGCTACAAAATCTTAACATAGCCCGGACAAAACACAAAGACACGGTAGCCGGTAAGACCCCAGGGCGAAAGAAAACTACATAGCATGGTACGAAATGCGGACAAGACACAACATCCGATGATATGAACCAATGAAACACATTCATGGACAAAAAAGGAAAGACCATCCACCAAAGCCCGAGAACACCCGTTGATAATAAGTCAATGGCCCGCCCGTTAAATACTGACCCCCCGAGATAAGAAAAATAGTCCGTCATAGAAAAAGCATGGAAATAGGTTACTTGCAAAAAGTCCAGCAATCCATCTGAGGTTAATGTGCATTAGTTTTTAGAGAAAATTAGTAACAGTGACATGCCTAGGTACTCAACGTGTTATGGTTTAAATAAACAGTTATTGTGCAGTAAAAACGAGTTTCATTTGCATTAGTTTTTATAGTCAATAAACGTTATATGCCTAGGTATTGAGCGTATTATTGTTTATCATAACAATATTTTTGTATCAAAAAGGTTTGAATTTGCACAAATTTTCACTAGAAGTTATCATATGTGGCACGTACTCACCACGTTATGGTTCAAAATAATATTATTTTTTGCTTCGAAAATCGGCTAATTTTCTTCAACTTCCACACGAAGTTAGCAAAAGATATATGCGTAGGTACTCAGCGTATTATGGTTTAAAAACATTTTCTTGTGCATTAAAAACGAGCTAAATGTTCCTTTGTTCAATTACGCTCTTTGCAGAAACAAATTTCCAGCATGTACTTGGGATAAGAGAGAGGAACATCCAAACTTTGCTTGATGAAGACGAAAGTTTGTGTAAGATTGAAAACGAGCTTGGGAACAAAGAATAAATGAATAGATTGGTGTATTTTTACATTGCATCGTATAGAGAAATCTAGGATGTACAAATAATTGGAGTGAATTGAAGAATGAAGGGGTAGAACAATAAAACTACCGATAACGCTCAAGTGAAGATGTTAAAGAACAAGCTTTTGTTTATTTATTAAATAATATGCTTATAAATAGTTACATATTGTTTACAAAATGAGATGTTATGGATTGTCTTCTACACATTTGTTGAATTATATAGGATTTGCATTATTGTTTGTGGAAATGTGATAATTTATGATACTAAATAGATTTTATACATTTGTATGTAATTTTTTTAGAGATATGCATTGATGATTAGGTTTTTTTCATGATTGGTGTTAGTTGTCTAAATAAATTTGTTTTGTGCATGAAATTAGGTGAAATGTGCATCAGGTTTTGACTAACAAAATTTTGTGCATGAAAAATTCACGAAATGTGGATTTATATAATAACCGCAACAGGTTCAGCTGACCGAGTTTGTGACCCTTGCAGCAACCAACTATAGCTTTAGTGCGAAACATGAGGAAATGACAAATGATATTTTATTTGTATCGTAATTGTGTTGAATGATGATTAAAAAAGGTAGTAATATTCATTTAAAATTAGGTCGTGGCCCAAATCCACTTGTAAAAACAGTCAAATACATTACTTAAATACGGTGAACACAAAGAAGCTTCAACAAATAATACTTTTAGTTAAGATTGATGTATTTAAGAAAATAGAAAGAGGAACACAACGGCTACCCAAATAACCATCATTTCATACAAAAGAAAAATAGTACATTGTCCTTCATAGTATCACAACGAACAACCACCAAAGGAGAAAAAAACCAAAATAAAATCTTCAGCCTTATGCAGCCGTTTGAGGCTTATCCGTTTCTATAGCTTCTAATTCATCACCATTTTCATTATGGCCAACCTTTGGGTTTGGGCTTTTGCTATTCTCTGCGAGATGTTGTTGCTTACCTTCTTAGGCAAGTGATGTCGTTTTCCTACGAGATGTTGATTTAGCTTTGGTTTCGACAATATTTGTCTACAGACCCTATACACATCAATGAAGAAAATTACTTTTCAGATTTTATTCTAATATCCAAAGATATACTCGAAGTTAAAAATACATGTCCTTCACCTCTTCCTTTGTTCTTATATCAGTGGATAAGAGAACTGGTTAACCATGTTTTGGAAGTCCTTCTTGAACTTGTTGTGTCACTCTCAACCAATTGTATGATTTTGAGTAGTCGTTCATGACATGCAGTAGACATGTAAGAAAAAGTAATATGATCATAACACATGGTATCATACATGAAATATGGATATTGCACGTGATCGTACTTACGATCACTATCTCAACTTGTCTAAACCAATTAACACGTTCAACTAGTCGCCCAACAAAGGAACCTCTTTCAGAGTGCTCCTTGTATCGTTGATCAATAGGATCACCTTGTTGCAATTGTCTATTCAATGTTAGATTTGTACCTTAGACATGATAAGAAACACATGATATTTAGGAAACATACTTCTTGAGCTCATCAAGTTTTGCGACGTATACCCTTCCTTTAAATTACACTAATAACACAAATTACAGTAGTTTGTGTATCATGTTCTACTAAAAATACCAACTTTCATCAAATTACACTAATGACGTAAATTTAGGATAAACTAATACCTTTTATTTGTGCATCCAATTCCACAAAAGAAAAATTGTGCATTAGTTCGCTAAAATAGTGTAATAACACTAATCTTGCTTGAATAGCACCAGAAGATCCAAATTGCAGCAAATTACACTCAAGTATACATATTGATTTTACTAAATATGTTAGCTTGTGCATGGGGTTCTAGTAAAACTACCACGTTTCATCAAATGAGACTAGTAATACAAATTTATGATATCCAATACTTGTTAATACTGCATCAAATTCTAGAAAAAACTATTTTGTGCATCAGTTTTGCTAAAATACTATAGTAACACTAATCTTCCTCGAATAACACAAAAAAATCAAAAATTGAAATAAATTACACTTAAACTAATTTACATATCTATTTTAATAAAAATACTATGCCTTGTGCATCAAGTTTTACTAAAAACACCAACTTTAATCAAATGAAACTAATATCACAAATTTATGATACACAAATACTTGTTACTTGGGGAGTGGGAGGTATTAGCCGCTTCCGAGTCATATTTGTGATACACCTGCTATTTGTGCATCAAGTTTCAGAAAATATATACTAACTCGTGCATCAATTTTGCTAAAAATACAAACTGCCATATTGAAACAAGCATTATTTCTCTTAAGATACCTAAAAACATTATAACTAAAATTGATGCACACTTATAACTACAAATCAAATTTGCCAAAAGTCAATTTATGCATCAATTATTGCATTAATTTCCAACATAAAACACTAATAAATAAAAACCAAATTTGCAAAAAGTCACTTTGTGCATCGATTATTGTATTACTTTCAATATAAAACACTTATAACTAAAATTTGCATCACAAATATACTAATTTATACATCAGATTCTACTAAACATACAAACTTCTTTTCAAATTAAACTAGTTTGTACATCAAATACCTAAACACAATAATCGTGCTCAAATTTCACAACAAATAATTATTGCATCAAATTAAACTACAAAACACTAATTTAAATATCAAATTACAATAAATAGAACAATTTTGTTATCAAATACACTAAAATTAGAACTGATCGAACCAAAACCAACTTTAACAAACGAAGTACATACCTTGATTTTAACTGTTAATAATGCATATCTGATATAGTGGTAGTACACTCGTTTAGGAAAAAGAGGGTAATTAGGGTAATTACGACGATTTAGGAAAACAGTGTACAAATGACACAATGAGTGAGTTCTTTCTCAAGGAGGCTTGGTGTGTGTGTGTTAAGAGATGATTAACTTTGAGATTAATATTGAAGAAGAAATGGAAAAAGAAAAATGATAACGATTACGATTGAAAATAAACTACGACGAAAGATGTAAACGTAAAACCGTAAAACGTGACGAAATTTAAAAATTACCCTAAAAATTCCTAGAAAACCACAATAAATCCTAAAAATACAATTAGAGTTTACAAAAAATAAAAAATTACTCAAACATTTTATTATTAAATAATAACTTTTTAATGCTAACTAAAGCCCTAAAAATCAATTTAATTAATAAAAAACCCAAAATAAGATTTTTCAATTTATAAACCTCAAAAATAACTTAATTAAGCTAAAAAGTATTTTTGAAAAATTTAAAACTAATTAAAACTATTTAAATTGATTAAAATTTAAATTTAAATATTAAAATATTATTAAAAATTCAAAATTTATAAAAAATTCTAAAAACTTGCAAACTAATTTATTTTAACTTAAATAAACAAAAAATGAAAGTGAAATGACCAAATTACCCCTAATGTCCTCCAAAAGGGCCAAAAGTCCAAACATAATGCTTAATGGGCTTAATTAGGCCCAATAAGAAAAATGTTGTCCAAATAAACCCAAAACTTCCAGATTAGCTTAAAATTGGATTCTAAACAAAAAACTTTAAAGGCCCAAAGGCTGAATAAGTGCTTATCATAGCTTAATTAGCAAACAACTTATTCTTAATGGGCTTTTTGGCCCATTAAGCCATAAGCTAATGCCATAACCTGAAAATTGACACATATCCTTATTTTGAGCTTATGAAGCTGTTTTTAAAAAGAAATTTTGAATAAGCCAAAGAAATAAGCCTGAAATAAGCAAAAGCTCTCTACATAAAACGACAAAATAGTCGTTTTCGAGTTCAAGGCTGATTCAAGAGCTGATTCTTTTTGCAAAAGGTTTTAAATCACTTAAATAAGCTTAATAATAAAAAAGATTTCAAATAAGCACACTGAATAAGCTGGAAAAAGTAATAAGCTGTTTGGTAAAAAGTCAACTAGTTTGTTTTCTAGTCAAACCTAAAAGTCAAAGTCTCAAATGCTCTAGAATAGTCAAATGGGTCAAATAAGGAAGATTGATTATCAAAACAAAGTTGTTGCACGTCTAAATAAGCTAGAATAGCTTATTAATAAGTTGTTAACAAAATAACACTAGCAGTGGCTAGCAGTAGTGGGAAAGGGTTACCACTGCTTTAACTTTTTGACCTGTTGATTTAGAGAGATTTACTAGGTTTCTTTGGACAATCAAGGCACCCTTACAACCAGTGGGTTGTAAGGAGTCACAAGCAAGCAACAAATCACCAAATCACCAAGCCAAATGATACAGTTAATTCAAAGAATGCCCAGACATGACACAGACATGTTAAATGCAGATATGGTGATATAAGCTAATGTTTAAGCTAGTATAAGCTGACCACAGTCCAGCAAAAGCATACAAAAGCTAAATTACACTTAGTGACACACAAATAAACTCATATCATGCACTGGTTACAAGATTAGACCTAGATTCAATCCTATGTGACTTAACTGATGAACACAGATGAACACTAACACCTATTTGCTGATATACTTGACTACAAATCCAATTTTAAACCCTCAAATCTATAAAACAGGTTGCACAAACTATGTTTTAGAACTTTTTAACTCTAGATTAGCATACACTCTAGGTGTTCCCAAATTTTCAAGTCAAAACAGCCTAAAACAAGCTAGTTATAACACAGATTAAGATTTGATGTTTAAAAACACAAGACTTGCAAATATCAGCACACTTACACTTCAATATCAGATACAAACACTTAACAACCTTAAACAACTACTCAAACTCACACAAAACTCACAAAACATACAGTCCCAAACAATAGTTTAAAATGTAAATTCTAATTTTAACAAAGAAAAAATGTTTTTCAGGTTAAACCAAGCTTAAACATGCATCATAACAGTATCCTTAAACACTTAGAACAAGATTCAAGCCACAAGAACACAACATACAATAGCAGAATACCAAAATCACTTAGAACCACTTTTAACAGATTTTTGGGAGAAAGGGTTCAAACCTCATGAATGTACATCCACACTCATGAATTGTTTGAGCTTTTGTGGTAGCTTAACAACCACAAGCTTCCAATAAGCTGCTAAGAAGAACAAGGTTAGCACAAACAGATTAAATAAAGAAAAATGAAAACATGATGATTACTTCCAACTTGTACCCCACTCCTTGAATCCTCCCAAACCACAAGCTTCACTACACCTTGATAAGTACCTTATCAGGGTGTTATGACTAGCTTTTGATCCAAAAGTTCAAGTGTTTGAACAAGATTTGGAAAAATCACAGATTTTTGAAAACTTTTGAAACACTTTTCATAAACTTAAAACCAAACTTCAATAACTAAAAATCAAACTCAAAACATGAGCACAATAACAATAAAGTAAAGTGGTGCTTGGATTTCGTCACAAGATTCAAACATTTTTCATTCACTTGAAAAGATGATTTACAGAACTTTGACCTAGGAAAACCAAGAACAAGCTAAAATGTTGTGACTAACACCCTTTATATAGAGGGTTACATGAATCCTATAAAGCTGATAAACTAAAAACCCTAAGTGGTGGTCTTCCAAAATTGCCCCTTGAATTTTGAATATTGCTTGATCATGTGTGAAGTCTTGGCTGTTTGTGAAGCTGTAAAGTAGGTGCCAATTGATCCAAGGGGTCCAATAAGCTTAGGATTGAAGCAGGTTTGTGGTTCGTTGATTCCACTGGCAAGTTTTGTCCTCTTCCAAAAAGTAGCAGCAGGGGAGTATACATGTGACTACATGGGTGGTGAGGTGGCATGTTTATGACTTCGGTTTTGGTTAATGCACCTTAATCATAATTCTGGAGGTGATTAGGGTCTAATTCTTGGTGATTAGCAAAACCCTAATTCGTCTTCTTGAGATGAATAGTAGGGTTTGATCCGGTTTAGTTTTCAAAATTGTGTTAGGCGCCTTAATTAGTATAACTAATTAATTAGTTATAATAATATGGTGAGTAGGATAGTGATGTGGCAAGAGGGTGTGTTGTGATTGGTGGATTTTGGTGAGTGGGGCACGTGGCAGTGTGGTATATCTTTCATGTCTGCCATGTTTAACCCTTCTTCTTTCTTCCTTTTTTCATTTCATGTTTATATCAGCCAAAACGAATTTCCCTTTGTTAATGAAGTTTTGTTTTTTAGACTTTGGCCACAAAACTTTTGCAAAGGTATTTCAAGGACTTGTTTTGTAATATCTTGATATTTGAAGGGCTGATTTTGGCATGTTTTCAATCTTCAAGGTATTCACTTGTATATTTGTCTTCAAGGAGGACTAAAAGTGACAAGTCTTCAAAGTTGAGGGACCTTTCTTGCCAATTCTTCAAAGTTGAGGGTCCTTTTTGTAAAATTGACAAACTTTAGGGACCAAACTTGTAATACTGAATATACAAGGGTTTAAAGTGTCAGTTATTCAATAATGAAGGACCCTTCTTGTGCAATCTTCAATTCTTCAAGGACTTTTCTTGGAAAATCAACTCTAGGGCCCGTTCATTGTGCGGCTTCTTTTCCTGTGTTCGTTTTTTATTGATTCTTGTGATCTTTTGTCATTTTCTCAATATCCGTATCTAAAATACACATTGAACAAACACAAGCATATATTTGGCACTTTTATGATATTTTAACCATTTTAAGCCCGTTTTGGACGATGAGACTATGTATAAAAGCAGTCTCATCACTCCCCCATACTAAACCATTGTCGTGCCCTCATGCAATGCTAGAATAAAGTATCGTGGCACCTCCAAAATTCATTTTATGCACTTTTATTGAATCATAAACTTACTACACTACTACTACTTGCTACTACTTGCGTTTTAGACATAATGTATGATTTTCATCGCAAAATGGGACGTTTAGGTTCATAGAACAAGAACACGTGAATGCTTCGTTAGAAATAATTTCATCGTCCTCGATTTTCACCCAATTCTATGCCAAGCGTGCAACGAGATCATTGTCATTATAAGTTAGTAATGCTAACACTACTCATATGCCCTAATCACGTACTTAGACTCCCTTAATCCTATTTGGTATCTCTTATATTTTATTTTGTCTTAATGATCACGAGGATACATTTTTGACTTATGCGATAGAGATTAAGGTCCAAAAATAGAGTCATAACGGTGTAACCAAAACCATCGAATTAATAACCTCCCCTAATAGACAACGATGTCAAAAAATAAAGTCAACAAGAAGGATTGATAAAAACGGTTTTATAACGGTTTTGAACATGAGACTTATTACCAAGACTTTTATACGCCCCTAAACGGATGGGCCTTATTATCATAGGTTTACCTCCATCTTTTATTCAACTCCGCCATGGAGCTTTTATTATGACTTCGGTCTTGCCTTGCTTTTTATTTAACCTCGCCATGAGGTGTTTATTATGGCCAAAGACGTATATCCTCACGTTAAAGCGATTTTTGGATCTTTAAAGCTTCAAAGATTAAGGCTTAATTCACTTTCAATTTGGGCATAGATTTTTCGGCCTTGTGAGCTTCGAATTTTTGCTTAATTTAGGTGAGCACTTGAAATCTTATTATTGGGTGAAGCTTTCGATTATTTGGGTTGCTAATACTTCAAAACCGTGACGCTGGCGGTACCTTAATGTTTTCCTAATTTAACTACATGGAAGCTACTATAAAAGACTAGAAACCAACAATCAAGACTAAACCGCTAAGTCAATACTTATTAGCAAAATATATATACAAGCGAAGGGAGAATAAGCACACAACGAGAACAAATGAGTTTTTGAAAGAATACGAGTACTCTACGTTTAGCATAGTAACTTATAATTAACTCTATCATTTCTCATCTTCATTTAAGAGACTTAGCCTAATATAAGTTAAGGAATCGAAGCTAAGTGCTCAACACGCACGGTCGAGTAAAAAATTACTCTTATTCTTGCCATCGGAAAATCTACATTCATGTCTTCAAACACTTATAAAACATGAGAAAAAAGTTAAAATTTGCCCATTTTTAGCCTTATTTTGCAACAAAACGATAACAAAAAGATAAACTTTGGAAAGCGTGAAGGTTTGGCAAGGCAAGTATCTATTCACCCCCCATACTAAAGTTAAACATTGTCCTCAATGTTTTGAGTCTAAGGGTAGGATACCCTCATACTAGAGACGAAGTCGAATGCCTAATCTAGCATGGAAAGGGTGGAACCATTAAATCAATAGCCGTTTATGAAGTGTGCTAAAAACCTAAGGTTAGAACAATCAAGGATATATCATATGGATATCGAGAAATTCTTCAAAGCAAACGATCGAGTGCTCACGTAAAACGAACACGAGAGGCTCCAATCGTGAAGATAATGATCATCTAAAAACCACAATGCACAAACAACCACGAAACAAAGGTTGGAAGGGCACAAATCCCCTCACGTAAGCTACATTAGAAAGCGATAATATGTACATGGATAAGCATGTGACTCCCCCACGAGGCACCTCGTTTTTGATTACCGAGTCATGAGCTCGACTCGATCCCCTCAATACTAATTATCATTGGGGAAGGTGACTTGGTCGAGGTAGTTGAAAGAAGGAACTTCCCCACCAAAGTAGTGCTTCAACCTATGGCCATTCACCTTAAAGTTAGGACCATCATTTTGAGCTAGCTCGATGGTCCCATATGGAAACACTTGGTTAATGATGAATGGACCCGACCAACGGGATTTCAACTTGCCGGAAAATATTTTCAATCTTGAGTTAAAACGCAACACTTGATCCCCAATGTTAAAAACCCGGTTTTTAATTTTTGAATCATGAAACTTTTTAGTTTTCTCTTTGTAAATCACTGAATTTTCATAAGCAATGTCCCCTAATTCATCCAATTCATTCAATTGCGTTTTCTGGTGTTTTCCCGCGGTCTCAATGTCATCATTACAATGCTTTAGGGCCCAATAAGCCTTGTGTTCGAGTTCAATTGGTAAGTGACAATTCTTCCCATACACAAGCTTATAAGGAGTGCACCCAATGGGCGTCTTATTAGCGTCACGAAAGGACCATAAAGCATCGTCTAACTTGACCGAACACGATTGTCGGTTTCCCCTATCGATATCTCCAAGATCCTCTTCAACGCTCGGTTTGAAACCTCGACTTGCCCACTCGTTTGTGGGTGATAAGTCGTAGAAAGCCGATGTGTAACCCCATGTTTCTTTAGAACCCTTTCGAATTGGTCATTACAAAAATGGGTTCCACGATCGCTTATGATTGCACGAGGGGTTCCAAATCGAGAAAACAATTGCTTCAAAAACTTGACTACCACACGAGTATCGTTCGTGGGAAAAGCCTTAGCTTCCACCCACTTAGATAGGTAGTCAACGGCGACAAGGATGTACTTATTACCACGAGATGATGGGAACGACCCCATAAAATCAATTCCCCAAACGTCAAAGATCTCACACACTTGGATGATATTTTGTGGCATTTCATCATTTTGTGAGGCTTTGCACGTTGGCATGAGTCACACGACTTGACAAGTGTATGTGCATCTTGGTAAATAGTAGGCCAAAAGAATCCGGCATCAAAGACCTTCTTTGTCGTGAGATTAGCACCATGGTGACCACCCGTGGGTCCCTCGTGACAAGCTCTAAGGATATTAGAAGCTTCGGTGCCAAAAACACAACGTCGAATAAATTGATCCGCACAAGTCCAAAATAGGTAAGGGTCGTTCCAAAAGTAGAACTTGACGTCACGAATGAATTTTCGTTTTTGTTAAGTCGTCATACCCTTAATGATGAAGTTGCCCGCATGGTAATTTTCGATGTCCGCAAACCATGGGGTGGATGAGTCATTCTTAGAATTCACTACACCAAGTGTCTCGAAAGGAAATGTTTCGGTGATTTCCTTGTTCTCGTTCACACTTTGGTGAGGATCTTCCAAGCGAGAAAGATGATCGGCCGCTAGATTCTCGGCTCCTTTTTTGTCAAGGATTGTGACATCAAATTCTTGTAAGAGGAGAATCCAACGAAGCAATCTCGGCTTTGCATCTTGCTTAGCCAAGAGGTACTTGATTGCCGAATGATCCGTATACACTATGCTTTTGGTCAAGACGAGGTAAGGTCGGAATTTCTCAAATGCATACACCACGGCAAGGAATTCCTTTTCCGTTGTGGTATCTTTAAGTTGAGCCTCGGTCATCGTCTTGCTAGCATAGTGGATAGGCAAGAAGTGCTTTTCATAACGTCGCCCCAAAACGGCCCCAATAGCGTAATCACTTGCATCACACATAAGCTCAAAGGGGAGATTCCAATTGGGAGCAGCAAGAATGGGAGCTTCGGTAAGTTTCCTCTTAAGGATTTCAAAGGCTCGTACACAATCTTCGTTAAAGACGAAAGGAGCATCTTTTTCGAGGAGATGTGTAATAGGTCGAGATATCTTTGAAATATCCTTGATGAATCGACGATAAAAGCCCGCGTGGCCTAGGAAACTCCTAACTCCCTTAACGGTTTTGGGATGAGGTAATTTGGCGATGACGTCTATCTTAGCTTTGTCTACCTCAATCCCCGCTTTCGAGACCTTGTGCCCTAAGACGATTCCTTCCTTAACCATAAAATGACATTTTTCCCAATTGAGCACAAGGTTGGTTTCCTCACAACGTTTCAACATATGATTCAAGTTCCCTAAACACGTAGTGAACGAACTACCAAACACGGAAAAGTCATCCATAAAGACTTCCATCGTCTTCTCGATCATGTCATGAAAAATAGCCATCATACACCGTTGAAAAGTTCCCGGTGCATTGCAAAGTCCGAATGGCATTCTACGATAGGCAAACGTTCCATATGGACACGTAAACGTAGTTTTTTCTTGATCACGAGGATCGATGGGGATTTTGAAGTAACCGGAAAAACCATCTAAAAAGCAATAGAAATCGTTTCCCGCAAGACGCTCCAACATTTGATCCATGAAGGGCAAGGGAAAATGGTCATTATGAGTGGCGTCATTCAACTTACGATAGTCGATGCACACCCTCCAACCGGTCACGAGTCAAGTTAGAATTAACTCGTTATCATCGTTTGGCACAATGGTCATTCCTCCCTTTTTAGGGACACAATGAATGGGACTCACCCAAGGGCTATCGGAAATAGGGTAAATCATTCCCGCGTCAAGGAGTTTAAGGACTTCCTTTTTGATGACGTCGTGAATTTTTAGGTTCACCCTCCTTTGACATTGAATTGCGGGTTTGTAGTCCTCCTCCATTAAGATTTTGTGGGTACAAAATTTAGGATAGATCCCCTTAATGTCGGATAACTTCCACGCAATTGCACCTTTGTGAGTCCTCAAGACATCAATAAGTGCGGTTTTTTCATCATCCGAAAGATCCTTCGCAATAGTAACCGGCAACTTATCGTCTCCTTTCAAGAATACGTATTCAAGATGAGGAGGAAGATCTTTCAACTCGAGGATTGGTGGTTCCTCGATTAAAGATTTGGGTTCGATACTCATAACCTCCACCGGCGGAGGAAATGGGAAATCATTAAGAAAATCCTTGATAACCGAAAAGTCCTCATCGTTGTCGAGGTCTTCGTTACAAGTTCGAGGAACGTCAAATTCTTCCAACATGAAACCACCTCCTTCAAATGGAGTGAAGGATGATGTCGAGTTATCAAGAATAGGATCGAGCATAGTGGGATTGCCACTATTTTCTTCATCACAAAAACCTAAAAATTCTTGTGAAAATTCCTCGCAAATGACATTGATCACATCAACATGGTTTATAGTCGCGATGGAATAAACATGAGAAAGTTGAGAGTTTTGAGTTAGGTTTATAACAAGTTCCTCGTCGTTGAAACGTAAGGTGATTTTTCCTAGCATGCACATCAATCAACGCCATTTACGTATCCAAAAATGAACGACCTAAAATGAGAGGAACTTTAGGATCCATGGGAATATCGACTACGATAAAGTCTACCGGATAATAGAACTTTCCCACTTTCACAAAAACGTCTTCGGCCAATCCACATGTGGGAATCGTGGAGTGATCGGACATCTCGATAGACATTCTTGAAGGAGTAAGATTAGGAAGATTGAGCGACTTGAATATGTCAAGAGGCATCAAATTGATACTAGCACCAAGATCGGCCAAGGCATAGCATTCTTTCTTCCATATCTTGAATAGCACATGGAATCAAAAATTTACCGGGATCACCGAATTTTTGAGGTATGCGCTTAAGATAAACCGATGAACAACTAGACAATTGTTGCAATTTCTCCTTGTTGTTTAACATACTCTTAAAGTTGGCGGCAAATCGAGGCATCATGATTAAAGCGTCGGCAAAACTTATGTTAAAATGCATATCACGAAACATTTTAATGAAAAGCTCAAATTGGTAATTGTCACGCTCTTGCAATTTCTCCTTACGAAGTCTCGATGGGTAAGGAAAGGGTGGTGTGGGTTGGGTCATAGGCATAGCCTTTGGAATCTCGGGTTCCATTGATGTTAAAGGGTCAACCGTAGGTGTGATTTGAGCGGTACTTCGTGGGATTGGGATATGCTCCTTTTCGACCACCACCTCGGGTTCTTCCTCAATTTCCTCCACCGTAGGAGTAATTGGTCGAGGAGTCGGTTCCTTAAAGGTCTTACCACTACGTGTGGTAATCACTTTGATCTCTCCTTTCGGGTTTGACACGGTGTTACTAGGAAGACCACCCGAAGTAGAGGCTCTAGTCATCATGATAGCATCTAAAAGTTTATTTTCCGTTTTTTACGTTCTTCCCTGTCTTGCTCTTTCTCGGCTTTTGCATTTTGCTCCAACCTAAGTAAGCTTTGTTCAATCTTATGTTGACCTTGTTCCGTTTTTTATTGGTTTTGTTGGAGCCTAATCGCATTCCCTTCAAATTTGTTACTTTGAGTTTCAAACTTAGTCCTTAGGTTACTATGTAACACCCCATTTTGGAAATGGAAATATCACAGTAATTATGGCGTGTCATCAAAGCATACAAGGTAAAATGTCTAAACATTACTTGACCATATAAAGGAAAATACCGGAATCAAACATCGGTAGTCCAAAAGTAAAGCTCATCACACACAAACATAGTATAATAAAGGGAAGGACTAAACAATGTCCAAAGCATAAGTATCAAAAGAAAGGAAATGCATAATGTAAAGAAGGCTAGACAGCTTCCAGTCCATATGCACGTACTCTTAGTGTCTACGAGCGTCCCTGAGTACCTGCCGTTTTGGGAACATAGAAAAGGAAAACGGTTGAGCAATACGCTCAGTGCACGGAGTACAATAAAGCATGAATAGGATAAGCATATAACATAATAACAGCGGAAGAAAACTAAGTCCCGAGTAACCTGGTTAAGTCTTAATAAAACTGGTTTCATAGTTTGAAAGTCTTATGTTTATCTTATAAAAACTGTTTGTCATATTTTACCATTAGCCAATATAGGTCATGAAAATCCACCGTGCATGAATAATTGGAGGGGTGACCTCATCATGCAAATTAGAGGGGCTGCCTCTAATTTAATATACTGGTTTATGGGTAGGAGGGATCAGCTCCTTGTGAAGGATGCAAGGCACACACCACATTCACCATGTAATCCTGAATAAAAACATGTAACTAGGATGCACCCATACGCCCCACATGATAAATAAAAATAAATGGCCAAAAGCTGAAGGGACGCCAGGAGCAATCACTCTGCCGTGGTGAAGTCATAACATCAGTGCCTCTAATGTTATGGTTATGGTACCTCCATAACTAGGTGAAACTGGTCATGCATGTATATGGCTATAGGTAATCATAATTAAACATAAGCAATCAAACACGTAACTTATACTACGGGAAAACAGTTGGCTGCATACGGGGAAATCCTAATAAGGAAAGAACGTCCATACTGAAAGGACGGGAATCCGTACCTTATGTCCAGTGAACGAGAAAGACGAACTGCGAGAATCCTACTTCCGAATCACTAGTGCTACATAAATACGTACATGAATAAGTATCTGCTAACTAAATACATAGCTGGTTTTATGTCATGTCTTAGCTTATTTTATGTGTTCTTACTATGTTTTACTGTTTAAAGCCTTAAACTGTATTAAATCTTATATTCTGTTTAATCTGATTAAGTATTTCTGGTATTTCATGTGTTATTATACTTACTGGGTAATAATAAGTAACTTTCCAAAAATAGCAGGTTTCCTAAAATAGAAAGTTTCCAAAAATAGAAAGTTTCCAAAAATAGAAAGTTACCAAAAATAGAAAGTTTCCAAAAATAGATTTACTGCTTAAAATAGATAATTTTCTAAAAATAGAAAGTTTCCATAAATAGATTTACTGCCTTAATTAAATAAGTTTCCATAAATAAATTAGCTGCCTTAAATAAATAAGTTTCTAAAAATAGCTGGTTTCCATAAATAGATTAGCTGCCTTATTTAATTAAGTTTCTAAAAATAGAAAGTTTCCATAATTAGAAATAAGCTGGTTAAATAAGCTAAGTATATAAGTCTAAGTGTTTTCATGATTATTTCCTAAGTCATGATATATTGTATAGTTTAATAATTATTTCATGTAATTCAATTAAACTATAGGTTATAATATTTAATTAAAGTATAACATGTTTTTAATTAAATATATTAAATACTTAGGTTAAAATATGTATTATTAAATATTAATAATATAACCTAAGTCATGTTAATTAATTAATTAAATCCATGGTTTTTAAAATAATTAATTAATTATAAGTCTTAAATATTAATACTTAGGTTAAAATAATTTCATGATCATTAATAATTAAATAACCTAAGTCATGTTATTAAATTAATTACATCATTTATTAATTTAATTTTTAACATAAGTTCATAAGCATAAAAAAAACTAGCATACACCATGAACCGGATCTAGGCTTAAAAACATGAACCGGACATGAATCGACACCGTACCCCGAACTAACTCGGGGTACCCCTTGCTGCCGTGGGACCCACACACACCAACCAAGACCATATGGTCTTGGTGGTGGTCGGCTAGGCAAACGAAACCCCCTTGGGGTCGGTTGCAGCCTGCGGCCAAAACAAAACACCCCTTAAAACGACCCTTTGATTTAATTAATCGCCAAAACATGTTAGATCTATGATTAATTAATATGTTTTTATAAAAAACATCACATGTTCATAATTAATAAAAGATTAAATTAAAAGAAGAGGTTTAAAAAGGTTTTACCGAATTCGTGGATCAAGAGAACGAAGAACAAACACGAACAATCAACAAATCTTCAAGATCAATGATTAAAGAATCACCTTGTATGGTGATGTATGGGTGGCGGCACAAAGAGAGGAGGAAGAGAGGGTTTTAGGTTTTTCTTGAAATCTTCTGTAAAGTGTTTTTGAGTAGTGAAAATTAATTAACCTCCCCCCCCCCCCTTTAGTAAAAACTGACAATGGGCTTGGCCCATTGTCCTTGTTTGGCCGCGGGTAGGGACCCCCACATAGGGTTCCCGTACCTTTTTCCGTGTCTCGTTATTTAGTTACTCGTTTGTGTTTATTTAAGTTCATGTTTTAATTGTTCTCGTTACGTAAATACCGTGATCTAATATATTTAATTACGCTCGTAATAAATATATATACGTAATTAATGATATCTCGTGTTTTAATTACGTTCATGATTTCATGATCGCATGTTCGTGATTAATTATTGTTAAATAATTATTACGTGATCGTGCATATAAAATACTTATCGTGTTCTAACACGTACGTAATACGTAAACTCCTAACACGTAATCGTAATCATGCTATATTAGGAAAGTTTTAACTAGTACGTACGATCCTAAGGGTACTATGCATGGTAAAAGCATGCGGGTTTTACATACTAACATCATTTGCCATGTTCGTGTTCCTATCATCATTAGCCTCGAAATAGTTCAAAATCTCTATTGGAATGTCTTTTGAAAATGCATTTGAAAGCCCTTTGGAAATCACGATTTTGATTTTGATTTTGCACTTGACTACTAGTCCCTTGATACCCATTGTTGTAATTGTTACCCTTATAGTTGTTCTTGTAACCACCTTGATTGTTTCGATAATTGTTAGCATTTTTATTTGGTGCAAAACCCGGTGGAGTCAATTGATTAGTGCGGGTAACTTGACCGTTTTGGTTATAAGTTCCCGTGGCCGCGTAGGCACTCGAAGTGTTACCACCATTGGTAATGCACTCGAAGAAATCATGACCTCTACCACAATACATACAAGAAACCTCAACTGCTTTAACCGTAGCGGGAGCGGGTTGTTCATCAACTTTAAACTCAATTAACAATCCTTTAAGATCATCAAAAATCTTGTTTTCCAAATTTGCCTCTAGTTGGCAAGCATCGATGGTTTGTGACAATGAAGGCGAAGGCGAAGACGAAGCCTTGCTAACACTCGATGTGCTACGAGGACTATAGACCTTAGACCTATTCTTAATGATCAACAACGCCTCCTCGACCATTTTACACAAATAAGTACCACCCGCGGCGGCATTAAGATAATCTCGCTCATGATCGTTCAAGTCATTGTAAAACGTGTCAATTTGATGCAAGTCGGAAAAACCGTGATGAGGACACTCATGTAACATTTCCTTAAGCCGATTCCAAGCCGTTGAAAAACTCTCATTATACTCTTGTGAAAACTTTAAAATCTCGTTCTTCAAGTGCGTAGTCTTAGAGGGCGGGAAAAATTGGTTCACGAACTTCGAAACGAGATCCTTCCACGTCAATATAGAATTGGGTGGCTCTTTCTCTAACCAAATTTTAGCGGGCTCCGCTAAGGAATACGGAAAAAGCATCATCTTAATCGAGTCGTTCGAGACGTCCTTAAACTTGCAAGTGGCTGTAAAACGATTGAATTGTCGAATGTGGTGATGCGGGTTGTCCTTTTCGTCACCACGAAACTTGTTGTTTTGAATCATGGACAACAAACCCGTCTTAACTTCAAAATTCTCGCAAGGATGGCGGGAATCACAATAGCCTCTCCATAACCCTCGGTGGGTGCTTGAAGTAACTCCATCATAGTACGATTAGCCATTGTTGCTTCTTGTTCTACGATGGGTTCGTCAATAGGAGATTCTTCACTAGAAGGCGTTCCTTCCTTTCAGTTTCTACGTTTACGTGCACGTCTTGCTTGGTTACGAGTTTGCATAAACGTCACGTACAACGTGGGGATGAGCAAAGAAGATTATTTTGGGTGTTTTTACTTTTTCAATTTTTTTGTGCTTTTGATTGTTATTACGTAGACACAAATCTACAAATATTTCCTCAAATCAAATCTCTCGATTAAAGGAGCCTCAAGGAATGAAAACGATCACGTGAAGTGAACACATCGATGACTTTAGAACGTTGGTGGAACACCAAAACGTTCAAGAGGGTTTAATCTTTGAAACCAAGAAAATATATAGATACGTAGATAATACTTTGGTTGGCAACCCTCGATTAGCCCTTTTTCTCTTAACACAAGCAAGCGGGGGAAACGAGGTGACGCTTAGCACTTAAGAGCCTTTTTCCTTTAGGTCGTGAAACACAACCGCCTTATACCCACCTTATAGTTTGTGTTAATTAAAATCAAGCTTCTCGAAAGTAATTATCTATTTTGCCTTTTTTCTTTGTTTGAGATTCGAATACAATGATTGAGTGATGAAATCCCAATCAAGGTGGTGTTTTCACACTTTTGAAGTACTTGTGAATTTATTGTGATACGTATACAATATAGTAATGATATTCACACAAAAAACGAAAACCGATAATACGAATGATTAGATTGCTAATCACACAAATAGTATTTATGGTTAATATAAAAACAAAATTTGTTCAAATCAAAACACAACACGCCTCCCCGGTAGCGGCGCCAAAATGATATAGTGGTAGTACACTCTTTTAGGAAAAAGAGGTTAATTAGGGTAAGTATGACGATTTAGGAAAACCGTGCACAAATGACCCAATGAGTGAGTTCGTTTTCAAGGAGGCTTGGTGGGTGTGTTAAGAGATGATTAAATTTGAGATTAATATTGAAGAAGAAATAGAAAAAGAAAAATGATGACGATTACGATTACGATTAAAAATAAACTACGACGAAAGATGTAAACGTAAAACCGTAAAACGTGACGAAATTTAAAAATTACCCTAAAAATTCCTAGAAAATCACAATAAATCCGAAAAATGCAATTAGAGTTTACAAAAAATCAAAAATTACTCAAACCTTTTATTTAATTAAATAATAATTTTTTAATGCTAATTAAAGCCCTAAAAATAATAAAATTAAAAAAAAGCCCAAAATAAGATTTTTCAATTTGTAAACCTCAAAAATAACTTAATTAAGCTAAAAAGTATTTTTGAAAAATTTAAAACTAATTAAAACTATTTAAAATGATTAAAATTTAAAATTAAATATTAAAATAATATTAAAAATTCAAAATTTAAAAAAAATTCTAAAAACTTGCAAAATAATTTATTTTAACTTAAATAAACAGAAAGTAAAAGTGAAATGACCAAATTAGCCCTAATGGGCCTCCAAAAGGGCCAAAAGTCCAAACAAAATGCTTAATGGGCTTAATTAGGCCCAATAAGAAAAATGTTGTCCAAATAAGCCTAAAACTTCCAGATTAGCTTAAAATTAGATTCTAAACAAAACACTCTAAAGGCCCAAAGGCTGAATAAGTGCTTATCACAGCTTAATAAGCAAACAACTTATTCTTAATGGGCTTTTTGGCCCATTAAGCCATAAGCTAATGCCATAAGCTGAAAATTGACACACATCCTTATTTTGAGCATATGAAGCTATTTGTAAAAATAAATTTTGAATAAGCCCAAGAAATAAGCCTGAAATAAGCAAAAGCTCTCTACACAAAACGACAAAATAGTCGTTTTCGAGTTCTAGGCTGATTCAAGAGGTGATTCCTTTTGCAAAAGGTTTTAAGCCCAAGAAATAAGCCTGAAATAAGCAAAAGCTCTCTACACAAAACGACAAAATAATCGTTTTCGAGTTCTAGGCTGATTCAAGAGGTGATTCTTTTTGCAAAAGGTTTTAAATCACTTAAATAAGCTTAATAATCAAAAAGATTTCAAATAAGCACACTATATAAGCTGGAAAAAGCAATAAGCTGTTTGATAAAAAGTCAACTAGTTTGTTTTCTAGTCAAACCTAAAAGTCAAAGACTCAAATGCTCTAGAATAGTCAAATTGGTCAAATAAGGAAGATTGATTATCAAAACAAAGTTGTTGCATGTCTAAATAAGCTAGAATAGCTTATTAATAAGCTGTTAACAAAATAACACTACCAGTGGCTAGCAGCAGTGGGAAAGGGTTCCCACTGCTTTGACTTTTTGAACTGTTGATTTAGTGAGATTTACTAGGTTTCTTTGGACAATCAAGGCACGCTTACAACCAGTGGGTTGTAAGGAGTCACAAGCAAGCAACAAATACAAAAATCACCAAGCCAAATGATACAGTTAATTCAAAGAATGCTCAGACATGACACAAACATGTTAAATGCAGATCTGGTGATATAAGCTAATGTTTAAGCTAGTATAAGCTGACCACAGTCCACCAAAAGCATACAAAAGATCAATTACACTTAGTGACACACAAATAAACTCATATCATGCACTGGTTACAAGATTAGACCTAAATTCAACCCTATGTGACTTAACTGATGAACACAGATGAACACTAACACCTATTTGCTGATATACTTGACTATAAATCCAACTTTAAACCCTCAAATCTATAAAACAGGTTGCACAAACTATGTTTTAGCACTTTTTAACCCTATATTAGCATACACTCTAGGTGTTCCCAAATTTTCAAGTCAAAACAGCCTAACACAAGCTAGTTATAGCACAGATTAAGATTTGATGTTTAAAAACACAAGATTTGCAAATATCAACACACTTACACTTCAATATCAGATACAAACACTTAACAACCTTAAACAACTACTCAAACTCACATAAAACTCACAAAACATGCAGTCCCAAACAACAGTTTAAAATCTAAATTCCAATTTTAACAAAGAAAAAATATTTTTCAGGTTAAACCATGCATCATAATAGTATCCTCAAACACTTAGAACAAGATTCAATCCACAAGAACACAACATACAATAGCAGAATACCAAAATCACTTAGAACCACTTTTAACAGATTTTTAGGAGAAAAGGTTCAAACCTCATGGTTTGCACAAACAAATTAAATAAAGAAAAATGAAAACAGGATTATTACTTCCAACTTGTACCCCACTCCTTGAATCCTCCCAAACCACAAGCTTCACTACACCTTGATAAGTACTTTATCAGGGTGTTATGATCAGCTTTTGATCCAAAAGTTCAAGTGTTTGAACAAGATTTGGAAAAATCACAGATTTTTGAAAACTTTTGAAACACTTTTCATAAACTTAAAACTGAAAGTAAGATTTTGCTAGTTAAAAAGTTCGTTGTTCTCGGTGACTGGCCGAATTGATCACGGTTAAAAGTGCGACTCAGTCGTCTTTGGTGAATAAATGAAAAGGTGTCGTTGTCTAAAACTAATTAAAGATAAAAATAAAGCTTTAAAAGGAAATGACAAAATATGAAAGAAATAAACTAAAAATTAAAAGGATTGACAAATAATAAAGAAACGATATTAAAAAAAAATATGAAAACGAAACAATTAATAAAAATAAAACTGAAAATAAAAATAAAAATAAACTTTCGACTTAAAAATAAAATTTACTTAATAAAAAAGGAGTAAATTGGACTATGTGGCTACTTAAAAACTAAACGAGGCAAAAACTAAAGCGGGCACTAAATAAAAGTTAAAACTTAAACTTTTCAAAAAAATACTAATACTAAAATTTGACGAAAAATATAACTAAAAATAACTGACTTTCAAAATAAAAATTAAAACGACTTTCGGATAAAACTAATCAAAACGGAACCAATGTTAAACTATATGAAACATGTTCCCAAAGTGGGAACCAAAAGTTGGCGCCAAAATGAAAGGAACCAAGCAAGCACTCATGTCAAAACATAAATATGTTATCCGGAATCCGTGAGTGTGTTTTGGCGGGAAAAAGATATTAAGCAAGCAACCAAGCAGGCATGTCAAAGTCTATCATGTTATCCGGAATGCATGCGTGTAATCCGGGAAATGATATAAATTGCTTATCCGGGAAATGATATGAATTGCTTATCCGGGAAATGATATAAATTACTTATCCGGGTTTTGGGTTTGTTCCCCTATCCGGGAAATGCAATTTTGGCTTTATCCGGAATCCATACTTTTATAGTTATCCGGAATCCAACACCTTGTTATTATCCAGAATGTTGGTTTTTTAAACTATCCGGAATCCAAAATGAGAGCTTATCCGGAATGTGCAAAATTTACCTTATCCGGAATCTGTGAAGTACAAGTTATCTGGGAGAAGAGGGTTTAAAGAAAACCCGGATAAGAGCAAAATGCAAATAAGCAAAAAACCAAAAATAAGCTAAAAACTAATAAGCACTTAACCAAAACTTTAACCAAATTAATTTTAGGAAAAACTAAATAAGCCACAAATAAAAAACTTTAAAAACACCAAATAATCTAAATAATAAAAATCAACTTTTTATAAAAATAACTATCAAGAACACTTGATTAAAAATAAGAAAATAAAACAATAAGCACTAGACACAATAATAAAAAATAATCAAACACATGAAAATCAATAAGCACAATCTAACAAGCAAACCAATCACACAATGAACAAGATTAAATTCACTACATGATTAACCAAATAAAAACATAAGATTTAAAAACAAGAAAGGTAGAATGAGATGATTAATAAAAAGCCTGAAATTAAGATAAAGATTCAACAACACAAATTAAAAACTTACTTGAAATTAAAGACAAGAATTTAAATGACAATACGAAAGTGCATGAAAAATAAAGTGGAAAGACTAATTTGTCAAATTAGCTAACACCTCCTAATGACACATTAGGAGGGTATTTATAGGGAGATTAGATGTGTTGATGCTTTCTTCCTCTTCTCGTCTTTTCGTCTTATAAATTCTTCGACTTTCTCGACTTTGTCTCGGGATTTGTCGATGGATAAATTGAACTCGTCTTATAATTTCTTCATTTATTAGACTTGAGTTCTTCGACTTCATTAAACTTCCGTCTTTAGACTTTTTCTTCGATAAATATTTAGAATAGGCCTTGGACTTCCGTTCATTTTGCACTCTTGATCTTTTGACTTCGTATTTTGTCTTTTTCTTCGATAAAAGCCCGTGAAAGCCCATGTTTTCTTCCCTTTTCACATTTTGATCCTAAAACACAATAAAAACACAAACCACACATAATTCCGACATTTACGACACTAAATACACGTTTTAGCTTGGTTATTATTATAATTAAGTGGTAAAAGGATAAGTGTTTTCACACTTATTAAATCCCCTACACTTGACCATTGCAATGCCCTCATGCAATGCATTAATTACAAAGCAAGATTTACATTTTACAGTATAATTAACCCACCTTGGCCTTTATTAAACATAAGACATTAAGGAAACTTTAAAGAGATAGAAAATAACAAAATATATGAAGGAAGAAAACAAGTAAAGAGATCAAAGACTTACATTAGGGCTTTGGTTGTCATGAATGTTTATCACCCTCAAGTCTCACGTTCCCCAAACCAAGCTTAAAAACGAGATCATTGTTATTATAAGTTAGCAAACTAACACAAACTCATGTGGCTCAATTATTCACTTAAACTCCCTTATTCCTAGGTGTATCTCTTATAGTTTATTGTTGTCTTGAATGATCACGAGGATGCATTGTTGACTTATTTTGATAGTTATTTAGGTTGAAAATAAAGTAGGACGATTTAATCAATAGTTAGATAAAGGACAAAATCTTTTAAAACTGCTTCTCGGGACCTCTTAAAGTTCATATCTTGGCATAACTCGCTTCACGATTTGAGACCTTTCTCGGACCGATATTTGGCAGTGACTTCATACTTCGAATCTTGGGAGACGTTCATGAAATAATGGTCTTCTCTTCATAATAGGAATTTCTTCACTTGAAGTTTCTGAGATTCTTCATACTTAGACCACGACTTTTTCATTTTTCTCCAATCTTTATTTAGGATTTTGATATACAACGATCCGCCTCCTTTTAGGACTTGGATCTATTTATCCTCATACCTTGCTAGGGTCTTTTCGGATAGACTTCTCTATGATCTTTTGGGGAGTATTTGCTTTTCGTCGTGTGTCTTGATCCTTCATATTGATTTTTGATAAATGATTCTTCACATCACTTTGGATCTTTAGCAACAAAATGTAGCCCTCATGCCTTGTTAGGGCCTTTTCGGACTCGCCAATCTTTGCATCCCGCTTCAATAAGTTATGCCTTGGCTATGAACTCTAATTAATACCGAGCAACTTTTAAACGATCTTGTGCTAGAAGCTAAGTAACTTTTCAAATCGTACGACCTTATTTATTGCAATTATATTTATTAGCAAGCGATGGGAGAAAAAGCTCATAATCAACTCACATAAATTCATGAAAGAATACCAAACTTATAATTGACTCTATCATCTCTCGTTCTCCATAATTTAAAATCTCAAAGAATGAGACTCGTGGATGCTTAGCCTATTAAATCAAAGTTTTGGGTTTTCAAGTCATCTGTAGGATCTTGCAACTTCTTAAACTCTTTCAAGTTTTAGAATTCGCATTTTAAAGTTCCCTTAATAAACGACTTTCTAGGGTCAATTATAGGAACTTGCAAAAAGTTCTTGTTCTTAACCCGTAAGAGTTAAGAATTTCGCGTTTTAAAGTTCCCTATATAAAAGCCTAGCAAAACTTGACTTAAACACGTTAAGGATACTAGCTAGAGTAAACTTAGAATAGTAAACTCAGTTTGAGTCAAAAGATTCATGACGGGCCTAATATATCAAAGACATCTAAACTTATTAAAACCATTTATTAAAATTTATTCTACTGAAAGAAAATTAACGATAACAAAGGAATAACTAACTAGGCCAAAATAGATGAAAATTTTTGAAAAATGTCGAAAAATCAATTTTTCGGTTAAAATGAGGACAAATACAAGGAAAATCCCACTTAACTTCGATAGAAGTCCCCCTACACTTGATATAAACATTGTCCTCAATGTTTAAGCATGTGGGAGTAAACTCCCCTACACTTAGGACATTGTGCACGTTATTTAAATCTTGCTAAGGAAGAGACAACTAAAGTGATTCCTATTTTAATATTGAATAATATAAAATAGAGAATCAAAAGAGTTTAGGATAGAACCAGGAAGACGGGTACACAGAATCACGGGTCGTCAAAAGTCATCAAGAATGGATCTTTGAAAGCTCGAATCCCTGCACATGATAAGAAAGAAAACAAGAAACACATACTAGGGTCTCCCCTACACTTATTATAAAAAACGGATAAAAAGGATAGATACTGCGGGTTGCCTCCTGAGAAGCGCTTGTTTTTGTTCACCGAGTCGTGAGCCTGACTCGTCCCCGAATTAAATGGTCCATGGGGAAGCCTCTAATGTAATAACGGGATCAAAGACCTTGTCCTCGTTCCTGGAGGAAAATAATAAAGGAGAGGCCGGAGGTTAAGTCTTGAACGACAGAAAAGTCCTCTCAACATACGAAAAGTATGTGAAATCATGATCCACGGGAGGTGGGGTGGGTAAAGGAATCAAAATGTCATCCCAAAAGACATATGATTATCACTGAGCGGCAAAGCCGTAAAAGGTGTTAATCATGGAATGGTCAACGTCACCTCCCGGGTCAAAGCACTCATCTTCAGTAATGGTCTCCAAAGTATAGGATAAGAGGTGCTCGGGAGGGGAACTAGGGACAATATCTTCATGTATCAAAGTATCAAAAAGAATATTCTCCTCCGTGTCATCATCATCAATACCCGGAGGTATTGAGTGAATGCCGATTTCTTCCATAAATGTGTCATTATTCTCATATGGAGTAAGAGACGGGGATAAAGACTCGGTATTAGGAGCAAAATTCAACGCTTCAATTTTAGCAATAAGAAGATGAACTTTCAGTAATTTGTCGCGAAGAATAACGTCTTCCACCTCATCTACAAGACCAAGTTCAGTGGTGAACTTCTCGTAAGTCGGAGAGAATAAATCAACATCGCCCTCATCTTCTGGAGGGGATTTAGAAATTTCAAAGGTGAAATTCTCATAGCATGGAGAAAAATCATCATTAAGAGCGACCTCGTTCGTAAGCTCCGTAAAATTCGGTACATCACAAACCTCCTCAAATAAGTTGTCGAGACCAAATTCACTAATCTCACTCGATGTATCACAATCCTTAGACGCATTTGGGATATTGAGAGAAGGAGTAGTAATCTCAGAAGATGGGTTGAGATCATAGATATCATCCTCGTCATCATCATCATAATAGTAGTATGAGCGCACAAGAGGAGGAGTATAAGCACTAAGATTAGATACTTGCTCTTGTCGTTCATCCTCTTGACATTTTTTGATGTATTTATTTAAAGCTTCTTGAACTTTTTGACATTGCTTAGCAAGAGTGGCCCATTGTTCGTGGGGGCTTAAATGTTCGAAGGAAGGTTTATGATCGACAGTGTGATGTGGGGGCTCAAAATTTTGAAAATCGGAATTATAGCACGGATGTGGCTCATAATAATTCATCGGCTGTCAATAAGAAGTATCGTGAGGGCCCCTGTAATTGTTGCAACACGGGTATTGAGAAAAACCCGGTGCGTTTTTGGATAGCTATTACCATTGTCATAATTATAACCCGGTTCTTGCCCGTCATGAGACGGGTATCGAATCGGACACAAAACATGACAATGAGAATTGCTTCTACAATATATGCAAGAGGTGGAAGTAAGTGCATTAGAAGCAAAGGATGAGTTAATCGAATTGCACGAGGGACAAAATCTAAATTTGTGTATTGTCGATATCATGTCCGCACCGCTCACATGTACACCATTGACAAGTTTGATAACCATACAATGGTCTCCCACACCCTACGCAATAGACATACGAATCCATGAAGAATTAAAAATAAGAGGGGTTGAGAAAAAGAATTAAACACAATAGAGGGTTGAGAGAAATATTTTTGCAAAACTTTGAAAAAGAAATGCTTTTATTGTTTTTTTTAAAATGTTTTTGGGATTTTTGAAATTTTTGATTTTTAGGATTTTTTAATTTTTTTTTTGAAAAATTTAACAAGAAAAATAACGTTCAAAAGTGAACGGATCCCAAAATCCAACGCGTCTCTCACAAAAAACCGTTAATCTTCACGTAAAGAGCCGACAGCGGCGTCATTTGAAAGTAAGATTTTGCTAGTTAAAAAGTCCGTTGTTCTCGGTGTCTAATCGAATTGATCACGGTTAAAAGTGCGACTCAGTCGTATTTGGTGAAAAAAAGAAAAGGTGTCGTTGTCTAAAACTAATTAAAGAAAAAAATAAAGTTTTAAAAGGAAATGCCAAAATATGAAAGAAATAAACTAAAAATTAAAACGATTGACAAATAATAAAGAAACGATATTAAAAATAAATATGAAAACGAAACAATTAATAAAAATAAATCTAAAAATAAAAATAAAAATAAATTTTCGACTTAAAAATAAAATTTACTTAATCAAAAAGGAGTAAATTTGACTATGTGGCTACTTAAAAACTAAACGAGGCAAAAACTAAAGCGGACACTAGATAAAAGTTAAAACTTAAACTTTTCGAAAAAAATACTAATACTAAAACTTGACGAAAAATATAACTAAAAATAACTGACTTTCAAAATAAAAATTAAAACGACTTTCGGATAAAACTAAATCGAAACGTAACCAATGTTAAACTATATGAAACATGTTCCCAAAGTGGGAACCAAAAGTTGGCGCCAAAATGAAAGGAACCAAGCAAGCACTCATGTTAAAACATAAATATGTTATCCGGAATCCGTGAGTGTGTTTTGGCGGGAAAAAGATATTAAGCAAGCAACCAAGCAGGCATGTCAAAGTCTATCATGTTATCCGGAATGCATGCGTGTAATCCGGGAAATGATATAAATTGCTTATCCGGGAAATGATATAAATTGCTTATCCGGGTTTTGGGTTTGTTCCACTATCCGGGAAATGAAATTTTGGCTTTATCCGGAATCCACACTTTTATAGTTATCCGGAATCCAACACCTTGTTGTTATCCGGAATGTCGGTTTTTAAACTATCAGGAATCAAAAATGAGAGCTTATCCAGAATGTGCAAAAATTACCTTATACGAAATCTGTGAAGTACAAGTTATCCGGGAAAAGAGGGTTTAAAGAAAACCCGGATAAGAGCAAAATGCAAATAAGCAAAAAACCAAAAATAAGCTAAAAACTAATAAGCACTTAACCAAAACTTTAACCAAATTAATTTTAGGAAAAACTAAATAAGCCACAAATAAAAAACTTTAAAAACACCAATTAATCTAAATAATAAAAATCAACTTTTTATAAAAATAACTATTAAGAACACTTGATTAAAAATAAGAAATAAAACAATAAGCACTAGACACAATAATCAAAAATAATCAAACACATGAAAATCAATAAGCACAATCTAATAAGCAAACCAGTCACACAATCAACAAGATTAAACCCACCACATGATTAACCAAATCAAAACATAAGATTTAAAAACAAGAAAGGTAGAATGAGATGATTAATAAAAAGCTTAAAATTAAGATAAAGATTCAACAACACAAATTAAAAACTTACTTGAAATTAAGAATTTAAATGACAATATGAAAGTACATGAAAAATAAAGTGGAAAGACTAATTTGTCAAATTAGCTAACAACTCCTAATGACACATTAGGAGGGTATTTATAGGGAGATTAGATGTGTTGATGCTTCCTCTTCTCGTCTTATAAATTCTTCGACTTTCTCGACTTTGTCTCGGGATTTGTCGATGGATAAATTGAACTCGTCTTATAATTTCTTCATTTATTAGACTTGAGTTCTTCGACTTCATTAAACTTCCGTCTTTAGACATTTTCTTCGATAAATCTTTAGAATAGGCCTTGGACTTTCGTTCTTTTTGCACTCTTGATCTTTTGACTTCGTCTTTTGTCTTTTTCTTCGATAAAAGCCCGTGAAAGCCCATGTTTTCTTCCCTTTTCACATTTTGATCCTAAAACACAATAAAAACACAAATCACGCATAATTCCGACATTTACGACACTAAATACACGTTTTGGCTTGGTTATTATTATAATTAAGTGGTAAAAGGATAAGTGTTTTCACACTTATTAAAAACCAAACTTCAATAACTCAAAATCAAACTCAAAACATAAGCACAATAACAATAAAGTAAAGTGGTGCTTGGATTTCGTCACAAGATTCAAACATTTTTCATTCACTTGAAAAGATGATTTACAGAACTTTGACCTAGGAAAACCAAGAACAAGCTAAAATATTGTGACTAACACCCTTTATATAGAGGGTTACATGAGTCCTATAAAGCTGATAAACTAAAAACCCTAAGTGGTGGTCTTCCAAAATTGCCCCTTGAATTTTGAATATTGCTTGATCATGTGTGAAGTCTTGGCTGTTTATGAAGCTGTAAAGTAGGTGCCAATTGATCCAAGGGGTCCAAATAAGCTTAGGATTGAAGCAGGTTTGTGGTACGTTGATTCCACTGGAAAGCTTTGTCCTCTTCCAAAAAGTAGCAACAGGGGAGTATACATGTGACTACATGGGTGGCGAGGTGGCATGTTTATGAGTTGGGTTTTGGTTAATGCATCCTTAATCATAATTCTGGAGGTGATTAGGGTCTAATTCTTGGTGATTAGCAAAACCCTAATTCGTGTTCTTGAGATGAATAGTGGGGTTTGATCCGGTTTAGTTTTCAAAATTGTGTTAGGCGCCTTAATTAGTATAACTAATTAATTAGTTATAATAATCTGGTGAGTGGGATAGTGATGTGGCAAGAGGGTGTGTTGTGATTGGTGGATTTTGGTGAGTGGGGCACGTGGCAGTGTGGTATTGGTCTATGTATCTTTCATGTCTGCCATGTTTAACCCTTCTTATTTCTTCCTTCTTTCATTTCATGTTTATATCAGCCAAAACGAATTTCCCTTTGTTAATGAAGTTTTGTTTTTTAGACTTTGGCCACAAAACTTTTGCAAAGGTATTTCAAGGACTTGTTTTGTAATATCTTGATATTTAAAGGGCTGATTTTGGCATGTCTTCAATATTCAAGGTCTTTACTTGTATCTTTGTCTTCAAGGAGGACTAAAAGTGACAAGTCTTCAAAGTTGAAGGACCATTCTTGCCAATTCTTCAAAGTTGAGGGTCCTTTTTTTAAATTTGACAAACTTTAAGGACCAAACCTGTAATTATGAATATACAAGGGTTTAAAGTGTCAATTATTCAATAATGAAGGACCCTTCTTGTACAATCTTCAATTCTTCAAGGACTTTTCTTAGAAAATCAACTCTAGGGCCACGTTCATTGTGCGGTTTCGTTTCCCGTGTTCGTTTTTTTATTGGTTATTATGATATTTTGTCATTTTCTCAATATCCGTACCTAAAATACACATTGAACAAACACAAGCATATATTTGGCACTTTTTATGATATTTTAACCATTTTAAGCCCGTTTTGGACGATGAGACTATCTATAAAAGCAATCTCATCAATATCATTCTAGAAAAATTCCAAATTGACCTATTAATCCACGATGTAGACCGATTGGTGTAGCAAACCCTAATTTAATTGAATATTTGGGATCAAATTGAAGATTATAATGATAGGAACTGATATGAAAACCCAATGATATGTGTGTGTTTCTCATGATGATTAGTAAACCGATTGGTGATTGTGTGTGATTCGGCGTGTTTATATGTGTGTTTATGCGTGTTTATGTGTGTACACTACAAAAAAACAGGTCTTTTAGGACTCTTTTGTAAGACCCTTTATAGATACGTCCTAAAAAAGATCTTATAGAACCATTAAGCTTTTTATTTTTATTATATTGTTTTATAATAGGACGCTTAATTAGTGGATCCTGATAAACCTATTTATAGACACTTTTTTCATAAAGTCTCTTTAACATTCAACATAATAGGACATTTGATTAAAAAGTTCTATCACATTAAGTTTATAGAACTATTATTTCTTATGGTCTTATTAAATATAACTTTATACAACACTCTATATGTGTTTCTCATTACATGCATCTTAGAGGACGCTTATACATTAGGGGTTTTATTATGAGTAAACATAATAGAAAACTTGACAGAAGAGTCCTATAATAGTCATTTTATGTGTGGCTTGTTCAACATTCGTCTTATTTGACGTATTTGGACACTTATGCATAAGTCATAACTAAATAAGTTTTATACTAATATGCTACTTTTATTAGTATATGACACTTGCATAAAAACTAAATTTCCTTATTTTTTACGTTCTAACGAAGTATTACATTTTTAGGAAGATGAGGTTGTGATGAATTTATTTTGGCGAAAAGGAATAGGGAGGACTCAATTATTATAAACGAGATACGTAGGAGGGGCGTTACAAAAAGTTATAGACGTGAGAGGAAAACTAGGTGAAGGATCTCTGAGAAAACAAAAAAAAAAGACCTTAGATGTGTACAAAGATGAATGTTGCAAAAAAAGGTCTACAAGGCCGATTGATCAACGGTTAATCGCTACAAGGTCATCATCTTTACCGATTTATGTTAAAGGCGATTAACGACGGTCAACTGTGGTCAACAACGGTCAAGGGAGGTCAAACTTGCCAGAAACTTGCAAATTTTGCGGAAAATACCGAAAACTCACTATAAACTTGTGTTTATCACTTATAATAACTATTTATATGTATGGTAAGTTGGATATTAAGAATAATATTGCCGAAAATACCTAAAACTTGTTAGAAATACCCAAAACTTGCCGAAAATACCCAAAATTTCCTAAAAATGCAGATCCGATTAATCCTGCCTAAAACTATTACAGTTTACATGGTGATCGACCGGCCACTAACGATTCACTATTTTTGAAACCATTTGTTATTATGATGTTTTGAGCGAATGCAACGAGGTTTCTGTTTTGACTGTGGTAATGAGGAAGGAGTAGTTAGTAGTACATGTAAGGTAAGTATGGAAAAGGTAAAAAAAATACCGGGAAAAGTGGAGAATCATGGGTCTTAGCCAAAGAATATAATGTGAAGTATGCACATACGATGATACATCGTATTAATCTACCCCAAATGTGCCAAGGAATAGCCTATATCCAAGAGGATACATGTCACATCATCATTCTATCTTTGATTATAACTACCTTGTTTTGCTACTAAAATTATGGGCTAACACCAATGGTGTTAGCTGTTATAAGAATACAATGTTGATTTAAAACATGTTTTAAGAATATAATATTGATTTAAAAAATATTTTATAAATTCTGGCATGGTATAGTGGTTTGAAGGTTGCTTGTTCTATAAACATGTTTGCTTCGAATTAAGTTTATTTATGATTCTTGGATAATTTATTATGTTTAGGTATATTTGTTTGTATGCTTATTACCGTTAGGTTTATTGCTAGATTATATCGTTTAGGATATTGTCGCCCTTTTTTGGTTTAGAATCCTTATCGAAATAGGCTACGGCCGAAAACTATCTTACGCATACTATTTGTGAAATTCCTTTAGTAAGACAGGTGCTAGACCAAACCTGAGGTTAAATCAAAAGTAACGAAGGCATATAAGTTAGTATATGTGCTTATTAGAGGTAGACCAAGCCGTAGTAAGAAGGCACGTAAGACGAGAAACCCTTATTGATACTTCTTATTACCTTTAGTCATTAAGCAACCCCCATGTCAATGAGGCGCACCTAGATAAGTCATAATAAGATTATTTGAAGGATTTCATGTGTATTCTTTTCCCCTAGGAGAGAGATGATTAGTATAGAATAAGGCAATCGTATTTATCGAAACTTGTTTACCGGTATGTATCAAAGTAAAATAAGTCAAATCATTGCACTTAAGTAAACATAATTAATTAGATATTGTAGGATTAAATCAGCTAACACATTTTTTTATCACAACAACAATACATTTTATTTCGTTCATTAAGGCATTATTCATTTGCATTGAGTTAAATTGAGCTTAATATGACAATTTCTTTTACCAAACACAAGCTTATAATATCAAATTGGTTGACCTTGAGTTTTAAACGATAATTTAAGGTTGCGCTTAGATTTTTATAGTGTTGGAAATTCACTTTATGTGACGATATTTAAGAATTCCCATTAGTTATCATAGTCACACACATAGGGACTAGATTAGGTAACTTTGTATAGTTTATCGTGTGGGACTATAAATACCCCTCCTAGGCTTCCAAGGAGGGGTTGTTGCTTGTGTCATTTCATCATTTTATACAATTCCTCTTATTTCACACACAACCACTTTCTCTCTCTAACTCAACAATGGCAGCCATCTTTTACCACCATGTTAGACCACCGGATCTAACAAAATAGCAAACCTACATTTGGCATCAGAGCCTCGGTTCCAATTCTTGGATAGTCGTGTTTTTTTGTTATCGATTTTGGTGGTCAAAAAATTTTATTTGGCCAGATCTGATATTTTTTAAACTTTTGTCACGATTGTTCATGTTTCTGTCCTTAGGTCAGGTTCGTCATGTTCATCTGTCCATGGTCTCAACATCTCTGTCCCAAATCTGGTGTTCATGGGTCTTAGTCCAAAGGTCAAATCTGGTCAAAAGTCTATGGTGTCCATTTTTTTTGAGATCTCAGGGTTTCGAGTTCTGGTTATTTTTTCAAGATCTGTCATAAGATTTTAGGGTTTCTTAATTTTTTTTCATGAAGATGATAAAAACCCAGAAAAACCAGATCCAAAAACTAGATCCACAAAACCAAGATCCTGGAAAAACGGAAAATTACCAAAGTTTAAGATTATTCCGGATGAATCATGTTATTCCGGATAGACAGTTTATTCCGGATAGACTATTTATTCCGGATAGACTGTTTATTCCGGATAGACTGTTTATTCCGGATAGACAGTTTATTCCGAATAGACAGTTTATTCCGGATAGACAGTTAATTCCGGATAGACAGTTTATTCCGGATAGACAGTTTATTCCGGATAGACAGTTTATTCCAGATAGACTGTTTATTCCGGATAGACTGTTTATTCCGGATAGACCGTTTATTCCGGATAGACCGTTTATTCCGGATAGATCATTATTCCGGATAGACTGTTTATTCCGGATAGACCACTTATTCCGGATGAAACAAATCATCTCACCAACCTTTTACTCCCCAACACCATGATCTAAACCTATATCCCATCCACCTAATCCCCATCATACCTAGACTCACACAAAAACAGAAAACAGAAAGATCTCAGTTATATATTTTTTCGTGTATAATGCCATTGCATGTAAAGATCTTTTAAAGATCTATTCACGAAAATCATAATCATCATAGATCATTGTAGGATTTAATCCATTCACTATTCTAAAATCTAGATTGGCTAATAACAATGATGTTACCACCAATCTATGTTTCGTTTGATTAAATCACATCACAAAACCAACATGCAAAATCAGATCTGTCCTTATTTACGAAAGCAAAGAAGATTTTTAACAAATTTGTTAAAATCGTTCTTTAATTCGTCTTTTGGACACATGAATGTTAACAAACCTACCTGAGACCTTAATTAAAAGGGACTTGATGCACTGATCTTGGTAGATTCGAGCATTTAATCACCGGTAACAAGATTGTAATCAGGTTGTGGTTTTGAAATCGTGTTTTTAAATGGTCATCGAAGATGAGATTGATGATTTTTTTGAGTTTAAGATGGAGGAGTTGTGGGATTTATTAATTTAGGGGCTGAGAAGCTAAAGATGGCAGATTGGTTGTTGATTATTTCGGATTAAGAAACAGAGGGATAATTGATGAGGTTTGATGGAGAGAAAATGGGGGGCGGATTTTACTAAGTTATGAGATTAGGGTTAACAGATTTTTGTGTGGCTGAGAGAAAAGAGTGAAGATGGGCGGATGTTTCTAGGTGTTTAGGGTTGTGATTTGGTTAAGTGATACCTAATCTCAAGGGTTTGGTTTTATATACTCTCATCTGATGGACCGGGTCATGGTGTAAAGTGAATGGGCCGAGAATATTTGCAACTTATGTGGATCGGGTATTGGAAACAATGTCAATGGGCTGACATTCGATTCTAGTTTGCAAATGTTGGGCTGCAAATGTTGATTCAATATACTCTATACACAAATTTTTTAAAATTTTTTATTTTGAATAAAATTTTGTGTATTTTAATATACTTTGGATATTTTCGGGACAAAAGTGACGTGACAAACGTGACAAAATTATTTGACGAGACCGAAGAAAAATTGGCGATTTTTTAGTGGCTACGGACTCGTTTGATCGGGTATTAATTACGTGAAGTTGAAGACGGTTTTTTTTCGAAGGCGTGAACTTATTTTATCTTTCAAAGATAACTTGCTCGTGCTTAATATCTTAGAATGAAGACTTGGTTATCTAGTTTTTCGGGTTCGGGGTGGATGGTTGATGACTCGGATAACTTTCACTTAAAGGGGTTACATTGTTGTACTCAGTGTCACGCGCTTAGTCGACGTGGATAATTTCAAGAGGTGTTGTGCTTATAGACTTCTTCAGTGATGCATTGGGTACTTAGAGATTTCTCCAGCGTTCCTCATTCAACAATTATGCAAGCTTAAGTCACAAGATCGAAGGATTTTTTATTCAGTTTCACGTTTGATGTATCCGGTTCATTCTTTCAGTGGTCACTTCAAATTGCTTTCAAGTGGGTTGCCATGGAGAGTTTATGAGTAGAGATTTTCGATCAGCAGCTGATTCTCACAAAATAGATAATTCCGCTTATTTATTATTCTCACAAGATTTCAGGTACATGTGCATACGATTTATTGCTGGTTCCGAGTTTTGAAACCATCAAGGGGGAAGAAGAAGACACATTGAACGCACAACGAGTACACGCGATGAACTTCATACCTTCTTTTGATTTGAAGACATTCCGGGATGACATTTGTCATAGCCGCAGAGAAAATCAGTGTTTTAACTCGTGGCGTTATTAATCTCTAAACGGTACACTACTGATTCGATGTTCAATTGTTTTGATGTTGCAATTATTCATCATCATTATCCTATATGGAGAGATATGCACTTCCGGGACTTAATTGACTCTGGTGCATCTCCGGAAGAAGATATGTGCATTTCCGAGACTTAATTGACTCTGGTGTTATGATGTCAACTTCATGAATGGGATAAAGTGTCCACTTCAGTATTTGAGCTTCATACTTGGGATTGGTTTATTTTCTTCAACTATGTGGGGGAAGAAATGTCTTGATTCTTTCTAGTATGCATAACTTGAACTCTCAGGGGAAGAAAAATTCAGAAGAATTATTCAAGCGTGAGAATAAGTTGTTGATCTACTTGGTGTGCCCCTTACTTTCAATCCCTCATAGCAATATTATCATGTTATATGATGGGGTTTGCTGTTTAAATTCCGTTGTGCGCTTAATCATTCTAAGTTTTTTTGAAAGCTTTGAATTTGCTTACGAGGATTGTCGGTTTAGGGGGAAGCTATTTAAGAGCTTCTACATCAAGAAGATGTGGCATGAATTAGGGGGAAGTTAATTCAGAAGCTTCTCTTTAACCAGAAGTGTATGAGTTACTTAGCTCGTGCCGTTACAGTATTTCTACTACAAGTTACTGCAAAGATGAGTCGTTTTGAAGTGAAGACTTGAAGTCAAAGGCCTCAGAAGACATCATCAGCATTGGACGCTTCGTTGAAGTTTTTTGTTCTATCATTATGTACTTGTTAGGAAAAATATTGTAAGGAATTCTACACGTCGTCCCATGGGGGAAGATTGTTGGAAATTCACTTTATGTGACGACATTTAAGAATTCCCATTAGTTATCATAGTCACACATGCAGGGACTAGATTAGGTAACTTTGTATAGTTTATCGTGTGGGACTATAAATACCCCTCCTAGGCTTCCAAGGAAGGGTTGTTGCTTGTGTCATTTCATCATTTTATACAATTCATCTTATTTCACACACAACCACTTTCTCTCTCTAACTCAACAATGGCAGGCACCTTTTACCACCATGTTAGACCACCGGATCTAACAAAATAGCAAATCTACATATAGCTCGATTGAGCTCTAGCCAAGATTCAAACAATGTTTTGATAATCGATTAGATTTCGAGCTTGGCATTACTATGCTTATTTATGCCTCACTTAGTCATAATATGGTATGACATTAACAAGCCAAGTAACGAAAAGCTCAAACTCGACTCGACTATCAAAAATCGAGCTTGAATCTTGACTCGAGCTTGATCGAGCTAAAAAATTCTAAGCACGAACTAAAATCGTCCTTTAAAACTCAAGGCCGACCAGTTTCACGTTTCATGCCAGAAGACATAATGCCAACGGCTTGTAGCTCAATTGGTAATGGGTGAAACATCTTTACACCTAACAAAAATAAGGTCAAGTGTGTCATACGTAACACCTCGTAACCACAACCGATGAGTGAGTCATGTATGCCCATCCTATTATGAAATAGCAACAGACTGTGGTCGGGCTTGGGTTACGAGTTGTTAACCTTCTATACTCAACTTAATCTTATTACATTATAAAGCATTTGGGATATTATATATTTAGAAAGTCTGAAAATTAACACGTTTAAAATTAATTTTTGTGGAAACATTCATGTAATTGATTATCATCTCCTTTTATAACAACCTATTAAAACACTATTTTCATTTTTAAAATTGAAATATTTTTTTCTAATTATTTTTTTCAAAATCTAATATCACCATATTTTTATAAATTGTATACTCTTTGATTCAATATACATTTTCACTTTGATTTAATTTTTTTACAACTTCAATTCTTGAATAAAAATTTAACGGGAAAGAGCAGTAACATTTGTTATCTCAAAAATCGTCACAGATACTCGCCGTTACATTACGCGAGCATCATGCTAGTTTTAGAAAATGTTCCAAGCGTATCAAAGATTGCCCATGAAGGACTAGTTTTGTAAACTTTAATTTTCTGTAACTCACCTAAAATGGGGGGAATTAACCCGTCATTTATTTCAGCAAAATTAGAAATGTGATTTGAAGGTATATTAATTTTGGCGCTATGTAGTTAAAAGATCCACGCTCTTCACACACCTTTAAGGTCAGTTTTTATTGATGTAATTTTGGCGCCAAAGTCGGGTATTGAAGCTATGGTTTCGATTTTAAATCTATAAACAAATTGGTCAATTGGTACAATGGTTATGTGATGATTACTTTCATCAACCAATTTTTTTGTTGTTAATTGTAGAGGCTTCCATTAAACCCAATTTTGTTGATTTCTCAAATCTGTTAGGTCAAGTGTTGTTAAAATTTTTTTAGTTGTTGAAGCATAGTTTGGCTGGGCCGGTATCGACGACTCTCCTGAGCCGTTCGTTGTCTTCCCCGGTCCTGAGTAATGCTGCAAGCAATAGAAGAACCGGTTAGGAGTAGACCCGAGGCGGAGCCCCGGGGTCTACCTCCGACGGTCAAGTCAGTATTTGATCGATATAGTATAAGAGATATAAGTATGAGAGATAACCTGTCGTAGAATGCGACCCTACCCTTGTTTATATAGTGCTAGGGTTTCTTGATGGATAAGTAAGGTGTATGGGCCGCAGGTATGTTAGGTCGTGGACCTGTTGGGTCGCAGGCCCTTTACCGACTATACGTCGACATGTCCCCCAGTCAAGTATGATATGGTTCATGACCACGCTATACTAGACTCATGCATGTATCACGCTCACTAAACTATGCGTCTTGCTGCTAGGACATCCTCGTGGGTCGTCCGTAACAAATGGTTTCACTCGAAATGGGCTACTTGTAACGAAAAGATGATGGGTCGGGGTTACGAATAGTGAGCGTAGCCACTATACGTCATCATGTCCCCCCAATCTAGTAGGCGAGGTTGTCACCAAGGTTACTAGACTTTACACCATATCCGCCACTATAAGCGTATCCACGGAGAAAGAAATAGGGAACAGGTATACGTAAGATGGGTGATTGTGCTCGAATGCTTGGTTTCCCGTTATATATGGTGGTAAAGACCCCTAAGAAGTATATGTTTCCTATAGTCGGGGTAACAATGGTATTGGCAAGGTTTTATCTTTATTCATCCCAACGTGAGGATGATAAGAAGGTTTTGTGAAGGTGGAGGTGGAACCCGTATGTTTCATCGTGAATACTTTGAAGGCGTACTTCTTATACCCACTAATGATGCAACATAGTGCGAATATTGCATTCGTCTTAAGGCCAACAGAAGACATACTTATGTGACAAGGTGATGCGAATATGATATCCAACTTATGGCCAACTAAAGACGTACTTCTCTGGCCGGATTATGTGAATATTCATATGGCATAGCGCAAGGATTTATAGTAATCAACTTAACACAGGGCTCGCGATACCACTTACGTGATAAGTGTGAATACGGCTTCCAATTTAGCACACAATAGGTTAGCAAGACCTCTTGCATGCTAAGTGTGAATACAAAGTTTAGCAGGTAATGTAATATCATTGATACCGTATGCGGTATCATTTGCACACATACATGACGTGCATGATCCGGAGAGTCTGTGGTGGCGGTTGACCGCACAAGATACGTAATCTTGTAGTAACAAAGTAGTTACGGGTTGCGCCTGCAGTGCGTCTTATATGCTCGCGTGGAGGCTTAGATACCAGTGCCGGAGGTGCACTCAATACCTCATGCAGATACGTGATCCGCGAACGCTAGGGTTGCAACCCTCTTACGTGAGAAGCAGGTTCATGACCTGGGACGGATACGTGATCCGTCCTTTTGCGAACGCGTGATTCGTCTTAGTACCGGGCTCTTTTACGTACTTGGTGTGGATACATGATCCACAGCCGCTGGGGTCGCAACCCTCTTATGCGACAAGCGGGTTCCTAACCTGCGACATATACGTGATCCGCGCTATAACATTTACACTGAATAAAGTAGTATTTTACATGTTTCAAAATATAAATGCTAAACTACAATCAAATAAGACTATGCCAATGGTATTATGATACCTTATAGCCCCCTAGTTTAATGGTGCTATATTTACTTAGTAGTATTAAACTTATATGCAAAGCATCCTAAAAAAACTAGTTTTAACACTTACCCCTATGAGACATGACCCATGTTTTTTAGGCATACTAGAAAGTGGCGGATCCCACCTTAATATAGTGAAGATGTATTATAAAATAAAACACAAGGCGTGTGTGTATTATAGAGATTTAAACTCCGCACATTAATATGGCGAATATGTATGAAATATAGTTTAAACAACAATAGGCATAAGATGATGTACAATGAATGTAAAGATGCGTAAGTCATAACCATGACCGAGGTACGGTTGTGTATGGCGAATGTTCAGGGGGGCAGTCCAATAAAATAAATCGTTTGAATGCGCAGATCACCGCGACGAAACTAAACAAAATAATACGCTTGATCGCGCAGATCACCGCGACCAAACTAGATAAAATAATACGTTTGATCGCGCGGATCGCAACGACCAAACTAAATAATACGTCCGGATGAGCGGATCGCCGCGACCGAACTAAATAAAATAATATGTTTTGTCGCGCAGATCGTAGCGACCAAACTAAACAAAATATTATGTTTGATCACACGGATCACAGCGACCAAACTAAATAATACGTCCAGATGGGCGGATCGCCACGACCGAACAAAATAAATTAATATATTTGGTCGCGCAGATCGCAACGACCAAAATAAGATATTATGTTTGAATGGCTGGTTCTGATGTGAAAGGACGCGGCTCATAACTCCATTTTTAAAGAATAAAATATTCCAAAACGTGCGAATGAGTGCGGCTGGACGTACCATGACCGCGGATAAAGAGGTCGGGTCGCGACATATATGAAAAACATATTTAATTAAATCAAAAGATATATGTAATATCTCCTTGCCAATTTGGTATACGCAATATCTTTTATTAATATGAAAAATATTGATAATATATTTTTTTGAATCTAAAAGATATAAGTAATGTCTTGTTACCTATTTAAAAATAAGATATTAAAAATATCTTTATATAGATTTAAAAGATCACGTAATATATTATTAATATAAACAATACCTCCGGACATGCGGCGCAAAAGGACGTGGTTCATGACCGCAGTGAAAAAATAAAATATTCTGGAACGTGCGGACGAGCGCGGATGGACATATCATGACCGCGGATAAAGAGGTCGGGTCCCGACACGATATTAGTAGGCTGGGCCGCGACTTATATGGAAAATACAATAATCAATTTAAAAGATATGATGTAATATATCTTTTCCGAATTAGAAGATACACGTAATATCTTTTATTTAACGTAAAAAATATCGATAATACTTTTAGAAGATATAGGTTAATATCTTTTGTCAATTTAAATAATATACATAATACTTTTATAAATTTAAAACATACTGATAGAGTCTTATCAAGAATTTTAACAGATATCAGTAATATCTTTTATTAAAATACAAAATATATGTTTGGTTGCGAAATATTACGGAAGGGCCGAGTTCACGACCGCGAATAAACATGAAATAAAATATGACCATATTCCTTCGGTAGTACAATACCGAAAATTATGCAAAGGCAATATGTATATATTATCATTTAACCGATACATGTGGTATACAACCAATTGTTTTTGTCATAAAAAAGAGAAAAAACCAGCACATATGTTCCTCTTCTCCGTAGGTTTCTTTTTATCAAAGTCATCCAATTTGGTGCCATATTAATTGTTACTGTACCATTTAATAGTGAGGCTGTTTTAAGCTAAGATACATATAATATTCGTCTTATAGACACAATATCATGTGACGGATAAAAAAGATATATCAAGATTGATAACAAATATACGACGCATCATAAGTTTATCAAGATTAGATGGCAGCGAAATAAATTGCACGATGCATAACAAAAAAAAAGTAGAAAAGATTTTATGTTACCAATTATCATGTACATAATTTTGAATCCTAACAATTATTTTAAAAAGTATTTTGATAGAATATTTTGCACATCATTTTAATTAATAGATCACATGCTATATTATTCTATACCATATAGATAACAGCGTAAGCAAATTGTTCGCATCGTGTCCATCATATGCACACTCCATGATAGTAATTTTTTGTAAAACTATACATATCATCAGTTATCACTTTAATTATGCACAGATATAATATACCGTGATATTTGCACGGAACATAATCATCTTACGGCATAATTTATTCCATAATCGTATATGCACGAAACGTAAAACAGAAAGATTAAGTGTTACCGATTTTCGCCTGAATGTTTGCTTTTCAATAGTATGAGACAGAACATAGTTTAGTCAGGGTCCCACGGATGGCGCCGACTTGTTGAAGCATAGTTTGGCTGGGCCGGGTATCGACGACTCTCCTGGGCCGTTCGTCGTCTGAGTGATGCTGCAAACAATAGAAGAACCGATTAGGAGTGGACCCGAGGCCGGAGCGCCGGAGCGCCGGAGTCCACCTCTGACGGTGAAGTCAATATTTGATCGATATAGTATAAAAGGTGTAAGTATGAGAGATAACATGTCGTATGAGACCCCTACTCCTGTTTATATAGTGATAGAGTTTCTTAAAGGATAAGTAAAGTCTGTAGATCGTTGGCCAGTTGAGTTGTGGGCCTGTTGAGTCGCAGGCCCTTTACCGACTATACGTCGACATTAATGATATTACCAAAGTGTATTCATTTAATACCTTTTTAAGTGTTTGTGATATTTCTCAACAACAACAGTCCACGTTATGCTATATTCTTGTGAGCATGAAATGGATTGAGATATAAAAGTTATTTCATTCTTGGTTCGTATTATCATCTCATTTGACTTAGAATTTCTAAAACTTTATTTTGATAGTTTAATAAATAATACTCTAATGCTAAGGTAAAATGAGTTCGTTATCTTAACTATAATAATAATTACGTTTCTAGTTGTACCAAGCATACACTTTAGCAACATATGTGTCTAAGCAGATGGTAACTAATACAAAAAGAAGGATCACCTGAACATGAAAGTTTTTACTTCTTATTTATATTTAGGGTTAAGTCCATATATTGGTAATATACTATCCATCATTTAAACATCTAGGTAATGTACTATTTTTATTACTAATATCGCTATAAAAACCGGCTAAACTTTTCCAATATAGGTAATGTGACCGGCTAGGACAGGTTACAACTCGAAATTAGGAACAAACGCTTCATTTTTTCATCTCCTTAATCTTTTCATCTGAAACAAACGCTTCATTTTTTCATCTGGAACAAACACTTATTTAGTTTTTTCAAAAAAATCTTTAAAAACAAGAATATATACTCGGATATGAAACCAATAACCGAGATCCATGTAGCTGCATTTACCATCTAAATGTCCACGAAGGGTTCCGTTAGTAACATATTTTAGCATGATAATACACTCACTAGCATGATCGATGTAACCATAAAATCTGACCAGATTTAGATGCTCGATCTATGATAATGTTATAATTTCATTTTTGAGCTACAGTGGAGCCCCGTGGTCATAATTGTCCTGACACAGAAAAACGTAAATAAATAATAGATACTCTTTAATATCCCATGGAATTTGAATTATAATGATTTTCTATATAAAAACTTTTATATATTCCAAATACCATAATGCTGATAACTTGATCGTGTTGCTTAAGAATCACAAGATTCGATTCTTGAGTGTTATTTGACAAGCACACACGTATTAGATATTTATATCAGACATTAGAAACCAATTTACAAGCTAAGAATTTGTTTAGGAGTATATTTATTTTCAATTTATCGAGGTAGTAATTGTTCTGTTTCAAATTTCGAGTTCTAACCTGTCATAGCCAGTTAAATTACCTATATTAGAAAAGTTTATCCGGTTTTTATAGCGATATTAGTAATAAAAATAGTACATTACCTAGATGTGTAAACCATGGATAGTATATTACCAATATATGGACTTAACCCTTATATTTACTTGTAGGTTGGATTCTAAGTTTACATTAAAAGAACAAGGTATGCATATGTTACTTACTGCACATCTTCGTTTCTTCATAAAACAATTACAGTTGGAAAATGGTATAGATCGAGAGGGCTGGTAAGGGTCATAAACGTATTTGGGTCAACATGAGAACTGTTTTAGTGTTGGTTCGTTGACAAGTCATTATGCAAACAACCCAATTTGCTTATAAGTAATTGATATATTGAATTTGATTACATGTTACTAGGGTTGTCAAATGGATTGATCCAACCCAAACTCAAGACCGATAAGATCTTATACGATCGGGTCGAATCATATCTAACTTAGCTTATCAGATTATTTGGGTCAACCCCGATAGACCCGATAGCTTAATAGGATCGGGATTGGGTCTCGGTTAGTTTCTTACGGATTGTTAGGTCAACCCGATAAACCCAAAAATGTATATTGACCGAGATCCTAACCCGAGTTGGGATGATGTGGTGCTTCTTGCTGATATGATTTGCTCTATTTTGGGTCAGCTGGTGGACACCTCTAAGAAGTAAGTGAATGATCTCAAGTGCCTTATTCATGAATTTAATCTGTTTCCCTTTAATGTTTTATTTCGATAGTTTCAAGTAGCTACTGTTAAGTCTCAACTTTATACTTAATAATTAAGGGATGGAACTTGGACCAGTTGGATTTATACAAGACGTTAAACATAATTTATGTAAAACCCGCATTAAAATACCATGAACAGTACACATGAACAGTGAACATACAAATATACGATAAAATTAAAACTTTCCATTTATAATATAATTCACGTGTCACGGTATTTAATAACATGTAGTTACGTATATATTATAAATGTGTTAAGTACACGACATATAAAAATCACGATAATTAAACATGAACGATCGCGTAAATAATTGAACTCGGGAAAACTACTGGTTTCCCCGTGGGCTCCCTTTAGGCCGCGCCTACACAAGAGGAAAAGGAAGGGATGGGCTTGGCCCATGACCCACCTTAAAATACATGTTAACAAAAAACCACAGGAAAACATAAAACATAATTTAGGTTTTACAGAAAAAGTTCTCCCTTGCCTCCTTTTTGCTCTATTGCCGCCGGCCACCTCAAGAACAAAGGAGAAACCAGACAATTTTGGTTGTTGATTTATTTAGTGTACGTGATCGTGATCTAATTTTCTCCTTCCACAAGTTCAGTATAATCAAACACCTTTTCTTTTCTTTTAATTCTTATTGAATTCATGTTTTTATTTAATTAATCTGAAAAACAAGTAATTAAAACAAGTGGGATTAATTAAAACATGGAATTAAGGGGGTGTTTGTTTTTGTTTGTTTCGGCCGAGCACCAAACCGAGAGCATGGGGGGCTCTCGGTGGTGTTTGATTTGCCCAACCAAGACCTCATGGTCTCGATGTGGGGTTCTCATGGGTCGAACGCAACAAGGGGACCCCCGACTTAGTGTCGGGGTGGGGTTTTGTGTTGAACCGAGTGCCAACCGAGACCTATAGGGTCTCGGTGGGGCGTGGTGGTGCTAACAGTGGGAACCGAACATGGGCATGGGGAACCGGGTTACAACCGGTATGAACCGGCAGAACCGTCGGTCGGAACCAAGCCGACAACGGCTAGCCGTGGCTCGGGCAGTGGTAAAACCACTCGGACAGTGGCAACCGGCTAGGCCGGGTTAGCCACTGTCAAGGGTGTTTGGCTCGGTTTGTATGTGACCCCGGACTTCGGGCTCGGGTTAATTTTTAAAACACGGGATCGGGTTTCGGGATAATTATTAAAATCAGAAATGTGTTTAATTAAATTAATTACTAGAATTTTAATTTAATTAAATTTATGACTTGGGTTAAATATTAAAATTAATATTTCATGTATAACCTAAAGTATTTTACTTAGCTTAATTTAATCAAAACATGTATTTTAATTAAATTCTTATAACGTATATTTTAATTAAATTAACCAAGTTATTTAATTAATAAGATATAACCATGACTTGTATTATACTAATTAAACTTTACTTATTATTATAATCCAGCTTATTTCTAATTATGGAAACTTACTATTTTTGGAAACTTTCTATTTTTAGAAACTTATTATTTATGGAAACCTGCTATTTTTAGAAAGTTACTTAGTATTACAAGACAAGTATTATATACACTAATACATGAATAATACACAACAGAACATCAGAATAACTACAGTTAACACAGTAAACAGTAAAACATGACATAATACGTATAACAAGCTAATAACACAAAGAACCAGTAAAATACGTGTAATTCAGACAACTCATACACGTTCCCATTCTTATGTAGTATTATCCGTCAAGGCGGAGTAGTTTCTTCAGCGTCTTCGTTAGATTCTACTGGACATAAGGTACGGATTTCCCGTCCTTCAGTAAGGACAACTTCTTCCTTTATTAGGATTTCCCGTATGCAGCCAACTGTTTTCCCCAGTATACAGATTTAAATGCTTATGTTTTATTAGTTACCTTAGCCATATACATGCATGACCAGTTTCACCTAGTTATGGAGGTACCATGACCATAACACTAGAGGCACTAGTGTTATGACTTCACCACGGCGGAGTGATAGCTCGTGGCGTCCCTTTCAGTTATTTGGCCATTATTATATTATTATTATTATTATTATTATCATGTGGGGCATATGGGTGCATCCTAGGTTCAGTTTCAGTCAGGATTTCATGGTGAATGTGGTATGTGCCTTGCATCCTTCACAAGGAGCTGATCCCTCCTACCCATTACCAATTAATTAGAGGCATCCCCTCTAATTTGCATGATGTTGATACAAAAGTTGGGTGATCCTTGCTAGACCCGAATTAGGCTTAATTCGCGTTGGCTGGACTCCGGCTCCTGCACCAAGTGAATTATCTGATTGGGATCCTACACACTAAACAACACGCGTTAGGCTTACCGTGGGAATGTTTCCCACGATTAGACTCCGGCGTGAGAGTAAGTAATCGGTTAGGGTTATAGGAATTGGATGAGAGTTGAAAGTGTGTAGAATGTAATACCTTTGTGGAACCCTTGGGGGTTCCTTATATAGGCAGTGAAACCCTAATGGGCTGTCACTGATGCTTCGGCCCCAAGGAAAGGATAATCACCAGATTTAGATTGATTGTTATCTTCTAACTATGGTGAGTGAATATCCTATCCTTTGGGATAAATCCTAACCATAGTAGGAGTATGATTCTGTCTAATCCTGCCCCGGCCATGCAGGGCCGTGGGCCGCACACGTATATGCGGTTATTGTTTATCCAAGCCCATAAGCTCAAATAACATTATTCCCACCCATCTGTGATGGGCCGGATACGGGTAGTACCCGTGGGCCGGGTTCATGACCAGGCTGGGGACTATACGTCATCATGTCCCCCCAGTCTAGTTGTTATAGTCGTAGGCGTAACCTCTAGACTATCAAGATACTCCCCGGACGTACCAAGAAAGATCTTTAGGAAATAATAAATTTTCAAAATTTTGTTTCGGCCGCACGTGGCAACCTTATAGGGATTGAACTCCAATGATACCCCAGCCATACGTGACGACCGAGACAAATTAAATGCAACATTAAATATAGTCTTACGTATGACCGTATATCCCGACACAAGAATGAATGCATTAATGGTAGTCAACTAGTCAGTCGCACATCTGCAAAAGTGCACCATTAATGCCCACCATTGAGCCACGTAAAACTGCTAAGAAGTGACCCATGGGTCCCTTCTGACGTTTTCAGAAGTGTCAGAAATCCCATCCGTTAGATGGGTGTAGTGGCTTACACGTGGCAAACATCTACGTTACCTCGGAAATCGAGGCAACCCTATATAAGAGTTGGTGCGTGCTACTGTTACACACACAGTTTATATTCATTCCGCCATTGTCATTCCCAAGCTTCTTCCTTCCATCTTTTGCCTCTTATTCCACGGATTCCCACCACCACAAGTTAGATCATCACGCCTTTCAAACCCTTTTGATAAAACATGGTAAAGGACAATTGATGCGACTGCTTTTATACATAGTCTCATCTTCCAAATAGGGCTTAAAATGCATTAAATATCATCAAAATACCCATATATATGCTTGTGTTTGTTACTTGTGTATTTTAGGTACGGATATTGAGAAAATGACAAAAGATCACAAGAATCATACAAAAACGAACACGGGAAACGAAGCCGCACAATGAACCAAGCCCTAATGAAGACTTTCCCAAAATTAACCCTTGAAGATTTGAAGAATTATGAAGAAGCGTCCTCCAATATTTAAGAATTGACACTTTATACCCTTGTATCCTCATAATTACAAGTTTGGTCCCTAAAGTTTGTCAAAATTACAAAAAGGGCCCTCCACTTTGAAGATTTGGCAAGTTTAGCCCCTCAACAAAAGCTAAATTGTCAACCAATATCCTCCACAAAGTCAAATACATCATGAAGTCCTTCAAAGTATAAGAAATTACAAGTTTGGTCCTTTGAAAATTCCAAAATTACAAAAAGGACCCTCAACTTTCAACATTTGGCAAAAATGGTCCCTCATCAAACATGACTTGGAAAATTCAGTCCTCCAAAACATCAATTATGCAAGTCAAGACCATTATCATTGAACAAAATGCCAAATCAGCCCTTGAAGAATCACAAATTGGCAAGAAATACCCCTGAAATCATTTTACAAAAGTTTTTGGGGCAAAAGTGCAAAGTTGCAAAAGTTGTTATAACTAAAATGGGCGTTGACAAGGTTTGGAATGCAAATGACAAGTTTCTGAAAGATGGAGGTTTAATGCTGGCCAGACAAGGATCTAACCTAGACCAACCAACACCTCCCACGTGTCCCACTATCTCCTTTCCACCAATCACCACTCACCCTTTGTCCACATCAGATCCCACTCACTTGTATTAATTAACTAATCCTAACTGATTAGTTTAAACACGCGCCAAACAGGTTTTTAAACCTAAAACAAGATCAAATACATGTTCTTGGTGTTCTTAACACAAATTGGGTAATTTTGTTTAAGCCAAAATTAAACCCCCATATGGTGCAGATTTATGATTAAGGATATCATAATCACTTCCCAAACCTTAAACATGGCACCCCACCAACCCACATGATGCATGGGGCCTCCCCTGCTACGTCAAAAGGGGATACTGCCAAAAACCACCAGCCATCCAACGTGTGGGATTGATGCTTACTTTCTAAGCTCAATGTGAGCCCTTAGATGCAAATTCCACTCTTGCCAGCTCCACAAACAGCCAAGAAATCAGTCACATGAAGCTAAGAAGTTCAAATCCTCAAGGGCATTTTTAGGCTTCTACAAGTTAGGGTTTTAAGTTTTTAGGTTTAAACAGACCATGTACACCCTCTATATAAAGGGTATAGGGTCCAACATTCACGTTTGCTTTTGGTTTTTCCTTTGTTCAAGCACTTGTAAATCCCTTTTCAGTTTATGAAATTTGAGTTAAGTGTTTTGAAGAAAGACCAAGTGCCATATTATTATTGCTTGTTTATGTTCTTAGTTTACTGCTTTTGAAGTTAAAAACCTGTTTTCAAAAGAGGAGTGTGCAAAAGTTTGCACATTTTCTTCATTTTCTTGATATTTTGCTAAGTTCTTGTTTCTGTCTTGGAATTCTTGGGTTATAGGGCTGATCATAGCATCCTAATTGAGTTGATTAAGGTGTGGTGAGGCTTATAACTTGGGGATAATCAAGTGTGGGGTAACAAGGTTGCATTAATCAAGATTTTTCAAGTTTCTGATTTTTATACTTGTGCTTCTAACCTTGTTGATTCTTAGCAAGAGTGTTATTGGAAGCTTGTACTTGTTCTTGCTAGTACATAAGCTCATAAATTCGTGGGTGTGGATGTACATCCATGAGGTTTGCATACTCAATCCTAAAATCTGCTTAAAATCTTGATTTTTGGTGATATTTGTATGTGGCTTGTGTTCTTGTGAATTTTATGGCTTAAATCTGCTTGAATCTGTTAATCTTACTTGTTATTGTGTTTATTTGAGCTTGGGTGGTCTTGAATCTCACTTTTCCTTTGAAAAATTTGATTTTGAAAAGATAAAGGGGTGTTTGGGTCTACTTGTTTGTGATTGCAACTTGATATTGTGTTGTTAGAAGGTATTGTTTGTGCTTGGTAACTGATATATGCCTTGATGAGAGTGTTTTGCTGCAAGTTTTTGGGTTTGAAACCTCAAATCACACAATCTGCTATAACTTGGTGAATTTAACTGTTTTTGACCTAAGATTTTGGTGAAATCTAGTATTTGTGCATGCTTAGGGTTGAAAGTTGTTAGAACATCATTATTATAACTTATTTGATAGATATTGAGTGTTGAATCTGGCTTATTGGTCAAATACATCAGCAAAGTGTAAAACTGCATGTGTTAGTGTTCATCAGTAACATTCGTTGGCTTGAATCTTGCTTAATTCTTTGAATCATTGCATGAAACCTGTTTAGACTTGCTTATTTGAGTTTAATATAGCTTGTTTATGCATTTGGTTGAATTTGGCTGGCTGATTATTGCTAAAACTGCTTATTTGTGCTCAACTGCTTAATTGTTCATGTTTGTATCATATCTGGGACTTTATTGATTAAACTGTATCAATTGGGTGTTTGTGATTGTGTTATTTTGATTGTTATTGACTCCTTTTGATCCAAAGATCATTTGGGTGCCTTTGTGTAATATGAATCTCCAAAAAAGTCACTAAAGACAAAAAGTCGTCAAGCAGTGGAAAACGTTTCCACTGCTCAACACTCAAAACTAGCCCCTGCTAGTGTAAAATTGAACTCAGCTTATCAATAAGCTATTCTAGCTTATCCAGACTTGCAAAAACTTATTTTTTGTGATAGGTCTTCATTATTTGACCCATTTAAGTAGACTGGAGCTTATTGGACTTTGACTTTGACTTTTTACTAGAAAACCAACTTATTTGACTTTTACATAAGTGCTTATTTGCTTTTTCCAGCTTATTGAGTCAGCTTATTTGAAAACTCTTTGTTGATTTTGCTTAATTAAGTCATTTAGAAGCTATAGAAACTTGAATCAGCACTTGGGGTGGCCTAGAACTCAAAAACGACTATTTTGTCGTTTTCTGTAGATTGCTTATTGCATTTTCAGGCTTATTCCTTGGGCTTATTTCAAATTTCTTTTTGCAAGAGTCTTATTTAGGTCAAAAGAAGCTTGTGTGTCAAATTTTAGCTTATGGCATTGGCTTATAGCTTAATGGGCCAAAAAGCCCATTAAGAATAAGCTGCTTGGTATAAGCTAGCTTATTTCACACTTTCAGCTTTTGGGCCTTTGGAAAAAGTTGTTTAAAATCAAATTTTAAGTCAACCTATGCTTTTTGGGCTTATTTTGAACACTTTATGTTATTGGGACCAAATTTGGCCCAATAGTGGACTGTTTTGGGTTTAGCCCATTTTCTAGGCCCATTAAGGGTATTTAGGTAATTTCACTTTCATTTACGAGTTATTTAGGTTAAATTAAGCTAGTTTGCAAGTTTTTTGAATTTTTATGATTTTTGGATTTTTAATATTATTTTAATATTATTTTATTATTAAAAATTAAAAGTCTGATTTCTAAGTTTTTATATTTTTCCTAGGTTCTAAACACTTAATTAATAATTTTGCAACTTTCCAAATATTTTTAGGGTCTTTTAATTATTTTCTAGAATTAATTTAAGTTTTAATTGATTTTAGTAGTTTTTAATTGTTTAAAAATAGTTTTTAGTGATTTTAAAATTTTGAAAAATACTTGTTAGCTTAATTAGGATATTCTTGAGGTTTACAAACTTTAAAATCTTGTTTGGGACTTTTTAATAATTAATTGTGATTTTTAGGGCTTTAATTAGCATTAAAAAATCATTATCTAATTAATTAAAAGGTTTTGGCAAGTTTGGATTTTTTGTAAACTCTTAGAATATTATTGTGGATTTTTGGTAATTTTTAGGAATTTTTAGGTTAAAAATTTAATTTTAGTGCTTTTTACGAATTTACGTGTACACCTTTTTCGTCTTAGCTTAATCCGTCTTCGTAACCGTCATTCTCTTCTAATCTCATTTCTGTTTTTCTTTCTTAAAAGTATAATCACAAATCTAATCCAAATCATTACACACATAACACACTAGCCTCCTTGAGAACGATCCCCACTTGGGTCATTTGTACACGGTTTTCCTAAATCGTCGTGCTCAATACTTGCCACTTTTGCTCTCTTTTCCTAAAGGGTAGTAAAACTCAACTATCATTTTGGCGCCGCTGCCGGGGAGGCGTGTTGTGTTTTGATTGGAATTGTTGTTTTTATATACTAACCATAAATAGTATTTGTATTAGTAGCACTCTACTAATACGTATTATCGGTTTTCGGTTTTTGTGTGAATACTATTACTATAGTGTATACGTAGAACAATAAATTCACAAGTACTCCAAATACGTGAGAAATCACAACCTTGACTTGGGAGGTCATTACCCAATCATTGTATTCGAATCTCAAACCAAAGAAAAAGGCAAAAATAGATAAATACTTTCGTGAAGTTCAATCTTGAAAAATACAAACTATAAGGTGGGTATAAGGCGGATATTATAAAATATATCCTAAGGAAAAAGGCTCTTAAGTGCTTCGCGCCGCCTAGTTTCCCCGCTTGCTTGTGAGTATTTGATTTTGAGAGCTAATCGAGGGTTTTGCCGCCCAAAGTATTACTAAGTATCATATATATTTTCTTGGCCCATTGATTAAACCCTCTTGAACGTTTTGGTGTTCCACCAACGTTCTAAAGTCATCGAAGGCGTTCACTTCACGTGATCGTTTTCATTTCTTGAGGCTTCTTTAATCGAGAGATTTGATTAAGGAGGAGATTTGTAGATTTGTGTCTACTTAATACATTAACCAAATTCCAAAAAGGTTAATACAATCAAAAACCACAAAAAAAATTGAAAAAAAATACAAAACACCAAAAAGAATCTTCTTTGCTCGTCCCCTCGTTGTACGTGACATTTATGCTAACTCGTAATCAAGCAAGACGTGCACGTAAACGAAAGAACAAAACTCCCACTCCCAATCTTTCTAGTGAGGAGTCTCCTATTGACGAACCCATTGTAAGAGAAGCACCAACCATGGCGAATCGAACTATGATGGAGTTACTTCAAGCACCCACCGAGGGTTATGGAGAGGCTATTGTAATTCCCGCTATCCTTGCGGAGAATTTTGAGGTGAAAACGGGTTTGTTGTCGATGATCCAATACAACAAATTCCGTGGTGATGAGAAGGACAATCCACACAACCATATCCGCCAATTCAATCGTCTTACCGCCACTTGCAAGTTTAAGGATGTCTCGAATGACTCGATTAAGATGATGCTTTTTCCGTATTCCTTAGCGGGGCCCGCTAAAATTTGGTTAGATAAAGAGACACCCAATTCTATATTGACGTGGAAGGATCTCGTGTCTAAGTTTGTGAACCAATTTTTTCCGCCCTCTAAGACTACGCACTTGAAAAACGAGATTTCAAAGTTTTCATAAGAATTTAATGAAAGTTTTTCAACGGCTTGGAATAGGTTTAAGGAAATGTTACATGAATGTCCTCATCACGGTTTTTCCGACTTGCATCAAATTGATGCGTTTTACAATGGGCTTAATGATCATGAAAGGGATTATTTGAATACCGCCGCGGGTGGTAATTTTTTGTGTAAAACGGTTGAGGAAGCTTTGGTGATAATTGAGAATAGATCTAAGGTGTATAGTCCTCGTAGCACGTCTAGTGTTCGTAAGGCTTCGTCTTCGGCTTCATCTTCTTTGTCTACTACCATCGATGCTTGCCAAATTGAGGCAAACTTGGAAAACAAGATTTTTGATAAGCTAAAAGGACTATTGATTGAGTTTAAAGTTGGTGAACAAAGTGCTCCCGCTACGGCTAAAGAGGTTGAGGTTTCTTGCATGTATTGTGGTGGAGGTCATGATTTCTCCGAGTGCATTACCAACGGTGGTAACACTTCGAGTGCCTTCGCAGCCACGGGAAATTAAAACCAAAACGGTCAAGTTTTCCGCTCTAATCAATTGACTCCACCGGGTTTTGGTTCAAATCAAAATGCTAACAACAACTATCGCAACAATCAAGTTGGTTTCAAAAACAATTACAACAAGGGAAACTATGGGAATCAAGGGGCTAATAATCAAGTTTCAAACAAGAATCAAAATGATTTTCAAAACAACAACAAGGGTTTGCAAACATTGAAAGATCTTCCAAGTGAGTTTGTTGAATACGCTAGTGGGAATGATGCTAGGTTTGAAAATATTCAAAGAGAAATCATTAGTCTAAGATCCGAGTTTAAGAACGACTTGAAGAAAGAGTTGAAAAATGAGTTAGCAAATGAACTTAAAATCCACAACAACAAGATGGAAGGAAATGTCACTAGGTTACAACAAAACCAACAAAAAATGGAACAAGGGCAACATGAGATTAAACAAGAGATGATTAAGGCCGAGAAAAGGCAAACCGAGGCCGTATTGAGGCAATCCAATTTTGAAGATAAAATCTCATCTATGTTTGAGGCAATAATGTGTAAACCGTCTTCGAGTAGTCTTCCTAGCAACACCGTATCCAACCCTAAGGGTGAGATGAAAGTGATTACCACACGTAGTGGTAAGACACTTAAGGAACCGACTCCTCAACCAATTGCTCCTACGGAGGAAGCAATTGAGGAAGAACCCGAGGTGGTGGTCCAAAAGGAGCATGCCCTAATCCCACGAAGTACCGCTCATGCCACACCTACGGTTGACCCTTTACCATCATTGAAACCCGAGATTCCAAAGGCTATGCCTACTATGCCTCAACCCACACCACCTTTGCCCTATCCATCGAGAATTAGGAAGGAGAAACGTCAAGAGCGCGACAATTATCAATTTGAGCTTTTTATGAAAATGTTTCGTGATTTGAACTTTAATGTGAGTTTCGCCGATGCTTTGGTCATGATGCCTCGATTTGCCGCTAACTTTAAGAGTATGTTGAACAACAAGGAGAAATTGCACCAATTGTCTAGTTGTTCGTCGGTTTATCTTAATCGCATACCTCAAAAAGTCGGTGATCCCGGTAAATTCTTGATTCCATGTGCAATCCAAGATATGGAGGAATGCTTCGCCTTGGCCGATCTTGGTGCTAGCATTAACTTGATGCCACTTGCAATCTTCAAGTCGCTCAATCTTCCTAATCTTACTCCTTCACTAATGTCTATCGAGTTGACCGACCATTCCACGATTCCCGCATGTGGTTTGGCGGAAGACGTTTTTGTGAAAGTGGGGAAGTTCTACTATCCCGTAGACTTTATCGTTGTTGATATCCCCACGGATCCTCAAGTTCCTCTCATTTTAGGTCGTTCGTTTTTGGATACGTCTATGGCTTTGATCGATGTTCATGCTAGAAAGATCACCTTACGTTTCAACGACGAGGAACTTGTTATAAACGCAACTCAAAACTCTCAAATTTCTCATGTTTATTCTGTTGCAACCATAAACCTCGTTGATATGATTGACGTGGTTTGCGAGGAATTTTCACAAGAATTTCTAGGTTTTGGTGATGAAGAAACTAGTGGCAATCCCACTATGTTAGATCCAATTCTTGATAATTCAACACCAACCTTCACTCCATTTGAAGGTGGTGGTTTTACGTTGGAAGAATTTGATGTTCCACGTACTTGTAACGAAGACCTCGACAACGATGAGGACTTCTCGATTATCAAGGATTTTCTTAACGATTTCCCATTTCCTCCACCCGAGGAGGTTATGAGTATCGAACCCAAATCTTCACTTGAGGAACCACCTATCCTCGAGTTGAAAGATTTACCTCCTCATCTCGAGTATGTCTATTTGGAGGAGGACGACAAGTTGCCGGTTATTATTGCGAAGGAACTTTCGAATGATAAAAAAACCGCACTTGTCGATGTTCTTAAGGATCACAAAGGGGCAATTGCGTGGAAGTTATCCGACATTAAGGGAATCGATCCCAAGTTTTGTACCCACAAAATCTTAATGGAGGAGGATTACAAGCCCGTAATCCAAAGTCAAAGGAGGGTGAACCCCAAAATTCACGACGTCATCAAAAAGGAGGTCCTTAAACTCCTTGACGCGGGAATGATTTACCCTATTTACGATAGCCCTTGGGTGAGTCCTATTCATTGTCTTCCTAAAAAGGGAGGGATGACCGTTGTGCCAAACGATGCCAACGAGTTGATTCCCACTAGACTCGTGACCGGATGGAGAGTGTGCATTGACTATCGTAAGTTGAATGAAGCCACTCGAAAAGACCATTTTCCCTTGCCCTTCATGGACCAAATGTTGGAGCGTCTTGCGGGAAACGATTTCTATTGCTTTTTAGATGGTTTTTCCGGTTACTTCCAAATTCCCATCGATCCTCGTGATCAAGAAAAAACTACGTTTACGTGTCCATATGGAACGTTTACCTATCGTAGAATGCCATTCGGACTTTGTAATGCACCGGGAACCTTTCAAAGGTGCATGATGGCTATTTTTCATGACATGATCGAGAAGATGATGGAAGTCTTCATGGATGACTTTTTCGTGTTTGGTAATTCGTTCACTTCGTGTTTGTCGAACCTTGAGAGAATGTTAAAACGTTGTGAGGAAACCAACCTTGTGCTCAATTGGGAAAAGTGTCATTTTATGGTTAAGAGTGGAATCGTCTTAGGGCACAAGGTCTCGAAAGCGGGGATTGAGGTAGATCAAGCTAAGGTAGACGTCATCGCCAAATTACCTCATCCCAAAACCGTTAAGGGAGTAAGGAGTTTCCTAGGCCACGCGGGCTTTTATCGTCGATTCATCAAGGACTTTTCGAAGATTTCTCGACCCATTACACATCTTCTTGAAAAAGAGGCACGTTTTGTCTTTGACGAAGATTGTGTACGAGCCTTTGAAATCCTTAAGAGGAAACTTACCGAAGCTCCCATTCTTGTTGCTCCCAATTGGAACCTCCCCTTTGAGCTCATGTGTGATGCTAGTGATTACGCCATTGGGGCCGTTTTGGGGCAACGTCATGATAAGCATTTCTTGTCCATTCACTATGCTAGCAAGGCGATGACCGATGCTCAACTAAAATACACTACAACGGAGAAGGAGTTCCTTGCCGTGGTGTATGCATTTGAGAAGTTCCGACCTTATCTCGTCTTAGCTAAATGCATAGTGTATACGGATCATTCGGCTATCAAGTATCTCATGGCAAAGCAAGATGCTAAGCCTAGATTACTTCGTTGGGATCTCCTCCTTCAAGAATTTGATCACACCATCGTTGACAAAAAAGGAGCCGAGAATCTAGCGGCCGACCATCTTTCTCGTTTGGAAGATCCTCACCAAAGTGTGTACGAGCCCAAAGAAATCACCGAAACATTTCCGCTCGAGACACTTGGTGTAGTAAATTCTAAGCCTGATTCTACCACCCCATGGTTTGCGGACATCGCAAATTACCATGCGGGTAACTTCATCATCAAGGGTATGACGACTCAAGAAAAACGAAAATTCTTTCGTGACGTCAAGTTCTACTTTTGGAACGACCCTTACTTGTTTCGAACTTGTGCGGATCAAATCATCCGACGTTGTGTATTTGGCACCGAAGCTTCTAACATCCTAAGAGCTTGCCATGAGGGACCCACGGGTGGTCACCACGGTGCTAATCTCACGGCTAAGAAGGTGTTTGATGCCGGCTTCTTTTGGCCTACTATTTACCGAGATGCACAAGATCTTGTGAAGTCTTGTGATTCATGCCAACGACAAGGAAAAGCCTCACAAAAAGATGAAATGCCACAAAATATCATCCAAGTGTGTGAGATCTTTGACGTTTTGGGTATAGACTTTATGGGGCCGTTCCCATCATCTCGTGGTAATAAGTACATTCTCGTTGCGGTTGACTACTTATCTAAGTGGGTGGAAGCTAAGGCTTTGCCCACCAATGATGCTCGTGTGGTAGTCAAGTTTTTGAAAAGCTTGTTTTCTCGGTTTGGAACCCCTCGTGCGATCATAAGCGATCGTGGAACCCATTTTTGTAACGACCAATTCGAAAGGGTCCTAAGGAAATATGGGGTTACACATCGGCTTTCTACGGCTTATCACCCACAAACAAGTGGGCAAGTCGAGGTTTCAAACCGAGCGTTGAAGCGGATCTTGGAGAGATCCGTTGGGGAAAACCGACAATTATGGTCAGATAAGTTGGACGATGCTTTATGGGCCTTTAGGACCGCTCATAAGACACCCATTGGGTGCACTCCCTATAAGCTTGTGTATGGAAAGAATTGTCATTTGCCTATCGAGTTAGAACACAAGGCTTATTGGGCCCTAAAGCATTGCAATGATGATATGGAGACCGCGGGAAAACACCGGAAAATGCAATTAAATGAATTGAGGGACATTGCTTATGAAAATTCATTGATTTATAAAGAAAAAACTAAAAAGTTGCATGATTCTAAAATTAAAAACCGGGTTTTTAACATTGGGGATCAAGTTTTGCTTTTTAATTCTCTCTTGAAAATCTTTTCCGGTAAGTTGAAATCCCGTTGGTCCGGTCCATTCACCGTGACTCAAGTGTTTCCGTATGGGACCATCGAGCTAGCTCAAGATGATGGTCCTAACTTCAAGGTGAATGGACATAGGTTGAAGCACTACTTTGGCGGGGAAGTTCCATCCTTGAACTACCTCGACCAAGTCACCTTACCCAATGATAATTAGTATTGAGGGGATCGAGTCGAGCTCATGACTCGGTAATCAAAAACGAGGTGCCTCGTGGGGGAGTCCCATGCTTATCCTATGTACATATTATCGCTTTCTAATGTAGTTAACGTGTGGGGATTTGTGCCCTTCCAACCTTTGTTCCGTGGTTGTTTGTGAATTGTGGACTTTAGATGATCATGATCTTCACGATTGGAGCCTCTCGTGTTCGTTTTATGGGAGCACTCGATCGTTTGCTTTGAAGACTTTCTCAATATCCATGATATATCCTTTTGATGTTCTAACCTTAGGTTATTAGCACACTTCATAAACGGCTATTAATTTATTGGTTACACCCTTTCCATGCTAGATTAGGCATTCGACTACGTCTCTAGTATGGGGGTGTTTGCACCCCTAGACTCGAAACATTGAGGACAATGTTTAACTTTAGTATGGGGGGGGGGGGGAGGTGAATAGATACTTGCCTTGCTAAACCTTCACGCTTTCCAAAGTTTATCTTTTTGTTTATCGTTTTGTTGCAAAATAAGGCTAAAAATGGCCAAATTTTAAATTTTTTCTCATGTTTTATAAGTGTTTGAAGACACGAATGTAGGTTTTCCGATGGCGAGAATAAGAGTAATTTTTGACTCGACCGTGCGTGTTGAGCACTTAGCTTTGACTCCTTAACTACACATTAGGCTAAGTCTCTTAAATGAGGACGAGAAATGATAGGGTTAATTATAAGTTACTATGCTAAACGTAGAGTACTCGTATTCTTTCAAAAACTCACGTGTTCTCGTTGTTTGCTTATTCTCCCTTCGCATGTAAATATTTTTTGCTTAATAAATATTGACTTAGCGGTCTAGTTGGGATTGTTGGGTTTCTAGTCTTTTCTAGTAGCTTCCGTGTAATTAAATTGGGAAGACATTAAGGTATCGCCAGCGTCACGGTTTTGAAGTATTGGCACCCGAATAATCAAAAGCTTCACCCAATAATAAGATTTCAAGTGCTCACCTGAATCTAGCAAACAATTTGAAGCCCCACAAGGCCGAAAAATCTATGGAAAATTGAAAGTGAATCAAGCCTTAATCTTCGAAGCTTTAAAGATCCAAAATTCGCCTTAGCGTGAGGATATACGTCTTTGGCTAATAAAACGACCGATGAGGTGGATAATAAAAGGCAAGGCAAGACCGAAGTCATAATAAAAGCTTCATTGCGAAGTTGAATAAAAGATGGAGGTAAACCAAAGATAATAAGGCCCTTCCGTTAGGGGGCGTATAAAAGTCTTGGTAATAAGTCTCATGTTCAAAACTGTTATAAAATCGTGTTTATCGATTCTTCTTGTCAACTTAATTTTTTGACATCGTTGTCTATTAGGAGGGGTTATTGATTTGATGATCTTAGTTACACCGTTAGGACTCTATTTTTAGACCTAAATCTCTATTATCACATAAGTCAAACAACGTATCCTCGTGAAACATTCAAGACAATATAAAATATAAGAGATACAGCTTAGGAATAATGGGAGGATAAGTACGTGATTAGGGCATATGAGTAGTGTTAGCATTACTAACTTATAATGACAATGATCTCGTTGCACGCTTGGCATGGAATTAGGGTGAAAATCGAGGATGATGAAATTATTTCTAACGAAGCATTCACGTGTTCTTATTCTATGAACCTAAACGTCCCATTTTGCGATGAAAATCATACATTATGTCTAAAACGCAAGTAGTTGTAGCAATAGTAGTAGTGTAGCTAGTTTATCGTTCAATAAAGTGAATAAAAATGAATTTTGGAGATGTTACGATACTTTATTCTAGCATTGCGTGAGGGCACGACAATGGTTTAGTATGGGGAGTGATGAGACTGCTTTTATACATAGTCTCATCTTCCAAATAGGGCTTAAAATGCATTAAATATCATCAAAATACCCATATATATGCTTGTGTTTGTTACTTGTGTATTTTAGGTACGGATATTGAGAAAATGACAAAAGATCACAAGAATCATACAAAAACGAACACGGGAAACGAAGCCGCACAATGAACCAAGCCCTAATGAAGACTTTCCCAAAATCAACCCTTGAAGATTTGAAGAATTATGAAGAAGGGTCCTCCAATATGGAAGAATTGACACTTTATACCCTTGTATCCTCATAATTACAAGTTTGGTCCCTAAAGTTTGTCAAAATTACAAAAAGGGCCCTCCACTTTGAAGATTTGGCAAGTTTAGCCCCTCAACAAAAGCTAAATTGTCAACCAATATCCTCCACAAAGTCAAATACATCATGAAGTCCTTCAAAGTACAAGAAATTACAAGTTTGGTCCATTGAAAATTCCAAAATTACAAAAAGGACCCTCAACTTTCAACATTTGGCAAAAATGGTCCCTCATCAAACATGACTTGGCAAATTCAGTCCTCCAAAACATCAATTATGCAAGTCAGGACCATTATCATTGAACAAAATGCCAAATCAGCCCTTGAAGAATCACAAATTGGCAAGAAATACCCCTGAAATCATTTTATAAAAGTTTTTGGGGGCAAAAGTGCAAAGTTGCAAAAGTTGTTATAACTAAAATGGGCGTTGACAAGGTTTGGAATGCAAATGAAAAGTTTCTGAAAGATGGAGGTTTAATGCTGGCCAGACAAGGATCTAACCTAGACCAACCAACACCTCCCACGTGTCCCACTATCTCCTTTCCACCAATCACCACTCACCCTTTGTCCACATCAGATCCCACTCACTTGTATTAATTAACTAATCCTAACTGATTAGTTTAAACACGCGCCAAATAGGTTTTTAAACCCAAAACAAGATCAAATACATGTTCTTGGTGTTCTTAACACAAATTGGGTAATTTTGTTTAAGCCAAAATTAAACCCCCATATGGTGCAGATTTATGATTAAAGATATCATAATCACTTCCCAAACCTTAAACATGGCACCCCACCAACCCACATGATGCATGGGGCCTCCCCTGCTACGTCAAAAGTGGATACTGCCAAAAACCACCAGCCATCCAACGTGTGGGATTGATGCTTACTTTCTAAGCTCAATGTGAGCCCTTAGATGCAAATTCCACTCTTGCCAGCTCCACAAACAGCCAAGAAATCAGTCACATGAAGCTAAGAAGTTCAAATCCTCAAGGGCATTTTTGGGCTTCTACAAGTTAGGGTTTTAAGTTTTTAGGTTTAAACAGACCATGTACACCCTCTATATAAAGGGTATAGGGTCCAACATTCACGGTTGCTTTTGGTTTTTCCTTTGTTCAAGCACTTGTAAATCCCTTTTCAGTTTATGAAATTTGAGTTAAGTGTTTTGAAGAAAGACCAAGTGCCATCTTATTATTGCTTGTTTATGTTCTTAGTTTACTGCTTTTGAAGTTAAAAACCTGTTTTCAAAAGAGGAGTGTGCAAAAGTTTGCACATTTTCTTCATTTTCTTGATATTTTGCTAAGTTCTTATTTCTGTCTTGGAATTCTTGGGTTATAGGGCTGATCATAGCATCCTAATTGAGTTGATTAAGGTGTGGTGAGGCTTATAACTTGGGGATAATCAAGTGTGGGGTAACAAGGTTGCATTAATCAAGATTTTTCAAGTTTCTGATTTTTATACTTGTGCTTCTAACCTTGTTGATTCTTAGCAGGAGTGTTATTGGAAGCTTATACTTGTTCTTGCTAGTACATAAGCTCATAAATTCGTGGGTGTGGATGTACATCCATGAGGTTTGCATACTCAATCCTAAAATCTGCTTAAAATCTTGATTTTTGGTGATATTTGTATGTGGCTTGTGTTCTTGTGAATTTTATGGCTTAAATCTGCTTGAATCTGTTAATCTTACTTGTTATTGTGTTTATTTGAGCTTGGGTGGTCTTGAATCTCACTTCTCCTTTGAAAAATTTGATTTTGAAAAGATAAAGGGGTGTTTGGGTCTACCTGTTTGTGATTGCAACTTGATATTGTGTTGTTAGAAGGTATTGTTTGTGCTTGGTAACTGATATATGCCTTGTTGAGAGTGTTTTGCTGCAAGTTTTTGGGTTTGAAACCTCAAATCACACAATCTGCTATAACTTGGTGAATTTAACTGTTTTTGACCTAAGATTTTGGTGAAATCTAGTATTTGTGCATGCTTAGGGTTGAAAGTTGTTAGAACATCATTATTATAACTTATTTGATAGATATTGAGTGTTGAATCTGGCTTATTGGTCAAATACATCAGCAAAGTGTAAAACTGCATGTGTTAGTGTTCATCAGTAACATTCGTTGGCTTGAATCTTGCTTAATTCTTTGAATCATTGCATGAAACCTGTTTAGACTTGCTTATTTGAGTTTAATATAGCTTGTGTATGCATTTGGTTGAATTTGGCTGGCTGATTATTGCTAAAACTGCTTATTTGTGCTCAACTGCTTAATTGTTCATGTTTGTATCATATCTGGGACTTTATTGATTAAACTGTATCAATTGGGTGTTTGTGATTGTGTTATTTTGATTGTTATTGACTCCTTTTGATCCAAAGATCATTTGGGTGCCTTTGTGTAATCTGAATCTCCAAAAAAGTCACTAAAGACAAAAAGTCAAACAAGTCAAGCAGTGGAAAAAGTTTCCACTGCTCAACACTCAAAACTAGCCCCTGCTAGTGTAAAATTGAACTCAGCTTATCAATAAGCTATTCTAGCTTATCCAGACTTGAAAAAACTTATTTTTTGTGATAGGTCTTCATTATTTGACCCATTTAAGTAGACTGGAGCTTATTGGACTTTGACTTTGACTTTTTACTAGAAAACCAACTTATTTTTTTTTCTTAACGGTAAATTTATTAAGAAAAGGCCACAAAGGCAGAAGTACAAAGCTAACGCTTGACAAAAATTAGATGGGACACATCCCCAACTAACAAGCAATAGCAACAAAAAAGGTATGGACAACATCCCATACTCTAAAATACTACAAGTAATGGCAATGGACAAGCCCCATGCTCAATACAAATAAACAAGCAACTAAAAGAATGACAAATAGTTACTCCCCATAACACAATCTTGATCCCAGTAGAAAAGACCAAGCTTCTGCAATCCATGGCACACCTAATACAAGGCAAGTTCTTAGCTTGTGATAAGGAAACCACATCGGAATCCATGATTGATCTTGATTCAACCACAAAGGGAAGCAACCAAGACCAACCAATCCATCCCAATGGAAAACCCCACCACAACTAAGAAACAAGCAGAGTAGATAAAAGAGACCTACTCAAAACGCCATCAGACTAAATGCAGGAAATAAGAGAGGTGCCAGTGTAGCACATCACATTCATTGCCTCCTCAAAACCCCCATCTATGTAAAACCCAGTGGGAAACCATAGAAGGGGGAAAGAGTACAACTGAACATGAATCCTCTCAATGATGCAAAACCTATATATCTATTAGCTTGACAATCAACAGATACAAGGTTAAAAAGATAACAAGGGAGGACAAAGCATCAACAGAAACAGGTTTGGGATCTAAAAAATTGTTCAAAAGGGTAGAACAAGGGAAGAAATGAACCATACCTAGCAAGACGGCACATCTTTTAGCACGCTCTAGAAGGCATAGATCACTCCCCCAAGAACTACCCTAATGACCACTAATAGCACATCAAACCTCCACAATCCACCCCAAATGTCCTCCCAAACACCCCCTCAGAAAATGGAATACCCAAGCTGCTCCACACTCTAAACCATCGTCTTGGAACCCTTCATTCCACCAAAGGAAGCAAGTAACCTGAAAGAAACAAACGGGACCAAACAACACCCAAACAATCTGCATACCTCTCATCAGCATACAGTAGAGCATAAAACTAAAAGAACTACCTATCATCAGTTTGAATATCCGTAACACCATCACAAATCTCCTTAGCTATAAGATCAGGAAGATCCCAAAGCTTAGCAGCAATATGAACATCAGTGGACCAGTTGAAATTAAGCCCAAGGAGTTTCAATCTCACCACTCTCGTAATGATACTTACCACAGCCTCATCAGGTCTTGAAGTCTTCGCAAAAATTCTGGAGTTTCTTTCTTGCCATATATAGTAAACAGTAGCACCCCATACAAGTCTTTGGACAACGCTCCAAATAGACTTGTTGACCTTTCTAATGCAAACCCCAGAAACCACCTCAGCCCAAACATATGAAAGGTTGTCTAATTTGGCAAGGGCTTTCATTCTATCCCAAACATATCTTGAAAATTACAGTCAAAGAGCAGGTGAGGTGCAGTTTCTAAAACAGAATTACACAAAGGACACATAACCATGTCGATACGAAACCATTTAGATAATCTGTCTTGTGTTTTCAGCCTCCCTCTAACCGCAAGCCATAAAATGAATGAGTGGCGAGGTATGCATTGAGGAAACCAAACATGCTCATACCATAGAACCTTAGGGTCATCCTGTCTTAAAACCTTACCAACTTCACTCACACTAAAGTTAGTCGGCTCCCTATGCTTATTAAACCAAATGGCCTTATCATTATTATCACTAAGAACAGGGACCTCAAAATTAAGCGAACTTCTATCTCTCCTATTCCAATCATGTGGCCAAGACCAAGCAATCCCATTAACTCTCTCCGCCACTTTGTCTCTGATATTATAACCACTAGACTCTTTAAGGGCATCAGAAATGATATCACAAAGGAGACCTTTAGCATGCCACTTATCAACCCAAAGAAAACAGTCTTTACCATCACCAATCTTAACACCAACGAAATTCTTAATTTTATCTCTTAGCATTAGAATGTGTCTCCAAGACCAAGAAGCATGACTCTTAATCTGACAACTCCAAATGCTATAACCCTTAAGCCTATAACTATTAATCCACTTTACCCATAACGACTCTTTTCTACTAAACACATTCCACAAATGCTTAATCATCAGACTGTCATTCATACTCCTAGTAGTCTTAATGCCTAAACCACCCTGATTTTTAGGTCTACAAATATCTTTCCAGGCAACGCTAGTAAACCCCTTTCTTCCCTCATTAAAACCCCATAAAAAATTCTTCAACAGTTTGTCAATACTAGAACAAACATGTTCAGGCAAAACAAACATAGACGCCCAATAAACACTTAACGAGGATAGAACAGATGAAATAAGTTGTAACTTACCTGCATACGAGAGATACTTGTTCTTCCAATCAAGAATTCTGCATTTAAGCTTGTCCATCAGAAAATTACAATCAATATTACGAAGCTTCTTGGTAACCATAGGGACTCCTAGATACTTAACAGGAAGCTTTCCTTCAACAAATGGCATAGCTAAGCAAATTCTAGCTTTGATATCATGAGAAACATTACTAAAATAAACTGTGCTTTTCTCCATACTTGGGTATAAACCAGAGCACATACTGAACTCATCCAATCCTCTTCTAAGAACACTAGCTGATATTTCATCAGCATGACAAAGAAGCAACAAGTCATCCGCAAAACATAAATGTGTTAAGTTAAGCTCCTTACAAAAAGAATGAAACTTAAATCTTTTATCCATATTAATATGCCTTTTAATCATAAGATTCAAAACTTCCATGACCAAGGTAAAAAGATAGGGCGATATAGGATCACCCTGTCTTAAACCTCTACCGCTCTTAAAAAAACCATGAACTTCTCCATTAATGCATAAAGAGAAGGTTGCAGTCGTAAGGCAAACCATAATCCAATTAATCATTGTGTTATGAAAGCCAAACTTAGCAAGAATGGTTTTAAGGAAATCCCAATTAACTGTGTCATAAGCTTTCTTAATGTCAACCTTAAAGGCACAATTCTTAGAACTAGTAGAATTATCATAACCCACCAATAACTCTTGCATAATCAAAATATTATCACTTATGTGCCTACCCGGAACAAAAGCACACTGATTACTATCCACAAGGCTATCAAGACCTTCCTTAAGCCTATTAGTTATAACCTTGCTAAGACACTTGTAAACAACATTACTACATGTTATTGGTCTATAATCCGAAAACTTCCTAGAAACTTTAAGCTTAGGAATAAGAGTAATGAGATTCGTATTCAACTCACCTAGAAGTTTACCTGAGACAAAAAAATCCTTCACAGCTTTACAAACATCCGGACCAACGACACTCCAAGCTCTCTTGAAAAACTTGGAAGTATAACCATCCGGGCCTGCGGCTTTACCATCCTTTATCCCAAACATAGCAATCTTTATTTCCTCATCTAAGACGGGTCTAGTCATATGCTCAGCAATCAAAGGATCAAGTTTCTTGGAGAATAAAACATCAATATCTTCAATTTGGTAAATATCATCATCTTTCTGGAAAAATTTCTTGTAATGGTCAACAAACCGATCATAAACATCACACCCATAATAGGTATGACCTTCATCATCACAAACAGCTTCAATTCTTCTCCTACTCTTCTTGCCTTTGAGAAGCTTATGGAAATATGCCGTGTTGTTGTCTCCTTCTCTAAGCCATTCTACCTTGGTCTTCTGTCTTAGAACCCGTTCTTCATCAAGGCCTGCATCATGATAAGCCTTAGAGAACAATCTCTCCTCTTCTCTCAAGGACGGGTTGAGAGGATTTGAATCAAGTCTTCGCTGCACATCCTTAAGCTTGTCCTTACAAGTCTTCACTTTCTCAAACACATTACCATTTTCTCTGTTAAATCTTCTCATATATTTCTTCATATTTTTTAGTCTTTTGGCCAACACATACATGGAAAAACCATTAACCTCAACAAACCAATTTTCCTTCACCCTTTCAACAAAACCCTCCTTCTCAGCCAAGAAATTCATAAATCTGAATGACCTCGGCTTCATACTAGTTACCTCAGGAAAAGTGACTAGAGCAGGACAATGGTCTGAAGTCAAATAAGGTAAAAAATTAGCAAAACTTCTACCAAACATATGATTGAAGCTTTCATTACACATAACCCTATCCAGTTTCTTAAAAATACCACTATTAGGATCATTTCGCTTCTCAATCCAAGTGTAAAACATACCACTGTTGCATAAGTCCTCCACTTCAATAAAATGGACACACTCTCGAAAGTCATCCACTCCACTAATTCTAGATGTATAACCCCTTGAGCTCTCTTCAAAGGATAATATAACATTGAAATCCCCAAGTAACAGCTATGGGGAATCTCCAATGTCAGACTTGTACTCAACCAAATTTTTCCATACGAGTCTTCGACTCATTTCAGTTATCTCACCATATACGAAAGAGACAAAGAACCTCCTTTGATCATTCATAAACAACACCTCAAAATGCATTACTTGATCTATATGGGATATTAATCTAGCATTAATAGCCAAAGGATTCCAGCCAACAATTAGCCTACAACCCTTTCTACTATCTACAGAGTTTGACACCCACGACCATTCCCCAAACACATTATCACACACATCCTTAACCGATTTCTTCCTCAATCTAGATTCAACTATACCAAACATACTCACATGATTTTCGCTGATAAAATCTTTTACTTCTTTCTGCATAAGGGTAGAATTTAACCCTTGTACATTCCACACGGCTAACTTACCTATCATTGAAAACTTGAAGGATCTGCTGCCACACCCCCTTGTATTTCTGCCATGGATACATCATGTACATTACTCATTTCATTTTTGGACACAAACTCTGCAGTGGCGTTCGAAGCACCTTCTACATCATTATAATGCCCATTAATCCTATCCTGATAGATGTTCTCAAGTGCATCATCGTAATACTCAACCATATCTTCTGACCATGTAGCTTTAACTTCATCCGTCAGAGACATACCCAAGTATACAAATAAATCCACTCTCAACTTATCCCTTTCCCAAGCCAACATAACCACCTTGTCAGATTCTTTTTTCACCGCTTGTTCATAAAACTTACCAAAGGCTACATTATTCTTTTTTCCTCCACACTCATCAACGATTCTTTTTTTAGCAACCTTGGTAGCAGTCTCATGAAGACCTTCTTTAATAGCAGCAATACTCTCTTGTATCTCATCAATTCTATGTTTTATAATACTTTCCTGCGACTTTGGATCAACATTCATACTATTACTCTTCTCCTCATAATATTTCAACTCTTCCGCAGACCATTTCTTCTTGTCTTCTTCTGTCACAACAACACCCGATTCTACAATAACATCAATAAATTTCTTCTTCTTCTCACTTGTTTCCTTTTCTCCTTCATTAACTAGAACGCCAAATCTCTTTCCTGTAGTCACCTCATGGACCATATTGACTTTTTTCGGAGCCTCATTTGGAGTTGACTTCTTATCACTAGGAACAACAACTTTTTTCTTGACTTCATTAACTTTCTTACTCTTATCTTCCTTTGTCTCTTGCACCACTGGCTTACTACTATCATTAACTTGATCACTTTTATTGTTTTGAACACCCTGCTTCACAACACCATTTCCTCTACCACCATAAACACCATTACCTCTTCCACCATTATATGAACCTCTTCCTGAGTTACTAAAACCACCCCTGCTATAACCTCCTCTTTTATTAACAACATTAGTCCATCCATCATTGCTGGCATTGCTTGCATTATTAGTATTAGTTGCTCTTATATGATTCACAGCAGGCTTAGTACTATCTCCTCCTTTCTTAACAATGCAATCTTCAAAATACGACCAAAAACTTTACAATTTTCACAAACCGGAGGCTTCCATGGGTATTCAACTTCCAAAACCAAAGAGCGATCAGTACTCTTATAATAAATTTCCACCTCATTCAAAATCTCCTTTGAAGAATCAACCTCCACTAAAACCCTAGCAAAACTAGCCCTACCATATGTTTTTTCACACATCTCTGTGGTGATTCTATCCATAATGATAGGAATACCAAGTCTGCTAGCAATGCGACTAATTCCATCAACATTCCAGGCTTCCAGTGGTACATTAAAAATCTTAGCCCACACTGGTACTTTAGTGACTTCTAGTTTAGACAAACAAATCCCCGGTTCCCATTTTTGGACGAAGAACGGTTTGTTGTCTACAAACCATGGGCCATTCTCAAGCACAGTTTGCATACCATCAACAGAGTTAAAATTACAGAAATATAAACCGCTATTATTCATCATCACATCACTGAATTGGTATGGCCTCCACATCCTTCTCAAATTCCCCAATAATTCCCTATGACTCATATGATATCCGACAAAATGACCAATGAGAGTCCTGCTCCATTTAGCACTACCTGATTCAACTATTGGATCCATATCAGCAACTTCTTTTCCTTTACTATTCACCAAACCTTCAACAAACTTCAATCTATTATTACCACTTACATTATCACCTGTTAAAGCCTTAACAAATGAAAACGGCTTCTTACTACTAGCCTCACTATCCTTCATCTGCTCATCCTTTACACCACTTCCTTCGCCAACCTCAAAATTACTCACTGATTTAATTCCATTACTAAAATCCACACTACTAACCTTAAACATACCCGGCCTTTTTTCCCCACCAAAACTAACTTTCACAGGGCTCCTAGGTTTACATCCATTAGCAACCTTAGGATTGAAAACAGGGTTTTCAGTAAAAGGAACTGGCATAGGAGAACCCTTAGAACTACCCTTACCCTGATTCCCCTTATCAATATTCTTAACAATATTTTTAACAACACTAAGCTTACTACTATTTTCACTTTTAGCAGCAACAGAGTTATCACCTACCCCTTTAGACCCAGATGCTACTTCAACCTTCTTATCACCTACTTCACCCTTACCCCTTTCTTCATTCTCCCCATTAGGACCCCAAAACATCTCAGTATCCTCACCTGAGTTTACTAAGATGTTTTTATCACCCTTCTTAATACCCACTTCATCAACAATATCCATTTCTTCAACAACACCACCCAAATCACCTGACCTAACTCTAGAACGAGTATTCACCCCCTTTTTAACAACAATATTCTCAGGATGTTCTAAAAAATCTTTATCAATATATTTCATGGTATTACCTGAACTAGGATTCATATTCCTAGTCGTCTTCACCGGCTTAAGCTTCCCTGATTTCCTAGGAGGTGGAACAAAAGTCGTCACCGGAGGAGGTCCAACAACCTCCACCGGAGATGGTTCAACAGAACCCACCGGAGTAGTCATAGAAAGATTAGACATGAATCATGGTTTAGAGAAGGTTTAAGGAAAGGATGATGGATGATTAAGGTTAGGAAGGAGGATTAATGTAACGGTTTAGGCGGATAAGAAACAGTGAAAAAAACTTAATAAAATGGATTTAAAATGGATGAACAGGAAGATTTTATGGTGAAATTTTATATGACAATGTGTAAAATGAATAGGAGATTATGGATCTATAATAAAATTCATGATCCCATGGATGGATCAAAAATTAATAAAATGATTTCTTAATAAAATGCTTTTGACTTTTACATAAGTGCTTATTTGCTTTTTCCAACTTATTGAGTCAGCTTATTTGAAAACTCTTTGTTGATTTTGCTTAATTAAGTCATTTAGAAGCTATAGAAACTTGAATCAGCACTTGGGGTGGCCTAGAACTCAAAAACGACTATTTTGTCGTTTTCTGTAGATTGCTTATTGCATTTTCAGGCTTATTCCTTGGGCTTATTTCAAATTTCTTTTTGCAAGAGTCTTATTTAGGTCAAAATAAGCTTGTGTGTCAAATTTTAGCTTATGGCATTGGCTTATAGCTTAATGGGCCAAAAAGCCCATTAAGAATAAGCTGCTTGGTATAAGCTAGCTTATTTCACACTTTCAGCTTTTGCGCCTTTGGAAAAAGTTGTTTAAAATCAAATTTTAAGTCAACCTGAGCTTTTTGGGCTTATTTTGAACACTTTTTGTTATTGGGCCCAAATTTGGCCCAATAGTGGACTGTTTTGGGTTTATCCCATTTTCTTGGCCCATTAAGGGTATTTAGGTAATTTCACTTTCATTTATGAGTTATTTAGGTTAAATTAAGCTAGTTTGCAAGTTTTTAGAATTTTTTATGATTTTTGGATTTTTAATATTATTTTAATATTATTTTATTATTAAAAATTAAAAGTCTGATTTTCTAAGTTTTTATATTTTTCCTAGGTTCTAAACACTTAATTAGTAATTTTGCAACTTTCCAAATATTTTTAGGGTCTTTTAATTATTTTCTAGAATTAATTTAAGTTTTAATTGATTTTAGTAGTTTTTAATTGTTTAAAAATAGTTTTTAGTGATTTTAAAATTTTGAAAAATACTTTTTAGCTTAATTAGGATATTCTTGAGGTTTACAAACTTTAAAATCTTGTTTGGGACTTTTTAATAATTAATTGTGATTTTTAGGGCTTTAATTAGCATTAAAAAGTCATTATCTAATTAATTAAAAGGTTTCGGCAAGTTTGGATTTTTTTGTAAACTCTTAGAATATTATTGTGGATTTTTGGTAATTTTTAGGAATTTTTAGGTTAAAATTTTAATTTTAGTGCTTTTTACGAATTTACGTGTACACCTTTTTCGTCTTAGCTTAATCCGTCTTCGTAACCGTCATTCTCTTCTAATCTCATTTTTATTTTTCTTTCTCAAAAGTATAATCACAAATCTAATCCAAATAATTACACACATAACACACTAGCCTCCTTGAGAACGATCCCCACTTGGGTCATTTGTACACGGTTTTCCTAAATCGTCGTGCTCAATACTTGCCACTTTTGCTCTCTTTTCCTAAAGGGTAGTAAAACTCAACTATCAACAATCCCCTTATTACGGATGTCATGAACGTGATGCCTACGGAGAAATACATAGACTTTTTGTCTAAGTATAATATTCCCGAAAGCGTACACCCCACCTATCCAGGTGAAGGTGAAGCGATTACGGATGCGCCGAGGGGAAAGATAGGCGTGTACACACGCCTATTCGATTCGGCTAACTACCGCATCCCCTTATCCAAGTTTTTGGTAGATCTGCTACTATATTATAACTTCCACATAACCAAGCTGCACTGCATAGGGGCGTGTAAAATCCATCAATTTGAGATTACCTGTCACACATGCGGAGTAACCCCGACCGTAAACCTATTTAGGGTCTTTTACTCCCCTCAACTAGTGAATGGGTGGCTGTCGTTCAAAAAACGGTCCGGGTCGCGCCCATGACATATAGGAAGCCCTTAGACTCCCTTAAGAGCTGGTACGATCACTACTTTTTCGTGGATGAGAAAGTATTCCCTACCCCGTTCATCCTTAAAACCAGATTACCCAAAGATTTTCCGCCCAAATCCAAAGACTATAGTAGTAAGGACTTGAAAATTCTAGATACCCACCGCACAGAATTTCATAGGGGTTTGCCGGAGCACTTTCTGTGCCTAGTAGGGATAAGCCGACACTACTATGGGAGGGAGGATATGTATCCGTGCTTTCTGACTGAACGTAGGCAGGGTAGGTCCACTTATATTTGTAGATGTAATAAATGCCACATTTGCATGTTGTGAACTTACTAATCCGTATAATTGCATATGTCCGCAGAGATGAACCTACATGGACTATTGCGCCGGGGCGACCCAATGAAAGTGCCTGAAGGATTCCGTCCGCTGAAAGAGAATGAACTCCCTCTTCTTGATGCAACCGCAGACTGAACCATCCCGCTGGAAGAAACCACCGAGCAGAGATCAGATGAGGGAGAGCCCGTGATCGAGAAGTCCCCGCTTGACTTCCACAACGAAGATGGTGGAGAATTGCTGCTGGAGGGCGCCGTGCCGCACCAGGAGGAAGCAGAAGAAGAGGATTTCACCAATCCTGCTGACAACCGTACTGGTGAGGATGAAGAAACTACCCAAGCCTCTGGGTCCCCCAAGCCCACATCCAGAAAGAGAAAGACCACCAGGAGGGTGGCAAAGACTCTAGGGGACGGGGCAAGGGTATCTAATGCTCCCCCGAAGAAACTAAGGAAAGACCATCCGCAGTACCAGGAAGGAAGCAGCACTGCTACGGCCCATGTCGACCCCTCACTACACGTGGATGAACAAGTCTGGATGGCCACCCACGTGAATGCCGTAGCTCCTACCGTCACGGAACCCATGACTAGTACTACGTAAGTACCTCCTTTTTCTCTTTTTTTTAAGGATATAGATTCACAAGCAAAATTAATGTGTGTTAATAACAGGGCGGATCCGTCAACCGTAGCCCAAGAAGAGGAGGTGGAAAGGGAACCTTCACCCACGACATCAACAAGACCTCCATCCCCCCTGTGACACATGCCGAGGAGCCACGTCTTGAGGGACCGGACACCAACCTGCGCCTAGCATGGAATTTATCCAGCTTAACAAGGTTGGAGGCGGAGTCCGAGTGTACGGAATTCATCGAACACATCACTCCCCCGACTCTGGCGCAAGACTTGGACGAATTAGATCATGAGACACTACTGGAGCAGCTCGATGTGTCATCCGCACACCAACTGACAGTTGGTGCGGCCCTACGACGCCGTCTGATCAAGGCCTTGGCTAATGTGAAGCGTGCTGATAAAAAGATAGCTCGCCGTGAAGCACTAGTTGAGAAGCACTAGTTGAGAAGCACGAGAAAACTATCATATCCTTGCAGTCGACGTTGGTCGTAGCAGAGTCCACCGTTAAGGAGCAGGCCCATCACGCCAACACTCGTGAAAAACGTATTGCCGAGCTGGAGGCCCTTTTAGTTGTAACACCCCAAAATATGATATGCGGAAGCGGTGAAGCTCGGGGGCTGTTACGTCATTGTATCATAGTTCAAGGTACAAGAGAACGACTCTAAATGAGACATTTTATAAAAATACCTCGTTGAATTTAAATAAAAAGCATCACAGTACAAAGGTCTCAATTTCAAAAGATAGTACAGCGGAATGTAAATGTTTTAAACATCAACGAGATAATAGTTCAAAAGCAGAAGTAAATAAATGTCCGAAGATAGCCAAGAAATGCATGCGGACTCCAGGTACTTCACACAACAGGTACAACACATCATCAATTACCTGAGATAAATGCTAAATTGGGTCAACATAAAGTTGGTGAGAATATAGGTTTCAAGTAAAAGTTCATAGTGATTCAATTTCAGATTTCATTTCATGTACACGTGCAACTATAGGAGATATAGTGCCAAGTGTAGGATAAATTGGGTGTTCACAATATTTATGATAGCTAAGCTCGTGACATCGAAACTAGTGATCCAGTGCATACAATAGATTGCATACATAAATTTTGCCCCAATGGAGTACCTAGCCAAGATAACTCCGTTCATACAAATGGTACACACTCGTCCGGCGTCAGAATGCCCGAGTGGAGGTTGTCAACCCTCAATAGATCTATCCGTAACATAAGAGCTTACTCCAGCAGAGTAACTAACGATTCACGATAGTGGGGACTATGGCTAAAGCAACTTAAGCTATCTCATAAATAGTGTTCACAAAGCGTTCACAGAAATCAAGTTTTACTTGCGTCCAGAAGCAAGCATCAAAAGCATTTATCACATCCCAAAACATTAAACATATAAAAACAGTTTAATAGGGATCTATAAACTCACCTCAAGCAACGATTCAAACCGCACAAGTAAGATCAAATAGTAGCGAGCAACTCTAGCAACAACCTAAATATAATACTATAGTTTAGGCGCTAGCAAATAAGTCACAAAAGTTCATCACGTACGTTACTCATCGATCAAGTATATATTTTGTTGTTAAAATCGTGACTTTTAAATGTTACATCGTTATAACATTATAATATATATATACTTAGGCAAAAATATTTATTTTTGACTCGACGAAATTTCGACAGCCTTTCGGCGTAATTTTAATTAACCAAAGTTTATCTTAACAAATTTTCCTACGTGAATTCTAACGAAAATTCGGCATCCTTTCGGCGTCACATAAAAATTTGCCATTTTTAGTAAATACTCAAATCTCGTCCTAAAACCCCTATTTTCAACAATTTCTCAATCGCCAACAATTCAACAATTCATTTTTCACAATCATAACCATTTCCACTTCCAACGTTCAAACTTTCAATAGTATAACAAGTATTCACATTTCGAGCTAACACGCTTTTACAAAACAAGTCCAACATTCATACATACCATTTAATAACCATTTCGACACTTAAAACAACTCTGTTTAACTCGAAAATGTCGTTTTGACTACTTTAAAAATCTGGACTGCAACCACTTATAGTGTTGTTCTCCTAAAATTAAGTTTTCCGACAACGAAGTTTAAACGACAACAACTTACTCATTTTAACTCCGTTTTTAGCCCATAATATATCGAAACGAAGGTATTCACTTATATTTTCATAATCTCGAAGTAAACTAGTGTCAAAAGAATTTTTACGACTCTCTACGCCTCTTACAAAAGTCGGACAGATTGTAAGTTTTCCGTAAAAACTCGTTTTCGACCGTTTTCAAGCGTAACCACTAGTAGTAATACTACTAGTTTCTTCTAATTTTTCATATACATCAACAAAATCAAAGATTTTTCTTCAAGTTTACAAATCCAAAATATACATACTTATATTTTTCACAAATCTTTCAATTAACCCATTTTCATGTATGGATCTAATAGATCCACACTTAATTTCCACAAATCTTAAAATATTTCATGACCAAAAATAGTTTTCATCATTTTATTTCATAAAAATACTTGATGAGTAACATGCATGCATAGATCTACAAAGATCATGCATGGAGAAATGAAAAAGATAAAAAAGGTTTAAGAAATGACCTTGTGTAACGATTCTACGTAACCACAACGATCCGATCTACAATATAACCCACTAATAATCAACAAGAATTCTACCCTAAATCTTCAACCCAAAAACTACTCAAATCGTCAAACCAAGAAATTCCATTCTTCTTTATGCTTATACAAGCTCTAGGGTGTATTTGTTTTGTGTTAAATCTTGGTAAAATGAAGCTTTTTAGAAATCAACAATGGTGGAAATGTATATGTGTTTGTGCCGTGTGTTTAGAGAGAGAGAGGAAGAGATGTGTGTGTTTTTGTTTGAGGTGAAGTGAATAAGTGTAAGTATGTGAAGTTTATTTGTGGTATAAGGTTAAACAAAATGTAGGATGTGTAAGTTAAGCTCAATTTGGCAAAGAGTGAAGTGTTGGTGTATCTTGCATGTGGGTGGGTTTTTGGCCGGTTATGGGGGTCCCAATGGGGGTAAAATTTTCAAAATTTTTACTATGGTAATTAGTTAAAAGGTTTAAGGTAAAAATGTTAGTTAGTTTTAGGTAAATATCAAAAAGTATATAGTTAAGTTAAAAATTACGTAAAACTTAAAAATTTGACTAAATATATTAAATTTACGATTTTTCGACGAAAACTGACATTTTATGATTGGTAAAGTATTTTATGCATGTTAACGACGGTTAAACGTAAAAACGACGTAAAATACGAAAACGCGATACGTTAATTAAATATTCACAGTAAATACGATTTATTACTATAAATAGCAAAAATACTAAAATACAGGCATATATAAACATATACAGAGATATTTAAATACGCTGCTCAAGAAAATACGATCACACTGTTAAAAACTAAACAGTTAAGCACATAATTCACAGATAACGAATAATCTCATGGATTATCGTCAATTCATTGACCGTCTCAGCACTTTGGTCAGGTTCACAGAAAATGTTCAGAATAATGACTGAGCTCAGTGTCAGGCCATTACTCGTCAGCAAACAGTTTTTCAGAAAACGCAGGATAACTTCCCGGTTCCAACACAGTTAAATCACATAGTTGACTAAATAAAAGTCAAAGGGTAAAATAGTCATTTTACAAAGTAGGAAAAATTACCAGGTGTTACATCATCCTCTTGATAGAGAAGCTTTGTCCTCAAAGCTTAGGAGTGTCACGGTTTCTAGAATTGTCAAAGAGTTGCGGATATTTCTTGCGAAATTGATCCTCACGCTCCCAAGTGAATTCAGGTCCACGTTTAGAATTCCACCTCACCTTGATGATAGGAATACGACTCTGTTTCAATCGTTTGACCTCACGGTCCATGATTTCAACAGGTTCTTCGACAAATTGCATCTTGTCGTCGATTCAGAGTTCCTCCAATGGTATAACGAGTGTTTCATCAAAAAGGCACTTCTTCAAGTTCGACACATGAAAAGTACTGTGCACGCGGCTCAACGCTTGCGGTAATTCGAGACGATAGGCTACAGTTCCAACCTTTGCCAGAATTTTGAAAAGTCTAATATAACGGGGGTTCAGCTTTCCTCGCTTGCCAAAATGTACCACACCTTTCCAAGGCGATACCTTTAGCATCACTTTGTCTCCCACTTGAAATTCGAGAGGCTTACGTCGAACATCGGCGTAACTCTTTTGACGATCATGGGCTGCTTGAATTCGGCTCTTGATTTGAACAATCTTCTCAGTCGTTTCACGGATGAGTTCAGGGCCAATGAGTTGACTATCCCCAACCTCACTCCAACACACAGGCGAGCGACATTTACGACCATACAACGCTTCAAACGGTGCAGCCTTAATACTGGTATGATAACTATTGTTGTAAGAGAATTCTACTAGAGGCAAATGTTTGTCCCATTGCTTTCCAAAGTCAAGCACACAAGCACGCAACATGTCCTCCAGCGTTTGAATAGTTCTCTCACTCTGTCCGTCAGTCTGCGGGTGATAAGCAGTACTCATATCCAATTGCATACCCAACGCTTTCTGAAGTGATTTCCAGAATTCCGAAGTAAATCTACCATCTCTATCAGAAATTATCGAGATCGGTATTCCATGTTTTGTGACTATTTCCTTCAGATAAAGTCTCGTAACTTATCCATCGAATCATCTTCCTTCATAGCCAAAAAGTGTGCAGATTTCGTAAGTCGTTCCACAATTACCCAAATTGTGTCGTATCCGTTTGTCGTTTTAGGCAGCTTAGTTATGAAATCCATGGTTATATTTTCCCATTTCCACATAGGAATTATAGGTTGAACCAACAATCCAGATGGTTTTTGGTGTTCTGTTTTCACTCTAGCACAAGTCAGGCACTTCCCTACATAAGTAGCGATTTCAGCTTTCATATTTGGCCACCAATATAGCTTCTTCATATCCTGATACATTTTATCAGATCCTGGGTGAATCGAATACTTAGATTTATGCGACTCGTGCATAATCACGTCCCTTAGTCCTCCAAACCGTGGTAACCAACTTCTACCATTCAGACATAGCGTTCCATTATTGCTAGTCTCCAATTTCTTTGTAACCATTCCTCCTAGTTTCTCATCTTCAACATGTTCAGGGTTAAGAGCTTCGGTTTGTGCTTCACGAATTTGCACAGGTAAGTTCGGATTGATAACCATACCGATCTAACTCTACGTGTCACCAGTTGTTCCTTTCTACTTAGCGCATCCGCCACTACATTGGCCTTCCCAGGGTGGTAACAGATTTCACAGTCATAATCGCTGAGCAACTCGATCCATCTACGTTGTCTCATGTTCAGTTCCTTCTGATCAAGAGTATGTTGTAAACTCTTGTGATCGGTATAGACGACACACTTGGTTCCATACAAGTAGTGTCTCCACAATTTCAAGGCAAATACTACAGCTCCTAGCTCCAAGTCGTGCGTAGTATAGTTTTTCTCATGCGTTTTCAGTTGTCGTGACGCGTAGGCGATAACTTTCTTCCTTTGCATCAACACAGCTCCCAATCCTTTTGCTGATGCATCACAGTAGACCACAAAGTCTTCCGATCCTTCTGGTAACGATAGAATAGGCGCACTACACAACATTTGCTTCAACTTTTTGAATGCTAATTCCTCCTTATCTCCCCATTCATATTTCACCTTCTTTTGATTCAACTTCGTCAATGGTTTTGCGATCTTCGAGAATCCCTCGATGAATCTTTGGTAGTATCCGGCGAGTCCTAAGAATTGGCGAATTTCAGTCGGTGTCGTAGGAGCAGTCCACTCCCTAATTGATTCAATCTTGGCAGGATCAACATGAATCCCCTTGCTATCTATAACGTGACCTAGAAATTGTACTCTTGGCAACCAAAAATCACACTTCGAGAACTTAGCGTAAAATTCCTCCTTCTTAAGCAATTCCAATATTATCTTAAGATGTTCCTCATGTTCTTTCTCATTCCTTGAGTAAATCAGTATGTCATCGATGAAAACAATGACAAACTTGTCCAAATACGGTTTACACACCCGGTTCATGAGGTCCATAAACACAGCAGGTGCGTTTATCAAACCGAACGGCATCACTTGGAACTCATAGTGTCCATACCTAGTCCTAAAAGCAGTCTTTGCAACATCTTCCTCACGGACTCTCAATTGGTGATAACCAGACCTAAGGTCAATCTTTGAGTAAACGCTCGATCCTTGCAACTGATCAAACAGATCATCGATCCTAGGTAACGGGTAACGGTTCTTGATGGTAAGTTTGTTCAACTCACGATAGTCGATACACATCCGAAAACTCCCATCCTTCTTCTTTACAAATAAGACTGGAGCTCCCCAGGGTGAAGAAATCGGTCTTATGAATCCTTTATCAGTCAACTCTTGTAGTTGCGTCGCTAGTTCTTGCAATTCCGACGGTGCTAAACGGTAAGGCGCTCGAGCAACAGGTGCAGCTCCTGGTATTAAATCGATCTGGAATTCAACTTGTCTAGCCGGCGGTAATCCAGGCAAATCTTCAGGAAAGACTTCCGGAAAATCCCGTACGATAGGTACATCTTCCAACCGTTTTTCTTCCGTCTGCTTTTCAGTAATACAGGCTAAAAATACGTGGCAACCTTCCGATAACAACTTCTGAGCCATAACACGCGAGATAATGTTCAGTCGTGATTTCCCTTTTCCGTTACTTGTATCCCCTTGTACCTCTAAAACTTCATCACCAAATGGTAAACGAACGATCTTCTCGTCACATACAATCGTAGCACGATATCTCGACAACCAATCCATTCCGACAATCACGTCAAAACTCCCTAACTCAACAGGCATAAGGTCTATTACGAAAGGATGACCTAGAAGATTTAAAGTGTATCCACGAAGTATAGTGTCAGCTTCTATCAACTTCCCATTAGCTAACTCAATAGTGTACTTAGTGTCTAAGGGCGAAGGGGTCACATCAAGTAAAACACTAAAAGCAGTCGACACAAAACTCCTATCGGCTCCAGTATCAAATAAAATAGAAGCATAACGACCATTGAGAAGAAACGTACCCGTCACAACGTCGGGGTTTTGTTGCGCTTCTCCTCCTCCTATCACATAGACCCTTCCACGAGCTTCCCCAGCTTTAGCATTCTTTCCTTGGTCCTTGTCCTTGTTCTTTTTCTTTGGGCACTCATTGCTGTAGTGTCCCTTTTGCTGACATTCAAAGCAAGTGACGTTGGCTTTCGTGTTGGGTGGTGACTTACAATCTCTAGCAATGTGTCCAGTTTTCTTGCATTTGTGACACTGTACATTGCATTGTCCATTATGGTGACGCTTGCATCGATTGCACAGAGGTAATGTCCCATTGTACACTCCCTTTTCCCCAGTACCAGCAGTGTACGCTTTCACAGTGTCTTGCCTCTTGTTCGGATAGTTCCCATGGTTGTTCTTTTGGTTATTCCCCCACTTTCTCTTGTTGTCCGCGGCATACCCAGCATTTGCTCGAACAACTTGGTCCATCAGACTGTGAGCCATCCTTATAGCATCACTAACTTTTGTCGGTCCAGACGATGTCACATTCCCTTGAACTCTACCCGGTAAACCCCAAATATAACGCTCAACCTTCTTTTCTTCATCCGGAACCATTCCAGGACATAGCAGACACAATTCTTGAAACCTCCTAGTGTATGTCCCAATATCATTGTTCTTCACAGTCAAGTTCCACAGTTCGATTTCCATTTTCTGAATCTCATTACGAGGACAGTACTCCTTAGTCAACAACTTCTTAAGTTCCTCCCAACTCATTCCATACGCCTCCTCGGCTCCAGCCGTTTGCACATGTGTGTTCCACCAGGTCAACGCTCCAGCAGCTAAAGTACAAGTAGAATAAGTCACTTGATTCTCAACAGCACATCCACTAACACGGAACACATCTTCCATCTTTTCAACCCAACGAGCTAATCTGACAGCTCCTTCAGTATCATTAAAAGTCAAAGGGTCACAGCTCCTAAAGTCCTTGTAAGTACATGGCTTAGGAGTTCGATTGTCAACATTGTTCGGTGGTGCTTCGTTCACGTTGTTGTTAGCTTGAACGTTTGCCAGTGCAGCAGTCACTCGTTGCGTATTCAGTGCTTCCAATTGTGCGTCAGTCATTCCATTACGTGTGTTCACCATTGTTTCTCTGCGTTAAGAAAACAATGCAATTAAGGCTCAAGCATAAATATACACGTTATATATTTCATATGCTAAAATAGAATGCAGAATTTAACAGTACAGCAAACATAAAAAGGATAGTCACTGGTCAAGGTCATAAAGTTAAATTCCCATTCATAATCAAAATATCAAGTACATAGTCATAAAATAAGAGTATGATTACATCTAGTCTACTCCAACTAACCGAGTACTACTCTAGTTTAGTGGATACAATACCCAAAAGACAAAGATGTCAATCTACTCTATAATTAAGCACAATAACGATGAATCTCTAAGTGCGACAACGACGATCACACTCAACACATCTCGGTGAATCACTCCTCGGGTCTCCATCTGCAGCTCGGTCTCCTCCACGAACTGACTCTAACTCACGCCTCAACCTAGCAACCTCCTCAAGTGTGGTATCCAACAAGTCACGGGTATCCTCGTTATCCTCTAACAATCCAAAAACCGCATCCTCAAGTAGACGAAAACGAACAGCATCTGAATCCCTAGCAGATCCTATCATACCAACACATGACCTAGGTCTAGAGGGCTCTCCAACATGATGAGTAGGTGGTGTAGGAACAGCAGTAGCAGCTCGAATCTCATGAGTAGGCGATGCCTCAGGTGTAGTGTGTGAATCAGACATACGGATCTTCTTCCGTGGGCATGGTGAATCAGAATCGGACAAAGCTCGAGATCTAACACCGAATGGTCCAACTCCATCAGCAGGTGGTACAGTATCATCGGAATCAGTATAAACCTCAACTGGCGGCGTACCCCATAAAGCTTCCCTCTCCTCTCTAAATCGCTGACAGGGAACAGTAGGCTTCTTCCTCAAGTTGGACGTCTTCCTAATCTCACTCCTCCTACTAGGCTCAACTCTCTCAGGTACAACAGTCAAAGCATCAACCCTAATATCATCATCAGCCTCAGCACCCTCGCTATCACTACTAACCACAACCATCCTAACGTTAGTATCACTCTCAATCTCATCATCCATGTCCTCATCATCCTCACGATCTACCTCATATCCATCCATATCATCATCACCCTCACGATCTACCTCAACACCATCCATATCATCCTCATGACCTACCTCATGTCCATCCATATCCTCATCACCCTCGTGATCTACCTCAATACCATCCACGTCATCCTCATCATCCTCATCGTCCTCACTACCACTAACCCACTCGATCAAAGTACGATGCAAAACCGGTGGCATCCCATCAACAACATCGGAAGTGTCAGACAACACATCAGGCTCACCCTCATCATCCTCCTCCGGATCCTCGTCAGGGTCATACTCCGCACCTTCCTCCTCAGGATCAGCCTCCTCTGGGTCATTCTCTGGCTCAACACGATCTGGTACCATCTCAACCTCGTCTTCCCACTCTTCGTCGGCAGAGTTGGGCTGGTAAGAAACAGTAGATGATGACATAACCTGCAACAACCAAAATGCGTATTAAGCAGTTGTAGGGTATGCATGAAATAATCATGTATAGGAATTAAAGTATGCAAATCAGCGAGATGCATATGTATATAATACATATTACGTATTACATAATATATATTACATATTACTTATAGTGTTATCCTACGTAATACATTACGTAGTACACATATATATACAGAGTAACAAGTAGCCACATCGGTTATAGTCTAGGCCTAAGATGCAAACCTAGTTCTCTATAACCAAGGCTCTGATTACCAATTCTGTAACACCCCAAAATGTGATATGCAGAAGCGGTGAAGCTCGGGGGCTGTTACGTCATTGTATCATAGTTCAAGGTAAAAGAGAACGACTCTAAATGAGACGTTTTATAAAAATACCTCGTTGAATTTAAATAAAAAGCATCACAGTACAAAGGTCTCAGTTTCAAAAGATAGTGCAGCGGAATGTAAAAGTTTTAAACATCAATGAGATAATAGTTTAAAAGCAGAAGTAAATAAATGTCCGAAGATAGCCAAGAAATGCATGCGGACTCCAGGTACTTCACACAGCAGGTACAACACATCATCAATTACCTGAGATAAATGCTAAATTGGGTCAACATAAAGTTGGTGAGAATATAGGTTTCAAGTAAAAGTTCATAGTGATTCAATTTCAGATTTCATTTCATGTACATGTGCAACTATAGGAGATATAGTGCCAAGTGTAGGATAAATTGTGTGTTCACAATATTTATGATAACTAAGCTCGTGACATCGAAACTAGTGATCTAGTGCATACAATAGATTGCATACATAAATTTTGCCCCAATGGAGTACCTAGCCAAGATAACTCCGTTCATACAAATGGTACACACTCGTCCGACGTCAGAATGCCCGAGTGGAGGTTGTCAACCCTCAATAGATCTATCCGTAACATAAGAGCTTACTCCAGCAGAGTAACTAACGATTCACGATAGTGGGGACTATGGCTAAAGCAACTTAAGCTATCTCATAAATAGTGTTCACAAAGCGTTCACAGAAATCAATTTTTACTTGCGTCGAGAAGCAAGCATCAAAAGCATTTATCACATCCTAAAACATTAAACATATAAAAACAGTTTAATAGGGATCTATAAACTCACCTCAAGCAACGATTCAAACCGCACAAGTAAGATCAAATAGTAGCGAGCAACTCTAGCAACAACCTAAATATAATACTATAGTTTAGGCGCTAGCAAATAAGTCACAAAAGTTCATCGCGTACGTTACTCATCGATCAAGTATATATTTTGTTGTTAAAATCGTGACTTGTAAATGTTACATCGTTATAACATTATAGTATATATATACTTAGGCAAAAATATTTATTTTTGACTCGACGAAATTTCGACAGCCTTTCGGCGTAAATTTTAATTTACCAAAATTTATCTTAACAAATTTTCCTACGTGAATTCTAACGAAAATTCGGCAGCCTTTCGACGTCACATAAAAATTTGCCATTTTTAGTAAATACTCAAATCTCGTCCTAAAACCCCTATTTTCAACAATTTCTCAATCGCCAACAATTCAACAATTCATTTTTCACAACCGTAACCATTTCCACTTCCAACGTTCAAACTTTCAATAGTATAACAAGTATTCACATTTCGAGCTAACACGCTTTTACAAAACAAGTCCAACATTCATACATACCATTTAGTAACCATTTCGACACTTAAAACAACTCCGTTTAACTCGAAAATATCGTTTCGACTACTTTAAAAATCTGGACAGCAACCACTTATAGTGTTGTTCTCCAAAAATTAAGTTTTCCGACAACAAAGTTTAAACGACAACAACTTACTCATTTTAACTCCGTTTTTAGCCCATAATATATCGAAACGAAGGTATTCACTTATATTTTCATAATCTCGAAGTAAACTAGTGTCAAAACAATTTTTACGACTCTCTACGCCTCTTACAAAAGTCGGACAGATTGTACGTTTTCCGTAAAAACTCGTTTTCGACCGTTTTCAAGCGTAACCACTAGTAGTAATACTACTAGTTTCTTCTAATTTTTCATATACATCAACAAAATCAAAGATTTTTCTTCAAGTTTACAAATCCAAATTATACGTACTTATATTTTTCACAAATCTTTCAATTAACCCATTTTCATGTATGGATCTAATAGATCCACACTTAATTTCCACAAATCTTAAAATATTTCATGACCAAAAATAGTTTTCATCATTTTATTTCATAAAAATACTTGATGAGTAATATGCATGCACAGATCTACAAAGATCATGCATGGAAAAATGAAAAAGATGAAAAAGGTTTAAGAAATGACCTTGTGTAACGATTCTACATAACCACAACGATCCGATCTACAATATAACCCACTAATAATCAACAAGAATTCTACCCTAATCTTCAACCCAAAAACTACTCAAATCGTCAAACCAAGAAAGTCCATTCTTCTTTATGCTTATACAAGCTCTAGGGTGTATTTGTTTTGTGTTAAATCTTGGTAAAATGAAGCTTTTTAGAAATCAACAATGGTGGAAATGTATATGTGTTTGTGCCGTGTGTTTAGAGAGAGAGAGGAAGAGATGTGTGTGTTTTTGTTTGAGGTGAAGTGAATAAGTGTAAGTATGTGAAGTTTATTTGTGGTATAAGGTTACACAAAATGTAGGATGTGTAAGTTAAGCTCAATTTGGCAAAGAGTGAAGTGTTGGTGTATCTTGCATGTGGGTGGGTTTTTGGCCGGTTATGGGGGTCCCAATGGGGGTAAAATTTTCAAAATTTTTACTATGGTAATTAGTTAAAAGGTTTAAGGTAAAAAGGTTAGTTAGTTTTAGGTAAATATCAAAAAGTATATAGTTAAGTTAAAAATTACGTAAAACTTAAAAATTTGACGAAATATATTAAATTTACGATTTTTCGACGAAAACTGACATTTTACGATTGGTAAAGTATTTTATGCATGTTAACGACGGTTAAACGTAAAAACGACGTAAAATACGAAAACGCGATACGTTAATTAAATATTCACAGTAAATACGATTTATTACTATAAATAGCAAAAATACTAAAATACAGGCATATGTAAACATATACAGAGATATTTAAATACGCTGCTCAAGAAAATACGATCACACTGTTAAAAACTAAACAGTTAAGCACATAATTCACAGATAACGAATAATCTCATGGATTATCGTCAATTCATTGACCGTCTCAGCACTTTGGTCAGGTTCACAGAAAATGTTCAGAATAATGACTGAGCTCAGTGTCAGGCCATTACTCGTCAGCAAACAGTTTTTCAGAAAACGCGGGATAACTTCCCGGTTCCAACACAGTTAAATCACATAGTTGACTAAATAAAAGTCAAAGGGTAAAATAGTCATTTTACAAAGTAGGGAAAATTACCAGGTGTTACATTAGCCGCATCCAACGAGAAGGTATGCTCTCAATATGAATGTTTATTTGTATACACTATCCCTGTAATAACTCTAAGTGTCATATGTAGGTGTCCGCAACCGAAGCCTCCACCAAAGCCGTAACCGTACAAGCATTCAACATTGCTCAAGAGCGCGACGCGCTGAAGGATGAGCTAACCCAAGCGCGGATTACTGTGGATGAGCAAGCTGCGGCAGCTGAGGGAGAGCTAAGCAAGATGGCCTCGGATTGTGCTGAAAGGATGTGTCCTCCTTTGCTCACAACCATAGCTGGGCGCAGATGGATGGTTGGCCAGGAAATGCGGCTTGCCGTGAGCAAGGTGACGGAAGCTCCTTACCTGCTACAAGCATTTTCTAACGTTGTCTCGGATGGCATTGACCGTGGTAGGCACGAGGGACTGGTCAAAGCTGCAGAGCTGATAGGTAAGGAGGAAGATATTACCCAGCACGCCTACCACAACCCTTTAGCCGCGGACAAGATGACTGCGTCAATGGATGCTCTTGCTGAAATCCAACATCCTCTCTTAGACGAGCTAGAAGCGCTAAAGGATGCTCCTAATGAGGTAATAATGTCCAAGCTTACTGCCGATCCCATCCAACTGACCTTGACCACCTACGACACATGTCGAAGGCGATGAAAGGTGAAAAGCTGCTTGCCGAACCGTTGGATGCGAATATGATCAAGGCACAAGATGGGAAGAATGCTCGCGGGGAGGCCCTTCGCACCTTGATTGAAGAAGGAAAGAAGGAAATAGGGGAGTTCCTACCTCCGTTGTAATTTATATTGTAAACGTTTGTATCTTTATTTGTCCGTGTATGTATACGGCTAAAACAGATGTTTGAAATAACTTGTCATATATATGCAAGCAAGTCCGTGATGACCACGGCTATTTTGTTGTTATGAATTTGAAACTTGTGTATTTTTTTGGTTATATATCATATACCTGTACTGCATGACATGTCACGTCTTACTCAAAAAATAAAATTAAGTCTATATTTTACTAGACGTGCGGCGTGCGTCTTTACCATGCAAAGCACTGCGTGAGTGCGACATATGGAAAATTATCACAACGTCTTGTGAGTAAGGTGTCTAGTAAGGATACATGACCCGTGTCACTGGGGTTACATCCCTCTTATGCGACAAGTTGAATTATTAGTTTCACTTAATCCTCTTACCCCGCCTGGAGGCGCATTGTACATGTACGGTATTGAATGAATGCATATGAATAAGATATAACACATTGTAATAACAACTAAATCCATACGACGATAATAGAATCTAAAGAAAAACATTTTGCACAAAAACGAGTCGTGGAGCTAGCTAGGCACCACGGCATTTTATTAGAACGTTTACGTTTTTTGTTTTAACAAGAATGGGAAATCCTAGAAACAAAAAGGAACCTAGAAAGCATAAAAACAAAACAAAGAGAACACATGGATCTTCATTGAAGCCAGATATAGCGAAGTGTCCATGCGGAAGCCGTAGCGTTCAAAGATAGCACCTTTTAAGATTGCAGATATTCCATGTGCGTTCCAGGTCGCGGCCATCCATGTCACGTAGCTTGTACGCGCCCCGTCCTAAGGCTTCCGTGACCTCATACGGTCCTTCCCACTTAGGGCCTAGTTTTCCTGTATTCTCAGATCGACTTGCCTCATTAGCACGATAAACATAATCCCCCGGTCGAAAAGAAACACCTTTAACCTTGGCGTCATAATAAGCCTTCATCCGTGCCTTGGATTTGGCCTCATTGATAGCCGCTATCTCCCTTTTTTCCTCCAACAAATCCAGATTGATCTGGAGCTGCTCTTCGTTAGTGACGACATTAACCTCCGCTGTGCGGATGGTAGACATTCCTATCTCTGCTGGTATAACAGCTTCAGTGCCGTAGGCCAATGCGAATGGGGTGTCCCCGTTGGCTATTTTGATCATAGTCCTGTGTGCCCATAAAACATGTGGCAGTTCGTCCACCCACTTGACACTTCGTTCCTCCAGGCGTGCCTTGATGCCTTCACCCAAGCTTCTATTTGCTCGTTCCACAAGACCATTCGTCTGCGGGTGTTTAACGGATGCGAAGCGCCGTTTGATATTCAATGCTTCGCACCAGTCCTTGAATGGATTATCCGCGAACTGCTTCCCGTAGTCCGAGATGATTTCTCCTGGTAAGCCAAAACGGCACACGATGTTCTCCCAAACAAACTTTTTAACTTTCTTGCTTGTGATGGATTTGACTGCCTTGGCCTCTATCCAGCTTGTAAAATAGTCCATTGCAACAATCAAGAACTTAACTCCCCTCGCAGCTACGGGGAAAGGTCCTGCGATATCGATCCCCCACTTATAGAACGGCCATGGGGATGTAATGGGTGTGAGTTCCTGCTGCGGATGTCGTGGTACTGGTCTGTGCACTTGGCAATCACTGCACTTGCGAATCATGTCGCGTGCATCCCTATGCATGGTAGGCCAATAATATCCTGTGCGTAGAGATCGAGCCACTACAGATCGGGGACCCGCGTGCATGCCGCATAACCCTTCATGTATCTCACTGATCACATAAGTAGCCTGGCGTGGCGCAACACACCGCAACCACGGCTGTAAGAAAGAGCGCTTGTAAAGAATACCTTCTCGAAGCTCGAAGTGATGCGAATTCCTTCTGATGCGTCGTGCCGCCTTTTCCTCATCTGGAAGGGTTTCATTAGTCAAATAGTTGATGATCGGGGTCATCCATGTAGGCCCATCTTCCTCAACTATAGCTGCAACTTCCCCTTTCGTTATAGACTTTTCCTTTAGTATTTCCACCAGGACTTGCTTGGATAAGTGGGCGAAACTTGTAGACGCGATCTTGCTAAGAGCGTCCGCCTTCTTGTTTTCACCTCTTGGTACCTGTTTGATGGAAAACTTACTGAAAGCCGCGATGAGTGACTTGACTTTCTCCAAGTATCGAACCATGTTATCCTCCTTAGCTACGTATCCCCCCAGAATGTGGTTCGCGACAAGCCGTGAGTACACGTAGGCCTCAAGGTTGCAGACTCCTATTCTAGCGACGATTTTTAAACCCGCAATCAACGCTTCATATTCTGCCTCATTGTTGGTGGCTGTGAACTCAAAGCGCAGGCGTACATAAACTCCATTCCTTCCGGATTCGTAAGAATGAGACCCGCTCCTGATCCATCCGTGCACGAAGATCCGTCCGTAAATAATACCCATGGTTCTGATGGAGTTTCCTCTTGTTGTACGATTGGTCCCTCCTCATCCGGCTTCTCTATCAAGAAATCTGCCAAGATTTAGCCTTTAACAGCCGTCCTTGGTCTGTAAGATATGCTATGTTCTCCCAATAGAATGCACCACTTTTGTAGCTTACCGGCCACATCTGGCCTGGAGATGACTTGTTTTATTGGTTGATCAGTAATAACTACAATTGGGTGCGCCTGAAAGTACCGACGCAACCGTTTCATAGCAAACACTAATGCCAAAACCAATTTTTCCATGGAAGAATAATTCAACTCCGGCCCTTGTAGTGTTCTACTTATGAAGTAGACCGGAGTTTGGACTGTGTCCCTATCCGTCATAAGTACCGCACTTATTGCTCCATGTGTGGCTGATAGGTACATGATGAGCTCCTCTTTGGGCCGGGGAGCTACTAGCATGGAGAGAGATGCAAGATGTTGCTTGAGTTGACCAAAGGCTTCCTCAGCTTCCTTTGTCCACCGGAAGTCTCCCTTCTTAATGCACTTCTTGAGTGTTTTGAATAGGGGGAGTGACTTCTTTGCGGACTTTGATAAGAACCTGTTTAGCCCGGCCAACTTCCCATTTAAGGATTGCACCTCTTTCTGTCACACCCCACCATGGCGGAACATGGGGCGCGACGTATGGATATCATCACAACATGGCGTGTCTATAGAGATAACTATATGAAATAAGAAATGTCGTAAAAATTATGACACGAAGGTCATGACAATATCTCAACAAATGCAAGGGGTCTAGGTAAGTAAGTAACAGTCCTACTTCTTACCCAAGACAACAAATAACATACCAAAACAATCATATGTGTGCCACAGTATCACTTATTAAAATGAACAATCAAATAAAACTAAGAAGGAAACGGGGATTCTCCTTCTATATGCATTCCTAAGCTTCTCCAATCCTAGCCACTTATGTTCTCATGCTTAACCATAGTATCACCTGAAAGAGACACTAAAACACGTCAACATAAAGTTGGTGAGAGTCATAGGTTTAGACTCCAACGCTAAAACAGTTATAAGCTGTGAATATCAAACATCAACACAACAACATATGGACCATGTGCTACAATAATGTATTAACAACTAGCATTCAAGTTCAATTAATCAATACAATTCCAAGGCATCACGCCTTACCAACAACCACAATTACCAAGGCATCACGTCTTACCAAACACTATAATTTCCAAGGCATCACGCCTTACCAAACACTATGGTACCATAGGCGCCCATACACCTATGTACCCTTCTGATCCAAACCATACACAAACAAGAACCACATAGCAGTTAAACACATACTGTACACACAAGTCCAATCTCAAACCTTAAAAACATACACAGATTCAATTTATAAATAACTCCACACAGTGTCTCTTACATCCCATCTGGAAGTCAAAAACAATAATAAACATGGGACTATGAACACTCACCTGATAGCTCCTTCACAAGTCCTTGCACTAGCAACAAGCTAACAAACCAAAAACACGCAATCAATATACGAACCAATCACTAAGATGGCTCATTAACCTATGATGGACATCTAGCCTATTCCCACATATTTACCTCATTGATAAGCTCTAATCACCCCATTACCCTTCCTTAACAAGTCCTTAACTTGGTTAAGTTTAATAACTAACCCATTTATATTTTACCCAAAACAGTCCTAGTTTTTAGGTCTCAAAACTTTAAGTCAAACGTCCACTTAAACATACCCATGGTTTCTGTAAAAGGAATATTCATACCCCTAGATATGTTTGCAAACACCTCCCACTTGCCCTAACCTTAAAGCTACTGTTAAGGCCCCGATATACATATATCTACTTTTGTCATTCCAGATTTCCTGATTTTAAACGTACTAAAAGTTTGTTACCATTAAGGGGTCTTACCCTAAACCACAACCTTAGCCCAAGTGCAGATACTTAATAAAATATATAAACCATCTCTCACGTTCGTGAGAAGATCCCAATGCAACCCTAAGTACCCCAAACAACCCAAAACTTAAAAAGAAAACAGGCTGAATTTAAAACTGTTTTGACCTCCGACTGTTGTAACCTGTTTTTTACCCAATTCCCGACCTCCAATTTAGTTCTCGTTTCTTGCATTGGAAAGCCACTTCAAATATCTTTCCAGGGGTACTTGGATCGTAAAATAAGAGTTTATAGAACTCCCGATATGATCAAAACAATTGACTCAAAATCTGCCCAGTTTTTAAAAACGGGTTTAAACAAATTGAACTAATTAATTACCCATAACCCCATCTAATACAAGCCCTAGACTATATGATCATCATATTATGATTATAACATCATTAATTTACTGATTTTATATAAACCCTAACCCTAATCCATCATAAGAATGATTAATTTAAACATAAAAACAATTCAATCAAAAAGGTTTAAGAAGGTTTACCTTTAATTAAATGGAGAATGAAAAAAAAATACAGAAAACCTTAAAACCACTCTCTGGCCGTCGACTTAATGTTTCCAGGAGAAAAAATGAGTTCGATTTGGTGTAAGGGTTCCTTATATAGCAAAAGTCCTAGCCCAACCCAACTACTACTTACCATAAACCCTTTTTCCTTTTTTTTTCTTGTTTAGTCGGCCTTTAACCGCCCCTATATACATATTTTATTTTATTTTTATTTTTTTATTGTTAAATAATATGCTACTAATATTACCTTAATTTGTCTTAATTTATTACAGCTCCTAAAGCTTCCAAAACCCAAAACCGTAAAACTAGTCAATTTTACGCGTTTTATCGTAAAAGACGTAAAATATACACTTTTAAAAAAAATCTCAAATTTTTAAATAAACTTTATAACTAAGTCCTAAATGACTTAAAACCATCCCGAAAAATATTCATATGACTAATTACCTTATCCGAGACCTCTAAATGCTAAACCGTAAATCCTAAAAAAATACACTATTACTATAATACTTATACGTATACGTAACCACCAAAATATCACCATTTCATTTCATAGTCACTAATTGTGATCTCATGAACTTCTATTAACCGTACCTCGATTTACTTATGAGTACTCTATACTCATAAACGATAATCACACCAACCTCGTTCACACAAAATAAACACGTAAGCACAAAAATCAAGTAGTCACACATAAAATAACCTAAAAGAAAGACCAAGTGACGAACTTCAAAACCACGGTTGTCACATCACTCCCTCCTAATAGAAATCTCGTCCCGAGATTTACTCCTTAGGATCGTCATTAACAAACAGTTGAGGATACTTACTCCTCATAAACTCTTCCCGTTCCCACGTGAACTCCGGTCCACGTTTAGAATTCCACCTAACCTTAACTAACGGTATCTTACTTCTTTTCAAGGTTTTAACTTCATGGTCCATAATCTCTATCGGCTCTTCAATAAAACGAAGGCTCGCATCTATACTAATATCGTCCACCGACACTTGCAAGTCAGTTCTTGTTAAGCATTTCCTCAAGTTTGAGACATGAAACACATCATGTACACTACTTAACTCTTCCGGTAATCTCAACCTGTATGCCACTAGCCCAATCCTTTCAAGGATTTCAAATGGACCCACAAATCTAGGCGCTAACTTCCCTTTCTTCCCGAACCGCATCACCCCTTTCCATGGTGAAACCTTTAGCATAACCTTGTCCCCAACCCCAAATTCCAACGGCTTACGCCTCTTGTCCGCATAGCTCTTTTGTCGATCTCTAGCCGCCTTTAATTTTTCCTTAAGCACGGTAATCGCATCCGTAGTCTCCTGTACCATCTCCGGTCCAATTAGTTGACTACTTCCTACTTCAGCCCATAACAACGATGACCTACACTTCCTACCATAAAGTGCCTCAAATGGTGCACACTCTATACTAGCATGGTAGCTATTATTGTACGAGAATTCTACCAACGCCAGATGATTCTCCCAACTTCCTCCAAAGTCTATCACACACGCTCTTAACATGTCCTCTAGTTTTTGTATAGTCCTCTCACTCTGTCCATCCGTCTGCGGATGATAAGCTGTGCTCATATCCAGCCTCGTACCCAAGGCCTTCTGCAATAGCCCCCAAAACCTAGACGTAAACCTGCTATCTCTATCTGATATGATCGACACCGGTACTCTATGTTTTGCCACCACATGTTCCAAGTATTTCTTGGCAAACCTTTCCATCTTATCATCCTCCTTCATTGCCACAAAATGGGCAGACTTAGTCAGTCTGTCCACTATTACCCAAATCATATCATTTCCACTGTTAGACCTTGGCAGTTTTGTAATGAAGTCCATGGCAATATTCTCCCACTTCCATTTAGGAACCCCTGGTTGTTGCAGTAACCCTGACGGTCTTTGATGTTTAGCTTTCACCTTGGAGCAAGTCAAACATTCACTAACGTACAAAGCTACATCCTTCTTCATTCCTGGCCACCAATACATATCTCTCATGTCCCGATACATCTTATCAGCTCCTGGGTGTATCATATACCTCGACGTATGAGCTTCATCCAATATCACCTTCCTTGTATCGCCAAACAACAGAACCCAGATTCTATCCAAGTAATACTTGCAACCATCTCCTCTTTCTTCCATGTACTGATCCATAGTATGTAGATTTTCTTCAACCAGCCTTTCTTCCTTTACGGCCTCTATTTGTGCTGCCCGAATTCTATCCTTAAGAGTTGTCTGAATTGTTATGCTCATTGCTCTTACTCTCTTTGGTTTTAGCCTCTCCTTCCTACTTAGCGCATCCGCCACCACATTGGCCTTTCCAGGGTGATACTTAATCTCACAGTCATAATCACAAAATAACTCCAACCATCGTCTCTGCCTCATGTTCAAATCTTTCTGATCAAAGATGTGCTGCAAACTTTTGTGGTCCGTAAAGATCACACTTTTCGTCCCATACAAGTAATGTCTCCATATCTTGAGAGCAAAGACTACAGCTCCTAGTTCCAAGTCGTGTGTGGTGTAATTCTTCTCATGGTTTTTCAATTGTCGTGATGCATAAGCTATGACCTTGTCTCGCTGCATAAGAACACATCCTAAACCCTGGTTGGACGCATCACAGTAAACCACAAAATCTTCCACCCCTTCTGGTAAAGACAAGATAGGTGCATTACACAACCTATCCTTTAGTGTCTGAAACGCATGTTCTTGCTCTTCGCCCCATTCATACTTCTGATTCTTTTGGGTCAACAATGTCAAAGGCTTTGATACTCTAGATAAATTCTCTATAAATCTCCTGTAATATCCTGCCAAGCCTAAGAATGACCTTATTTCTGACGGTGTAGTAGGTGCCTTCCAATCCTTCACTGCTTCAATCTTCTTTGGGTCTACATGTATGCCATCATTATCGATTACATGCCCCAAAAATTGTACTTCTTGCAGCCAAAATTCACACTTGGAGAACTTCCCATAAAGTTTCTCCTTCCTGAGCAGCTCCAATACCGATCTCAAATGTTGGTTATGCTCCTCCTCCGTCTTAGAGTAGATAAGTATGTCATCAATGAAGACTATGACAAATTTGTCTAGATATGGCTTGCACACTCGGTTCATTAGATCCATGAACACTGCTGGCGCGTTTGTCAATCCAAATGGCATAACGGTGAATTCAAAGTGTCCATACCTTGTTCTGAACGCGATCTTTTGTATGTCCTCCTCACAGACCCTTAGTTGGTGATAACCGGACCTAAGGTCAATTTTTGAGAAGTACCTTGCTCCTTGCAGCTGATCAAATAAATCGTCAATCCTTGGGAGAGGATAACGGTTCTTAATGGTCAGCTTGTTCAACTCCCAATAATCAATACACATCCGGAATGATCCATCCTTCTTCTTAACAAATAGCACCGGCGCTCCCCATGGAGAAGAAATTGGTCGAATGAAACCCTTATCCTGCAATTCCTTGAGTTGATCGGCTAATTCTTGCATCTCTGACGGTGCTAGACGATACAGTGACTTCGCTATGGGTGTTGCCCCGGGTACTAAGTCAATCTTAAAAGCTAATTGTCTCACCGGTGGTAACCCCATCAAGTCATCTGGGAATACATCGACGAACTCTCTTACTACTCGAATCTTATTGATTTGTGGCTCATCATCCTTGGCATTCATAAGGGACCTGGTCTTCTTCTCATTCCTTTCTCCGTACACGTATAACAACTTCTTATCACCTATGGGTATCTTAACAATCTTTTCATGACACATTAGCTCAGCCCTATGCTTCGATAACCAATCCATCCTAATGATTACATCGAAGCTCCCATGTCCTAGAGGGATTAAATCTATGGTGAACTTAAATTCTCCCAACTCTAATTTGCAGTTTAAAAATATCTCATCTACTTCTTCTTGCTTACCACTAGCTATTTCAATCACATATCCTGGTTTCGCTACACTAGGGTTCATATCTAACAAAGGCACGAATTGAGAAGACACAAAACTAAAATCTGCCCCAGAGTAAAAAAGAATCGTAACGAGGTGATTGTTAACAGAAAACGTACCCGTCACCACATTTGGGTCCTAAACCGCTTCTACTGCATTTGCAAGGTAAACCCTGCCTCCATTCCGATTTCCCCTATTCCGATTTCCCTCATTCCGGTTCCAGTTTCGATTCCCAGTGTTTCCATTGTTGCGGTTAGCACTGTTCCGGTTTCCACCGCCTTGGTTTCCTCGATTTCCTTCCAAAGCTAGCTGGCCTCTGCCCTGGTTGGTTGCTCCAACCAATCTAGGACACTCCCTCTGGAAATGGCCGGGTTGTCCACACTCAAAACAATTTCCCCCGGTGACATTCATCCTCACAGACTGGATTGGGGTTGCATTCCTGGTAAGTGCGTCACAGTTTCTAGCAATGTGTCCCGGTTTCTGGCAATTGTAGCACGTCTGTCATGGTGTACCTCTTGGATGGAACCTAGAGCAGGTTCGGCAGACAACATTGTTGTTGTTCGGATTTCCAGAACCTTGGGGTACTCTCTTGGCAAAATTTCTTCCATCCTTCGCCTTCTTATCATTCTTCCAGTTGGTGTCAGGCGACTTCGCGGGTTCTGGCTCCTTTCTTTTATCCCCCGCCTTTACCAAGGTTCCACTAGATATCGCCTCCACAACAAGTATTCCTGCTGTAAGTATAACTTGCTGTATGGTGTTAGGTTGAGTAGCCTTAATCATTCCCCTAATCTGAGGAGGTAATCCAACAATGTACCGCTTGATTTTGTTTGCCTCAGGGGTAACCAAATGGGGAACCAACTTTGCCAATTCATGGAAGCGATCTGTGTAATCTGCATGCGCCGCTCCAACCATAGCATGTCCCCAAAACTCATTTTCCAGCTTCTCCATCTCATTGCTTGGACAAAACTCTGTAGTCATAAGAGCCTTAAAATCGGCCCAAGCCATAGCATTTGCAGCAACTCTTCCCCTTGCTTGAACTTGGGTGTTCCACCAAGTTAAAGCCTTCCTTACCAGTAAACCCGTTACATACATGACCCTTTGATTGGGTAAACAACCACTCATCTGAATCACATTTTACATCTTCTCAAGCCATTGGGTAAGTACTACCGCGCCGCCCTTCCCATCATACTCTCTTGCACCACAAGAAGTGAATGCCTTATAGCTACAACCATTGTTTACACCTCCTCCTTGACCATTGTTGTTATTATTGTTGTTCAGGTTGTTAGTCACCTGCTGAACAATGGTTGGTATTATGTTGGCCATTTGAGCAGCAATCAAAGTAGCCAAGTCAGGATTTCCATCACCACCACTTCCACCAGCACCATTTCGCGTGTTCACCATGCTGATAGTAAAAACATGACACCCGTTAACAACTACCAGAATACTCCATATATATACTTACCACCATACACGCGCCTAATCATAATCATACATACTACCAACATATAATATACAAGCATGTATCAATTCTCTTTCATGCAATCATACTTGAAAGTCTAGTGGTGTTGTGGCACATATATAATTATGTAGGCCTCCATAATTATACATGTTCCCTTTCACCAATGTACTCCCTCCTATGATGACACTTATAAGAAATTAATACTACACATAACACATAATCCATCAACTCACAAGCACATAAACACATAAAATAAAATCCAAAACTCCATTTATTAAAATAACATAGTCAAAACTTGAAACATCAAAAATCCATGGTATAGCTAAACTAGCGTAGACATAATCCAAACGAAAACATAAATAATTTTAAGGCATGCCGTCCATAAGAGTCGGAAAATTTAAAACAAATAACTATACATTTTCTAGCAAAGTACAAAGATGACTAGCGTGGACGATGGTAGTTAAACCCGCACTAGTCAAAACCCGAAAGGAAAATATTATGTGGTCAAGTATGAACCATATTAGTTCCTAACTTAACAACATCGCAAAATAACATCCAAACACATCAATTATTATAAAATGCACACATACTCCTATGACGCCTATATGCAGGGACCCTTAAGCTATAGACTAGGCTACGCGACTAGGCAACCTAATTCTCTATAACCATTGTCTCTGATTACCATTCTGTCACACCCCACCATGGCGGAACATGGGGCACGACGTATGGATATCATCACAACATGGCGTGTCTATAGAGATAACTATATGAAATAAGAAATGTCGTAAAAATGGTGACACGAAGGTCATGACAATATCTCAACAAATGCAAGGGGTCTAGGTAAGTAAGTAACAGTCCTACTTCTTACCCAAGACAACAAATAACATACCAAAACAATCATATGTGTGCCACAGTATCACTTATTAAAATGAACAATCAAATAAAACTAAGAAGGAAACGGGGATTCTCCTTCTATATGCATTCCTAAGCTTCTCCAATCCTAGCCACTTATGTTCTCATGCTTAACCATAGTATCACCTGAAAGAGACACTAAAACACGTCAACATAAAGTTGGTGAGAGTCATAGGTTTAGACTCCAACGCTAAAACAGTTATAAGCTGTGAATATCAAACATCAACACAACAACATATGGACCATGTGCTATAATAATGTATTAACAACTAGCATTCAAGTTCAGTTAATCAATACAATTCCAAGGCATCACGCCTTACCAACAACCACAATTACCAAGGCATCACGCCTTACCAAACACTATAATTTCCAAGGCATCACGCCTTACCAAACACTATGGTACCATAGGCGCCCATACACCTATGTACCCTTCCGATCCAAACCATACACAAACAAGAACCACATAGCAGTTAAACACATACTGTACACACAAGTCCAATCTCAAACCTTAAAAACATACACAGCTTCAATTTATAAATAACTCCACACAGTGTCTCTTCCATACCATCTGGAAGTCAAAAACAATAATAAACATGGGACTATGAACACTCACCTGATAGCTCCTTCACAAGTCCTTGCACTAGCAACAAGCTAACAAACCAAAAACACGCAATCAATATACGAACCAATCACTAAGATGGCTCATTAACCTATGATGGAAATCTAGCCTATTCCCACATATTTACCTCATTGATAAGCTCTAATCACCCCATTACCCTTCCTTAACAAGTCCTTAACTTGGTTAAGTTTAATAACTAACCCGTTCATATTTTACCCAAAATAGTCCTAGTTTTTAGGTCTCAAAACTTTAAGTCAAACGTCCACTTAAACATACCCATGGTTTCTGTAAAAGGAATATTCATACCTCTACATATGTTGTCTAACACCTCCCACTTTCCCTAACCTTAAAGCTACTGTTAAGGCCCCGATATACATATATCTACTTTTGTCATTCCAGATTTCCTGATTTTAAACGTACTAAAAGTTTGTTACCATTAAGGGGTCTTACCCTAAACCACAACCTTAGCTCAAGTGCATATACTTACTAAAATATATAAACCATCTCTCACGTTCGTGAGAAGATCCCAATGCAACCCTAAGTACCCCAAACAACCCAAAACTTAAAAAGAAAACATGCTGAATTCAAAACTGTTTTGACCTCCGACTGTTGTAACCTGTTTTTGACCCACTTCCAGACCTCCAATTTAGTTCTCGTTTCTTGCATTGGAAAGCCACTTCAAATATATTTCCAGGGGTACTTGGATCGTAAAATAAGAGTTTATAGAACTCCCGATATGATCAAAACAATTGACTCAAAATCTGCCCAGTTTTTAAAAACGGGTTTAAACAAATTGAACTAATTAGTTACCCATAACCCCATCTAATACAAGCCCTAGATTATATGATCATAAAATTATGATTATAACATCATTAATTTACTGATTTTATATAAACCCTAACCCTAATCCATCATAAGAATGATTAATTTAAACATAAAAACAATTCAATCAAAAAGGTTTAAGAAGGTTTACCTTTAATTAAATGGAGAATGAAAAAAAAATACACAAAACCCTAAAACCACTCTCCGGCCGTCGACTTAATGTTTCCAGGAGAAAAAATGCGTTTGATTTGGTGTAAGGGTTCCTTATATAGCAAAAGTCCTAGCCCAACCCAACCACTACTTACCATAAACCCTTTTTCTTTTTTTTTCTTATTTAGTCGGCCTTTAACCGCCCCTATATACATATTTTATTTTTTTCTTTTTTTATTGTTAAATAATATGCTACTAATATTACCTTAATTTTTCTTAATTTATTACAGCTCCTAATGCTTCCAAAACTCCAAAACCGTAAAACTAGTCAATTTTACGCGTTTTATCGTAAAAGACGTAAAATATACACTTTTAAAAAAATCTCAAACTTTTAAATAAACTTTATAACTAAGTCCTAAATGACTTAAAACCATCCCGAAAAATATTCATATGACTAATTACCTTATCCGAGACCTCTAAATGCTAAACCGTAAATCCTAAAAAAAATACACTATTACTATAATACTTATACGTATACGTAACCACCAAAATATCACCATTTCATTTCATAGTCACTAATTGTGATCTCATGAACTTGAATTAACCGTACCTCGATTTACTTATGAGTACTCTATACTCATAAACGATAATCACACCAACCTCGTTCACACAAAATAAACACGTAAGCACAAAAATCAAGTAGTCACACATAAAATAACCTAAAAGTAAGACCAAGTGACGAACCTCAAAACCACGGTTGTCACACTTTCCGTGTCTGAGGGGATGGTAACTGTATTACTGCGTCCGTCTTTTCCGGGCAAGGTTTTATGCCATTTGGATCAATCATATATCAAAGGAACATTCCTTCCGTTGCCCCAGACGTGCATTTCTTTGGATTTAGCTTCATATTAATCCTCCTCAATGTGTCAAACGTCTCTTGGACGTCTCGGAGAAGTACATCCTCGGTATGACTCTTGATGACTAAATCATCAACATAGACCTCCAGGTTGCGGCCTATCTGTGAGTCGAAGGCTTTGTTAACAAGCCGCTGATATGTTGCCCCAGCGTTCTTTTGTCCGAATGGCATTTTTGTATAACAGTATACGCCTTGACTAGTACGGAATGCCGTCTTCTCTGCCTCCTCTTCCGCCATCTGGATATGGTGGTATCCTTTATATGCATCTAAGAAGAACTTAAAGGGATATCCGCATATGGATTCCACCTTCCAATCAATCTCTGGTAACGGGTAGCAGTCCTGTGGACAGGCTTTGTTCAGATCCGTGAAATCCACGCACATGCGCCAGCTTTCGTCATGCTTTTTGACCATGACTGGGTTGGATAACCACTCGTGGTAGTATACCTCGCGCATGATACCTGCATCAATCAATTTCCGTACTTCCTCCGATATACTTGGCTGCGTTCGGGTGCCTAACCGCGCTTCTTTTGCTTAACGGGAGGATATCCTTAGCGGACTGGAGCTTATGTTCTGCTATCGCACGTGGTACGCCCGCCATATGTTTGGGCTCTCATGCGAATATATCTAAGTTTGCTTTCAAGAGAGAGCACATGGCCCTCTTGCCACTATTCGAGAGTGTTCCCCCTATGGATACCTCTTGTTCCGGGTAATCAGGATGGATTGCCACCTTCCAATTGGGAGGTGGTGATCCGTCCTTGGGGGAACGGGTGGAACTGGTGTTGTCATGGCATGACACTTGGATGCTGGTAGGATTGTGTTATAGATAGTGACAATTCCTCCTTCCACAGGGAATTTGATCATCCTGTGTGCCGTGGAGGGTATCGCTCGTATGGCCAGGATGCCTGGTCTGCCTATGATCCCATTGTATGGAGAGTGTGAGCGTATCACCATAAATTTCATCCACGCCGTGGTGGAGTTCTCTTCATTCCCAATGGTTACAAGCAGACGCAGCTGTCCTATTGGCCAGATGGTGTCTCCACTAAAACCGATGAGCGGCGCCGTGGCCGGTACTAATTGGCTCCTTATCTCTGGTCGTAACTGTACGAAACAGTGTTCGTATAGTACTTCTGCTGATGACCCTCCATCCACATACATACGGCAGACATTGTGTGTTCCAATGCTTATCTCAATAGTGAGAGGTGCATCAATCACATCACTTGCCGTAATGGGAGGGAATGAGATTTCTCTGCCGCGTGAAAATTTTTGACTAATTTTCTGCCTTGTGCGGCGCTGCCTGGATTGGATCATGTATATAGTTGAAGGTTTGTCCTTTTGGGGATCCTTCTTGTCATACTTCTTGTCTTTTCCATCCTTCCAATCCTTGACCAAATGCTTGAGTTTGCCTGACTTGATCAGTGACTCAATGTGCTTCTTGAGCTGGATACATTCCTTCGTGCCATGGCCCTTGTCGTTATGGAATTCGCAGAAGCTATTTCTTGACGACGGTCCAGCGGAGTCGTCATTGGGGGAGGTCTTGGGAAATTGGCCCCTTCCGTCAGCAAGATCTCTCGGTAGGACATCTTTAGAGGGGTAAATTTGTCCTCCGACCGTCCTCCTTTGTTTTGGCTCTTGTAATCTGAGCCCCTTCCACTATTATGGTTGTTTTGACCGCCCGACTGTCTCCTGGACTGGTCGTTCGACCGGTAGTTGTTTCCTTTTGAAGGATAGGCCGCGGCTACCGCAGTTTCTACCTCTATGAAGTTTCTGACCCTTTCCATAAGGTCGTCATACCTCTCCGTACGTTTGTCATTGAGACGTCTGATTAATTCCCTGTCTGTTATGGCGTGCATATAATCGGAAATTTCTAGAAGTTCCGGCATTGTCTTTGTGCGTGTGCACTCGTCATTGAAGCGTTCAGTGAAGGCTTCCATAGACTCACCCGGTCGTTGCTTGACGGTTGCCAATGAGATCGGGTCCCTATTATACTTCTTTCGCTGAGTATAATTATTCTTGAACGCAGTACGTAGTTCAGTGAAGCTATCAATGCTTCACGGAGGACGTCCCTCAAACCAATCACGGGCATTGCCGATCAAGGTTGAATTGAACATTTGGCACCATATGGGCATGGGAAATCGTTCAATTTTCGCCTGTGTGTCAAATATCTTTAGGTGATCATCCGGATCGCCAGTCCCATCATAAGTCTTGACACACGCCGGCATGCGGCGCTTTGTATCCTCAGAGTAATTTCGTATGCGGAGAGTAAAAGGATCTTTTCTGGGATCTGCCCATGACGGGTGAGACTAGGGTCACACCACGGGCGGGAAAGATCTTCCGCTTCCGCATCTCGATAATATAGGGTGCCATAGTACTCCTCATTGTCTGGTGGTGGTGGAGGAGTACGCCTAGGTCGGCGACGCTTGGGTGGATGGTCGTCCAAGTCCTCTCTTGACGGACCGGGAGAAGGGGGTGATGCCCCATCCTTTGGGTGAGGACCGCTCTTATGAGAAGAGCCAGGAGCCTTCTTCCCGGTATTCATCCTATCCCACACGCTTGTGCGGCGATTGGTTATGGTTAGTTCCATATTTGGTCGTTCGGGTGAATGATCGGACCTCTCTCCCTCCTCCCGGGATTGTATTAGTTCCTGCATGAGACGATCCCCTATGCGTTCGAACACATTCCTGGGTTGGGGAGTTTCCTAAAAAAGGTTCCGCTCCTGAGTTCGTGTCCTCTGCTTCCTTTGAGTTTGAGAAGAGGTGCCTGGTCTGGCATGGCCAAAGTTGAGCCTAGACTGGAGGTCCCTCCCTAGGTTCAACCTTGATGCAATTCCTGAGACGATCCTCTCGAAGTTCTGCGTGAGAACTCGAGTGAGATCTTCCTCACTGAATGGTTCGACCTCTACTTCTTCCTCAGTCGATGGCCTGCGCGGCTCCTTGTTAGGGGGGTTGGGCGCACTTCCTGGATCAGGGTTATCCAAGGTTGAAGTAGGCGGTGGGGTGACAGAGAACGAGCTTTTCATACCCATGGACTGAAGACCACTTCTGTTATTTGGTCCACCGGCTTGGTTGCTAGGGGATCGATTGGGAATGAGTACCCTTTCCCCTGGGGACTTCCGATTCCCAGGATTTGTGTTCCTGGGGTTTCCTTGCGGATGCCCCTTCGTCATTGAGAAACCGAGATGAGATTTTGCTCTAGCTTAGTGTAATGGTCCCACGGATGGCGCCAACTTGTTGATACAAAAGTTGGGTGATCCTTGCTAGACCCGAATTAGGCTTAATTTGGGTTGGCTGGACTCCGGCTCCTGCACCAAGTGAATTATCTGATTGGGATCCTGCATACTAAACAACACGCGTTAGGCTTACCGTGGGAATGTTTCCCACGATTAGACTCCGGCGTGAGAGTAAGTAATCGGCTAGGGTTATAGGAATCGGATGAGAGTTGAAAGTGTGTAGAATACCTTTGTGGAACCCTTGGGGGTTCCTTATATAGGCAGTGAAACCCTAATGGGCTGTCACTGATGCTTCGGCCCCAAGGAAAGGATAATCACCAGATTTAGATTGATTGTTATCTTCTAACTATGGTGAGTGAATATCCTCTCCTTTGGGATAAATCCTAACCATAGTAGGAGTATGATTCTGTCTAATCCTGCCCCGGCCATGCCGGGCCGTGGGCCACACACGTATATGCGGTTACTGTTCATCCAAGCCCATAAGCTCAAATAACATTATTCCCACCCATCTGTGATGGGCCGGATACGGGTAGTACCCGTGGGCCGGGTTCATGACCCGGCTGGGGACTATACATCATCACATGACGAGGTCACCCCTCCAAGTATTCATGCACGTTGTTGACCTCATGACCTATATTGGCTTTTGGTAAATTAAACTAATACAGATTTTCATAAGTAACATAAGCTATGTTTTCAGAACTAAAACCAGTAAACATGACATACAACTAGGTTTTCCCAGGACTTATTCATTTCCGCTACAATTCATGCTTTATATGCTTTCATTCCTTTATGTATTTACGTTATGCTATATATAATTGTGCACTAAGCGTTATGCTCAACCATTTTACATTTCCATGTCCCCAAACGGTAGGTACTCAAGGTCGCAAGTAGGAACTCCAGAGTATGTGCATTCAGATTGGAAGCTATCCGGCCTCTTTTACCTTATTCAATTATTCCTACTTTTCATACTTTATTTCATTTGGACAATATTTAGTCCTTTCATTTACAGTACTTAATATTGCTTGTGTGTGAGTTACTAGACTACCGATGTTTGATTCCGGTATTTCTATTTATGGTCTTGAATGTTTAGACATTTACCTTGCATGCTTTGATGACACGCCATAATTTACTATAGCATTCCATCTTAATAAATGGGGTGTTACAATTATGGTATCTGAGCCCAAGGTTTTGACATGTAGCTCTGTAAAACATGACCTGTGACTTATGGGTAGTCACCAGCGTCTTCCTAAAACTGACAGTTGGTTTTCATGCATTCATGCATTTTCATTTTTATTTGATGCATTCATATCATTGTCGCAGGATTATGACTAAGTAATGGTTGGTACAGGATTGGCCCTATTTAGTCGCATTTGATTTTATCGAAACTTTTAACTTTGGGACCGACCCATAGGCGTCCCCTCGCTATGTCTTTTGTTTTGGGTGAACTGACCATAGGCGTTCACCCTCGCGCATATAAAAGTTTTTATAAACTGCATCATGTATTTTAAATTGTTTCATGCATTATAAACTGCTTCATTGATTTATACATTGTTCATGCATTTTTATGTCACCTCATTTTAGATTTATGATTTATGTTGCATTTTGTTTTAAAATGTCATATGGTGAATACACGCAATGCTCAAGAGTTGGCTGCAGCTGTCAATGCAGCTCTGCAAGCCATCCTTCCCAAACTTCACAATGAAATCAGGGATGAAGTTCATGCTAAAATTCAAGCTCAGGGCGTTCAGTATGGCCCTCATCCTCAAAACTACTACAACAACAACAACAATCCTCCACCACCACCACCTGTTACTCTCATGACTTGGTTGGAGCGATTCAACAAACAGCGACCCCGTTCGTTTGAGCAGACCGACAAACCCAATGAGGCTGAAGCTTGTATTTCTCACATCGAGAAGATATTCGATGCGATGGGTTGTGACGGAGTTTTCAAGGCAAGACTGGCTTGCTATAAGTTTGAAGGAGATGTGCTGCAGTGGTAGAAGTTTGTCAAGCAGGCCAATGGTGGTGATAATTGGGTTGCACTACTGACATGGGACCAGTTTAAGGAGCTCTTCCTTAACCAGTACTTTCCATATGCTGAACAGGAGAAGCTTAAGAGGGATTATCATAATATCCGACAAGTTTCTAGGGAGAATAGCAACGAATTCATGCAGAGGTTTCTTCGTTTGGCTGGTTTCTTGGGAGCAGCAGCTGGCACTGCTGAGGAGTAAGCTGAGAAGTTTCGATGGGCTCTTCGCACTTCGGTTTCCAACAGTTTGGTTTGTGCTACGTTCAATACAGTAGCACAGGTGGCCGATACAGCCCATAAACTTGAGATGCCTCAGGAGCGAGAGGAGTTTGGTGATGACAGAGCAGTGAAGAGGTATCTTCAATCACAAATGTAAACCATTCATTTCCATCAGTATTTTCATTTTAATATCATCCTCTATTCAACTTTATATTCCAGGCAAGACTTAAGACCGTAAGCCTGCGGCCGCTCAGCAGCAAGCATCTAAGGGAAACAGTCAGACCAACGACCGTTCTGGTTCTGAGAGGCGTGGCGGTAATGATAATTTCCGTAACAACGCTAATAACTCGAACAACAGCAGGTCCCTACATTAACCTTCTTTCATGTTAAACTATCTTAGGTTATGATATTCTGACACTCCAACGATTCTAATTCAGGAACAACAATGGTAACGGCAGGGATCAGGACCGTAGAGGTTCACAACCTAACCGTTCTACCTCATCTGGTATTTATAAACCTTCTATGCAATCATGTTTATGTTCCACGAATCATGTCTCATGCATGTAATCCTGAAACCGGGTCTCAGATAACTAGGATGCCTGATGTAGGATTCACGCATCCTATCTGTCCTACTTGTTCGCGCAGACATTCTGGTATTTGTCGCCGAGGTACTGGTGGTTGTTTCAAGTGTGGCCAACAAGGCCATCAACAGAAGGACTATCGCCAAGGTGAGATAGAAGGCACATATGGACATGCCGACACCAAGCCACCTCCTACTTCTGGTCGCGTGTTAACTACTACTAGAGACCAGGCGAATAAGACTTCAGGTACCATCACAAGAAATCTCTTTATGAATGGTTTGGCAGCATGTGTGTTATTTGATACTAGAGCGACTCATTCAGTCATATCCACTACTTTTGCTATACGTGTTAGGATTTCCCCTATGCCATTGGGTAATGCCTTATTCACTTCCACGCTACTTAGGGACTCTATACGGATCACTCAGGAGTACATATATCTTCCCCTAGAATTTTATGATAAGATCCGCAGAGTTGACGCACTTCTTTTGGACATGTGCGATTTTGACTTGATTTTGGGCATGGACTGGTTATCCAAACACCAGGCTACGATTGACTGCCACACTTATCGGGTCATCTTTGGTGATGCTAGATCCCCAGAGTACATTCACCATGGTTTTCTGCCAGGGAGGTCAGTACAAATTATTTCATCTATGGAGGCGCGTGCACTACTATCACACGGTTGTCAGGGATTTATAGCCAATGTTCATGATGTTACTGCCGAGTCTCCATCGATCAAAGATCAGCCTATTGTGTCAGAATTTCCTGACGTTTTTCCTGATGAACTTCCAGGCATACCACCTGTTCGTGAAGTCGAGTTTGAGATTGAGCTCATCCAAGGTGCAGAGCCAATTTCCAAAGCTCCTTATCGCATGGCTCCTATAGAGCTTAAGGAACTAAGAGATCAGCTTTAGGAACTTCTGGAACGAGGTTTCATCCATCCCAGTGCATCACCATGGGGTGCACCGGTACTGTTCGTGAAGAAGAAAGACGACAGCATGCGTTTATGTATAGACTATCGTGAGCTGAACAAGATCAAGATCAGGAATCGTTATCCTTTGCCACGAATTGACGACCTTTTTTTTATCAACTTTAGGGTGCTAAGTATTTCTCCAAAATTGATCTGAGGTCCAGCTACCATCAGTTACGGGTTAAAGAGCAGGATGTCTCTAAGACTGCTTTGCGTACACGTTATGGGCACTACGAGTTCGTAGTCATGCCATTCAGACTCACTAATGCTCCAGCTGTCTTCATGGATTTGATGAACCGTGTCTTCCATGAGTTTCTGGACAAGTTCATTTATCGTGTTCATTGATGACATCCTGATTTTCTCCAAATCCAAGGAGGAACATGAGGAACACCTTCGTATAGTCTTGCAGATTCTTCGTCAGAAGCAGCTATATGCCAAGTTCTCCAAGTGTGAGTTCTGGTTAAACAAGGTGGCATTTCTAGGCCATATTGTATCCGCAGAGGGGATCACGATGGATCCTACCAAGGTCGAAGCTATTACCAAATGGCCGAGACCTACCTCTGCAACTGAAGTTAGAAGTTTTCTGGGTTTAGATGGCTACTACCGAAGGTTTGTAGAGAACTTTTCACGGTTAGCCTTACCTTTGCCTAAGCTGATGAGGAAAGGAGAGAAATTCGTCTGGACGGAAGAGCGAGAGAAGAGCTTTGAAGATCTTAAGCAAAAGTTAGTGACTGCGCCTATTCTTACTCTTCCATCTGGTTCAGGTGGATTTCAGATCTATAGTGACGCTTCAGGAAAGGGTCTAGGCTGTGTTCTCATGCAACATGGGAAGGTTATTGCATACGCATCACGACAGCTGAAACCTTATGAAGAAAACGATCCCACTTACGATTTAGAGCTTGCAACAGTTTTTTTCGCATTGAAGATCTGGAGACTTTATTTGTATGGTGAATCATGTGACATATTCACCGATCACAAGAGTCTCAAGTACATCTTCACCCAGAAGGAACTGAACATGAGACAGAGGAGATGGTTAGAGCTATTAAAGACTACGACACCAACATTCAGTACCATCCTGGTAAGACGAATGTGGTGGCAGATGCTCTAAGTAGAAGGTCGGGTTGATTGCTGGCATCTAGATTGCGAAGGAGATCAATCGTAACCTAGAGATGATTGATATTGAGTTTTGTGTACGAGGACAGCATGATTACTGGGCTAATCTTAGAGTGGAACCAGACTTACATTCTAGGATCAAGGAAGCTCAGAAGGACGATGGTGAGATTTGGGCTATCATTAAGAACCTTGATCAGCAGACGGAGTTTCGTGTTGACGATAATGGTATCTTATGGCAGGACACTAGACTAGTGGTTCCTGATGACTCTACACTCAAGGAAGCTTTGCTGACTGAAGCTCACAGCTCTCCATTTACCATACATCCTAGTTCTACCAAGATGTACCAAGACATCAAGCAACACTTTTGGTAGAGTGGTATGAAGCAGGATGTTTCCACCTTCGTTTCTAAATGTATGATCTGCCAGCAGGTTAAGATCGAACACCAGAGAGCTAGTGGTTTACTACAACCATTGGATATTCCAGCATGGAAGTGGGACAAAATCTCCATGGATTTTGTTACTGGTCTACCTGTGACTCAGAGGAAGAACGACGCCATCTGGGTTATTGTTGATAGGTTGACTAAATCTGCTTATTTTCTGCCTATTCGCAAGGAGCATCCGGTCAGCAAATTAGCAGAAATTTTTCAGAAGGAGATCATGAGACTGCATGGTACTCCATCAGAAATCATCTCTGACAGAGATCCCCGTTTCACATCACGTTTCTGGCAGAGTCTGCAGAAAGCTTGGGGCACCAGACTTAAGCTCAGCACTTCCTTTCATCCTCAGACCGACGGACAGTCGGAACGTACCATTCAGACATTGGAGGACAAGCTACGGGCGTGTGCTCTAGAGTGGTCAGGAAGCTGGGATGATTATATCTTTCTAGTGGAGTTTGCATACAACAACAGCTGGAACGCTAGCATCAAGTGTGCGCCTTTTGAGATGTTGTATGTGTTGAATCCCAAACTTAGATCGATTAGCTTTGTGTAAACGAGATTAAATCAAGTTAAACACTTAGAGAAACTTTGTTGTGAAACAATCTAAGTGTTATGCGGAATTTAACACTTAGAACAAGAATACACAAAACAGAATAAACCAAACTTTCACTTTGATTGATGATTGAATTTACGTACAATGAAAGTGTAAAAACGTATATTAAACTAAAACCTAAAGGCCTCCTTTTATTGATTAAGGAACCTTGTACAAGAGTCTACGTATCAGCTATTTTAGGTAAAGATAAACATAGAAAATACATTGTCGAACATATCTTTACTAGACACACAAAACTTGTAGACTAAGTATTCTATCAGTGCTTGGACTTCTTCTCATCAACGCTTGATTTCTTCTTGTCAACGCTTGATCTGTCAATGCTTGATTTCTTCCTATCAACGTCCAATTAACTCTTGTCAGCGTCTAAGTGTCTTGTCTCTTTTTATTCCCAACAATCATCCCCTAAACTTGATATCTACTCTAGTAATCAAGTTTCTGAATAAAATCTAAGTACAAGGAGGATTCTTACAAATATAAATCACTTGTTAATTAGGAAATAAATAAACCTAATTAAATCTTTGCCAACATCACTTGTGTAATCCATTTCCAGCTGTGTTGACACTATTTTCTTCAAAACTTCCTTGGACATGGGATATTTAGCATCCACAAGAAGATATTTAGAAAACTTTGTAGTACTCAAATGATAAACACCAGCTATTGAATGTAGACGCCACTGAAGTTCACTAATATCATCCAGATCCAACCATATTGGATCTGCATCATTTGGCTCACACATTCTCTTGAATGTGGACCAAATCTTTATTCCATTAACTGAAGTAGGTGCTTCAGCCTCATACTTGGTCTTCATCAATCCCCAAAGATCTACCAAGTCTTCCCTATCCAGGCTTGCAAACAAAGAGATAAGAGTAGTGAAAGTATGTACCTCCTTTCCATATCTGCCAATCATCCAAAACCCACTTGCATCTTCTTCATAGTGAACTATCGGGTTTCTGGAATCAAAAGGTAATACCTTTGTAATATGTGAAGCTTCCAAAGGTGAGAGCTTAATACTCCTTCTAATAACTACTTTACTAGGATTCACTCTATCCAAATTCTTTGGGAACTCAATCGGAAGTCTCCTCTTCACAGGCCTTAGTGCAATTAAATCCTTTTGGATCTGCATCTCTTCTTCAAGTTCTTCCTTTCTTCCATCAGAAAGGAGTCTGATAGTATTCTCCTCTTGAACACGTGCCCATATAGGATAAGCACGAAACTCCAACTCATCAAAGGACAAATCCTGCAACTTCTTAAAAGTCCAACCCCCTTGATGACATCTGAGAAGCATATAGTAAAGCTCCCTTCTATCCTTCTTTGTCTATGAAAAAACCTTGCTAGCCTTATACTTCAAGATTACCTTGCAATCCCTTTGAACTCTTAAGAGAATCTCCAAACCCCAAATTTGATCTGAAATTTTCATGTATGGATTCTCCATAACCTTATTCTCCCATGCAAAGTACATCTACACCACTTCAGGCATATCATAATCTACCTGCATTTTCAACTCCTCAAGCCTTTCCTTAGCCAACTCATCACCATATTCAAGCCTTTTTAGATCTTCAATAATCATCACACTTGAATCAATACTCTCATCATCACTGCCTCCCTTATTACATTAAGGAGTAGCCACAAATGGTGACTCAATATCAGTCTCCTTCTCCTTTTCCTCAAGTTGTGCAGCCAAAATGGAATCAAAATGTACTTGAGCTGCATCCTTGGGAACTTCTGCTTCTACCATAATTCCTTTATCTTTATCTAATACATCAATAGTGGGTAAAGAAGTTGATGGTACCTGTGTAGACACATCCTTGATGATAGCTGATGACTGGGATACACTAACTACATCTGCAAGTCTCTCAGCATCCAAACTGTGAGTGTCAACGCCTAATTTACTCTTGTCAGCGTTTGACTTTGTGATTTGGTCCATCATTTCAACAATAGATAAATTTGTAGGAGTAACCAATGAAGCATCAAAACATAGTTGCCTCTTCAAATCTGTTAGAGCCTCAGCTATACCCAAAGAATCACCTTCATGTGAGCCTTTGTCACTCACATGTACCTGTTCATCCTCCCCTTTGGAAGAATCCTCCTCCCTACGCCTAGTGTTAGCACCTTCCAAAATAACAATCCTCTCCCTTAATTGCTTGAGTTTAAGGCCTTGTGTGTTGACAGTATGTACAAGGTCTGCATTTTTCTTTTGCAAGCTAATGCAGACAATCGTCAATTCCAAAATTGTGTAAGGTTCCAATCTGCCCTCCTCTAGAATGGGAATTTGACCTCCCAAAGTATATTCATGGGGCATGGATGGGGTCTTAATGATGTTAGGACTGTCTTGGCCTGCATCTAAGCTAGAACCAATAGCCCTAGCCCCACCCATGTCACCAACCACACTTGTGGTGGTGGTTCTCTTTGCAACATGGCTAGGACCACCAGAGGAGAACACTCTAGTAGTCCTTTGGTGTTTAATCAACCTATATTCTGGTGGTGTAGAAGATGGAGTGGATTGAGTGTCTATTTGAAGGTTAAGGGGTGTTTGGGTTTGTGATAAAAGGGTGTCAGCGTTTGGATTTGGAGTGTCAACACCAACATTTAAAGTGTCAACGTTAAATTGTTCTTGGTCAACTTCCATTTGCTGGGGTGATGGTGGTTGTGGGTCTGGTTGAGGATTGGCTGCTGCAATAACAACAAGCATGGCTTGGGTGAGGGGTAGGTCTCTATAAGGTTCAGAATTCATCTTCCCAAAGATTGCTTTCTTTTGAACAGGGATTGTATAAAAATCATTGTGATCCCTATTGCAGTATGCTTGTAAATCAAAGATCATTTGCAAAAACTTTGGGTAAGCAAGAGTCATCTTGTTACCCTTGTTATGACACATGCCATCAAAAATCATTTGCGAAAAATTATATTTTTGCCCAGTTGCTATACGCACAATGGCACTCCCAATAGATCGGTTGATTTCATTGTGTGCAGTACATGTGGGACTCAAACATTGAAGAATGACATGTATTAAGTACTTCCAAGTCGTGGGAAACTCTTGTTTTGTATATTTATTTAAATGGCCTTCTTCAGGCAAAGGATAACCCAAGGCTTGGAGTCCTTGCTCTAGCTCTGCAATGGGTAGGGTGGTTATACCATCTGCATCATTAAGATGCAAAGCTTGGCGAACCAAAGCTTCAGTAACCACCCATGGAACCCCATGGACAATAGCAGTCAATATAGTCACTTCATTAACTGTTGAGGAAGTAACAATGTTCTAAAACTGTTTAATGTGTGTGACAAGGATAAGAGGAGCATGAGAAAGTGCATACCTTAAAGGGGATGCATTCAAATACTCAACTATCTAAGTATATTGGGGAAACAGAGTATTATCAGCTTGTAAATAAGCTATCATGTTATGTTGACTCCTGAACCCCAATTCCAAATATCTAGGTTTAAACTTAGGCGCCATTGATGAAAGAAAGTTGTGATAAAAGTTATGGAAGATGAAGGTTTGAGAAAATTTAGTTAGACAAGAATAAGCAGTTACCATGTTTAAAAGAAATGAGCCAAATATATAGGAGAAGTGAAAATATGTGATTGATCAAGATGTGAGGCAGTTATATTCAAAAAGTAATTATGAAAATCTTGAAAATATATAACTTATCTCAAACATTAATAAAAATTTACCAACTCCTAAAATTATGGCCCATATTTTCGTCAAAATTAACAACTGGGTAGGACCCAATGTCTATCAACGATCAACAATAACTTATCAGCGCCCAACAGCTATATTCTTGTCAACGTTAGAAATTTCCATATCAACGTCAAAATTGGTCTTAACAGCGTTTGGAAAGAAAAATGTCAGCGTCCAAAAAATATAAATAATTTAAAAGAAAAAGGACCTTAACAAAGTAATTTATCCTAGTGAAGATAACTTATAGACTGAAAATCACTATAGGGTGGCAAGCACTGTCCAATCATGCACACTTGCTTAAGCAAGATAGATATAATTGCCCTCAAGTGTCCCTTGCTAACCAAAGTTCTTAACAATGAAGTTATCTCATAAAATCCCTTGTAACTTCCCAGGTAAGCCCAATAAAACCATACCCAAGTCTCCCAACCGACCACATCCAATTATAGGTCAAAAAGTCTTGGCAGCGTGCAAAGTATATCAACTTTACATGCTACAGTACCTCACGATTTAGAAAACTAACTCGTACTCACCAGTGGACACAATCTAGAATTGTGATAAGAGTATTATAAGAATACCCAAAATTCCTAAAGGTTTCCTAAAACCGCCCCTTAAAATATGATATACAAGTTGCCAAAAAGAAAATATGCAATAAAAGTTTATGTCAAGATAGGAATGTAAACATTCCAACCATCATCCATAAACTTGAACACACTCCTAGTAAGCTCCAAAGATCCATAAGAAACTCTGTATCCATTTGTACAATGCTCATAATGCCTGCATAATTAGATTAAAAACCACAAAACTAACATATGGCTGTCAACATCTATTTTAATACTTATCAGCGTTAAAATAACCTTTGTCAGTGTTAGACAAATAAAGTGGAAAACCTAATTTTGTACAAAGACCAATAACAGTGCATATCCTATACATACTTTTACAATAAGTTCCAAAAACACATTTTAAGTAAGATTGATCATTCCAATACTTGTTACCAAGTATTGAAACCTCCCAGCATCAAAAGGTCTAGTTAACAAATCTGCCACATGTTCTTCTGTGTCAACCCTATCTGGTTGTATTAAACTTTTTTCAAAACAATCTCTTATAAAATGATGTCTAATTTATATGTGTTTTGTTTTAGAATGATGTACAGGATTCTTAATAATGCATAAGGTACTGTTATTGTCTACAAAAATCTTGGTATGCATAAAATTATACCCATAATCCAACAGTTGGTTCTGAATCCATAAGACTTGGCCACTGTTTGTTTCTTGCATTGCCAAGATATCAATCTGCTCCCAAGAAATTGACATCCACCAGTAGTGGATTTTATATCAAACTTGTCACCCCTATAATCACTGTCTGAATAACCAATAAGCTCCAATGAAGAATCCTTTGGATACCCTAATCCCAAGGTGGGATAGCACCTAAGGTATCTAAAGATCCTCTTGACAGTATGAAGATGACACTCTTTGGGAGTCACCTGATGGCGTGTACATGCACACACAACAAACATGATGGCAGGTCTAGAAGCTGTAAGATACATAAATGATCCACTCATTGACCTATAATGCCTGACATCCACTTCTTTTCCATCTCCAATTTTTTCCCAAGGGTGTTCCCTATCCATGGGTGTGCTAGCCCGTTTTTCATGTGGGGAAAAGCCAAACTTCTTCAAGATTTCTGCTACATACTTGTCTTGAGAGATGAAGATACCATCTTCTTTCTGTTGAACTTGTAAACCTAGAAAGAAGTTCATCTCTCCCATTGCACTCATCTTGAATTTTTCTGTCATGAGCTTGGAAAAGTCTTCGCTCATATTTGGACTTGAAGAGCCAAAGATGATATCATTCACATAGACCTAAACAAGTAGAAAGTCCTTACCAATCTTCTTGGTAAATAAAGTCTGATCTATGGTGCCCCTCTTAAATCCATTTTCCACCAGATAGGTGGACAATGTGACATACCATGCTTTTGGGGCTTGATGAAGTCCATACATTGCTGTCTTCACCTTATACACCTTGTCTGGATGTTCTAAATCTTCAAAACCAGGAGGCTGCATTACACAAACCTCCTCTGCAATTGTGCCATAAAGAAAAGCACTCTTCACATCCATTTGATAAACTGTGAAGCCCATGCAAGAAGCATAGGCTAGGAAAATCCTTATTGCTTCAATCTTGCAACATGTGCAAAAACCTCTTAATAGTCTATCCCTTCCTCTTATGTATAGCCTTGAGCAACTAAACGTGCCTTGTTTCTGATCACAATCCCTCTTTCATCCTTCTTATTTCTAAGAACCCATCTTGTCCCTATAGGTCTTACATATCTAGGACATTCCACTAACTCCCAAACATCTTGAATAGCAAATTGGTGAAGCTCATCCTGCATTGCTTCCACCCAACTTGGTTCTTTGAGAGCATCAAATATCTTCTTGGGTTCCTGTTGTGACAGAAAACAAGCAAAAAAACATGCCTGTACAAGAGGGGTATCAACCTTCTTGTGAATATTGGCAATAAAACCTCCTTGATTCTGATGAAACCTTCTTGTTTTAACAGGAGACAGTACATCACCAATGATTAGAGAAGGAGGATGATTTCTGATAGTAGATGTAAGTGTTCCTCCTTCATTAAGTGTGTTGTCTTCAATCTCAGTCTCCATGTTGCCAATATCATCTTCAAGTTCTCCTCCATCATCACCAGAATGAATCTCTTCATGAACTGTGGAAGGCTCACCTTGTTCAAAAACATTTGAAGAAAATAAATGGTCAAATGGGTTGTCAACGCTAAACTTGGCCTATCAACGTTTGAGTTATCAATGCCTGAATTTGGCCTGTCAGCGTCAGAATTGCCTTTATCAACGCTTGAAGATTCATGCATGTTTTCATCAATTGGCTTTTCTTGTGGACCATCTTTTTCCTTTCTAGCAGCAGCAGCAAATCCATCTGTCCATATAGGGATGGTAACATACTCAAGTATGGGAGCTGATTTGACTGCATGTGTTTCTACTTCCTTGTCAACCTGTTTACCTGAAATTTCAACAATAGGTTCTTCCACAACATTTGAATCCTCTTTCACAATGTCTGGATTAGTAACAGGCATATAATTCAAGGTTCTAGATAAAGGTTCTAAATCAAAGAACCAATTTGGTCCACTCTCAGGGTCACTAGGTTTACTTTCTAAAAATTTAATATGTACCATTTCAAGTATACGTCTTTCTTTCTTAATGTAAACCCTATATCCTTTACTCTGCACTGAATAACCCATAAAATAGCCTTCATCACCTTTAGCACTAAACTTTCCTAAGGCATCACTAGTATCAAGTACCACTACATGACATCCAAAGGGTTTAAGAAAACAAATATTAGGTTTCCTATTCCAAAATAGCTCATAAAGTGTCTTATTGTGGATTTTGTTGATCAATGCCCTATTCTGAACATAACAGACTGTATTCACAGCCTCAGCCCAAAAAGCAATGGGAAAATGAGCATCAACCAACATTGTCCTAGCTGCTTCTATGAGTGTTCTATTCTTCCTTTTAGACACCCCATTTTGTAGTGGGGTTCTAGCTACACTAAACTGCCTAGTAATCCCTTTATTGACACAGAAGTCATCTAACAACTTGTTTCTAAACTCACCACCATTATCACTTCTAAGTATTTTAACCTCATTCCCTGTTTTCTTTTCAATTTGGGTAATAAAGTTAATCAAAACTGTGGCAGTTTCACTTTTCAAAGCCAAAAATAAAGTCTAAGTAAATCTAGAAAAATCATCAGTTATGACAAAACAAAAAGATTTACCATTTAAACTTTCTATATTAGTTGGACCAAACAAGTCCATATGTAGCAAGTGAAGAGGTTTAGAACTAGAGTGCACAAGTTTAGACTAAAAGGAGACTTTGTGCTGTTTGCCTTTAAGGCATGCAACACAAGAATGATCATTGTGGAAAGCCTTTTTAGGCAAACCATCAACTAAACCATGTCTCACAAGTCTGTTTATGTTCTTAAAGTTTATGTGCCATAACCTTCTATGCCATAGATTACTTTCATCAACTGAAGCCTTAACATATAGACATGATAAATTATTATTAATCCTAATTCCATTAAGATTCACATTATAAATGTCCTTATGCCTAGGTGTTCTATAATCAATAAACTTCTCATCAGGTATCTCAAAGTCTTTGTTTAACACCAAGCATTCAGTATCAATGAAAAGAACCTTATTTTTGTTATCACAAACTTGTGATACACTAAACAAATTATAATCAAGTTCTTTTACCAGAAATACGTTTTCAATATGCAAATTATTTGTGATAAGAGTGCCTTTGCCAGAATTTGTACCATATCCTCCTCCAAAGTACACTTTGTCACCATCTTTAATGGGGGTAAAGTTGGTCAAATAATCTTCCTTCCCCGTCATGTGCCTAGAGCATCCACTATCCCAATAGCTATAATCATATATCTATTTTTGAATGCCCTGCACATAAAGAAAACAAATTAGTTTTTTTTGGGAACCCAAGCCTGAGCAGACTTGGATTCATTTGGTTGTTCAACAAGAACAAATTTAGTCCTTATAACAACCCCTTGTTCATCCCTTTGAGGATTGAACACCTAGTTAAACCCAATTGGTTTAGTTATGACCTTTGAAATATAAGGAAATCTGTTACATGTCATAGGAATCCCATCAGAATTAGGGGTTTGGTCTTGTTTGGGTCTCCATGTCAAACTAAATGAAGCTTTAGATCCCTTTCCCTTTGGCTGCAAGTATTTGTTATTACTTGGTCTAACAGCGTTGGAAACATTCCTGTCAACGTTAAAATTGTTCTTGACAGCGCTGAAATTACACTTATCAGTGCAAAAACTAGGGTTTGCTACAGGAAACCATTGTCTGTTAGACCATGTATTAGTCTTTTGAAAAGGCCTTTGTCCATAAGTATTAGACCCTTTAGTAAAGAATGGAGCCGGTCTAGTACCTTGTGGACTTTGTTGGACAAAAGGTCTGGGTTTGACCATGGTTGACTTTTTTTTTCAGCGTTGACTTTTGAAGTATTGACACATTTATACGCCAAATGAGAAAAACTCCCACAAATATAACAAGCTTTTCTAGACATAACCCTAGGTCTAGATGAAAAGAATCCTGTTCCATTATCACTAACTTGGCTTTGTGGTGACCTAGGTTTCCTATACATTTCTGCATACTTAACACTAGGTTTTCTATTACTAGTTGAACCAAGGTCAACAGGTTTTCCAGTAGAAGGGTTGGTCACCTTTACGGGTGTAGACTCATTTGGGCTTTCACTAAGCATGCCACCTTTAACAAACAAAGTAGGATTGGATTTCTTCCATTGTTCCAAGTCAGTCAATTTCTGCTTATATTCCTCTACTGGAGTAAGAACTCTTGGTGGAGGAATGAATTCCTTTTCTTGGAGTTCTGGAATACTAGTCTAAGATAAACCCTTTCTAAGGACACCATAAAAGTTTCCAGCAGGTGGTGGAACATCAGCATACTCTTTCATCCCAATTCCAGTCATATCCCTAGAGTCTCTTTGCTCACTTACACATTTTTCTAGCGTTTGAGAAGCTTTATCAAATCTTTGAATTTTAAGCCCTACATTATCTTTGTTTTTAATGGCCTCATCTAACTTAGCTTGTATGACTCCTTTGGATCTTTCCAGAATGTCCCTAAGGTCAACACTGACATTTAGGTCATGAGACAAAACGTTAATTTGATCTTTTAGGTCAAGCTCCAATTTCTTATATTCAGCCACAGTCTTTTCAGTTTGAACAAGTGCCAGTTGATAACTAGATAACTTGCATTTTTCATCAAAAACTTCTGATTTTAACTTTAAAATTTATTTGTTAAGTTTTTCAGTGTTTAAACGACAACCTTTACTACAGAAAGCATCATCATATACCTCATTATCTGATGAAGATGAAGAATGTGCCATGAGAGCATAGTGAACATGCTCTTCTTCTTCCTTCTCTGCAATCAAGGCCTTGTTCTCTTCCACCTCCTTGGCCATAAAGCTCTAGTCCCAGCCAACAACATCAATTTCTTGCATGGCAACCATAGCCTTTGTGTCTTCAACCTTGATGATTTGGCTTGAAGGTTTTCCAACATGAGATCTTCTTGGAGATCTGCATTCTCTCATAAAGTGGCCCATTCTATGGCAATTGTAACACTCAACCTTGGATTTATCAAACCCAGCAGTGTCTTTATCATTAAAGGTCATCTTCTTCCTGAATCTCCTATTCCATCTATTGGCCCTTATGCTTGCAAGTGCCATATTCCACTTAATGTCCATCTCCTCTAAATTCTCATCACTGATTTGCTCAAGGTCCTCATATGTAATCACTGAACCATTGGGCAATGCAGCAATGTATGCACACACTATATCTAGATCAATGCCAGCAGGTTTAATTCTTGGTGAGTCAACATTGTATGTGTCAGCGTTTGAATGTGAGGCGCTGACAAAGGTTGATCCACCGTTGACACAAGGTGATCCAGTGACAGGATGCACGTATGACTCTCTTTGATCAACTTAACCTTCACTATGTGAGAAGAAAGCCATGTTTCCAGAGGTAGATTTGCTTCCTTGATCCAAGAGGATTTCATTCTCTACAATCTTCAGTTTATTGTAGACGTCATCAAAAGTAGAACTCTTGTGAGCATTGATAGAAATAATAGACCTTGTTCAATCTTTCATGCATCACCAAGACTTTTAAGGAAAGTGGTAATGATATCAGCATCACCATACACTGTTCCCATAAAGGACAATTTGCTTGAGATGTCTAGAATCCCGCTTCTCACCCCACTTAGCTTTTCATTAGGGTGAGCTTGGAACACATCATACTCATGCAAGAGTTGCTTCTTCTTCTCTGAGGTAGTATCTCATTACCACCATAATTGACTTGAAGAGCTGCCCAAAGTTCCTTGGCAGACTCAAAACCTCTATACTTGTGCTGATTGGTTGGTCCCAAAGAAAGTTTGAGAATACTCAAAGTTTTCATGTAATTCCTTCTCTTTGCAATATCCTCAGTTGTGACAGCTCTCCCATCTGTAGGTCTTTCTTTTCGATCCTCTTCGGTTGAACCCTCAACTGATCTTAAAGTAATAGCAGCAACAATCTTGGCAGCCTTATCGAATGTGTTTCCATATTCAATAATTTCCCATAGAGTGTGATCATGAATCTGAAGGTACTGCTCAAAATTGAACTTCCAAAGCTCAAAGTTGTCAGGGTCTAGCATGGGGATTTTTAGGTTGTGACTAGAGGAGGATGTCCTATCAGGAGTAGACATCTTGTCTAGTTTTTAGGGTTTCTTAAAAAATTAGGGTTGTTGGCGATTTAGGGTTTTTTAGGTTTTTGTGTTCTTTAGATCAAAGTTCCTTAACAAGCTCTGATACCACTAGTTGATCCCAAACTTAGATCGACTAGCTTTGTGTAAACGAGATTAAATCAAGTTAAACACTTAGAGAAACTTTGTTGTGAAACAATCTAAGTGCTATGCGGAATTTAATACTTAGAACAAGAACACACAAAACAGAATAAACCAAACTTTCACTTTGATTGATGATTGAATTTATGTACAATGAAAGTGTAAAAACATATATTAAACTAAAACCTAAAGGCCTCCTTTTATAGATTAAGGAACCTTGTATAAGAGTCTACGTATCAACTATTTTAGGTAAAGATAAACATAGAAAATACATTGTCGAACATATCTTTACTAGAAACACAAAACTTGTAGACTAAGTATTCTATCAGTGCTTGGACTTCTTCTTATCAGCGCTTGATTTCTTCTTGTCAACGCTTGATCTGTCAACGCTTGATCTGTCAACGCTTGATTTCTTCCTATCAACGTCCAATTAACTCTTTTCAGCGTCTAAGTGTCTTGGCTCTTTTTATTCCCAACAATATGGTAGGAAGTGTCGCGCCCAATCTGCTGGGATCAGGTGGGCGAATGACTGCTTGAAGGTCCAGAGATGATAGAGGTGACTAATGAGAAGGTCGCCGTTGCTAAGGCAAAAATTCAGGAAGCTCGTGCTCGTCAGAAGAGCTATGCTGATAAACGTCGTAGAGATGTATCTTTCAACGTAGGTGATCACGTTTTCCTCAAGGTATCACCTGCACGAGGAGTTAAACGTTTTGGAATCAGAGGGAAGCTCAGTCCTCGCTTCATCGGACCGTTCGATATCATAGAACGCGTTGGTGAAATGTCATATCGTTTAGCATTACCGCCTCAGCTATCACACGTTCACAACGTGTTCCATGTGTCCTTACTCAGAGGATACAACTATCATCCAGTCCATGTTGTCCAGTATCCGCTTGATCAGATTCGAGAGGATCTTTCATATGTCCAAGAACCCGAGAGAGTTCTTGAACGACAAGATCGTGTCATGCGGAGGAAGACGATCCCTTTCGTCAAAATCCTCTGGAGGGATCATCCTGAGCGGGAAGCCACTTGGGAGATGGAGGAGTCCATACGGACTTCTTACCCTCATTTCTAGTTTTATTCGAGTATGTTTTCTCCAATTCGAGGACGAATTGTTCTTTGGAGGGGAAGAGTTGTAAAACCCGTATTAAAATACCATGAACAGTACACATGTATAGTGAACATACAAAAATACGGTAAAATTAAAACTTTCTATTTATAATATAATTCACGTGTCACGGTATTTAATAACATGTAATTACGTATATATTATAAATGTGGTAAGTACACGACATATAAAAATCACGATAATTAAACATGAACGATCGTGTAAATAATTAAACTCGGGAAAACTACGGGTTTCCCCGTGGGCTCCCTTTAGGCCGAGGCTACACAAGAGGGAAAGGAAGGGATGAGCTTGGCCCATGACCCAACTTAAAATACATTGTATGATATGTAAATCTTGCTTATGTTTTTAGAGAGAGAAAGAGATAGAGAGATGGTGGATTTCACACTTCTAGAGAGAGAAAGTTTAAGAGAACTATGTGTTATTCAAATGAAATCACCCACACACCCTCTCCATCTAAGGAGATGGTTTATATACCCAAGCCTTGTAATGGGCTTGGGCTTACATGTTTGGGCCGGCCTACACATGTTGTAGGCTAGGCTTGGTCTTGTTTGTTAAATAACGATGTCTAGACTACGAGCTACTACTTAGTATATTGTCGGAGTGACCGAATCTTCCTAAATACGTAAAAACATATTTCCAACAATCTCCCCCTAAGGGAGGTCACTCCAAACCAGGGTGTTACCCTAGTTACAATAATAAAATAAACCTAGCATACTATGCTTGTCTTGAGCTCGTAGTCTTCGTCTTTCTTTTTCTTTTTCTTTTCTGGTGAACATGCTGATGTGATCTTTGATATCAATCTTGAGCATTAATCTCTTGCCTTGATCTCGTGCATCCATCACTTGTGATCTTCGCCTCTTCGTGACACCATGTCCCACATACTTATACCTTCGTAATTCTTGAAAGCTTCAGAGTTCGATACAGCGGAAGACTTAACTTTTAGGCTTTCTTGAATTAGATGAGATATTAAGTGCATAAAGTATAAGCATGCGGGGACGACTTCTTCTCGGATTCCGCAATGCCACCGTCTTCAAATGCCACAACATAAGTAGACACGAACGAAATGGCTTTGAATATTTCATTCTAATTCGGTAGCATTTTACATCCGGTCGGTGAAGACCGTTGGACGATATAAAATATCGTACTTGTGGCAGGTAGATTTAATTAAAAATCTCCTTGACAAGATTTCGCGGGTAAACCCGTTCTCTTTACTCGACCGTCCAAAGCTGATTGCGAACGTAAAGAGTGAATCATTTGGATAAAAATATTTGCATGATTTGAAGCCGTCAATTCATGTTCCTGGAACAAGTGAAATTCAATTAAGAACCGCACCATCGTTGCTTTCCAGTTGTCACGAGCTTGATTCGTATAGAATCTTGCAAGTTACCTACCAAGTGCTGTTTGAGGTTAACACTAGAAGGATTTCCACTCATCACTGTGAACACTAAGGTATCACTCTGAGTGTTCTGGCAAGATCACTAAGATATTGCGTAGAGGCCTGGAACGTGTTTAAGTTCAGCTAAGAATTAAACCACTGTTGCTTTCCAGTTATCACAAGTTTGATTCATAAAGAATCGCACAAGTCACCTACCATGAGCTTTTTGATATTCGCTCAAGAAGGATTTCCATCTTCATTGTAAATACTTTCGTATTACTCGGATGTTCAGGCAAGATCATGAAGATTTTGCGTAGGACTCTTAAAATCTTTCTTACTTTTCACAGTGTGTGAAGAAGCAAGGAAATATGAAAGTGTGTCCTAATGAGATATTTGATGATCTCAAATGGCTCTAGACTCGATCGTGCATTTTGGATTTAGTGATCGGAGGCTGGAGAGGAGTGCCACCTTTTCAATACCAATTTATTCAGAGTGAATAAATCAATTGATAATGCGTTGTCTCCGTGTGATTAAAACAAATATCTTTTAAGAGATATCTGAGTTAGCTGGAATGGGTTGTGCATTGCATCACTGGGTCCATGATGTCTATCTTCAATATCGAGCATCATTAAAATGGTCTCAATAGCATATGTGTTGACCCGGTTTCTGCCTAAGGTTGTAAGGAGGGCTTCTTTCTTTACACCCTTTATCTTTACAATTCTTTTTCATTCTTCAACCCCTTCAATGCTTACCAATACGTCATAACTAGCACCTTGTTGTGATTGTTCCAGTGCTAACTTAAGTACTTGGTCGACATTCAGCTACGTTCACAATCTTTCTCCATCTTTCTTAAGGACTACTCTTTCTAGCTATGGAATATCCTTGGGAAGATTCCTCCGGTTTTGGAAGAATCATAGGACTTAACCTATCCTACCATCCTTATGTCACCACAATCTTCATCGTCGTGAAATAAATAGGTTTTGGGTAAGTATAAATCACCATGAGATCCATTTTTGATGTGCAAATCCGTTTTGCTCCCCCTTAACATATGCCACGATATTCGAAAACATTTCGCATATGTCAGGATAAGCCAGCACGTTAAGTCAAACCATTGTTGATAATTTCCGATATTAAATCACATTTTCTCCCCCATATTAAAAATATTAACCCAATCGATGTTTTTAATATCATTTGATTTATAGTTTTAACAAAGGTGTTGGGAAGAAAAATGCAAGTCCATTTTATCTTCATGATATCAAACGTATGAGATATGATACCGATTTGTAACATGATCACATATTCACCATATTAGAAAAAATTGACAAGGTTGGACCTGATTGATGAGAACATCATATGATAAGATCAAATGGTTATTGTCAGCATATGGTTGTCGCCTCGTCACGTCTGAAGACATCTCTTTACACCACGTGTACGATTGGTATTGCTGTCCTGACACCAGTTAGTGAGCTTGGCACGTTCGGCGTCGAAGATTCTGAATGCTTGACAATTGCTCCCCCTCAATTGTTGACCAGTGTTCTATCGAAAGAGCTGTAGTCGTCGGTTGAGTAGTCGCATCGTCGAGTATGTAGATACCAATTGTAGATTGATATGGTTGTAGAGATGATAGCTTCATAAAAACAAGACTTCTCTTGTTTTAACAAATAAATGCACTGAGGCGTACATTGATTTGTGTTAGACCAAGTTATAAAGTAAACTTGATCCATTACAAGGTTTTAAAGTAAACCTTGCCCGAGAACATTAATTCCCGTTGTGAGCCAAAGCTTTCATAAGAAATACTTGACTTTAATGTGAAAACCAGGTTGCAGTCTGAAATAACTACAAGCCATAAGGGCATGTTTTATGAAATATTTACAGCTCTTGTACGAACTCTATTTATGGCGCCGTGTCAATATTAATCGACATTTCTAAGGCCGTAAATATTATCGTACCAAAAGACATGCCTTTGAAAAATAAAGTAAAAATATTTTTGGATTTTTCTAGATTTTTCAATTTTTATGGGTTTTATATGGTTTTATATTTTTGTATTTTGCTTTTGTGGATAAAAATATAAACAATATATACAGATGATCATCAAGGATACGGAGAATAGTTTACCATCACTATTCTTTCGCTTCATCTGCCAATTCCTTAAGAGTCTCAGGCGAGAAGGTTCTCATTCCTAGCTTGTCGGCCAAAAATTCAATTCGAGCGCGATCTAAAGCCTTCGTGAAAATATCCGCCAATTGATACTCAGATCGGACAAAGTAAAGCTCGATTACTCCATTTTCCACTTGCTCCTTGATGAAGTGGTAGCGAATGTCAATATGCTTCGACCGGGAGAATTGAACATTGTTGCAGCATAAGGCAATTGCACTCTTGTTGTCGCAGTACATCGGAATTTTGTTGAAACCTAGACCATAGTCAGTTAATTGCGATCTCATCCAAAGAATTTGAGCACAGTAACCGGACATAGCTATGTATTCTGCTTCCGTACTTGAAATTGCAGCGCTCTTCTGCCTTTTCGATGCCCAACTGATTAGTCGATCTCCTAGTAGTTGCAAAGTTCCACTCGTGCTACGCCTTGTATCTTGACAACCCGTGTGATCCGCATTTGCATATGCCATTAGTGCAATAGAAGAGTCCTTCGAATACCAAAGTCCCCGATTAATGGTTCCTTTAAGATATTGAAAGATCCATTTAACAGTAGCTAAGTGTAACTCGGTAGGTCGAGTTTGATACCGAGCACACATACATATAGCAAACTGAAGATCAGGTCGACTAGCTGTGATATACAGAAGAGTACCGATCATTCCACGATACAGTGTCGGATCAACGGCAATTCCATGTGGATCTGCATCCAGATTAGTTCGTTCCACCATTGGAGTATCCACGGGGTCGCAAGATTCCATCTTATATTTCTTAAGCGATTCAAGGGCATACTTGGATTGATTGATAAAGATGCCTCTGGGACTCTGAGATATCTGAAGACCTAAGAAGAATGATACCTTGCCCATCATTGACATCTTAAACTTGGAAGACATGAGTGTCCCAAACTCATCCGATAAGGTTTGGGTCGAGGCTGCAAATATAATATCATCAACATATATTTGTACCATAATCATATCTTTACCTCGTTTCTGAATGAACAGCGTGGGATCCACCTTGCCTTTAGCGAAGCCTTGTGTAATGAGGAATTGTGACAATAGATCATACCATGCGCGTGGAGCTTGCTTCAACCCATAGAGAGCCTTCTTAAGCTTGTACACATGATTAGGATAATTAGGATTCACAAAACCATCCGGTTGTTGAACATAGACCTCTTCCTTGAGTTCACCATTAAGAAATGCCGTCTTCACATCCATCTGATAGACGATCATATTCATGTGGGCTGCATAAGTGAGGAATAGTCTAATAGCTTCCAAACGGGCAACAGGTGCAAAGGATTCCATAAATTCGATGCCCAATAATTGCTTGTATCCACGAGCTACTAGTCGAGCTTTGTTCTTCAATATTCCACGTAACTCATCGAGTTTCACCTTGTAAACCCATTTCAAAGTGAGTAACTACACTTGATCCGGGCATGGGAAAAGTTCCCATACTTCAAGACGTATAAATTCATTAAGTTCTTCTTGCATAGCTTCTATCCAACATGATTGAGTAAAAGCTTGTTGCCATGTCTTAGGTTCAACTTCAGTGAGAAAAGCATCAAAGTGACAAAACATTGCACTTTCTTGTAACTGACTTCGTGTGGATACCGGACGATTAGGGTCACCAATAATAGAATCTATAGGATGGTCCTTTGTCCACTTGCTGTCAGGTTCACGAATCCGTGGATTGGAGTAAACTGTAGAAGGATCTTCCTCTGAGGTGGACGACCCGACTTGATTAGGGTCGGGAATAGGTACACCAAAGAATGGAATTTCACGCATTTGAGAGAATTCCAAATCGTGATCATCATCATCCTCTTCATCATCAATAGGCATGACATGGGTAGTAGAAACATGTGTTGGTTGAGAATTACTTGTTGATGGTATATCTAGACCAATTGTAGGTGCAGACGTATCTGATTGTGCAACGGGTGCTGGAGCGACAACTTCAGTAACCGGAGCTATTACCTCAAGTTCTGGAGCAACAATACTTGGAGGAGTAAAGAATTCATCAAAGAATGGTTGAAAAAACGTATCCCATTCAGTCCTAGAAGGTGGTGTAAATGATGATGAAGTCGGATTGTTTGGGACAAGACCAAAAGTAATGTTACTGGGTCCCATTTCATGAAGTGCGGGTTCAGAGCTGCTTTGCTCAGAAGCCATTGCTGCCAGCTCATCAAAATCAACATTCATAGTTTCGAGGATCTTGCGAGAGTTACGGTTGTAAATTCGGTATGCCTTCTTTGCGGGTGCGTAACCAATGAAAATACCAATATCAGCCTTTGGTTGAAGTTTTCCCAAATTGTCACCATCATTATTTGGATAGCAAAGAGAACCAAATACATGAAGATATGATAAATCTGGTACTTTACCATGGAGAAGCTCATAAGGTGTTTTACCATGGCGTTTACGAATTAGTGACCGGTTTTGTGTAGAATCTTGATAACCTATGAATCTATGAAGGGGGTTGATGATTTCTAGAGAGAGAAACTAGAGAGAGAAAGTGAGAGAAAACTATGTGTTATTTCATTAAGTGGAAATGAGAAATGTTCAACAACCACCCCTTTCCAAGGAGGAAAGGGGTATTTATACTTCCAAGTCATATGTGGACTTGGGCCGGCCCATGACAAGCCCATGGACCGGTTCTTACTTAACTTAATAAGTACCTATTAACTACGAGCTATTACAAACATAAATAATATTGTGGAGTGACCGATACTTCTAATATACGTAAAAACGTATTTCTAACAATCTCCCCCTAAGGGAGGTCACTCCACGTTACAAAGTTCTAAACCTAGCATACTATACTAAGTCTTCGTTCTTTAGCTCGTAGTCTTTTCTTCTTTTCTTTCTTTACTTGTGAATATGTTGGTTTGATCTTTTAGGCTTTGGCTTGAGATCATTGTTCTTTTGGCCTTTCACGTACGATCTTTGCCTTCTTGTGAATTTTGCCTCCTCGTGACTCCATGTTCCACACACTTATGTTTTTTTTGTTGAATTCTCGAAAGTTTTAGAGTTTGGTACTGCGGAAGACTTTATCTTGTACTTTCTTGAATTTTTGCTAAACTTTGATGCAGAAAGACATAAGCATGTGGGAACGACTTCTACAGGTACACCGCAACACCACCGTCTTCACTGGTACACAGCAACGCCACCGTCTTCAACAGGTACACAGCAACGCCACCGTCTTTAACAGGTACACAACAACGACACGAATAAAATGGCTTTGAACATTTTATTCTAATTCGGTAGCATTTTACCTCCGGTCGGTGAAGACCGTTGGACGATATTAGATATCGTACCCGTGACGGATAGTTTCAATTAAGTAACTTCCTGACAGGATTTCGCGGGTAAACCCGTTCTCTTTATTCGACCGTCCAAAGCTGACTGCGAACATAAAGAGTGAATCACTTGGATAAATTATCCTTGTGATTTGAAGCCGTCAATTCATGAAACCTGGAACAAGTGAATTTCAATTAAGATTTTCACCATCGTTGCTTTCCAGTTGTCACGAGCTCAATTCATAAAGAATCTTGCACGTCACCTACCAAGTGCTGTTTGATGTTAACACTAGAAGGATTTCCACTCGTCACTGTGATCATAAAGAGTCACTCTGAGTGTTCTGGCAAGATCATATGATAATGCGTAGAGGCCTGGAACGAGTTTAAGTTCAATTAAGAATTAAACCACTGTTTCTTTCCAGTTTTTCACAAGATTGGTTCTAAAAGAACCGCACGTGTAACCTACCATGAGCTTGTTTGATGTTGGATCAAGCAGGATTTCCATCTTCATTATAATACTTACGTATTACTCGGATGTTCTAGCAATATTACAGGAACATTGCGTAGGACTCATAAAAATCTCTTACTTTTCACAGTGTGTGAGAAAGCAAGGAATAAATGGAAAGTGTCCTAATGAGACTTTTGATGATCTCTTGGCTCTAGACTCGATTGTGCGTTTTGATTTAGTGAGCGATGGCTGGAGAGGAGTGCCACCTTTTCAATACCAGTCTATTCGGAGTGAATAAACCAATAGATAACGTGTTGATCTCCGTGTGATTAAAACAAATACCTTTTGAGAGATATTTGAGTTAGCTGGGAAGGGTTGTGCATTGCATCACTGGGTCCATGATGTCTTTCTTCAATACCGAGAATCATAAGCAAAAATGACCTCAATAGCATATGTATTGACCCGGTTTCTGCCTAAAGTTGTAAGGAGGGCTTATTTCTTTACACCCTTTATCTTTACAATTCTTTTTCATTCTTCAACCCCTTCAATGCTTACCAATACGTCATCACTAGCACCTTGTTGTGATTGTTCCAGTGCTAGCTTAAGTACTTGGTCGGCATTCAGCTACGTTCACAATCTTTCTCCAACTTTCCTAGGACTTCTAATTCTATCTAGGGAATTGTCCTTGGGAAGATTCCATCGGCTCTGATGAATCTTTGGACTAAACCTATTCCTACCACCCTTTTGTCACCACATTCGTCGTGAATTAAGCGTGTTTTGGGAAGGAATTGCCACCATGAAAAATCATTGAAAATCACCTAAAGTACTTGTGATATTGAAATCAAAATTTTAGTACCTTAGGTGTTTTTGATCATCAAAAACGCTCCCCCTTAATACGTGCTTTACACATATTAAATTGGATTATCGTTAAATCTTTTTCATCTTTTAGCCAAGTATCACTTAAGTCTCCTTAATCCCATTTTCTCCCCTTATCCAAAATGTTAACCATTAATATTTGGGATATTGAATGGATTAACCGGTCTTTGGGTAAAAAATGAAATCGATGTTTGGCCATAGAACATGTGAATGCTTCCCCTTAAGTTAATAAGGGATAGTTTTAGTGCTTTAGTATGATATATTTTGAAAGATTTAGAATCTCGTGAGAAATTCTTGAAAAATTATCATACCTTAACACTACATCAAGCCATTAAAGCACAATATTCACAAATATACATATTCACAATTGAAAAAACCAATATAAAGTGGACCTGAAATGTACGACCCATTAGATGGATCGTTACAGTAGCTTGTGGTGCACTAAATATGGTCTACCACCAACGAATCTTTCCAAGCTCCTCATCAATCTACGTTCACGGAGCTTTTGATCAATCTTCTTGATCACGTACTTCGCCATTTGCCGATAACCCGGATGCCAATCCTCCGTCATCTCTGGCAAAGTCCCACCCGAGTTAAGATGCTCCAACTTTCCTCTGACTTGTAGAAGAGTCCCATCACTGTACTTATAAAGATCACCCACCCTCATAAACTTCATTAACCCTCGACTGTTCAAGTAGAAAATCCCACAATTCGGAACAGAAATGCCGGTATAGGGACATCTGTTGACATGTTGAGGTAACACTTGATTCACTGGACGGGTTAGGTTAAGCTTCCTCTGGTAACTTTCGACTCCCAACTAAAGATCTTCAACTCGTTTCTTGATAACAACGCTTCGTGTGAACATACGAAGTGCTGTATTCAAGGCAATGAGGTCTTCACGAGGAATATGTGTGAGTTGGTCACGGGTCATCAGAAGCAACATATCTTCGATATCCTCAAGGCGAATGAGAGAAAAATCTCCCTGCTGGATTTTGTATTCTCTGTCATCCTCCCTTTTCAAACGAATCTCCGTCACATGATAATAGCCATTCTTGGCTTCAGTTTCAGCCCTAAGATGCTGGAGATGCGGATATCGGATCTAACGTTACTTCCTGAATTGACTAGGCAGCAACCCCTGTACGCCCTTCGGACTCGTTCGTCCCAATGAGATGCACCTATGACAGCATACATATCATAATTACGATTTACCTTTGGGACCCAGAGTCGGTTTACCTTTTCCTCGATAAAGGGTATTGTCCCCCAGTTGGCAGCTTTCAGCAAGGTAAGGGAGGTTGCGTACTTTGATGACCCTTTGAGAAGATAAACCAGATCATTGGTGACGAAGAAGTCAAGAGCAATCTGATTATCTTGAGAAGGATCAAGTGGAGGTGGAGCTCTTTCTGAATCATGAAGACCTGGCCGTTGAACGGTATTCAGAGCTTTCAGGATCTCATCGGCATAATACTCGAACTCCATTTGGGTTAGCCTGGTTTTGGCGCGAAGTCTCTTATCCTTTAGCGCTTTCTTCACCAAAGACGGAGTAACCGAAGTCTTATACTCATGAGCAAGGAATGCACACAAGTCAATCGGACTACGGATACGGAGATATAGAACATCTCTGTCAGCGTCCGTGATTGGATCATATTGTGCCGCTGCCGTGATCCAAGCCTGTGGCGGTGCAGTCTCGTCAATCTCCAACGTGTCTGCCCAGTCTCGTGTGCTTGGTTCAGGAACCGTAGATTGTTGTGCTTGTTGTAGAGGAGTAGAAACGCGAACATCTGCTGGTTCTGATTCAGGCATCTCGGCAGTGTCATGAACGGGTGAGTGTTGTGCAGCTTCAGGTTCCGTTACTGATTCTGCAATCACAGGAGCAACAACAACAGGACAAATATGGTTAGTGGTAACAGGTATAGATACAACAATAGAAGTACCGGGAATCGATGAAGCTGTAGTAGCATTCACATCGTGGCTCCACTTAGATCATCTTGATTCCGTTGATGTTGATATGTCCTTCTGCGCTGCATCTTTCTTGGACTTGGTTCCAGACTTAGCAGGTTTCTTTGAGTTGGTAACCTTATCCCCTTCTTTAGGCTGTTTACGCCCATCATCATCCTCATCGTTATCCTCGTTGCTCCCCCTAGCACTCTCCTCATTACCATCACCACCATCATCGCCATCATCATCATCATCATCATCATCCTCATCCTCATCATCATCACCATCATCGTCATCTTCATCATCCTTTTCTTCTTCTTCTTCTTCTCCACCTTCATCTTCACCAGTACCCTCTTCTTCTTCACTTTCTTCCCTTTCTTCCTCAGGTAGAATGTGGTATGGTACCACACTTCCAAACGTTTTAAATAACCTATCATCCTTCATGATAGCGTCATTCAGGGATTTGTAGAGAGCCCGTTGAATCCTAGATTTATCAAACGATCCAAGTTCCCTCATTCGAGCTTTCAGGATCTTCTTCAATTCAAAATCCGTCAAGTCATAGGCAATTTTGTAGGCGGATTCAGAAGGATTGGATGATTTGATCATCAAATTATCAGCCGCGTGTGTCTTCAACTCATCACGCAGTTTAGGCATAATGGATTCAACATATTCTTTCACTCTCTCTTCCACAGAAGCTTTAAGTGCTTCTTTCTGCTCCTTGTATTTATCCCTCATCGCTTGAAGTCTAGTGATACGTGCAGCATGCTTATCCACCTCAACCTGCTTAACCTGAGCTAGTTCTTCTGCATGAGCTTTTCGCGTCAATTCCATATCTGCAGCGAACTTAGCAAGCATCTTCTCTTGGGCTTTCCTAGATGCTTCTTCACTTTGAGCTCGTCTATGTAGCTCTTGACGAAGTTCATCCATTTCTCTTTTGTGATTATCCGTATGTTTATCCAACATTTCGGCCATCACCAATGCAGCCATTGTAGATGTTGCAGAGCTGCTTTGGGTTGATGGAATAGGCTCGGTTGTTACTACGGTACTAAGGATTGGAGTTATTGGTGGTGGAAGGAATGGTGTTGAAGCCGGTCTGGTTGGTAAGGGTTGGATTGGTGGAGGTTGAGTTGCTAAAGGTTGAGTAGACACCATGATAGTAGGAGCAACGGACTCCTTTTCAACACTTGCTGAAACCGGAATGGATGTCTCCTTCGAAGTAGAATACCGTTCAGGTGATCCAAACTCATCAATATCATCTGGTTCCTCGTACTCTTCTTCAACATTTATCCTTGCACCTGAACCACTACCGCCCGTATCTTTCCTACTCCTTTGAATAGCTATTTTCATCATTTTTCTCTCTGTCTTGTCAAGAGTAGGATCAACAACATCTTCTTCGTCACTTAGAACCATCTCATCAGCCTTACCCTTTCCCTTCTTAACCTCAGTCTTCTTCTTCTTGGTTTCGGGTTCAGGTAACGCAGCTGGTTGCTTGCGTTTACCTTTACTCTTGACCGTAGTAGACGAGTCTTCTCCAGTCTGAAGGTTTGCTTTTAACTTCTTGATTTCAAGTTGCAGTAGTTTGTAATCAGCAGAACCTTTAATTCTATCCGTCAGAAGGTAATCGGGAACAGGACCAGGAATCACACCACCAGCTGGTCCTTCATGCCTTAGATCTACCGTATGATCAGCTTCTTCGGTGTGATGACGACTTGCTGCACGCCTATCAATAGTAAGATCATTCTTCATACAATAGTTGATGATAAGCTTGATAAATCGAGGGTAAGCAAAGAAATTAGTCTTCAGCTTTTTGTTTTGGAAGAGTTGAAAGGTGAATTCTTCCCATAACAATAAAGCATAATCTGCATTGGCGCCTTTGTACATCCCATAGAAGATGTTCATTATTGGACTACGCAAAGCATCATGCCCACTTGTTTTCGGTGTAAGACATCTACTGAGAATACCCAACAATGCTCTCCAAGGTTGTCCTACTTTAGCAGTGGTGAATTCAGACGCAACTCGTATTTCAGGACATCCAATAGCATCGAATAACTCCATGAGTTCGTCTTTAGTAGGATCCCTCGAAAATACCATACCTTTGGGTGAATCCCGAATGCCAAATATCTTACGGAAGTCTGAAACCTTAATTGTCTGCTGCTTGTTGTCGAGAGTGAAGGTGATCTTGTTTGAAGTGATTTCCTTGGTAGCCCAAAACTCATACATATAATCATAAGGCACCGAGGCAGTACTCCTTAAAGCATTCTTGAAATGAGATTGATCAAGAATTGCTATGGCGACTTTGAAACCATGGTGAGTGGATTTTGAGACTGGTTTTAGCCGGTGGTTGTTTGGTATGAACTTGAGTGTTCGTGCTTCGGCAATTGCGGCTTCTCGAGAGTCTTGGATTGCTTGTACTGTTGGATTAGTCATTGTATCTGCTTAAGATAAGACATGAAAGGTTGATGCACAAAAACATATAGATATGTATCATTATTATTTCTAAGCATAACACATTTCATAACATAATTCAACAAGTACTTATAACATGCAAATACTATCAATCAAACAACTCTTCATCCGGAACTTTCCTTCATTCGGAACTTCTTCATCCGGAACATTCCTTCATTCGGAACTTCTTCATTCGGAAGTTCTTCATTCGGAACAACTTCATTCGGAAGTTCTTCATTCGGAACTTCTTCATTCGGAAGTTCTTCATTCGGAACTTCTTCATTCGGAACTTCTTCATTCGGAAGTCCTTCATTCGGAACTTCTTCATTCGGAAGTTCTTCATTCGGAACTTCTTCATTCGGAAGTTCTTCATTCGGAACTTCTTCATTCGGAAGTCCTTCATTCGGAACTTCCTTCATTCGGAAGTCCTTCATTCGGAACTTCCTTCATTCGGAAGTCCTTCATTCGGAACTTCCTTCATTCGGAAGTCCTTCATTCGGAACTTCTTCATTCGGAAGTCCTTCATTCGGAACTTCCTTCATTCGGAAGTCCTTCATTCGGAACTTCCTTCATTCGGAAGTTCGTTCAGAACATTCCTTCATTCGGAAGTTTTTCAGAAAATTTCTTCATTCGGAAGTTTTTATCCAAGTTCATCCGGAACTTTACAAACAAAGCCTGTTGATGATTAATCTATGCGCGTTTGTGAGTTCTAAGGCAATCTAAGGCAATTAAACATCATCTAATGATATTCCGAGTATAACCCACCTATAACCCTAATCAATTACAGCTTAATTAGACACAAACCCTAATTTGGACTTAATCTAATTAAACAAAGCAATTAACATGATTTCATTGATGAATTAGACGAGTTATAAGTTAAAGATGATGTTGTTATCTTTTAGAATCGAATGAACCGGTTGGATGATTAAAAACAAGAATTTTTTAGAGCTTGTGTATGTGTATAACAATGACGGCAAGGAGAAAATGAAACAGTGAATGATAAGAAAAGAAAGGGGGCGGGGGATTATGTTTTGACTAGGTCAAATTTTACAACTTTCAAAACTAATCACTTAAGATCCCTATACTTTTCACTCTTATCCTTTTTAGATGCTTATTCCTTTTCATTTCTAGTTACCCTATCCATAGTTAAATTTTGCCAACAAAACTTAAGCAATCACAACCTATTTGCAAATCTCCAAAATCTAACGCAAGTCCTATCACCTTGAACGAGCACAAGTCGTTTTCTAAAGCAATACCACTCATTTACCATTTAGCCATTAATTTTTCACAATCACTTTTGAAAATCAATTTAATGACGAAGATGATTTAATATTTTCTCCCCCTTAAACGATGACCCGTTTTCTATTTAAAGAGCTGTAGTCATTGTTTAAAGAGTCAAATATTGATGAAAACATTTCCAATTTGTATCTTGAAAAAGATTGATTCGTGGTGTCAATAAGATTTCTCTTATTTTAACAAATTAATGCACTGAGACGTACATTAATTCGTGTTAGACCAAATTATAAAGTAAACTTGATCCCTTTGCATGATTTGGCTTGTAAATCATGCCCGAGAAAATTAATTCCCGTTGTGAGCCAACGTTTTCCAAGGAAATACGTGACTTTAATATGAAAACCGGGTTGCAGTCTGAAATAACTACAATCCATAATGGGCATGTTTTAAAAATGTACAACTTTTATACGGACTCTATTTATGGCATCGTGTCAATATTGATCGACATTTCTAAGGCCGTAAATATTACCGTACTAAAAGACATGCCCGATTTAAAAACGAAAAATATTTTTGGTTTTTTTGGTATTTATAATTTTTATGGTTTTTCTAGGTTTTATATTTTTTATGATTTTTGTTGGTTTTATATTTTTGTATTTTTCTTTTGTGGTTTATATATTTACGATAATATACATGATCACGAACAAAGGATACTCTGAATAGTTTACCACCACTATTCAGCTGATTCTTCTGCCAACTCTTTGAGAGTCGCTGGAGTGAATGATTTCATGCCAAGCTTGTCGATCAAAAACTCGATTCGTCCTAGATCTAAGGCTTTGGTGAACATATCCGCCAGCTGATACTCAGTAGTGACAAAATACAGCTCGATCACTCCGTTCTCCACCTGCTCTTTAATGAAATGGTAGCGAATGTCTATGTGCTTGGCCCGGGAGTGTTGAACATAGTTGCAGCAAAGGGCAATGGCGCTCTTGTTGTCACAATACATCGGGATTTTGTTGAATCCCAAACTGTAGTCAGTTAATTATGATCTCATCCAAAGGACTTGAGCACAACAACCGGACATGGAGATGTATTCAGCCTCCGTGCTTGATATTGCAGCGCTTTTCTGCCTTTTTGAAGACCAACTGATCAATCTATCTCCAAGGAGTTGCACAGATCCAGAAGTGCTACGCCTCGTGTCTTGACATCCAGCATGATCGGCATCTGCGTATGATATTAAAGCAATAGAGGAATCTTTCGGATACCATAGACCACGATGAAGTGTTCCTTTTAGATACCGAAAGATCCTTTTCACAACATGTAGGCGCTTTTCGGTAGGCCGAGCCTGATACCGGGCACACATGCATACAACAAATTGCAAATCAGGCCTGCTAGCAGTCAGATATAGAAGGGTGTCGATCATCCCACGGTAAAGTTTTGGATCGACAATAGTCCCATTCCTATCTTCATCTAACTTGGATTTCTCCACCATTGGAGTGTCCACGGGGTCACAATTTTCAAAGTTATACTTCTTTAAAGATTCTAGAGCATATTTGGATTGATTAATAAAGATGCCTCTGGGATTCTGAGAAATTTGTAATCCTAAGAAAAATGAAAATTTTCCCATCATCGACATCTGAAAGCGTGTGGACATTATCTTCTCAAAGCGATTTGACAATTCTATGTTAGTGGCAGCAAATATTATATCATCAACATAAATTTGTACCAGAATCATGTCGTTGTCCTCCTTGAGAGTGAATAGAGTGGGGTCCACCTTGCCTTTGGAGAAGCCTTTCTAAATGAGATATGTTGAAAGGAGATCATACCACGCGCGTGGAGCTTGTTTCAACCCATAAAGAGCCTTCTTAAGCTTGTACACATGATTAGGAAACTCCGTACTAACGAACCCATCCGGCTGACTAACATAAACTTCTTCCCTTAGTTCACCGTTCAAAAATGCCGTCTTCACATCCATTTGATAGACGATCATGTTCATATGAGCAGCATACGCAAGGAATAGTCTAATAGCCTCCAATCTAGCCACAGGAGCAAAAGATTCTTCAAAGTCTATACCCAAGGCTTGTTTATATCCTCTAGCAACCAATCTAGCCTTATTCTTCAATACCGCACCCATCTCATCAAGTTTAACCTTATAAACCCATAACAAAGTAAGGATGTTAACTTTGTCAGGGAGAGGAACTAATTCCCATACTTCAAGTCGTTGGAATTCATTTAGTTCCTCCTTCATGGCTTCAATCCAAGATGATTGAGTCATAGCCTGCTGCCAATTTTTAGGTTCAACTTCAGAGAGAAATGCATCAAAGTAGCAATAGAGTGCACTCTCTTGTAATTGATGGCGTGAAGAGACTGGTCGATCTAGATCTCCAATGACATTCCTAATTGGGTGATCTTTTGTCCATTTAGTGCTATGGTTTTCAATCCTAGGTGGTCTGGAGTGAACAATAGAAGGAGCTTCTTCTGAGGTAGACGCGGCTGAAGGGTTTTCAGGTATCGCTATACCAAAGAAAGGAAGCTCTTTTAAGTGAGAATATTCCAAGTCGTGATCAGTAGAATCCTCTTCCACATCATTAGGCACAAGTAGGGGTGATGATTCAGGTGTAGTTTGAGAATCACTTGGTAAAGGTGCATCCGGTTCAATGTTAATTGAAGATGCATTAGATAAAGGTTCATTAGCTTGAGCAACCACTTCAGGGATTGGAGCGATCACTACAGGTGCTGGAACTTCATCAGTCGGGGGATCGAAGAATTCATCAAACAACGGTTGAAACAGTTTATCCCACTCGGGCCTTGTTGGTGGAAAAAATGATGTAGAAGTAGGATTATTGGGAACTAATCCGGAACTAATAGCACCGGTTCCCATCTCATGAAGCGCGGGTTCAGAGCTGTGTTGCTCAGAAGCCATCGCTGTCAGCTCGTCGAAATCTGCATCCATAGTTTCTACAATCTTGCCAAGACGACGGTTGTAAATTCGGTAGGCTTTCTTTGAAGGTGAGTAACCAATGAAATACCTATATCGGCTTTCGGTTGAAGCTTGCCCAAGTTCTCACTATTAATGTTTGGATAACAAAGAGCACCAAACACATGAAAAAATGAAACATCGGGTTTACGATCATGTAGAAGCTCATAAGGTGTTTTTCCATGGCGTTTCCGAATGATAGAACGGTTTTGGGTGAAACATGCAGTAGATATAGCTTCTGCCCACAAGAACAATGGAGCGTTCGCATAAATAAGCATAGTCCTAGCAGCTTCCATAAGCGTACGATTCCGTCTTTCAACGACACCATTTTGTTGTAGAGTGCGTGCAGCGGATGTTTCATGTGAAATACCAACTCCTTCATAGTAATCACGAAGAGTCTGGTTGACGAACTCTGTTCCATTGTCTGTACGAATACGGCGGACAGTAGTGTTCAAACGTACCTGAATGAATTTCAGAAAAGTGATGATAGCCTTCGGTGCTTCATCCTTTGTACGTAAAAATCTTACCCATGTAAACCTGGAGAAATCATCCACAATAACGAGAATGAATTTCTTACCGCTCACACTTTCAGTTCTCATTGGCCCACAAAGATCCATATGCAAAAGATAAAGTTTTTCTTGATTGGTGTCTTCAGCTTTGGGCTTATATGATTTCTTGGTACTTTTCCCCCTAGAAAACGCGGAACATAAATGATCCTTGTGAAATTTGAGCTTTGGAAGACCACGAACTAATTCGTTTTTAGCCAGATGATTAATAGCATCAAAGTTGAGATGAGATAATCGGCGATGCCATAACCAAGACTTGGTCTTAGATGCTTTAGAGAGAAGACATACCGGAGAAGCGGCCATCATGTCTTGTAGGGACAACGTATAAAGATTTGCACCACGAGAACCCTTCAACAAATCTTTTCCTTCCAAGTTGCGGATGAAACAAGTATGTTGTCGAAAAGCAACCTCTAGGTTGGAATCACAAAACTGTCCTACTGAAAATAAGTTATGACCAAGACCTTCTACATAGTATACCCTTGAAATCGTAACGTTTCCAATATGATATTCACCATACCCCATTATCTTTTCTATATGATCATTCCCGAATTTAACCGTACCAAGAAACTTGCTGACGAAATTTCGGAGCATCGAGCGATCTCCGGTCATATGCTTTGAACAACCGGAGTCCAAATACCAAAGGATGATTTGGACCACCTGAAAATATCACCACACGAAGACAATGTAGAGGTATCGGAATCTGAATGTTCCTTGTCATTAGCAGGCACAGATTTAATAATCTTAGATTTGCTAACTTTAGGTTTCCTAGATTTCCTAGCCTTCTTCTTCCTAGTTGGTGGTGTAGATTCTAGTTGGCTTAAATCCTGTGGTATTTCTTCACTGATAGGCACTATAGTGGGGGCTGACCTAATTAAACGGCGCTGTTTCCATACTTGAGTGCGAGTGTTCCTAACTAAAGGACGCTCAGACCTAACCTCAATGGATGCATTCCTAGTTAAAGGGCACATTGTTCCATCTAATGTAAAGGTCCTACCAGTGGGACGCCATTGCCAGCCAACCTGGGCACGAGTTCTACCCGTTGGCTTCCATTCAAGACCATTCTTAATGGCATTCATTTCATTCACATGATCAATAAGACACAAATCATGACGTTGGGAAAACATACATTCATTAAAATTCCAACAATTCAAATTAGAATTCACGAATGGTTTTGGCTTCTACACAGGCGCAGAGCTTTTAGTCTTAACATGATTCTTTTTATTTAAAACTGAACTAACATTCCTATGGTGAGCTTCTACTTTCTTCTTTTTGGCACTACTAGTGGAGGGCTTGATCTTATTTTTCTTGAGTGGCGATCCTTTAGCCTTAGTAGTCTCTTTTAATCCTGTAGAAGGCAAAGTGGGAACATTAGCAACAGATTTTAAAGGTGCCTTACTTGATTGTGCCAAAGACGGTTTTGCTCCTGGAGTCTTATTAAATGGAGTTATAGCAATGGGCCTATTAGTAAGTAGTGCAGAGCCTGGTTTACCTATGTATTGCAAATATGCTAAGCAGTATTGAACTCGCTTAATATATTCATGAGCCGAATAATAGTAGCTACTTGAGGGATCTAAGGTATAAAGATCATCTAAAATATCCCTAACAAGATCTACATGCTTAATGGCATTCCTCATATAATCATCGTAGGTAACCGGGTTTCTCTTATGAAGCGGGTTCTTATAAAGCACTACTGACTTGGTTGTTGGAGCACTAGTGGACGGTGCAGAGTCGGTAGCTGAGTTATCAACAACTTCTTGTCGGGTGAGAAGAAGTGTCTCCTTTAACTCGGCCAAAACCATATTTTTGTCAATGAGCATGATGTTTAAGTCAGAGATTTCCTCACATTTTTGGTTCAATTTTTCAACATAAGATTGTTGCTGTGCCGCATTAAAAGCGAAGCGTTCTTCTAGTGAACCATAAATTTGAGACATTCCCTGTCTTGCACGATCCATCTCCCCTAGAATAGACGAAAGTCTAATTTCTAAGTCCTGGTTTTTTGACTCTGCGGCCTCTAGTTCCAATTTTAATGTTTCATTTGATGACACATCTCTCTTCAATCTCATAATCTCTTCCTCTAATGCCTTAACAATTGCAATCATCTTGTCACTCGTCTCAACACCGTTTTCACATCTATTTGATATCAAAAGATCCTCATTTTGAGTTTGTTGCTTTAATTCTAAAGATATACAATGTTGTTCTAGTTGATTAAAGCGTTTTGAAAGTAAATTGTAAGAATCTTGTAGCTTTAAAAACTCAGCGTTAGATTCGTGACAAGAATGATTATCTACCTCATTTACAGTATCAGCAACATTTACAGAGAGATCACACATATCATCACAAATATTCACATTATCACATTTAATCATAGCGGATGTAAGCTCATTCGAATAATCAACATTTACAGTAGTAAGCACATCACACGAGATTATTGCAGACAAGAATCGGTCATATTCGGTTAAAATCTTTTCTTTTTCAATTAGTTGTAGTTCGTAAGCGGTGTCCATTTCATAAAACACTTTTTGAACTTCACCAATTTCAAACACAAGATTTTCCTTAAGAGATGCAAAACTTCCTTTTAGACTTTCGACAAACGGATTGATCTCATTTTTAAACACCTCGTTCATATGTTCGAAAGCCCATTCTCCGGCATTTAAGCCATTTGAAGTCGTACATTCCAAAATGACCTTGTCAAAATTAGTAAAGTATTGATTAATCTCTTGCAAGTTTAACCATACAGTGCTAACCGGTGGAAGATCCTTTGGAATTTCCTTAGGACCTTCCATATTGAGAAGTGTAGGAAATGTACTAGGGTTTTATTCATCTAATATGTAGGTCGGTTCTGTTATGAGATCTTTGTCCATATGGAAGCGAATTCTAAAATCCGTTTTTGCAAGCTCCTTATTCATTTTAAAATAATCACACTCGGGATATTTTGCAGAATTGTATGACCGATCCTCGTCAACTAAATCCTTACTTGTTTGATCATCGAAAATAACAATCGGGTCTAAGACCAATCCTAATTGGGTTGCATTATAAAGTCTAGGACTATGTCTTAAAGCTTGTTTTGCATACCGTGGGTTAGGGGGAAGGCCTTTTTGACGTGATAAGTTAAATTCTCTAAACGAAGCATCAAATAAGTGCACTAGTTGAGAAGCAGCGTATTGTCTTAAAAGCAAATAATCTAGACTTATAATCTTATTAGTAGCATTAATCTCCATTTCATTATTCTTAGACTCGAGTGATTCAAAATTCGTTTGAAGTTTTTGAAAATTAGTGACCACTAACTCCTTTTCTTTAAGTTCATTAGACAGATTTGCTCTTAAGTTTTCAATTTCTTGCAAGTGACCCATTTGTTTGTTTCGAAAGTGATCATATTCGGGATTTGTTAGAACACTAGACGAAGGCACTAATTCCAAAGTTTGAACTTTCTCGTTGCTTAAGGCAAGCTCATCAGACAAATTCTTATTCTTAGCTAGGGTTTCTAAGAGTGCAGCATTCATTTGGCTAAGTAATGTAGCAGGAACCATGACCAAATCTTGTTGAGCAGGAGTAGGCGTATGCGAAATGGCTCCCGGTTGTGATTCACTCAAAGTCTGGGGACTCACATTGATATTACTATCATTGATTGTCTCCTCATTTGAAAGACTCACCACCGAAGACTCATTCGAATCAGCACTCTCTTGCACAACTTGATGTGATTGAATACTAGCATCAGTGGTATTATCAGTGGTATTAATAAGTACCTCAGATCTCTTTTCTGGCCCTAAGCTGGAGATAGTTGCCATGAGAGCAGCCTTTGCAGATTGAAATTCATCACAGTCTGAGTCATACGCATCGAGATCATCTGCTTGGTATGCTGCATTCTGTGTGGTGACAGTGTCTTGTTCAGCAATCCCTGGATCAACAAGAAATGCAAGCTCCTCTTCATCAAGTTCCCTTCCTTGTGCCTGAGCATTCACCAGATAGATCTTCTCTGCAAACCATTGTCCATCCCTTCTCCTCTTGGGTTTCTTACAATCCCTGGACATGTGACCTTCTTCCTTGCAGTTGTAGCATGTAATCATTCTCAACTTGCCTGTGGAATTAGCCCGTGGAGCAGGATTGACCATTGGAGCAGGATTGACCGTGCGAGCATTTGTAGTTGATGTGGTAGGTCTCCCCTGATATGGTTGAATAGGCTGAACCGTTACCCTGCCATTCTCAATAGTAGCTTGTTGGCGAGAATTGGATGAATTCCTCAAATGATTGTTGGTAGGAGCTGATCCTCTAAATCCTCGTTTGCTTAAAGTCCTTGTGAGATAAGCAGACATAGTGGTTAACACTTCAACTGGGTCAGCACCTTGTTTGAATACATGAATGGGGACTTCCTCATCATCACAGTACATTTCTTGGTCTTGATGAGCTGCATAATCACTAGAAGGAATACTCATTTGATCAGGATAGCTTGTTGGATATGCTGCATTCTCTTGATAAGAAGAATATGAAGATTGAGCATAAGGTGCAATACTTGTTGGGTGATGTTGTGAAGCATAGTGTGGTGAAGGTGCATTGAACCGATATTGTTGCTGATGTGAGGTGGGTGGTTGCGGTAAAATCGAGTATTGGGGGAAGGTTGATGTCATGTAAGGTGATGGGTGATAGGCTTGATGTCCCAAGATATAAGGAGTGTTGTTGTGAGACAAGCTTGGTTGATTCGCCATCAAAGCTAAGGAATCAGGGTACATACCTCGAGGCGAACGGTGCATGATCACATGTTTCTCATGCTGCTGAAGGAAAGCATAGAGTTGATCCAAATTGCACTTATGCAAATCCCTGGTTAACTTAACATCGGTAATATACTCACCCCATTCAGCTTTAGGTAAAGTATTCAAGAATTTGGTGTTAACCTGGAATGGAGCAATCACGAGATTGTATACATTCAGATCATTCATGAGAGTGGTGAATCTGAAGTAATAATCGTGAAGCGTTTCCCCTGGGTTGTACGTGAATCTATCAAACAGATCATACAACTGACATTCCCTTTCCTGTTTGATGAGAGACGTACCTTGTAGCAACACCTTTAGACGTTCCCATAAATCCTTTGCCACCGTATACTGACTTACCATCTGATAGATGTCATGGGGAAGAGCTTGGAGAATGGTTTGAAGAGCCTTTTCGTCTGCATCGGCAACAAGTTGTTGAGCTGGTGTAAGTTCTTCAAATTCTCTTGGTCGAGTCACATTGTTAACCACGATGGTACCATAGTCAAGTGGACCATTTAAAATTGACTTAACCATAAGCCTCCCATAAACCGGTTTTCCCTTAAGGTAAGACATCATCCGGCCTTGCCATGCTTCAAAAACTTCTTTGATGAGCATTGGCGGGCGATTATCCGTTCCCGTAATGACGGAAATATCCGTAAGTGATGTCATCTGAGGCATTACTGAATTCGGATTCATTTTTGTTCACTTCAAAGAGACAAAGATTATCGGTTGATCGAGCAGTGAAGTAAAGCTTGTGAATTGTGTTGAGTTTTTGTTGTAAGAAACCAAGATTAAATCCTCTAAAAAATCGTCGAAAAAACAAGTAAAATAACCCTTGATTCAGAACTTTTTGTTGATTCGGAAGTTTGATTCAGAAGATTTTGGCTTGGAAATACCATGATTCGGAACTTTTGGTTCGGAAGTCTTGATCCGGAACTTTCCCTTGATCCGGAACTTTTCCCTTGATCTGGACTTTCCTTGATCCGGAACTTTCCCTTGATCCGGAACTTTTTCCTTGATCCGGAACTTTCCTTGATCCGGAACTTTTGGTTCGGAACTTCTTGATCCGGAACTTTTGTTGATCCGGAACTTTTCGTTCGGAACTTTTGGTTCGGAACTTCCTTGATCCAGAACTTTTCGTTCGGAACTTTTGGTTCGGAACTTTTGTTGATCCGGAACTTTTCGTTCGGAACTTTTGATCCGGAACTTTGGTTGATCCGGAACTTTTTGGTCCGGAAGTTTTTGGTTCGGAACTTTATCTGGGAAACAGTAACCTTGTTTCGTATGAACAGTCGACCACAAAAATGAAGATTAAACCCAGATTTTGACCAAATAACCCAAAAAGTTTTGTGATTTCTACAATAATAAGTAAAAACTAATACTTATTCACTAATCCCAATCACAAAAACACCAAAAACACCAAGAATCAAGATGGATCTTCTTAAAGAACACTAATACAATCAAAAACTAAAAAACCACACAAATCACTACCTTAAATCACCCCATAGCTCTTGATACCAAATGTAGAATCTTGATAACCTGTGAATCTATGAAGGGGGTTGATGATTTCTAGAGAGAGAAACTAGAGAGAGAAAGTGAGAGAAAACTATGTGTTATTTCATTAAGTGGAAATGAGAAATGTTCAACAACCACCCCTTTCCAAGGAGGAAAGGGGTATTTATACTTCCAAGTCATATGTGGACTTGGGCCGGCCCATGACAAGCCCATGGACCGGTTCTTACTTAACTTAATAAGTACCTATTAACTACGAACTATTACAAACATAAATAATATTGTGGAGTGACCGATACTTCTAATATACGTAAAAACGTATTTCTAACATTTTGGGTGTACACTGCTGTAGATACTGCTTCTGCCCATAAAAACAATGGAGCCTTTGCGTAAATTAACATCGTTCGAGCATCTTCCATAAGTGTGCGATTTCGCCGTTCAACGACACCGTTTTGTTGTGGAGTGCGTGCAACTGATGTTTCATGAGATATGCCAACTTCTTCATAATAATCACGCAAGATTTGATTCACAAATTCGGTTCCATTATCTGTATGAATGCGTCGGACAGTAGTGTTGAGACGCACTTGAATCATCTTGAGAATTCCTATGATGAATTTAGTTGCCTCATTTTTTGCTTTAAGAAATTTCACCCATGTAAACCGAGAGTAATCATCGACAATGACGAGGATATACTTTTTGCCACTAAGACTTTCAACACGCATTGGCCTAGAAAGATCCATATGCAACAGATAAAGTTTCTCTTGGTTGGTGTCTTCAGTCTTGGGTTTGTAAGACTTCTTAGTGCTTTTCCCCATTGTACACGCGGAACACAAATGATCCTTGTGAAATGATAGTTTAGGAAGACCACGAACAAATTCGTTTTTCGCCAAGTGATTAATAGCGTCAAAGTTAAGATGAGATAACCGTCGATGCCATAACCATGACTTAGTCTTCGATGCTTTGGAGAGAAGACATACGGGAGAAGCGACCATCATGTCTTGTAGAGACAAAGTATACAAATTATTCCCTCGAGTACCTTTCAATAAATCAACCCCTTCCAAATTACAAATGAAGAAGGTATGCTCTCGAAAAGCAACTTCTAGGTTTGCATCACAAAATTGTCCCACAGAAAATAAGTTGTGACCAAGACCTTCCACGTAATACACTCTTGAAATTATAACATTCCCAATATGATATTCACCGTAACCCATTATCTTTGCAATATGATCATTTCCAAATCAAACCGTACCAAGAAACTTGCTGACGAAATTTCTGAGCTGAGAGCGATCTCCGGTCATACGCTTGGAGCAACCAGAGTCCAAATACCAAAGAACAATTTGGACCACCTGTTTTCAATAACAACAGTAGACAATGCATTGGAAACTATTGGTTCCGGAGTGTTAGCAGATACAGATATAGAATTATCATAATTGTTAACATTTTTTAGACCCTTAGATTTCCTGCATTTTCTAATGTGAGTTTTAGCACTAACAGGTTTTACTGTTCCAAATTTCTTAGGTTTTGGATTATTCGCGGGCACTACAGTGGGAGTAGACCTATTTAAAGGGCACTTGGTTCCTACAGTAGTGTCAGTGTTCCTAGTTAAAGGACACGCTTGTGTTTTGGTAGCCTTGGTACTCCTAGTTAAAGGGCACGCTTTCTTCACTTCAGTGGGAGTGATCCTAGTTAAAGGGCACGTATTTCCTACTATAGTGAAAGTTCTACCAGTGGGGCTCCACATCTAACCAACTTGGGTTAACACTTTCCCAGTCGGTTTCCATTCTAATCCATTTTTCCGGGCATGCATCTCATTCACATGGTCAATAAGGCAAGAATCATGACGACTAGAAAACATACATTCATTCTAATTCCAACATTTCATATTAGAATTCACACTAGGCTTAGAACGCTGCACAACCGCAGAGCCTTTAGGTTTAGCTACATGATTCTTTTTATTCAAAACAGAAATAACATTCCTAGGATGGGCTTCTACTTTCTTCTTCACTTGACTACTAGATGGGGGCAAGATCCTATCATTCTTCTTGTTTCTCTTAAGCTTAGATCTTTGAGCCTTAGTAGTGGTGCTTACTCCTGTAGAAGGCAACACGGGAATATTAGAAGCTGGTTTTGGTTCCGCCTTATCTTTAGTGACCAAAGTTTGAGATGGTTTAGTCCTAGGGCCCTTGTTAAGTGGTGTGACGGATATAAGGTTCCTTTTGATTGCACTAGAGGACGATGCTGAGACAGTGGCTGCGTTATCCACAACATTCTTACCTTTTAGAGTATGAAGTGTTTCCTTTAACTCAGCCAAGACCACATTTTTATCACAAATTTGTTCCCTCAAATAAGATATTTCCACCGACTTTTGATTCAATTGTTCAATCAACGATTGATGCTGTGCAGTGGTATTAGCACATGCGGGCTTTACTGAATCGAAGAGTCGTGTATTTTTCTGTTTTAAGTTATCAACTTTGGACAAAATCTTGGAAACTCGATTATCTAGATCAAGTTGAAAATTCTCAGCGGCCTCAAGTACGTTCACACAGTTAAGCTCTTAGATTTCTCTATTTCTATCGGCAAAGATTTAGCAACTTTGTCACTTGGCTGACGCTGTTTTGATTGTAAATTCAATCGAAAATTCTTTTCAAAGTTTGCATCATCGATATTAACACCTTCGACTGACGTTTCAAAGATTTCTTGAATAAATTGTTGCTTGCATTCAAGCGAAATACAATGTGTTTGAATCTCATCAAAACATTTTGAAAGCGAAGAATATGAATCTTGAAGCTTTAAAAATTCAGCGTCAGATTCGTGACAAGTACTATCTACCACATTATCTATAGATTCAACATTATGCACAATAGAATCATGATCAACACTTTTATTCACACAGACGGAAACTATATCATGAGACATCACTTGCTTCAGAAGCTGTTCATTTTGGCGTGAAACCCGTTCTATTTCAAGTAAACTGTTTTCATAAGCATCTTCCATTTCATTGAAAACACGTCTAACTTCTTCTATTTCCAAAAGCAAATCTTGATCAAGATTACTAAGACAAGCTTTAACATTCTTTACAAACGGAACAATTTCGTCTCGAAACGCAGCTCTAGTGTGCTCAAAGTTCCATTCACCTTCCGCTATGGCCGAGGCCGTCGTACGTTCTAAAATGACCTTGTCAAAATCGGCTAAGTGTTGGTGAACCGTATTTAAGTTAACGGACGCCTTGCTTACCGGTGGAATTAAATTTGTTAAATCTGTTTTGACAAGTGTAGGAGACGTACTAGGAAGGTTTTCATTTGACAAACCTTGGAGCACAAGAACTGTCAATTCTGCTAATTCCTTTTGTAAGCGAATGCGTGTCTTTTTCGAAAATTGATTTTTGTTATGTTGATCATAATCAATTGTATGGAATTTTGAAAGCATTTTAGAATGAGTTTCATCCGCAAGTGACTGTGTCTCCTCAGTACTACGAACAAAAGGTGCTTCTTTTGATTTGCCAATTATGGTCATATCATAAAGACACGGAATATATTCCTGAGCTTGTTTTGCATAACCGGGATTAGGTGGTAAATCTTGAAGACGTTTATGTTCGAGTTCTTTAAATGATTTAGTTAAAAGATGAACCTTTTCTGTGGAAGCGTATTGTTTTAAAAGCTGTTGTTCTTTGAATTTAAGAAGTTTGGTAGCATTAATTTCCGATTCAAATTTTTTAGACTCGAGAGTTTCGAAATCCATTTTAAGTTTCTGAAAATCATTGACAACCGACTCTTTTGCTTTTAATTCATTGGAAAGATTAGCTTTTAATGATTCTATTTCTTTCAAGTGTTCAATCTTTTCAAAACGAAATTGGTCAAATTCAGAACATGTTATTTTCTCTGCTTGAGGGACCATTTCAAAAGTTTTGACCTTTTCTTTATGCAACGCAAGCTCAGTAGTCAGGGTGGAATTCGTATCTACTGTTTAGGCACCATGACCAAATCATGTTGAGCATAAGATTCCATACCCGTCGTAGCATTTGGTTGAGGTTCACTCAAATGTGTAGGATTGGATACCACATCATTTAAGTTACTAGTCCTCGAATGCTGTTCGAGGTTGTCATTTTCATGACCAACTTGATGTTGGTTATCATCAATATTATTAGATGTGGTTGGTACCTCACTGACGACATCAGAACCATAGTGAGAGAGATTAGCAACGAGAGCAGCTTGGGCAGAGTGAATGTCATCGCAATCCGAATCGTATGCATCAAGATCGTCCGCTTGATAAGCTACATTAGAAGTGGAAACAACTGCAATGCCTTCAGTATCTGCTGCCCCTGGGTCTGTAAGAAATGCTAACTCCTCTGAATCCAAATTTTCCCCTTAGACTGAGCATCAACCAAATACATCTTCTCACGAAACCATGCATCATCCCTTCTCCTTTTCGGCTGAGTGCATTCCCTAGCCATATGACCTTGTCCTCGGTAATTATAGCAAGTCACAACCTTTTTAGGACCAATAGGACTTCCATTTCCACTAGCTTGGGAATTCACAGCTTGATTGTTCCCAGTCCTTGTAGGAGGTCCATATGAATTTTGCCTTCCCTGAATAGGTTGCACCGTCACTTGACCATCTTGAACAGTGGCTTGTTGTCGAGGATTTGAAGAGGTGCGGAGCTGATTGTTTGTTGGTGGAAATCCTCTAGTTGCAACAAGTTTTGACAAGTAGGCAGTGAGATGGTTTAGTACATCAGCTGGCGTATCATTTGGAGTAAAGACCGGTGCTTGGATTGGTGGAAGTTGATTAGAGTAGAAAGCTTGTGCTGGTTGTGCTTCTATTGGAAAATATCCTTGCTGAGGAGTATAGCCCATTGGAGAAGTGTTGGCTTGTGATGGTGATGTCTGATATGTTGGTTGTTGTGGAAATGATTGTTGATGAACACTTTGTTGATATGCTTGTTGTGGCATCATTGGTGGTTGATAAGATGGTTGCTGTGGTTGCTGATAGGTGTGTGGTGGTGGCTGCTGCAAGTATGATGGTTGTTGATAAGTATAAGCCATGTTTTGTTGAGAAGCATACATTGCAAGTGGATCATGAACTTGAGGTGTAGACAACCGAGCCTCGATCACATGGCATTCGTGTTGTTGAAGAAAGGCTTGAAGTTGATCCACATTGGTGTTATGAAAGTCCTTAGCCAATTTAACATCCGTCATGTATTTTTTTCATTCTAGAGGAAGAGTGTTCAAATACTTGGTGTTCAATTGAAAGGTAGGAATTGCCATGCCATAGATATTAGGCTCATTCAACAATAGGGTAAATCTCAGATAGTAATCATTGAGAGTCTCCACTGGCACATTGGCAAACTTATCAAAAGTATCATAAAGCTTACACTCTCGTTCTTGTTTAGTTAACGAGGTGCCTTGCATTAGAACACGAATTCTATCCCATAACTCTTTGGCAACTTTATGTTTGCTGACGAGTTTGTAGACATCTGGAGGAAGGGCTTGGAGAATGATATTTGTAGCTTGTTTGTCACACTTGTCTTGTATCTTAGCATCTCCAGTTAGTTCACCCGTTGTGCGAGGAAGAGTAACAGCACCTTCCGTCACATTACCATATACCAATGGTCCATTGAGCACCGATGCCCAAATAAGATGTCCATTTTCCCTGTTCAACATATAAAGTTCCATTCGGGAAGCCCATTCCTCATAAATAGTCTTCACCAACATTGGTGGACGATTATCCGTACCCGAGAGGATGGACTTATCCGTAAGAGATGTATACACCATTTCAATAAGTTAAGATTTACAAAGTTGATCGATCAATGAAAGAAAGTAAATGTATTTGTTGTTGTGTGTTAAAGCCGAGAAATAATGTTGAAATCCCCTAAATTATGTCCTCGATAAACCAAAAAATCCAAGTCAAAATTGCACAAAAATTTCCAAAAACACGTTTTTTGAAAAAATGTTGGATCGCAGTGGGGATCGTACTCAGATCGCACTCGTGGATCGTACTCTATGATCGTATTCAGATCGCACTCCTTGATCGTACTTGGATCGAACTCCCAGATCGGATTGCGATCGTACTCCCCTATCCTAGTCAGTGATCGTATTCTGATTGAAACCTTAATCGTACTCTGCAATCGTACTGATGGATCGTACTCTTCAATCGTATTGATGGATCGTACTCTGCAGTCGTACTGATGGATCGTACTCTGCAAGTGATCGTACTCTGATCGAAGTGAGCTATCATACTGAACGATCGTACCTTGATCGTAGTGTGGATCGTACTAAGCAATTGGACTTATGGATCGTACTAAGGATCGTAGTGAGCTATCGAAGTCAAGATCGTAACTTAGATCGTACTATTGATCGTAGTTAGATCGTAACAATAGATCGTGACTATGGATCGCAAGTAGAAACCCCCAGGGTTTATGCAAACACAAAGTCAGATCGTACTGAGGATACCAACTTACCTTTTTTCTCGGACAGTACATTAACACAATCAATTCAAGATTCTAAGCCAAAAAAAGAATCAAACACCCAAAAATTTTGTGTTTTTAACCCAAATAACAATACCAAATCACTATAACAAGTAATAAGATGAAGTAAATCAAGATTAACTCATAAAAACACAAAAAAAAATTTGGTTCGTGTCAAAATGGATCAAATATGGCGAGAGAATCAAGAACACAAACACAAGAACTAAACAATCATCCCATAGCTCTTGATACCATTTGTATGATATGTAAATCTTGCTTATGTTTTTAGAGAGAGAAAGAGATAGAGAGATGGTGGATTTCACACTTCTAGAGAGAGAAAGTTTAAGAGAACTATGTGTTATTTAAATGAAATCACCCACACACCCTCTCCATCTAAGGAGAGGGTTTATATACCCAAGCCTTGTAATGGGCTTTGGCTTACATGTTTGGGCCGGCCTACACATGTTGTAGGCTAGGCTTAGGCTTGTTTGTTAAATAACGATGTCTAGACTACGAGCTACTACTTAGTATATTGTTGGAGTGACCGAATCTTCCTAAATACGTAAAAATGTATTTCCAACATACATGTTAACAAAAAACCACAGGAAAACATAAAACATAATTTAGGTTTTACAGAAAAAGTTCTCCCTTGCCTCATTTTTGCTCTATTGCCGCCGGCCAGCTCAAGAACAAAGGAGAAACCGGACGATTTTGGTTGTTGATTTATTTAGTGTACGTGATCGTGATCTTATTTTCTCCTTCCACAAGTTCGGTATAGTTAAACACCTTTTCTTTTCTTTTAATTCTTATTGAATTCATGTTTTTATTTAATTAATCTTAAAAACAAGTAATTAAAACAAGTGGGATTAATTAAAACATGGAATTAAGGGGGTGTTTGTGTTTGTTTGTTTCGGCCGAGCACCAAACCGAGAGCATGGGGGGCTCTCGGTGGTGTTTGATTTGCCCAACCGAGACCTCATGGTCTCGATGTGGGGTTCTCATGGGTCGAACGCAAAAAGGGGACCCCCGACTTAGTGTCGGGGTGGGGTTTTGTGTTGAACCGAGTGCCAACCGAGACCTATAGGGTCTCGGTGGGGCTTGGTGGTGCTAACAGTAGGAACCGAACATGGGCAGGGGGAACCGGGTCACAACCGGTATGAACCGGTGTGAACCAGTGTGAACCGGCAGAACCGCAGGTGGGAACCGAGCCGGCAGCAGCTAGCCGTGGCTCGGACAGTGGCAACCGGCTAGGCCGGGTTAGCCAATGTCAAGGGTGTTTGGCTCGGCTTATATGTGACCCCGGGCTTCGGGCTCGGGTTAATTTTTAAAACACGGGATCGGGTTTCAGGATAATTATTAAAATCAGAAATATGTTTACTTAAATTAATTACTAGAATTTTTAATGTAATTAAATTCATGACTTGAGTTAAATATTAAAATTAATATTTCATGTATAACCTAAAGTATTTTACTTAGCTTAATTTAATTGAAACATGTATTTTAATTAAATTCTTATAACATATAGTTTAATTTAATTAACCAAGTTATTTATTTAATAAGCTATAACCATGACTTGTATTATACTAATTAAACTTTACTTATTATTATAATCCAGCTTATTTTTAATTATGGAAACTTACTATTTTTGGGAACTTTCTATTTTTAGAAACTTACTATTTATGGAAACCTGCTATTTTTAGAAAGTTACTTAGCATTACAAAACAAGTATTATAAAAACTAATACATGAATAATACACAACAGAACATCAGAATAACTACAGCTAACACAGTAAACAGTAAAACATGACAGAATACGTATAACAAGCTAATAACACACAGAACCAGTAAAACACGTGTAATTAGACAACTCATACACGTTCCCATTCTTATGTAGTATTATCCGTCAAGGCGGAGTAGTTTCTTCAGTGTTTTCGTTACAGATTTCCCGTCCTTCAGTAAGGACAACTTCTTCCTTTATTAGGATTTCCCGTATGCAGCCAACTTTTCCCCAGTAGTTACAGATTTAAATTCTTATGTTTTATTAGTTACCTTAGCCATATACATGCATGACCAGTTTCACCTAGTTATGGAGGTACTATAACCATAACACTAGAGGCACTAGTGTTATGACTTCACCTCGACGGAGTGATAGCTCGTGGCGTCCCTTTCAGTTGTTTGACCATTATTATATTATTATTATCATGTGGGGCGTATGGGTGCATCCTAGGTTCAGTTTCAGTCAGGATTTCATGGTGAATGTGGTGTGTGCCTTGCATCCTTCACAAGGAGCTGATCCCTCCTACCCATTACCAATTAATAGAGGCATCCCCTATCATTTGCATGACGAGGTCACCCCTCCAAGTATTCATGCACGTTGTTGACCTCATGACCTATATTGGCTTTTGGTATATTAAACTAATACAGATTTTTATTAGTAACATAAGCTATGTGTTCAGAACTAAAACTAGTAAACATGACATACAACTAGGTTTTCCCACGACTTATTCATTTCCGCTGCAATTCATGCTTTATATGCTTTCATTCCTTTATGTCTTTACGTTAAGCTATATATAATTATGCACTAAGCGTTATGCTCAGCCGTTTTCCATTTCCATGTCCCCAAACGGCAGGTACTCAAGGTCGCAAGTAGGAACTCCAGAGTATGTGCATTCGGATTGGAAGCTATCCGGCCTCTTTTACCTTATGCATTTATTCCTACTTTTCATACTTTATTTCATTTGGACATTGTTTAGTCCTTTCATTTACAGTACTTAATATTGCTTGTTTGTGAGTTACTTGACTACCAATGTTTGATTCCGGTATTTCTATTTATGGTCATGAATGTTTAGACATTTACCTTGCATGCTTTGATGACACGGCATAATTTACTATAGCATTCCATCTTAACAAATGGGGTGTTACAATTTATTTTGACTGAGATGTCTAAGAAAACTAAGGTTTTTTTGTGAGACTTAGCACACGTCATGGTGTACCATGAGCCATACCCCATTCTTTCCTTGACTCTGATCATCTAGGGTCCAATATAAGTTTGGTATAACTAAACACATCTTACTACATTTAGAGCCCATTTGTATGTAAGATTTTTGAATAATTAGAATTTCAAAACAAAAGTTTCCTATGATAAAGTATTTAGGGCCAAATAACCAGTGTAGATGTAGCTTCATTGAACTTACTCAAAATAGGTAATGTATATGCAAATCTGTAACTGACTAGAGTTTACTGAAGATACTAGCTCATTACTTAAGTTCTTACGTCTTGACTTTTTAGCTATAAATATGTATGGTTTTTAAGGATAAAGGTTTAGTCAAATAGCAAATGTGGGTTAGTTGCATATAAAATGTTATTTTATTTTATTGCATGTTTGTTGAGCATGATTTAAATCACAGATTTATTGCATCTGGAACATACTTCAAATTCTTCCATGTTTGTGTGTTATTAACAAGCATTAAGTTTGCTTCTTTTTGCCATCTTATCATCTTCTAGTATCTCTTTTCACATATGCTTAATTTTATGTTACTTGCATTATGAAAATAGCTTCCATGTATCTTCTTGAAACGGTCACTTATTTCTACATGTTACTCCATTATCTAATGCAACATCAGGTGGTTTGTCTGAGATACGATAAATGGTTGTTTTACAATAACACTTGGCCATAAATCTTCAAGTGTTCACAGAGTTTTGGTGTTTTATTTTCTTTATAAATGATTCATTAGCTGCTTAGGAATTAATACTTACTTTGATGGATACTACTTTTTTCTGGTACAGGTAATCCTCGGACGTGAACCAACTAGGAAGAAGTTGTTTCGTGCCCCCTTTTCTAATGAACGAATTACCCAAATTGTTGAAGCTGCAAATGCTTATGTACTATATTCTACTTCTCTTTCATGTGAATTATGCAAGAGTTTTGAGTGCTATCAGAATTTGGTTGAAATCTCTGAAATGAAATATTTTATTTCTTATTGAATTATACCTTTTGTTACAAATATTTGTCTCATTAATTTTTTTTACTTTGTTTTGAATAATGTTGAATCTTTTATATGAAAATGAAGTGTTATGATTTTACTTATCAGTTGACTAGTGATATTAACTAAACATGTTTATGGGACAAAGAATTCTATATATGAGATCATTTTACGACACAAAATTTGGCCCTAATTGTTGATACAAAAGATGGATGGACCGAGCTAGACCCGAATTAAGCTAAATTCGGGGTCTTGTGGACTCTGGTTCTTACACCAAGTGAATCTTGTTTGAAGACCCTGCACACTAAATAACAGACACCGTTAGGCTTACCGTGGGCGCTTGTCCCACGATTAGAATCCGACGTAAGAGTAAGTAATCGGTTTGAGTATATGTGAGGGTTTTTAGAGTATTGTGTATCATACCTTTGTGAAACCTCGAGGGTTCCTTTTATACCCGAGAGAGTCCTGGTTGTGCTCTCCTATTCTTGCGGCCGAAGGAAGAGATAACAACCTAAAATAGCTTTGATCCTTATCATGTAACTAGGGTATGTGTATATCCCTTTCCCTTAGGCAAATATAATCATAGGATAGATTATATTCTGCTCTATCCTGTCGTAATGCGACGAGGATTCGGTTAAGAAATCAACCGTTATGCGGCAGTGGCTTACCGGGCCTCCTAGGCCTTGCGCGCGTTGTGAAGTACTGATCCATACCCAATGGATAAGGGTAGTACCCGTGGGTCGGGTTATGCAACCCGAATAGGGACTATACGTCATCATGTCCCCCAGTCTAGTAGTCGCAGGTTCTAACTGCGGCTACTAGACTATTAGCCTGCCAAGTGGGCAATCGCAGTGATCAATATACCATAAGTTTCAAATTCTCCCGCCAAGGTCACATACATCCCCCCTTTTACCTAATCCCCTTGAAAACCAAGAGAAACGCATGCCACGTCATTTTTAATATTGACCTTCCATCGTCAGATGATGAGAGTCGAATATACGTTGCATAGATCTGAACAATGAGACAGTAAATCGGATGCGTATATATATACCACCGCCGCTTTTTGACTGCTCATATTCTTCAGTAAAACACTTCCATTATCAAGCTCTCTTTTTTTCCATCCGAAGCAAGATACTCCCAAGGTATTTATCTACGAATCTATATAGTTTTGATACGTGTTTTCAATCATGGTCAAACTATTATCGGAAGTTACATCTACTATCACGGTCGAGGAACTTGACTGTTTCATGACGGTCAACTATATCCCCCACTATCTGCACCCTGAAGTACCGAACGCCACCGGAACATTAGATAAGCACCCGAGGGTAAAGTAGGAATGTACACCAGGTTTTTTGACTATGCTAATCACCGAATCCCTATGTCGCGCTTCCTTATAAGCGTGCTGACGCATTATGAAATTCATGTGTCACAATTACACTGCATAGGAGCGGCTAAGATTTCAAACTTTGAAATCAACTGCCGTACACTTTCCATAGAACCCACCGTCAACCTATTTCGTGCCTTCTACCAACGCCTCTTATCAAATGGGTGGGTTTCTTTTGCCAAACGAAGGGGCGGGGGTTTCTAATGCTATTTGGAGAAAGTAGATTCGTTACGAAATTGGAACGACTCTTTCTTTTGTATCGACGAGGCCGCCTACCCCTTTCAATACCCATTTCTGACCTCCGGAACATTGAGGAAGGACCCCATGCCTGGCCCCACCACGTATAGGGTCGTAGATGCATACATATTAAACAACAACCGCATTCCCATTCAGGCCTATCTTGAAGCTCTGTTGTGTATTCTAGGACTTAGTCGCACAATCATCTGCGGTGAGCGCGAAGTTCCTTACTTCCGTAATCCTCGTGGCCAGGGTTAGTGGTCTCCTCAACCTTCTTCATACCATTTTGTAAGTATTTTTCCCCTCTTATTATATAACAAAACTTTTGTTTGTTGACAATGCTGTGACAATCCGTCAATTTATGATCGATATTTTATTCTCAAGTATTATTTAAAAACATTATTTTAATGTTTTATTATGAACTCACTCACTTTTGGGAAGAAATAAGGGTTTACGTCTTAAAGTACCATCGACTACGTCTAAAATCGGAGAAACTCTACGTTACGTGCTTACGTTTACATACACTGTTTTTGTGACAGTCCGACATTTCAAGAAATAAATTTATTCTCGAATATTATTTTGGAATTTTAATTTATGTTGGTTCATAAACTCACAAATTTACGGGTTGAAATTAGGGATTATGTGCATAAATTAACGTCCTTTACGACTAAACCAGAAACCCTAGGTTTACGTATTTATGTTTTTGAACTCCGTTTTTGATGAGACAATTTTTATTAGATTCGTTTTGTTTCGTTGATTCATAATTCATAAAAACGTTTTTCGTAAAACAACCCGAGGGAACGTAAATCGAGGAAACTAGAATCGAGGAGTACCCGTAAAATAATAGAGGTGAGACAAGTATACACTTGTCCCACCCCCTCACCATGGGCGGCAAGATAAACCACCAACACCCTTTGGTGTCATTTTCTTAGCCAAGGTTAGGACACATGTCCTTCTCATTTGACCAAAACCATCCAAACCATAAAACTAGCTAAGCAAACCACTTACTCTCATTTTATACATGCAAACGACTCAATCTCTCTCTCTTTTGCTCTCTTTATGTCGTCCATACTCCATCACCACCACCACCATTAACCAAAAATCTAGCCACAAATCTTATGTATAATCTACATATGATGAAAATCCAATGAAGGCATGATGATTTGAGGTGATCTTAACATCTAAAAAGAAGTTTCCAAAGGAGTTTAGGGCTGATTTGTTGAAGGTGTCTCCATATTCTTGGTGATCTTGAAGGAGGTCTTCGTATTTTATAAGATTGGTTATCAAAAACCAAGTCTTGTTCTCAACCTTTTCATCACTTTGGTGGTATAAAGATTGTTTCTTCCTATCCTCTTGTTATTTTGTAAAAGTAATATTGTGATTTATTTATAAATGTATATGTATATGATGATGAATGATGATCAAAGTATTATGTGGGGATCCTGTGTTAATAGATTTGATTAAAAAGACTAAAATCTACATGTAAAGATGTTAAAATCTTGACTAAAATTATAGGCTGTATAAAACAGTAAGTAACCATATGATCACTTGGTAAAAAGGCTTGGATTATTAAATATACAGTTAGATATATGATTTTTACATATGTGGTGAGTTGGCCACTCAATGGAATCATTAAAATGAGCAAGATATGATCAAAATACTATTGAAGTACAAATCTGTATAGTCTGTTTTGGACGAATTATTAGAGATACTTAGAGGATGATTGAATAGTAGCTAAAATGGAGTTATTTGTAGCACATATCATGTACTTTGTGCTTCCCAACTTTGAGCTTCTATCTCCTTGTAGAACTCAAGATATGGCAAAAATGATAGAAGTGACTTTGATAATCAGATTTGTAAATAAAACTAGATAATATAAAATGAGCACTCAAGTAATATTATTATAAAATAAATACATAAAACCCACTAACTAATAATAAGTAATATAAAATGAGTTATATACAATGGTAAATAAATTTGGCATTTTATAAAAGTACAAACTCAAATGTTTTCTAAAGTTATAAAACTATATATAAGTTTTACCTCTTTTCGGCTAAAACCGAAAGATTAACGTTTTCGCCAAATAAAACTTAGACGGTCGGACCCGTCTAATGTAACATTTTTATAAATCATATAATGATATTTAAGTACATTTGACAAGTAAAAACCGATAAACCCGAGCTTTATAACTTACGGACCTTAACGGGCCAAAGTAACCTTATTGGACTATTAGCCCAACTAGTTTGGCTAAACACTAATGGACTTACTCATGGGCTTAACCCACTTAGGCCCAAAATATGAGTATAGGCATGGTATTAAAAGTATAAATGGGCTAATATAATGTCTTGGACTTTTAATGGGATTATTGGTCCTTAATATATAAATAAGTTGAAACTAGAGTAACTAGTCTAAAATTTGACTAACACATAACACTATAATGTGTATGAAGAGATAAAATCCTACTTGATCATCATCATACTTATAATGTCATCATATATACATAGCCATTGTTTTTATAAAGTCATTGGACAAGAGTCTAAGACGAGTATTATTTGTCTGGGTTTCCGTGATTGAAGCACGTACCGTACATCCAAATCCACGATAACCCGCCTTTCCCAATCAACGTGAGTTCATGGCCTCGCACTCTTTTAAATGTTTTATAAAATGTTTTATAAACCCGCGAGGGAGATAACATGCTAGTTTTAATAAAATAGGACACCAGTTATCCCGATTATTTGCTTATTGATATGGACCCGAATGATTATATGACCCGATGAATGATTATATGACCCGATGAATGGAATTAAATGGATTATTAATAGTTAGGTTATGTCATTAAAAGTCCCATTAGCATGAATTGTGAACTACCGGGATTTGGTAGACACTTATGCATATAATAGTACTATTTGGGGAAGATCACCCCAGTTCACGCCTTGACGGTTGATCCCTGTCGTGCCACATTGTGTAACACCCCCAAATTTATACAACTCCGTACAGCGGAAGACTAGTTGGTGTTACGGGATAGCACATTACTCACATCATAGACAACGCTTAAAAGTCGCGTCTTTTTAATAATAAAGCATTTCCATTCATAAATATCAAAGTTACATCGATCCCAAGTCATAATCATCTCATACAATTTTACAAAATATTTGAATGGAAATTGTTATTTAAGTGCGGGCCATGAATTCTTGTTGTCTTCCTGAGAATTACCTTCAAGTACCTGAGATAAAACATGTTTAAGGAAAAGGTCGGCGATAACGCCGAGTGAATTCATAGAGTTTAATAAAATCCATCAATATAATATCAGTATAAAATTATTACTGAAAATCATTTTGTACAAATCTTTGTAATAGGCCATAAAATAGCCAAAGTCATTTTATACAAATCCTTATTAAAATTATAATATAGGCTTTCGCCTTCAAAATCATTATACGAACCATTGTCGTTGAAAACATCATACAATACGTTTTATAACGTTGTATAGATTAAATAAAAACCGTTATATGAATATGGTTATATAAAACCAAAACACGAACATAATATCAATAGTATGACCCCGTATTGCTAGTCAGGCAATACATCGTAATTCGGTGCGTATAGCAGTATTTCGTTAATTGGATTATTATAAGCCGCATGACATTGTTACCTTACTACAATAAACAACGGGTAGCTAACCCGACAATCATTTGCCCATCTAAATTAGCATGTCGTCACAATAATCACGCTTGTGTAAATCTTCTCATACATAAATTCGCTTACCAATCAATGTGTCACGACGGGGATCAACCGTCAAGGCGCGAACTGGGGTGATCGTCCCCAAATAGTACTATTATATGCATAAGCGTCTACCAAATCCCGGTAGTTCACAATTCATGCTAATGGGACTTTTAGTGACATAACCTAACTTTAATAATCCATTTCATTTCATCTATCGGGTCATTTAATCATTCATCGGGTCATACAATCATTCGGGTCCAAATCAATAAACAAACAATCGGGACAACTAGTGTCCTATTTCATAAAAACTAACATGTTATCTCCCTCGCGGGTTTACAAAATATTTTATAAAAACATTTAAAAGAGTGCGAGGCTATGAACTCACGTTGATGTGGGAAGGCGGGTTATCGGCAATTCGGACGTACGGTACGTGCTTCAATCACGGAAACCTAGACAAATAATACTCGTCTTAGACTTTTGTCCAATGACTTTATCAAAATAAAAATTATGTATACATATGATGATTTTATATATATGATGATCAAGTGGGTTTACATATTCTCATTTACTCATTTTAATGTTATGTGTCGATAACTTTTATACTAGTTTACTAGTTTTACCTATTTACATATTTTAAGTCCAATAAACTTATTATAAGTTCTTTAACTTGTATTAATCCATTTCATACTTGTATTATCAGTATTTATATTTCACAAGTTGGGTCCAAATGGGTTAAGCCCAATAAATAAGTTTATAAGTGTTTTAGCCCATTTTGTTGTATTATTAGTCCAATAACGTTAACTTAGCCCGTTAATGTCCGTATGTTATATAGTTCGGGTTTTATCGGTTTTTACTTGTTATATATGTTTATATATCAGTATATGAGTTTATAAAAGTTTACATTAGACGGGTCCAATCGTCTAAGTTTTATTTAACAAAAACCTTAATTTTACGGTAATAGCCGAAAAAGTCGTAAAAATCATGTTTATAGTTTTATAACTTATAAAACTTATCAAACTATCATTTTTATAAAATGTCCATTTATTTATCCTTATACATATTTATATAAATGTATTATATAAGTTAGTGGGTTTTAAGTCACATTTTATACTATTTTTATTTGAGTGCTTATATAATACTATTATACTTTAATTTCCCAAAATCTGATTTTTACTTTCACTTTCACCATTTTTACCATATCTTGAGTTCTACAAAGAGATAGAAGCTCATTTATGGACACCATAAACTAAATGATATGTGCTACAATTAACTTAGTTTTAGCTACTGCTCAATCCAACTCTAAATATCCTTAACAGTCCGTCCAAAACTGACTATTCAGATTGGTACTCTAAACTTGTTTTGATCATATCTCACTCATTATAATGATTCCATTGTATGGCCAACTCTCACATGTATATAATATCTTATACTTATTGTAAATGGATTCTACTTTATCATTTTATCAGTTCATAACTTGGTTACTTACTGTTTTATACAGCCAACAATTTAAGCAAGATTTTAGCCTTGTTTCTTATGGTTTTTCATCTTTTTAATCATATTTATCAACACTTGATACCCACACAACATTTTTATCATCATATATTCATCATATACATATACAATAAGAAAGAAAATACATGATTACATAATAAAAATAACAAGAGGATGGGAAGAACAATCTCTATACCACCAAAGTGATGAAAAGATGAGATTTTTGATGAACAAGACTTGGTTCTTGTTATCAAATCTTCAACTTTAGCAAGGAAACTTCTTGGGTCCTTTGGATAGATGAACACCTCCATGAATTCAGCCCTTTAACCTCATGAAAACTCCTTTTCATAGGTTAAGATCACCTCCAATCTTCATATCTTCAAAGGGTTTCCATCATATGTGTGAATAACACAAATTTTAGTGGTTGAAAATTGATCAAATGGGGTGTTTAAGGTGAGGATGGGACGAATTTTAGAGAGAGGGAGGAGTGTTGTGTGGTTTTTGCATGTAAGAAATGAGTTAGCTAGTTTAGAGATGGTGGTTTTGATGCTTAGTTGCTTACTATGTAAGCTTAGGACAAGTGTCCATAAAATGACACCAAATGTGGTGTGGTGTAGCAAGTTGGCCACCCATATAGATAGTGGGGTGGGATAAATTAGTTTATCCCATCCCGCTAATTTACGGGTACTCCTCGATTCTAGTTTCCTCGATTTGTGTGCCCTCGGGTCGTTTTACGAAAAACGTTTTTATAAATTATGAATCAACGGCACAAAACAAATCTAATAAAAATTGTCTCATCAAAAATGGAGTTCGAAAACGTAAATACGTAATCCTAAGGTTTCCGGTTTAGTCGTAAAGGACGTTAAATTATAATCATAAGTCCTAATCTCTTCTCGTAAATTTGTGAGTTTATGAACCAACACAAATTTAAAATCTCAAAATAATATTCACGGACAAATTTATTTTTTGAAATGTCGGACTGTCACCAAAACGGTGTATGTAAACGTAAGCACGTAACGTTGAATCCTCCGGTTTAGACGTAGTCGATGCTACTTCAAGACGTAAATCCAAATTACTTCCCAAAAATAAGTGAGTTCATAATATAACATTAAAATAATATTTTCAATTAAATATTGAGAATAAAAATATCAATCATAAATTGACGGATTGTCACAGCATTTACCCCTATACAAGATCTTTGTCCTCAAAGATCATCTTATCTTACTACTCGCTTCTTATAGAGTTAAAGCCATGTGTGTATTTCCTCCACATTCGGTCTTTTTCTCACAAGTGTAATTCACTACAATACGCGAGTTTCATCAAACATAACTACGGGAATAAGATCAGGCTTAATGTTGACTTACTTTCTCTATCCATGATGTTCACGGGTTTCTGATGAATGCAACTTTTCGCCGATCGAAACTTTACTAAGAAACAATCAGATTTTCACTTGATAGACATTTCATCAAGTTAGATATAAGAATCATAATTCACGCAGCTCTTGAAGTCCTAGGGTAGATCCAGCTTATATGCCTTTCAAACCAACTTTTACATCATCTCAATGGTCCCATACTACGGGGACTTATATCCCATGATCTTTCAGATCATCTATTCATTTTTCCAAGGTGAAAATTGTTGGCATAACTTCGCTACCCATCTGGTACTTCAAGATCTACATTTCATATTCATATAACCTCCTGCCTACTACTGGCAGTCAATAATCAGATCCTAATTTCAATAATCATTTCAGGTCTCGCGGGTCGGGTATTTTGCAAGGTTAGGTTCGCCATCATAGGAAACCTTAAACCTAAAAGACATGTGCAACTCACAATGAGTGTATGTCGGGTGTCTTTATCTCAACTCCTGCTTACAGATGCTCTAATATCTAGATCCTAACAAGATTTGATCTCGATCCTAATACGATAATTATCAATGATAATCTCTCCAAAGGAAAACGATTATGCAGTCTATTACCAAAGGTCATTCATTCAAACATAAAACAGCACTTGTATTACTTTGTATCGTTACTTTACCTCGTCCCTTCGATTGGGGTGGTACATAGTACTCTCATCAAGGTTCGTTCTCAATGATTTCTGAGCAAATCTCTGAAATTCGATGCGAAGCGGGGATCTTGATAAAGATATTCGATACATGCACACTATGTTTACATAACTCTTTTGCATTTATCATTAACAAGAATGATATTAGCAGATTTGGTCAGTCTGTCGACGATGACCCAAATCGAATCAAATTCAGATGATGACCTTTACAATAGCTAGACGTTTACTAATGTATGAGGCGATGTCTGCCTTCATAATTGCCATCAGTACAACTTCTTCAGACAAAGATACTTTTAGTCATAAATGACATAAATAGAATACTTATACTTACAAATTCCAACATAACTATATCACACAAAATTTCCATATTTAGACAATCACAAGTGGTCTTTAAAACATTTAACGCTATCGGCTTCTCAATTCTAATGGTTCACATTAGCCGCGAACCCCTTTTATTATCTATATTATCCTTTTTATAAGTATCAGCTATTTTATATTGTTCGGCAATTTATTTTTGCACCTTCATTATTAAGGAACACTTCCTAATGGATTCTTTATCTTTTATACATAATGTGTCAGTAATTACATTCACTTTCCTGATGAAATAAATATCATAACCGTATTTATTCAAAATTCTTTCTTCATATCTTCTATGTTTTAGTTTCGTCTTTACTATTATCTTTATCTGTTTTACTCAATCCGACGTCTAAAGCGTCGATAATTATTACATGTAAAATAACAATAATTATTTAATTTTTATGAAACGTAAACGTAAAAATTTTAAATTTCTTAGTTCGACCAATTATATAAAATGTTCAAAATAATTTGAATTTAATTAACAAGATTTTTGTTGATTTATCGAAAATATTTAATAAGATTCGTAAATGTTCGAAAAACCTTTGTTTATACTTTGGTCAAAGTTTTCTTAGTTGAAAAGTAAAAATTGTCGTTTCAAATTTCAAGTTATGGTTTAAATGGGTTTCCTCAATCCTTCTTAGGTTGTCTTAAGGTATGCAAAAACATTTACCCCTAAACAGAAGTTTAGTTAAATGTTTTGGTTATAAGGGAATAATCCCTCAAAAGTTCTTTGTTAAAACATTTGTCTAAACACACTTGCACTTTCATTTTGGTAAGATCCCAAAGTCTTAAATGACTTCTAATTTTTGAAGAGTCAATATATTTCATTTTCTATTAATCACACGGTCGATTAATATAAAGGATTAAGTCTTAAGTCATATGTTAAATATCAAAGTACAGGTTTTTATTGTTCGGCCAATTCAGGGCAATCTATAAATAATTATTAACTCATTCTTATTCTTATAAACAAACATATAGTTCTTAATGATCACGAGCATGAGTTTATCAAATTACAGCCTACACACGTGATTCACTAAATTTATGAATGCTACATGTGTATTAGTCAATCCAAACGTCACCACGTGAAACTCATAATGTTCATTACACGTACAGGATGTAGTGATTTGAATACATAATCCTTTTTCGCAGATGCGAAGTTGATGATAACTATGCCATGGATCAAAAACCTTGTAAATGATCGAACAAATCTTCCATTTCGAGTTATGGATATCGTTTTCGATTGTCAATTTACTCAGTTCACAGTAATCTATAAATATAAGGAAATGATAACACCGTAGCTTTTCATAATGACGAGCTTGGTAGAATAAAAGCTTTCTCCGACAACTCTCTCAGTTGTACGGTAGTTCTTTTAATTCAGATGGTGCTGCCGTACAGTGCACACGCCACAGGTGCAGCACCGAGAATATAATCAAATACCAAATTCTTCTTGCCTTAATGGCGAAAGTTTAGGTAATTCATCAACAAATACTTACTAAAGTTTCAAATAGGAAGAACATCTTTTAATAAATTCATATTAGGTTCTTCTAGATTACAATATCTATAACTAGTTCACAATCATTCACGGTAAAATTTCAAGTCTAAATGCAGGATATGGTCATCCATCAAGAGTTATTTAGATCACTTTTGATAATCAACATCTTATCATTTAGGGGAATTCTATTCGAGTTCCCATCAATTAAGACAATGTCGTCATGTCATAATCAATCAATCCATTCTACTGGCACTATCAACTTTCCAGTTTCATTGCCGTTGATAAGATGTGAACTTCTCAAAAGTCTAATAATAACTCATAATCCTTCACAAATTCAAGGATATATGGAGACACAACTAACCTTAAAAGAGTAAGGTTAACGCATAAGCCACGCGAGAGAATTTCAAAGCAGATACAGACGAAAATCATTTAATGAATATGAATATATCCCATGTTTTCATAATTTGAGTACGCATTCGAAAGCTCCTCGGATCGTTACCCAGGTCATTCAAATGAAATCAAATCAAAAGAAATGATAAGAACGTCAATACATCCAGTCGGGTATCAACGCTCGGTAATCAAATACTTTTCCTAAGAACCTCACTACGAGAGAATTGGACAAGAAAGAATTGTCAATTTTCAAATAAGACAATTTCCACGGATGAGTAAATTCGACTCAGAAGAATAGATGCTACAGGCACATATGTAGGTGTCCCTAACACTATGTCCTTATTTTTCACTTATTGCAGATCTCATAAAATTTAATCTTTCACAATCTTCAAAGAAAATGTAGCGTTTATTAATCAGTTTTATAGTGACTACTAATCAGCCTTGCATGGTCATTTCCAAATTGTATGTAGGCGCGCAACTATATACAATTTCAAGATTAACGATGCAATACTCAGTTCGTCAAAATTTTATCATCATGTTTATAATAAAAACATTTTCATGCTTAATTCTTAAATAAGAATCAAAAATAAATTTACAAAGATTTTCTTTGTTATGAAAACAATTAAGTTTTCCAAGGTGTTTTATAAACAACTTCATTTCAATAACGATTACTTATAAATCTCACTTTAAATAATCCTTTCAGTGATGAAAATTCAATCTTTATCAAGGGATACTGTTTTATCTCATAAAAACAATTAGTGATCTGCAAAAGAGTGATGAAGAGTTGTTCACCAAGAACTAACTTCAATATAATAGGAAATGAGCTTAGCCAAATAAATCATGAGATTCATGACCTTGATGGCACTCAGAAGAATAATCCACAACGTAACTCAATTCAAGATGAGTACTTGTTCAATGGTTGCATCACTAATGCGAACATTAGGATGAAGCAATAAAAGATAGATAACATCGATACATGTAGAATTTAGCAATTAAAGGTAGTCTTTTCATTAATCACAAACTAGTCGAATTGTACCGTAACACATTATGTGTCACTATGTCATACAATTCTCAGAACTCATCCTACCAACTGATATCTCAGTTAAGTTAGGGATTATTTTTAAAAGATACCACAATGAATACTAATCTACAAGAGTCATTAGGTGTTCCACATGTCCCGGAAGATCCATCGGTCCCAATTAAGAAGAAGATTTCTTCAATTTATTTCTTGGACACCAGGCATCCTCATTAGTGGACAATGGCCTAGGAACAACACTTAACACAATTAATAATCATTTAAAACCTTATAATTCAATCACAGAACTTAACGACTTCCTCTTAACAATCTCATATTCCATACAAGTTAAATTTATTATATTCAAGTTTCAATCAATTTTATACTCAATTTGATATCCTACCTCATTTTCTAATACTTTCAATCTTATTCATAAACCTTAATAGGGCAATAAAAGCTCGATATGAATCAACACTTAATTTCCAATTCTATAGCTCTTTCAACAATAGTTATCAAATGAGTCACTAGTCTGAAATGAACACACATTCAATTAGACTTCTCGGAAAGGTACTAGTGGCATGAGGCTTTTGGTTAATGGTTCCAATGACAGCCTCAAGTGCAACATTCACCCTTTCGGTTTCAATTTAAGAATTGGATGACAACGAATCAGATGACATCTTTCTAGGTGGTAACGTTTTGTCAAACTCCACTCTATAAGGAAAGATCGTCATGACATCGATATCAGTTTTAATCTCGCCAATTCTTTTTCAAAATCATAGTCAACTACTATTAACATTTCTACGAATATCAACCATTTGTTGGGATCATAAATATCCACAACTTGGTTTAGATCTAGGATAGCTAGAATTCCTACGAGAATAGCTTCGATTAATTTACTAGGGGATTTAGGGTTCCTTGTGACAATCTACGTCGTATAAATACCTCGTATAAATATTAAAATAATCATCAAACAATCATGTAATAAAATTACATCATATATATATAATCAAGTTATATATATATACTAAAATAACACTTCTCAGTCTGGCTTTGTCGGTAACTCGGGAATTCTTCGGCACCGTTATAGTCAAAAGATTTTTAGACATTTTTAGAAAAATGTTTTTAGTTAAAAGACTTTGAAATGTTTTATTCAAAACCTTTGGTTTTAAAAATCTTTCGTTCTCTATAACGAGAGCTCTGGTACCAAACTGTAACACCCCCAAATTTATACAACTCCGTAGAGCGGAAGACTAGTTGGTGTTACGGGATAGCACATTACTCACATCATAGACAACACTTAAAAGTCGCGTCGTTTTAATAATAAAGCATTTCCATTCATAAATATCAAAGTTACATTGGTCCCAAGTCATAATCATCTCATACAATTTTACAAAAGATTTGAATGGAAATTGTTATATAAGTGCGGGCCATGAATTTTTGTTGTCTTCCTGAGAATTACCTTCAAGTACCTGAGATAAAACATGTTTAAGGAAAAGGTCAGCGATAACGCCGAGTGAATTCATAGAGTTTAATAAAATCCATCAATATAATATCAGTATAAAATTATTACTGAAAATCATTTTGTACAAATCTTTGTAATAGGCCATAAAATAGCCAAAGTCATTTTATACAAATCCTTATTAAAATTATAATATAGGCTTTCGCCTTCAAAATCATTATACGAACCATTGTCGTTGAAAACATCATACAATACGTTTTATAACGTTGTATAGATTAAATAAAAACCGTTATATGAATATGGTTATATAAAACCAAAACACGAACATAATATCAATAGTATGACCCCGTATTGCTAGTCAGGCAATACATCGTAATTCGGTGCGTATAGCAGTATTTCGTTAATTGGATTATTATAAGCCGCATGACATTGTTACCTTACTACAATAAACAACGGGTAGCTAACCCGACAATCATTTGCCCATCTAAATTAGCGTGTCGTCACAATAATCACGCTTGTGTAAATCTTCTCATACATAAATTCGCTTACCAATCAATGTGTCACGATGGGGATCAACCGTCAAGGCGCGAACTGGGGTGATCGTCCCCAAATAGTACTATTATATGCATAAGCGTCTACCAAATCCCGATAGTTCACAATTCATGCTAATGGGACTTTTAGTGACATAACCTAACTTTAATAATCCATTTCATTTCATCTATCGGGTCATTTAATCATTCATCGGGTCATACAATCATTCGGGTCCAAATCAATAAACAAACAATCGGGACAACTAGTGTCCTATTTCATAAAAACTAACATGTTATCTCCCTCGCGGGTTTACAAAACATTTTATAAAAACATTTAAAAGAGTGCGAGGCTATGAACTCACGTTGATGTGGGAAGACAGGTTATCGGCAATTCGGACGTACGGTACGTGCTTCAATCACGGAAACCTAGACAAATAATACTCGTCTTAGACTTTTGTCCAATGACTTTATCAAAATAAAAATTATGTATACATATGATGATTTTATATATATGATGATCAAGTGGGTTTACATATTCTCATTTACTCATTTTAGTGTTATGTGTCGATAACTTTTATACTAGTTTACTAGTTTTACCTATTTACATATTTTAAGTCCATTAAACTTATTATAAGTTCTTTAACTTGTATTAATCCATTTCATACTTGTATTATCAGTATTTATATTTTACAAGTTGGGTCCAAATGGGTTAAGCCCAATAAATAAGTTTATAAGTGTTTTAGCCCATTTTGTTGTATTATTAGTCCAATAACGTTAACTTAGCCCGTTAATGTCCGTATGTTATATAGTTCGGGTTTTATCGGTTTTTACTTGTTATATATGTTTATATATCAGTATATGAGTTTATAAAAGTTTACATTAGACGGGTCCAATTGTCTAAGTTTTATTTAACAAAAACCTTAATTTTACGGTAATAGCCGAAAAAGTCGTAAAAATCATGTTTATAGTTTTATAACTTATAAAACTAATCAAACTATCATTTTTATAAAATGTCCATTTAGTTATCCTTATACATATTTATATAAATGTATTATATAAGTTAGTGGGTTTTAATTCACATTTTATACTATTTTTATTTGAGTGCTTATATAATACTATTATACTTTAATTTCCCAAAATCTGATTTTTACTTTCACTTTCACCATTTTTACCATATCTTGAGTTCTACAAAGAGATAGAAGCTCATTTTTGGACACCAGAAACTAAATGATATGTGATACAATTAACTTAGTTTTAGCTACTGCTCAATCCAACTCTAAATATCCTTAACAGTCCGTCCAAAACTGACTATTCAGATTGGTACTCTAAACTTGTTTTGATCATATCTCACTCATTATAATGATTCCATTGTATGGCCAACTCTCACATGTGTATGATATCTTATAATTATTGTAAATGGATTCTACTTTATCATTTTATCAGTTCATAACTTGGTTACTTACTGTTTTTATACAGCCAACAATTTAAGCAAGATTTTAGCCTTGTTTCTTATGGTTTTTCATCTTTTTAATCATATTTATCAACACTTGATACCCACACAACATTTTTATCATCATATATTCATCATATACATATACAATAAGAAAGAAAATACATGATTACATAATAAAAATAACAAGAGGATGGGAAGAACAATCTCTATACCACCAAAGTGATGAAAAGATGAGATTTTTGATGAACAAGACTTGGTTCTTGTTATCAAATCTTCAAATTTAGCAAGGAAACTTCTTGATTCCTTTGGATAGATGAAAACCTCCATGAATTCAGCCTTTTAACCTCATGAAAACTCCTTTTCATAGGTTAAGATCACCTCCAATCTTCATATCTTCAAAGGGTTTCCATCATATGTGTGAATAACACAAGTTTTAGTGGTTGAAAATTGATCAAATGGGGTGTTTAAGGTGAGGATGGGACGAATTTTAGAGAGAGGGAGGAGTGTTGTGTGGTTTTTGCATGTAAGAAATGAGTTAGCTAGTTTAGAGATGGTGGTTTTGATGCTTAGTTGCTTACTATGTAAGCTTAGGACAAGTGTCCATAAAATGACACCAAATGTGGTGTGGTGTAACAAGTTGGCCACCCATATAGATAGTGGGGTGGGATAAATTAGTTTATCCCATCCCGCTAATTTACGGGTACTCCTCGATTCTAGTTTCCTCGATTTGCGTGCCCTCGGGTCGTTTTACGAAAAACGTTTTTATAAATTATGAATCAACGGCACAAAACAAATCTAATAAAAATTGTCTCATCAAAAATGGAGTTCGAAAACGTAAATACGTAATCCTAAGGTTTCCGGTTTAGTCGTAAAGGACGTTAAATTATAATCGTAAGTCCTAATCTCTTCTCGTAAATTTGTGAGTTTATGAACCAACACAAATTTAAAATCTCAAAATAATATTCACGGACAAATTTATTTTTTGAAATGTCGGACTGTCACCAAAACGGTGTATGTAAACGTAAGCACGTAACGTTGAATCCTCCGGTTTAGACGTAGTCGATGCTACTTCAAGACGTAAATCCAAACTACTTCCCAAAAATAAGTGAGTTAATAATATAACATTAAAATAATATTTTCAATTAAATATTGAGAATAAAAATATCAATCATAAATTGACGGATTGTCACACATTGATTGGTAAGCGAATTTATGTATGAGAAGATTTAAATAAGCGTGATTATTGTGACGACACGCTGTTTTAGATGGGCAAAGGAATTACGGGTTAGCTACCCGTTGTTTGTTATAGTAAGGTAGCAATGTCATGCGGCTTATAATAATCCAATAACGAATATACTGATATACGCATTGAATTATAATATATTGTCTGACTAGCAATACGGGGTCTTATTACTGATATTATGTTCGTGTTTTGGTTTTACATAACCATTTTCATATAACGGTTTTTATTTAACTCTTTACAACGTTATGAAACGTATTGTATAATGTTTTTGCGACAATGGTTTGTATAATGGTTTTGAAGGCAAAAGCCTATATTATGATTTACGAAAAAGATTTGTATAAATTGTCTTTGGCCTATTTTATAGCCTACGACAAGATTTGTACGAAATGATTTTCGGTAATAATTATATACCGGTGATATATTAATGGTTTTTATTAAAATCTATGAATTCACTCGGCGTTTCGCTGATTTTTTAACATGTTTTATCTCAGGTACTTGAAGGTAATTCTCGGGAAGACGACAAAAATTTATGGCCCGCATTTAAATATAATTTCCATTCATATGTTTTGTAAATTTGTATGATATACTATGACCTGAGGACCTATGTAATTTGATATTTATGAATGGAAAATGCTTTATTATTAAACGATGCGATTTTTAAGCGTTGTCTATGATTTGAGTAATGTGCTATCCCGTAACACCAACGATTCCGCTGAACTAAAGCATGAATATTTGGGGTGTTACAGTTTGGTACCAGAGCTCTCGTTATAAAGAACGAAAGATTTTGAAAACCAAGGTTTTGAATAAAACATTTCAAAATCTTTTAACCATAAATATTTTTAAATAAATATTTTGAGTAAAATGTTTAAAAATATTTTGACTATAACGGTGCCGAAGAATTCCCGAGTTACCGACAAGGCCAGACTGAGTAGTGTTATTTTAATATATATAACTTAGATTATATATATATGTTGTAATTTGATTACATGATTGTTTGATGATTATTTTAATACTTATACGAGATATTTATACGACGTAGATTGTCACAAGAAACCCTAACTCCCTTAGCAAATCAATCGAAGCTATTTCTGTAGGAATTCTATCTATTCTAGGTCTAAACCAAGTTGTGGATATTTATGATCCCGACAAAATGGTTGATATTCGTAGAAATTTTGGTATTAATTGATTATGATATTAAACAAGAATTGGCAAGATTAAATATGATATCGATGTCATGACGATCTTTCCTTATAGAGTGGAGTTTGACAAAACCATACCACCTGGAAAGGTGTCATCTGATTCGGTTTCACCTAATTCTTAAATTTAAAATCGAGAAGGTAAATGTTGCACTTGAGGCTGTCATTGGAACCATTACCCAAAAGCCGCATGCCACTAGTATTTTTCCGAGAAGTCTAATTGAATGTGTGAGTCATTTCATACTAGTGACTCATTTGATAACTATTGTTGTAAGAGCTATAGGATTGGAAATTAAGTGTTGTTCATATCGAGCTTTTATTGCCCTTTCAAGGTCTAAGAATAAGGTTGGAAGAACGGGAGAATGAGGTAGTATGTCGCATTGAGTATAAGTTGATAGAAATTTGAATAAAGTAAAATATAACTCGTATGGAATATGAGATTGTTAAGAGGAAGTCGTTGAGTCCTGTGATTGAATTATAAGGTTTTAAATGATTGTTGGTTTGTGTTAAGAGTTGTTCCTAGGCCATTGTCCACTAACGAGGATGCCCAGTGTCCAAGAAATAAATTGAAGAAATCTTCTTCTGAATTGGGACCGATGGATCTTCCGGGACAGGTGGAACACCTAATAACTCTTGTAGATTAGTATTCATTGTAGTATCATTTAAAATCCCTAACTTAACTGAGACATCAGTTGGTAGGATGAGTCCTTGGAATTGTATGACATGGCGACACGTAATGTGTTACGGTACAATTTTTGACTTGTTTATGATCAATGAGAAGACTACCTTTGATTGCTAAATCCTACATGTATCGATGTTATCTATCTTTTCTTGCTTCATCCTAATGTTCGCATTAGTGATGAAACCTTTGAGCAAGTACTCATTTCGGATAGAGTTGTGTTGTAGATTCTTCTCTTTATATTCCTGAGTGCCATTGAGGTCATGAACCTCATGAATATTTGGCTAAGCTCGTTTTCTATCATATCGTAGTTAATTCTTGGTGAACAAATTTTCATCACTCTTTTGCAGATCACTCATTGTTTTTATAAGTTAAAACAGTAATCCTTGAGATTTTTTTTGAATTTTCATCACCATATGGATTATTTAAAGTGAGACTTATAAGTAATCATTATCGAAATAAAGTTGTTTATGAAACACCTTGGAAAACTTAATTGTTTCCATAACAAAAAACATCTCTGTAAATTCATTTTGATTCTTATTTCAGAACTAAGCATGAAAATATATATATTTTAAACCTAATGACAAAGTTTTGACGAACTGAGTATTGCATCGTTAATCCTAAAATCGTATATAGTTTCGCGGCTACGTACAATTTGGAAGGGACCATGCAAGGCTGATTAGTAGTCACCATGAAATTGTTACTAAACATTACATTTCTTTTTGCAATTGCGAAAGATTAAATTTTTATGAGATCTATTAGAAGTGCAAAATAGGGACATATTGTTAGGGACACCTACATATGTGCCCGTACCATTTATTTTTCTGAATCGAATTTACTCATCTGTGGATATTGTCTTAATTGACAATTGATATCCCCTTCTTGTCCAATTCTCTCATGGTGAGATTCTTTGGAAACTTATCCAATTATCAGTTGTTGATATCCGGTTTGGAGTTTCGATATTCTTATATTGTATTTTAAATAGACTGCCTTTGAGCAACGTGGGTAACGATCCGAGGTGCTTTCGAATGCATACTCAAATCATGAAAACATGGGATATATCCATGTTCGTTAATGTTTTTGTCTTTATCTGATTTGAAATTCTCTCGCGTAGATTATGCGTTGACCTTACTCTTTTAATGGTAGTTATGTCTCCAGATATCCTTGATTTTGTGAAGGGTTATGAGTTAGTATTAGTCTTTTGAGAAGTTTTCATATTATCAACGGTAATAAAACTAGAAAGTTTGTAGTGCCATTAGGATGGATTGGTTGATTAGGACATGATGTCATTGTCTAAATTGATGGGAACTTGAGTAGAATTCCCCTAAAAGATAAGATGTTGATTATCAAAAGTGATCTAAATAATTCCCGATGGGTGACCATATCCTGTATTTAGGCTTGAAATTATACCATGAATGGTTATGAACTAGTCATAGATCTTGTAATCAAGAAATAACTTAAAGTAAATTATTAAAAGATGTTTCTGTTATCTTAAAATTTCGGAGGTATTTGCTGGTGAATTACCTAGACTTTCGCCATTAAGGCAAGTTGAATTTGGTATTGATTATATTCCCGGTGCTGCACCTGTGGCGTGTGCATTGTACGTCAGCATCATCTGAATTAAAAGAATTACTGTACAACTGAGAGAGTTGTCGGAGAAAGCTTTTATTCTACCGAGCTCGTCATTATGAAGAGCTATGGTGTTATCATTCCTTATATTTATTGATTACCGTGAACTAGGTAAATTGACGATCAAAATCTATATCCATTACCCAAGATGAAAGATTTGTTCGATCATTTACAAGGTTCTAGCGTATATTCAGAAATTTGATCCACGACATGGTTATTATCAACTTCGCGTCCGCAAAGAAGATTATCTATTCCAATCACTGCATCCAGAACTTGTAATGAACATTATGAGTTTCATGTGATGTCGTTTAGATTGACCAATGCACATGTAGCATTCATGAACTTGATGAATCGCGTGTGTAGGCTGTAATTTGATAAATTCATGCTTGTGATCATTAAGGACCATCTGTTTGTTTCTAAGAATAAGAAGGAGTTTGTAATCATTTGTAAACTGTCCTACGTTGACCGAGTAGTGAAAACCTGTACCTTGAGTACTTAACATGTTATTTAAGGCTTAATCCTTTACATTATTTGACCTTGTGTGTGACAATCTAACATTTTCAGGTAGTGAATTATTTTCTCTTATAATATTTTGAAACTTATTTTTGTGTTGGTTGATGAACTCACAATTTACGGATTTAAATTTGGGCTTACCTGCATAATTTAGCGTCCTTTACGACTAAACCGGAAACCTTAGGATTACGTATTTACGTTTTTGAACTCCGTTTTTTATGAGACAATTTTTATTAGATTCGTTTTGTGCCGTTGATTCATAATTTATAAAAACGTTTTTCGTAAAACGACCCGAGGGCACGCAAATCGAGGAAACTAGAATCGAGGAATACCTATAAATTAGCGGGATGGGACAAAACTAATTTATCCCACCCCACTAAAAGGGACGGCCCAAAAGAGGACACCACATCCTTTGATGTGGCATCCTTACACTAACTTAGCCTACACTTGTAACTTAGCTTCACTTTGAAGCTTATTCACCCACCAAAACTAGCAAAACCATCTAACATTTCCCATTTACTTCCATTTTACATGCAAACAACTCACACATTCTCTCTCTCTCTCTCACCCTTGCCGTCCCACAAACACCAACAAACACCCCATTTGATCTTTTCTAGCCATAAGTTACATGTTATCTAGCCATATTATGGAGAAACCTTGAAGCCTTGATTGATTGGTGGTCGTATTAACAACAAAGGAGGTGATTTGCTTGTGTCCTAGGGTTAATTTCTCAACAAACTATCTTGGTGGTTGATGATCTTGGAGATATATTTGGTGTTCATATATTGTTGATATCAGCTATTTTTGGTATGTTGGGGGATATCATTATTGCCGAACCCCATGCCTACATTTCACAGTTTCCGTTGCCACTCTTTACTTTTCAGCCTTATTTATTATATTTGTTCACTGAGCGTTAGCTCAACTGCATTTTCTTTTCCTGCGGCAGGTTTTAAGTGGGAAGCTGGGTATTGAGAGTGTGGGTTTAGAGAGCTTACCTTAGAGTCACCCTTGAGTCGTAATAAATGTGTTGAAGACATTTTATATTTCTACAATGTACATTTTAGACCCTCATGTTTGGGATCTTTTACTCTTTTGGAGAGTTATTGTGATATTTGATAAATTAAGACTTCACTTGCGTTTATATATGTTATGATATGAAACCATAACGTGGCACTTTGTCTCTTTATCAGAGCGGGTGTTACAATGAGTCTAAGGTAGCAGCTGTTCAGGAGTGGCCAACTCCAACTACCGTTACTGAAGTTTGGAGTTTCCCTAGTCTTGCTTTTTTTATAGGCGGATTATCCCTAATTTTAGTTCCATTATGGCCCCTTTGACAGACTATATGAAGGGGAAGTTATTTGTGTGGACGGACGAAGCAAAGTTAGCTTTTCAGGTTGTCAAGGAAAAGCTTACTACAGCGCCAATCCTGGTATTGCCTATTTTTCTAAAAATTTTGAGCTTCATACTGATGCTTCTAAGGTTGAAATTGGTGTAGTTATTAGTCAAGGTGGGCGACATGTTGCCTATTTTAGTAAGAAGTTGACAAGACCGAAGTCAAGGTACTCTACTTATGACTTAAAGTTTTATGTAGTGGTCCAAGCTATGAAGCATTGGCGCCATTATTTGTTTCATAAAGAGTTTGTTTTGTTCACTGATCATGATTCCTTGAGGCATATCCGTACTCAAGATAAGGTATCACATAAGCATGGGCGTTGGTTGGCTTTTCTTGAGAAATTTTCTTTTGTGGTGAAACACAAAACCGATGCTTCCGATCGTCCTACTGATGCCTTAAGAAATAGGAATAGTTTACTTGTAACCATGCAGGTTGATGTTCCACGATTGATGTTATTCGTGACATGGTGACTGTGGACCCATACTTTTCAGTTGTTTTGCAGGATTTGCAATCTGGAGAGAAAACAGATTTTGTTATGCATGATGGGTCCCTATTCAAAGGGAATCAACTTTGTATTACTGATTCAAGTCCTCGCTTCAAAAATTATTAAGGAGTTGCATGGTGAAAGACATGTTGGTCGTGATCTCACTTTACTGTTGGTTCAAACTTCTTATTTTTGGCCTACTATGAGGAAGGAAGTGGATCGTTACGTCAAGAGGTGTCGTATTTGTCAAGTTTCAAAGGGCACGACTACTAATGCAGGACTTTATATGATTTTCCTGTTCCTTTGCAGCCTTGGGTTGATATTAGCAAGGATTTTGTGCTGGGGCTGCCTCGCACTCAAAGGGGTAATGATTCAATATTTGTTGTTGTTGATCGTTTTTCTAAAATGGTGAATTTTATTCCTTGCAAGAAGACAACATATGCAGTTAATGTAGCCCAACTTTTCATTAGGGATGTGTATCATTTACATGGTTTACTTTCCTCCATTTTTCTGATCGGGTTACTATGTTTTTAGTCATTTTTGGCGTAGTTTGTGGAAGATGGTGAATACTCAACTCAATTTTAGTAATGCTTATCATCCTCAAACTGATGGGTAAACTAAAGTTGTTAACAGGTCCCTTGGTAATTCGTTAAGGTGTTTGGTGGGTGATCATGTGAAAGCATGGGATCAGAAGTTGTGATAAGCTGAGTTTGCACATAATCATGATGTTAATCGAAGCACTGGGTTTAGTCCTTTCCAGGTGGTTTATTTTGCTCAACCACGTGGTCCTCTTGATCTTATGACTCCTTAGGTTTCTAGATCTATTTCGAAGAAAGTGCAGGATTTTGTTGAGAGTTTGCATGATGTTCAAAAATTTGTTCGTGACAATTTGGTTTGCGCGAATATGAAGTACAAGCATGATGCGGATCAAAAGAGACGACATGTTGATTCTGAAGTAGGAGACTTTATGTGGGTTGTTTTGACTAAGGATCGTTTTCCAGCTAGTGAGTATAATAAGGTATTTGCAAAGAATATTGGTCCATTGGAAATTGTGGAGAAGATGAACTCGAATGCTTATCGTTTGAAGTTACCAAGCTATATTCGATGTTCTAATGTTTTTAACGAGAAGCACTTGTTTCCTTACCATGGTAATTATTTTGATGTTGATCCTGCTGGGAATTCGAGGACGAATTTTTCCTATCCAGAGGGGGAATGATGGAGGCCCAAGTATTGAAGAACGGACTGATTTGTTTCTGGAAGCCCAAGATCGTTTGAAAAAGAGGGATTTCTTAAAACAACCATAACTTGAGCATCATAAGTCAGTTTTCAGCCCATGACTTGTCAAAACAACCGGAAAAACGAGAGGAGCGAAGCTGTAACCATCTTTCGGTTGGTTAAGAATTTTTCGAGGCCCATAAATTCGTTTTAATATCATTTATTTGTGTTCTTGTGTTATTTTCAGTTTCTGTTGGACTTTTTCTTCGGGCCACAGTCCAGCCCATTGGTATTTTAGGATTTTACTTTGTTTCCCGTCTTTACTTAAACAATATGTTGTTGGAAGAAATTGTTTCTAGTATTCATTGGAATCACAAGATCCAATTTATTTATCTTGTTTCAATCTACATCAATATTGGAATAAACTTATTGGGCTAGTTGGGCTTTAGCACCCACTATTCCTCCTATCTCCTCCAACCTATATATATATTGATGTATCATGTAGGAGCCTCATTGTATTTATGCATCCTCCTAATGTAACTCTAACTTATATAATGAATGAGAATGACAAAACAACCCTCAATGAATATTATTCCAATTACTTTTTGTAGCATTCACACTTACAAATTAATCTCCCATTACTTTGATAGTTTAACAAGTAGTACATAGAAAATTATTTTGATACAGGGAAATCTCAGATGACGAGTTTTCCTTGTTACTTTGAGACAGTTTGACAAGGATATTTTTTTTAAAGACAATTTTTTACAACTCACACAAATTATCTCACAAATTTTATCTCACATGTCTTCACCGAGACTTGAGCCCATAAATTTTAGGTTAGAGGGACACTCACATACCGTTGGGCCAAGAGGCCTTTGGTGTTTGACAAGGCTATCTTACCTTTGAATTGATCATGCTTGCTAAGAGGTGAAATCCTTGCGGTCATAGTGGCTTGACTAGATTTAGGATGCCGCAAAAGCTTGTAAGAGCTCACTATAGTTGTGTTGTAACCTCTTTACATTTTTTTCTCTAGCCTCTTGCTAGTGACTAACAAATCTACATTTAAAAAAAGAAATAAAATGTAATAACTATTTTCATCTCGCTGCTTGCATATGGGACGAGGGAATTAAATCCTTATGTTCGCAACAACATCTTTGTCAGTAACTATCATGAAATGTGTCATGAATATTCCTTTGAAAATTTTACAGGAAAATACTTTTGGAAAAATTGAAGTGAAACTGTGGTTTTCATTGAATTTGGACACAAATAAATATTATCTTGAGTTGTCGATATGAATATCATACGTGTCCAAAATGAAGCTAATGTGAATGAGATATCGAGTCTCAAATAATAGTGTTTGGAATGTAACATAAGGATGGAAAATAAGATTAATTCTATAATTAAGAATTTACAGCTTATATGTAGCTGAAACAAATTTGGCTCAAGCAAATGTACAAGCTGAACTTGAGGCTTAATGATCAATAGTTTAATGACAAAATTTGACCCATTATAATTTTCCTTTATTGCTTTGGATTATAACAACAAACATGAATCATCTGTTACAAGTTTATTTTAAACTTGATAACAATCACATTGAATGGAATTGATCATGATTAATGTGGATCTTTAAATCAGCTGTTTTATATTGTAGTATAAATTCAAGCCATCTTGGTCATTCCAGACAACACCAATAATTACACAACTTCTACCTTCTCTCCCATTATACACACAAGAAAGAGTTCCGGCAAAATCTCAAGCAAGTTGGTTATATCCGACAGTACTACTGCTTAGGCCGTTGTACCCTAGGAAACAGCCGTCGTAATTGGTAGACGTGAACTGATGAGATGGCATTTATACATGATCTCATCGTTCTTTTCGGGCTTTAAATGCATTAAAATATCATAAAATACCATATATATGCTTGTATTTGTCTACTTATGTGTTTTAGGTATGGATATCGTGAAAAAGACAAAAGATCACAAGAAACAAGGAAAAACGGACACGAGAAACGAAGCCGTACAAAGAACCGGGCCCTAGTTCATGAATTATCCAAGATAAATCCTTGAAGACTTGAAGATGTACAAGATTGATCCTCAAAATATGAAGAAATGACACTTAAAACCCTTGTATATTCATAATTACAAGTTTGGTCCCTTAAGTTTGTCAAAATTACAAAATGGTCCTTCAACTTTAAAGAATTGGCAAGATTAGTCCCTCATCAATTCTAATTTGTCAATTATGGTCCCTAATAAAGTCAAAGAACTAATGAAGACCTTTGAAGATCAAGAATGTCCAAAATCAGTCCCTCAAGAATTCAAAAATGGCAAAAATAACCCTTGAAACACTTTTGCCAAAGTTTTGGGGCAAAAGTGTAAAAATCAGAAGTTCTATAACAAAGGGAATACGTTTTGGTGGCTGAAAAACTTGATTTATCCATTTCACCAAAACACAAGGGCCAAAGGTGTTCAAATGAAACTTTCAAACACTTTTTGCGCCAAACAACTAAACATTCCACCAAAACCGGATCAAAGTTACTACTATTCACCCACATGAACCCAGGATTTACCTTCACTTAAACAAAGGGTAAATCCAAATTACCCAGGCACATGCTTGATTCACACATGCAGAAACCTATCCCACACACAAAACCCTCACCTCCACTCACCAAAGGGCCCCACACTCAAGGACGTCCACCCATCACCAAAACACAAGGGCCAAAGGTGTTCAAATGAAACTTTTAAACACTTTTTCTCATTGTAATCTTAGCCTTTTTCGCCTATATAAGAACTCCTAAACTTGTGAGAGAGCCTTGTTCCAGTTTTACCTTTTAAACATTGTAATTCCTTTTTAAATTTAATAAAAGTTGGTATTTTGAGAAAATTGTAATTCCTTTTTATGTTTTTGAAAGTTGGTGTTGTTTAAGGGTAATTCTGAGTTCCATTATATGTTATAAGTGTGCTTGAATCTTGTGGTTCAAGGACATTTATGTTTAGTAAGGTTTTCAAGTTTGAAAAAAGCTTAAAAAGTGGTTTCTGATTTTGCTATTTTGCTTGTACTAATCCTTAACCAAAAGCTATAAGCTCTTACAAGCTTGTTGACACCAAGCTTGTGAAGGGATTGGAGCCTTTGGTTGGGCTGTTTGTTCATTGTGCTGAAGAAATCAAGCCCTTGAGTTTCCACTTTGAAACATCAACCAAGGCAGTCATCCATCTTTCTTGTTGAAGTACCTTGGTCTTGTTCTAGTTGTTGAACAAGGTCCAAGGAGCATTCTTGGTCCTCCTAGGATGTTGTGGAGGACAGGTATAAGATCTTGTTAAGATTCCTCTAAAAAAATCACATGTTATGGTCTGTTTTATGTTTTGCTATGGGATTTGGTGATTTTGTGTTTGTGCTTTGTGTTTTATGGTTGGTATCTGTTAGTTGTCACCTAGTGTAGCTATTTGATCATTAAAATCAGTAGGTTATTTGAAGGATTAAGAAGTTTGTTTGAAAAGTGCTTAATAAAGGATTTTTTGGGATTACTGGTTCATAAGGCCTTGTGCCCTTGGTTCTTAGGGTTTGGGAAGTCTAAACAAGTCATTTTGAACAAGTTTTAGTCATTGGTTAAGTTTCTGAAAGTTTGGAAAAGGGATTTCAAGTTTTGTAAAAATATGATAAAAGGTGTTTTGAAATTGGTCAAACACATCAGATCCAATAACTTCTTTGTTTGTTGGATCTAAGGTCTGAAATCAGGTTTGGGAATAGTTTAGGTGATAAGCTATCTATTGGTTATCTGGTTGTTGAATTTGGTTGCTTATTGAGTGTGCTATAGCTTATCAAAGTTGGCTGAAGTGGTCATTTGCATCAGCAAAGTGACCACCTAATTTGGTGCTTGCATTTATCTCTAGTGTATGCCTTGTTGTTTTATTGCTTGGATCTTGTTATTGTGCTGCTTGTGAGTGAATTTTGCTATTTGGTGTGTCTTTTATCTGGCTTATAAGCTAACTGGCTTATTAAGCCCTTATTGCCAAAATCTGTCATCAAAAGGTCAACTGACCTCTTGATTCACAAGGAAACCTCCTTGAGTTCTTTAAAAAAATTTCTTATAACAAGCCCTTATACCATCGCTGATCATTTGGTTAACTTTAGAGTACTTTGACTTTTGGTCAAATAAGCACAAATTGGCTTATTTTTGAGAACTGCTTATTGGTACATGCAACAACTTGGTTTTTGTATTAGAACTCATTTTTCTCAGCTTAATAACAAGTCTGGAAGGTTACAAGTCTTTTGGTTAAGCTTTTGCTAGAAAACTAGCTTATTTGGCTTTTTCAGCTAGCTTATTGGTTCATACAGCTTATTCTACTTGGCTTTTTGTGATTTTCTTGATTGATTATTCTTAGTTAAGCTATTTGTGAGCTTTTGCAACAAACCAGAGCTTCTGAAACGTCCTAGAGCTCTAACCCGACTATTTTGTCGTTTAGTGGATTTCTATTTTGCTTATTTCTAGCTTATTGAGTGAGCTTTTTCAAAATTTATTTTTAAGATCTCTTAGGCATCTCAAAAGAAGGTTGTGTGTTTAAGCAGAGCTTATGGCATTGGCTTATTGCTTAATGGGCTTATTGGCCCAATAAGGATAAGCTGTTTGTTATTTAAGCTGTGATAAGCTCATATTCAGCTTTTGGGCCTTTAGACTTTTGTGCTTAGAATTAAATTTTGAGTCAGATAGGGCTTTTTCAGGTCATTTGGGCCTTGTTTGACTTTTTGGGCTAAAAAGCCCATTAAGGTTGACTGATTTTGCTTTTAGCCCATTTGGGGGCCCATTAGGGGTAATTTTGTAATTTCACTTTCATTTTCTGATTATTTAGGTTAAAATAAACTAGTTTTCAAGTTTTTAGAATTTTTTAGAATTTTTGGATTTTTAATATTATTTTAATATTATTTTATTATTAAATTTCTAATTTCACATTTTTGCACTTTTTATATTTTTCTTAGCTTAAATACATTAAAATAGAATTTTTGCAACTCTTAGATTATTTTTATCATCAATAGATTATTTTTTATAATTATTTTAAATTTTAATAGTTTTTAAATCATTTTAAATAGTTTTTCTTAGTTTAAAAATTTATAAAAATAGTTTTTAATCCTTTTAGGTCATTTTAGAGGCTTACCAATTGAAAAATCTTTATTTGGGTTTTTTGATAATTAATTTGATTTTTAGGGATTTAATTAGCATTTAAAAATTAATATTTAATTATATAAAAAGTTTAAAAAAGTTTTGATCATTGGAAAACTCTTAGTTTATTTATTTTAACTTTTGGTAAATTTTTGGTAAAATTTTGGGAATTTTTAGAATTAATTTTTAATTTTTGTATTTTTTTACGGTTTTACGTTTAGTCGTAGTAGTAAGTAATTTCACGTCTTCGTCATTCTCTTTTCTCATCCCCTTCTTTCAAATATTAATCTCAAACCAATTACGAATTATTCACACACATATACCTCCTTGGGAAACGAACTTCATTGGGCCATTAACACTTGATTTTCCTAAATCATTTGTTTAATACTTACCGCTTTTACGCCTTTTTCCTAAAAGGTCGTATTTTACCACAATCATGAACTGTTTTATGGGAACCGTGTTAAACACGGGCCTCTGCTATGTGTCTTTTATGTCATTTCTGTGATTATCGTTTGTCCTTATGTTCTATTTACGTTCGTTGTTTACTTTTATACTTATTTGTTATGATTGGTATTTGTTTACATGTTGTTTTGACGAATTATTATTAATGGGTATGGTACAATTCTCCTACAAATACAAGTTATTTTGTAAGAGAAAGAATCATTTTGTAACTTTAAAAATACCACTAATCATATGATAAATCATTTTGTAAAACGTTTTGTTACAACCTGGGCATCGGCATCGGAAGGTGGAAGAAGGGTGTTGTGTTTTATCCAGGACAAGGGAAGGCGAAAAGAGGAAAAAGGTTGTTGGATGCGGTAGTAAAAGGCAGCAGAACTCCGTGAGTAGAAGACGGGTTTGCGGTAGGGTGAAGATATGGGACCCCGGAATCAAGAGTGTTTTTAAGATGTCACCTTGAGGGCAAGGTGAATTCGAAGGAGTGGGGAATGATACGCCCCGGGCTCGGGCCAAACGGGCCACATGTATCTTTTATGTTCAACTATATGTTTGTGTCGTATTAGAAATATGTTATTTGTTTAGGGATGCCTTGTCTTACAAGTTATGTATACCAAAGGTTTTATTATTAATGAATCAATCAAAGTTAATCAATAATTATCTAAGTCTCCTCGTATCTCTTTCTTATCGAGCCAGTACACGCTATAGTGGTGCCCTATCCCGATACTACCCGAGAGGGTCGTATCAATTGGTGCTTTCATTGAGAGCCCTCAACTCGTTGGGGGGTTTTTGATTTAGGGTTCCAATCATCATAAAAAAAATTGTTCACCGAAAAGTTAGTGTTTACCAACCGTACTGTTCATCGTGCACCGACGGCACTATTCACAATCACTGTTCACTGGTCCTGTTCATCGGGCACTGTTCATCGAGTACTGTTCATATCCGAAAAAATTATTTTTTTTCTTCGATTTCTTATTAATGGCATCGAGTACTAGCAATCGGGATGCATTATCTAAACTCTTGCAAATGGGTACGGTGGTTGAATATCAAAGTGAGTTTAATTATCTTATAACACGAGTAATGGGTATCTCTGAAAGTTTACTTGCCTCGTTTTATATATCTCGACTTAAACCGAAGCTACATCTAGAATTGTTAAGGCTTTACCTGAAACCTACAACATTAGACGAAGCCTTCGTTTTAGCCCGTATAGTAGATACCCGGCTTGAGGCAATTGTAGAAGAAAAGCAGACCTTTGAAAAGAAAGCGGTTGATTCTTCTACAACATCAGGCGTGACACCAGAAGAAGTGGGAAATGTTACATCCGGACCCAACAAAGATCACCTTGAGCGTGTTGGGGAATCACAACAGCTTATTCGTGAATCGCAACAGCCTACTAATGAATCGCAACCAATAGTTGATGAATCACATCTTATGGTGGGTGAATCGCAACCTATGGTGGGTGAATCACAACCTATGGTGGGTGAATCGCAGCCTATGGTGAGTGAATCGCAGTCTATGGTTGGTAAATCGCAGCTTGTGGTTAGTGAATCATATCTTGTTGTTTACGAATGGCTTAAGAGGGCCATATGGGTTGTTTCATCCGAAGATGTAAGTGTAGAACAGGAATCCAAAAATTGTTAATAATGGAGTCCGAGAACAAGTTGAAAGAGAGAATGCAAGTGTTTAGGCATCGACACAAAATTTGGGATCCCGGAATAATGAGACTTTTAAGACGTCACCTTGAGGGCAAGGTGAATTCGAAGGAGTGAGGAATGTTACGCTTTAAATGGGTTGGGCCAAACGCGCCACTATTATCTATCTTAGGATTAGGGTTTGCATGTTTTATAAATACCATCATTGTTATCAATGTAATCAGTCAATTAAATGAATCAAGAAAATGTCTTTGGTTTTCTCATCTTCTTCTTAAGGATCTAGCATCACGCTTGAAGGGTGCCACTATCCTGATACTACCCGAGAGGGTCATATCAATTGGTCGTATTCAAAGCCTACAACATTAGGAGAAGCCTTCTACTTAGCTCGTATAATAGAGACTCATCTTGAAGCAATTGTAGAGAAAGAACATACCATTAAAAAGAAGGTGTATGTTGCACCAACGATTGCACCAGAATCAGTACCAAAGCAATTGTTCATGAAGGTTTAGCTAGTGACCCGGGCGAGGGTTTAAAAGTAGTGGATACACAGTCATTGAGTTGTGATGAGGCTAAGCGAGAATGGATGTCCGATTTTCAATCGGAAAAATCTCTGTATCACCTTGAGGGCAATGTGATTTTTGAATAAGTGAGGAGTGTTACAACCTGGGCATCGACATCGGAAGGTGGAAGAAGGGTGTTGTGTTTTATCCAGGGCAAGGGAAGGCGAAAGTGGAAAAAGGTTGTTGGACGCTGTAGTAAAAGGTAGGAGAACTCCGTGAGTAGAAGACGGGTTTACGGTAGAGTGAAGATATAGGACCCTGGAATCACGAGTGTTTTCAAGACGTCACCTTGAGGGCAAGGTGAATTCGAAGGAGTGAGGAATGATAAGCCCCGGGCTCGACCAAACGGGCCACATCTATCTTTTATGTTTAACTATGTGTTTGTGTCGTATTAGGAATCTGTTATTTGTTTAGGGATGCCTTGTCTTACAAGTTATGTATTTGGTTATATATACTAAAGGTTTTATTATTAATGAATCAATCAAAGTTAATCAATAATTCTCTAAGTCTCCTCGTATCTCTTTCTTACGGAGCCAGCACACGCTATAGTGGTGCACTATCTCTATCCGATACTACCTGAGAGGGTCGTATCACTTTTGTAGAAGTTTGTTTGTGGTTCTAGCATAGCTGTTCCTTCAATGTTAGTCGGACTCCTATACTTGGATTTCCATAGGTCATATCTGTGTATCCGACTTGTTCTTTGTCGTTCTACCAAAATTCTACGTCTTTCTCTAATTTTTTTTTTGAAAGGCCAGCATATATTAGAAAGACTAAACATACAAGAAAAAGAAGAGCCTCATTTACAACAAGATACTTGATTTATGAAGCCCCAGTACAAAAAGAAAAACTAGAAATGAGAAACAAAGAGAAAAACTAAATACAACATGAAGAGTATACCATGACAAAAGACATAAGTACGATATTTTCTAAACCCTCGCTTCAAGCAAACAATGGTCTTTGTGGTTAGTTTATCATAAGACAAATTTTTAAAATTTTTAAATTTCGTTAATCGAGTGTTTTTAAATTTCGTTAATTTTGAGTGTATGTTCAGACACTTAGAGGGAACGGTATTGCAGCGAGCTTGGCTCGCCGTGCCTAGGTGGCAGGCTCGCCGCCCTTCGCCGCTACGCCGACCCCTCCTCTCGCCGGTATTCAAATGTCACTTTGTGACATTGCTCGTTGGAAAAGAAGGTGGGGCCCATTTTTTTTATTACCGTTTTCAAACGGCTAATTTCATTAAAAAAAAAATAAAATTTTTTAAACTTTTTATTTTTATAAATACCACCCAAACTTCTTTAAAAACCACACACAACAAAAACATTCAATTAAACTTTCACAAAAAACTTCAATATGAGCACCTCGTCGGATTCGTACCAGTCAGATATCGAAAAAATGGAAGAAGTAGAAATGGTGTGGAAGATTAACGAAGAGGAAGAAGATGAAGTTCATTCACATCGCAGATACATTTGGCGTGAACGTGACGTCGCCGAACAACGTTTAATGGAAGATTATTTTGGTCCACATCCAAAATACCCGACAGAAAAATTCAGATTACGATATCGGATGAGACGGGAGCTGTTTCTGGAAATTGTTGAAGGTATTGAAACTTATTGTGCAACAAATAATCCTTTACCCAAGCATTTTCATTCTTTTACTATTCGATATGATGCTACGGGTATGAAAAGTATGAGTGTCATCATGAAATGCACATCCGCTCTTCGCCAATTGGCAAACGCCACGGTGGCGGATGGGGTAGATGAATACTTGCAAATGGGTGAACATTGTGCCCGTGATTGTCTAGACTATTTTTGTATGTGCGTTATAGATTTGTATAAGCCCGAATTTTTAAGAAAGCCTACACCAAATGACGTTCAAAACATATATAACGCACATAATACGATTCACGGGTTACCGGGTATGCTAGGTAGCCTTGATTGTATGCATTGGGAATGGATTAATTGTCCTAAAGCGTGGCACGGGCAATTTGGGAGAGGTGATAAACAACACCCAACCCTCATTCTAGAAGCCGTTGCATCATACGATTTGTGGATTTGGCATGCATTTTTCGGGGTTGCAGGTTCGAATAATGATATTACTGTGCTGCATCATTCACCATTGTTCGACGACCTTTTGGCTGACAACGAACCAGTGGCACCATATCTTGTAAACGGGCAGCTATTCGAAAGAGGGTACTACCTTACAGATGGTATTTACCCTCGATGGTCATGTTTTGTTAAGTCGTTCAGCCAAGCACGTGATGACAAAATCGTTGCGTTTAAACGGCGTCAGGAAAGTGCCCGGAAAGATATTGAAAGGGCATTTGGTGTCCTACAAGGACGATGGCGTATAATTGCTCAACCGGCGCGTGCTTGGACTGTGAACAAGCTACGCAGGGTCATGTACACGTGCATCATTTTGCATAATATGATTTTGAAGAATCAAGGGTATGCGATTTCCGAAGCAGTTGAAATGTACATCCCTCCTGGGAACCATTTGTTAAGGTCATGGGTCGAGCGATGTGAAATACGTCGCAGGAGACAAAGAGAACTCCGAGATAGAGACGTACATTCAAGGCTTCAACGGAACCTCATTGAGCATGTTTGGGCACAAGATCAACCATGAATAATCGACCGTATTGTATTTTTTTTTTAAGTAGTTGTATTTTTATTTGAAGTATTTTGTAATTTTTTATTTTATGAAATGAATTTTTATTTTGTGTGAAAATTGAAAAAGTAAATAAAATGGTGAGTGGTGGGACCCAAGTGAAGAGGAGAGAGACTAGTTGTGATAAAGGGGTGTTTTTGGAAAAGATGAGAGAAATTAGTTGGTATGACGTGGCGCTGATGTGGCGCAGTGAAGAGGTAAACACCTCTTTGTGATACCTGATGCTCTTAAGTTTCCCTTCATGTATGCAAACAAACCAAAACATTACAAACAACACTTTAGTTATACGAGTACTCTTGGTTTTCTAAAATTGGGTCAACATCAAAAGCAATGTACACACAAACACATTACCAATCACGCTTGATCACATCACCCCGATAAACCATGAAACGTGCCTGACAAATAAAAACCATATAAAGATAACTAGTACTCTGTATATGACATAACAAAACCAAACCAAGTTGTAATCTCAAAAAAGAAAACCAATTCTCACCTAATTTAGTGTGATATATCAACTATTCTAGTCACAAAGTTACAATTGGTTGTCTTGTAAACCAAGTCATGAATCTAACTTAAAGTAAAGCAACCACAAAAACATAAAATAGAATAAGACTATGGTTTAACCCACACTAAAAACCATATCTTTTATTTGAATTCAAGTATACACATTAATATAACCTATGCTTCAACTCTATAACTGAAACTGGAAGATAAAGGAAACCCATGATTTATTTTGCTTAAATATGTTAAATACTTCATGTGTTTAGTTCATTATCACTCATTAATCATGGGTTTAAATGGAAAATTGTTAAATGATGGGTCGTTATTGAAGTTTACGTAAGGTTTAATGCAAAAAATTTGCATATAAATGGGGAACATCTTAGCCTTATTTTTCAGTATCTTCAAACGTCACAAGAATCCCAACAGTTTACTACAGGTAATAATAATAGCTGCAAGTGTTATCAAAATCTTTTTATCTATTTTTATATTATAAAATCTTGTTTTTTATATACATTGCTTTACATTTGTGTGTGTGTGCTGTAAATTAAGGAATATATGGAGAAACAACCATCAATGGAGGTCCCTACAGCATCAATGATCAATGGCAAAGATGGTTTTCCAGTTCAGGTGTGTGTGTCTTGTGTTTTTGTTTTGGGGTTTATGGAATATGGAGGATCATTGGTGTAGTTAATTTAATCAACAAATATAGTAGTACTTGTTTTGAGTGTCAACAAGAAATGGTAGTTGCAACAGAGAAGTTATAATCCCGTTCTTTTTTACTATATACTGTAATTGCCAACATTTGATGCTATGCATGCTACTTAGAGGTGGTGCTAAAAGGAGCTCGTAAAGGGTCAAATGTGTGATTTTTAGTTCGGGTAAAAAGGATATTAGGATGATTATCTTTTTATAAATGGTACTCTTTTGTTTTAAGCAAATTTATTTCCATATCGCTCTTTTGAAAAGAACTCAGTTATAGCTCAAGTCGACCCATTCAAATATAGATGGGTCCATATAGAACTTAATGCTTTAGCCAAGATACTCTACTCATAAATATGCTAGTTTTTCATTCAATTCTTGTTACTCCGTATCATTTTGTTGGTCCTGTTGCTATTGTAGCACATATCGACTTCTACGAACACACTACAAATGTCACCCACATGATCTAAACATTAAGAGACAGAAGTTAACAGAACTTAATTCTTTGGCTTATTTTGCTTCAGTTACAGGAACCAAATGCGCTGACCAGTGAAAAGAATAGGCATACACCCAATATCATAGACAACCACAGCTTCTCAAATGGTTTGCATGCATGGTATGCAAACTGCTGTGATGCTTTCCTTGTTTTGCCTTCAGTCGAAAAATGTACACCAAAATCATGCAAAAGGCATGCTGTTGTCACAAACAGAACTCAAAATTGGCAAGGCTTACAACAAGATATCACAAGAAAAGTTCGCCCAGGTTCCACTTACAAAGTTTATGCTCGTGTTGGAGTTTCTGGTACCTGTCTGAAAGGTAAGGCTGATGTCATTGCAACCATTAGACTTGAATACCAACACTCGGGCGCCAAGTATCGGAACATAACAAGGTAACATTTCCTGAAACAATTACGCAATGAATAGTAGAAGGATCTTAAAGATGCACATTATATAGAATGACCTTTCTAGCATTTGGCCTATGTGCTATAAAACACAGATGAAACTGACAAATTTATAATTAAAAATGCGTTCAATTTGACACGGCTAACCAACTTGTTGCAGGACTACTGTTTCTAAGGATGGATGGGCGAACTTGGAAGGTACATTTGTTTTCCCGGATAAGCCTGATCGTATCGTGTTTTACATAGAAGGGCCGGCTCCTGGGGTAAACATTCTTATAGAATCCGTGTGCGTCTTGTGTCAAGTAAGTTGGACCAAAATCAGTAGATCATTTTATCGACCCATTTACTTAAATATTGAAAAACTCAAGTTCTGTTTGATTACTAATTTCTAGGATAAAAGTGAGCCATGTTGCTATACCGACGATAGCAACATCATAGTGAACCCTGGATTCGAGGATGGAGTTAATAACTGGACTGGAAGGGGGTGCAAGATTGCAGTACACGACTCCATGGGAGATGGTAAAATACTTTCTAAATCCGGAAAGTTCTTTGCGTCAACTGCAGAGCGCACACAAAGCTGGAATGGGATTCAACAAGATATTACTGGAAAAGTTCAACGAAAGCTTGCTTATGAAATTACTGCTTTTGTTAGAATCTTTGGTAATAATGTTACTAGCTCCAATGTTCGAGCTACGTTATGGGTCCAAACTCCAGACTCCCGTGAACAATATATTGGCATCGCTAAGTATGTTTCGTATCTTAAACTCTATCAAATGTTTAATTTTCGCACTCTTTTCGGGTTTCAAATTGGGCGGGTCAAGTTATGCACGTTTTGTAGACAGCAAATGTCGATAGTCAGTTCTGTTTGGTTTACCTAGCAAAATAATTTTTTTGAAATATGAGTTGGACATACGTAAAAATTTCAGTATGAACAATTTTTTTCCATAAATGTGTACTAGTTTAGATACAATATACATTTGACTTTTTCATTATTATTACAGAATCGTCCATTCTCAAGTTATTGGGTTGTAATTATTACCTTGAGTAGTCATTAACAATTATTAATTGTCTTTTTTCATATTGCATTGTAGCTCGCAAGTGACGGATTCAGATTGGACACAGCTGCAAGGCAAGTTTCTTCTGAATGGTATGCAGTCAAAGGTCGTAATTTATCTTGAAGGTCCACCTTCGGGCACTGATATTCTCCTTGATGGCTTAGTGGTGCAACATGCTGAGAAGATACCTCCTTCACCCCAACCAATTATCGAGGTATTTTGAGTTAATTATTAATGTTTTTGTGATTTGTAAAAAATCTGTTTCTGCATATTACTAAAATGGGACAAAACTATGTATGTCCCAGGATTTCATGTTTGGCTCATTTAAAGATTATATAAAAATGATTATTAACTGGATTCTTTTAATCAACAGAATCCAGATTATGGAGTTAACATTATTACAAATAGTAATCTAAGTGATGGGACAAATGGATGGTTCCCCCTTGGTAGTTGCGTGTTAAAGGTCGTGACTGGTTCACCTCATATACTACCACCGGCTGCAAGAGACACGCTTGGGCCCCATGAGCCTCTAAGTGGCCGTTGTATACACATAACTAATCGCACTCAGACCTGGATGGGTCCTGCTCAGATGATCACAGATAAAGTTAAACTTTATGTAACTTATCAAGTATCTGCATGGGTTCGTCTTGGTCCTGGAGCCACTGGTCCACATAATGTAAATGTGGCTCTTGGCGTTGATAGCCAATGGGTCAATGGTGGTCAAGTTGAGATCAATGACGCTGAACGTTGGCATGAAGTTTGTGGATCTTTTAGAATCGAAAAGCAAGCTGCCAAAGTGATGGTTTATATTCAAGGTCCAGCTGCTGGGATGAGTTTCATGGTTGCTGGACTTCAGATCTTTGCTGTGGACCGCCAGGCAAGATTTAGGCATTTGAAGAGACAAACTGATTTGGTAAGTTCGTTTTCTATTTCTATTGGAGACGGAATGTACTTCCAAAAAGTATGTTTAAAAGCTCATGCTATGATATTTTGATATAAATAGAGTAGTAAACCGTTAGCTAAAAGGTAAACAGGAAGGGGTTGATTGGGTTGAAAAATCGCTATTAAAGTAACTATTTTTATTTATTTATTATATTCACGTTAATTTAGGAAAAAATGTGTTCTCGATTTTAATGTATGCTTTCTTTGATTTATGCTGTCCTACAGATCCGTAAACGAGATGTCACCCTGAAATTCTCGACCCCAGATACGAGCACTATGTATAATACAACAGTCATAGTCAAACAAACTCAAAACAGTTTTCCAATTGGTACCTGCATCAACCGCACAAACATGGACAACGAAGATTTCGTGGCATTTTTTGTTAAAAATTTCAACTGGGCCGTGTTTGGAAACGAGCTCAAATGGTACTGGACCGAATCACAGCAAGGAAAATTAAATTACAAAGACGCGGACGACCTTCTTAAGTTATGTGACGATAACAACATAGCTGCTCGTGGGCATTGTATCTTTTGGGACGTTGACAACACTGTTCAAGATTGGGTCAAGAACCTCAGTAAAACAGATTTAGCAACAGCTGTAGAAAACCGAGTTACAAGTTTACTAAACCGTTATAAAGGAAAGTTTAAGCATTATGACGTGAATAATGAAATGCTTCATGGCTCATTTTACCCTGACCGATTAGGCCAGGATACACGACCCAATATGTTCAAAACCGCAAACCAATTAGACCCATCAGCCACATTGTTTGTAAATGATTACCACATTGAGGACGGATGTGATACAAGATCAACCCCAGAGAAATACATAGCCCAAATCATTGATTTACAACAAAAGGGTGCACCAGTTGGCGGCATTGGGATTCAAGGACATATTGATAGTCCAGTTGGTCCCGTTGTTTGTTCGGCTCTCGACAAACTAGGAATTCTTGGACTTCCCATTTGGTTCACTGAGCTTGATGTTTCATCCATCAACGAGCATATTAGAGCCGATGATTTGGAGGTCATGTTTCGTGAAGCTTTTGCTCATCCCGCAGTTGAAGGTATAATAATATGGGGATTTTGGGAGTTGTTTATGAGTCGGGACAACTCTCATTTGGTAAATGCTGAAGGTGATATTAACGAAGCTGGCAATCGGCTTCTTCAGCTTAAGAAAGAATGGATGTCTCATGCTCATGGACATGTCGATGAGCAAGGTGAGTTCAAGTTTCGTGGTTTTCCAGGCACGTATGAGGTCGTTGTGGTTACAGATTTCAAAAAAACTGTCAAGAAATTTGTGGTCGAGAAGGGTGATGATCAGTTGGTCGTGACTATTGATCCTTAACTGATCTAGATAATGACTTCACGAAAACATAAATTCGAAAAGAAAGTATTTCGTTTTGTGGTGTGGTTTGTTTTGGTGTTTGGGAGTTCAAGTCTAAGGTGGCGTTACTTGTGTGGTGAAAGTGTGAAATGCAAAAAAATAATAAAGTGAATTATTTTTATCTACATGTGCATGGATTTAAATTGTTCAATATGTTTTGTCTATTTTCTTAACCATAGTGATGGTCATAATTAATCCACATATGTCTCTAAGAAGATTGATAAGTGTGACATATGAACATAGAAATTGGTTTCTGTGTGTTCATGAGTGTGTGTGGTATATGTCATTGGAAACAATAAGCTACTGTGGCAAATAATGAGCTTGTATTAATCGCTGCTGCAAGAGTTTCAGCTCTCAAAAATACTGATACACTCAACCAGGCAAAAACATTATTTTGAACAAAGAAAACAAAAACAACAACTGAAAGAGCATAGTCCGAGTGTGTCAGTTCCATTCACACGAATTTTAATTGATAACTTGGATAAATTTCACCATCGAAGATGATATTATGAGATATTTTAGATACTATGCACAATTTGTGAAATATGCAAAGTAAACTAGACAATGCAAAGTGAAAACAAGAAACAGAAGAAATTAGCTTCAGGACTGCAACAAAACTGTATTCGAATCTGCAACAAAACACAGGTTACTGTCGCTTATAACAAAGACTCACACCCATCAGAATTAAATTTTGGTATTGGTGCTTATTAACCCATTATACAATTCCATCTACTGTTGTTATTAACCCATTATACAATTCCATCTTTTGTTGTTATTAACCCATTATACTTATTCTTGTACATAATATACTAGTTGTGCTGTTGCTCAATGCTAAAGTTTTCAACTTGTATGTGCATCAGGCCTCGTGTGAAGGAGTATCTTCCCATTGTTTAACCCGACGATCATAGAGCCATGAACGTCCTAACAAAAGATGACATGCATCCATTGGGATAACCTCACACCATAGTTTGTCTGTATATTTATTATCGATAGAAAATGGAACCACACACCGCTGGGTAACCTTAAGAAGATTACTTTTTTTTAACCATGTAAGTGAGTAGGGGTCGGGGTGCGCGTGGAGCGGTAAGTTAAGTTTTTCCACCATGGTACTAACGACCATATTCTCACAGCTACCACCATCAACGATAACGGTACAAACTTTACCTTTCGAGGTGCATTTGGTTCGGAATATATTTTTACGAAGCCATTGAGTGTCATCTAATGTACCGTCTACAGATGTGTGGAGAAGGCGTCGAATAACAAGTGCCTCACCTCGATCGGGGTAAAGAACTGTGGTGTCTTCTTCTTTAGGTTCAGTATCGTATATGGGTCTGGTTTCATCAACAAAAGCAAGGACTTGTTTATTGGGGCAATCCCGTTTAAGATGACCAACTCCTTGACATTTGAAACACCCAAGGCCCAAGGGTACCACTTGAGGAACCGGGCTGTACTGATGGAGTAAAGGGGTTTGGGTCGGATTTGATTGGGCTGCCCCGTTGGACTGTGGAGGGCGTAGTTGTGGGCTTCACCGAGGGGTTAGGCCGAGTGCTTTGCTTAGATCTTACCAACAGTTGTTTCTCCACCTGATATGCTAACCTGCAAACGTTATCAAAGGACCAATACTGTTGCAACTGAATCACATCCGATATCTCGGGCTTGAGTGCCCCCAAGAGACGAGCAATAACCTGTTCTTCATCTTCGTCAATACCACAACGCATTCGCACGCGTTCAAATTCATGAATGAAATCATCTACTGACAACGATTGTTGCCGGAGATTGTGATAGTCCAAGAAAGAGTTTTGGCGATGATTAATGGGTAAGAACTTGGATTGAAACAACCGCTTTTCATCTTGTCCAACGACTCAACCTTGTATTTGCCCTTCTGTTCCGTTGTTTCTGCACATTTTCCCACCACAAAGAAGCATATTTTTTAATTTAATAGCAACAAGTTTTACCTTAAGGTTGTCGGGAATATCCCTTAGGTCGAAGATGCGTTCGACAGTTTGGATCCAATCAATAAAATCATTCGGGTGCATGCTCCCGTCTAATTCTGGCAGGTCCGTACGAATACCAAGTGCACGAAGTGGATCTGTGGCTGGTTCACGGTTTGGATGGCAGCGAGCAAAATTTTTGTGAAACCCATCATGGGCATGGTCCCATACTACCAATTCTGTAGCTGAACCATCATACCGGTCGAATTGATTCAATTCCAGTTCACGAATCCGTTCCTGGAGACATTCAATTTCAGCAATGTCACGAGGATCACGATGTTCGTTACCGTTGCCTCTGGTGGCCGTATCTACGGTCGCGATGACGGCGATCTCTCCCCTCTGCAGACATCCTGAGTAACCCGAGCTACTGATACCACTTGATACAGATTCGTATATGTGGCGACGCTAGAATCCTAGTGTGAAGAAGACTTGTCTTCGGCCAACTGAAATCAGAGAGAAAATAAACAGAAGAACTTTTTGAAAGTTTATTGACTTAAAATTATTAGTCGTGAGATAGGATCAAACTCGGGATTACGAGATTGCACACATTACGTAAAAGGGTTAATTTATTTATTAAATATATTTATTATATTTATTAAATCAAACCAAAGATTAACTAACGATCGTTAATAATTATAAGTTAAGTATAAACGACCGTTATGGAATTAAATAGAAGCTAAAAGAAGGAAAAAGGAAAAGTTTCGGAAGCCCCTTGTGGGCTTTGTGAACCGTCGGCCAAGAGGGACAAAAGGGAAGAAAAGAGATTTTGTTTCCTAATTAAGTTTCTGACTTGGAGAAAAAGTTTAACCAAGGCCTATATAAACAAACCCCTAACCTTCATAAATCACAACTCTCTCTCTCTTTCTCTTGCTCTAGTCGCCGGCCAAACACCCCTCAATTTAGGGTTTTGGTTTTCGATTTTACTATTTAATTTATCAAGTCCTAGCCCCTCTCTAGGGTTGTTGGGTAGATATTACATAAGCGTGGAAGCTCGGTTTGTTCGTGCTAGAATCACGATTAGCTCGCTGTATTACGTGTGTACAAGAACGTGATATAGTCTTACTTTAGACTATATCCTGGTGGTGTTCGTGTAAACCCTAATTGGTGATTGTTTTGTTATCTTGTGGATCGTTGCTAGGATAAAGGTATGTAACCCTAATTCGATTAATTATAATTGTGTTATTGATTATGATCTTGTTAATTCGCTTCCGCTATGTGTGCTTTGATCTTGTTTAGGGTTTTAAATAATTGTTATGAACCATATAAACCTGCAGTGGCATCGAGAGCCGTTTTAACATGTTATAATTATCGATATCTAAAGTTTTTTTTAACTAATATTGATTTGTGTTAAAAATTACATGTTGTTTTTAGGTTTTATAAAAAATTAGGGTTTTTGTTTTTATTGTTTTTTAAAAATCGTCTATGCCGAATTTTTTTATAAATTTTTTTTTGTAAACCCTAAAATTACATGGTAATTATCTTTAGATGTTTGCATGAATTAATTGTTATGTCATGTGTGGTTACGATCCGTAGTATTTAATTGTTAAGTGTATGTGGGAGATCCGTAATGAACGTGCATGTTTTTTACGGATCATATAATTTTGTATGCTATTTGCTTTATTTGATTCAAAGTTTTAAAATTAGGGAAGACTTTATATGTTTATAAAAACCCTAAATTTGATGTTCTTTGAATAAATTGTTATGCATGTGGCTATTTGATTTAGTTTTTTTTGTACTACTTGTTTTCATGCGTTTTTTTATATTGTATGTTGTAAACAAGGGTAATTTTTTTCCAAGAAAAATAATATTGACTAAATCTTATCAAAATTAATGAATTGTTTTGAGGTCTAAACTACATATGATTTGCGTTGATTAGAATTGCAATAACAACTTAACGGCCTACTCAATTTTGACAAACTATAAAGTGGGTATAACGCACCGCTGGTCATGTACTCGGTTAAGGAAGGAGGTGTTATGCTTCAGCGCTAACCAAATTCTCGGCTCGCCTGTGCGTCAAAAATTGGAATTACCTACGGTTGTTATTTGTATAATTCTTTAAGGTTGATTTAACTGCATTAATTCACATCCGAAACACAATGAATAAGGTTATTGCTTTGTGCTTTAGCTGAGTTTTAGAAAAAGTACGGTGTGAATTTAGTTGTGGGTAAAATCTTTAATTGATTTAACCAATACCTCAACTTGCAAATATATGATGAAATTTTAGTCTCACCAAAAGTTTACTAAACTTTTTATTAAACTTATGTTATGGAGATGTATGCATGCTTCTCCATACATGATTTTGACACCAAAAATCTATACCCTAAAATTTAAGTCATATGCCATCTAATTGACGAACACTTGAAGTCACAATTATCGTCATATGAGATTCGGGGCGGTGTTGTGATGGAAAGAAAACATTCCTAAGAATGAGAATTCGCAATGAATGTTTTACGTTCTTTAGATTAGTCGACTTAATTAAGTTACTCAGTAAGAACTGGAAACTTAAGGCTTAAAGTAGGGATGAAACATGTTTACAATGCAAATGATTTTGGCAATGTAAATCCCTAACATATCTAGAAATTGCAAATTTGTTTGTCAATTATTGTTCGACAAGTTACTGTGTTGAATACATTTGTCACTAGCAGATCAACTGATGTGATGAGTCTATGTCAATATGGATTCTAGTTTCAAGGAAAATACTATGGTTTTTTATTACCGGGGTAATTTTATTTTCTTGAATTGTATTATCAAAAATACTAATGTTTGAACTTATTTCTGTAGAAATGGCTCAACCCGAAAACAATGTGACAATAAGTTCGGCGTTTAAAGCTTTCTTTGAATGTCCTGAACTTACTGGCCCTAATTTCAATGATTGGTATTGCTCACTAAGAATTGTTCTGAGAGCAGCGGGTACTATTGATATCTTGACTACTCCTTTTCTAGAGGATCTTGCCGAGGGAGCATCTGATGCGCAAAGGCTTTAACACACTGCTAATGTTAAGAAGCACCATGAGGTGTGTGACAATCTAACATTTTCAGGTAGAGAATTATTTTCTGTATAATATTTTGAAACTTATTTTTGTGTTGGTTGATGAACTCACAATTTATGGATTTAAATTTGGGCTTACGTGCATAATTTAGCGTCCTTTACGACTAAACCGGAAACCTTAGGATTACGTATTTACGTTTTTGAACTCCGTTTTTGATGAGACAATTTTATTGGATTCGTTTTGTGCCGTTGATTCATAATTTATAAAAATGTTTTTCGTAAAACGACCCGAGGGAACGCAAATCGAGGAAACTAGAATCGAGGAGTACCCGTAAATTAGCGGGATGGGACAAAATAATTTATCCCACCCCACTATAACATGGGACGGCCAAACATGACACCACATCAAAGATGTGGCATCATGTAAACTAGTAGCTTACAAGTGTAAGCTTAGCTTAACACTTAAGCTAGTTTTTACCCACCAAACTAACAAAAACAACTAGCTTCTCACATACCACCATTTCTCTCATACAAATCAACTAAAAACTCTCTTAACACCATCACCATTGCCGTCCCACTTCAAGAACAAACACCCCTTTTCATCTTTTCTAGCCACAAAATACTTGTTATCTAGCTATATCATGGAGTTAACTTGAAGCCTTGATCACTTGGTGGCCATTTTAACAACAAAGGAGGTGATTTGCTTGTGTCCTAGGGCTGATTTCCCAACATACTTTCTTGGTGTTTGATGATCTTGGAGATATATTTGGTGTTCATCAAGTTCTTGTCTTCCAAAAACAAGATATACTCTTGGTTGGTAAAGAAGATCATCCTTTCCATTTTCTCTTGTTATTTTTATAAAGAACAAATGTATTTTCTTTCTTGTTGTATATGTATATGATGAATATATGATGATAAAAATATTGTGTAGGGATCAAGTGTTGATAAATATGCTTAAAAAGATTAATAACCATAAGAAACAAGGCTAAAATCATGCTTAATTTGTTGGCTGTATAAAAACAGTATGTAACCAAAACTTAAACTGATAAATTTGCATGGTGGAATCCATTTACAGTAAGTACAAGATGTCATACACATGTGAGAGTTGGCCATGCAATGAAATCATTAAAATGAGTGAGATATGATCAAAACAAGATGAGTGTGCTAATCTGAATAAGCTGTTTTGTAGGGACTGTTAAAGATAGCTAAACTTAAAATGAGCAGTATCTATAGCTAAGTTAATTGTAGCACATAATTTGAAGTTCATGCCATCCAAAAATAAGCTTCTAATTCATTGTAGAACTCTAGATACGATAAAAATGGTGAAGATGAAAATAAAAATCAGATTTTGAAGAATTAATGTTTATTACTATTATATAAGCACTCAAATTATATAGTATAAAATGTGAAATTAAAACCCACTAACTTATGAATTTCATTTATATAAATATGTATAAGGTTAAATAAATGGACAATTTATAAAAATGGTAGTTGAATAATATTTATAAGTTATAAAAACTATAAACATGATTTTTACGACTTTTTCGGCTATTACCGTAAAATTAACGTTTTTCGCCAATTAAAACTTAGACGATCAAACCCGTCTAATGTAAAGTTTTTAAAAGTCATATACTGATATATAAGTATCTAATACAATTAAAAACCGATAAAACCCGAACTATCGGACATACGGACATTAACGAGCTAAGTTAGCATATTGGACTAATAATTTAACTAAATAAGTTAAACACTAATAAAAAGTACTTATTGGGCTTAACCCATTTGGGCCCAACATGTAAAGTATAAATACTGATAATACATGTATAAAATGCACTAATACAAGTTAAATAACTTATAATAGGCATATTAGACCTAAAACATGTAAATAGGTAAAACTAGTAAACTAGTAAAAAGCTACCAATACATAAACTCTAAAATGAGTAAATAAGAATATATAAAACCACTTGATCATCATCATATGTACAAAATCATCATATGTATATTGTTATTTTGATAAAGTCATTGGACAAAAGTCTAAGACCGATTATTATTTATATAGGTTTCTGTGACCGAAGCACGCCCGTAGCCGATAATCCGCCTTTCATTATCAACGTGAGTTCATAGCCTCACACTCTTTTAAATGTTTTATAAAATGATTTGTAAACCCGCGAGGGAGATAACATGCTAGATTTTTGATAAAAATATAACACAAGTAGTCCCGATGGTATGCTTAATGATATGGACCCGAATGATGCGATGACCCAATAAACGAGATAAAAAGGATTATTAGTAGTTAGGTTATGTCACTCTAAGTCCCATTAGCATGAATTGTGAACTATCGGGATTTGGTAGACGCTTATGCATATGATAGTACTATTTTGGGGACGATTACCCCAGTTCGCGCCTTGACGGTTGATCCTCGTCGTACCACATTGATTGGTAAGCGAATTTATGTATGAGAAGATTTACATAGCGTGATTTTTTTGACGACACGCTAACTTAGATGGGCAAATTGTTTGTCGGGTTCGCGGCCCGTTGTTTTGATAGTAAGGTAACAATGTCATGCGGCTAATAATAATCCTATATAATCTAAATATCCGATATGATACGAGGCTAATAACGATAATAATATTACCTATAATGGTAATATTGAGGCTACGGTCTCATGGACGGTTTAAGATGTATGCTTGATTTATATATTGCTTGACTAGCAATACGAGGACTTACTTCTGATATTATACTTGTGTTCTGATTTCAACAATTGTTTTATATAACGGTTTTATTAAACTCTATGAATTCACTCGGCATTCGCTGATATGATTTTTGCATGTTTTTATCTCAGGTGCTTGAAGGTAATCCGGATGGAGATCGACTCTGATGGCCCGCATAATAATAAAAATGTTCATTCGACCTGTGTTTTGTAAACTTAATGACCTGTATAATTTGGGACCTGTTGTACACTTTAAAACTTTTTATCGAATGAATGTATGTTGAATCTTACAACCATTTTTATGTGTTGTCTATGATTGGAGTTATTGTGCTATCCCGTAACACTCTAAAAGACCCTTCCGCTGTACCGATACGAAAATTGAGAGTGTTACAGTTTGGTATCAGAGCTCTCGTTATAGAGAACAAAAGATTTTAAAAATCAAGGTTTTGAACAAAACTTTTCAAAATCTTTTAACTATGAACATTTGAGAAAATATTTGAAAATCTTTTGACTATAACGGTGCCAAAGATCTCCGACGTTACCAACAAGCCCTATTGAGAAGATATATATTTTGATATATATAATTTAATTTATATATATGTATATATCGTGGTTTCAGTATGTAATTGTTTAATAAGTATGTTACCCTAATACGAGATATATATATAAATGCAGATTGTCATGGCTGACCCTAATATTCCTGTAGAGCACCATGCTATTCCCGAACCTAATGTAGATGATGATCCTTACTTAGACTTAGTAGATTATGATATGGATGATGATGAGGAGGAACCATTTGAGGATCCCGAGCCCGAGATAGGACTAGGAGATCAGATTGCCTCTCAGGTTGATATGGTAGAGAATGAGATTGATAATGCTGATATTGAGAATGGTGATGAGATTGGGTTAGATAATTTAGATGATGAGATTGACGACGAGGATGTCGAGGAGGATATAGGTATAGACGATGAGGTTGATGATGATGAGGAAGCCGAGCTTATTTACCCTTATGATGTTCCAGAGGGCGAGCCCTTACCCCCACTAGTTTATTTGTCTGATTCTGAGGTTGAGCTACCTAGGGATGAAATGTCTGAATCTGATTCTGAATCAGAGGAGGATGAGGATGATAATGCACCTGATGATACTGATGGTATTGCTACTCGTAGACGTGTGATAGGAGAGTCGTCTAGTGTTCGAGAGGCTACTCATATGGATGGTCTTGCACCATGGGCCTTGAGACGTGATTTAGATGCTTCCCGTGTTAAGAGTAGTATGACAGAGATTGGATTAGGTCAATCGCTAAGGGCGAGGGCCTTCATGTTTCTTATTTGGAGTCAAAGACTAAGGTTGGTGAGAAAGAGCAGGAATTGCTTAGTTTGGATTTGACTGATGTAGAGCGTGGTTTGAATGAGGCTTTTAGGAGGTTATCGATGTTAGAAAGTGGTGAGTTTGCTGCTATGAAGAAAAAGGTGAATTCTATGGAGATTCAGTTGAATGTAGCTCGTGCGATGCGTGAGAAAGCTGAGAAGGAGTTGAATATATCTGTGGGTTGGAATAGTAGATTTTATGTTGACATGGTTGAAAGAAGAGTGATCCGTAAGCGCCCAGCTGAAGATGTGTCTAGTGATCGCCCGACAAAGATACAGAAGACGATGGATGATAGACCATCTGGCGGTTCTCAGTAGACCAGTCTGTGTTTAGTAGTGACCTTTGTATCTTTTGTACCTTTTGTAACTTTGACTGAACCGACTTGTTAGTAGTAGACCTGGCACAAATTTTGAGTATGTATAGTGCTAGAACTTTGATATGGAATGTAACTAAGACAATGCTTTTGTTTCAAATCCAATGAAATATGTATCTTGTCTTGAATTCCATATTGTGCCTTATTTGTATCTTGATTATGAATTCAATCCCTATTATATGAATCCCTCGATTGGTGAATGCTTAATTCTTTGAAATTGTGGAATTATAGAACTATGCCGCCCAAGAAAGCTGTGACTGAGGATGATGTACGTAGGATTATTACGGAGCAAGTTACCGCATCTATGACTGAATTTATGGCAAATGCTAGAAATGAAGCCGGCGGTAGTGGAGCTGGCGGTAGTGGAATTGGTGGTACTAATGTGAATGTGAATGCTAATAATGTGAATGCTAATGCTGGAGGAAATATAGGAGGACTTGGAACTAATGCACCTGAAGTTGGTGGCTGTACTTATGTGACGTTCATGAAATGTGAACCTCTACCTTTTAATGGAACTAAAGGTGCTGTAGGATTAAGTCAGTGGATTGAGAAGATTGAGTCGGTGTTTCGGATTAGTAAGTGTAAGGAGGAAGATAAAGTGACTTTTGCTATGGCTACTCTTAAAGGTCGTACGTTGACTTGGTGGAACGTGAGAATTGCTTTCATGGGTATTGATGTTGCTAATGCTACTCCTTGGGCTGAAATTAAGAAGTGGATGACTTTGGAATTCTGTCCTCGTAGTGTGATCATTAGGTTAGAACAAGAGTTGATTCATCTGAGAATGAAAGGTGTGGACATTGATAGTTACACAAACCGATTCCATGGGTTGGCCTTGCTATGTCCTCGATTGGTGGAACCCGAAGAGATCCGAATTGAGCAATATATTAAAGGGTTGACCAAGAATATCCGGGGGGACGTGACATCATCTAAACCACTGACCATTGATGATGCTGTTCGAATGGCTTACCAACTCATTGGACAGATAATTCAGGATAGGGAAGATGAAGCCCGTGTTGGTGAGAAAAGAAAGGGAGACGGTGATCGTGTAGATAGAGGTGATAATAGGAAGAATTTCAATCGCTGTCAGAACCAGAGAAAGGGGAATGCAAATGCTCTTACCAACAACACACCGCGCAACGATGATAGATGTCCTAAGTGTGGCAACAAGAGGCATGCTGGCGACTGCTGGAAGTGCCAAAATTGCGGAAAGCTTGGACACAAGGTTGAAAGGTGTAAAAAGGGAACCATTTGCTTCCACTGTAATGAAGAAGGTCATAGGAAATCGGAATGCCCCAAGTTGAAAGTGATTGTACCTGGAAGAAACCCCCAGGGTAGTGTCTATCAACTTGCAACAATTGAGGTGAAGAAAGAGGATCCGAATGTCGTTACCGGTACGTTTTTACTCAACAATCATTATGCTGTTGCTTTATTTGATTCGGGTGCTGATAGGAGCTTTGTATCCACTAAATTTAGTAACCTTATTGACATTGAACCTGTTGAGATAAATACCAGTTACGAGGTGGAATTAGCTGATGGTAAATTCGTGAAAACTAATAAGCTATTAGAAGGATGCTCTCTAAATCTCTTGAACTATTCCTTTCCGATTAATTTGATGTTGATAGAATTAGGTAGTTTTGATATTATTATTGGTATGGATTGGTTGTCGTTGAATAATGCTACTATATTATGTGGAGAGAAGAAGGTTAAGATTCCTCTTAGGAATAGGACGTTAGTAATTGATGGTAATCGAGGTGAATCCCGTTTGAAAATCGTTTCATGTATTAAAGTCCAAAAGTACATCAGGAACGGTTGTGAGTTATTCTTAGCTCAAGTGACCGAGAATGAGTCTAGGGAGAAACGATTGGAAGATGTACCTATTATTTGTGAATTTCCTGAGGTATTTCCTAAAGATTTACTCGGACTTCCACCGATAAGACAAGTAGAGTTTCGAATCGATTTTAATTCCTGGTGCTGCACCGGTGGCACGTGCGCCATACCGATTAGCCCCTTCTGAATTAAAGGAGATGGATCTTTCCGTATGTGCATTGATAATAGGGAACTGGATAAATTGACAATTAAAAATCGATATCCTTTACCTAGGATTGATGATTTGTTTGATCAACTACAAGGATCTAGTGTGTATCCTAAGATAGATTTGCGGTCAGGATATCACCAACTTCACGTCTATGAAGAAGATATTCCTATAACTGCATTTAGAACTCGTTATGGACTCTATGAATTTCAAGTAATGCCATTTGGGTTAACTAACGCACATGTGGTTTTCATGGATTTAATGAATCGAGTGTGCAAGCCCTACTTGGATAAATTTGTGATTGTGTTTATTGACGATATTCTAATCTATTCTAAGAATGAAGATGAACATAGAGAACATTTAAGGATTATTATGAATTTGTTAAAGGATGAAAGGTTGTATGCTAAGTTTTCGAAATGTGATTTTTGGTTAGATTCTGTGCAATTTCTTGGTCATGTGATTAACAAAGATGGAATTCATGTTGATCCTGCAAAGGTTGAAGCCAATAAGAATTGGTCTGCACCGACAACGCCAACGGAAGTGCGACAGTTCTTAGGATTGGCTGGCTATTATAGGCGATTCATTAAAGAATTTTCTTTAATAGCTAAACCCTTGACTAAGCTTACCCAGAAGAATAAACCTTTCGTTTGGGGAAGTGATGAAGATGGAGCATTTCAGACATTGAAGAAAAAATTATGTAGTGCGCCAATTTTATCATTACCCGACGGGAGTGAAGATTTTGTAGTATATTGTGATGCATCTCTTAGAGGCTATGGAGCTGTTTTGATGCAGCGAGAAAAAGTGATAGCTTATGCTTCTATGCAATTAAAGAAGAATGAGGAGAATTATACTACTCATGACCTTGAGTTAGGAGCTGTAGTCTTTGCTCTTAGGTTATGGAGACAATATCTGTATGGCACCAAGTGTACGGTATTCACCGATCACAAAAGCCTACAGTATATTCTCGATCAAAAGGAATTGAACATGAGGCAACGAAGATGGATAGAGTTGTTAAGTGATTATGATTGTGATATAAAATATCACCCAGGAAAAGCCAATGTTGTTGCCGATGCGTTAAGCAGGAAAGATAGAGAGCCTATCAGGGTACGTTCTCTAGTCTTGACCGTGCACAATAATTTGCCTGAGCAAATTAGAAATGCGCAAATAGAAGCTTGTAAGAAAGAAAATTTTGTTAATGAAGGGTTCCGAGGAGAAGGAGATCCTTAAGAGGTTAGAGCTGATGGAGTGAAATGCTTAAGAGTTCGTATGTGGATACCTAAGTTTGGAGGCTTAAGAGATTTGATTATGTTAGAATCTCATAAATCTAAGTATTCCATTCATCCGGGATCTGATAAGATGTACCATGATTTGAAGAAGTTGTACTGGTGGCCGAATATGAAAGCTGATATTGCTATGTATGTTCTTCAATGCTTGACTTGTGCTAGAGTCAAAGCTGAACATCAAAAGCCATCAGGACTACTTCAACAGCCAAAGATTCCCGAATGGAAGTGGGAGCGAATTACGATGGACTTTATCACCAAGATTCCTAGAACATCATCTGGAAACAACTCGATTTGGGTTATTGTCGGAAGACTGACCAAATCAGCACACTTCATTCCGGTTAAATAGGAGTTCTCACTGGAGAAGCTGACTCGTATATACCTTGATAATGTTGTATGCAAGCATGGAGTGCCTGTATCGATCATTTCAAATCGAGATCCTAGATTAGCATCGAATTTTTGGAAATCTCTCCAAAGATCTTTGGGAATGAATCTCGACATGAGCACTGCTTATCACCCCCAGACCGATGGGCAGAGTGAAAGAACGATACAAACACTAGAAGATATGTTGAGAGCTTGTGTGTTAGATTTTGGAAGGAATTGGGATAAACATTTGTCTTTAGCAAAGTTTTCGTATAACAATAGTTACCATTCTAGTATTAAGGCTGCACCGTTTGAAGCTTTGTATGGTAGGAAGTGTAGATCTCCTGTATGTTGGAGTGAAGTTGGGGATACCCAGCTCACAGGACCGGAATTGATCCGGGAGACTACAGAGATGATAGTTCAGATTAAGAATAGGTTGTTGACTGCCCGTAGTAGACAGAAAAGTTACGCGGATGTGCGGCGGAAACCGATGGAGTTTGAAGTGGGTGACCGAGTAATGTTGAAAGTATCGCCATGTAAAGGCGTTATAAGATTTGGAAAACGAGGGAAATTGAATCCCCTCTATATTGGACCCTTTAAGATTTTATCTAGAGTAGGTCCGGTGGCTTACAAACTAGAGTTACCCCCAGAACTTCATGGTGTTCACAACACATTCCATGTATCTAATCTGAAGAAATGTCTAGCAGTGAGTGATGAGAAAATTTCGTTGGATAAGGTTCGAATAGATGGGAAGTTGCATTTTATCGAAGAACCCGTAGTGGTTATGGATCGTGAGGTAAAGCAACTGAAACAAAGTCGGATACCTATTGTCAAGATCCGATGGAATTCAAAGCATGGACCAGAATATACTTGGGAACGAGAGGATGAAATGTGGAAGAAATATCCGCACCTCTTTGATTTCAATAAGAAACGGACATCAAAATGAAATGGATCACGAGGACGTTGATCCCTTTTAGGAGGAAAAGCTGTGACAATCTAACATTTTCAGGTAGTGAATTATTTTCTCGTATAATATTTTGAAACTTATTTTTGTGTTGGTTGATGAACTCACAATTTACGGATTTAAATTTGGGCTTACGTGCATAATTTAGCGTCCTTTACGACTAAACCGGAAACCTTAGGATTACGTATTTATGTTTTTGAACTCCGTTTTTTATGAGACAATTTTTATTAGATTCGTTTTGTGTCGTTGATTCATAAATTATAAAAACATTTTTCGTAAAACGAACCGAGGGCACGCAAATCGAGGAAACTAGAATCGAGGAATACCCGTAAATTAGCGGGATGGGACAAAACTAATTTATCCCACCCCACTAAAAGGGACGGCCCAAAAGAGGACACCACATCCTTTGATGTGGCATCCTTACACTAACTTAGCCTACACTTGTAACTTAGCTTCACTTTGAAGCTTATTCACCCACCAAAACAAGCAAAACCATCTAACATTTCCCATTTACTTCCATTTTACATGCAAACAACTCACACATACTCTCTCTCTCTCACCCTTGCCGTCCCACAAACACCATCAAACACCCCATTTGATCTTTTCTAGCCACAAGTTACATGTTATCTAGCCATATTATGGAGAAACCTTGAAGCCTTGATTGATTGGTGGCCATATTAACAACAAAGGAGGTGATTTGCTTGTGTCCTAGGGTTAATTTCTCAACAAACTATCTTGGTGGTTGATGATCTTGGAGATAGATTTGGTGTTCATCAAGTTGTTGTCTTCCAAAAACAAGATATAATCTTGGTTGGTAAAGAAGATCATCCTTTCCATTTCTCTTGTTATTTTTGTAAAGATCAAATGTATTTTCTTTCTTGTTGTATATGTATATGATGAATATATGATGATAAAAATGTTGTGTGGGGATCAAGTGTTGATAAATATGCTTAAAAAGATGAATAACCATAAGAAACAAGGCTAAAATCATGCTTAAATTGTTGGCTGTATAAAAACAGTAAGTAACCAAGATTTAAACTGATAAAATTGCATGGTGGAATCCATTTACAGTAAGTATAAGATGTCATACACATGTGAGAGTTGGCCATGCAATGAAATCATCAAAATGAGTGAGATATGATCAAAACAAGATGAGTGTGCTAATCTGAATAGTCTGTTTTGTAGGGACTGTTAAGGATAGTTAGACATGGAATGAGCAGTAGCTATAACTAACTTATTTGTATCACATAATATGAAGTTTATGCCATCCAAAAATGAGCTTCTATCTCATTATAGAACTCTAGATATGATAAAAATGGTGAAGATGAAACTAAAAATCAGATTTTGAAAAATTAATGTTTAATACTATTATATAAGCACTCAAATAATATAGTATAAAATGTGAAATTAAAACCCACTAACTTATGAATTTCATTTATATAAATATGTATAAGGTTAAACAAATGGACACTTTATAAAAATGGTAGTTGAATAAGATTTATAAGTTATAAAAACTATAAACATGATTTTTACGACTTTTTCGGCTATTACCGTAAAATTAACGTTTTTCGCCAATTAAAACTTAGACGATCAAAACCGTCTAATGTAAAGTTTTTAAAAGTCATATACTGATATATAAGTATCTAATACAAGTAAAAACCGATAAAACCCGAACTATAGGACATACGGACATTAACGAGCTAAGTTAGCATATTGGACTAATAATTTAACTAAATAAGTTAAACACTTATAAAAAGTACTTATTGGGCTTAACCCATTTGGGCCCAACATATAAAGTATAAATACTGATAATACAAGTATAAAATGGACTAATACAAGTTAAAGAACTTATAATAGGCATATTAGACCTAAAACATGTAAATAGGTAAAACTAGTAAACTAGTAAAAAGCTACCAATACATAAACACTAAAATGAGTAAATAAGAATATATAAACCCACTTGATCATCATCATATGTACACAATCATCATATGTATATTGTTATTTTGATAAAGTCATTGGACAAAAGTCTAAGACCGATTATTATTTATATAGGTTTCTGTGACCGAAGCACGCCCGTAGCCGATAATCCGCCTTTCATTATCAACGTGAGTTCATAGCCTCGCACTCTTTTAAATGTTTTTATAAAATAATTTGTAAACCCGCGAGGGAGATAACATGCTAGATTTTTGATAAAAATAGAACACAAGAAGTCCCGATGGTATGCTTAATGATATGGACCCGAATGATGCGATGACCCAATAAACGAGATAAAAAGGATTATTAGTAGTTAGGTTATGTCACTCAAAGTCCCATTAGCATGAATTGTGAACTACCGGGATTTGGTAGACGCTTATGCATATGATAGTACTATTTGGGGACGATCACCCCAGTTCGCGCCTTGACGGTTGATCCCCGTCGCACCACATTGATTGGTAAGCGAATTTATGTATGAGAAGATTTACATAGCGTGATTTTTGTGACGACACGCTAACTTAGATGGGAAAATAGTTTGTCGGGTTCGCGGCCCGTTGTTTTGATGGTAAGGTAACAATGTCACGCGGCTAATAATAATCCTATATAATCTAAATATCCGATATGATACGAAGTTAATAACGATAATAATATTACCTATAATGGTAATATTGAGGCTACGGTCTCATGGACGGTTTAAGATGTATGCTTGATTTATATATTGTCTGACTAGCAATACGAGGACTTACTTCTGATATTATACTTGTGTTCTGATTTCAACGATTGTTTTATATAACGGTTTTATTGAACTCTATGAATTCACTCGGCATTCGCTGATATGATTTTTGCATGTTTTTATCTCAGGTGCTTGAAGGTAATCCGGATGGAGATCGACTCTGATGGCCCACATAATAATAAAAATGTTCATTCGATCTATGTTTTGTAAACTTAATGACCTGTATAATTTGGGACCTGTTGTACACTTTAAAACTTTTTATCGAATGAATGTATGTTGAACCTTGTACAACCATTTTTATGTGTTGTCTATGATTGGAGTTATTGTGCTATCCCGTAACACTCTAAAAGACCCTTCCGCTGTACCGATACAAAAATTGAGAGTGTTACATTGTGATTAATAGATAATGGAATCTATATTGACTCTTCAAGGATTAAGAGTCAGTAAGGCTTTGGGATATACTAAAAAGAAAAAGTGCAAAAACATTTTGACAAATACTTATCAAAGGATTTTTAAGGAATCATTCCCTTATACCCAGATCATTTAACTATACTCCCTTAGGAGTAGATGTTTGTGTATACCTCAAGACAACCTAGGAGGAATTGAGGAAACCATTTAAACCATGATTTGGAAATTGAAACGACAATTTTTTCTTTTCAATTAAGAAAATTTTGACCAAAGTATAAAAAAAGATTTTTCGAACATGTACAAATCTTGTTAATTATTTTCGATAAATCAACACAAATCGTGTTAATTAAATTCAAATTTATTTTGAACATTTTTATATAATTGGACGAACTGGGAAATTTAAAATTTTTACGTTTACGTTTCATAAAAATAAAATATTTATTATTTAATTACTTGTAATATTTATCGACGCTTTAAACGTCGGATTGAGTAAAACTGATAAAAATAATCGTTGAGACGAAATTTAAAACTTAGAAAATAGAAAGGAAGAATTTTTGAATAAATACGGTCATAATATTTATTTCATCAACGAAGGTGAATATAGTTGCTCACATATTATGTAGAAAGAATAGAGAACCAATTAAGATGTGTTCTTTAGTATTGACCATACACAATAAATTGCCGAGCAATCTAAAAATAGCCGATGCTTGTAAAAAGGATAATATAAATTAAAAAGAGTTTCGTGGCTAATGAAAACCATTAGAAATGAGAGCCGATGGCGTTAAATGTATAAAAGGCCGCTTGTGATTGCCTAAATATGGAGGATTTTGAGATTTAGTCATGTTGGAATCTCGTAAGTTTAAGTATTCTATTCATGCCATTTCTGATTAAATGTATCTCTACCTGAAGAAGTTGTATTGATGGCCAAATGTGACAGCAGACATCGCAGCATATGTTAGTAAATGTTTAACTTTTGCGAAGGTCAGGGCTGAACGCCAAAATCCATAAGGATTGCTTCTATAGCTTATTAATTCTTGTTTGGAAGTGAGATAGAACCACCATGGATTTTATCACAAATCTTCCAAGGTCATCATCAGAATTTGATTCGATTTGGGTCATCGTCGACAGACTGACAAAATCTGCTAATATCAATTCCGTTAATGATAGATTCTCGATGGAGAAGTTGACTCTTTTGTATTTAAAGGAATTGTGTAAGCATGGTGTGCCTGTATCGATCATCTCTATCAAGATCCTCGCTTCGCATCGAATTTCTAGAGATGCTTAGAAGTCATTGGGAACGAATCTTGATGAGAGTACTGTTTACCACCCCAATCGAAGGGACAGGGTAAAGTAACGATACAAACACTAGAAGTCTTGTTTTATTTTTGAGTAATTGACCTTTGGTAATGAACGGATAATCGCTTTCCTTTGAAGAGATTATCATTGAATCGTACTAGGATTGAGATCGAGTCTTGTGAGGATCTATATAAAGAGCATCTTTAGGTAGGAATTGGGATGAAGATACCCGACATACACCCATTGTGAGTTGGACATGTCTTTTAGGTTTAAGGTTGCCTATGATGACAAACCTAACCTTACAAAATACACCCATTATGAGATGTAGGTCTTAATGTGCAGGATGGGTAGCGAAGTTATGCCAAAAAATTTCACCATGGAAAAGTGAATTGATGATCTGAAAGATCATGGGAAAATAAGTCCCCGTTGTATGGGACCATTGAGATAATGTAAAAAGTTGGTTTGAAAGGCATGTAAGCTGGATCTACCCTAGGACTTCAAGGGCTGCGTGAATTATGTTCGTATATCGAACTTGATAAAATGTTTATCAAGTGAAAATCTGATTGTTTCTTAATGAAGTTCGGATCGGCGAAAGGTTACATTCATCAAAAACCCGTGAACATCATGGATAGAGAAAGTAAGTCAACATTAAGCCTGATCGTATTCCCGTAGTTATGTTTGATGAAACTCGCGTATTGTAATGAATTACACTTGAGAGAAATGACCAAATGTGGAGAAAATGCCCACGTGTCTCTAACTCTATAAGAAGCGAGTAGTAAGATAAATCGATATTTGAGGACAAAGATCCTCTTTAGGGGTAACTGCTGTGACAATCCGTCAGTTTATGGTCGATATTTTATTCTCAAGTATTATTTAAAAACATTATTTTAATGTTATATTATGAACTCACTCACTTTTGGAAGAAATAAGGGTTTACGTCTTAAAGTAGCACCGACTACGTCTAAAACCGGAGAAACTCTACGTTACATGCTTACGTTTACATACACTGTTTTTGTGACAGTCCGACATTTTAGAAAATAAATTTATTCTCGAATATATTATTTTGGAATTTTAATTTGTGTTGGTTCATAAACTCACAAATTTACCGGTTGAAATTAGGGCTTACGTGCATAATTTAACGTCCTTTACGACTAAACCGGAAACCCTAGGTTTACGTATTTACGTTTTTGAACTCCGTTTTTGATGAGACAATTTTTATTAGATTCGTTTTGTGCCGTTGATTCACAATTCATAAAAATGTTTTTCGTAAAACAACCCGAGGACACGTAAATCGAGGAAACTAGAATCGAGGAGTACCCGTAAAACAATAGAGGTGAGACAAGTATACACTTGTCCCACCCCCTCACCATGGGCGGCAAGATAAACCACCAACACCCTTTGGTGTCATTTTCTTAGCCAAGGTTAGGACACATGTCCTTCTCATTTGACCAAAACCATCCAAACCATAAAACTAGCTAAGAAAACCACTTACTCTCATTTTATACATGCAAACCACTCAATCTCTCTTTCTTTTGCTCTCTCCATTACCACCGCCACCATTAACCAAAAATCTAGCCACAAATCTTATGTATAATTTACATAGGATGAAAATCCAATGAAGGCATGATGATTTGAGGTGATCTTAACATATAAAAAGAAGTTTCCAAAGGAGTTTAGGGCTGATTTGTTGAATGTGTCTCCATATTCTTGGTGATCTTGAAGGAGGTCTTGGTATTTCATAAGATTGGTTATCAAAAACCAAGTATTGTTCTCAACCTTTTTATCACTTTGGTGGTATAGAGATTGTTTCTTCCTATCCTCTTGTTATTTTGTAAAAGTAATCTTGTATTTTCTTTATAAATTTATATGTATATGATGATGAATGATAATCAAAGTAATATGTGGGGATCCTGTGTTAATAGATTTGGTTAAAAAGACTAAGATCTACATGTAAAGATGTTAAAATCTTGACTAAAATAATAGGCTGTATAAAACAGTAAGTAACCATATGATCACTTGGTAAAAAGGCTTGGATTATTGAATATATAGTTAGATATATGATTTTTACATATGTGGTGAGTTGGCCACTCAATGGAATCATTAACATGAGCAAGATATGATCAAAATACTATTGAAGTACAAATCTGTATAGTCTGTTTTGGACGAATTATTAGAGATACTTAGAGGATGATTGAACAGTCGCTAAAACGGAGTTATTTGTAGCACATATCATGTAGTTTGTGCTGCCCAAGTTTGAGCTTCTATCTCATTGTAGAACTCAAGATATGGCAAAAATGGTGGAAGTGACTTTGATAATCAGATTTGTAAATAAAACTATATAATATAAAATGAGCACTCAAGTAATATTAATATAAAAGATATACATAAAACCACTAAATAATAATAAGTAATATAAAATAAGTTATATACTGTGATAAATAAATTTGGCATTTTATAAAAGTACAAACTCAAATCTAAAGTTATAAAACTATATATAAGTTTTACGTCTTTTCGGCTAAAACCGAAAGATTAGCGTTTTCACCAAATAAAACTTAGACGGTCGGACCCGTCTAATGTAACATTTTTATAACTCATATACTGATATGTAAGTACATTTGACAAGTAAAAACCGATAAACCCGAGCTTTATAACTTACGGACCTTAACGGACCAAAGTAACCTTATTGGACTATTAGCCCAACTAGTTTGGCTAAACACTAATGGACCTACTCATGGGTTTAACCCACTTGGGCCCAACATATGAGTATAGGCCTGGTATTAAAAGTATAAATGGGCTAATATAATGTCTTGGACCTTTAATGGGCTTATTGGGCCTTAATATATAAATAAGTTGAAACTAGTGTAACTAGTCTAAAATTTGACTAACACATAACACTATAATGTGTATGAAGAGATAAAATCCTACTTGATCATCATCATACTTATAATGTCATCATATATACATAGCCATTGTTTTTATAAATTTATTGGAAAAGAGTCTAAGACGAGTATTATTTGTCTAGGTTTCCGTGATTGAAACACGTACCGTACATCCAAATCGCCGATAACCCGCCTTTCCCAATCAACGTGAGTTCATAGCCTCGCACTCTTTTAAATGTTTTATAAAATGTTTTATAAACCCGCGAGGAAGATAACATGTTAGTTTTAATAAAATAGGACACCAGTTGTCCCGATTATTTGCTTATTGATATGGACCCGGATGATTATATGACCCGATGAATGATTATATGACCCAATGAATGAAAAGAAATGGATTATTATTAGTTAGGTTATGTCACTAAAAGTACCATTAGCATGAATTTTGAGCTACCGAGATTTGGTAGACGCTTATGCATATAATAGTACTATTTGGGGAAGATCACCCCAGTTCGCTCCTTGACGGTTGATCCCCGTCGTGCCACATTGATTGGTAAGCGAATTTATGTATGAGAAGATTTAAATAAGCGTGATTATTGTGACGACACGCTGTTTTAGATGGGCAAAGGAATTACGGGTTAGCTACCCGTTGTTTGTCATAGTAAGGTAGCAATGTCATGCGGCTTATAATAATCCAATAACGAAAATACTGATATACGCATTGACTTATAATATATTGCCTGACTAGCAATACGGGGTCTTATTACTGATATTATATTCGTGTTTTGGTTTTACATAACCATTTTCATATAACGGTTTTTATTTAACTCTATACAACGCTATGAAACATATTGTATAATGTTTTTGCGACAATGGTTCGTATAATGGTTTTGAAGGCAAAAGCCTATATTATGATTTACGACAAAGATTTGTATAAAATGTCTTTGACCTATTTTATAGCCTACGACAAAGATTTATACGAAATGATTTTCGGTAATAATTATATACCGGTGATATATTAATGGTTTTTATTAAACTCTATGAATTCACTCGGCGTTTCGCAGACTTTTTAACATGTTTTATCTCAGGTACTTGAAGGTAATTCTCGGGAAGACGACAAGAATTTATGGCCCGCATTCAAATAAAATTTCCATTCAAATGTTTTGTAAATTTGTATGATATACTATGACCTGAGGACCTATGTAATTTGATATTTATGATAGGAAAATGCTTTATTATTAAACGACACGATTTTTAAGCGTTGTCTATGATTTGAGTAATGTACTATCCCGTAACACCAACGACTCTTCCGCTGAACTAAAGTATGAATATTTGGGGGTGTTACACAATGCATGATACAGTTATGGATATTCTTGATCTTGTCCGCGAGACCTTCCCAAAATATCTAGTTGTTTTCTCCCACCCGCTGAAGGAGAATGAGGAGCCATTACATGTCCGTGCTAAGAGAAACACCATGGATCTGGAAATTGGAGAAGGATCCTCTGCGCAGGAAGACATGGGCATGAAACAACAACAACAACAGCAACAACAAACACATTTGCAACAACAACAACAACAACAACAACAACAACAACAACAACAACAACAACAACAACAACAACATCAACAACAATAGCCCCCACGAGAGGGTAGTTCTACACTGTCGGAATTTAACTTCTTCGAGAACACGGAGATATGCGCTTAATAGTTTGAGAAAGATGAAGAATCCGCCATCAACTTGTCTCACAAAAGACAGAGGAGCTCACCTTCCATCTCCCGAAAGTCTGCTCGCATTAGGGCCGGGTCTTCTATCGCAGCCACCCAAGAACATCAAGAGGAAACCTCCACGGAGCCCCCTACAGAGGAGGACACAGGGGAAAACTTTGCTGGAACTCCCCTGCAGACCCCCCCCAGCGTAATTATCAGTTTCGAGTGAGCACATAAATTTATATCCCCTTATATGACTTCTTTTTTCTGTTTTTCTTATATATATATTGCTAACACTCCGTATGTTTAACCACAGTCATGACTAGGAGATCCCATCACCTGCTGATGCTGGCGCATCTTCCCCCCAAAGCATACCTCTACAGCAGGGGAAAGCGCTTTTGTGGAGGATCTCGTATTTGGTCCTAGTGGAATCTTTCGAGGTCTTTGATACAAGGCTTTTGACACCCTGTAAAAATTAAAGTTCTTTGTCGTGTGTCTCTTCGAATTGAAAAACTTGTGTTTAATGTGTGACTTAGTCTTATTTTGGTGGAACAAAGATGTGTCGTTGTAGTGTTTTAAAATAAAAGTGCGGAACAATTAAGTAAAGGTGCTCTTAAAGTAAATCTAAGTCTAATTAAAATAATGGTGCAAGTATTTAAAAGCGTGACTGAAATTAAAGGGCACTAAAGTAAATGACGTAAACTTAAATCTACCTAAGGCAATCTTAAAACGCGACTAAAACTTAAACTAAGGCAAAACTAAAATAAAGCTAAGGCAAATAATCTTAAAGTGCAATTAAAAATAAAAGGCGGGAAAAATAAAGCTTGAAAATAAAAATCAAAGACAAAAACTAATAAGAACCTGAATACAGCTCATTCGGAATAATCCTTCGTTTGGAATAATCACTCGTCCAGAATGTCACCTTCGGTTGGAATGATTCTTCTTCGCTCGGAATATAACCAAAATCCTTGATCCGGAACAAATTGATCTGAATATGTCCCTTATCCAAAACAATCCTTTGTTCGGAACTTTACTGATTCGAAACTTCTCAAATTTGCCTTGATACGGAACTTTTGGTCAATCCTTGATTCGGAAGATTCCGAATGAAGCCTCCTTGATTCGGAAGTTTTATACTTCCGAATGAAGCCTTCAGATTCGGAACTTGCCCTTGATCCGGAAGTTGGTTCGGAACTTTTGAAGTTCCGAATGAAGCTCTTGGTTTGGAACTTTTGAGTTCCGAATGAATCTCCTTGATCCGGAACTTTTTGAGTTCCGAATGAAGTATATTGATCCGGAACTTTTAAGTTCCGAATGAACAATTGCTGATCCGGAACTTTCCCTTCGTTCGGAAGTTTGAGACTTCCGAATGAGCAGTCTTGAGTCGGAAGTTGTCCTTCGTTCGGAACTTTGAATGTTCCGAATGAAGCCCTTGGTTCAGAACTTTGGAAGTTCCGAATGAACAGACTCCCTCTCTTGATTCGGAAGATTTCCTGGAAAGATCAGAAACACAACAAACTCCCCGAAGAACAAGGGATCACAGAAACAAGGAAGATAACACAGATTTAACCAAAATCAACACAAACGATTTAATAAAACTATCAACGAATCAACAGTAAACATAAACAAACAATTAAAATCAATAAAACAAACAAATTTAACCACAATAATCAAGAATCACTTGGATCAAAATAAAAGCATGAACATGAACACAAACATAAACATAAAAATCAAAGATTAAGAAAGGTAGATAAGAGATTGACAAGATAAATAAAGATTGACAATAATTAAATGAAAACTTACTTGGAATTAAATGGTAATTAAGGTGCAAAACATGTATTTAAATTTGACAAGAAAAGTAAATGACAAGGTAATTAAAGGTGGAAGGACTAATTGTCATTATTAACCAACAAGAAGAAAATGATTAACACTAATGACTATTTATAGGGGAGGATTAAGGAAGCTTCCTCCTCTCCTTCATTTCTTGTTAATTGCAAGATTAAGCCCCTCCTTCTTTTAATCTTCATTAATTGCATACTTAGTCCTTTTCTTCTAATCTTCTTTAAACTTGGACTTAAGAGACTTTTGGCTTCGGGATTTCTTTGAACTCGTCTTTAAATTCTTCAATAAAATAGACTTGAATTCTTCGGCTTTTGATAAACTTCCGTCTTTTGACTTTTTCTTCGATAATTCTTCAAAATTGGTCTTGGACTTCCGTTCTTTTTGCACTCTTGACTTCTTGACTTCGTCTTTCATCTTTTTCTTCAATAAAAGTCCGTAAATGCCCGTGAATGTCTGTGTTTTCTCCACTTTTCACCTTTTCGTCCTAAATCACAACAAAAACACAAACCACGCATAATTCTGACATAAAAGACATAAAATAAACGTTTTGGTCCGGTTATTATTGTAATTAAGTGGTAGAAAAGATGGGTGTTTACACACCTATCAAATCCCCTACACTTGACCATTGCAATGTCCTCATGCAATGCATTAGTTACAAAGCACGTTTACATTTTTCATCATAATTAATCCTCGTTGGCCTTTATTAAAGAGATAGAAAATTAAAAACATACAAAATAACGAAATCAAAAGCATACCTTGGATTTTGGAAATTGTCATGAATAATCATCATCCTCAAGTTTTCACTTTCTCCAAACCAAGCTTAAAAACGAGATCATTGTTATTATAAGTTAGTAAACTATCACGAACTCATGTGGGCCAATTACTCACTTAGACTCCCTTATTCCTAGGTGTATCTCTTCTATTTTATTATTGTCTTGAATGATCACGAGGATGCATTTTTGACTTATTTTGATAGTTATTAAGTCTGAAAATAAAGTGAACGATTTAATCAATAGTTATCTAAAGGACAAAATCTTTTAAAACTGCTTCTCGGGACCTCATAAAGTTCATATCTTGGCATAACTCGCTTCGCGATTTGAGACCTTTCTCGGACCGATATTTGGCAGCGACTTCATACTTCAAACCTTGAGAGACGTTCATGAAATTATGGTCTTCTCTTCATAAATGGAATTTCTTCACTTGAACTTTTTGAGAGATTCATACTTGGACCACGACTTCTTCATGTTTCTCCAATCTTTATTTTGGACTTTGATATACAACGATCTGCCTCCTTTTATGTCTTGGATCTATTTATCCTCATACCTTGTTAGGGTCTTTTCGGATACACTTCTCCATGACTTTTGGGGAGTATTTGCTTTTCGTCGTGTGTCTCGATCCTTCATATTGATTTTCGATAAATGATTCTTCGCATCACTTTGGATCTTTAGCAACAAAATATAGCCCTCATGCCTTGTTAGGGCCTTTTCGGACTCGCCAATCTTCGCATCCCGCTTTAATAAGTTATGCCTTGGCTATGAACTCTAATCCATACCGAGCAACTTTTAAACGATCTTGGGCTAGAAGCTAAGTAACTTTTCAAATCGTACAACCTTATTTATTAGCAGATAAATTATTAGCAAGCGATGGGAGAATAGGCTCATAATTAACTCACATAAATTCACGAAAGAGTACCGGACTTATAATTGGCTCTATCATCTCTCGTTCTCCACAGTTTAAAATCTCAAGTAATGAGACTCGTGGATGCATAGCCTATTAAATCAAAGTTTTGGGTTTTCGAGTCGCCTATAGGATCTTGCAAATTCTTAGACTTTTTCAAGTTTAGAAATCGCATTTTAAAGTTCCCTTAATAAACGACTCTCTAGGGTCAATTATAGGAACTTGCAAAAAGTTCTTGCTCTTAACCCGTGAGAGTTAAGACTTTCGCGTTTTATAGCTCCCTATATAAAAGTCTAGCAAAACTTGACTTAAACACGTTAAGGGTACTAGCTAGAGTAACTTAAGATAAGTAAACTCGGGTTGAGTCAAAAGATTCACAACGTTTTGAAAATTAAAACCACTTTATTAAACATTTATTCTAATAAAGAAAGAAAATAACTATACAAAAGGAAAAACTAATAGGCCAAAATAGATCAAAAATTTTGAAAAATGTCGAAAAAATTGATTTTCCGGTTAAAATGAGGACAAATACAAGGAAAAGGCCACTTAACTTCGACAGAAGTCCCCCCTACACTTAAGATAAACATTGTCCTCAATGTTTAAGCATGTGGGAGTAAACTCCCCTACACTTAGGACATTGTGTACGTTGTTTAAATCTTGCTAAGGAAAAGACAACTAAAGAGATTCCTATTTTAATACTGAGAAAATATAAAATAGTGAATCGAAAAGAGTTTAGGATAGAACCGGGAAGAAGTAGAACACGGAATCACGGGTCGTCAAGAATCATCAAGAGTAGATCATTGAAGCTCGAATCCCTGATTAAGAAGTGAGGAGAGGAAATAGCAAACCAAAGGATCCCCCCTACACTTATGATAAAGAAAGCGAAAAGATAGATGCATGAGTTGCCTCCCAAGAAGCGCTTGATTTTTGTTAACCGAGTCGTGAGCCTGACTCGACCTTGATCATCAACGAAAGAAGCATGAAACATATCCACCAGGATCAAAGACATGGTTTTCGTCCATCAAATAGCACAAGCTTAGGCGAACAAGGCAAGCCAAAGAAGAGTAGTCAAGGTTCCCTTAAGCAGTGACGGAGCACGGTGGAAGCAAGGTTGAAGTGGTGCAAGCATGTCTTCAAAATTTCCAAAGATTTTTCCTTTTATTTCATCAGGTGGATAATGAGATGGCTTAAAGACTTCAATACCGGGGTCGAACACCTTTTCCTTCAGGGGAAAATAGCACTCAGGCTCAGCCGAGTGTGAAGAAGATCCGCAAAGAAGCACAACCTCGTACTCAGAAGGGGGACAAAGAGGTGTCAAATCATATGTGCAACAGATACTGGTGTCAACCGGTTTCTTCTCCTTTGACAGAATGTTCTTCAAATCCAAAGTAGGATCAAGACGATAATCTTCAAAGTCATAAGGAGGTGCATCACTTTCATGAGGGAAGTAAGTGTTGAGAAATTCAGAGAAATCTTCCTCAAATGAGTAATCGTCCAAAGTAGGATCGAGTGATGGCGGAGGATCTTCATCATGTGAAGAATCGCTCGAAAGAGTATCGTCCTCATCAAAATCATCGAAAGTGGGCAGCTCGGGATACTCAGAAGTACAATCATCGAAATCATCCGAGTCTGAGCTAGAATCATCATCATCATAAGCATCAAAGACCGGTGGAGAATCATAAATGGGAGAAGCGTCCAAAGTAGGGAGAGAATCATCCACATCATCTTGAAAAAGTGGATTATCGATGCAAGAGTCGAATAGAGGATTGTCGTAGACGGTAAAGTCATCGAGCACATTTATCATATTCACTGATTCTCATCCAAAAGATTTGCCTGTAAGCTTCCCCATTTTAAAAACTTTCGAATCATCCCCGACTCGTAAGATTAACTCACCTTCGGCCACATCAACTAAAGCTCGTCCGGTTCTCAAAAATGGCCGACCAAGTATTAAAGGAATACGAGGGTCCATTTCATAATCAACTACGACAAAATCGACCGGGAAAGTAAATGTGCCAACTTTGATAAACACGTCTTCGGCTATACCAACGGGGTAAGCGAGAGTGCGATTTGCAAGTTCGAGAGTCATCTTTGTTGGAATGAGGTCGGGTAATGATAGTGTTTTCCAAACACTCAAAGGCATAAGATTAATACTAGCCCCGAGATCAGCAAGGGCAGTAAATTCTTCAGTTTTGTTGAACACGCAAGGCAACACAAAACGACCGGGATCTCCAAGCTTTTCCGGAAGTTCTTTAAGAATAACTGCAGAACAGTTTTCATTTAAGCGTGTGTTGGCGAGTTCAATCAGCTTCTCCTTCTTGCTAAGCAATTCCTTGAATGCTTTGACAAATTTTGGCATGTGGCAAAGTGCTTCAACAAGGCTAATGTTGATGGTCATTTGAGATAGCATTTCCAAATATTTCGATACTTGACAGTCATTCTTGGTTAGGTCGTTGGTCTTGCCTATGCGAGAAGGGTATGGGATTCTAGGTTTATAGGGGGAAGGTGAAGGTATAGTCTGTAAAGGTTGGGATGTTGAAGGGTCCTTCCTAGAGACATCGTCATTACGAGGCGGAGACGGTAATGGTGCACTAAGACTAGGTGTAGGAGGAGTAGGGATACATGGTGGTGGAGGAGGTGTAGATGATGGGGGTGGGATTGGTGGTCCTACGATGGTGGCTCCACTACGAGTAGTAATATCACTCACATTGGCTCGCGGATTAGTGACGGTGTTTGAAGGTAGAGAACTCGAAGAAGAAGGTTGAGTGGCGGGCAAGAAACTAGCAAGCATATTCTTCAAATCATTGGTTTGACTGCTGAAGGAGGATTGAATGTTATCTCGAAGCTCGGATCTTATCTCATTTCCTTGCTTTGTGATATCTCCTTTCAGATTGATAATTTGGCTCTGCAGGTTCTTGATTTGCTCACCTTGGGTTCTCATAATGGCTTCAACATCGGAGTTAATGGGTGGGTTTTGTTGGGCGGGTGGGTTATAAGGATTAGAAGCTCTTGGTGGGATTTGGTTTATTCTATTGTAGTTGTTGGCGGGGTTTTGGTTTTGAGGAGAAAAACCGGGTGAAAGGTAATTGTTGGATCGGTAACTCAGCAGATTTCTATCCCCTTGTTGTCTAGCTTGGTAATTTTCCGGTGAATAATTACCATAAGTAGCATACACATTTTCCGGATTTCCTTGTGTCGAAGGACAATCGGTGTATGAGTGAGGACCGCCACATGTTTCACAAGGATTAGCAACCGCTTTAACTTGTTGTTGTTGTTGGTTTGAAGCGAGAAGCGTAATACTTTTGCTCATTTCAGTCATCATGCGGGTGAGTTCGGTCATCTAAGGGTTTGCTGAGGTAGAGGAAACATTGACTCTCGGGTTGTTCCTAGAAGAAGCAGAGGAATCCCAGTTTTTGTGGTGAGTAGTCATGTTCTCAATTAGCTCTCTACACTCCTCGGGTCTCCTTTTCATGAATATGCCACCGGCGGCTGCATAAAAGTCAAACCGTTGTAGAAAGTGTCTATTAAGGTCACAGGGAGCATGTTTTGGTTTGGACATCTATCGATCAAGACATTATATCTCTCCCAAGCATCAAAAAGAGATTCATCGAGATCTTGCATGAAACCGCTGAATCTGATTGCGAAGGCTTGTGACCATGGATGGTGGAAAGTAGCGCGACAAAAAGCGTTGAGTCATGTCATCCCAAGTGTGAATTGAATTCTTCGGGAGACGATCAAACCATTTCTCGGCATGATGTAATAAAGTGTGTGGAAAGAGTTGTAGGCGAAGTTCATCCATTGTGGCACCGGCCAACTTCATGCTTTGGGTGATTGTAATAAACTTGTCGAGGTGTTTGTTGGCATCATCATCAGGCAATCCACGGAATGGGTTTGTTTGCACTTGCTGAATCATGTGGTGCTTCAACGAAAACTCAGGAGCGTTGATTTGCATCGGCGCAATCGGTCCTCCTCGTCCAAACATTGTTGGTTGACAAAGTTCCTCCATGGTCCGAAGATCGGGCTGTAGAAGAGCATTGTTGTTATTATTAGGGTGCGGTGGATTATTGTTGTTAACACCTGACATAGCTAAATCCTCTTGAGGCTCGGGCTCTTGATAATTAGAAGATCTAGTACACATGCACCTACAAAGACAAAAGAAAAAGAAACCAAACACAAAAACAATATATATACACAAGAAAGATAAAATCTTTTTGGATTTTTGAAATTTTTAATTTTTATGGATTTTTATCAATTTTTTAATTTTTATGATTTTTTTGGAATTTTTTATGCGAGAAAAATAACGCTCACAAGTGAACGAATCCCAAAAAGCAACGCGTCTCTCACAGAAAACCGTTAATCTTTACGAAAAGAGCCGGCAGCGGCGCCATTTGATACAAGGCTTTTGACACCCTGTAAAAATTAAAGTTCTTTGTCGTGTGTCTCTTCGAATTGAAAAACTTGTGTTTAATGTGTGACTTAGTCTTATTTTGGTGGAACAAAGATGTGTCGTTGTAGTGTTTTAAAATAAAAGTGCGGAACAATTAAGTAAAGGTGCTCTTAAAGTAAATCTAAGTCTAATTAAAATAATGGTGCAAGTATTTAAAAGCGTGACTGAAATTAAAGGGCACTAAAGTTATTGACGTAAACTTAAATCTACCTAAGGCAATCTTAAAACGCGACTAAAACTTAAACTAAGGCAAAACTAAAATAAAGCTAAGGCAAATAATCTTAAAGTGCAATTAAAAATAAAAGGCGGGAAAAATAAAGCTTGAAAATAAAAACCAAAGACAAAAACTAATAAGAACCTGAATACAGCTCATTCGGAATAATCCTTCGTTTGGAATAATCACTCGTCCGGAATGTCACCTTCGGTTGGAATGATTCTTCTTCGCTCGGAATATAACCAAAATCCTTGATCCGGAACAAATTGATCTGAATATGTCACTTATCCAAAACAATCCTTTGTTCGGAACTTTACTGATTCGGAACTTCTCAAATTTGCCTTGATTCGGAACTTTTGGTCAATCCTTGATTCGGAAGATTCCGAATGAAGCCTCCTTGATTCGGAAGTTTTATACTTCCGGATGAAGCCTTCTGATTCGGAACTTGCCCTTGATCCGGAAGTTGGTTCAGAACTTTTGAAGTTCCGAATGAAGCTCTTGGTTCGGAACTTTTGAGTTTCGAATGAATCTCCTTGATCCGGAACTTTTTGAGTTCCGAATGAAGTATATTGATCCGGAAATTTTAAGTTCCGAATGAACAATTGCTGATCCGGAACTTTCCCTTCGTTTGGAAGTTTGAGACTTCCGAATGAGCAGTCTTGAGTCGGAAGTTGTCCTTCGTTCGGAACTTTGAATGTTCCGAATGAAGCCCTTGGTTCGGAACTTTGGAAGTTCCGAATGAACAGACTCCCTCTCTTGATTCGGAAGATTTCCTGGAAAGATCAGAAACACAACAAACTTCCCGAAGAACAAGGGATCACAAAAACAAGGAAGATAACACAGATTTAACCAAAATCAACACAAACGATTTAATAAAACTATCAACGAATCAACAGTAAACATAAATAAACAATTAAAATCAATAAAACAAACAAATTTAACCACAATAATCAAGAATCACTTGGATCAAAATAAAAGCATGAACATGAACACAAACATAAACATAAAAATCAAAGATTAAGAAAGGTAGATAAGAGATTAACAAGATAAAGTAAAGATTGACAATAATTAAATGAAAACTTACTTGGATTTAAATGGTAATTAAGGTGCAAAACATGTATTTAAATTTGACAAGAAAAGTAAATGACAAGGTAATTAAAGGTGGAAGGACTAATTGTCACTATTAGCCAACAAGAAGAAAATGATTAACACTAATGACTATTTATAGGGGAGGATTAAGGAAGCTTCCTCCCCTCCTCCATTTCTTGTTAATTGCAAGATTAAGCCCCTCCTTCTTTTAATCTTCATTAATTGCATACTTAGTCCTTTTCTTCTAATCTTCTTTAAACTTGGACTTAAGAGACTTTTGGCTTCGGGATTTCTTTGAACTCGTCTTTAAATTCTTCAATAAAATAGACTTGAATTCTTCGGCTTTTGATAAACTTTCGTCTTTTGACTTTTTCTTCGATAATTCTTCAGAATTGGTCTTGGACTTCCGTTCTTTTTGCACTCTTGACTTCTTGACTTCGTCTTTCATCTTTTTCTTCAATAAAAGTCCGTAAATGCCCGTGAATGTCCGTGTTTTCTCCACTTTTCACCTTTTCGTCCTAAATCACAACAAAAACACAAACCACGCATAATTCCGACATAAAAGACATAAAATACACGTTTTGGTCCGGTTATTAATGTAATTAAGTGGTAGAAAAGATGGGTGTTTACACACCTATCAGTCTTCCGACTTGACAAGCACGTTCGTCTGCGCCAGTTTTTTGGACCACATCGTGCCCCTTGGGCGGGCCAGCGTACTACATGGGTTCATGCCGCCCTTGCCGATGAAGTGAGCTTTGTGTCCTCCCAAAACGTGACACTGATGTCGCGTGTGAGGAGAAAGTTCATGGAATTATCCACATAGGTCCAAGATTCTGAAGAAAAACTTGCTCAAGCCAGTGAGGAGAAGGCTAAAGCTCTTCAAGGTCTTGAAGAAAAGATTGCTAATGAGGTAGAAAAGGGAAAGCAGGATGTTACAACCATACACCTGCTGGCCGAGGAAAGGAATGATCTTGTCGCCGCTCTATCGGACGAGTGCGCCCAGCTGAACCAGCTAATGGCTTCCAACGAGGATGAGATGAAGTCTTTTGAGGTTTACAAAGACCAAATGTTTGTAGCTGTTAATTCTTTGGGTGCGCAGGTGAAAGAGAGTGTAGGCCACCTTGCGGACCAGCTAAAGCGCTTAAGTGTCGAATACGACGAAGACCTGTACCCACGCCTCATGCGTGAGATTGCTGAGAAGCGCTGGTTTGTACGCCGTGGCTTAGGTTTGACGGCTATGGGCTCTTGAGGATCCAACGCTGCGGGCCACCTTTGCCTATTCTGTCATAGCTGCCATCAATGAAGGTACCTCTACTGGTCTGGAGAAGGCTCATAAAGCTGATTTGATGAAGAAGGATCTGAAGGATATGGTGTTTTATGACCCTTCTGAGAAGTCCAAGACGACCACAGCTGTAACACCCTCATTTTACCTTGACGCAGCAGAATAATATTTTTAGGGGTATTACTTCATGATATGAAAGCATAATAATAGAAAAAACGTAAAAGAGCGTTTAGATAAACTTTATTCATTCTTTATAAATTATCATTCAAAATCAGAGGTTTTCAATAAAACAACTGTACATCACAGGTTTCCCGAGACCTAGAAAATAGGTTTGAATGACAAAAACTTCCAAATCTATATCTCTCCACGTCATCAGTATGCTACTCCGTTCTATCGATTTCAATACTTGAAATATATGCTTAATGTCAACACGAATGTTGAGTGAATCCATAGGTTTAAAATCATTTTGAATACAAGATCCTTTTTCTTGAGCTACGCTGTTATTTTCTCGTAAGTTTAAATAATAAATGAATCAGTTGCACTAAGCTTAGGATAACGCGACTAGACATAAAAACCAACACATTGCCCTTATGAGGAAGTATGCCAAACTATCCTGTATAGCAACATAAAGTATGTCTGTTTGATCACTGAGGTACTAGCAAGTACGACTTGCCCAGACATGAGATGTCAGTCTCCAATAGTACTACATACAATATTCATGCTCATTCCTAGAAGTGATTAGCGGTTCATAATTAAAAAGGGACTTTCATAGGCAGCAGTAAACATAGTGTCATTGAACATATCAGGGAAGCATACCAAAAATACTTGTATTCCAGTTTTAGTATATATCCCCCTCATGGGTTTTCAAATTATTTAAAAGTATCTAACTTTAGTGAGTCTATGAACTCACCTTAGGTCCAATAATCTTGTCGGGTTTATGTCACACATAACAACTTGATCTAACAAACAAGAACTTGGTCTCACACCAACATGTTTTAACATATTTGGTATAATATTTAGTTTTTTATTATAGGTTCAACATTCTTGTATATTAGTTATGTATTCTTTAACTTTATTTAAAGTGATAGTACTGTATCATTGTTCGGGCCATCATACTCAGAACCATTCTACAACGTTTGAGGAGCGAGGGCACTTTAAATCGTAAACTCAACCACTCAGTCAAAACGTAATATCAAGATGGAACATCTTTGTAAAAAGCTCCCTACTAACATGACACATAGTAATATAGGCATGTTCTTTTATATTCACATCTTTTATCCTTTAGTTTCATAATTGGCAAAAATAGTCCTTATAATTTATAATAATATAGAAAATAGGTTTTATCATATAGTTTTTATCCATATAATTTCATTAATGACAAAAATGATCCTTTAAGTTTATAATTTAAGAATAATTATCTTTTTAACATATAATTTACTCCCTCCGTCCCATAATAATAGTCCACCGACCAAAAAGCCACAGTTTAATAAAAAACATCACTTTTTCAGGTTTTCTCTTTTACTTTTTACACAATAATAATTTTACCCTTAACCAATTAATTTACAACATCTTTATTATTTATAATAATACCTTCTAGTGAGGGTAATATTGTTAACTTAATCTACATTACTTACCTATTTTTGGTCTGGACTATTAATATGGGACGTCCAAAAATAGTAACATGGACTATTAATATGGGACGGAGGGAGTATAAGTTTAGTATATTTATACTTTTAACCCTCAAAGTATATAGTTTTATAATTTATGTATTAAAATCTTAATATTTAACCTTAGGGCCTCAAACTTTACAATATTGATTCTTATATATTTAACTTTCATAAAATACACTATTAGCCCAAAAGGTTAAATAGTTCCAAAAATGACAGTTTTAGTCCCTAGAATTGTAAAAATCATATAACAAGTTCAAAAATGCATCAAATGATCTAGGAACTTCAAACAAAGTTTCAAAAAAATATTTATAATCATAATAACAACATTTATACCAAATTATATCTTTTGAAATAGGTTTTTGCTTATTATTTTATGTAAATTACAAAACTAGGGTTTTAAGACATTTTTAACTTATAACTTTCATTTAAATTGATAAAATGACTTAGATTCTTTTAGATTATCTTTCTAACATTAATTTGGAATTATAAAAAGTCTTATATAACATTATAACAAGATCAAAGCTTGTTTAACATAGAGATTACATAGATGGCTCCAAAATGGCTCTTTATGGCTTCATATGAGCACAACTTACTATCAAAGCTTCAAGAGCTTCAATGGCTACCTTCTAGACCTAGTTTATGGTCTTGTGGGATGTCCTAAGACGTATATGGAGGTGGATATGAAGAATGGATAGGAGATACTAAGAAAACAGGGTTCAAGTTCAAATGTACTCCATACGCTCCTATTTATACTATTAGCAACCCTTAGGCTCTAAGTTTTGGTCTTGTACGTGTAAAACTGATAGGAGAGTGACTAAGTTATGCTATGGATGTCTATGCAAGTCTAGGTGATGAGTATATAAGCTAGTTTTGATCAAATCCTCACTTATGGCTAGAAATAAGTCACGACAACATTTAGATATGATTGGTGATGTGTAGCAAGAAAGGAGGTGATGCACCTACTTGTCACCACCCCTAAAATATCTTAGAAGTTATAAATATCTGTTATATAAATTTGTAATGGAAGGAAATGGTTTAAAAATGGGTTTTGGAGGAAAAAATATAAAATCGAGTTTAAAAACTAGGGCTTGTAACTTATGGTTTGTGTTTTTGGTGATTAGGGACTTAGGAAAGTGATTAGTGAATGATTAAGGATTAATTAGGGTTTAGACATTCTATTTAAGAGTTTTGGGTCCTTGGTTTGAAGTTTAACAAAGACCTCAAATTAGAAGTATACTTATGTAGATTAGGGTTTCCTAATGATCTAGGGTTAAATCTAGGTAAAAGGCCTTATCCTTCAATTAGCTACTGATGTAACCTTAATTTAGGTCCTATAACCTGTGTCTTAAGTTTCCAAAGAGTTCTTACACTTGGTTTAAAGGTTTAGTTTAGGTAAACATGTCTAAAGAGTGAAAATACCTATTTTGACCTAATTTACAAGTCATGCATTGAAATCTTGTACCTTGTGCATTAGGGTACTTGTACATTGTCTTAATATAATTCTATAACCTTAATGAAGTGATATGAGTGTTTGTAGACTTGTCCAAAAAGACCAGGTGATGATTCCATGTACTTTTCTTAATTTAAGGGTTTCTAAATCACTAATCCTAACGACTTTCTATCTTGGGTAATTTGGGTTTATATCCTTATGTATACTTATTCTAGGGTTTATATGATATGTTTATGACTTCTACGGTTTCTATATTCTTAGTTTAAAGGTTTACATAGGTTGATCATATTCTAGGGTTATTTATGGGAGCTTAAGATCCTATGCTTTAATAACTTGTACTTTATGCTTTAATAATTTTTTAACTTGGTTTAAGATAAATGTATTAACTTATTGTGATACTTAGTTAAGTTTTGTAATTTCTGGCAAAATATTAGAGTCTAATTCATTGTAGATTGGATTTTATATGCTAATGTTGGCATTAAGTCATTTTCTTGTAATTAGCTTGTGATTAGTGAATATTGGTACTTTGTGATTATTTAACTTTTATTTATATGGTATATTAGAATTAGTATATTGTATTTATCATAGTTACATAGTTATCGTATTTGATCCCAAACTTAGATCGATTAGCTTTGTGTTAACGAGATTGAATCAAGATTAACACTTAGAGAAACTTTGTGTTATGAAACAATCTAAGTGCTATGCAGAATTTAACACTTAGAACAAGAACATAAAAACAGAATAACCCAAATTTCACTTTGATTGATTATCAAAACTTGCGTACAATGAAAGTGGAAAACATATATTTAACTAAAACCTAAAGGCCTCCTTTTGTAGATTAAGGAACCTTGTTCAAGAGTCTACGTATCAACTATTTTAGGTAAAGATAAACACAGAAAATACAATGTCAAACATATATTTACTAGAAGTACACCAAAGGCCTCTTGGTCTAGCGGTATGTGAGTTTTCCTCTAACCTTAAGGTTGTGGGTTCAAGTCTCGGTGGAGACATGTGAGATAAATATTGTGAGATAGTTAGTGTGAGTTGTAAAAATTCCCGTTCTAAAACAAATTTTACTAGAAGTACAAAACGTGTAGACTAAGTATTCTATCAGTGGTTGAACTTTCTTCTTGTCAGCGCTTCAATATCTCTTGTCAGTGTCCAGTTGTCAGCGCCTGATTATCTCTTGTCAGCGTCTAAGTTCTTCTTGTCAGCGTCCTAGTGACTTAGTTATTTTTATTCTTAACAATCCTCCCCTAAACTTGATATCTACTCTAGTAATCAAGTTTCATAATAAAAACAAAATACAAGGAGGATTCTTACAAACTAATCTTCTTTATTAATAAGGGAATAAATAAATCTAACCAAATCCTTACAAACATCACTGGTATAATCAACCTCCAATGATGTAGATATCATCAACTTCAAAATATCTTGTGACATAGGATATTCAGCATCAACCAAAAGATATTCTGAAAATTTGGATGTACTAAGATGATATAGACCAGCAGCTGAGTAGATACGCCATGTCATCCCACTAATAGCATCCAGATCCAACCAAACTGGATCAGCTTCATTTGGCTCAATCATTCTCTTGAATGTGGACCAAATCTTTATTCCATTAACTGAAGTAGGTTCTTCAGTCTCATACTTGGGCTTCATCAATGACCATAAGTTGACCAAGTCTTCTCTATCAAAGCTAGCAAACATAGACATGAAAGAAGTGAAAGTGTGTACCTTATCACCAGTCCTGGTGATCTTCCAAAACCCACTTGCATCTTCTTCATAGTTAATTATGGGGTTTCTAAAGTCAAGAGGCAACACTTCTACAAAATTTTGAAGTCTCTAATGGAGAAAGCTTCATACTCTTCCTTAAAACAGCCTCACGTGGATTCAATGGATCAAGCTTTGGGAACTCAATTGGCAAACCCTTCTTCACTGGCCTAGGAACTATAGATGCCTTCTTAATTCTCATATGTTCCTCTATTTATTCTTGTCTTTCCTTTGAGAGCAGCTCAATAGTTCTATCCTTACACAAAGAATCCCAAATAGGATAAGCCAAACACTCCAATTGTTTAAAACTAAGACCTCTAAACTTTGCATAAGTCCAACCAGTCTTATGATTCCTTAACAACAAATAATACAACTCTCTCCTTACTATTTTAGATTCTAGTTTGATATTGCTAGGCTTATTCTTCTCCCATACCTTAAGATCATCCTGCAGCTTCAATATCCCTTCAAGACACCAAATCTTCTCAGACATAGAAACATTTGGATCACTCAAAACTTCATATTCATACTTAAAGAAAAGCTAAGCAATCTTAGGTATATCCAAATCAAATTTCATCTTTAATTCTCTAAGCTTCTACAAACCCAACTCCTCCCCATATTCTAGTCTCCCATGCTCTTCAAGTATCATCAGACCTGAATCAGTACTCTCACCATCACTGCCTTCCTTATTACTTTCAGAAGTCATAATTTGTGACTCAATAGCAGTCTTCTTCATCTTCTCCTTTTCCTCAAGTTGTGCAGCCAAAATGGAATCAAAATGTACTTGGGCTGCATCCTTGGGAACCTCTGTTTCTACCATAATCCCTTTACCTTTATTCAATAAATCAATAGAAGGTAAAGAAGTTGATGGTACCTGTGTAGACACATCCTTAATGATAGTTAATGACTGGGATACACAAACTACATCTGCAGTTTTGTCAGCATCCAAATTCTGAATGTCAGCGCTTGATTTGTTCTTATCAGCGCGTGACCTTGTGAACTGCTCCATCATCTATGTAAATGTCAATTTTGTAGGAGTAACTAGTGAAGCATCAAAACCTGGTTGCTCTTTCAAACCTGTAAGGGCTTCAGCTACATCCAATGCATTTCCAAAAGAAGAACCTTCATGTGAGCCTTTGTTACTGACATGTATCTGATCATCCTACCCTTTAGAAGAATCCTCCTGCCTAGTACGAACATTAGCAGCCTCCAAAACAACTATCTGCTCCCTCAATGAAATGAGTTCATGGCCTTGAGCATTGAAAACCTGTACAAGGTTTGTATTTTGCTTTTGCAAGCTCATACAAACCATCGTCAATTCCATTACTGATAAGGGTTCCATACTGCCCTCCTCTAGTATGGGAAGTTGCCCTCCCATAAGAGACTCATTGATCATGGGTGTGGACTTAAAGATGGTGGGACTGACGTGGCCTGCATCTAAGTGAGTACCACTAGTTCCAGCCTCACCCATAGGACCAACCACACTTGTGGTGATGGTTCTCTCTGCAACATGGCTAGGACCGCTAGAGGAGAACACTCCAGTGATCCTTGGGCGTTTTTCTAACCTATACTCATTGGGTTCAGAGGAAGAGGAATTAAGGTCTGTTTAGGATTGTGGGTGAATGGTGTCAACGTCAAGATTGGTAGTGTCAGCGTTGGGGTTGGGGTCATCAGCGTTGCTATTTGGAATGTCAGCGCCTGGTGAAGGAGGGTCAATGTGCATGTGTTGGGGAGATGGTGGTTTGTCTAGAATAGGGTCTTGAGCAGTTTGTGGTGGTGGTGGTGGTGGAGGGTTTGCAACTGCCAATATGACAGCATGCATAGCTGGGGTAAGAGGCAAATCCCTATAAGGTGGTGAATTCATGTTGCCAAAAACAGTTTTCTTTTGTTCAGGGACTTTATAAAAGTGATCATGGTCCCTTGTACAATAGCCTTTAATTTCAAAAATCATTTGCAAAAATCTAGGATAGGTAAGAGTCATCTTGGTACCTTGTTATCAATCATGCCATCAAAAATCATTTTCGAAAAATTATAATTTTGCCCTCTTGCAAGATAAACAATGGCACTCAATATAGATCGGTTGATTTCATTGAATGAAGAGCATTTGGGACTCAAGCATTGAAGAATGACATGAATGAGGAACTTCCAGGCTGGAGGAAATTGTTGTTTGGTATAACGGTTTAAGTGCCCAATACGGGGCAAATCATACCCCAAGCCTCGAAGTCCCAACTCTAGCTCGTCTATGGGAAGGGTGGTTATACCATCAGCATCATTAAGATTCAAAGCTTGGTGAACCAAGGCTTCAGTAACCACCCATTCAGCCCCATGAAGACTAGCATATAATGTAATCACTCCATCAATTGTTCTAGAACGATCTGTGTTCCAAAACTGCTTGATGTGTGTGATAGGGACAAGTGGAGTGTGAGTAAGAGCATACCTTAGAGGAGAAGCATTCAAATACATAACCATCTCAGTATATTGAGGATGAAGAGTATTATCAGCAACCAAATACGCCACCATGTTATGCTGACTCTTGAATTCCAACTCCACATTATCTGGTTTGAACTTTGGGGCCATTTGAAATGTATATGAAAACTTGTAAGTGATTAACAATGAAGGTTTGAAGGTTAGAAAGTTTTGCTAGATAAGAATATTTGTTACCCTGTTAAAACAATATGAGCCGTATTTATAGGAAAGAAAATAGCACACTATTGGTTGAAAAAGAAGGAAAAGATATTCAAAAAGTAATGATGTAAATCTTGAAAATATTTAACTTATCTTTGCCTTAATAAAAAGTTACCAAGTTGCTAAAATTACGGCCCAATTTTTCGTCAAAAATAACAACTGGGTAGGACCCAATGTTGTTAACGGTCAAAAATTAATTATCAGCGTAACAGCTATATCTTGTCAGCATGTAAATTTTGCCATGTCAGCGTATTGGTCCTATCAGCGTTTGGATTAAAATATGCCAGTGTGTAAATTTGGCCATGTCAGCGTTCAAATTGGTCCTATCAGCGTATGGAGTAAAATATGTCAGTGGCCAAAAAAAAAATAAAGAAGAAAAATAAAAAGACCTTTACAAAGATATTCACCGTAAGGAAGATAACTTAAATTCTGACAAAGACTGAAAATAGCATTCTCTGTTCAATTATACACATTTGCATAAGCAAGATAGACATAATTGCCCTCAAGTGAACCTTGCCAAAGTAAGTCCTTAGAGATGAAGTAATCTCCATGTAAACACTTTGTAACTCCCAAGGTAACCCAACATAAAATATATACCAAGTCTCCCAACCGACCAATACTAAATCTAGGTCAAAAAGTCTTGGCAACATACAAAGTATAAAACTTTGCATGATACAGTGCCTCAAGGATTAGAAATTCCAACAAATTCTTAAAGAAGAAGCCTTCACTATTTATAATCCCCACTCACCTGTGGACACAATCTAGAATTGTGATAAGAGCATTCTATGAATACCCAAGATCCTAAAGGTAGCCTAAACCTCCCCTTAAACTTATGATATACAAAGTTGCCAAAAAAAATATGCAATAAAAATTTATGTCAATATAGGAATGTATGACATTCCAACCATCATCCATAAACTTGAACACACTCCTAGTAGCTAAAAGATCCATAAGCAACTCTGTATCCATTTGCACAATGCTCACAATCCTGCATGATTAGAAGAAAAACCACAAAAACTAACATGTTGCTGTCAGCGTCCATTTTGACACTTATCAGCGTCTCGATAAACACTTGTCAGCGTCTGTCTAAACACTTTGTCAGTGTCTTAACAAACACTTGTCAGCGTCAATCTTAACACTTGTCAGCGTCTCAACAAACTTTGTCAGCGTTAGAAAATAATAGTGGAAAGACCTAATACTTTTACAAAGACCAATAACAGTGCATATCTTGTACATACGTTTACAATAAGTTCAAAAACACATTTTAGGTAAGGTTGATTATTCCAATACTTGTTACCAAGTACTGAAACCTCCCAGCATCAAAAGTTTTAGTTAAGAAATCGGCCACATTTTCTTCAGTGTCAACCCTATCTGGTTGTATTAAACCTTTTCAAAACAATCTCTTATAAAATGATGTCTAATTTCTATGTGTTTTGTTTTAGAATGATGTACAGGATTCTTAATAATGCATAATGTACTGTTATTGTCTACAAAAATCTTGGTATGCATAAAATTATACCCATAATCAAACAGTTGGTTCTGAATCCATAGAACTTGTCCACAACAAGCAGTTGCAGCTACATATTCTGCTTCAGTTGTAGAGTTGACCACCACTGTTTGTTTCTTGCATTGCCAAGATATCAATCTTCTCCCAAGAAATTGGCATCCACCAGTTGTGGATTTTCTATCAAACTTGTCACCTCCATAATCACTGTCTGAATAACCAATAAGCTCCAATGGAGAATCTTTAGGATACCATAATCCCAAAGAGGTATAGCACCTAAGGTATCTAAAGATCCTTTTAACAGCATGAAGATGACATTTCTTAGGATTCACTTGATGGCGTACACATGCACACATAACAAACATGATGTCAGGTCTAGAGGCTGTAAGATACATCAATGATCCAATCATTGATCTATAATGCCTGACATCCACTTCTTTTCCATCTCTAATCTTTCCCCAAGGGTGTTCCCTATCCATGGGTGTGCTAGCCCGTTTTTCATGTGGAGAAAAGCCAAACTTCTTCAAGATTTCTTCTACATACTTGTCTTGAGAGATAAAGATACCATCCTCTTTCTGTTGAACTTGTAACCCTAGAAAGAAGTTCATCTCTCCCATTGCATTCGTCTTGAATTTGTCTGTCATGAGCTTGGAAAAGTCTTCACTCATCTTTGGATTAGATGAACCAAAGATGATATCATCCACATAGACCTAAACAAGTAGAAAGTCCTTACCCGTCTTCTTGGTAAATAAAGTCTGGTCTATGGTGCCCCTCTTAAATCCATTTTCCATCAGATAGGTGGACAATGTTCCATACCATGCTTTTGGGGCTTGATGAAGTCTATACATTGCTTTCTTCACCCTATACATTTTGTTTGGATGTTCTGAATCTTCAAAACCAGGAGGCTGCATTACATAAACCTCCTCTGCAGTTGTGCCATAGAGAAGGCACTATTCACATCCATTTGATAAACTGTGAAGCCCATGCAAGAAGCATAGGCTAGGAAAATCCTTATTGCTTCAATTCTTGCAATAGGTGCAAAAACCTCTTCCTAGTCTATCCTTTCCTCTTGTGTATAACCTTGAGCAACTAAACGTGCCTTGTTTCTGACCATAATTCCTCTTTCATCTTTCTTGTTTCTAAGAACCCAACGTGTCCCAATAGGTCTTACATATCTTGGATAGTCCATAACTCCCAAACATCTTGAATAGCTAATAACTGAATTTTATTAAGTTGAAATCGTCTCGTCTCGATTCGAATTGAAAAAGGTTTAACGTGCAACTCAGTCATCTTTTGGTGAAAAGAAATAATTTTGGTCGTTGTTTAAAATTAAAATGCAAAACTTAAAAGTAAATGGTAAAGTAAATAAGACTTTAAAAGTAAATTAATTAAATGACGAGAAATTAAAGCTTGACGAAAAGTAAATTTGACAATTTAATAAAAAATGTAAACTTGAAATTTAAAATAAAGTAAAACAATATTAAAATGACACTTAAGAAAAATAGCGGGAAAAATAAGGCTTTAAAAATAAAACAGGAAAACTAAAACAATACATAAGTAGGAAAACATAAATACCTGACCTAGTTCGGAATCCGTGTCAAGAAACTAGTTCGAAATGTGTGTCACTCACATAATCCGGAATACAAGTTCTATACATAGTTCGGAAAATAGACCCAATATGTAGTTCGGAATACCACAATCACATACCTAATCCGGAATGATGAACAAGAACTCAATAGAATCTGTATGCCTGATGTAGTTCGGAATGTACGTCAAGAACCTAATTCGGAAAACCAATCCAGAACATAACTCAGAATGTAGACAATCCACCTAATTCGGAATGTAGACAATCTACCTAATTCGGAATCCTGGTCAGCAAGCAATTCGGGATCCACCAAAAATGAACTAGTTCGCAATCCAGCATCAAGGACTTAATTCGGAATAGGTTTGTCACTTACCTAGTTCAGAATGTGTTCCTTAACTCAATTCGGGAAAATTAAAGTAGAACTTAATTCGGGAAAACCTATGTAATACCTAATTCGGGAAGAGTAAATAGGCAAGTAATTCGGGATAAGCTGAAACAGAACCTAGTTAGGGAAACTAGGGTTTTGGCAACCCGAATTAGATACAAAATAAGCAAAAACTAAAAAAATAAGCAAAACTCAAATAAGCACTAATCTAAAATTTTAACAAAAACAAGTTTAAGAAAAAGCAAATAAGCCAAAATTTAAAAAATTTTAAAAACACTAAATAATAAAAATATTTAAAATCAACTTTTTATAAAATAACTTTTAAAAAAACTTAATTAAAAGTAAGAAAAAGCACACAATAAGCTATAATAACAATAATCTAACACAATCAAACACATAAAAACATAACAAACAATCAAATAAGCATGACAATAAGCAAATAAGCATAAAGATTAAGCAAAATAAGAAAGGTAGAATGAGAGATTAATTAAGAACTTGATTAAAAATAAAGATTCAATAACACAAAATTAAAACTTACTTCAAATTAAAGGCAAGAATTTAAATGACAATTAAGTAAATGACAATATGAAAGTGCAAGGAAAAATAAAGTGGAAAGACTAAGTTGTCAATTTAGCTAACACCTCCTAATAACACATTAGGAGGGTATTTATAGGGAGGATTAACATGTGTTGATCTTTTCTTCCTTTTCTCGTCTTTTCGTCTTAATAAATTCTTTGACTTTTTCGACTTTGTCTCGGGATTATTTGAACTCGTCTTATAATTTCTTCATTTATTAGACTTGAGTTCTTCGACTTCATTAAACTTCCGTCTTTAGACTTTTTCTTCGATAAATCTTCAGAATAGGCCTTGGACTTCCGTTCTTTTTGCACTCTTGATCTTTTGACTTCGTCTTTTGTCCTTTTCTTCGATAAAAGCCCGTGTTTTCTTCCCTTTTCACATTTTGATCCTAAATCACAACAAAAACACAAACCACGCATAATTCCGACATTTACGACATAAAATACACGTTTTGGCTTGGTTATTACTATAATTAAGTGGTAAAAGGATAAGTGTTTTCACACTTATTAAATCCCCTGCACTTGACCATTGCAATGCCCTCATGCAATGCATTAATTACAAAGCAAGTTTTACATTTTCCATTGTGATTAACCTACCTTGGCCTTTATTAAAGAGATAGAAAATTACAAGTAAAAAGATCAAAGACTTACCTTAGGGTTTTGGAATGTCATGAATGATTATCACCCTCAAGTTTCACGTTCCCCATACCAAGCTTAAAAATGAGACCATTGTTATTATAAGCTATCAAACTATCACAAATTTATGTGGCCCAATTATTCACTTAGACTCCCTTATTCCTAGATGTATCTCTTATATTTTATGATTGTCTTGAATGATCACGAGGATGCATTGTTGACTTATTTCGATAGTTATTTAGGCTGAAAATAAAGTGGGACAATTTAATCAATAGTTAGCTAAAGGACAAAATCTTTTAAAACTGCTTCTCAAGACCTCATAAAGTTCATATCTTGGCATAACTCGCTTCACGATTTGAGACCTTTCTCGGACCAATATTTGGCATTGACTTTATACTTCAAATCTTGAGAGACGTTCATGAAATAATGGTCTTCTCTTCATAATAGGAATTTCTTCACTTGAACTTTTTGAGAGATTCTTCATATTTGGACCACGACTTCTTCATTTTTCTCCAATTTTTATTTGGGATTTTGATATACAACGATCCGCCTCCTTTTAGGACTTGGATCTATTTATCCTCATACCTTGTTAGGGCCTTTTTGGATAGATTTCTCCATGATCTTTACGGGAGTATTTGCTTTTCGTCGTGTGTCTCGATCCTTCATATTGATTTTTGATAAATGATTCTTCACATCACTTTGGATCTTTAGCAACAAAATGTAGCCCTCATGTCTTGTTAGGACCTTTTCGGACTCGCCAATCTTCGCATCCCGCTTCAATAAGTTATGCCTTGGCTATGAACTCTTATTAATACCGAGCAACTTTTAAACGATCTTGTGCTAGAAGCTAAGTATTTCAAATCGTACGACCTTATTTATTGCAATTAAATTTATTAGCAAGCGATGGGAGAAAAAGCTTATAATCAACTCACATAAATTCATGAAAGAATACCAAAGTTATAATTGATTTTATCATCTCTCGTTCTCCATAATTTAAAATCTCAAGGAATGAGACTCGTGGATGCTTAGCCAATTAAATCAAAGTTTTGGGTTTTCAAGTCATCTATAGGATCTTGCATCTTCTTAGACTTTTTCAAGTTTAGAATTTGCGTTTTAAAGTTCCCTTGATAAACAACTTTCTAGGATCAATTATAGGAACTTGCGAAAAGTTCTTGTTATTAACCCGTAAGAGTTAAGATTTTCGCGTTTTAAAGTTCCCTATATAAAAGTCTAGCAAAACTTGATTTAAACACGTTAAGGATACTAGCTAGAGTAAACTTAGATAAGTAAACTCGGGTTGAGTAAAAAGATTCATAACGTTGAAAAATCAAAACCACTTTATTCAAAATTTATTCTAATGAAAGAAAATAACTATAACAAAGTTAAATACAACTAGGCCAAAATAGATCAAAAATTTTGAAAAAAATGTCGAAAAATCAATTTTCCGGTTATCATGAGGACAAATACAAGGAAAAGCCCACTTAACTTCGATAGAAGTCCCCCTACACTTAATATAAACATTGTCCTCAATGTTTAAGCATGTGGAAGTAAACTCCCCTACACTTAGGACATTGTGCACTTTGTTTAAATCTTGCTGAGGAACAGACAACTAAAGTGATTCCTATTTTAATATTGAAGAATATAAAATAGAGAATCAAAAGAGTTTAGGATAGAACCGGGAAGACGGGTATACGGAATCACGGGTCATCAAAAGTCATCAAGAAAGGGTCTTTGAAAGCTCGAATCCCTGCACATTATAAGAAAGAAAACAACAAACACATACTAGGGTCCCCCCTACACTTATTATAAAACATAGAAAAAGGATAGATACTGCGGGTTGCCTCCCGAGAAGCGCTTGTTTTTGTTAACCGAGTCGTGAGCCTGACTCGACCTTGATTAGCATGGTAAGAAGCTTGAAACCCATCCACCGGGATCAAATACATGGTTTTCATCCATCAAGTGGCACAAGATTAAGGCAAACAAGGAAAGCCAAAGAAGAGTAGGCAAGGTTCCCTTAAGCAGAGATTGAGCATGGTGGTAGAGAGTACGATGAATAGCAAACATATCTCCATGGTTTCCAAAAATCTTTCCTTTTATTTCATCAGATGGATAATGAGATGGCTTAAAAATTGCAATACCGGGATCGAACACCTTTTCCTTTAGGGGAAAATAACACTCAGGCTCAGTAGACCTTGAAGAAGATCCGCTCATAAATCTCACAATCTCATCCTCAGAAGGTGGATAAAGATGTGTCAAGACATATGTACTACGGATATCGGTGTCATCCGGCTTCTTCTCCTTTGAAATGGGTTTCTTCATATCCGAAGGAGGATAAAGACCAAAATCAAAGTCTAAAGGTGGAGAATCATTCTCATTGGGAAAGTAAGTATTGAGAAAAGTAGCAAAATCTTCCTCAAATGAGTAATTATCCAAAGTATCAATAGTGTTTGGTGGAGGATCTTCATCAACAGTAGGAGCAAAGTCATCATGTGAAGAATCACTCGAGAGAGTATCAACATCATCAAAATCATCATAAGTTGGCATGTCTTTATACTATGAAACAAAAGCAGCATAATCATCCACATCAGAACTAGAATCATCATTATAATCATCATAGATCGGTGGAGAATCATAAATTGGTGGGGGATCCAAATTGGAGAGAGATTCATCCACATCATCTTGGAAAAGTGGATTATCATAGCAAGAATCAAAAAGAGGATTGTTGTAGACGACAAAATCATCAAGATTTTTACTTTCATAAGTAGTTGTATCAAGCTCGTCTTGAAGCACATTAATCATATTCGCCGATTCTCTTCCATTGGATTTGCTTGTGATCTTCCCCATTTTAAACACTTGTGCATCATTCCCGAACCTTAGAATTAATTCACCTTCGGCAACGTCAACTAAAGTTTTTCCGGTTCATAAGAACGGCCATCCAAGTATTAACGGAATACGAGGGTCCATTTCATAATCAACAACAACAAAATCGACCGGAAAAGTGAAGGTACCAACTTTAATAAAGACATCTTCGGCAATACCAACGGGGTAAGCGAGAGTTCGATTTGCTACCTTAAGAGTCATCTTTGTTGGTGTAAGATCGGGTAATGATAACTTTTTCCAAACACTTAAAGGAATCAAATTAATACTTTCCCCGAGATCGGCTAAGGCAGTAAATTCTTCGGTTTGGTTAAAAGTACATGGTAGCACAAAACGACCGGGATCTCCAAGTGTTTCCGGAAGTTCTTTAAGAAGGACTGCAAAACAGTTTTCATTCAATCGAGTATTAACAAACTCGGCCATCTTTTCTTTCTTATTAAGCAATTCCTTAAACATCTTAACGAATTTTGGCATGTGGACAAGTTCCTTTACAAGGATAATGTCGAAATTCATTTGAGAGATCATCTTCAAATAGGAAGTAACTTGAGAATCATCCTTTGTAAGCAATTTGCACTTGTCTAACCGAGAAGGATAAGGGATGTTGGGTTTAGGTGGTGTAGGTGTAGCAGGTAAAGGTTGAGATGTTAAAGGTTTATAGGTGGAAGGTGGGGTTGGTGAAGGGTTTTTCTTGGGTGCTTCTTCAGTAAGAGGTGGAGACTGTAATGGAGAACTAATACTAGGCGTGGAAGTAGGAGGGATAAATGGTGGTGAAGGAAGTGTAGATGGGGTAACTGGGAAGGGATAGATGGTCCTACTAAAGTTGCTCCACTGCGTATAGTAATAGCACTCACATTCGCTCTTGGGTTGGTGACGGTATTTAAAGGAAGAGAGCCCAAAGTGGAGGGTTGAGTGCCTTGAAAGAAACTAGCCATCATATTCTTCAAATCATGCGTTTGATTGCTCAAATAAGTTTGCATATCATGTCGAAGCTCGGTTCTAATATCATTCCCTTGTTTAGTGATATCACCTTTCAAGTTGATGATTTGGCTTTGAAGATTCTTAACTACCTCTCCTTGGGTCCTCATGAAAGCTTCAACATCATGATTATAAGTTGTGGGTAGAGTGATGGGTGGTACTTGTTGAGTGGGTGGGTGATAAGGATTAGAAGCTCTAGGTGGGTTTGGATTGCTTCTATTAAAGTTGTTGGGGTTGTGGTTTTGAGGAGAAAAACCAGGTGAAAGAAAGTTGTTAGAACGATAACTTAGCAAGTTACGATCACCTTGAGGTCGGGCTTGATAGCTTTCCGTTGAATAGTTACCATGAGCCGCATACACGTTTTCTAGATTGTCATGAGTAGAAGGACAATCAGTGTATGAATGAGGACCGCCGCAGATCTCACAAGAAAGTGCTACAGCTTTAACTTGTTGTTGTTGATTTGTAGCTATGAGTAGGATATTTTTGTTCATTTCGGCCATCATGCGGGTGAATTCGGTCATCTCAGTGTGTGATAAAGTAGAAGAAACATTGACTCTCGGGTTATTCCTTGAAGATGTGGATGAATCCCAATTTTTGTGATGAGTAGTCATGTTCTCTATAATCTCTCTACACTCCTCGGGTCTTCTTTTCATAAATGTGCCACCGGCGACTGCATTAATCGTATCACGATCACGGAAAGTTAAACCGTTGTAGAAAGTATCAATTAAGGTGACAAGGAGCATGTTGTGGTTAGGACATCGATCGATCAAAACATTATAGCGTTCCCAAGCATCGAAAAGTGATTCATCAGGTTCTTGTGTGAAACCGCTGATTTGATTCCGAAGGCTCGTGACCATGGATGGTGGAAAGTAGCGCGACAAAAATCGTTGAGTCATCTCGTCCCATGTATGAATTGAATTCTTAGGAAGACGATCAAACCATTTTTCGGCATGGTGGGATAAAGTGTGTGGAAATAGATGAGGGAGACGAAAATCCATGGTAACACCGGGCAACTTCATGCTTTGAGTTACGGTAATGAATTTGTCCAGATGTTTGTTGGCATCATCATCCAGCAATCCGCGAAATGACAAGTGTTTTGAACTTGTTGGATCATGTGATGCTTCAACGAAAACTCTGGAGCCGTGATTTGCATCGGCACAATCGGTCCTCCGCGTCCATTCATTGTTGGTTGACACAAATCCTCCATCGTTCGAAGGTCTGGTTGAGGGCCATTGTTGTTATTATTCATGTTGGGGTGAGGTGGATTATTGTTGTTGTGCACACCAACCATATCTAAGTCTTCAAGAGTCTCGGGCTCAGAATAAGACGAAGATCTAATACGCATACACCTACAAAAGAAAAAGATACCAAAGAAATAGACAAAATATATTTACTTGGAAAAATAAAATCTTTTTGGTGTAAAACTTTTGAAAAAGAATTACTTTTTATGAGTTTTTTAATGTTTTTGGATTTTTGAAATTTTTAATTTTTATGGATTTTTTTTGAAAATTTTAGAGCAAGAAAAATAACGTTCACGAGTGAACGGATCCCAAAATCTAACGCGTCTCTCACAAAAAACCGTTAATCTTCACGAAAAGAGCCGGCAGCGGCGCAATTTTAATAACTGAATTTTATTAAGTTGAAATCGTCTCGTCTTGATTCGAATTGAAAAAGGTTTAACGTGCGACTCAGTCGTCTTTTGGTGAAAAGAAATAATTTTGATCGTTGTTTAAATTAAAATGAAAAAATTAAAAGTAAATGGTAAAGTAAACAAGACTTTAAAAGTAAATTAATTAAATGATGGGAAATTAAAGCTTGACGAAAAGTAAATTTGACAATTTAATAAAAATGTAAACTTGAAATTTAAAATAAAGTAAAACAATATTAAAATGACACTTAAGAAAAATGGCGGGAAAAATAAGGCTTTAATAATAAAACAGGAAAACTAAAACAATACATAAGTAGGAAAACATAAATACCTGACCTAGTTCGGAATCCGTGTCAAGAAACTAGTTCGGAATGTGTGTCACTCACATAATCCGGAATACAAGTTCTATACACAGTTCGGAAAATAGACCCAAGATGTAGTTCGGAATACCACAATCACATACCTAATCCAGAATGATGAACAAGAACTCAATTCGGAATCTGTATGCCTGATGTAGTTCGGAATGTACGTCAAGAACCTAATTCGGAAAACAAATCCAGAACATAACTCGGAATGTAGATAATCCACCTAATTCGGAATGTAGACAATCCACCTAATTCGGAATCCTGGCCAACAAGTAATTCGGGATCCACCAAAAATGAACTAGTTCGGAATCCATCATCAAGGACTTAATTCGGAATAGGTTTGTCACTTACCTAGTTCAGAATGTGTTCCTTAACTCAATTCGGGAAAATTAAAGTAGAACTTAATTCGGGAAAACCTATGTAATACCTAATTCGGGAAGAGTAAATAGGCAAGTAATTCGGGATAAGCTAAAACAGAACCTAGTTAGGGAAACTAGGGTTTTGGCAACCCGAATTAGATACCAAATAAGCAAAAACTAAAAAAATAAGCAAAACTCAAATAAGCACTAATCCAAAAGTTTAACCAAAACAAGTTTAAGAAAAAGCAAATAAGCCAATATTTAAAAACTTTTAAAAACACTAAATAATAAAAATATTTAAAATCAACTTTTTATAAAACTTTTAAAAACACTTAGTTAAAATTAAGAAAAGCACACAATAAGCTATAATAACAATAAGCTAACACAATCAAACACATAAAAACATAACAAACAATCAAATAAGCATGAAAATAAGCAAATAAGCATAAAGATTAAGCAAAACAAGAAAGGTAGAATGAGAGATTAATTAAGAACTTGATTAAAAATAAAGATTCAATAACACAAAATTAAAACGTACTTGAAATTAAAGGCAAGAATTTAAATGACAATTAAGTAAATGACAATATGAAAGTGCAAGGAAAAATAAAGTGGAAAGACTAAGTTGTCAATTTAGCTAACACCTCCTATTGACACATTAGGAGGGTATTTATAGGGAGGATTAACATGTGTTGATCTTTTCTTCCTTTTCTCGTCTTTTCGTCTTTATAAATTCTTTTACTTTTTCGACTTTGTCTCGGGATTATTTGAACTCGTCTTATAATTTCTTCATTTATTAGACTTGAGTTCTTCCACTTCATTAAACTTCCGTCTTTAGACTTTTTCTACGATAAATCTTCAAAATAGGCCTTGGACTTCCGTTCTTTTTGCACTCTTGATCTTTTGACTTCGTCTTTTGTCTTTTTCTTCGATAAAAGACCGCGAAAGCCCGTGTTTTCTTCCTTTTTCACATTTTGATCCTAAATCACAACAAAAACACAAACCACGCATAATTTCGACATTTACGACATAAAATACACGTTTTGGCTTGGTTATTATTATAATTAAGTGGTAAAAGGATAAGTGTTTTAACACTTATTAATAGCAAACCGGTGAAGCTCATCCTGCATTGCTTCCACCCAACTTGGTTCTTTGAGAGCATAAAAAATCTCCTTGGGTTCCTGTTGTGACAGTAAACAAGCAAACAAACATGCCTGTCCAAGAGGGGTATTGATGAGACTGCTTTTATACATAGTCTCATCGTCCAAAAAGGGCTTAAAATGCATTAAATATCATGAAAATACCCAAATATATTCTTGTGTTTGTTGCTTGTGTATTTTAGGTACGGATATTGAGAAAATGACAAAAGATCACAAGAATCATGCCAAAACGAACACGGGAAACAAAGCCGCACATTGAACCAAGCCCTAATGAAGAATTTTCCAAGAAAACCCTTAAAGATTTGAAGATTTATGAAGAAGGGTCCTCCAATATTGAAGAACTAACACTTTATACCCTTGTATCTTCATAATTACAAGATTGGTCCCTAAAGTTTGTCAATATTGCAAAAAGGGCCCTCCACTTTGAAGAATTGGCAATTTTAGTCCCTCATCAAAACTAAAATGTCAATATTTATCCTCCTCAAAGTCAAACATACCATGAAGAACTCCAAGTTACAAGAATTACAAGTTTGGTCCTTTGAAAATGTCAAACCAAAAGGACCCTTGACTTTGAAGAAATGGCAAAAATGGTCCCTTATTAATCATGATTTGGAAATTTCAGTCCTCTAAAATGTCAATCATACAAGTAAAGACCATAATCCTTGAAGAAAATACCAAATCAGTCCTTCAAGAATCAAGAAATGGCAAGAAATACCCCTGAAATCCTTTTACAAAACTTTTTGGGGCAAAAGTGTGAAAAAAGAAACTTGGCTAACAAAGGAAAACGGATTTAATGTGTTTAATTACAAAGTGAAAGAAAGAAGAAAAGTGAGGGGTGTAACCTGGCAGACAACACAACTTACCTAGACCACTCTCCTTGTGACACCTGTCCCACTCAACCAAACCAACCAATCACAACTCACCCTCCTTCCACCTCACCCATCCACTAACCCGGATTAAATACTTGTTTAATCTTGGCGCCTAAACACATTTTTAAACATAATCCACCTCTAAAAACAGATTAAAAACCTGTTCTTCATGTTCATAATCCCAATTGGGCGTTTTATAATTATCATGAATTAGCCCTTAATCTTTTCCAGATTAATGATTAAGGTGCTAATGAACATAACCCAACCTTAATAACTTGTGCCACATCACCACCTTGGTCACATGATACCCCTTCTTTTTCACTTTTGGACAAGAAGACAAGAAGAGGTCAGTCATCCAACGTCTAAGGATCCAGCTTACATTTTAAGCTTGTTACAAGCCATTGGATGAACTTTTCACATGCCAGCTACAACAAACTGCCAAGAAAAATCACATGATAAAGAATATATTCAAACTTCACAAGGGCATAATGGGGACTTCACCAAGCATTAGGGTTTCGTTTTCAGCTTTCCTAGATAACTTGTATGCCTATATAAAGGCCTTAGGGTGCTTCATTTTTACTTTGCTCTTAAATTTTCCTTGGTTCACAAATCTGTAAATCTCATATTCATATTAATGAAATGTGTTTGAATTTGTTGAATAAAGCTCAAGTACCACTCTTAATATCTGTTTCTTGTTGTTAATGTTTACTAATCCTTGAATCTCAAACCTGTTTTTAAAAGGAGTGTGCAAAAGTTTGCACGTTTTCCACTTTTTCTTGATATTTTGCTAAGTCTAGTTCAAACCTTGGAATTCTTGGGCTATAAGGCTGATCAAAGCATCCTGATATTGAGTTATCAAGGTGTGGTGAAGCTTATAACTTGGGGATAATCAAGTGTGGGGAACTAAGGTTGCATTAATCAATAATTTTTCACTTTTCTGATTTTTATATTGTGCTCTTAACCTTGTTGATTCTTAGCAGGGTTGTTTGTGGAAGCTTGTACTTGTTCTTGCTAGTACATAAGCTCAAAATTCGTGGGTGTGGATGTACATCCATAAGGTACACATCATCTTACTCAAAATCTGAATAAATCTTGGATTTTTGGTGATTTTGTGTGTGACTTGTGTTCTTGCTGATTTTATGGTCTAATCTTGCTTAAATCTGCTTAATATATCTGTTATTGTGCTAATTTGGGCTTGGGTGGTCTTGGCTAACACTTTTGATTTGAAAATTTTGGATTTGAAAAGTTAAAAGGGTGTTTGGGATTACCTGTTTGAGATCATAACTTGATATTGTGTTGTTAGAAGTTTGTGTTTGGGCTTGTTATCTGTCATATACTTGATTGAGAGCTAATTGCTGCAAGTTTTTGGGTTTGAAACCTTGAATCACACATTGTGCTATATCTTGTTGAGTTTGACTGATTTTGACCTAAGATTTTGGTAAAATCTAGAATTTATGCATGGTTAGGGTTAAAAGTTGTTAAAACATCATTTATATAACATATGTGATAGATCTTAGTGATTGAATTTGGCTTGTTGGTCAAGTGCATCAGCAAAAGTAAAAACTGCATGTTTTAGTGTTCATTAGTAACTTTAAGTGCTTGAATCTTGCTTAATACTTTGAATCAGTGCATGAAACCTGTTTAGACTTGCTTATTTAAGTTTATTATTGCTTGTGTATGCATTTGGTTAAGTTTGGCTGGCTGAATTATGCTATAAGTGCTTATTGAACCTCAACTGCTTATTTGTTCATGTCTGGTGCATATCTGGTAATTGATTGAATTAACTGTACTAATCGGCTGTTAGTGATTGTGATATCTTGATTGTTATTGACTCCTTATGATCCACTGATCATTTGGGTACCTTTTTGTAACTTGAATCTCCAAAAAAGTCACTAAAGACAAAAAAAGTCAAGAAGTCAAGAAGTCAAGCAGTGGAAAAAGTTTCCACTGCTCAATACCCAAAACTAGCCCCTGCTAGTGCAATTTTTCAGTTAGCTTATCAATAAGCCATATTGGCTTATCCAGACCTGCAACTACTTATTTTTTGTTATAGATCTTCATTATTTGACCCATTTGATTGAACTGGAGCTTATGAGACTTTGACTTTAACTTTTTGCTAGAAAACCAACTCATTTGACTTTTTCATCAGTGGTTGTTTGCTTATTTTAGCTTATTTAGTGAAATTATTTGAAAACTTTTTGTTGATTAAGCTTAGTTAAGTCATTTAAAAGCTTTTGCAATTTGAATCAACTCTTGGGATAACCTAGAACTCAAAAACGACTATTTTGTCGTTTTCTGTTTGCTTTTTGCATTTTCAGGCTTATTCCTTTGGCTTATTTCAAATTTCTTTTTATAGAAGTCTTAAGCAACTCAAAAGAAGCTTGTGTGTCTAATTTGAGCTTATGGCATCAGCTTATAGCTTAATGGGCCAAAAAGCCCATTAAAAATAAGTTGTTTGGTATAAGTCAGCTTATTTCACATTTTCAGCTTTTGGGCCTTTGAAAAGTTGTGTTTAAAACCAAATTTTGAGTCAGATAGGAGCTTTTGGGCTTAATTGGATAACATTTTTCTTATTGGGCTTATTTTGGCCCATTAAGGTGACTGTTTGGACTTTTGGCCCATTTGGAGGCCCATTAGGGGTATTTTTGTAATTTCAACTTCATTTCTGTTATTTAGGTTAAATTAAGCTAGTGTGCAAGTTTTTAGAATTTTTTAATAAATTTCGGATTTTTAATATTATTTTATTATTAAAAATTAAAATTTGAATTTTTCAAGTTTTTATATTTTTCTTAGGTTAAATACATAAAGTTAGGAATTTTACAACTTTTCGAATATTTTTATTGTCCTTAGATTAATTTTTATAATTATTTTAAGTTTTAATAGTTTTTAATTGTTTTTAAATAGTTTAATTAATTTTAAAATTTTCAAAAATAGTTTTAAATTAAGATAGGTCATTTTAGAAGTTTACAAAGTGATAAAACTCATTTTGGGCTTTTTGTTAATTAAATTGATTTTTAGGGCTTTAATTAGCATTAAAAAATCATTATTTAATTAAATAAAAGGTTTGAGTGATTTTTGATTTTTTTTGTAAACTCTTAATACATTATTTAGGATTTATTGTATTTTTTAGGAATTTTTAGGGTAAATTTTTAAATTTGGTGCTTTTACGGTTTTACGTGTACGACCTTTTCGTCTTAGTGTAATCCGTCATTGTAACCATCATTCTCTTCTTATCCCATTTCTATTTTCTTTCTCATAATCATATAATCACAAAGTTAATCATCTCTCTACACAACACACTAGCCTCCTTGAGAACGATCCCCACTTTGGGTCATTTGTGCACGATTTTCCTAAATCGTCGTACTTACCCTAATTACCTTGTTTTCCTAAACAAGTGTATTTTTACAACCATCAGGTATCAACCTTCTTGTGGATATTAGCAATAAAACCTCCTTGATTCTGATGAGACCTTCTTGTTTGAACTGGAGACAATACATCACCAATGATTAGAGAAGGAGGATGATTTTTGATAGTAGATGTAAGTGTTCCTCCTTCAATGAGTGTGTTGTCTTCAATCTCAGTCTCCATGTTGCCAATATCATCTTCATGTCCTCCTCCATCATCACTAGAATGAACCTCTTCATGAACTCTGGAAGGTTTACCTTGTTCAAAAGTATTGGAAGAGAATAGATGCCCAAACAGGTTGTCAGCGTCTGGTCTGTCAGCGTCTGAGTTTAAACTGTCAGCATCGGATTTGCCTTTGTCAGCGCTTGAAGATTCATGCATGTTTTCACCAACTGGTTTTTCTTGTGGACCATCTTTCTCCTTTCCAGTAGCAACAGCAGCAGCAAATCCATCAGTCCATATAGGAATGGTAACATACTCAAGTATGGGATCTGATTTGACTGCATGTGATCCTTCTTCCTTGTCAACCTGTTTTCCTGCAATTTCAACAATAGGTTCTTCCATAACATTTGAATCCTTTTTCACAATGTCTGGATTAGTAACAGGCATATAATTTAAGGTTCCAAATAAATGCTCTAAATCAAAGAACCAATTAGGTCCACTCTCAGGATCACTAGGTTTACTTTCTAAAAACATAACATGTACCTTTTCAAGTATACGTTTTTCTTTCTTGATGTAAACCCTATATCCTTTACTCTGCACTGAATAGCCCATAAAATAGCCTTCATCACCTTTAGCACTAAACTTTCCTAAGGCATCACTAGTATCTAAAATCACTACATGACATCCAAAGGGTTTAAGAAAACCAATATTAGGTTTCCTATTCCAAAATAGCTCATAAGGTGTCTTATTATGGATTTTGTTGACCAAAGCTCTATTCTGAACATAACAGGCTGTATACACAGCCTCAGCCCAAAATGCAATGGGAAAATAAGCATCATCCAACATTGTCCTAGCTGCTTCTATGAGTGTCCTATTCTTCCTCTCAGCCACCCCATTCTGCTATGGGGTTCTAGCTATGCTAAACTACCTAGTAATCCCTTTATTGACACAAAAGTCATCTAACAAACCAAGTTTCTAAACTCACCACCATTATCACTTCTAATTATTTTAACCTCATTCCCAGTCTTTTTCTCAATCTGGGTAATAAAGTTAATCAAAACTGTGGCAGTTTCATCTTTTAAAGCCAAAAAGAAAGTCCAAGTAAATCTAGAAAAATCGTCCGTTATAACAAAACAATAAGATTTACCATCTAAACTTTCTATATTAGTTAGACCAAATAAGTCCATATGTAGTAAGTGAAGTGGTTTAGAACTAGAGTGCACAAGTTTAGACTTAAATGAGACTTTGTGTTGTTTGCCTTTAAGACATGCAACACAAGAATGATCATTGTGGAAAGCCTTTTCAGGCAAACCATCAACTAAACCATGTCTCACAAGTCTGTTTATGTTCTTAAAATTTATGTGCCCTAACCTTTTGTGCCATAGATTACTTTCATCTACTGAAGCTTTAGCATATAGACATGACAAATTGTTGTTCATCCTAATTCCATTAAGATTTACATTATAAATGTCCTTATGCCTAGGTGTTCTATAATCAATAAACTTCTCAACAAGCATCTTAAAGTCTTTGCTTAACACCAAGCATTCAGTATCAGTGAAAAGAACCTTATTCTTGTTATCACAAACTTGTGATACACTAAACAGATTATAATCAAGTTCTTTTACCAGAAATACGTTTTCAAAATGTAAATTATTTGTGATAAGAGTGCCTTTGCCAGAAATTGTACCATATCCTCCTCCAAAGTACACTTTGTCACCATCTTTAATGGGGGTAAAGTTAGTCAAATAATCTTCCTTCCCCGTCATGTGCCTAGAGCATCCACTGTCCCAATATCCATAATCATTTACCTGCTTTTGAATGCCCTGCACATAAAGAAAACAAATTAGTTTTCTTTGGGAACCCAAGCCTGAGCAGACTTGGATTCATTTGGTTGTTCAACAAGACTTAGTTTTCTTTGGGAACCCAAGCCTAAGCTAGATGGGACATTAGGTTTAGAGTTGACCATGGTTGACCTATTGTCAGCGTTGACTTTTGAAGCACTAACACATTTATAAGCCAAATGAGAAAAACTCCCACATTTATAACAAGCATTTCTAGACATAACCCTAGGTCTAGATAAAAAGAACCCAATCCCATTAACACTAGCTTGGCTTTGTAGTGACCTAGGTTTCCTATACATTTCAGCATACTTAACACTAGGTTTTCTATTAACATTTGAGCCAAGGTCAACAGGTTTTCCAGTAGAATGGTTGGTCACAGTTATGGGTGTAGACTCAAGTGGACTCTCACTAAGCATTCCACCTTTAAAAAACAATGTAGGATTGGCTTTCTTCCATTGTTCCAAGTCAGTCACTTTCTGCTTATACTCCTCTACTGGAGTAAGAACTCTTGGTGGAGGAATGAATTCCTTTTCTTGGAGTTCTGGTATACCAGTCCAAGATAAATCCTTTCTCAGGACACCATGAAAGTTTCCAGCAGGTGGTGGAACATCAGCATACTCTTTTAGCCCAATCTCAGACATATCCCTAGAGTCTCTTTGCTCACTTACACATTTTTCTAGGGTTTGAGAGGCTTTATCGAACTTTTGAATTTTAAGCCCTACATTTTGTTTGTATTTAATGGCCTCATCTAACTAAGTTTGTATTACTCCTTTGGATCTCACCAGTATGTCCCTAAGTTCAACACTAACTTTGAGGTCATGAGACAAAACATTAATTTGATCTTTTAGGTCAAATTCCATTTTCTTATATTCTTCTACAGTCTTTTCAGTTTGAACAAGAGCCATTTGATAATTAGATAGCTTGCATTTTTCATCAGAAACATCTGATTTTAACTTTAAAATTTCTTTGTTAAGTTTTTCAGTGTTTAAACGACAGCCTATGCTACAGAAAGCATCACCATATACCTCATTATCTGATGAAGACGAAGAATATGCCATGAGAGCAAAGTGAACATGCTCTTCTTCTTCCTTCTCTGAAATCAAGGCCTTTTTCTCTTCCACATCCTTTTCCATAAAGCTCTAGTCCCATCCAACACCATTAATGTCTTTCATGGCAACCATAGCCTTTGTGTCTTCAAACTTGATGATTTGTCTTGAAGGCTTTCCAGCATCAGATCTTCTTGGAGATATGCATTCCATCATAAAGTGACCCATCCTATGGCAATTGCAACACTCAACCTTGGATTTATCAAACCCAGTAGTGTCTTTAACATTGAAGGTCATCTTCTTTCTGAATCTCCTATTCCATCTATTGACCCTTATGCTTGCAAGTGCCATGTTCCATTTAATATCCATCTCCTCCAAATTTTCCTCATTGATTTGCTCAAGGTCCTCATATGTAATCACCGAACCATTGGGAAATGCAGCAATGTATGCACACACTATGTCTAGATCAATGCCAGCAGGTTTAATCCTTGGTGAGTCAACATTATATGTGTCAGCGTCAGAATGAGAAACGCTGACAAAGGTTGATCCACCGCTGACACAAGGTGATCCAGTAACAGGATGCACATATGATTCTCTCTTATCAACTTGAGCTTCACTATGTGAGATGAAAGCCATGTTTCTAGAGTTAGATATGCTTCCATGATCCAAGAGGATTTCATTCTCTACAATCTTGAGCTTATTGTAGACGTCATCAAAAGTAGAACTCTTGTGGGCATTGGTAGCAATAATAGACCTAGCTTCAATTTTCCATGAATCACCAAGACTTTTAAGGAAAGTAGTAATGATATCAGCATCATTATACACCGTTCCCATGAAGGACAATTTGCTAGTGATGTCTAGAAGCCTGCTTCTCACCCCACTTAGCTTCTTATTGGGAAGAGCCTTGAACACAACATACTCATGCAAGAGTTGCTTCTTCTTTTTTGAGGCAGTATCATTATTACCACCATAGTTGACTTGAAGAGCTTCCCAAAGTTCTTTGGCAGACTCAAAACCTCTATAATTTTGTTGATTTCTTGGTCACAAAGAGAGTTTGAGAATGCTCAAAGTTTTCATGTCATTCCTTCTCTTTGCAATATCCTCAGTTGAGATATCTCTCCCATCCGTAGGTCTTTCTTTTCGATCCTCTTCAGTTGAACCCTCAACTGATCTTAAAGCTATATCAGCAGCAATCTTAGCCTCTTTATCGAATGTGTTTCCATATTCATTAATTTCCTAGAGAGTGTGATCATGAATTTGAAGGTACTGTTCAAAATTGAACTTCCATAGCTCAAAGTTGTCAGGGTCTAGCATGTGAATTTTTAGGTTGTGACTTGATGTGGAGGAGGTCATATCTGGAGTAGACATCTTGTCTGGTTTTTAGGGTTTCTTGAATAATTAGGGTTTTTGGCGATTTAGGGTTTTTAGGGTTTCGTGTTATTTAGATCAAAGTTCCTTAACAAGCTCTGATACCACTTGTTGATCCCAAACTTAGATCGATTAGCTTTGTGTTAACGAGATTGAATCAAGATTAACACTTAGAGAAACTTTGTGTTATGAAACAATCTAAGTGCTATGTGGAGTTTAACACTTAGAACAAGAACACACAAAACAGAATAACCCAAACTTTCACTTTGATTGATTATCAAAACTTACGTACAATGAAAGTGGAAAACATATATTTAACTAAAACCTAAAGGCCTCTTTTTATAGATTAAGGAACCTTGTTCAAGAGTCTACGTATCAACTATTTTAGGTAAAGATAAACATAGAAAATAAAATGTCAAACATATCTTTACTAGAAGTACAAAACGTGTAGACTAAGTATTCTATCAATGGTTTAACTTTCTTCTTGTCAGTGCTTCAATATCTCTTGTCAGTGTTCAGCTGTCAGCGCTTGATTATCTCTTGTCAGCGTCTAAGTTCTTCTTGTCAGCATCCTAGTTACTTAATTATTTTTAATCCTAATAATCGTATAATTATATTGCTTGAAACATTATTTGCAAAGGTTTCCAGGTGATGATCTAGACTATTACGTATACTTATTTGTACTTTAGCTTTGTATAGTTTATACTTACTGTTCTTGGATAACTTTATACCTTTATATGATATGTTTGTTACTTGATTACTTGTTATATGTATTGTGTATTCACATTCTCACAATCCTTAAGTTTATAGCCTAATATAAGGATCTTAGGGTTTCTAAGGGAATTTAGGATACCATAGTTATACTTGAGATGTTCTTACTTGTTAAATTACTTTTAGAGTTTACACTTATTGTATATAATGTATTTTACAACATATAGGAATATGCTGATATGATAGTTTAGGGTGTGAGAAACAGTTCATTCTACCTATTAATATACAAAAAGCAAAAATTTCTAGTGGCTTTTCCACTTCTATTCAATCATAGTACATATCACACTTGTAAATTTTATGGGTTGTCATAGCCTCTTCCCCTTAAAGAAATCCCGTCCCGAGATTATAACCATAACATAGTGTATCAAAAGGGCAGGTGTAGTTCTTGTGTTCAAAAATTTCTTCTAACATTCTATTCATACATCAATGAATAAGCTTTTACTGTTGTTATCTCCTCTCTAATTAATCCCTTCTATTAGAGTTATAACAAAAATGAACACTTATAAAGTGTTAATTTATATACTAATCACTTAGATTGTAAGGAAATCTATAGAGATTACAAAAATAAGGGTAAATCATATCACTTAATCAGGTAAATCCTCCTTAATGTTCAAAATACAAAGGAAAATGTGATCATTTATAAGTTTCTTGTATAAAACTCAAGTCAATATGTCACAGCTCAATTCAAACTCTTGAATTGATTATCTTGTCTTTCATAATCAATTTGGATTATGGGGAAAATAACTTACTAAAGTTTAATACTATTTTATATGGTGTAGCTTCTCATTCCTTTTGAGAAAGTAATTGTGATTATTCTTGGTAAAGATTTTTCACAATTCACCATTTTAATCCAATACACAGCTAACAGTTACTTCTTATTATACTACGAAGCTCTATTTATATAATACGCTCATAGGATAAGTATAATTCCAGATAATATAATGCATACATGGAGTATGAAATCCTAATATCTGGATTAATCCATTGGTATGAAGGGAATTATTCTTCTGAGTGTATTCATTAGATATTGGCACTTTATGTCAACAGATTGTTTTGGGTATAACCTTGTTAAAGTTTCCATATCCTTTATGAAATACAATTGACAATGATCCAGATAGTGTCATGTATTTTATCTTAAGGAGATTCTGAAATAAGTTTCTCATTACTTGTTCTTACCTATTTTTCTTAAAGAAAATTTAGGTTAAACATTTTGTAATTCAGATTTCGAAATTTCGTTAAGACATAAGTTGAATATTTAGTCCAAAGATAGTCAAATACATATAATTCTACATACATATAATACAAATGAGTTGTTCTGTCAGATAATAAAGTAAGATAACACAATAATACTTAAGAGATGAAATCAAAAACTCATAGATTTTTATTGATAATACTCACGTATGTTTATCACACTTATTTATTTACAAAATATGATAAACTTAGGAAAGTATAAAAGTTCGCCTTGCTCCAATAGTATCGTGTTTGATGACATATTGAAGGTCTACGTAATTTATGGCCTATTCTAGATCATGGATTTGGTGGATTTATGTGGTTGATTGATTGAATAATAAAGAAGAAATGAAGGAATTAGATGAGGGATTAGAGAGAGAAAGGAGAGAAGGGAGAGAATTGTAGAGAGAGAAAGTAAGATGAATAAATGATTAATGTAAAAATGGAATCAACAACCCCCTCCTAACATGCTAGGAGGGGTTATATATAGCCCACCCTACATGTGGGCTATATGGACTATACAATAAGTAAATAGATCACGAGCCCGTTACATAATTATAGTTGGAGCGACCGATCCTTCATAAATACGTAAAACGTATTTCCAACAATCTCCCCCTAAGGGAGGTCGCTCCAAGTTACAAATTTCTAAATAGTCTATAACTCGTGATCTATGCTAACTAAGATGTGACCGAGACTTTATTGGGAAAAACGTATTTCCAACAATCTCCCCCTAAGGGAGGTCACATCTTTTTACAAAATCTTAAACCTAGCATCTATGCTTGAGTCTTCGATCTTGTTCTTGTGAATATGCTTGATGTGATCTTTGACTTTAGTCTTGAGCATGTTTCCTTGCCTTGACCTTGTGCATTCTTCACTTGTGATATTTGCCTCTTTGTGACTTCATGTTCCACATACTTATACTTTTAAATTCTTGAAAGCTTCAGAGTTTGATACAGCGGAAGACTTGACCTTCAGGCTTTCTTGAATTTGTTGAAGTACTAATTGTATGTAGTATAAGCATGTGGTGACGACTTCTTCTGGATTGTACACCGCAATGCCACCTTCTTGTTACGCTGCATAAGACAGTTAGCAACAAAACAATATACACGGATGAAATGGCCTTGAACATTTCATTCTAATTCGGTAGCAATTTACCTCCGGTCGATGAAGACCGTTGGACGATATTAAATATCGTACTTGTGGCAGGTAGTTTCAATAAAGAACCTCCTTGACAAGATTTCGCGGGTAAACCCGTTCTCTTTACTCGACCGTCCAAAGCTGACTGCGAACGTAAAGAGTGAATCATTTGGATAATATTATCCGCATGATTTGAAGCCGTCAATTCATGTTCCTGGAACAAGTGAAGTTCAATTAAGAACCGCACCATCGTTGCTTTCCAGTTGTCACTAGCTTGATTCATATAGAATCTTGCAAGTTACCTACCAAGTGCTGTTTGATGTTAACACTAGAAGGATTTCCATTCGTCACTGTAAATACTTAATAGTATTACTCTGAATGTTCTGGCAAGATCATTAAGATATTGCGTAGAGGCCTGGAACGTGTTTAAATTCATTTAAGAATTAAACCACTGTTGCTTTCCAGTTATCACAAGTTTGATTCATAAAGAATCGCACAAGTCACCTACCATGAGCTTTTTGATATTCGCTCAAGAAGGATTTCCATCTTCATTGTAAATACTTTCGTATTACTCGGATGTTCAGGCAAGATCATGAAGATATTGCGTAGGACTCTTAAGATCTTTCTTACTTTTCACAGTGCGTGAAGAAGCAAGGAATAATGAAAGTGTGTCCTAATGAGATATTTGATGATCTCAAATGGCTCTAGACTCGATCGTGCATTTTGGATTTTAGTGATCGGAGGCTGGAGAGGAGTGCCACCTTTTCAATACCAGTCTATTCGGAGTGAATAAACCAATAGATAATGTGTTGATCTCCGTGTGATTAAAACAAATACCTTTTGAGAGATATTTGAGTTAGCTGGGAAGGGTTGTGCATTGCATCACTGGGTCCATGACGTCTTTCTTCAATATCGAGAATCATTAACAAAAATGACCTCAATAGCATATGTATTGACCCGGTTTCTGCCTAAGGTTGTAAGGAGGGCTTCTTTCTTTACACCCTTTATCTTTACAATTCTTTTTCATTCTTCAACCCCTTCAATGCTTACCAATACGTCATAACTAGCACCTTGTTGTGATTGTTCCAGTGCTAACTTAAGTACTTGGTCGGCATTCAGCTACGTTCACAATCTTTCTCCATCTTTCCTAAGGACTACTATTTCTAGCTATGGAATGTCCTTGGGAAGATTCCTCCGGTTCTAGAGAAATCATTGGACTTTAACCTATCCTACCATCCTTATGTCACCACAATCTTCACCGTCGTGAATAGAGATGTTTGGGTAAGTGTATGTCACCATGAAATCCACTTTGAAGTGCAAATCCATTTTGCTCCCCCTTAACATATGCCACGATATTCGAAAACATTTCGCACATGTTGGGATGAGCCAGCACGTTAAGTCAAACCATTTGTGATTGATCATATCCCATATTAAATCACATTTTCTCCCCCATATTAAAAATATTAACCCAATCGATATTTTTAATATCAATTGATTTAATAGCATTTTAAGAAAATTTGGGAAGAAAAATGCAAATCCGATTATCTTCATGAGTTACACAAGCTCCCCCTCAAATTAATGAGGGTGTGCTGAAACATAAATTAAATACCTTTTAAACACAAGTGTAAGGTATTTATTACGTGAAAAGATCATATATGATAATGAATTCACAAGATTAGCAATTTACGAGGTTGGACCTGAATGATGGAGAACATCATATGAAGGATTCACATGGTTCTTGTGCACGAATGTTGGTCTCCTCGTCACGTTCCCGAGAAAATTAATTCCCGTTGTTGAGTCAAAGCTTTCCGGTGAAATGCTTGACTTGATTATGAAAAGCGGGTTACTATCTGAAATAATAGCAAACCATTTTGAGCATGTTTTAAAAGTTTGAACTTCTGCTCGAACTTTATTTACAACCCCGTGTCATTATTGAATGACATTTCTAGGTTCGTAAATATTATCGATTCCAGAAGACATGCTCGTTTTATCAAAACGTTTTTGAACACACAATTTTGAAAGATTTAGAAAAACCTTTTGAGAAATTCTCGAAAAATTGTGTTCAAAGTTTTGAAAAACAATTACTTGAGCTTAAGATGTTGAATATCTTAAAAGCGAGCTCAAGTCCGAGAAGTTGTGAACTTCCCGTTGTTAAGGATAAGTTACCATCGGCGATAAACTTTCCTTTTATCTGAAGGACGAGTCCTAAGCTGACATTTACTTAGAAGTCGTTTTTCATGAGCTTGAAAACTTTGACTGTTTTAACGGAAAGCTCATGACCGAGAAAGGTTAATTTCTCGTTATGAAGAAAAGTTCTCTTATTTAAAAGATACACTTTCCTTTCTGAGCTTAAAACTTCGAATGTTTTAATACAAGCTCATGACCGAGAAAGGTGAATTTCTCGTTAAGAGGATAAGTTATCATAAAAGATAATCTTTCCTTTATTTTAAGTTCGAGTTACAGTCTGACATTTAACTGTAAGTCATGTACACGAGCCTAAAACCTTTGAATGGTTTAAATGTAAGCTCGTGTCCGAGAAAATTTAATTTCTCGTTGTAAGGATAAGTTTATCATCGGCGATAAACTTTCCTTTATTTGAAGCACGGGTTACCATCTGATATTTAATGATAAACCATGGTGCATGAGCTTAAAAACTTGGAATGTTTTTGATGTAAGCTCATGCCCGAGAAAAATGAATTTCTCGTTTTTAGGATAAGTCATCATCGGGATGAACTTTCCTTTCTTTGGAGATCGAGTTATAGTCTGTGATGTGACTATAAGTCCTTGTTTGCAGCTTAACCATGAATCCCCTGAGACATTTGTTTCTCTGATATCTGCTTCTTCAGCAACCAAACTCTAAGAGTGTCCTTAGTTGAACGGTACACAACGATTGGACCTCTTCGTTCTTTTGGAACATCAACTTTGGTACCTGCAATCTCATTAGGAGTTTGTATACTTTTGCATGGGTTAGAGATATCTATTTTTGAAGCACGTGGGGGTTCACAGTTGGCTTTACTTGTGTCAGAGGTGGCCTGAGGGGATGATTCACTTGTCTTAATTGGCAATCGTTTCCTTTTATAGAAAATCTTAAGTTCAGGCTTAAGTGATGTATCATCCTTTGCAATTTCCTCCCTAGTAGTCTTTGTAGAATCGGAGACTATCCTAGTTAAAGGGCACTCGTTTCCTACAAGAGTGAAAGATCTACCAGTGGGGCGCCACATTTTACCAACGGGTTTGATTTTAGCGACCCACTGGGATTTGAGTCTAGCACGGGAGTTCACCTCATTAAGCAATTTTTTGATACAAGCATCATGATTTGCCGTAAAGACACATTTTCTACATGTTTTACAAGTAGCATATTTAATGTCCGAGTAAGATCTAGAATCCTTAGATGATTGATTGATGCTCCTAGGATTGGACATGCTACGGTTAGCAGTGTTGGGTACACTAGAAGGCATCTGACTGGGTTTGGAATTCCTATCTCTTACATGTGTCTTTTGCTTAGCTTCCCTAAGATCAGGTTCATGGCAAACGTCATTTGAACTAGTTCTAGACGTGGTCTTGTTATTTTTAGGGAAACTAGAGGCAATCATATGATTTGGTCTTGCTAAAGCTGGAGTGATCACATTGGGCCTAGTTGCTGGAGTGACTGGTCTAATAAGATGAACCAAATCAACTTGGGAGGCAAACCGCGGTCTCGAGGATTGTGGTCGCTCGGATCTAAATGCAGTAGTTTGTCTGACAATCGGTTGTCTGACGAACTGATTTGTAGGCGGTTTCCCCAAGATTGATGGTTTTTCAAGCTTAGTGTCCACACTAGGTCCTTTACTTTTCCTTAACTCGTTTTTCAACGCAGCTATAGCAAAAACCTTTTCTTGTACTTGGGCCTTCAAAGTTTCATTTTCTTTGAGCACGTTATCTTGGGATGCCAACTTAGATTCAAGCAGTTGAATTTGTTTCAAAAGATTATCCTTTTCAGCTTTAGAATCTAGAACAGTTTGATCCAATTTTCTTTCAAGAACAACGTTTGACTTTTCAAGTTTTTCAAAGTATGTTTCAAATTTGTCCGTTTTCTTAGAAAATTCAAGTTTGGCATCCTCAAGATCTTTTGATTGCCGAGCTACGATTGTTTCGAGCTCTTTAATCTTGGAATCAGAAGCAGTCAATGAATCAGTTATAAAGCATTTATCATGATGAACTGTAGCATTTTGAACACTTTCTCCCCCATTATGACTCACATCGGATGAATCATAAGTGGTATTTCTATCACTCTTGTCCATCCCATGTTTGTCATAATTAGGTTCAGAATGCTCAATATGCGGCATGTCATCAGCATATACATCATAAACCACATTACATTGTACCATGTTTGCAGGCTCTGCGTCATAAATGGGTAAGGTGTCATCAAGAGAAATCTCGTGAACATTCCCTGACGTGCCACTGGCATCATGTTGTCCTCCTGATTCTATGCTCGTGCCATCGTTAGGCTCCAAGTTGTCAACCGTATGACCATTATCCTCTTGCATCTGCGTCATTGATTCTTGCACTCCATTAACATACACTTGCTGAAGTTGTGATCTTTCATAAATCGAAGATGAGACCGATGACATGAGTTTCAAAATCGTATCACGGAAAACTCGAAGCTCGGTATGTGTATCTTGAAGAAACGATTGGCAAATCATTGAACTTTCAGGCTTGATGATATTAAATTGGAGGAAAGGCGTGAGGTGTGTCACAAGAGCCTTATATGCAAGTACCGATGCAGAGTGATTAAAGTTGTCACGGTTGAGTTGCTCGGCGAGTTCGGTCAAAGTGGTAAAAATGGAGTCGATGAATATATGACGATCTTGTCCAAAGATTGTCACAAATTCGCTCCCTCCTTGAATCCCCGAAAGAGTGACAAGATGAGACTGGAGTAGTTGAAAGGAGGTGATGCCACTTTTCTTAACTTCGTTTTGCCTTAAATACAACTCTCCGTTTTGACATGTCGAATCGAACGAATCCATTAAAGATCGATTAAAACGAAAGACCCGTAAATAATAATTAAAATTCCTCGATGGATGATATAAATGAAGCTCGTCACTTTGACTCGTCACGTTTGTCTTTAAATCCGGCCACAAAACTTTTAACCCGTCACTATAACTCGTCACGATAACCCGTCAAAAATTTTTCACGATAACTTTTTTTTTTTAAAAAAATACCCGCTTAACACGAAATTAATTTAACACAAAGATAAATTAAAAAATGACAAAAAATACAAAAAAAAATTAATTTAACTAAAATTAAAAAGTGTGTTATTTTAAAGTGAAAAATAAAAATAGAGAAATAATAGATAATAAAACGTGTTAGATAAAAAAACGTATCCTACAATTTACCTAAAATAGAAAAAAAAAAAATAATAATAAAAATCTTGTCTTAGTTTTCTCCGCCCAGTCAAACATTGTTATCTTAAGAAAAGAACACGTGGCTTAGATTTCTCCCACACGTAGTTGCATTGTAACCTCCGTCTGACCTTAAAACTCTCTCACAAAGACTTTACACACCTCACTTCTTATCTTATGTTTACAGCAACTCACATTACCAACCCTTTCTTGTTTCTTCCGTCAGTTAAAAAAATAGCCAAATCCCAATCTCATTCAAAACCACTATTATCCTAGAATCATTCCAAGCTCATTCTCCACACATATAACTTCCAACAAATACTCCCAATCGCGGTACTCATCTTGACCTCATATCATGACGATAAGATGCGGCTACAAGATTAATTAAATTGATCTCGGTGTAAAATGTTTGTTTCTGTTAGATTCAAGACCACGACAATCAAAGGCACATATGATGGTCTTCAAGATCTATAAAAATGGTCTCGGGTAGGTACTTTATTTGATTGCATGTTGGTTAAGTCTCTCTCTACTGTAGTGTCGTTCTGTCTTGTGAGAGTTGAGTTGTGATTTGAAAAATGAGTCGAGGGATCTTTGGGGAGGGTGAGGGTGTATGTTGTGTTAAAGTGTCAAGATTTGTAACGAGGGGGTTTTTTGTGTGTGAGTTGAGTCGAGGTTGTGGGTAGTTGGGGTGAGAGGGGTGAGTTGGTGAGATGGTGTGAGACGAGGGTCTGCTTGAAACGAGAGTGTGGGTGAGTCGAGGGTGATAGAGGGTGTTGTGAGTTGATTTGAAATTGGGACGAGAGTATTGGGTGAGGGTAAAAAGAGAGAGTGAGTGTTTTTGGTTGAAGATTGAGTTGTTTATGTGAGATAGGTGTATTGGGTCGTTGAGTCTGATGAAGGTGAGGAGTTCGAAAGAGGGTGTTCGAGAGAGAGGGGTTCGAGGGTAAGTGGTGAGTCGAGAGTCGAGTCGTGAGAGGTCTAGTCGAGTGAGGTGAGTATGAGTGTGGGTGTCTCGGTTGTGATGGGTGTGTTTGTTGAGTCTAGTGTTTTCGAGAGTCAAAGTGGTGAGGTTGTCGAAGGTTTGTTCAGACGAGAGGTGAGTATTTTAAATTTGAGTCGAGACAAAAACAATTGTTCCGTTATGTTTGAATGGGCTTCATTCGGAACTTTTCATTCATTCGGAAGAGTTCCGAATCGGAAGTGTTTTTAAAGATTGATTCGGAAGATTTTTCAAAACAATTGATTCGGAAGTTTTTTTATTAAAAATTGATTCGGAAGTTGTTCATTCGGATGTTGTTCATTCGGATGTTGTTGATTCGGATGTTTTGTTCATTCGGAACAATTTGGTTCGGAAGAGTTTGGTTCGGAAGTTTTCGGTTTGATTCGGAACTTTTAGACTGACAGAAACAGGCTCGAAACTCGAAGATATGGACTGTAATATTTGGACAATTGGACAGTTTTGATGATATGGACAATAGGACTGACTTTGGACAGATGAAAAGATGACTGATTTGGACTGATAAACGGATCTAAAAAAAATTTGATTAAAAAATAACTGAGTAAAAAATGATTAAAAAAAAAAAACTGATTAAAAAAAATGAAAAGATGAACAGATTATTAAAAAATGATTATAAAACAAACACACGTAAAAATAAAACTAATAAAAAAATAAAAATAGATAAAATTGATAAAATTGATACAAACTTTTTATAAAAACTACAAAATTAAAAAGAGAAAAACAAAAACTTTTATAAAAAAAAACACCAATTTTTTATAAAAAGTAAATAAATTTGAAGATTTGATATGATTTAACACAAAAAAACACAAACTTTTTATAAAAAAAAAAAACACAAACTTTTTATGATTTAAGCATGATTAAATCAAAACCCACCAAAATCAAACAAAATAAAAGAAGAATAAACCAAACTAACCAAGGCTCTTGATACCAATTGAAGGTCTACGTAATTTATGGCCTATTCTAGATCATGGATTTGGTGGATTTATGTGGTTGATTGATTGAATAATAAAGAAGAAATGAAGGAATTAGATGAGGGATTAGAGAGAGAAAGGAGAGAAGGGAGAGAATTGTAGAGAGAGAAAGTAAGATGAATAAATGATTAATGTAAAAATGGAATCAACAACCCCCTCCTAACATGCTAGGAGGGGTTATATATAGCCCACCCTACATGTGGGCTATATGGACTATACAATAAGTAAATAGATCACGAGCCCGTTACATAATTATAGTTGGAGGGACCGATCCTTCATAAATACGTAAAACGTATTTCCAACACATATCTTGAAGCAATTCTGACACTTAATGTAGCAATGTCCTTTGTGATGCCATAGGCACTTCACACAAAGAGGTTCATGTCCAGCATAATTAGTTTTTGGTTTGGGGAGGCTAACTAAGTTGGGATTTGGGTAATATAGGTTAGGAAAATAGGGATCATAGGAAAAATTTGGGGGATTGGGTTTTGTTTCAACAGATTCTTCTTCTTCTTCTTCTTTGATAAATTTACCTTTAAGGGTATTTGATTCTTGCACAGGATTGTGATTGATTACATGATCCATCTAGTTCTGAGAAATTTTAATGGCTTCTTCTAAACTGTGGGGTTTAGAAATAGTAATCATTCTCCTGAATCCATGGGGAAATCTTTTGATAAAAGCTTTCATTATTCTTTGGGAATTAGTGATAGGGTAAAATTCTGCTAACTCTTGAAATTTCCCAAATAGGCTTTGAGATCAATTCCTTGTGTTACTAGATAGCAAAATTCCTTTTTCACTTTCTCGATTTCTGTTGAAGGATAATATTGTGTCATTAGAAGGCACTTAAAATCCAACCACTTCATCTTATAGGCTTCTTCTAAGCCAACAAGTTGAGTATAGTAATTCCACCACGACAATGCTTCATTAGTTAGGGTACTAATAGAAAGCTTTACTTTATGATCCTCAACACAACCACCTTGGGAGAAAATTGTCTCAGTCCTCTCAATCCAATGAGTAATACCAATAGCATCTTCACTTCCATGGAATTTATATAACTGGCTAGTTATATAGTCTTCCGTTGGATTAGTATTCCGTACTATTTTGAAGGTTGGTATTTTCAAAGTTGCAGCTACGCCATCGTTAATTATTCACTGAAGTCCTTCGGGAGTTAAGGTAGAAGATATCGATGTCCTTACATGTGTCATTCTAAAATTAGAAGACAATTTTTTTTAAAATTTAGATATACTTGTCTTTAATCATTTTCCATATGTGTATACATACAACGCTTTACGAGCATATTTTTTTTCTTTCAAAAATTTAAAGATACATCATATAAGATTAGGGAATAGGTTTATAGGGCTTACATAACTATTAACTCATCTTAAGATTCCTAAGTTTATTTATCCTTTATTTACATTAATACTTTCTTTTAACTAAATAGACTTGATAAGTCCTTTTTAGTTTAAAGATAATATTTTTCTTTTGCTATAATTCTTTTAAAGACTTACACTTTTCAAGTATTTCTCTTTTCTAGAATGATATACAAAATAAAAGAATGAAGATGAAAAAGAAACTTTTATTTATTAACAATCCACTTTGCTGACAAGCAAGCTTCTTTGTTACATAAAAGTAAAAACCGAAAGCTAAAATATTTACAAGACTTTTAGGGAAGCTGAAATATTTTTGAGCTGGTTTACTCCTTTTTCTTGAGATCTTTGATTATGGCTAAGAGTCCTTTGATATTGTCTTGGTGTCGTACTTGAATATCCTCGATAAGTTTCTCCATTGTTGCCATTCTTGCTCGTGCTAAGGTAATTTCCTCATCACGCAACCTCTGCTTATCTCGTAACTCATAATTCTCATTACTTATTTTTATCAAATCCTTTTCCATAGTTTCCATTTCCTCTTGCATTATTTTCTTTCCATACTTAAATCCTTCAATTTCATATTCTAGATCTTCAATATGCTTGGGTGGCACTTCGTTGAAATAGTTAAACATATTTTCCATTTGTTTCACAAATAGGTTCTGGGTATTTAGGATATCATTGGAAGCTTGAGATGAAGGAGTTTGACACTGTGGAATAGGTACATTTTTGTTATTTGGTTAGGGATTATTTTCTGGAGATAAAGGGTTAAGGCAATTATTTGTAGAAAGAGCTAGTACTAAGGGTTCATGTAAATTCATAAGGTAAATATTCCGAATCCAATATAACGATGGGATGAAAAAATAGGAAGACATATTTCTGAAGATGTTGATAAAATAAATTACTTATATTAATATTTAGTATTATATTATTTACACATACCATCATTTAAGCACATAATGTTATTACTAGAAATCTTTAAATGTCACTTACAACTTTTGCAACAACATGATTTTTGATGCGGAGACTTCACTTGGAATTTATTTAAGAAAATCAGTTATAGTCAAGATTTTAATCTCTTAGTTCTCTATAACTATAGCTCTGATACCACTCTGTAACACCCTCATTTTACCTTGACGCAACAGAATAATATTTTTAGGGGTAGTACTTCATGATATGAAAGCATAATCATAGAAAAACAACTCAAAAGAGAGTTTAGATAAACTTTATGCATTCTTTATAAATTATCATTCAAAATCAAAGGTTTTCAATAAAACAACTGTACATACTCTGTACATCACAGGTTTCTCGAGACCTACAAAATAGGTTTGAATGATAAAAACTTCCAAGTCTATATCTCTCCACTTCATCAGTATGCTGCTCCATACTATCAATTTCAATACCTAAAATATATGCATAATGTCAACATGAATGTTAAGTGAATCCATAGGTTTAAAATCATTTTGAATACAAGATCCTTTTTCCTGAGCTACGTTGTTATTTGCTCGTAAGTTAAAATAATAAATCAATCAGTTGCACTAAGCTTATGATACCACGACTAGAAAAAAACCAACACTTAGCCCTTATGAGGAAGTCTGCCAAACTATCCTGTATAGCAACATAAAGTATGTCTGTTTGACCACTGAGGTACTAGCAAGTGCGACTTGCCCAGACAGGAGATGTCAGTCTCCAATTGTACTATCTACAATATTCGCGTTCATTCCTAGAAATGATTAGCGATTCATAATTAAAAAGGGACTTTCATAGGAAGCAGAAAACATAGTGTCAATGAACATATCAGGGAAGCATACAAAAAATAATTGTATTCCAGTTTTAGCATATATCACCCTCACGGGTTTTCAAATTATTTAAAAATAGCTAAACTTAGTGAGGCTATGAACTCATCTTAAGTCCAGTAATCTTGTCGGGTTTATGTCACACAAAACAACTTGAGCTAACAAACAAGAACTTGGTCTCACACCAACCTGTTTTAACATATTTGGTATAATATTTAGTTTTTGATTATAGGTTCAACATTCTTGTATATTAGTTATGTATTCTTTAACTTTATTTAAAGTGATAGTATTGTATCATTGTTCGAGCCATCATATTCTGAAGCCATTCTATAAACGTTTGAGGAGCGAGGGCTCTTTAAATCGTAAACCCAACCACTCAGTCAGAACGTAATATCGAGATGGAACATCTTTCTACAAAGATCCCTACTAACATGAGACATAGTAATATAGGCATGTTCTTTTTTCATTCGCATCTTTTATCCTTTAGTTTCATAATTGGCAAAAATAGTCCTTATACTTTATAATAATTTAGAAAATAGGTTTTATCATATAGTTTTTATCCATATCATTTCATTAATGAAAAAATGATCCTTTAAGTTTATAATTTAAGAATAATTACCTTTTTAACTTATAATTTAAGTTTAGTATATTTACACTTTTAACCCTCAAAGTATATAGTTTTATAATTTATGTTTTAAACTCTCAATATTTAACCTTAGGGCCTCAAACTTTCCAATATTGATTCCTATATATTTAACTTTCATAAAATGACACTTTTGGCCCAAAAGGTTAAATAGTTTCAAAAATGACAGTTTTAGTCCCTAGACTTGTAAAAATCATATAAGAAGTTCAAAAATGCATCAAATGATCTAGGAACTTAAAACAAAGTTTCAAAACACATTTATAATCATAATACAATATTTGTACAGAATTATAGCTTTCGAAATGGGTTTTTTCTTATTATTTTATGTAAATTACAAAACTAGGGTTTAAGACATTTTTATCTTATAACTTTCATTTAAATTGATGAAATGACTTAGTTTCTTTTAGATTATCTTTATAACATTATTTTGGCATTATAACAAGTCTTATATATCATTATAACAAGATCAAATCTTGGTTAACATAGAGATTACCTAGGTGGCTCCAAAATGGCTCCTTATGGCTTCCTATGAGCACAACTTGCTATCAAAGCTTCAATAGCTTCAATGGCTACCTTCTAGACCTGGTTTATGGTCTTGGGGGATGTCTTAAGACGTATATAGAGGTGTATATTAAAACTTTATGTACTTATATTTAATAGTCGTGTGTTAGGATCGAACTTGAAATTACGGGATTGCACTAAATACGTAAAGAGTTAATTTATTTAATATATTTTTATTATATTTATTAAATTAAATCTAGCTATAAATTTAACGATCATTAAACAATTAAGAGTTAAGTATTAACGAACGTTGTGGAATAAAGAGAAGAAGAAAGGAAAGTTCCGGAACACCCCTTGTGGGTGTTTCGACCGTCGGCTACACCAAAAGGGAAGGGAGAAGAAAACTTGCCTTATATTCATTTCCTTAGGCTACAAGATTTTTTGGCCTATATAAGGACCCTTAGCCTTCGTAATTCTTCACCCCATAATCTTTCTTTCTCTCCCTCTTGCGATCAACAAACCAAACACACCTTAGGGTTCTTTGGCTTTTTGGTTTAGCTAAATAATCTAGTCCTAGCCCCTCTCTAGGGTTGTTGGGTAGATTTCCACTAGCGTAGAAGCTCAATTTACACGTGCTAGAATCAGGGTTAGCTCGTTGTATTATGTGTGTACAAGAACGTAATATAGTCTTACTTTAGACTATATCTTGGTGATAAGGTTTTATTGATATTTGGTACTTCGTTCTTTAACTTGTGGATCTTCGCTAGTTAAAAGGTATGTAACCCTAATTCGATTAATTATAATTGTGTTAATTATGATCTTGTTAAATCGCTTCCACTATATGTGCTTTGATCTTTGTTACGGTTTTTATAATTGTTATGTAGTTAATAAACCATCAGTGGCATTGAGAGCTCTTTTAACATGTTATAATTAAAGAAAATCTAAAGTTTTTTTAACTATAATTGTTTTGAGTTAAAATTACGTGTTTTTTAGGTTTTTCTTAAAAATTAGGATTTGACCGGATTTTTATATAAAAAAAATGCTTTTGAAACCCTAAATTACATGCTGTATAATTTTAGATTAAAATTGCATGATTAATTGTTATGTCATGTAGATTAAAGATTACTATCCGTAGAGATTTAATTGTTAAGAGATTTTGGGCTGATCCGTGATGAACGTGCATGTTTTCACGGATTATTAAATTGTTGTTTGTATTATTTGATTCAATATATCTAGAATTAGAGAAGACTTTTATATGAATATAAAAACCTAGATTTGATGATTATTGAATAAATCATATGCATGTGGCTATTTGATTTATTTATTGCACATATAAATTGTTATTATGTGTTTATGATTTAGTTTTTTTACTTGTTTATGTTAAAATTGTACGAATTGTTGTAAACAAGAGTTTTTTTAAGAAAAATAATATAGACTAAATCATATTAAAAATTAAGATTTGGTTTTGAGATCTAAATTACATAGAATTTGTGTTGATTGGTATTCGTAATAATAATTTAACGGCCTACTCCTTTTGACAAAGTATAAAGTGGGTATAACGCACCGCGGGTCATGTACCCGGTTAAGGAAGGAGGTGTTAAGCCATTAGTCGCTGACCGAATTCCTGGCTCGCCTATGCGTCAAATTGAAATTACCTACGATTATTATTTGCATCATACCTTAAGGTTGATTTACTACAAATTCGCATCGGAAACACAATGAATAAGGTTATTGCTTTGTGCTCTAGCGGAGTACTAGGAAAAGTCGTTGTGAATAGTTGTGAGTAATACTTTAAATTGGTTTAACCAATAACTCAACAAAATATATGTAGAAATTTAGTCTCCTGAAAAAGTTTACTAAATATTTTATTAAACTTATGGTGTGGAGTTATATGCATGCCTCTCCATAACATTGATTTTGACATCAAAATTTATACCCTTATAACTTAAGTCGAATGCTATCTAATTGACAAACACTTGAAATTACTATGTCGTCATATGAGATTTTTGGACGATGTTGTGATGGAAAGAAAACTTTCATTGAATGAGAATTTGTGTGATAGTTTTACGTTCTTTAGATTAGACGACTTAATTAAGTTACTCAGTGAGATCAGGAAACTTAAGGCATTCACAAGGGATGAAACATGTTTACAATGCAAAACGTTCTTTTGGTAATGTAAATCCCTTAATATCTAGAAATTGCAAATTGTTTGTCAATTGAATTGTTCGATAAGTCACTATGTTGAGTACGTTCATTACTAGCAGATCAACTGATGTGATGGATTTATGTCAATATAGATTCTAGTTTCAAGGAAAATACTATCGTTTATTTACCGGGGTAAATTTATTTTCTTGAATTTATTTTTATCGAAAATACTAATATTTGAACTTATTTCTGTAGAAATGGCTCAACCTGACAATAATGCTTTAAGTTCAGCGTTCAAAAATTTCTTTGATCGTCCAGAACTTATTGGCCAAAACTTCAGTGATTGGTATCGCTCCTTAAGAATTGTTCTGAGAGTAGCGGGTACTATTTCTATCTTGTCCACGGCCGTCCCAGCCGACCTTGCTGAAGGAGCTTCTGAAGCCGAAAGGCTTGCAGACAATGCTGAATTAAAGAAGCACTCTGATGTGGCTTGCTTAATGCTTGAAAAAATGTCACCTTCTCTAGAAAAGAAGTTTGAGCTTTATCCTCCTATGCATATGCTTGAAGAACTCAAGGCTATGTTTGAGAAGCCCCAAGCTGTGGAGATTTACGATTTAGTAGATGCTTTGCATAGCTGTAAGCAAACTCTTGGAAAATTCGTAAGTGCACATTACATGGAAATGAGAGGTTACATGGAACAGCTCATTGCACTAGGAAAACCCTATGATTATGATATGGCGATTAACTTAATCAATAGGTCCCTTAACAAGGACTTTAATGATTTTCTTTTGAACTATAATATGCATTGCACGGGGAAGACAATTAATGATTTTCATGCAATGCTCATTGACTATGAAAAGGGGTTAAAGGACAAGGCGTCTACCTCTACTTCTCAAGTACTAACCATACAAAAGGGTAGAGCGACTAAGCCAAAACCGCAAGCGAACAAAAAGATGAAAGGCAAAGGTAATAAGGGCAATCAAGTTACGACATATCAGAAACCTAAATAGAACTTTGTCAAGAAGAATAAATCTCAAAAGGATGAGACTTGTCACCATTGCGGAGCAAGTGGTCACTGGAAGAGGAATTTCCCTCCTTACCTCGATGAGTTGCGAGAAAGTAAGAAGAAGAAGTCTGAGCTAAGCGTTGTAGCTTCAGGTAACTTATTTATGATTGAAGTATTTAATTTGACATACAAGTTAAATTCCTGGATACGGGATGCGGTATTAATATTTGTAATACGCTACAGGGATTTAAGCTGGAAAGGAAGCTATCCTATGGGGAACAATATCTGCAAGTGGGCAATAGAGTACAAGCAGCTCTTGAAGTTATAGGAACGTTTAATTTAGTTTTACCTTCGGGTTTAGTACTGATTTTGAACGATTATCATTATGCACCTTTAATTGTTAGGGGTGTTATTTCCTTTTCTTGTTTGTTGAATCTTAGATTTATTCACACTATTGATAATAATATAATTTTTGTTTGGAAAGATGGTATTTTCTATTTTAATGCAATTTCTGTGAATGGTGTGTTTGAAATTGACATGCATGATAATTCTAAGTATAATAATAATTTTGTGTTTAGCATGAGTAAGAAGAGAAAGTTTGACAAGAACTCTTCTTATCTTTGGCATTGTAGACTTGCCATATTAGGAAGACACGCATACAAAAGTTTCAGCGTGAAGGGCTTTTAGAAAATATCAATGATGAATCATTTGATAAATGTGAGTCTTGTATCTCTAGAAAGATGACCAAGAAACCTTTTAATAGCAATATTGAAAGAGCTACTGATCTACTTGGTTTAATTCATACTTATGTGTGTGGACCACTTAGACATGTGTCAAGGAAAGGTGCTAGCTATTTCTTAACATTTACAAATAATTGTAGCGATTATGGTTATGTTTATTTACTTAAGCATAAACATGAGGTATTTGAAACATTCAAAGTGTTTAAAGCAGAAGTAGAATTGCAACTAGGAAAGAATATTAAAGCTCTTCATTCCGATAGAGGTGGTGAATATTTAAGTCAAGAGTTTATACATTATCTAAGTAAGAATGGAATTGTTCAACATCTTACTTCTCCCTATACTCCACAACAAAATTGTGTATCCGAAATGAGAAATTGTACATTATTAGATATGGTGCGATCTATGTTTAATCTTACAACTTTACCATTATCCTTTTGGGATTATGCCTTAGAATCTGCGGTTCGTATTTTAAATATGGTTCCCACGAAGAAGGTTAATAAGACACCATATGAACTATGGCATGGCAAAAATCCATATTTGTCTTATTTAAAGGTCTAGGGTCGTGAGGGGCGTATGTGAAACGTGACTCGGGTGACAAACTCCACCAATGATCTGTGAAATGTATCTTTGTAGGACACCCTAAGGAAACTATGGGCTACTACTTTTAATATCCACCTGAGAACAAGGTGATTGTTGCTAGGTACGGAGACTTCCTTGAAAGTGATCTTGTAAATTAAGAATTCAGTGGGAGAAATTATGATCTTGAAGAGAGTCATATAGATACATTACCTTCTGAAAACAATAGCGAAATAATTCCTGTAGAACCAGAAAGTCTGGCGGTTCCACTAGAGTTAGTTCCTCTGCGTAGGTCTGAAAGGATTAAAAACACAAATAGCAATATATGTCTTAATATATGGGATGATGATGAAGTAGGGGATCTTGGTGAACCTGTTAATTATAAATCCGCCATGCTTGATCCTGAGAAGGATAAGTGGATGGTGGCTATGGATGAGGAAATGAAATCCATGAAAGTTAATGATGTTTGGATTCTTGTAGATCCACCACCAAATGCTAAAGTAGTGAGACATAAGTGGATATACAAGAAGAAAACTGACATGGACGGAAAAGTACAATCCTATAAAGTTCGTTTAGTAGCTAAAGGTTTTACTCAAACTTTTGGCGTAGACTACGAGGAGACATTTTCTCCTGTAGCAGACTTAAGAGCTATTAGGATTTTCATAGCTATAGCAGCATACTATGACTATAAGATATGGAAAATGGATGTTAAAACTGCCTTCTTGAATGGTCGCTTAGATGAAGATATCAATATGCAACAACCGGAAGGGTATGCTGATCCTACAAATCCAAAACACGTGTGTAAACTTCAAAGATTCATTTATGGTCTGAAGCAACCATCACATCAATGGAATAAATGATTTAATGAAGAAATCAAAAAGTTCAGATTTATTCAAAATTGTGATGAGCCATGTGTATATTGCAAAGCTAGTGGGAGCGATGTAGTATTTCTAGTCCTATATGTTGATGACATATTAATAATGGGAAGTAATATTACAAGACTTAAAGCTGTTAAGGATTACCTTGGTAAATGTTTTTATATGAACGATTTAGGAGAAACTCCATACATTATGAGAATTAAGATCTACCGAGATAGGAAAAGACGGTTAATTGGTGTTAGTCAAGATGCTTATATTGACAAAATATTGAAGAAGTATAATATACATAATTCTAAGAAAGGTTTTCAACCTATGGAAGTTAAGCATAATTTAAGTCATGAGATGGATGCATCAACTCCTGAAGAGGAGGCGTAGATGCAGAAGGTGCCTTATGCTTCGGCTGTAGGATCTATTATGTATGCTATAAGATGCACAAGGCATGATGTGGCGTTTGCTCAAAACTTGGTCAGTCGTTACCAACAGAATCCAAGGAAGCTCCACTGGACTGCTGTTAAACATATTCTAAAGTATTTGAGGAGTACGAAAGAATCGTTTTTGGTATTCGGAGGGGAAACCAGACACAGAACTGAATGTGACAGGATTCTGTGATGTGTCTTGGCAATGTCATAAAGATGATACGCAGTCTCAGACGGGTTACGTGTTTGTTATCAATGGAGGAGCAGTTGACTGGAAGAGCAAGAAGCAGGCAACGATTGCAATGCATGCTACTCAATCTGAGTACGTGGCTGCTTCAGAAGCTGCAATGGAAGCTGCTTGGATTAGGAAGTTTATTGGACATCTTGGAGTGATGCCTTCAATTAAAGAACCTATTGATATATATTGTGACAATTCTGCTGCAATAATATTCAGCAATGATTCTGGAGTCATGAAAGGCGCCAGACACTTTAAGCGTAGACATCACTACGTCTGAGAACAAGTGGAAGCTCGTGAAATAAAATTAATAAAAGTTCACACAGATGATAACGTAGCTGATCCTTTTACTAAGGCTTTACCTAGACCAAAGGTAGTTAAGCACGCCAAGGCTATCAGACTGCAACTAGCTAGCGATTTCATGTATTAAATCTGTGATTAGTATTTGGATAAAGGATGTTAAGACATTATTATTTAATGAAATAAAGATTGGGTATCATTTATTCATGTTATTTAATTTTGTGTCCTATTTTACATGTTTTAATCCATGAATAATTTTGTTATGCTAAATATCCGTTGTCAATTAATAATATGGGAATATTATTAAATTAAGACAACTCGAAATTGCGATAGAGTATACTTGAAAGTATATTGATCGATTTTGGATGATATTCGATGAATCGAGTATTAGACTTATCCCAACTATATGATTATACTTTATGGATATTTGTCATTAAGTATATCATAAATAGTTATAACAGTCATGAATCTAGTGTATTTTTGTGGAATAATTTAACGCTAAACATAACTGGTAGCTATAAGGATTATATTCAAAAGTGTTGCAAAATTCATAAGTTTTGCTTGTAGTCAGTATGGAATTTATTCCTCTGATTTCGTTTTGGAGTTATAATACAGTTGGGGCCCTTGTGGGATTAGTAAGATGTTTGTGTGGCCACACCCAAATTTGTTTTGGTAATCTTGCTGAATCTGTGAACGAGAAACAGAATGGTTAATGAAAGGCATGACTGAGATCCATATCCTTATTAACGTTGTATTAGAAATAAATGGATAATAATAATGATGAATCATAAAAAGGTTTATCCAGGAGACCTTACTCGTGTTGTACTAGAGACATTGCTAGTGTAACTAGACGCTAGTCAATGTAATCACGATATTCGAAATATGTCCAAGTGGGAGCTGAAAGTTTATGGATTTATATTTAATAGTCGTGGTGTTAGGATCGAACTCGAGATTACGGGATTGCACTCAATATGTAAAGAGTTAATTTATTTAATAAATATATATATTATATTTATTAAATTAAATCGAGCTATAAATTTAACGATCGTTAAATAATTAAGAGTTAAGTATTAACGAATGTTGTGGAATAAAGAGAAGAAGAAAGGAAAGTTTTGGATCACCCCTTGTGGGTGTTCTGACCGTCGGCTACACCAAAGGGGAAGGGAGAAGAAAACTTGCCTTATATTCGTTTCCATGGGCTACAATATTTTTAGGCCTATATAAGGACCCCTAGCCTTCATAATTCTTCACTCCATAATCTTTCTTTCTCTCCCTCTTGCGATCAACAAACCAAACGCACCTTAGTGTTCTTTGGTTTTTGGTTTAGCTAAATAATCTAGTCCTAGCCCCTCTCTAGGGTTGTTGGGTAGATTTACACTAGCGTAGAAGTTCGATTTAAACGTGCTAGAATCACGGTTAGCTCGTTGTATTACGTGTGTACAAGAATGTAATATAGTCTTACTTTAGACTATTTTGGTGATAAGGTTTTATCGATATTTGGTACTTTGTTCTTTATCTTGTGGATCTTCGCTAGCTAAAAGGATGTAACCCTAATTCGATTAATTATAATTGTGTTAATTATGATCTTGTTAAATTGCTTTCGCTATATGTTCTTTGATCTTTGTTACGGTTTTTATAATTGTTATGTAGTTAATAAACCTTCAGATATGAAGAATGGGTATGAGATACTTAGAAAACGGGGTGCGAGTTCAAATGTACTCCATACGCCCCTATTTATAATATTAGCAACCCTTAGGCTCCAAGTTTTGGTCTTGTACGTGTAACATAGATTGGAGAGTGACTAAGGTATGCTATGGAAGTCTATGCAAGTCTAGGTGATGTGTATACAAGCTAGTTTTGATCAAATCCTCACTTGTGGCTAGAAATAAGTCACGACAACATTTAGATAGGATTGGTGATGTGTAGCAAGCAAGGAGGTTATGCACCTACTTGTCACCACTCCTAAAATATCTTAGAAGTTATAAATATCTGATATTTGAATTTGGAATGGAGGGAAATGGTTTAAAAATAGGTTTTGGAGGGAAAATACAAAACCGGGTTTAAAAACTAGGGCTTTTAACTTATGGTTTGTGTTTTTGGTGATTAGGGACTTATAAAGTGATTAGTGAATGATTAAGGCTTAATTATGGTTTATACATTCTATTTAAGAGTTTTGGGTTCTTGGTTTGAAGTTTAACAAAGGTTTGAGGTGAAAATGGGAAGTATACTTATGTAGATTAGGGTTTCCTAATGATCTAGGGTTAAATCTTAGTAAAAGGCCTTATCCTTCAATTATCTACTGATGTAAACTTAATTTAGGTCCTAGACATTGTGTCTTAAGTGTCCAAAGAGTTCTTACACTTGGTTTAGTGACTTAGTTTAGGTAAACATATCTAAAGAGTGAAAATACCTTTTTTGACCTAATTTACAAGTCATGCATTGAAATCTTGTACCTTGTGCATTAGGGTACTTTTACATTGTCTTAATATAATCTTATAACCTTAATGAAGTGCTATGAGTATTTGTATACTTGTCCAAAAAGACTAGGTGATGATTCCATGTAGTTTTCTTAATATAAGGGTTTTTAAATCACTAATCCTAATGACTTTCTATCTTGGGTAATTAGGGTTTATATCCTTATGTATACTTAATATAGGGTTTATATCATATGCTTATGACTTCTATGGTTTCTATATTCTTAGTTTAAAGGTTTACATAGGTTGATCATATTCTAGGGTTATTTATGGGAGCTTAAGATCCTATGCTTTGATAACTTGTACTTTATGCTTTAATAATTTGTAACTTGGTTTAAGATAAATGTATTAACTTATTGTGATACTTAGTTGAGTTTTATAATTTGTGGCAAAAGATTAGAGTCTAATCCATTGTAGATTGGATTTTATATGCTAACATTGGTATTAGGTCATTTTCTTGTAATTAGCTTGTGATTAGTGAATATTAGTACTTTGTGATTATTTAACTTTTCTTTATATGATATATTAGAATTAGTATATTGTATTTATCATAGTTACATAGTTGTCGTATAATTAGATTGCTTGAAACATTATTATGTATACTTATTTGTACTTTAGCTTTGTATATTTTATACTTACTGTTCTTGGATAACTTTATACCTTTATATGATATGTATGTTACTTGATTACTTGTTATATGTATTGTGTATTCACATTCTCATAATCCTAAAGTTTATAGCCTAATATAAGGATCTTAGGGTTTCTAAGGGAATTTAGGGTACCATAGTTATACTTGAGATGTTCTTACTTGTTAAGTTACTTTTAGAGTTTACACTTATTGTATATATTGTATTTTACAACATATAGGAATATGCTGATATGATAGTTTAGGGTGTGAGAAATAGTTTGAATGTCCCAAAACAATGCTAGAAACACTAAACTTAACTAACCTACACACGTAATTACTTTTCAAACGTAATACTTATTATTGTATAATAAAGAATTACAAGTGTTATGGATAACACCGTTTGATGACAATGCGTTGTGCACACTTTGAACAACTAAATAACCTAACTTACGAATACAGTCACAGCTGTTTGATTCAATAAGTTCTAAGCATTAATGTGTGAATATTCTCAAAGTGTTGAACATTAATGATGGGCTACACATCCTATTTATAGTGATACGAGGTTGACCTAAGTACTAGTTGATGGTGACTTGTAACACCCCCAAATCTATACAACTCAATACAGCGGAAGGCTAGTTGGTGTTACGGGATAGCACATTACTCACATCATAGACAACGCTTAAAAATCGCGTCGTTTAATAATAAATCATTTCCATTCATAAACATCAAAGTTACATCGGTCCTAAGTCATTATATTTTATACAAAGTTTTACAAAATATTTGAATGGAAAATATTGTTTAAGTGCGGGCCATGAATTCTTGTCGTCTTCCCGAGAATTACCTTCAAGTACCTGAGATAAAACATGTTAAAAGAAAAGGTCAGCGATAACGCCGAGTGAATTCATAGAGTTTAATAAATTCCATCAATATAATATCAGTATAAAATTATTACTGAAAATCATTTTGTACAAATCATTTTAATAGGCCATAAAATAGCCAAAGTCATTTTATACAAATCCTTATCGAAAATCATAATATAGGCATTTGCCTTAAAAATCATTATACGAGCCAATGTCGTAAAAACAATCATACAATACGTCTTATAACGTTGTATGAGAATAAAAACCGTTATATGAATATGGTTATGAAAACCAAAACACGAACATAATATCAATAGTATGACCCTGTATTGCTAGTCAGGCAATACATCGTAATTCGGAGTGTCTATTAGTATTTCGTAAATTTTGGATTATTATAAGCCGCATGACATTGTTACCTTACTAAACCAACAACGGGTAGCAAACCCGATACTCAATTTGCCCGTCTAAAGTAGCGTGTCGTCACAAAGGTCACGCTATGGAATCTTCTCATACATAAATTCGCTTACCAATCAATGTGGCACGACGGGGATCAACCGTCAAGGCGCGAACTGGGGTGATCGTCCCCAAATAGTACTATTAAATGCATAAGCGTCTACCAACTCCCGGTAGTTCATAATTCATGCTAATGGGACTTTTAGTGACATAACCTAACTTTAATAATCCATTTAATTTCATCTATCGGGTCCTTTAATCATTTATCGAGTCATACAATCGGGTCATTCAATCATTCGGGTCCAAAATCAATAAACAAACAATCGGGACAAATAGTGTCGTATTTAATAAAAACTAACATGTTATCTCCCTCGCGGGTTTAATAAACATTTATAAAAACATTTAAAAGAGTGCGAGGCTATGAACTCACGATGATGTGGGAAGGCGGGTGATCGGCAATTCGGACGTACGGTACGTGCTTCAATTACGGAAACCTATATAAATAATAATCGGTCTTAGACTCATGTCCAATGAATCTATAAAAATAAAAATTATGTATACATATGATGATTATATATATATGATGATCAAGTGGGTTTACATATCCTTATTTACTCATTTTTGTGTTATGTGTCGATAACTTTTATACTAGTTTTCTAGTTTTACATATTTACACGTTTTAAGTCCAATAAACTTATTATAAGTTATTTAACTTATTTTAAGCCATTTTGTACTTATATTATCAGTACTTAAACTCTACAAGTTGGGCCCAAATGGGTTAAGCCCAATAAGTTCTTTTTACAAGTTTTTATCTTATTTAGTCCAATTATTAGTCCAAGTATTAGTTCAATATGTTTACTTAGCTCGTTAATGTCCGTATGCCCTAAAGTTCGGGTTTTATCGGTTTTTACTTGTTATACATGTCTATATATCAGTATATAAGTTTTATAAAGTTTTCATTAGACGGGTCCAACCATCTAAGTTTTATTTAACAAAAACGTTAATTTTACGGTATTAGCCGAAAAAGTCGTAAAAATCATGTTTATAGTTTTATAACTTATAAAACTTAACAAGTTGCCATTTTTATAAAATGTCCACTTATTTAACCTTTAACATATTTATATAAATAAAATTAATGAGTTAGTGGGTTTTAACTTTACATTTTATACAATATAATTTTGAGTGCTTATATAATAGTATTATACTTTATTTTTCAAAAATCTGATTTTTATCTTTACTTTCACCAAAACTGCCATATCTTGAGTTCTATATGGAGATAGAAGATCAAATTTTTATCACATAAACTACATAATATGTGCTACATTTAGCTCTTCTATAGCTACTGTTGAATCATCTTCTAAATATTTTCTAAAAATCGTCCAAAACAGTAACCTCAGATTTAAACCCTAAACTTGTTTTGATCATATCTCACTCATTATTTTGATTCCATTGCATGGCCAACTCTCACATGTGTACAAGATATATAGCTTACTATAAATGGATTCTACTTCATCATTTTATCAGTCCATGACCTGTTTCTTTACTGTTTTATACAGCCAACAAATTTAACCAAGATTTTAACCTTGTTTCTTATGGGTTTTCACCTTTTTAATCATGTTTATCAACACCAAATCCCCACATAACATTTTTATCATCATATAATCATCATATACATATACAATAGGAAATAAAATACATGTTTACATAATTAAAATAACAAGAAGATGAGGAGAACAATCTTTATACCACCATGATGATGTAGGTTGTGATCAAAACATGGATTTTGATGGAGAAACTTGTGCATAGCCATGACCATCTTCAAGACCACCATTCTAAATATACTCCTTGTGGAAAATCAGCCTTAGTACTCCATGGAAACTCCTCCTTGGATGTTATAACTTGCACCAATCAATAGGGCTTCAAAAGGGCTTCAACATATGCAAGTATAACATAGGATTTTATGGTTGTTTTTGATCAAAAGTGGTGTTTATGGGGTGATATGGTGGACGACAAGCATGGAGGGATGAGAGGATTTTGGGTGGTTTGCATGAGTTGCAAATGAGTTTGTTAGTTTGTGTGAGTGGTTTGTGGTTTTAAGTGAAAACATGGACAAGTGTTTAAGCTTATTTTCTAAGCTTTGACACCTCATGGGATGAGGTGTTGCTTGTGTAGCCGTCCCATGTTGCTAGTGGGGTGGGACAATGTATTTTGTCCCATCTCACTAGTTTACGGGTATTACTCGATTCTAGTTTCCTCGATTTACGTGCCCTCGGGTCGTTTTACGAAAAACGTTTTTATAAATTATGAATCAATGGCACAAAACGAATCTAATAAAAATTGTTTCATCAAAAACGGAGTTCGAAAACATAAATACGTAATCCTAAGGTTTCCGGTTTAGTCGTAAAGGACGTTAAAATAAAATCGTAAGTCCTAATCTCTTCTCGTAAATTTGTGAGTTTATGAACTAACACAAGTTTAAAATTCAAAAATAATATTCACGGATAAATTTATTTTCTGAAATGTCGGACTGTCACCAAAGACGGTGTATGTAAACGTAAGCACGTAACGTTGAATCCTTCGGTTTAGACGTAGTCGATGCTACTCCAAGACGTAAATCCAAATTTCTTCCCAAAAATAAGTTAGTTCATATTGTAACATTAAAATAATGTTTTTAAGTAATATTTGAGAATAAAATATCAACCATAAATTGACGGATTGTCACAGCATTTACCCCTAAACAGGATCTTTGTCCTCAAAGATCATCTTACTACTCGCTTCTTATAGAGTTAAAGTCGTGTGGGTATTTCCTCCACATTCGGTCTTTTCTCACAAGTGCAATTACAATACGCGAGTTTCATCAAACATAACTACGGGAATAAGATCAGGCTTAATGTTGACTTACTTTCTCTATCCATGATGTTCACGGGTTTTTGATGAATGCAACTTTTCGCCGATCTAAGCTCTACTAAGAATAAGCAGATTCTCACTTGATAGATATTCTATCAAGTTCGATATACGAAACATAATTCACGCAGTCTTTGAAGTCCTAGGGTAGATCCATCTTATATGCCTTTCAATCCCAACTTTTACATCATCCCAATGGTCCCATACAACGGGGACTTATATCCCATGATTTGTTAGATCATGAATTCATTTTTCCAAGTTTAAAATTTGTGGCATAACTTCGCTACCCATTTGGTACTTCAAGATCTACATTTCACATTCACATAACTTCTTGCCCACTACCGGCTGTCAATAATCAGATCCTAATTTCAACAATCATTTCAGATCTAGCAGGTCGAATATTTTGCAAGGTTAGGTTCACCATCATAGGAAACCTTAAACCTAAAAGACATGTCCAACTCACAATGGGTGTATGTCGGGTGTCTTCATCTCAACTGCTGCTTACAGATGCTCTAAGATTTAGATCCTAACAAGATTCAATCTCGATCCTAATACGTTGATTATCAATGGTAATCCTTTCAAAGGAAAGCGATTATACGATTTATTACCAAAGGTCATTCATTCAAACATAAAATAGCACTTATATTACTTGTATCGTTACTTTACCTCGTCCCTTCGATTGGGGTGGTACATAGTACTCTCATCAAGGTTCGTTCTCAATGATTTCTGAGCAATCTCTAGAAATTCGATGCGAAGCGAGGATCTTGATAAAGATGTTTGATACAGGCACGCTATGTTTACATAACTCTTTTGCATTTATCATTAACGGGAATGATATTAGCAGATTTGGTCAGTCTGTCGACGATGACCCAAATCGAATCAAATTCAGATGATGACCTTTGCAATAGCTAGACGTTTACTAATGTATGAGGCGATGTCTGCCTTCATAATTGCCATCAGTACAACTTCTTTAGACAAAGATACTTCTAGTCAGAAATGACATAAATAGAATACTTATACTTACAAATTCCAACATAACTATATCTCACAATCCCCATATTTAGACAATCACAAGTGGTCTTTAAAATATTTAATGCTATCGGCTTCTCAATTCTAATGATTCATATTAGTCGCGAATCCCTTTTATCATCTATATTATCCCTCTTACAAACATTAGTTATTTTTAAATTGTTCAGCAATTTATTTTGCACCTTCATTATTAAGGAACATGTCCTAACTGGTTCTTTATTTTATTTTTTTACATAATGCATCGGCATCTATATTCACTTCTCATGATGATATAATTATCATGTCCACAATTCACTCAGATATTCTTTCTATATTATGCGTCAGTAATTACGTTCACTTTCTCCTGATGAAATAAATATCATAACTGTATTTATTCAAAATTCTTTCTTCATATCTTTTATGTTTCAGTTTCGTATTTACTATCATTTTTATCCGTTTTACTCAATCCGTCGTCTAAAGCGTCGATAATTATTATAATTAATTAAATAATTATTAGTTAATTTTTATGAAGCGTAAACGTAAAAGTTTTAAATTTCTTAGTTCGACCAATTATATAAAATGTTCAAAATAAATTGGGACTTAATTAAAAAGATTTTTGTTGATTTACTGAAAATAATTAGTGAGATTCGTAAATGTTCGAAAAAAAAAATCTTTATTTATACTTTGGTCAAAATTTTCTTTGTTGAAAAGCAAAAATTGTCATTTCAAATTTCAAGTTATGGTTTTAATGGTTTTCCTCAATTCCTCTTAGATTATCTTGAGGTATACACAAACATTTACCCCTAAACAGAAGTTTAGTTAAATGGTTTGTGTATAAGGGAATAATCCCTTAAAAATCCTTTGTTAAAATATTTGTCAAAACATATTTGCACTTTCTTTTTGGTAAAATCCAAAGTCTTAAAAGGGCTCTTAGTTTTTGAAGAGTCAATTTATATTCCATTGTCCTTTTAATCACATAGTCAAATCATGTAAAGGTTCAAGTCTTTAATCATGTGTTAATTATTCAAGGTTCAGGTTTTTATCGTTCGGCCAATTCAGGGCAATCTATAAATAATTATTAACTCATTCTTATTCTTATAAACAAATAAATGGCCCTTAATGATCACGAGCATGAATTTATCAAATTACAGTCTACACACGAGATTCACCAAATTTATGAATGCTACATGTGTGTTAGTCAATCCAAACGACATCACGTGAAACTCATAATGTTTATTACAAGTACCGGATGTAGTGATTGGAATAAATAATCCTTTTCGCAGATGCGAAGTTGATAATAACCATGCCGTGGATCAAATCTTTAAAACATACGCTAGAACCTTGTAAATGATCGAACAAATCTTCCATTTCGAGTTATGGATATTGTTTTCGATTGTCAATTTACTCAGTTACAGTAATCTATAAATATAAGGAATGATAACACCATAGGTCTTCATGATGACAGGCTTGGTATAATAAAATATTTCTCCGACAACTCTCTCAGTTGTACGGTAATTCCTTTAATTCAGATGATACTGACGTACAGTGCACACGCCACAAGTGCAACACCGGAAATATAATCAATACCAATTTCAACTTGCCTTAATGGCGAAAGTCTAGGTAATTCACCAACAAATACCTCCTAAAGTTTCAGATAAGATAAACATATTTTAATAAATACATATTAGGTTCCTTCTAGATTATAATATCTATAACTAGTTCACAACCATTCATGGTAATATTTCAAGTCTTAATACAGGATATGGTCATCCATCAAGAATTATTTAGATCACTTTTGATAATCAACATCTTATCATTTAGGGGAATTAAATTCGAGTGCCCATCAATTAAGACAATGTCGTCATGTCATAATCAATCAATCCATTCTACTGGCACTATCAACTTTCCAGTTTCATTGCCGTCGATAAGATGTGAACTTCTCAAAATACTAATAATAATTCATAATCCTTCACAAATTCAAGGATATCTGGAGACACAACTACTATTAAAAGAGTAAGGTCAACGCATAATCTATGCGAGAAAATTTCAAATCAGATACAGATGAAAACATTTAACGAATATGAATTTATCCCATGTTTTCATAATTTGAGTACGCATTCGAAAGCTCCTCGGATCGTTACCCAGGTCATTCAAATGAAACCAAATCATAAGAAATGATCAGAACGTCAATACATCCAGTCGGGTATCAACACTCGGTAATCAGATACTTTTCCTAAAAATCTCACTACGGGAGAATTGGACAAGAAGGGAATATCAATTGTCAAATAAGACAAATTCCACAGATGAGTAAATTCAACTCAGAAGAGTAGATTCTACAGGCACATATGTAGGTGTCCCTAACATTATGTCCTCAGTTTTCACTTCTTGCAGATCTCATAAATTTTAATCTTTCACAATCTTCAAAGAAAATTTAGTGTTTATTAATCAGTTTTATGGTGACTACTAATCCGTCTTGCATAGTCCATTCCAAATTGTATGTAGGCGCGCAACTATATACAATTTCAAGAGTAACGATGCAATACTCAGTTCGTCAAAATTTTATCATCATGTTTATAATAAAAACATTTTCATGCTTAATTCTTAAATAAGAATCAAGAATAAATTTACAATGATTTTTGTTGTTATGGAAATAATTAAGTTTCCAAAGCGTCTCATAAACAACTTTATTTTGATATCAATCACTTATAAATCTCACTTTGAATAATCCTGATTGTGATGAAAATTAAATTTTCTCAAAGGATACCGTTTTAACTTTATAAAAACAATGTGTGATCTGCAAAAGAGTGATGAAAGCTTGTTCACCAAGAATCAACTACAATATGATAGGAAATGAGCTTAGCAAATTAATCATGAGGTTCATGATCTCGATGGCACTCAAAAGAATAATTCGCGACGTAACTCAAATCAAGATGAGTACTTGCTCAATGGTTGCATCATTAATGTGAACATTAGGATGAAGCAATAAAAGATAGATATCATCGATACATGTAGAATTTAGCAATCAAAGGTAGTCTTTTTCATTAATCACAAACAAGTCAAATTGTACTGTAACACATTACATGTCACTATGTCATACAATTCTCGGAACTCATCCTACCAACTGATGTCTCAGTTAAGTTAGGGATTATTTTTAATAGATACCACAATGAATACTAATCTACAAGAGTCATTAGGTGTTCCATATGTCCCGGAAGATCCATCGGTCGCAATTCAGAAGAAGATTTCTTCAATTTATTTCTTGGACACTGGGCATCCTCGTTAGTGGACAATGGTCTAGGAACAACCCTTAACACGAATCAACAATCAATTAAAACCTTATAATCTAATCACAGAACTTAACGACTTCCTCTTAACAATCTCATATTCCATAAAAGTTAAATTTTACTTCATTCAAGTTTCAATCAACTTATACTCAATGCAATATACTACCTCATTTTCCAATACTTTAAATCTTATTCTTCGGCCTTGTAAAGGCAATGAAAGCTCAATATGATCAACACTTAATTTCCAATCCTATATCTCTGACAACAACACTTATCAAATGCGTCACTAGTATGAAATGACTTGATCATTCAACTAGACTTCTCGGAAAGGTACTAGTGCCATGAGGCTTTTGGGTAATGGTTCCAATGACAGCCTCAAGTGCAACATTCACCCTTTCGATTTCAATTTAATAATTGGATGACAACGAATCAGATGACATCTTTCTAGGTGGTAACGTTTTGTCAAACTCCACTCTATAAGAAAAGATCGTCATAACATCGATATCAGTTTTAATCTCGCCAATTCTTCTTCAATATCACAATCAACTAATATCTATATTTCTACGAATATCAACCATTTGTTGGGATCATAAATATCCGCAACTTGGTTTAGATCTAGGATAGCTAGAATTCCTACGAGAATAGCTTCGATTAATTTACTAGGGGAGTTAGGGTTACTTGTGACAATCTACGTCGTATAAATACCTCGTATAAAAATCAAAATAATCATCAAACAATCATGTAATAAAATTACATCATATATATATAATCCAAGTTATATATATATTAAAATAACACTTCTCAGTCTGGCCTTGTCGGTAACTCGGGAATTCTTCGGCACCGTTATAGTCAAAAGATTTTTAGACATTTTTAGAAAAATGTTTATAGTTAAAGATTTTGAAAAGTTTTATTCAAAACCTTAGTTTTAAAAATCTTTCGTTCTCTATAACGAGAGCTCTGGTACCAAACTGTAACACCCCCAAATCTATACAACTCAATACAGCGGAAGGCTAGTTGGTGTTACGGGATAGCACATTACTCACATCATATACAACGCTTAAAAATCGCGTCGTTTAATAATAAATCATTTCCATTCATAAACATCAAAGTTACATCGGTCCCAAGTCATTATATTTTATACAAAGTTTTACAAAATATTTGAATGGAAAATATTGTTTAAGTGCGGGCCATGAATTCTTGTCGTCTTCCCGAGAATTACCTTCAAGTACCTGAGATAAAACATGTTAAAAGAAAAGGTCAGCGATAACGCCGAGTGAATTCATAGAGTTTAATAAATTCCATCAATATAATATCAGTATAAAATTATTACTGAAAATCATTTTGTACAAATCATTTTAATAGGCCATAAAATAGCCAAAGTCATTTTATACAAATCCTTATCGAAAATCATAATATAGGCATTTGCCTTAAAAATCATTATACGAGCCAATGTCGTAAAAACAATCATACAATACGTCTTATAACGTTGTATGAGAATAAAAACCGTTATATGAATATGGTTATGAAAACCAAAACACGAACATAATATCAATAGTATGACCCTGTATTGCTAGTCAGGCAATACATCGTAATTCGGAGCGTCTATTAATGTTTCGTAAATTTTGGATTATTATAAGCCGCATGACATTGTTACCTTAGTAAACCAACAACGGGTAGCTAACCCGATACTCAATTTGCCCATCTAAAGTAGCGTGTCGTCACAAAGGTCACGCTATGGAATCTTCTCATACATAAATTCGCTTACCAATCAATGTGGCACGACGGGGATCAACCGTCAAGGCGCGAACTGGGGTGATCGTCCCCAAATATTACTATTAAATGCATAAGCGTCTACCAACTCCCGGTAGTTCACAATTCATGCTAATGGGACTTTTAGTGACATAACCTAACTTTAATAATCCATTTAATTTCATCTATCGGGTCCTTTAATCATTTATCGGGTCATACAATCGGGTCATTCAATCATTCGGGTCCAAAATCAATAAACAAACAATCGGGACAAATAGTGTCCTATTTAATAAAAACTAACATGTTATCTCCCTGTCGGGTTTAATAAACATTTATAAAAACATTTAAAAGAGTGCGAGGCTATGAACTCACGATGATGTGGGAAGGCGGGTGATCGACAATTCGGACGTACGGTACGTGCTTCAATTACGGAAACCTATATAAATAATAATCGGTCTTAGACTCATGTCCAATGAATCTATAAAAATAACAATTATGTATACATATGATGATTATATATATATGATGATCAAGTGGGTTTACATATCCTTATTTACTCATTTTTGTGTTATGTGTCGATAACTTTTATACTAGTTTTCTAGTTTTACATATTTACACGTTTTAAGTCCAATAAACTTATTATAAGTTATTTAACTTATTTTAAGCCATTTTGTAATTATATTATCAGTACTTAAACTCTACAAGTTGGGCCCAAATGGGTTAAGCCCAATAAGTTCTTTTTACAAGTTTTTATCTTATTTAGTCCAATTATTAGTCCAAGTATTAGTTCAATATGTTTACTTAGCTCGTTAATGTCCGTATGCCCTAAAGTTCGGGTTTTATCGGTTTTTACTTGTTATACATGTCTATATATCAGTATATAAGTTTTATAAAGTTTTCATTAGACGGGTCCAACCATCTAAGTTTTATTTAACAAAAACGTTAATTTTACGGTATTAGCCGAAAAAGTCGTAAAAATCATGTTTATAGTTTTATAACTTATAAAACTTAACAAGTTACCATTTTTATAAAATGTCCACTTATTTAACCTTTAACATATTTTTATAAATAAAATTCATGAGTTAGTGGGTTTTAACTTTATATTTTATACAATATAATTTTGAGTGCTTATATAATAGTATTATACTTTATTTTTCAAAAATCTGATTTTTATCTTTACTTTCACCAAAACTTCCATATCTTGAGTTCTATATGGAGATAGAAGCTCAAATTTTTATCACATAAACTACATAATATTTGCTACAATTAACTCTTCTATAGCTACTGTTGAATCATCTTCTAATTATTTTCTAAAAATCGTCCAAAACAGTAACCTCAGATTTATACCCTAAACTTGTTTTGATCATATCTCACTCATTATTTTGATTCCATTGCATGGCCAACTCTCACATGTGTACAAGACATATAGCTTACTGTAAATGGATTATACTTCATCATTTTATCAGTCCATGACCTGTTTCTTTACTGTTTTATACAGCCAACAAATTTTACCAAGATTTTAACCTTGTTGCTTATGGTTTTTCACCTTTTTAATCATGTTTATCAACACTAAATCCCCATATAACATTTTTATCATCATATAATCATCATATACATATACAATAGGAAATAAAATACATGTTTACATAATTAAAATAACAAGAAGATGAGGAGAACAATCTTTATACCACCATGATGATGTAGGTTGTGATCAAAACATGGATTTTCATGGAGAAACTTGTGCATAGCCATGACCATCTTCAAGACCACCATTCTTCATATACTCCTTGTGGAAAACCAGCCTTAGTACTCCATGGAAACTCCTCCTTGGATGTTATAACTTGCACCAATCAATAGGGCTTCAAAATGGCTTCAACATATGCAAGTATAACATAGGATTTCATGGTTGTTTTTGATCAAAAGTGGTGTTTATGGGGTGATATGGTGGACGGAAAACATGGAGGGATGAGAGGATTTTGGGTGGTTTGCATGAGTTGCAAATGAGTTTGTTAGTTTGTGTGAGTGGTTTGTGGTTTTAAGTGAAAACATGGACAAGTGTTTAAGCTTATTTTTTAAGCTTTGACACCTCATGGGATGAGGTGTTGCTTGTGTAGCCGTCCCATGTTGCTAGTGGGGTGGGACAATGTATTTTGTCCCATCTCACTAGTTTACGGGTATTCCTCGATTCTAGTTTCCTCGATTTGCGTGCCCTCGGGTCGTTTTACGAAAAACGATTTTATAAATTATGAATCAATGGCACAAAACGAATCTAATAAAAATTGTTTCATCAAAAACGGAGTTCGAAAACGTAAATACGTAATCCTAAGGTTTCCGGTTTATTCGTAAAGGACGTTAAAATAAAATCGTAAGTCCTAATCTCTTCTCGTAAATTTGTGAGTTTATGAACTAACACAAGTTTAAAATTCAAAAATAATATTTACGGATAAATTTATTTTCTGAAATGTCGGACTGTCACCAAAGACGGTGTATGTAAACGTAAGCATGTAACGTTGAATCCTCCGGTTTAGACGTAGTCGATGCTACTCCAAGACGTAAATCCAAATTTCTTCCCAAAAATAAGTGAGTTCATATTGTAGCATTAAAATAATGTTTTTAAGTAATATTTGAGAATAAAATATCAACCATAAATTGACGGATTGTCACATGACTACACAAGACATTCACTTTTCAGACATCTGTCACAAGATGCTCTTCTATTCTTGGTAGTCTGCGACAATGCTTTAGGGAAACAACGCTGACATAGTTTCCATTTTCTTCATAGTCTCGTACACACAAATGGCATGTCCAAAGTGTGCTGAGTGTTAACAGGGTATTGCCACCCCTGTTAACCCTCAACCCTTTAGAGTCCTTGATACATCTTGGCTGTTATCCATCACAACCAATGAGTATGTCTTCAAGTAATCTTCGACTTCCTTGACAATGTCTCTGACATGGACTCCTCTGAGGTTGCTCACAGAGACTTAGATCTCTATGAGTCTTGCGATACTTGCCTGCCTCCTAGGCACATGCAAGTGACTATCTAACAGCTTGATTTGTGTTTAAATCTATGACACAGGGAATCTAATAAACTTAGATTCCCAACAATATCCCCCTATTTAAACATAAATCTAGCTAGATCTATCTAAGTTAAGGTAAGTGAGATAACAGCTTCTTCTTACTCATAACAGATCTAAACAAACATACCTCATGATTTTATTCATACTTAAAGAAAATTACAAGTACAATACAAAAGTGAAATAAAATACGAAGGTAAAATTAAGCTGTGAAATCCTTCAATAGTCATCATTTTTGATCTTTTCTTCAGCTTCAACTATGTCTGTCCTAGTATCCAATTCTGCCTGCAAAGCTTGTGCAAAAACCTTGGAATACTCTGTGTTAATCTTGAGTCCTTTTTTGAGACAAATCAGCTGAATTGTTGATGCTAAGCCTAGCTCATCTTCCCTTTGGAATGCATATTGGCAAGCTTTGTTCATGAAAGCCATACCTCTTTCAGGCTATGTGTAGGTCTGACCATCAATCGGACCAATGATTCCATTTGGTAGTACCAAATCCCTGTGCATTCCATCCACTTGAACATCATCTGTGACGAAGGTTTCCTTAACAAGTTGAGTTATCCTTCTTCTTTTCTTTCCAGACTCTAGGGGTTCTTGTTCAAACATCTGTGGTGGGGGATCTATTTTGAGCTTGGCTGTTGTTTCTTTAATCCAGGTGAACTTAGCTTTAAGGGTCTTAAGAAGGATAAAATTAGTCTGACCAGTTCTTTTAGCAGCCAAGGCTTCAAGTTCAAACCATTCAGATAACCCAAGTTTCTTTAACCTGAAGTCCTCAAAGACATCCATCTTACCCTGTTGGTTATCTCTCTACAAAACCATTTGTGGTGTGTTGGTGGACTTGTGAATTGTGTATTTGAACTTGGTGATCTTTCTAGGTGCATACCTGTTGTTGACACAAGCATCATAATCAGCTTTTACCTTTCTTAGTGCTTCTGTGCGTTTAGCTTCCATTTCTCTCAACCTTTGTCTTTGCTTCTCCCTTTCAGGTGGAGTCATCTTTCTCAGAGTTTCCTCATTAAGCTTGATGAGACTGCAATTATACATAGTCTCATCGTCCAAATCAGGCTTAAAACGCTTAAAATATCATCAAAATACCCCTATATATGCTTGTATTTATGTCTTGTGTATTTTAGGTGCGGATATCGTGAAATCAACAAAAGATCACAAGAATGAAGCAAAAACGAACACGGGAAACGAAGCCGCACAAAGAACCGGACCCAAATATGGAATTTCCAAAATTACCCTTGAAGAATTGAAGATTGGCAAGAATGGTCCCTCAACTTTGGAAGACTTGGCAATTTATACCCTTGTAAAACTCATAAATTACGTTGGGGTCCCTAAATTACCAAGATTATACAAGAAAAGCCCTTGAAGATTGCATTTATGTGCACTTTTGGTCCTTATTCAAAGTTTGAAAGTATATTGGGCCATTTTCAGCAAGTTGATAAAAGTTGTTAAGAAGAAATGGGGCGTTGACAAAGTTTTATTACTAAGTGAACACAATTTGGAATCAAGGGGACTATACTTGTCAAACAGCCAAACCAACCTCCACCAATCACTCCACCACATCATCACCAACAGCCTATCACAATCCTACACATCACCACCTCACCCACGTCACACCCCACTATCCCTAAAACCTGTTATATTAAGTTTAAATTAATATAATTAAACCCATTTCCCTCCTAAATACTTATTGTTACCACTACCACCCCTAATCAACCCCTAATTCGCCCACATAAACCCTAATCTTATAAACCCTTAAACCAAAGGGGTTTATCCCACGATTTTCCAGATCATTAATTCACCCTAACTTAATCCTATCCCAACTCCCAAAACCCATCACCTTCAACTGTGGCCCCCTCCCACATGGTGCCCTGCACCAAAAACGCTTGAAGACAAAGTGATCACAGAAAATCAACGTTCCACATCAATTTCGTGTTCCTAAAGATATAATAGACTCATCAGATTGGTCTTCATACAGCTTGCATCAACAAAGTTCCAAGAAAAGTTCACATGGGAATTTTTGACCAGCAATCTCAAGGGCATTTTCGGATTTTTGATGTATTAGGGTTTCATGTAGCTAGTGATTCTAGAATTTTCTTCTAGTTAGTATAAATATGGGTGCTTAATGTAGAGATTTTTCTAGGTTCAATTATTGTTCTCGGTATCTCTTCGAATTGATTTCCGGCTTAAAGTATGACTCTGTTGTTTTTGGTGAAAAAAAGAATATTTTGGTTGTTTTAATATAAAAGTGTGAAAATCTAAAGTAAAAGTGCAATTAAAGTAAATCTAAGTCTAATTAAAATAACGGGCAAGTATTTAAAACGTGACTGAAATTAAAGGGCACTAAACGTAAAAAATGTAAACTTAAATCTATCTAAGGCAATCTTAAAACGCAACTAAAACTTAAACTAAGGCAAGTCTAAAATAAAGCTAAGGCAAATTTAAAGTGCAACTAAATAAAAGGCGGGAAAAATAAAGCATGAAAATAAAAGACAGAACTTAAAAAGAAAAACCAAAAATAACCTGACAGAAACCTTGATTCGGAAGTTTAAAACTTCCGAATGAACTGGCTTGATCCGGAACTTTCAAAGTTCCGAATGAAACAATCTTGATCCGGAAGTTGCCCTTGATCCGGAATTTCTTGATCCGGAACTTCTTCCGAATGAAGCTTCCTTGACTCGGAACTCTTAAAGTTCCGAATGAACAAGTTTGATTCGGAAGTTGCCCTTGATCCGGAACTTCTTGATCCGGAACTTCTTCCGAATGAAGCTTCCTTGACTCGGAACTTTTAATGTTCCGAATGAACAAGTTTGATCCGGAAGTTGCCCTTGATCCGGAACTTCTTGATCCAGAACTTCTTCCGAATGAAGCTTGATTCGGAACTTTTAAAGTTCCGAATGAACCACTTCCTCCTCTTTGGCTCGGAACTTATCTGGGAACACAGAAACAGAAACAAACACTCCCGAAGAACAAGGGATCACAGTAATCATCAAATCTAAAACAGATTATTCAAAATCTAAACAAAAGATTTAACCAAATTAATAACAAATCGTTCAATAATCATAAACAAACAATCTAAATCAACGAACATAACCAAATTAATCAAAACCCACTTGATCAAAATCATAAAAACTCAAGAACATGAACAATGAAGATAAAGAACAAATCAAACAAGAAAGGTAGAAGGAGATTAGCAATAAGATAAAGATTAACAACAATTAAAGGTAAACTTACTTGGAATTAAAAGAGAATTAAAGGTGCGTTACATGAGAATTAAAGTGCATAAAATTAAGGAACAAGAAAAATGAAAATGGGGAAGAGAGGCTTGTCAGGCCTCCAACAACTACAAATGAATCTAGCGTATTCTATTTATAGGGAGATTAGGGAGGAACTTAGGAAGCTTCCTCCCTAATACTTCGCTTTTGGCTAGGTATGAAATCTTATCGTCCGAATCTTTTCGAATTGAAAACCGGTCTTAAGTGCGACTCAATTGTCTTTTGGTGAATCAAGAGAATGGTTTGGTTGATTTGTTTTAAACTATTAGCAAGTAATTAAAGTGTCGTTGAGTAAAATGGAAGAATAAAGATTAACACTAAAATGACAAGTAGAAATAAAAGCTTGAAAACTTAAAGGTAACAATGGAAAAGTACTAGCACACTAAATAAAACTAACACTAGGAAAACTTTCTAAAAAAAATAAGAACTTAGTTAAAAAGTACTATAAGAAAGTAAGAACGGAGTACACCAAAACAAGCCAAAAGAAGCCCCGATCGGAATGTATTCCGATCGGTTGATCGGAATATGAGTGTAAGTGCAATCGGAATGATCAATAAAGGGTCAATCGGAATGTGTTAGGAATCACACTAATCGGAATCACTAAAACTTGGGCATAATCGGAATATGCCAAAAGCTGTCAAATCGGAATACTTGCAAAATACCTAATCGGAATATATAAACTTATACCTATCGGAATAACCAACAAGGGCTAGATCGGAATAATTGGGGTGCCAATCGGAAAGTGAAAACCCTTTTCCGATTGGATCAATCGGAAAAAGGGTGGGAGGCTGCTCGGAATGTATAGCAATCGGAAAAGGGAGTTAAACCCTTTCCGAAAATGGAGGAAATCGGTTATAAGCAAGTGAATAAGCTATATATTAAGCTTATCACAAAACTAACCCGAATCAATGACAAATCCGAATCAATTAAGCACTTTGATCAACTTATTTGACTCGAAATTAATCAACTTTTTAGATCAAACAATAAAAACATAAACTTTTTAAGGAAGATTTTTAGAAAGTAAATAAGCTAATCATAAAAATAAGCCAATAAGCACAAAAGTCTTAAATCTTAATCAAATGAAAACTTATGAAATGATCAAAAGATTAACTTTTTAAGCACGAAATCATTAAGAACAACACGGATCATATGATAATCGCACCAAAATCAATCTTAAATCAAAGAAAAGTAGAATGAGATTAAGGAATAAAAGCTTAAAATAGAACTTTGATTAATGAAATAAGCAATACAAAGGTATTTAATCTTGAAAGATTAAGAAAGAAGATGAAGTTTAGTGAGAGAAAGTTTAAGACTTTCTCTCTCTAAAACTAGAGAAAACTAAAAAATAAAGACTAGCTAAAAATTAACTAACTCCCCTCCTAATGACTATTAGGAGGGTATTTATAGGGAAGGTGGAAGGAGTGCATGTGTTGCATCTTCTTTCTTGCTTTCTTCACGTTTTCTCGACTCGACTTTAATTCTTTGTCTTTGTCGTCTCGGGATTTGAACTTGTCTTTTTAATTTTCTTCTTCTATTAGACTTAAGTTCTTCGACTTCGTTAAACTTCCGTCTTTTGACTTTTTCTTCGATAAATCTTCAGAATAGGCCTTGGAATTCCGTTCTTTTTGCACTCTTGATCTTTTGACTTCGTCTTTTCCCGTTTTCTTCGATAAAAGCCCGTGAAAGCCCGTGTTTTCTTCCTTTTTCATATTTTGGTCCTAAAACATAATAAAAACACAAACCACGCATAATTCCGACTTTTACGACATAAATCACATGTTTTGGTCTTGTTATTATTGGAAATAAGTGGTAAAAGGATAAGTGTTTTCATACTTATTAAATCCCCTACACTTGACCATTGCAATGCCCTCATGCAATGCATTAATTTTAAAGCACGGTTTACATTTTCCATCATAAATAACCTACCTTGACCTTTATTAAATACTAAACATAAAAGATAGAAATAAATAAAGAAATTAAAAACTTACATTGGGTTTTGGCGGCCATGAACGTTTATCATCCTCAAGTTTCACGTTCCCCATACCAAGCTTAGAAACGAGATCATTGTTATTATAAGTTAGCAAACTAACACGAACTCATGTGGGCCAATTACTCACTTAGACTCCCTTATTCCTAGGTGTATCTCTTATATTTTATTTTTGTCTTGAATGATCACGAGGATGCATTGTTTGACTTATTTCGATAGTTATTTAGTCTGAATATAAAGTGAACGATTTAATCAATAGTTAGCTAAAGGACCAAATCTTTTAAAACTGCTTCTCGGGACCTCATAAAGTTCATATCTTGGCATAACTCGCTTCACGATTTGAGACCTTTCTCGGACCGATATTTGGCAGCGACTTCATACTTCGAATCTTGAGAGACGTTCTTGAAATTATGGTCTTCTCTTCATAATAGGAATTTCTTCACTTGAAGTTTTGAGAGATTCTTCATCTTTGGACCACGACTTCTTCATTTTTCTCCAACCTTTATTTTGGACTTCGATATACAACGATCCGCCTCCTTTTAGGACTTGGATCTATTTATCCTCATACCTTGTTAGGGTCTTTTCGGATAGACTTCTCCATGACTTTTGGGGAGTTCTTGCTTTTCGTCGTGTGTCTCGATCCTTCATATTGATTTTCGATAAATGATTCTTCACATCACTTTTGGATCTTTAGCAACAAAATGTAGCCCTCATGCCTTGTTAGGGCCTTTTCGGACTCGCCAATCTTCGCATCCCGCTTCAATAAGTTATGCCTTGGCTATGAACTCTAATCCGTACCGAGCAACTTTTAAACGATCTGGGGCTAGAAGCTAAGTAACCTTTTAAATCGTACAACCTTATTTATTGCAGATAAATTTATTAACAAGCGGATGGAGAATAGGCTCATAATTAACTCACATAAATTCACGAAAGAATACCGTACTTATAATTGACTCTATCATCTCTCGTTCTCCACAGTTTAAAATCTCAAGGAATGAGACTCGTGGATGCTTAGCCTATTAAATCAAAGTTTTGGGTTTTCGAGTCGCCTATAGGATCTTGAAAATTCTTGAACTTTTTCAAGTTTAGAAATCGCATTTTATAGTTCCCTTGATAAACGACTCTCTAGGGTCAATTATAGGAACTTGCGAAAAGTTCTTGTTCTTAACCCGTGAGAGTTAAGACTTTCGCGTTTTATAGCTCCCTATATAAAAGCCTAGCAAAACTTGACTTAAACACGTTAAGGATACTAGCTAGAGTAGACTTAGGCAAGTAAACTCGGGTTGAGTCAAAATGATCACGACTAAAAAATCTAAAACCACTTTATTGAAGAACTATTCTAGCAAGGAAAGAAAATAAGCATAACAAAGGAAAATACAACTATACAACTAGGCCAAAATAGATTAAAAATTTTGAAAAATGTCGAAAAATCAAATTTTCCGGTTAAAATGAGGGCAAATTCATGGAAAAGACCACTTACTTCGATAGAAGTCCCCCCTACACTTGAGATAAACATTGTCCTTAATGTTTGAGCATGTGGGAGTAAACTGCCCTACACTTATGACATTGTGCACTTTGTTTAAATCTTGCTAAGGAAAGGATAACTAAAGTGAATTCAATGTGAAAATATAAAATATGAAATATTGAATCACGAGAGTTTAGGATAGAACCGGGAAGATGGGAACATGATATCACGGTTCGTCAAAAGTCATCAAGGTGGATCTTTGAAGCTTTAATCCCTGCACAGCACAAGAAACAAGACAACAAACATATGCGGGGTTCCCCCTACACTTATTATGAAAGCAGTAAAGGATAGAACACGGGTTGCCTCCCGAGAAGCGCTTGTTTTTGTTTACCGAGTCACGAGCCCGACTCGACCCAATTTTAGTTCATGGGGAACGTGGTGAGGGATGGAATCATCTCTTGAGAGATGTCCTCACCAAAGTACAGCTTCAGACGCTGGCCATTCACCTTGAAATTGGGCCCATTCGGCTGAGAAAGCTCAATGGTCCCATAAGGAAAGACGTTGGCGACGGTGAATGGACCAGACCAGCGGCTCTTCAACTTGCCTGAGAAGATCTTCAACCGAGAGTTAAAGAGTAAGACTTGATCACCAACGTGGAACTCTCGGTTCTTGATTTTAGCATCGTGGATAATCTTTGTCTTCTCCTTGTAGATCAGCAAGTTCTCATAAGCTTCATTCCTCAGTTCATTTAGCTCGTTGAGTTGAACTTTGCGATGATCACCGGCTTTGTTGATGTCGAAGTTAGCCCACTTCAAGGCCCAGTGCGCCTTGTGTTCCAGCTCGATGGGTAGGTGGCATGCTTTCCCGTACACAAGACGGTAAGGTGTACAACCGATCGGGGTCTTGTAAGCAGTACGGAAAGCCTACAGAGCATCATCTAACTTATCGGCCCACGCGGCACGATGCTCTCCCACAGTACGCTCCAAAATTCTCTTCAAGCCACGGTTGGATATTTCGGCTTGCCCATTGGTCTGGGGATGATAAGCGGTGGAAAGACGGCGATTGACACCATACTTAGCCATGACTCTTGCAAATTGATCGTTGCAAAAATGAGTCCCGCGGTCACTGATAATAGCACGAGGAACGCCAAATCGAGCGAAAAGCTGCTTCAAAAAGTTCACAACCACCCTCGCATCATTCGTAGGAAGAGCCTTAGCTTCAACCCATTTAGAAACGTAGTCGACGGCGACGAGGATGTACTTGTTCCCTTTGGAGGATGGAAATGGCCCCATAAAGTCGATGCCCCATACATCAAAGATTTCACATTCCTGTATGAAATTTTGAGGCATCTCATCCTTATGTGTGATCATGCCTTGACGTTGGCAAGCATCACAATGCTTAACCATTTCGTGAGCGTCACTATAAATGGTGGGCCAATAGAATCCAGAATCAAACACTTTTTTAGCGGTGTAGTTGGGACCAAAGTGACCACCGGTGGGTCCTTTGTGGCAAGCTTGGAGAATGTCAAAAGCTGCCGGTCCATCAACACATCGACGAACAATCAGATCAACACATTGTTTGAATAGATAAGGTTCATCCCAAAAGTAAGTCTTAACATCGTTCAAGAACTTCTTCTTTTGCTGGGATGTTAACCCTTTGATGAGAATACCACCCGCTAAGTAGTTTGCGATGTCCGCAAACCACGGGGTGCCATCAAGATTGAGATTTATAGACATTAAGGTCTCAAGGGGGAAAGAGCCATTGATCTCTTTGTTCGGATGATCCCCTTGATATGGATCCTCAAGTCTGCTCAGATGATCCGCGACCAGGTTTTTGGCTCCCTTCTTGTCACGAATTTCAATGTTGAATTCTTGAAGGAGTAAAACCCAGCGAAGAAGTCTTGGCTTAGCATCATGCTTTGTCATCAAGTACTTCAACGCGGAATGGTCCGTGTATACGATGGTGGGGGATAAAACAAGGTAAGGGCGGAATATTTCAAAAGCATAGACAACAGCTAAAAGCTCTTTTTCGGTTGTCGTATAATGCAATTGAGCCCCCGTCATTGTTTTGCTAGCATAGTGGATTGGCTGGAAGTGTTTATTCACTCTTTGGCCCAAAACCGCACCAATAGCAAAGTCGCTAGCATCGCACATCAATTCAAAAGGCAGCTCCCAATTAGGGGTAACCAAGACCGGAGCCTTAGTTAGCTTATCCTTAAGAAGATTGAAGGCTTCGAGACACTCTTTAGAAAAGATAAAAGGAGTATCTTTTTCCAAGAGGTGGGTCATCGGGCGAGCGATTTTAGAGAAATCCTGAATGAATCGACGATAGAAGCCCGTATGACCCAGAAAACTTCTTACACCCTTCACGGTTGAAGGTGGAGGTAATTTGGCTATGACATCAAGTTTAGCACGGTCGACTTCAAGGCCGGCTTTTGAAATTTTGTGTCCTAGCACAATGCCTTCTTTTACCATAAAATGGCATTTTTCCCAATTCAGAACAAGGCGAGTGTCTTCGCACCGCTTAAGCATTCGTTCCAAATTGGCAAGGCAAGAAGAGAAGGAATCCCCGAAGACCGAGAAATCATCCATGAAGACTTCCATGGTTTGCTCAACCATGTCATGGAAGATAGCCAACATGCACCGTTGGAATGTCCCGGGGGCATTGCATAAGCCAAAAGGCATTCTTTTGTAAGCAAATGTGCCATAGGGACAAGTGAATGTTGTCTTCTCTTGATCTAGGGGATCGATGGGTATTTGGAAATAACCCGGGAAACCATCAAGAAAGCAGTAATATTCATTACCCGCTAAACGTTCAAGTATTTGGTCCATAAAAGGTAGAGGGAAATGATCCTTTCTCGTGGCATCATTGAGTTTGCGGTAGTCTATACAAACTCTCCACCCAGTAACGAGACGGGTAGGAATCAACTCATTGTTTGCATTGGGCACAACGGTAATTCCGCCTTTCTTAGGCACACAATGGACTGGACTAACCCATGGTGAATCCGAAATAGGGTAAATCATACCCGCATCAAGAAGTTTGATAACCTCTTTTTTGATGACTTCATGGATTTTAGGATTCACCCTTCGTTGGCTTTGAATTGTGGGCTTAAAGGCGTCCTCCATGAGAATTTTATGTGTGCAAAAGTGAGGATCAATTCCACGGATGTCGGAGATTTTCCAAGCGATAGCTCTTTTATGCTTCTTCAACACAGCGACAAGTCGGGCTTTTTCGTCGTCTTTAAGATCCTTTGCGATGATGACCGGTAGCTTCTCGTCGTCTTCTAGGAAAACGTACTCAAGATGAGGAGGTAGGTCTTTAAGCTCGAGAGTGGGAGGATCCTCAATAGATGGTGAAACTAACGATGGATCATCATTAGTCACCTCTTTAGGAGAAGGAGGAGACAACGGGTCCTCATTGAGAAGTCTCTCAATAGTACGAATGTCTTCATCCCAATTGGTGGACAAATTATCATACTTAATATCGAGAGGACCCAAGCTAGCTTCGAAATCATCCAAGTCACTTTCTCCGAAAGGAGTCAATGCTGGAGCAATTGAGGCAACGGTCTCAACATTGGGTAGAGAAGAAAGAGTACTTTTGCAAGAATCATGAAAATGTTCTTCACAAGCCTCATCGAGAACATCAATAGCATTAACACTCTCATATGAATAAGGTTGCTTAGAAATCTTACCCATGTTGAAGACAATTTGATCGTCACCAACTCTCATGATTATTTCGCCCGCGGATACATTAATAAGAATGCGACCGGTCCTCAGGAATGGACGTCCAACGATTAATGGAACACGGGGATCCATCTCGTAGTCAACGACGACAAAATCCGCCGGGAAGGTGAATTTATCAACGCCAACGAAGACATCTTCGGCTATCCCCACTGGATAAGCAACCGTACGGTTGGCTAATTCCAAAGTCATTTTGGTGGGGACTAGCTCGGGGAGAGATAATTGCTTCCAAACACTTAAAGGCATTAAGTTTATACTGGCACCTAGATTGGCTAGGGCCATGCAATTCTCTACTCCCGGGAAGTTGCAAGGAATCAAGAAGCGACCCGGATCACCAAGTTTGGTGGGCAATTTCCTTAAGAGCACTGCGGAGCAGTTCTCATTAAGTTGGGTCTGAGCGATGTCAAGAAGCTTTTCCTTATCACTTAGAAGATCTTTAAACATCTTAGTGTATTTGGGCATGTGAGCGAGAGCCTCGACAAAGGAGATGTTAAAATTCAATTGTTTAAACATTTTTAGAAAGTTTGAAACCTGAATATCATCCTTGCTCTTTTGCTTCTCTTTCCTCAACCTTGAAGGATAAGGTATATTGGATGAAGAAGAAGGCTTTAATGGAATAGGATCACTCACAACCACGGGTGGTGGGGAAATGGGGATAGAAGGTGAAGGAGGTGTGGAAAGTTGCTCTTTTTCCTTGTTCACAATCACAGGTAGAGGTGTAGGAAGCTCGGGTTCCATATAACCTTTTCCACTTCGAGTGGTGATTGCTTTCATCTCCCCTCTTGGATTCGTAACGGTATTACTCGGAAGAGTACCCGAAGAAGAGGGTTGATTACTTTGGATGAGCGAACCAATCATATCACGAAGGTGAACATCTTGATTATTAAAAGAGTTTTGCATGTTTGCATTAATTGCATCGCTGTGTTTGGCCATATCATTCCTTAGCTCAGCTCGAATATCGCTCCCTTGTTTCACCATGTCATTCTTCAAGTTGACAAATTGACTCTGAAGATTCGTCACCAACTCCCGATTAGTCTTCATGAACGTCTCGACGTCTTGATTCACTGCCATCGGTTGATTGAGAGGTGGAGTTTGGTAAGCTTGAGAATTTCCTTGGGTTGGGTATGGGTTTCTTTGGGATTGATATTGATTTTGAGCACGAGGTTGGGATTGGTTGTTTCGGTTATAGCTTTGTTGTTGGTTTTGGTTTGCAGGAGGGAAACCGGGAGGAGCAAGATAATTGTTGGAACGATAACTTAGCAAGCCACGGTCTCCTTGAGGGCGGGCTTGATAGCTTCCCATGGGATAAGTGCCGTAAGCTGCGTTAACGTTTTCAGAAAAATTGGCTTGGGTAGAAGGACAATCATTATAAGAATGAGGACCACCACATGTGTCACAAGAAATAGCAACGGCTTTAGCTTGTTGAAAGTGGTTTGTGGCCATGGCCATGAAATTCTTGTTCATTTCAGCGAGTTGTCGAGAAATTTCAGACATTTCAGGATTGGAGATAGTAGAAGAAACATTGACTCTCGAGTTAGATCTTGAGGATGCGGATGCATCCCAATTCTTGTGGTGAGTAGTCATGTTTTCGATCAACTCTCGACACTCCTCCGGTCTCCTTTCATAAAAGTACCACTGGCGGCGGCATTGATCGTGTCACGATCACGAAAAGTGAGACCATTGTAGAAGGTGTCAATGAGAGTGACAAGGAGCATATTGTGATTAGGACAACGGTCGATCAAATCATTGTACCTTTCCCAAGCATCAAAAATCGATTCATCATTGTCTTGCATGAATCCACTAATTTGGTTACGAAGGCTAGTGACCATGGATGGGGGAAAGTAGCGCGATAAAAAGCGTTGAGTCATGTCATTCCACGTATGAATAGAATTCTTAGGAAGACGGTCAAACCATTTTTCGGCATGGTGAGAAAGCGAGTGGGGAAAGAGTTGAAGGCGAAGGTCATCCATAGAAACACCGGAGCACTTCATGCTTTGGGTCATGGTTATGAATTTGTCGAGGTGTTTGTTGGCATCATCATCCGGAATTCCACGAAACGGGTTCGTTTGTACTTGTTGGATCATGTGATGCTTCAACGAAAACTCCTGAGCCGTGACGTGCATTGGTGCAATCGGGCCTCCGCGTCCGTTCATGGTGGGTTGGCACAATTCCTCCATGGTGCGTAAATCAGGTAGGTGGACATTGTTGTTGTTGTTGTTGTTATTATTCAAATTGTGTTGAGGTGGGTGATTATTGTTGTTATTAACACCAGCCATATCTAAATCTTCACGAGTCTCGGGCTCAGAATAGTTCGAAGATCTAGTACGCATACACCTGCAGAAGAAAAATATACACAAAGAATATCTATATAATCTTTTTGGTGCAAAACCTTTGGAAAAGAGTTGCTTTTAATGATTTTTCAATGTTTTTGTATTTTTGAAGAGTTTTTATATTTTTTAGGATTTTTTAAAAATTTTTTAAAGCAAGGAAAATAACGTTCAAAGAACGGATCCCAAAATTCAATGCGTCTCTCACTAGAAACCGTTTATCGTAACAAAAAGAGCCGGCAGCGGCGCCATTTAATACTTTGCTTTTGGCTAGGTATGAAATCTTATCGTCCGAATCTTTTCGAATTGAAAACTGGTCTTGAGTGCGACTCAATTGTCTTTTGGTGAATCAAGAGAATGGTTTGGTTGATTTGTTTTAAACTAGTAGCAAGTAATTAAAGTGTCGTTGAGTAAAATGGAAGAATAAAGATTAACACTAAAATGACAAGTAGAAATAAAAGCTTGAAAACTTAAAGGTAACAATGGAAAAGTACTAGCACACTAAATAAAACTAACACTAGGAAAACTTTCTAAAAAAAAATAAGAACTTAGTTAAAAAGTACTATAAGAAAGTAAGAACGGAGTACACCAAAACAAGCCAAAAGAAGCCCCGATCGGAATGTATTCCGATCGGTTGATCGGAATATGAGTGTAAGTGCAATCGGAATGATCAATAAAGGGTCAATCGGAATGTGTTAGGAATCACACTAATCGGAATCACTGAAACTTGGGCATAATCGGAATATGCCAAAAGCTGTCAAATCGGAATACTTGCAAAATACCCAATCGGAATATATAAACTTATACCTATCGGAATAACCAACAAGGGCTAGATCGGAATAATTGGGGTGCCAATCGGAAAGTGAAAACCCTTTTCCGATTGGATCAATCGGAAAAAGGGTGGGAGGCTGCTCGGAATGTATAGCAATCGGAAAAGGGAGTTAAACCCTTTCCGAAAATGGAGGAAATCGGTTATAAGCAAGTGAATAAGCTATATATTAAGCTTATCACAAAACTAACCCGAATCAATGACAAATCCGAATCAATTAAGCACTTTGATCAACTTATTTGACTCGAAATTAATCAACTTTTTAGATCAAACAATAAAAACATAAACTTTTTAAGGAAGATTTTTAGAAAGTAAATAAGCTAATCATAAAAATAAGCCAATAAGCACAAAAGTCTTAAAGCTTAATCAAATGAAAACTTATGAAATGATCAAAAGATTAACTTTTTAAGCACGAAATCATTAAGAACAACACGGATCATATGATAATCGCACCAAAATCAATCTTAAATCAAAGAAAAGTAGAATGAGATTAAGGAATAAAAGCTTAAAATAGAACTTTGATTAATGAAATAAGCAATACAAAGGTATTTAATCTTGAAAGATTAAGAAAGAAGATGAAGTTTAGTGAGAGAAAGTTTAAGACTTTCTCTCTCTAAAACTAGAGAAAACTAAAAAATAAAGACTAGCTAAAAATTAACTAACTCCCCTCCTAATGACTATTAGGAGGGTATTTATAGGGAAGGTGGAAGGAGTGCATGTGTTGCATCTTCTTTCTTGCTTTCTTCACGTTTTCTCGACTCGACTTTAATTCTTTGTCTTTGTCGTCTCGGGATTTGAACTTGTCTTTTTAATTTTCTTCTTCTATTAGACTTAAGTTCTTCGACTTCGTTAAACTTCCGTCTTTTGACTTTTTCTTCGATAAATCTTCAGAATAGGCCTTGGACTTCCGTTCTTTTTGCACTCTTGATCTTTTGACTTCGTCTTTTCCCGTTTTCTTCAATAAAAGCCCGTGAAAGCCCGTGTTTTCTTCCTTTTTCATATTTTGGTCCTAAAACACAATAAAAACACAAACCACGCATAATTCCGACTTTTACGACATAAATCACACGTTTTGGTCTTGTTATTATTGGAAATAAGTGGTAAAAGGATAAGTGTTTTCACACTTATTACTCCCTCTTTCTTCTTTCTCTTAATTGCACACTTAAGTCCTTGATCTTTTTAATCTTTTGTTAATCTCTTAATACTTGGACTTTGTCTTGGGATTTCTTCAACTCGTCTTAATTTTTCTTTATAAACAAGACTCGAGTTCTTCGGTTTTTTTAGTAAACTTCCGTCCTTTGAATTTTTCTTCGATAAATCTTCAGAATTGGTCTTGGACTTCCGTTCTTTTTCCACTCTTGATCTTTCGACTTCATCTTTCGTCTTTTTCTTTGATAAAAGCCCGTGAATGCCGTGTTTTCTCCACTTTTCACCTTTTCGTCCTAAATCACAACAAAAATACAAACCACGCATAATTCCGATATAAATGACATAAAATACACGTTTTGGCTCGGTTATTATTGTAATTAAGTGGTAAAAAGGATGGGTGTTTTCACACCTATCAAATCCCCTACACTTAACCATTGCAATGTCCTCATGCAATGCATTAGTTACAAAGCAAGATTACATTTTCCATCATAATCAATCCACGTTGGCCTTTATTAAAGAGATAAAAAAATTATAAACATACAAAGTAAAGAAATCAAAAACATACCTTGGGTTTTGAAAATGTTATGAATGATCATCATCCTCAAGTTTTCACTTTCTCCAAACCAAGCTTAAAAACGAGATCATTGTTATTATAAGTTAGTAAACTAACACGAACTCATGTGGGCCAATTATTCACTTAGACTCCCTTATTCCTATGTGTATCTCTTATATTTTATTATTGTCTTGAATGATCACGAGGATGCATTTTTGACTTATTTCGATAGTTATTAAGTCTGAAAATAAAGTGAACGATTTAATCAATAGTTAGCTAAAGGACAAAATATTTTAAAACTGCTTCTCGGGACCTCATAAAGTTCATATCTTGGCATAACTCGCTTCGCGATTTGAGACCTTTCTCGGACCGATATTTGGCAGCGACTTTATACTTCAATTCTTGAGAGACGTTCATGAAATAATGGTCTTCTCTTCATATAGGAATTTTTCACTTGAGGTTTTGAGAGATTCATACTTGGACCACGACTTCTTCATTTTTCTCCAATCTTTATTTTGGACTTTGATATACAACGATCCGCCTCCTTTTATGACTTGGATCTATTTATCCTCATACCTTGTTAGGGTCTTTTCGGATACACTTCTCCATGACTTTTGGGGAGTTTTTGCTTTACGTCGTGTGTCTCGATCCTTCATATTGATTTTCGATAAATGATTCTTCACATCACTTTTGGATCTTTAGCAACAAAATGTAGCCCTCATGCCTTGTTAGGGCCTTTTTGGACTCGCCAATCTTCGCATCCCGCTTCAATAAGTTATGCCTTGGCTATGAACTCTAATCCATACCGAGCAACTTTTAAACGATCTTGGGCTAGAAGCTAAGTAATTTTTCAAATCGTACAACCTTATTTATTGCGGATAAATTTATTAGCAAGCGATGGGAGAATAGGCTTATAATTAACTCACATAAATTCACGAAAGAATACCGAACTTATAATTGGCTCTATCATCTCTCGTTCTCCACAGTTTAAAATCTCAAGGAATGAGACTCGTGGATACTTAGCCTATTAAGTCAAAGTTTTGGGTTTTCGAGTCGCCCATAGGATCTTGCAAACTCTTAGACTTTTTCAAGTTTAGAAATCGCGTTTTAAAGTTCCCTTGATAAACGACTCTCTAGGATCAATTATAGGAACTTGCGAAAAGTTCTTGTTCTTAACCCGTGAGAGTTAAGACTTTCGCGTTTTATAGCTCCCTATATAAAAGCCTAGCAAAACTTGACTTAAACACGTTAAGGATACTAGCTAGAGTAACTTAGATAAGTAAACTCGGGTCGAGTCAAAATATTCACAACGTTTGAAAATTAAAACCACTTTATTCAAAATTTATTCTAATAAGGAAAGAAAATAACTATACAAAAGTAAAAACTAATAGGCCAAAATAGATCAAAAATTTTGAAAAATGTCGAAAATTTGATTTTCTGGTTAAAATGAGGACAAATACAAGGAAAAGGCCACTTAACTCCGATAGAAGTCCCCCCTACACTTAATATAAACATTTTCCTCAATGTTTAAGCATGTGGGAGTAAACTCCCCTACACTTAGGACATTGTGCACGTTGTTTAAATCTCGCTAAGGAAGAGACAACTAAAGAGATTCCTATTTTAATATTGAGAAATATAAAATAGTGAATCGAAAAGAGTTTAGGATAGAACCGGGAAGAAAGGAACACGGAATCACGGTTCGTCAAAAGTCATCAAGAGTGTGTCTTTGAAGCTCTAATCCCTGCACATGATAAGAAAGCAAGAAACACCACGGGGCTCCCCCCTACACTTATGGTAAAGATAGATAGATAGTTGGGTTGCCTCCCAAAAAGCGCTTGTTTAGATTAACCGAGTCACGAGCCTGACTCGTCCCCGAATTAAATGGTCCATGGGGAAGCCTCGAATGTAATACCCGGATCAAAGACCTTGTCCTCGTTCCCGGTGGACATCAACAAAGGAGAGGCGGGGGAATAAGTCATGTGTGGGAGAAGGGTTCTTTCAACATACGTAAAGTATGTGAAATCAAGATCCACGGGAGGTGGGGTGGGTGAAGTAAGCACATTGTCCTCCCCCAAAGACAATGGATGCTGAGCAAGCGGCAAAGCCGTATTGTTATCAATCATAGCATAATCAATGGCACCTCCCGGGTCAAAGCACTCATCCTCCGAAATAATGGCTAAAGGGGAGGATGAAAGGTGCCCGGGAGGGGGACTTGGGATAATATCTTCCTGCAGCAAATTATCAAAAATAATGTCCCCCTCAGTGTCAGAATCATCAATACCTGGAGGGATGGAGTGGATGTCGATTTATTCCAGCAATGGGTCATTATCTTCAACAGGAGGAATAGATGGAGATAAAGACTTGGAAAGAGAAGGAGAAGTCAACTCTTCGATTTGAGCAATAAGAAGATGAACTTTCCGTAATCTATCGCGAAGAAGCACGTCTTCCACCTCATCTACGAGATCATTTTCATCGGTGAACTTCTCGTAAGCCGGAGAGAATAAATCGTCATCGCCCGCATCTCCCGGTGGAGATTGAGAAATTTCAGAAGTGAAATTCTCATAGCAGAGAGAAGAATCGTCATCACTAGGATCGACCTCTTCCGTAAGAGCAACGTCGTCCTCAAGCTCCATAGCAGGTAAGTCACAAACCTCATCATCCAATACTTTGTTGAGACCAACATCACTAAGCTTATTCAACGAATCTAGAACCTTAGATGTAGTACGAACATCAAGAGTAGGGGCAGTAACTTCAGAAGATGAGTTGAAAGTGCATACAGCATCATCGTCATCATCATCATAATAGTATTGACGCACAAGCGGAGGGGTATAATCACTAAGATTAGATACTTGCTTTTGTTGCAGTCGCGTTTCCTCGTCCCTAAGTTATTTAAGCAAAACAACGGCTTCTTGAAGTTGCAAAACAATGGAGTGTGTTTCTTCATTCAAGGTAGTGAGTTGTGGGTCAAGATTAATTTGCTGAGATGATTGATGATTGAGGGTGTGATGTGGGGGCTCAAAGTGTTGAAAACCTGAATTATAGCAAGGTTGTGGCTCATAGTTGTTCATCGGTTGAGAATAATTAGAAACCGGGTTTGGTTCATAATAATCCATAGGTGAAGAAAACTGAGGACCCGGAGTTTGCTCATAATAATTCATTGGTTGACAATAATAGGTATCGTGAGGACCCCCACATTTGTTGCAAACCAGGTGTGGAGAAAAATCAGGTGCGTCTTGTGGATAGCTATTATCATTGTCATAATTGTACCCCGGTTCTTGCCCGTGACCATACGGGTATCGAACCGGGCACGAAACATGCCAATGAGAATCGCTTCCACAATAGATGCACGGGGGAACAGGAGGTGGGTTCAAAAAGAATGAATTAGTCGAGTTGTACAAGGGACAAAATCCGAATTGTGTGTTGTCGATATCGTTTCCGCACCGCTCACATGTGCACCATTGACAAGAGTTGTTCCCAGATAATTGTTTCCCACACCGGACGCAATGGACATAAAAATCCATAAAGAAAGATAGATAAGCAAGAAGAATATTTTTGGTGCAAAACTTTTGAAAAAAAGAAATGCTTTTTATGATTTTTTTAAAATGTTTTTGGGATTTTTGAAAATTTTAGACACGAAAAATAACGTTCACAAGTGAACGGACCCCAAAATCCAACGCGTCTTTCACAAAAAACCGTTAATCTTCACGAAAAGAGCCGGCAGCGGCGCCATTTTAATGTAGAGATTTTGCTAGGTTCAATTATTGTTCTCTGTATCTCTTCGAATTGATTTTCCGGCTTAAAGTATGACTCTGTTGTTTTTGGTAAAAAAAAGAATATTTTGGTTGTTTTAAAATAAAAGTGTGAAACTTTAAAGTAAAAGTGCAATTAAAGTAAATCTAAGTCTAATTAAAATAACGGGCAAGTATTTAAAACGTGACTGAAATTAAAGGGCACTAAACGTAAATAATGTAAACTTAAATCTATCTAAGGCAATCTTAAAACGCAACTAAAACTTAAACTAAGGCAAGTCTAAAATAAAGCTAAGGCAAATTTAAAGTGCAACTAAATAAAAGGCGGGAAAAATAAAGCTTGAAAATAAAAGACAGAACTTAAAAAGAAAAACCAAAAAGAACCTGACAGAAACCTTGATTCGGAAGTTTAAAACTTCCGAATGAACTGGCTTGATCCGGAACTTTCAAAGTTCTGAATGAAACACTCTTGATCCGGAAGTTGCCCTTGATCCGGAACTTCTTGATCCGGAACTTCTTCCGAATGAAGCTTACTTGACTCGGAACTCTTAAAGTCCCGAATGAACAAGTTTGATCCGGAAGTTGCCCTTGATCCGGAACTTCTTGATCCGGAACTTCTTCCGAATGAAGCTTCCTTGACTCGGAACTTTTAATGTTCCGAATGAACAAGTTTGATCCGGAAGTTGCCCTTGATCCGGAACTTCTTGATCCGGAACTTCTTCCGAATGAAGCTTGATTCGGAACTTTAAAGTTCCGAATGAACCACTTCCTCCTCTTTGGCTCGGAACTTATCTGGGAACACAGAAACAGAAACAAACACTCCCGAAGAACAAGGGATCACAGTAATCATCAAATCTAAAACAGATTAATCAAAATCTCAACAAAAGATTTAACAAAATTAATAACAAATCGTTCAATAATCATAAACAAACAATCTAAATCAACAAACATAACCAAATTAATCAAAACCCACTTGATCAAAATCATAAAAACTCAAGAACATGAACAATGAAGATAAAGAACAAATCAAACAAGAAAGGTAGAAGGAGATTAGCAATAAGATAAAGATTAACAACAATTAAAGGTAAACTTACTTGGAATTAAAAGAGAATTAAAGGTGCGTTACATGAGAATTAAAGTGCATAAAATTAAGGAACAAGAAAAATGAAAATGGGGAAGAGAGGCTTGTCAGGCCTCCAACAACTACAAATGAATCTAGCCTATTCTATTTATAGGGAGATTAGGGAGGAACTTAGGAAGCTTCCTCCCTCTTTCTTCTTTCTCTTAATTGCACACTTAAGTCCTTGATCTTTTTAATCTTTTGTTAATCTCTTAATACTTGGACTTTGTCTTGGGATTTCTTCAACTCGTCTTGATTTTTCTTTATAAACAAGACTCGAGTTCTTCGGTTTTTTTAGTAAACTTCCGTCCTTTGACTTTTTCTTCGATAAATCTTCAGAATTGGTCTTGGACTTCCGTTCTTTTTCCACTCTTGATCTTTCGACTTCATCTTTCGTCTTTTTCTTCGATAAAAGCACGTGAATGTCGTGTTTTCTCCACTTTTCACCTTTTCGTCCTAAATCACAACAAAAATACAAACCACGCATAATTCCGACATAAATGACATAAAATACACGTTTTGGCTCGGTTATTATTGTAATTAAGTGGTAAAAAGGATGGGTGTTTTCACACCTATCAGTGCTTGTACCCATTTGTTCTTGTTCCAGATTTTTGTAATGTTTTAAATATTAATGAAAATGAATTTTAATCTTTTGCAATAAATCTGAGTTCCAATTGCTATACTTTATCTGTTTAAGTTTTATTCATTATTTGAAATTAGATTGAGTGAAAAAGTTTACATTTTATCAAAAGTTCTTCAAGAAAATCCGTTATTTTGGTAAATTTTGGCAAATTATCAAACCTTTAAATCAGTTTGATATGAGTGAAGTGTATGATCAAAACCTGGTTTACTTGCTTTGATAAGCTTGGTCAAGAGTTTAACCAAAGTTCTATTTGGTTTCAATGGTTTAAGAAGAAATCAGTTTCAAAGAAGTTTCTGTTTATAAGCTAAAGAGATAAGCTAGCTTAATAAATAAGCTAGGATTATTCTCTTATAAGCTTTGTATTCCAGGTCATTCTTTCTCTTCTTGTTTAATCTTGGCAGGTACAAATTTAGTATATTGGAAGTTGGTGGTTTTTGAAGCCCATCATCCTTTTTCATCTCACATACCAACAAGCCTTTTCTGAAAGTGATCAGCTCAAGCCTGAGCTTGATGGAGAAGGCAAAAGCTGCCTTTGTGATGCCTGGATGTAGGGTCACAAGGTAAGGTCTTTTTCTGATTTTCTATACTTGCTTGGATTTTGTTTGAGCTATGATGATTAATAGGATTAGGGTGTTAGGATGTAGATCAAATGCTAGATATTGAATGCTTGTTAGTTTAAAACAGGTTAGGGTAGAGTTGGATGGATTTGGTGCAAGTTTGGTTACAAGTTTCTTGTTAATTTTCAATTTTCAGAAAGTAAAGGGGTGTTTGGATCCTGGTTTAAAAATCTATGAACATGATGTATTGGGTTTGAAATCAGTAGTGAAGCACTTGCCTTGGTAGTTTTAGGTATATTCAGTTTATAGTGTTGGATTTGGTACCTTTTGGAAAGAGTTGCATGCAAGATTTTGTTGGGCTAAAAGTTGATGAGTCAAATCACCATGGAAACTAGAAAGGACCAAATAAGACATTATGTGAAACTTCAAGCTGGTGGACAAAATACTACAAAGTTTCCCCTGCTAGAGAAACTTTCCCCTGCTGTATGTTTCCCCTGCCATATGTGATAAGAAGAAAAGATTTGGTCAAAGTAGTAAGTCTGTTTTGATTTATTCATTAATATATTATTTAGTTTCTATGTATCATGGTTTCCTTATGTTATAAAAGGAACCATACGTAGGTTTTGTTTATCACTTTCATATTCACAATGTAACCTACTGTAAACATTGATCTCTAGGTGTGGGATTCAATGTACACACACCTAGAGTGGTTTGTGTTAATCAATGATACAAACCCTTTGGGAATCATTCATCCCTTAAACATCTTGTTCATGATTATCATTCAATTCCGCTATGTTAATTCATATGAATGTTCATTATCCTAGATAAAACGGTTTCGACTGTTTGAGTCTAAAGATCTTGGATTTAACAAGTGGTATCAGAGCGGGTGGCTCTCGATATCTAAGAGAATCCAGATGTTTAATTTTGTTGCTGTGAAGATCTAGGGTTTATGTTAAAACCCTAGGTAATTAATTGTTGAAGCTGTGAAAATTTTTTTGGGTAATTTTGTTCGTATGCTGCTGCTAGTAATCAATGAACAAAAACGTTGGATTGGGGGTCCACGGTTTTGTTAACTCACGTGAAAACAAGTATGAAGATTTTGTTTTATTGGTGCTACTATATTGATGGAACGATGTTGCTGATGTGGTCCTAAGAACAATTTAATCATGACATAAACGATCATGTGTTTGTGTCATGGTAAGTAATTATGTTGTAAGTGTTCACGTGATTGGTTGATATTGGTTTGTGTGATGGTCATGACGTCAGATGCTGATCTAGCCAATTAAAAAGAAAAACAACATGATGACAAAGAAGTGGTCTAATACTCCGTATTTGTTTTGGTTGTTTAAAGTTATCATGGGTCCCATCGAGTTATGTTCACACGGTTTAAGCAAGGAGTGAAAAGGAAAATGAGGGCCAGGTGTTTCGCAATATTATTTATTTTCATGTGACCTATGATGTTTCTCGTGTGTGCACAAGAAAATAAGGTATAAATTCATAAGATGCCAAATAGGGACTTGTGAAGTCAGAATGCATGTGATCACACGGTTTGAGGTATGATTCCCCTTGGCTCCTAAAATTCAAGTTGAAGGCTGATTATAGGTACAGTTCACAGTAGGGTACTTTTAGTTTCCTCTGTTTTGTTATTTGTTCTCTGTTATAAATTCATTCCCATCAAGTGTGGGTTTGGCACAGTTAATAACAAAAACAGGGGCATTAAAAGTTCCCCCTGCTTTTAAAAAAGTTTACCCTGCTTTCATTAAAAGTTCCCCCTTCTACGTTCCCCTGCCTTCAATTTTTCCCCCTGCTTTCATTAATAGATTCCCATTGTTTTGGAAAGTTCCCCCTGCTGTCAGATATGAATTTTGGGACAACAGAGTTTTGGAGTTTGGTTATTCACAGCAACTGGGCTTAAAGATATAAAGGCTTGATTTAATTTTATTGATTACGAAGAAAAGTTTTTATCATTTATTTGAAGACGAAGAAGATTTTCGCGGGTATGTGTTTTATACTTAAACACCTAGTGACAAAGTGATACAAGATCTAGGAATGTGTGATTTTTCTTATGGTACTCTATGCACATATTTTCTATCACTTGAAGGAGTTACATTATCGTGCTGAGTGTCTCATTTCAAAGGTAAATGAGGATTTTCTATATACAGGCTCTTTGTCACGTGGTTAGTGCAAGATATAGAACGCAAGTTCGGGTTATCCTTCTTCATCATCAAGTAAGTTATAATCAGTTTTCTTCATATGTAATCATTACATAAAGCCTACAAAATTGAAGATTCATAAATGATTAGCACAATTTAAGGGGAAGCTATATTGTTAAAAAGTGCTAGTCATTCACATACAACAATGAGGTGAAGGTTTTTGCTGCTGCTTATTGGTATTACTACAACTAGTGTGAGTATCTACTGCTCAAAATCATTTTTTATTAGGAACACTATCCCCTATGTGCTTCATGGAGGGTATTTTGAAAAGTAGAATACTTGGGTTTGATGTATGATATTGGTTAGTAGTAGTTGAAAATCAAGGTTGTTCACATAGAAGACCCCTATTTGATCATGTCAAAAAGGGGAAGTTGTGTACAAAGAATGTTCAGCCTGTTGATCTTTGGTGTTGTATGTTTAAGGGGAAGTGTTTTGACATCATCAACTAGGGGAAGATTGTTGGGCTAAAAGTTGATGAGTCAAATCACCATGGAAACTAGAAAGGACCAAATAAGACATTATGTGAAACTTCAAGCTGGTGGACAAAATACTACAAAGTTTCCACTGCTAGAGAAACTTTCCCCTGCTGTATGTTTCCCCTGCCATATGTGATAAGAAGAAAAGATTTGGTCAAAGTAGTGATAAGAGTGAATAAGTCTGTTTTGATTTATTCATTAATATATTATTTAGTTTCCATGTATCATGGTTTCCTTATGTTATAAAAGGAACCATACGTAGGTTTTGTTTATCACTTTTATATTCACAATGTAACCTACTGTAAACATTGATCTCTAGGTGTGGGATTCAATGTACACACACCTAGAGTGGTTTGTGTTAATCAATGATACAAACCCTTTAGGAATCATTCATCTCTTAAACATCTTGTTCATGATTATCATTCAATTCCGCTATGTTAATTCATATGAATGTTTATCATCCTAGATAAAATGGTTTCGACTGTTTGAGTCTAAATTGGATTCAACAAATTTGGTAAAAACCTTGTAAAAAAATCAGTAAGCATCAAAACTGCTTGATTTTGTGGAATTTTTCCAATCAAATCTTTGTGCTTGATAGGTTATAGGGTAGGTTTGTATCTGAGTTTGATTTGGTGGAGTTTGTGAGTGGATTGAGTGAGTTTTGGCTAACCAAAACTCACCCAATTGCCAAACACATCAGCAAACAAGCCAACAGCCCCCATTCCTATATCAGTAATTGAGATTAGGGTTTTTCTGCTTGATTTTGTTAAGTAACTTGTTGTTTTTAGCTTTTTATTGACTCCCCACAACCCAACTGGTTGTGGGGGTGCCTTTGTTTGCCCACAAAACCAAGAAACAAGCAAGATCCAAGCACATAAGTGCCCATACCCGTTTTTTTGTGAAGGCAGTGGGAACTCAATTCCCACTGTTAGTGTTAATAGTTCCCCCTGCTGAGCTAACAGACAAAACTGGCCACATGTCATTGTCAGATTCTAACTTTTTTGTCTTTAGTGGGTCAAATTAGGAATTAAAACTTGATTTTTGTTTTGTTATTTTTCTTATTTAATTTTTGATTTTTCTGTCTAGTTAAATTTTTAGTTACTGTTCATTTTCATTTTTTAGATTTAATAGCATTTTAAATTACTTTTTAATATTCTGTTTTTGTCTTTTAGTGGTAAAAATTTATATTTTTCAGTTTTAAAAATTCTCCTAGACTTAGAAAAATATTTTAAGACTTTTAGTTCAAAAAAAATTTTACTGTTCACTTTTTAATTAATTTTTAGATTTTATTTAGTTTAATTAGGGTTTTAATTGTATCCTGTTTTGTCTTTTAGTGAAAAATATTTAATTTTTCAAAATTTTTTCATTTTTCTACTGTTCATTAGTATAATTTAGGATTTTTAAAATTGTAAAATAATTTTTAGCATTATTTTATTATTTTTAATCATTAATTTAGTTTAAAAATTGTTTTTAGAGTTTTAAAAATAGAAAAATAGTATTTAAAATTTAGGAAAAATACTTTTTAGTTTTTAAATAATATAAGTGAGTTATTTGTTCAATTAAATGTATTTTGGGCTTTTTCTTAATTATATTTAATTTTTGGGCTTTAATTAACATTAAAAATTGAATATTTAATTAATAAAAGGTTCAAAAATTTATTTATTGGATTTTTATTCTTATTTATATTATTTTAGACTTAGTTTTCATTTTTAATTTGTTTTTAGCTTAAAATTTTAAATTTTCACGTTTTACGTACTTACGTTCGCGTTTTACGTCATTTGTCGTAGTTTAGTTGTAATCGTAGCTCGTCTTTGTTTTTCTTTCTTTTCTCATCTAAAAACGACACTACCCCAAACTTTTGATTATATATATTGGCACATTAATCCACACACCTCCTCGAGAACGAACCCGCATTTGTTCGGTTTTACGTTTTTCCTAAAACGTAACGCTTAATACTTGCCACAATTATACGCTCTTTTTCCTAAAAGTCGCGTTTCTACTACTATCAAAATGGAGCCCTGCCGGGGAGGTGTTTTTAGTGTGCCATTATTAGTATCGTGTTTGTGTGAGTGGTGCGTTTTTTATTTTCAAATTTTGGAAAGCGTGAATATCGTACATACTCATTTTTGTTATTTTTCCTTATTATATTATAGTATCCAAATAAATCGTGTTTAGTTTTCCTAAACTAAAAACACAACAATCATTTTACTATATTGTAGATATCCCATTATTATTTTCGTTTTTCTTTGTGAATATATTACTATATTGTACTTACATAGAACAATAAAAATACAAGTACTCCAAAAGCGTGAAAACGCAACCTTGATTCGGGATTTCATCACATGATCATTGTATTCGAATCCAAAGCAAAAGTAAAAGGCAAAATAGATAAATACTTTCGTGAGGCTTAATTTCAATTAACACAAACAATAAGGTGGGTATAAGGCGGTTGTATTTCACGACCTAAGGGAAAAAGGCTCTTAAGTGCTTAGCGCCGCCTCGTTTCCCCCGCTTGCTTGTGCGTGTTTTGAGAAAAAGGGCTAATCGAGGGTTTGTCAACCAAAGTATTATCTACGTATATATATTTGCTTGTTTTCAAGATTAAACCCTCTTGAACGTTTTGGTGTTCCACCAACGTTCTAAAGTCATCGAAGGCGTTCACTTCACGTGATCGTTTTCATTCCTTGAGGCTCCTTTAATCGAAAAAGTCGATTCGAGGAGAGATTTGTAGATTTGAGTCTACGTAATACAAAAAAAAATACAAAAAAATTAAAAACAATCAAAAATAAAAAATATTCTTCTTACCCTTATCCATTAATTCTATTTCTAACCCTCTAGTGTTTAAACCTCGTAACACCGTTCTCGTTGCATCATGTCAAATAATGGGGGATATTATTCGTGTCCATATTGTGGAGGCCCGCCCGATGGTGCCAATTGTTTTTATTGTGAGGTTATTGGAGGTCAAGGGAGTTATATCTATAACTTCGCTCCATGTGATCATGGTAACAGTTTTCAATCTTACGACCAAGGTCACCCATCGTCTTCGTTTTATTCGTCGTATGATCCGTCTTTTAATTGCAATGATGAGTCTATTCATAATGCCTTTAATGATTTTGTGAGACGAAATAATGAGAAATTAACGATGGTGGAAGAACAAATGACAAGCCTTAAGGAAACTTCTAATAAACGAATGGCAACCCAAAGGGAAACTTTCAAAAAAATGGAAAATGATTATGATACCCTTATTGAAGAGCAACAACGTTTGTATGATCAAAATCAAGAGATGTGGAAAGGATACGTGGATAACATTAAGGAAAATCATGCTAAAGAGAGAGAGATAAAATTCTTTTAATGTTCGAGGGCTTAGTGGAAAAATTTAATTCTTTGTCTAAAAACACCAATCCTAATTCCGAGGGAGAGGTTAAAGCCTTATCGACTCCTAAGACTCGTAAGTCTCGTACTGATCCATATCTCTCGAATTTTAGAGTCGTGCAACCTTCATCGTCTTGCAACAACGTAGAGGAAACGAAAAAGTCATCTAACGAAGTTTTGAAAAATGTTTTTGAAAATAAACCAAAGGAAAAACTCGTAGGATACTTAGGAACGTTGAATCTTGTACCTTCTAAACCTAATTTTTCTAATGAGGATGAAATTATTGAGGATTTTCTAAATCAATATACACTTAATTTTGACGAAGAAATTCCATTAAAATATTTTGAAAAAGAAAAATGTGAAAAGGTTTTAAAGGAAATCGTTGAACCCTCGTTTTTACCAGATGAACGAAAATTAATTCCGAAGGGACGTGTTAGTGGTTTTGCTAAAATGTTCGAAAACCCACGTTCGATCCCTTCGAAGGACAAAGATGAAACCGTCAAGGGAAAATCGTCACGAGACGAGCCTTTTACTCCTAATCCCACATCGAGTGAGATTTTGGATTTATCATGTGAGAAGTCCGCCGATGGCCTTGCTCACATCGATACATTTTTCGATATCGAGGTCGAAACGACAAAGGCAAAATCTTCAATCGAAGAGCCTTTTTTACCTAGTTTCACGACGGTTGAAGCTAGCGACTCGATTATCGACGACTTTATTGCTCAACCTCTTCCACGAGGAAGAGAAGACGTTTTTGATCCCGATGGCGATTTTTCCGAGATCAAACGTATTCTTGATGATCCACCTTCTATTTTCGAGTTTGATGAGGACCGTTGCGTTAGCCCGGAGGGGGATGTTTTATTAGTCGATTCACTTTTTAAAAATTTAAATCCTCCTCCCGCCTTCAAGATAAATGTGGAAATTTTAAGTGTGCCTAGAATTGTTTTAGAAACACCAAATATTTTCAATTTAATCAACTTGGGTTTTCGTAACAATGAGTTAAAAAATGATAAAGGGAAAGATTTTACAGTTGATTTGAAAAATTTTCCAATATTAACTCCGTCATCACCTCGCTTAATTGAGCTTGCTACAAACGCATCTACTCCTTTTGACGACGTTTTGTGTGGATCTAGTATGGGGGAAGCCCCATTTGTTCCCTCACACTTCTCCACCGAGGACGAGATTTTTGACCCCGGTATCATGTTTAAGATAAAATCTCAGTCTTTTACCGACGTAGTCACTAGAAATCCTTTCTACACTTATGGTATGAGTTTACCTCGAGTAACTCGATTTTTATGCCCACCCAATGTCCCACCTTTCTCTTCTCATTCTATTTTCTTGTGTCCCATTGGGACGTTGTTACTTGAAGTCGTGTTGTTTCGTTTATCATCCGAAAACGAAGACACGATCTTTGATCCCGGTATAGAGGTTTTGCCTTTATACACGGTTGCTTTTGAGCCTTGATTACATGTAAGTCCCACCAAAAATGACCGAACCATGGATATCCCTATATGATCACATTTATGGGGATTCGAGTCGAGCTTTTGACTTGGTTATCAAAAACAAGGTTCCTCGTGGGGGAGACCCATGCTTATCCATGTACATATTATTGCTTTCTAATTAGTTTAATGTGAGGGGATTTGTGCCCTTCCAACCTTTGTTCCGTGATTGTTCGTGATTGTGATTCATTAGGTACATCGACATCATTGAAGCCTCTCGTGTTCGTTTTACGTAGCACTCGACCTTTGATCGTTGCCTTTGGGGATTCCGATATCCGATGATATCCTTTTATGTTCTAACGTTTATCTTATTAGCATAATTCATAAACGGCTTTTAGGTTATTCGTTTTACCCTTTCCATGCTCGAGATTAAGCATTCGACTACGTCTCTAGTATGGGGTGTTTCACCCCTAGACTCGAAACATTGAGGACAATGTTTAGTTTTAGTATGGGGGGGTGAGTAGATACTTCACCTTGCTTACGTCAACACGCAATCCAAATTTCATCTTTTTATTGCAAATAAGGCTAAAAATGGCCAAATTTTAAAATTTTTCGTATTTTTCATAAGTGTTTAAGACACGAATGTAGGTTTTCCGATGGTGAGAATAAGAGTAATTTTTGACTCGACCGTGCGTGTTGAGCACTTAGCTTTGATTACTTAAATTTTTAGGCTAAGTCTCTTAAATGAGGACGAGAAATGATAGAGTTATTTATAAGTCTCGTAATCGTCACGATCTCATGCTTAGTAATTATTAGCTTATTCTCCCCACGCTTTTGATAATAAATTGTTAATAAATATTGATTTAGCGGTTTAGTCACTATTGTTGGTTTCTAATTTGTTTTAGTAGCTTTCATGTAATTAAATTGGGAAAACATTAAGGTATCGCCAGCGTCACGGTTTTGAAGTATTGGCACCTGAATAATCGAAAGCTTCACATAATAATAAGATTTCAAGTGCTCACCTAAATCAAGCAAAAATTTGAAGCTCACAAGGCCGAAAAATCTATGCAAAAATGAAAGTGAATCAAGCCTTAATCTTCGAAGCTTTAAAGATCCAAACTTTGCCTTAGCGTGAGGATATACGTCTTTGGCTAATAAAACCACCGATGAGGCGGATAATAAAAGGCAAGGCAAGACCGAAGTCATAATAAAAGCTTCATGGCGAAGTTGAATAAAAGATGGAGGTAAACCAAAGATAATAAGGCCCTTCCGTTAGGGGGCGTATTAAAGTCTTGGTAATAAGTCTCATGTTCAAAACCGTTATAAAACCGTGTTTATCGATCCTTCTTGTTAACTTAATTTTTTGACATCGTTGTCTATTAGGGTGAATTATTAATTTAATGATTTTGGTTACACCGTTAAGACTCTATTTTTGGACCTAATCTCTATTCACGCATAAGTCAATGATGTATCCTCGTGATCATTAAGACAAAATAAAATATAAGAGATACCAAGTAGGAATAAGGGAGTTTAGGTTCGTAATTAACACTCATGAGATATGATTGTGTTGCTAACTTATAATAACAATGATCTCGTTACACGCTTAGCATGGAATTGGGTGAAAATCGAGGACGACGAAATTATTTCTAACGAAGCATTCACGTGTTCTTGTTCTATGATCCCAAAAGTCACTTTTTCGTGATGAAAACAATACATTATGTCTAAAACACGTGTAGTAGTTTATTTAAGTTTACGTTTTTAATAAATGTCATCATAAAATGAATTTTGGAAGTGCTAAGATACTTAATTCTAGCATTACGTGGGACACGGCAATGGTTTAGTATGGGGGAGTGATGAGACTGCAATTATACATAGTCCCATCGTCCAAATCGGGCTTAAAACGCTTAAAATATCATCAAAATACCCCTATATATGCTTGTATTTATGTCTTGTGTATTTTAGGTGCGGATATCGTGAAATCAACAAAAGATCACAAGAATGAAGCAAAAACGAACACGGGAAACGAAGCCGCACAAAGAACCGGGCCCAAATATGGAATTTCCAAAATTACCCTTGAAGAATTGAAGATTGGCAAGAATGGTCCCTCAACTTTGGAAGACTTGGCAATTTATACCCTTGTAAAACTCATAAATTACATTGGGGTCCCTAAATTACCAAGAGTATACAAGAAAAGCCCTTGAAGATTGCATTTATTGCACTTTTGGTCCTTATTCAAAGTTTGAAAGTATATTGGGCCATTTTCAGCAAGTTGATAAAAGTTGTTAAGAAGAAATGGGGCGTTGACAAAGTTTTATTACTAAGTGAACACAATTTGGAATCAAGGGGACTATACTTGTCAAACAGCCAAACCAACCTCCACCAATCACTCCACCACATCATCACCACCAGCCTATTACAATCCTACACATCACCACCTCACCCACGTCACACCCCACTATCCCTAAAACCTGTTATATTAAGTTTAAATTAATATAATTAAACCCATTTCCCTCCTAAACACTTACTGTTACCACTACCACCCCTAATCCACCCCTAATTCGCCCACATAAACCCTAATCTTATAAACCCTTAAACCAAAGGGGTTTATCCCACGATTTTCCAGATCATTAATTCACCCTAACCTAATCCTATCCCAACTCCCAAAACCCATCACCCTCAACTGTGGCCCCCTCCCACATGGTGCCCTGCACCAAAAACGCTTGAAGACAAAGTGATCACGGAAAATCAACGTTCCACATCAATTTCGTGTTCCCAAAGATATAATGGACGCATCAGATTGGTCTTCATACAGCTTGCATCAACAAAGTTCCAAGAAAATTTCACATGGGCATTTTTGACCAGCAATCTCAAGGGCATTTTCGGATTTTTGATGTATTAGAGTTTCATGTAGCTAGTGATCCTAGAATTTTCTTCTAGTTAGTATAAATATGGGTGCTTGTACCCATTTGTTCTTGTTCCAGATTTTTGTAATGTTTTAAATATTAATGAAAATAAATTTTAATCTTTTGCAATAAATCTGAGTTCCAATTGTTATACTTTATCTGTTTAAGTTTTATTCATTATTTGAAATTAGATTGAGTGAAAAAGTTTACATTTTATCAAAAGTTCTTCAAGAAAATCCGTTATTTTGGTAAATTTTGGCAAAATTATCAAACCTTGAAATCAATGAGTGAAGTGCATGATCAAAACCTGGTTTACTTGCTTCGATAAGCTTGGTCAAGAGTTTAACCAAAGTTCTGTTTGGTTTCAATGGTTTGAGAAGAAATAAGTTTCAAAGAAGGTTTCTGTTTATAAGCTAAAGAGATAAGCTAGCTTAATAAATAAGCTAGGCTTATTCTCTTATAAGCTCTGTATTCCAGGTCATTCTTTCTCTTCTTGTTTAATCTTGGCAGGTACAAATTTAGTATAGTGGAAGTTGGTGGTTTTTGAAGCCCATCATCCTTTTTCATCTCACATACCAACAAGCCTTTTCTGAAAGTGATCAGCTCAAGCCCGAGCTTGATGGAGAAGGCAAAAGCTGCTTTTGTGATGCCTGGATGTAGGGTCACAAGGTAAGGTCTTTTTCTGATTTTCTATACTTGCTTGGATTTTGTTTGAGATATGATGATTAATAGGATTAGGGTGTTAGGATGTAGATCAAATGCTAGATATCGAATGCTTGTTAGTTTAAAACAGGTTAGGGTAGAGTTGAATGGATATGGTGCAAGTTTGGTTACAAGTTTCTTGTTAATTTTCAATTTTCAGAAAGTAAAGGGGTGTTTGGATCCTGGTTTTAAAATCTATGAACATGATGTATTGGGTTTGAAATCAGTAGTGAAGCACTTGCCTTGGTAGTTTTAGGTATATTCAGTTTATAGTGTTGGATTTGGTACCTTTTGGAAAGAGTTGCATGCAAGATTTGGTAAAAACCTTGTAAAAAAATCAGTAAGCATCAAAACTGCTTGATTTTGTGGAATTTTTCCAATCAAATCTTTGTGCTTGATAGGTTATAGGGTAGGGTTGTATCTGAGTTTGATTTGGTGGAGTTTGTGAGTAGATTGAGTGAGTTTTGGCCAACCAAAACTCACCCAATTGCCAAACACATCAGAAAACAAGCCAACAGCCCCCATTCCTATATCAGTAATTGAGATTAGGGTTTTTCTTCTTGATTTTGTTAAGTAACTTGTTGTTTTTAGCTTTTTATTGACTCCCCACAACCCAACTGGTTGTGGGGGTACCTTTGTTTGCCTACAAAACCAAGAAACTAGCAAGATCCAAGCACATAAGTGCTCAGACCTGTTTTTTTGTGAAGGCAATGGGAACTCAGTTCCCACTGTTAGTGTTAACAGTTCCCCCTGCTGAGTTAACAGATAAAACTGGCCACATGCCATTGTCAGATTCTAACTTTTTTGTCTTTAGTGGGTCAAATTTGGAATTAAAACTTGATTTTTGTTTTGTTATTTTTCTTATTTAATTTGTGATTTTTCTGTCTAGTTAAATTTTTATTTACTGTTCATTTTCATTTTTTAGATTTAATAGCATTTTAAATTACTTTTTAATATTCTGTTTTTGTCTTTTAGTGGTAAAAATTTATATTTTTCAGTTTTAAAAATTTTCCTAGACTTAGAAAAATATTTTAAGACTTTTAGTTCAAAAACATTTTACTATTCACTTTTTAATTAATTTTTAGATTTTATTTAGTTTAATTAGGGTTTTAATTGTATCATGTTTTGTCTTTTAGTGAAAAATATTTAATTTTCCAAACTTTTTTCATTTTTCTACTGCTCATTAGTATAATTTAGGATTTTTAGAATTGTCAGATAATTTTTAGCATTATTTTATTATTTTTAATCATTAATTTAGTTTAAAAATTGTTTTTAGAGTTCTAAAAATAGAAAAATAGTATTTAAAATTTAGGAAAAATACTTTTTAGTTTTTAAATAATATAAGTGAGTTATTTGTTCAATTAAATGTATTTTGGGCTTTTTCTTAATTATATTTAATTTTTGGGCTTTAATTAGCATTAAAAATTGAATATTTAATTAATAAAAGGTTTAAAAATTTACTTATTGGATTTTTATTCTTATTTATATTATTGTAGACTTAATATTAATTTTTAATTTGTTTTTAGCTTAAAATTTTTAAATTTTCACGTTTTACGTACTTACGTTCGCGTTTTACGTCATTCGTCGTAGTTTAGTTGTAATCGTAGCTCGTCATTGTTTTTCTTTCTTTTCTTATCTAAAAACGACACTACCCCAAACTTTTGATTATATATATTGGCACATTAATCCACACACCTCCTCGAGAACGAACCCGCATTTGTTCGGTTTTACGTTTTTCCTAAAACGTAACGCTTAATACTTGCCACAATTATACGCTCTTTTTCCTAAAAGACGCGTTTCTACTACTATCAAAATGGCGCCGCTGCCGGGGAGGTGTTTTTAGTGTGCCATTATTAGTATCGTGTTTGTGTGAGTGGTGCGTTTTTGCTTTTCAAATTTTGGAAAGCGTGAATATCGTACATACTCATTTTTGTTATTTTTCCTTATTATATTATAGTATCCAAATAAATCGTGTTTAGTTTTCCTAAACTAAACACACAACAATCATTTTACTATATTGTAGATATCCCATTATTGTTTTCGTTTTTCTTTGTGAATATATTACTATATTGTACTTACATAGAACAATAAAAATACAAGTACTCCAAAAGCGTGAAAACGCAACCTTGATTTGGGATTTCATCACACGATCATTGTATTCGAATCCAAAGCAAAAGTAAAAGGCAAAATAGATAAATACTTTCGTGAGGCTTAATTTCAATTAACACAAACTATAAGGTGGGTATAAGGCGGTTGTATTTCACGACCTAAGGGAAAAAGGCTCTTAAGTGCTTAGCGCCGCCTCGATTTCCCCGCTTGCTTGTGCGTGTTTTCAGAAAAAGGGATAATCGAGGGTTTGCCAACCAAAGTATTATCTACGTATATATATTTGCTTGTTTTCAAGATTAAACCCTCTTGAACGTTTTGGTGTTCCACCAACGTTCTAAAGTCATCGAAGGCGTTCACTTCACGTGATCGTTTTCATTCCTTGAGGCTCCTTTAATCGAGAAAGTCGATTCGAGGAGAGATTTGTAGATTTGAGTCTACGTAATACAACAAAAAATCCAAAAAAAATAAAAACAATCAAAAATCAAAAATATTCTTCTTACCCTTATCCATTAATTCTATTTCTAACCCTCTAGTGTTTAATTCTCATAACACCGTTCTCGTTGCATCATGTCAAATAATGTTGGATATTATTCGTGTGCATATTGTGGAGGCCCGCCCGATGGTGCCAATTGTTTTTATTGTGAGGTTATTGGAGGTCGAGGGGGTTATCCATGGTTCGGTCATTTTTGGTGGGACTTACATGTAATCAAGGCCCAAAACCATGGATATCCTTTCCTTTCTTCGAGACAGAGGATTCCACACTCATGTTTTTCAGCTCTTCAGCTCTTTTGATGAACGCTGACTGAGCTTGTGTTTGTATTGCCTTGGGTAGGGAGCTAACAGTGAACTTGAGTTTCTTGGCAGCTAGTTCACCATCATCCACAGACTCGCTGGTGTTAACCAGAGTCAGGGACTTTGATGAATCAACTCCATCATTAGTCTGTTGCTCCCCCTTACTTTCATCCTCATCATCGGATATGATCACTGGTGTGATGACTTGGAGAGGGACATGTAAAGAAATAGTGTTATCAGCAGAGGTTGAGCCCTGTTTGGCAGATTCAAGGTTAAGTACTTTTTCCTTCTCCCCCTCATGTTCAGCCTGTCGTTTCAGACGTTTGGATGAACGTGCCTGAAAGTGCCTTGCAATCTGTTCAACAGAGGTAGCCATATCACGTTGCCTGGTCCTTGAAGCTCTGGCAATCTTCAGCAGGAGGTTGCAATTTGCATTTGTGTTGCGATGAACACGATCAATGATAAAGTTTCTGTGACGATATTGCCTGCTACGAACAGCTTCAAACTCTCTATGCATTGTTAACTCATGAGCATTAAAAAGAGCAGGGACCTCTGTGACAATGGCATCCTTGATTCTTGTGGACAAATGAATAAGTCCTTGGGACACTCCTTTTCTTGCACCATCTTTGATGGGTTCGGTGATTGCATCCCTAACCGCCTGATTGATGATCCCTGGAAAGGTGACAGTGAAATTATGCATCTTAGATTTGATAACATCCAGCTTTCTTGACAAGCGCTCCATATCTGATTGATGATGAACAGGTTGAAGATTATGGATGTTCAGGCTTTGTTTTGCATAATCATCCTCCCTTGGAAAAATATCAAAGTTGGTTTGGGCAGGATGATCAAACATAAGGAACTCAGCTGTCAGATCATAAGCAGGTCTTTGGAAGACTGTAGTGGCTGAGGTAGCAGAGGTGGGAGTTGCTACAGCTTCCTTGGGAGGAGGAGTGGTATCATCAGCTGGTTTGGACACAGCTATTTCCTTCGGAGGAGACAGAGATTGTTGGTCATCTTCTTCTTCATCGTCCTCCTCCTCAAACATCCCCTCAGGGAGAACCTCATCCTCAGGCATCGATTCAGGTTCAGAGAAATCATCAACTAATGAGAGCACTTCTTCTTCAATATCAAGCAGGTGCTCTTCTTCATTGAGTTGTTCCTGAATTATTGTATCAACTTCTTTTTCAGGCTGCTCCAGGGAGTCAATGTTTAGCTGTACAATATCAGCCTGCAAATTGTTTCAAATTAGTAACAAGGAAATAAAGAAGGCGAATGGTCGCCATTTCGCTGTCCCAGAGAGGCTGAGGGTGATTACTCAGCCACTCCAAAGGATAAATCCTTGGGATTCTTTTAAGAGTGAATATTATGAGGGTAATGGTCGCCATTCGCTGCCCCTAGGAAAGCTGAGTGTGATTATTCAGCCCCCCCAAAAGGTTAAAACCTTTGGGACTCTTTTGATTGTGAAACATATGTTGTTAAGGATCGCCATTCGCTGCCCCTAGGAAGGCCGAGGGTGATTATTCAGCCCCCTCAAAAGGTTAAGAAACCTTTGGGAGTCTTTTAAGGATGAAACATATCTGGGTAAAGATCGCCTGTTACGCTGCCCTTAGGAAAGCTGAGGGTGATGATTCAACTCCCCCTGAAAGGATAAATCCTTTGGGATTCTTTTAAGTGTGAAAAAGATATAGGTTAAGATCGTCTTGTTACGCTGTCCCTAGAAGAGCTGAGGATGATTATTCAGCTCTCCTAAAAGTAAAACTTTTGGGATTCTTTTTCTGAGGGAACCAAGAGGCTGTGTGAGGTACAGCTGATCAAGGTCGAGACATATATGTATTCAGGTTGTTGTTTTCCTGAATACTGTCTAGAGGGTGCAGGGTCATCGGGGTGCTTTAGAAACACAAATGAATCATACCCTGGTGCATAGACAGGATGTACAGAAGTCTTAAGGATTTCTAAGTGCATACAAAGACTTCTATGGGTCGAGGATTACCCTAACTTCACCACTCTCACCTACAGACATTTGAGAGTGGCTTCTTGTGGACCTCTAACAATTAACACTGATTACATGTGCGATATCAGCAGAATTCGGCTGGTTCCCTATTGTCTCGGCTGACATCGAGACACTAGACCCTTGTTGTTGGTCAGCTAAAGTCTCTGATTCCACAGGAGTCTATGGAACAGAGGAGGTTGTGAGGTTCACATTCTTCTTTGCCCTGGCCTTTGCAACAGTTTTGGTGTGGGAAGTAGATGGGTTTTTCTTCTTCTTTGGCTGTTGGCCACTTGTTTCCTTGGACGTCGTGGTGTGCTGCCCAGAGGTCAAAGACGTAGACTTGCCAGACACACCAGAGGTATTCACCTTCTCAGAGGAAGGAAGCAAGGACTTCTTAGCAGAGGGTTGTTCGTTTGCTATGTTCATCATGTGAGAGGTGACAGGGACATCTTCAGCTCCAATCTCCTTGTAAATGGCACCAGTGATGCGATAGGGCTTCAGAGAAGTGAGTGCAGAGTTGTGATAGCTGTCACCCAACAGGCTTTCAAAAATAAGAGATAGAAAGCGAACGTAGCATATGTTCTTCTCCCTGAACTGGTTTCGTCCCTTCAGCTGTTCTACTAGGTTGGAGATAATAATACTTCCTACATCAACATTTGTGCCCCAGATCAGCCCATAGGCAATAGATTGGTGGTTGAAGGACATCTGATCTTGGGATCCCTGCATTCCTCCTAGGGATTTGACTATGTGAGTGAAGAGGACACGCCACATAGGGGAAAAATACTTGATCTTCAAAGGAGACTTGGAGAGAACTTCAGCGGGTGTAAGAGCAGGGTTTACATCATGAGAGGGTTTAAGTGTGGCAAGGGCGTCCTTAACAGCCTTTTTGTCAACCACCTTCAGGCATTCATCTCCATGTCTTAACCCAGCTACACTTGCAAAGTCTTTTAGTGAGAAGGCAAAGGGGTGTTCGTTGCATGAGACGCTAAAGGTAATGGTGTCATCAACAACTTCAGCAGAGTACCATAATTCCCTAAGGTATTCTTGGTAGAAAATGGTTGGGGACTTTGTGAGTGCTTTACTTGCATCACAATTTTTCATGATGTTTACCAGATCTGAGTAGGATTCGTTGGGAGCCTTGAGCCATCCAATGGAGTTGTTTGATGCAAGAATGCTTTCGTTAAGTTCAAAGTTGACGTTTGCTGCCTTGGGAACGGGGAATGCCATGGATTCAAGGTTGAAGAGAAACGAAAATAGAGGATGGGTTTAGAGAGAGAAAGCTTAGAGAGAGATGAGATTGTGAAATAAGAATAGTGGTAGGTAAGGAGAGACATGAGACAATATATATATTCAAATTTGAAAACAGTTATTTAACCGCATTTAATGCATAGTAGGAAAATGACTGCACATGTGGGTCCCTTGACCTTTCAAAAACTATTTGTCTCCTCGTTATTCGGAAAATAAATGATTAAATATTGAGAATGTTTTTTAGAATTACTTGGAAAGTAACTACCTAGTTTTATGTGAAAAACATTTAATATTGAATCAAACATTTAATGAACACATTTATTATCAAGCCACAGGATTTGAGATATTGAGCATCCCTAGCTCAGCAACTAGCATGTTGAACGAAGGTTCAGCCAAAGGCTTTGTGAAAATATCAGCTAGTTGCAGCTCTGTGGGAACAAAGTGCAGCTTAATATCTCCCTTCATTATGTGATCCCTGATAAAATGATACCTGATATCAATGTGTTTGGTACGTGAGTGAAGAACAGGGTTGTTGGAGATGGCAATGGCGCTGGTGTTGTCACATAAGATTGGCACTTTGTCATATAAGATCTCATAGTCAGCCAATTGACTTTTCATCTAGAGCACCTGAGCACAGCAGCTGGCAGCAGCGACATATTCTGCTTCAACTGATGACATGGCCATAGAGTTTTGCTTCTTAGCACTCCATCCAACCAATTTTCCTCCTAGGATTTGACAGCTACCAGAGGTGCTTTTCCTGTCAATACAACATCCAGCATAGTCTGAATCTGAATAGGCCTTGATATCAAAGCCAGATTCCTTAGGATACCATAGACCTAGGGAGGGTGTTCCTTTGAGATACCTGAAAATTTTCTTAACAGCCACTAGATGGGATTCTTTTGGGTTAGCTTGGTACCTTGCACAAAGACATGTGGAGAATTGGATATCAGGACGACTAGCTGTTAAATACATGAGTGACCCAATCATGCCTCTGTATAAAGTCTCATTAACAGAGACCCCTGACTCGTCAGGACCCAAGTTGTTGGGTGGAAGCATGGGGCATTTCACGGATGCACAATCAGCTAAGTCATATTTTTAAGTAAATCTTTAACATACTTTTCTTGAAAAACTAAAATTCCCTTAGGACATTGTTTAACTTGAAAACCCAAAAAGTAAGTTAATTCACCCATCATACTCATCTCATATTTCTTGGTCAGTAATTTAGCAAAATGTTTACTAAGATTAACATTAGTTGACCCAAAGATGATATCATCCACATAAATCTACACAATGATGAAATCACTCTTATCCTTGAAGGTAAAGAGTGTTTTATCAATAGAACCCCTGACAAATTTGTTTCCAGTTAAGAAATTAGAAAGAGTTTCATACCATGCTCTTGGAGCCTGTTTCAGCCCATACATGGCTTTGTGTAATCTGTACACATGATTGGGAAACTCGCTATTCTCGAATCCTTCAGGTTGTTCAACATATACTTCCTCAGCCATATCTCCATTGAGGAAGGCACTCTTAACATCCATCTGATACATAATGAAGTTCATATAAGCAGCATAAGCAAGGAAGATTCTGATGGCTTCAAGTCTTGCCATAGGAGCAAATGTTTCATCATAATCGATTCTTTCAGTCTGTGTATACCCCTGTGCCACCAGCCTGGCCTTGTTTCTGATGATGTTTCCAATTTCATCCATCTTATTTCTATAGATCCATCTAGTGCCTGTGATGTTCTTACCAGGTGGAGCTGGCACTAGTGTCCATACCTTGTTCCTTTTGAACTAATTAATTTCTTCTTGCATAGCAGCTACCCACCCATCTTCCACAAGAGCCTCAACTACTCTCTTAGGTTTAATTTGAGAGAGAAATTCAGCAAAGAGACATTCGTTGGCTGAGGCAGACTTTGAGTCATGAATTCGTTGTCTAGTGGTAACCCCTACATTAGGTTCCCCAATGATGTTGACAAGAAGAATGTGTTGATCTCTTGACCACTTAGTTTTAGGAGCTGGGGAATCATGGACAGGGACAATTGTGGGGGTAGCTGGTACTATTTGAGTTTCATCCTACTGACTAGGAGGGCTTTCTTCAAAGATTACTTCAGTGTCTGAGTCAACTTCAGCCATATCAAGGGGTACAAGTTCATTATCAGCAGGAGAGTCTTCAAGGGTTTGAAGAATTGGTGAGTCATCTACAGCAGTTGAGGAAGATAAACTACAAGAAGGTTGTGGTTCTTCTTCATCAAGTTCCTGTGAGGTAGGAACTTCTATGTTGTGTGTAGACAGAGGGTCAAAAGCAGGAACATAAGGAGTGAGAGTGTTGGAGTGATGATGGTGATGACAGGTAGGTCTTGGTTATGAGAATTCATCACTTGGGAATGACATGTTTTCATTAAAATCAATTTCATCACCCTCTATTCCTGTTCTCTGTATGACATCATCATCTTCATTGAATCTGAAATGAAAGGTTTCTTCTACTTCTTGTCTTCTGGTGTTGAATAATCTGAAGGCTTTGGCAGTGGGAGAGTATCCTAAGAAGAAACCATCATCAGCTTTTTCATCAAATTTTCCAAGTTTATCCCTGTAGTTATAAATGAACACAGGGCATCCAAAAACATGGAAATAGCTGACATCATGAGCTCTGTTTCTGAAAACTTCATAGGAAGTTTGACCATGTCTTTTGACAATGATTGATCTATTTAGGGTATAGCAGGCAGTGTGAACAGCTTCTCCCCAGAATTGCTTTGGTAAAGCTGCACCATTTAACATAGTTCTGGCTAGGAGTGTTCACGGGTCGGGTCGGTTCGGTTAGTTAGACGATTTTGATTATCCATCGCGGTTCGGTTAGTTAAATTTACTATCCGTAACCGAACCGTACATGATGGTTAACCGGACATACGGTTACCCGAAATGAGCGGTTACCCATGGTTCGGGTCACGGTTAACCATTATATAAGTTTCATTAATTTTAGTTTATAAATAATAACATGGTTTAGAACATAGAATGTCGTTTTCGTATAATTCAACGACATTAAATAGATAAAAATCATATAAATATTATTTCGTTACAAAAAAGTGCATTAGAATATTCATAAATAACATATTAACTAAGAAATATTTATTCGATATTTATAAACTACGATCACATTAGTTAGATTTACACATACATGTTTAATACATGTACTATAATTTGAATATTTACTCAAAACATTTCATGTATAATAAAAGTAGGGTACTAATACAATTAATACATGTACTATAATTTGAATATTTAGTTAAAAAATTTCATGTATAATATGTGCGGTTCGGTTCGGTTAACCACGGATATCTAAAAATGAAAACCGTAACCGAACCGTCATAAGCGGGTTTTTTCGGTTTCGGTTTTTTTCGGTTTCGTCTTTTTTCGGTTTCGGATTGAGCGGTTCGGCTCGGTTCGTCGGTTTCTCGGTTTTTTTTGGACACCCCTAGTTCTGGTTGCTTCAATCAAAGTCCTGTTTCTTCTTTCAGCCACACCATTTTGTTCAGGGGTGCCAGCTGAAGAGAAGTTTTGTGATATTCTTTTTTCATCACAAAAAGATTCAAGTTGATGATTCTTGAATTCACTACCATTATCACTTCTTAGAGCTTTGACTCTAACATAATTCATATTTTCAACCTGTCTGATGAAGGACATGATGGTATCAGCTGCATCACTTTTCCTTCTAAGGAAGAAAACCCATGTATACCTTGAAAACTCATCAACTATGACCAAGGTGTATTTGTTGTGATTAATTTTCTGAGGTTTGACAGGCCCAAACAATTCATTGTGAAGGAGATGTAAGCACTTGTCAATAGAAAATGATTGTCTGGTCTTAAAAGAAGACCTGTGATGCTTTCCCTTGACACAGGCTGAACAAGTCTTGTCCTTAGAAAAGATCACTAAAGGTAGGCCATTAACCAGGTTTTGTGTGGCTATCTTGTTGATGTTCTTGAAGTTGAGATGAGATAGTCTTTTGTGCCACAACTAATTGACACTTTCAAAGGCTTTAGCTAGAAATCAATTGGAGCTGTCTTCAGAGCAAACAGCCATGTTGATGACATAAACATCTCTCCTTCTTGGTGCAATAAGCACTACATCATTGTTCTTGTTGGATATGGTTCCCTGAGTCCTAGTAAACAAAACCTTGTAGTCAGCATCACACAATTGGCTGATGCTAATAAGATTGTGTTTAAGACCATTATGCAACCCTTGTAAAAGTTATCCCATTGCAGTTCACTGAGTCATATCTCTCTGTGTCGCCTGAAGAATTATCTCCAAACACCACTTTAGGACCTGGCTCTTTTGAGTATCTGTGCAGGTTTTGTTGAATCCCTGTCATGTGTCTAGAACAGCCACTGTCTAGATACCATACCGATTCCTTAAGATGATTCTGCACAGATACATAGAAACAAGTTAGTTCCTATGGTGAACCCACTTTCCAATGGGTTCCCTGAATTGATGATTTGCAACTCTTGAGTTCCTGTAGAACTTTTGGGGATGGGAAGGAGAATTAGCTGTCTCATGGGTGAAACTTCCACAGATATCACATCCAGGGAAGTCACCACACTCGTCTGAGTGATGGTCTGTGAATCCACAGAATTTACAGGGAGGATAAGGTCTGTAGTTCCCTAGTTGACTCTTAGAACCCTGTTGTCTCTCCCTAGAAGGTGTCTGAGCACTCTTAACAGCCATTTGTCTATCATGGTCTATGGTCATGTGATGAGAGTTTTTACAGATATTTCAATAAGGTTTGACAATCCTTTCACCCTTGGGTTTACCTAGAACAGACTTAGGTTCACGAGAAGTAGAGCATTCATCGGAAGGCTTAATGTGTTGTTTTAAGAGTTCTACTTCTTTCATTAATGACAACAGGCGTTCTTCAGTTGAGGGATCAACTTAGTTCACAGATTTTGTTGAGACAGGCTTAAAGGCAACTTGCTTAACAAATTGTTTTGTAGGTACAGAAAATATTTTTGCTGGTGGTTTCTCAACATCTGTTTTAGGTTCACCCTTAGCTCCTCTAGAGGAACTGTTGGGTTCAACTCCTGAGAGTTTGGGTAAGGGTGGTAATTCAGCCATATCTTCATAGACAAGGTCATCAGCCAAGATGGGATCTGGCATATGAATTGTCTCTGTAGATTTGAAAACAATCTCTTTGGGTTTAGTGAGAATTTTCAGCTTATTTTTCTTAGCAGAGACATCCCTTTTAATATCAGCAGGTAGTTCATCATTAAGCAATTGATCTATAGTGAACCTACTGCACAACCATTTTTCAATAACCTTGTTTAGTTCAGATACTTGATCATTTAAGGCACTATTCTTCAAGGTTAACCTATTGACTTCGTTTTGAAGGGATATTTTTTCTAAATTAACCCGTTTGATAGTTTCACATTTAGACTTAGCATTAAGCAGATCATTTTTAACAGAGTGAAACTTATCAATCAAGTTCTTTCTTTGTTCCTCAACAAAGTGCAAATCAACAATGGCGTAATCAAGGACATGTTTGCGTTCATCACTATCAGACATAGATAAAATCCTGTGTACCTTTTTCATTGTGATGTCAACCCATAGTCCTGATCTTGCATCACCTTTCCCAATAGCTGGTTCATCCTTAGCTATAGCCATGAAAGCCCTGACTCTAGTAGTATCTTCCTCATCTGAAGTCAGTGGCTCATCATTCCAATCATATGCTTCAGCTACCAACCCTTTCTCTGTCTTTTTATCACCTCCTTTCTTCTTAGACAGAGCTTCAAGGTTCAAATTCATCTGTTCTAACTCAGCTTTAAGTGCCTTATACTTGTTCTTGTAATCCTTCTTCTCATTGTCTGAGGAGTTGAATTGGTGAGATGAGTTGTTGTGTTGTGATTTGAACTTGTAAGGTTTGGTGGATGATGATGGATAAGAGGGTGAGGATGTCTTTGTGGAAGGATAGTCTTTTTGGAAGTATCCTAGCTTTCCACAAGCAAAGCAAGTTTCTTTTGATCTGTCGGTTTGTTTGCTAGCTGATCCTATTCTCCCTGATCTTTTGTATAATCTTTTTTGATTGGCTAGCAAGGCTCTTTCATGAAATTCAGCATTAAGGTCTGTCAAGAACTCTTGGTTGTTGCGTGTGTCTTCATCAACATCAGAGTCGCTGTCATGAGGGTGTGGGGTAGAGATCAAGGCTTTGGAAGTTTCTCCTTGAACTACAAATCTTTCTATCTCTGATTTGTATATACTATCAATCAGCCCTTCTTCATAATTGTACTTTCCATAAAGTTGAGCTAAGGTGTCATTCTTGATTGAGTTATTGGCTCTCTGAGTCTAATTCATACTCAGCCATTTTCTTGGAAGGCTGTTGACAAAAGTGGCATTAATCTCAGCTTGACCAATGGTGACATCATTCATGGCAAGGTCATTGAGAAGAATCTTCAGCCTTGTATATGTTTGTTGAACCTTTTCACCTTCAAGTGCCTTGAAAGCATTGAACTGAAGTCTGAGTGCCTGAATCTTGGTTTCTCTGGTTTCTGAGGGTCTTCATGACCAAGGATAAGGTCTGTCCACATTTGTTTGGCTGTGGGACACTGAATGACAGACTTCATGATGTGTTTGGGAAGACAGGATATGATGATGCTTTTGAGACGTTTATCCTGGTTTGCCAATTTCCTATCAGCTGGAGTCCATTGTTTGAGAGGTTTGGGAAGAGGGTTATCATCAGTAGAGGTAAGCGCCATGGGAACATAAGGACCATTTTCTAGAATTTCTAGAAGAAATGGTTCAAGTCCATCGAGATACACGAGGAATTGACTCTTCCAACTAGCAAAATCTTCTTCATCAAAGACTGGTACGCTGGTGACATGTGATCCGCCTCTTGAGTCAAGAAGTTGAGGTAGATCATCTTCATTAGGAGGTGGAGGAGTAAGTCTAGGTGAAGTTGGTGGTGCATTGTTGTTGTTGTTCCCAGAAGACGATGGTGGTGGATTGGTTGTTTCAAGCATGGTGGATCTTGATTATAAAACTTAGAATGATGTTTCTTGAAGGTTTTAATATCAAACACTGCTCTGATACCAATTGAAAGACCCAAAACAATGCTAGAAACACTAAACTTAACTAATCAACACACGTAATTACTTTTCAAACGTAATACTTATTATTGTATAATAAAGAATTACAAGTGTTATGTATAACACCGTTTGATGACAATGTGTTGTGCACACTTTGAACAACTAAATAACCTAACTTACAAATACAATCACAGCTGTTTGATTCAATAAGTTCTAAGCATTAATGTGTGAATATTCTCAAAGTGTTGAACATTAATGCTGGGCTACACATCCTATTTATAGTGATACGAGGTTGACCTAAGTACTAGTTGATGGTGACTACACAAGACATTCACTTTTCAGACATCTGTCACAAGATGCTCTTCTATTCTTGGTAGTCTGCCACAATGCTTTAGGGAAACAACGCTGACACAGTTTCCCTTTTCTTCATAGTCTCGTACACACAAATGGCATGTCCAAAGTGTGCTGAGTGTTAACAGGGTATTGCCACCCCTGTTAACCCTCAACCCCTCAGAGTCCCTGATACATCTTGGCTGTTATCCATCACAGCCAATGAGTATGTCTTAAAGTAATCTTCGACTTCCTTGAAAATGTCTCTGACATGGACTCCTCTGAGGTTGCTCACAGAGACTTAGATCTCTGTGTGTCTTGCGATACTTGCCTGCCTCCTAGGCACATGCAAGTGACTATCTAACAGCTTGATTTATGTTTAAATCTATGACACAGGGAATCTAATAAACTTAGATTCCCAACACAGTTTATTCTACCAAGTAATATACAAAAAGAAAAATTTCTAGTGGCTTTTCCACTTATATTCAATCATAGTACATATCACACTTGTAATTTTTATGGGTTGTCATAATAGCTATAGAAAAGATGAAGGTATGTCTTGTGCCCTCTTTTGGTCTTGGTAGCGATGACGTGGAGCTTCCCTAGAGGTTGTGATGGAGGGACTAACTTTGGCATGCCACAAGCTCGAAGGTGCCTAAACCCAAGCAGATTACCATTTGAAGCCTTCCAAGGAGCAGTTGATGGTGCCGGTTTTCGCCCACCCGTGTGATGCACTCAACCCCTTCCAAATTGCGAAGGAGGTTCCGATTTCTGAGGTACTTGCGGTGCATGCTAGCCACGCCACCGCCAAGAGAGCCGCACTGGGTCTAGAGGCCTCTTCATATGCTGGTGCTAGCCCACCTTGTTGCTACGGTACCTGTGCTTCCATCACCTTTGCTAGAGAAGGATGCGTCATTGCTAGATATGATGGAGAAAAATATAACCGAGAATCCTCATATCGTTCTCTTGTCTAGAAGCTTAAGAGGTCCTCTTTCGATTCTGACTTAGCAGAAGTAGAATTGCAACTAAGAAAGAATATTAAAGCTCTTTGTTCCGATAGAGGTGGTGAATATTTAAGTCAAGAGTTTATAGATTATCTAAGTAAGAACGGAATTGTTCAGCATCTTACTTCTCCCTATACTCCACAACAAAATGGTGTACCCGAAAGGAGAAATCGTACATTATTAGATATGTGCGATCTATGTTTAATCTTACAACTTTACCATTATCCTTTTGGGATTATGCCTTAGAATCAACGGTTCATCTTTTAAATATAGTTCCCACGAAGAAGGTTAATAAGACACCATATGAACTGTGGCATGGCAAAAAGCCATATTTAACTTATTTAAAGGTGTGGGGTTGTGAGGCGTATGTGTAACATGACTCGGGTGACAAACTTCAACAACGATCTGTGAAATGTATCTTTGTAGGATACCCTAAGGAAACTATGGGCTACTACTTTTATTATCCACCTAAGAACAAGGTGATTGTTGTTAGGTATGGAGACTTCCTTGAAAGTGATCTTGTAAATCAAGAATTCAGTGGGAGAAATTATGATCTTGAAGAGAGTCATATATATACATTACCTTTTGAAAACACTAGCGAAATAATTCCTGTAGAACCAGAAAGTTTGGCTGTTCCACTGGAGTTAGTTCCTCTGTGTAGGTCTGAAAGGATTAAAAACGTAAATAGCAATATATGTCTTAATATAAAGAATGATGATGAATTTGGGGATCTTGGTGAACCTTCTAATTATAAATCCGCCATGCTTGGTCCTGAGAAGGATAGGTGGATGGTTGCTATGGATGAGGAAATGAAATCCATGAAAGTTAATGATGTTTGGATTCTTGTAGATCCACCACCAAATGCTAAAGTAGTGAGACATAAGTGGATATACAAGAAGAAAACAGACATGGACGGAAAAGTACAATCCTATAAAGCTCGTTTAGTAGCTAAAGGTTTTACTCAAACTTTTGGCGTAGACTACGAGGAGACATTTTCTCTTGTAGCAGACTTAAGAGCTATTAGGATTCTCATAGCTATAGCCGCATACTATGACTATGAGATATGACAAATGGATGTTAAAATTGCCTTCTTGAACGGTCGCTTAGATGAGATATCTATATGCAACAACCGGAAGGGTATGTTGATCCTAAAAATCCAAAACACGTGTGTAAACTACAAAGATCCATTTATGGTTTGAAGCAAGCATCACGTCAATGTAATAAACGATTTGATGAAGAGATCAAAAAGTTCATATTTATTCAAAATCGTGATGAGCCATGTGTATATCGCAAAGCTAGTGGGAGTGATGTAGTATTTCTAGTCCTATATGATGATGACATATTAATCATGGGAAGTAACATTCCAAGACTTAAAGCTATTAAGTATTACCTTGGTAGATGTTTTTCTATGAAGGATTTAGGAGAAGCTGCATACATTCTGGGAATTAAGATCTATCGAGATAGTAAAAGACGGTTAATTGGTCTTAGTCAAGATGCTTATATTGACAAAATATTTAAGAATTATAATTTGCATAATTCTAAGAAAGATTTTCAACCTATGGAAGTTTAGCATAATTTAACTCATGAGATGGATGCATCAACTCCTGAAGAGGAGGCATACATGCAGAAGGTGCCTTATGCTTCGGTTGTAGGATCTATTATGTATGGTGTAAGATGCACAAGGCCTAATGTGGCGTTTGCTCATAACTTGGTCAGTCAATACCAACAGAATCTAGGGAAGATCCACTCGATTGTTTTTAAACATATTATAAAGCATTTAAGGAGTACGAAAGAAATGTTTTTGGTACTCGGAGGGAAACCAAACACAAAACTGAATGTGACAGGATTCTGTGATGCGTCCTGGCAATGTGATAAAGACGATCCGAAGTCTCAGACGGGTTACGTGTTTGTTACCAATGGAGGAGGATTTGATTGGAAGAGCAAGAATCAGACAACGACTGCAATGCATGCTACTCAATCTGAGTACATGGCTGCTTCAGAAGCTGCAATGGAAGATTTATGGATTATGAAGTTTATTGGAGATCTTGGAGTGATGCCTTCAACTAAAGAACCTATTGATATATATTGTGACAATTCTACTGCAATAATATTCGCCAATGATTCTAGAGTCATGAAAGGCGCCAGACACTTTAAGCGTAGACATCACTACGTCCGAGAACAAGTGAAAGCTCGTGAAATAAAACTATTAAAAGTTCACACATATGATAACATAGTTGATCCTTTTACTAAGGCTTTACCTAGACCAAAGGTAGTTAAGCATGCCAAGGCTATTGGACTGCAACTAGCTAGCGATTTCATGCAATAAATCTGTGATTAGTATTTAGATAAAGGATGTTAAGACATTATTATTTAATGAAATAAAGATTGAGTTTCGTTTATTCTTGTTATTTAATTTTGTGTCCTATTTTACATGTTTTAATCCATGAATAATTTTGTTATGCTAAATGTCCATTGTCGATTAATAATATGGGAATATTATAAAATTAAGACAATTCGAAATTGCGATAGAGTATACTTGAAAGTATATTGATCGATTTTTGATGATATTCGGTGAATCGAGTATTGGACTTATCCCAACTATATGATTATACTTTATGGATCTTTGTCATTAAGTATATCATAAATAGTTATCCTCAGACCTGAGATACCATGAAATTGTCATGAATCTAGTGCATTTTTGTGGAATAATTTAATGCTAAAAGTAACTGGTAGTTATAAGGATCATTTTCAAAAGTGCTGTAAAATTCATAAGTTTTGCTTGTAGTCAATATGGAATTTATTTCCTCCGATTTTGTTTTAGAGTTATAATACAGCTGGGCCCCTCGTGGGATTAGTAAGATGTTTGTGTGGCCACACCCAAATTTGTTTTGGTAATCTTGCTGAATCTGTGAATGAGAAACAAAATGGTTAATGAAAGGAATGACTGAGATCCATATCCTTAATAATGTTGTATTAGAAATAATAGGATAATAATAATGATGAATCACTAAAAGGTTTATCCAGGAGACCTTACTCGAGTTGTACTAGAGACATTGCTAGTGTAACTAGACGCTAGTCAATGTAATCACGATATTCAAAATATGTCCAAGTGAGAGCTGAAAGTTTATGGACTTATATTTAATAGTCGTGTGTTAGGATCAAACTCGAGATTACGGGATTGCACTCAATACGTAATGAGTTAATTTATTTAATAAATATATTTATTATATTTATCAAATTAAATAGAGCTATAACTTTAACGATCGTTAAATAATAAAGAGTTAAGTATTAACGACGTTGTGGATTAAAGAGAAGAAGAAAGGAAAGTTCCGGAACACCCCTTGTGGGCGTTTCGACCGTCGGCTACACCAAAGGGGAAGGGAGAAGAAAGCTTGCCCTATATTCGTTTCCTTGGGCTACAAGATTTTTAGACCTATATAAGGACCCCCTAGCCTTCATAATTCTTTATCCCATAATCTTTCTTTCTCTCCCTCTTGTGATCAACAAACCAAATGCACCATAAGGTTCTTTGATTTTTGGTTTAGCTAAATAATCTAGTCCTAGCCCCTCTCTAGGGTTGTTGGGTAGATTTCCACTAGCGTAGAAGCTCGATTTACACGTGCTAGAATCACGGTTAGCTCGTTGTATTACGTGTGTACAAGAACGTAATATAGTCTTACTTTAGACTATATCTTGGTGATAAGGTTTTATCGATATTTGGTGTTTCGTTCTTTATCTTGTAGATCTTCGCTAGCTAAAAGGTATGTAACCCTAATTTGATTAATTGTAATTATGTTAATTATGATCTTGTTAAATCGCTTCTGCTATATGTGCTTTGATCTTTGTTACGATATTTATAATTGTTATGGAGTTAATAAACCATCACTGTACACACTAAAGAAGGCTCTTTATGGGTTGAAACAAGCTCCACGCACGTGGTACGATCTTTTATCTTCATATCTCATCTCGGAAGGCTTCTCCAAAGGCAAAGTGGACCCGACATTGTTTATTCTCAAGGAAGGCAACGACATGATACTGGTACAAATTTATGTTGACGATACAATATTTGCTGCCACTACCCAGGAATTGTCCGACCGTTTTAAGAAAATTATGTCCACACGTTTTAAGATGTCAATGATGGGAAAAATCTCATTTTTCTTAGGGTTATAAATTTCTCAGAATCCCAGAGGCATCTTCATTAATCAATCCAAATATACTCTTGAATCTTTAAAAAAGTATAATTTGAAAATTGTGACCCCGTGGATACTCCAATAGTGGAGAGATCCAAGTTAGATGAGGATAGATATGGGATTGTTGTCGATCCGAAACTTTATCGTGGAATGATCGGTACCCTTCTCTATCTCACTGCTAGCAGGCCTGATTTATAATTTTCTATATGCATGTATGCCCGATATCAGCCTCGGCCTACTAAAAAGCACTTACATGTTGTGAAAAATATATTTCGGTACCTTAAAGGAACACTTCATCGTGGTCTATGGTATCCGAAAGACTCCTCTATAGCACTAATATCATATGCAGATGCGAATCATGCTGGATGTCAAGATACTGGACGTAGCACATATGGAAGTTTGCAACTATTTAGAGATCGATTGATTAGCTGGGCATCCAAAAGGCAGGAAAGCGCTATGATATCAAGTACGGAGGCAAAATACATTGCCATGTCCAGTTGTTGTGCTCAAGTTCTTTAGATGAGATCAAAATTGACTGACTACGGTCTTGGATTCAACAAAATACCGATGTACTGCGACAACAAAAGTGCTATTGACCTTTGCTGCAACTACGTTCAACACTCCCGGTCGAAGCATATTGACATACGCTACCATTTCATCAAATAGCAAGTGGAAAACAAAGTAATCGAGCTCTTTTTGTTAACACAGAGTATCAGCTGGCGGATATTTTTACAAAGGGTTTAGATCGAGGACGTATCGAGTTTTTGATCGACAAGCTGGGCATGAAATCATTTTCACTTGCGACTCTTAAGGCGTTGGCAGAAAAAATTGTAGAATAGTGGTGGTAACCTATTCTCGAGTATCCTTTTTTCGTGATCATGTATATATTGTATATATTTAAACACCAAAAAGAAAAATACAAAAATAGAAAACCTACAAAAACCATTAAAAATATAAAATCAAGAAAATCCAAAGTATTTTTCATTTTTAAAAAAGGCATGTCTTTTAGTATGATAATATTTACGGCCTTAGAAATGTCGATTAAAATTGACACGGCGCCACGGATAGAGTTCGTATAAAAGTTGTAAATATTATGCCTATATGGCTTGTAGTTATTTCAGACTGCAACCCGCTTTTTGTATTAAAGTCACGTATTTCTTCGAGAAACGTTGGCTCACAGCGGGAATTAATTTTCTCGGGTATGGTTTACTTTAAAACCATGCAAGGGATCAAGTTTACTTTATAACTTGGTGTAACACTATTTAGTGTACGCTTCAGTGCATTCATTTGTTTAAATAAGAAAAATCTTATTGCCACCAGAATCGTATTTTCAACATAGTAAACGAAAAATGTCTTCATGGGTATTTGACTCTTTAAACAATGACTACAGCTCTTTAAATAGAAAACGGGTCATTGTTTAAGGGGGAGAAAATATCAAATCGTATTTGTCATCAAAATGGTCTTCAAAAGTTTTTCGGTAAAATAAAACGGTTAATTGTTGTAAAACCCGCACGCTTTTACCATGAATAGTACCCTTACGATCGTACGTACATGATTAGAACTTTCCTTTTATAGCATGTTTACGTTTCACGAACAAGAATTACAAGTATTACGTACGTGTTATAACACGATAAGTATTTATTACGTATTAAGACACGATAATTATTTCAGTAATAATTATAATCACTGTAAAATCCATGATTTTACCATGATTTTATGTAACGAAATTTCACCCATCAAATCTTGGAACACAAATTCATGTATTATATTTATATAAGTCATGTGTGAACTTATCCAATGTGCACATATATTTTACATACATGCTTGTTATAATAAGTTGACTATGTAAGCTATGTACATAAAACAAGTAGTAAAAATTCATAACCAACATCTGATGAAACAACACTTAACAAAAATTAGAAAAATATTCTACACCATGTGTATGTGGCCGTATATGTGTGTATGCATAGTATAGGTATCCCTAAAATTTCTTGGACTAGCCCAAGGTTATGTATTCCTTATGTTCTAGCCCAACACAAGCCCACACAAGCCCACTCTCTTCTTTGGATAGCCTTACACGGCACACACATGCATATGTGGAAGAAGAAGGGTTGTCTTGGAAAGGGAAGAGCCTACACTTGGCACAAGTGTTCTGACCAATGCAATCATGCCTTTTGCATTCTCTTTCCTTCTCTCATCTTTGAGCCAAAAAACACAAACTCCCATCTCTCCTACATGCAACCTCACTTCTCTCTTTATCTCTCTCTCTCAATATTTCAACTATAAGCCACAAAACTCCAAAATTGATTCATTAAATCAACTAAATCTTTGTCCCATCTTGATTACAAATCATTTGGTAGCATCATTTCTCTTGGAACCACTATAAACAAGTCCTAGACGAACCATTATAGGCCATGGTTTGATTTATACATAGGGTTTTCTTCACCATCTTGAGTAGATCTCAAATATCCTTGTTCATCTAGATCATCCTTCGTACTTTTAGGCAAGAAAGGTATACACATCATGTGCTTTCATTTCCTCATGCATGCATCATCATACATCTATAAATACAAGTAAATAATATGATAAAAATCAAGGTTTGATAAAGCTATGACCATTATAGGTCACGGCATATTTATAAAAATCATGTTCATAATTTAAAATCTTTTAATAAGAAACATATGATTTGTACTCTATGTTTTAAACTAGATTTAAAAACCATATGAAACCTTTTATAAATCTAAATGTTGCATGAGTTATAAATCTTGTTTTATGGGACTTTGGTTAACTAATGACCATAGATCTTATAAAATGAACTTGTGAAACTTAAAAATCATGAAAACCATGACCTTAAAAGTCACGGCTAAAATGAGTAGAGGCCATATGATTTGTCTACTTAGTTTTGAATAGTGGAATATGATATGTTACATGTTATATGAGCTATTAAAAATCATCAAAGTAACTTATGTGAATATATGTAGTCGTGGGTTACATATGACCCTAAATGGGTTAGATGTACATGCATGTTATTATACAACCTGGATCTAGTAATAAGTGTTAACTTAACATGATAAACATAAAATAAGCTTATAGATCTTACAGGAATATTAGGAGAAAACAATATAGCCGTGGGCTATATATTGTCTTCTTGGAATAATAGTAACTTTGGGAACATGCATGTAACCTAGATAATCATGATGTGTTTTTGTAAATATTTACAAGACTTAAAAACTAGTTAAAGTATTCATCTTGGAAATACCAAGATCTAAAAATATAGCCGTGAGCAATATATGTGGGTACATGAATCTATGTATGATTTTTAGGTCTAGACATAGTTTAGATCTCATTTTGAACTTGTGACTTATTTTCTTGATGTGTACATAGTTAGATCTAATTTTGTAACACTTATAAATTACATGCAACCTTAAAATAAGACTTGACTCATCTTAATAAGCTATAACTAATATTAGCCGTGGGATATAAGATCCTACTACGGCTTATGACTTACTTATAACCTTATGACACACCTACATCTAATTTGGTATAATACATAAAATAGATTTTGAGTTTTATTCATCTATTTAGATTGAAAACTAAATATTAATAAACTCATAATAAGCTTATAAAATATCCTAAGTTAAAACTTACATAAAATAAAAAGTAGTGTTAATGGACTATTTAAGCCCATGAAATGTTAATTCAAAACTTAATGGACCCAATAAGCCCATTTAATAAATCCTAGTAACTTAATGGACTTAAGAATACACTTAGGCCCATTTAACTAATTAAAGGGGAATTAAAAATGTATTAAGCCCAATAAATGATTTAAAGGCACATTTAAATAAATTAGTGGACTTGAAATATATTTAAGCCCACTAAAATAGCCCATTAGGTGTTTAGCCCATTTAATGAGCCCATATAAAGTTTAAATGTTAAAATAAAAGTTTTTATAATAAAATATAACTTATAAAAACTTTTTGGATGAAAATGACAATTTACAAAACCTAAAGACTAAAATTGTAACCTATGAAACTTGTTTTGATAAACTAGTATGCACAAGGACTGAAAATGTAAATATCCAAAAGTCTAGGGTTTAATAATTACTAACCGTGTCAAATTAAACCCTAGGGACCATTTTGGGAAGTTTCTAAAAGTTATTTTGTCATTTTAAAACCCTAAGGACTATTTTTGTAATCTATCGAAACCTAAAGAAGCCCTAGTGGCTGTTTTTGTAATTTTATAAAGTTACAAAACCTAGATAATACTAGGGGGACTAAATCTGCCATAAGCCGAAACTTAAACAAGCCCTAGGTACCAAATGTGTAATAATCCGAAAGTTTACTTGTTTAAAAATATAGAGGGACTAGTTATGCCACGCTCCGAAACATTAACAAGCCCTAACCCTAAAAGCTATTTTAATTATAATAAAATATAATTAAAAGTCTAGATCATGAGGATTAATGTATAAGCTTAAGTTTATGATAAATAAATTATTTTATAAATATTAAATAACTTATGAAAACTTTAGAGTTAAATGAAATAATATTTTTTTATGAAATATTTATTTATATTTACTTTACAAAATAAAGTGTATAAACAAGATGAATATGTATTATTAAAACATGTACTCATATACTTTTAAGAAATAAAATTATATGAACGTTAATTAAATTGAATGTTACTACGTAAATATATTATAAGTAAAACCCCTTATGTTTACTTAAATATAGAACTTGGTTATAAATTTAATTGGATGTTATTGATACAAGTACTATAAACATAGATTAATATTTTAAGTGAAACATTTTCTTTTATGTTTACTTAAATGTAAAACTTAATTGTAAGATTGAATGATTACTATAAATACATGTATGCTAACTGATATTAATAGTTAAACATTTCGTGTTTACTTAAAGATAGAACTTATATAAATAAGTTTAATGAATATTGATAATACTTGAACTATGGTTATTCAGATAAACATCGTAGCATAAATGAACTGACTAAAATCTGTATAAGCATACGTATATGTTCTTTTGTACTATCTATTAAGACTGTACTATCTGATTAGGCATAACTTTGGTGTGAGCTTTAATTGGGTGTCCATGTTAAACAAGCAATTGCCTACTCCAAGGTGAGTTTACAGCCCCATATAAACTTTTGATAAAACTTTCCCTTTTTGGGAAAGAAAATATGCAAACATATATTGGACACAACTGGATTGTATAAACTTGATTATGATTGATTATTATTAAAACTGTTAAATTGTTGTAAATCGCCTGAATGTTATAAATAGATCTATTAGGGATTGACCATCCCCGTCTGGGTGAGTCATGCTCACTGTGCCTTGGCCGGGACAACAGACGTGTACCATGTTGGAACTGGAATGGGTGTCTTTTTGTAAGACACTACGTCCTCATCTGTTTAGGAATATGGGGTTAAGCTTCAGTTTCTAATAATAAAAAAATGTTATTTACATTTTAGTAAGAATGCTTTGTGCATTATTACTTCTATGATTATTGTATGTCCAAACTAATTAATTGTTAAAATCTTTAAATTCACCAACTTTATGTTGACCCCCGTTAGTATGTTTTGCACAGGAATATGGAGTTAGTACGTAGTGTGTGCATGGTCTCCAGCATCTTAGAATTCTACATCATAGGACTCGTCAGGGGTTCTATTTGGGAAACAAAAAACAATCACCTTCTGTCGTGTTTAAGACAATTTTTATTTATTTATTTAAATAAACATGTAACCTAATTTGACTAACTCTTTACCTTATGTTCTATGGACTATGTGCTATCGATCCACCCTTGTGACATCTCCGTGGATATTTCCGCATATTTTGACCCTACCCGGGGTGTCATAGAGAATGGTACTAGAGCATTAGTTATAGAGAACCAGATAAATTTTTAAATAAAATAAAAATAAAGATGATTTTTCTTTTATTTAAAACTGGACTATAACTTATAAAAATCTTTTGGGATTTTATTTTGGGACCGTATTAGTTAAGCATATAGATCTTAGGGTATTTTATGCTATGTGAACTAATTGTATATATATATATATGTTTACTAAACTTGATTATTAATACTGTTTAGTGAAATATTGCTATGAAAAATGTTAGATGTGCTAAGCTTAAAAATTTTACACTATATAGTAAAATACTGAAATGAAAATATGGGTAATATTAAACCAAACTTCACACGTACAAACTGATAAATGAACTACTTACATGATAATACATATATATATATATATATATATATATATATATATATATATATATATATATATATATATATATATATAAGTATAAATATTTGTAACCTTAAAACATTCTAATAATTGTTTAAAAGGGATATATTTCATAAAGCATGTAATCTAAATAATATTGTTCTTTGTTTGTAAGCTTATACTCACTTCAAACTTAAAATAAAACTATTTCAGAGCATCATGACTCCGCCTACTACATCCACGACTCTTCTACCCAGAGTAGCTCCTACTCTAGATGTTTGTTCATCTCCACGATCGACGCAGTGTGGATGGTTGTCAGCCTCGGATTCAGAGGATGACCCAGCCACCGAAGCTATACTCCCAGAGGACCCCTTTTCCATCTCAGCATCAGCCACACTGGCCCCAACCTCCATGGAGGAGGACCGGTTCCCTTCTAGCATACCATCTTCCATGCCTCCGTCCTTTTCATCAGGCTATTTCTCTGGACCCACACTCATCTCCACTTATGAGACCGGGGAAGGCTCCGGGGCAGGACGTGTCGATTCCGTCCAGGCCCAGATCTCCGCATTGGCTACGCGCCATGAGCGAGAGATATCCGACCTCCGCAGCCAGTTGATAGTCAGTCAACAGAGCCATGCCGTTATCTATGAACGTATCGACACTCTTTTCCGCACTACGAGGGGAGACTCCCAGACTGCTAAGGCCATCCAGGCTAGGATGGACGAGGTACTAAAGTGTTTATTGGACGAGAACTACCGCCTCCACCAGCGCATTCAGGTCATGGAGGGTCTGCAGTATCAGACCCATGCTGCCCTTGCCACTCAGGAACAATCATTATCCATCTTCTTTGATCTCGCCACTGTCAGGCATGATGGGGTTACCGGGGAGATGGCTTATCTCCGAGGGGTCGTCGATAGACTCCAGAACCAGCTACTGTCTGCACTACGTACGCTCAAGGAGACCCGAATGACAGTTCAGACTTTATGGAACACCGGAAAGAATTCTGCAGCCCCACCAGCTCCATCCGCACCGTCAGCCCCGACATCATCTAGTGGACCATCCAGGCAGGATTAGCATGAGACGTACTAGACTTCTTGTACGTCATGATAAGCTTACTGGTTGCATCCCAGCTATCATGACATAGGGCCTTTGTACTTTCATTCTTCTTTTCAGTTTTGGTGATGTAATCCCGTACTATATCTTTCCTTTTTCTTTGGGCATGTATTTTGGATATGATGTACTTAAGACAATGTGTACCACTACCCGGGGAAAGGCTAGCTAAACCTTGTTCCGGATTTGATTTGCTCGATGAATGTTTAAAATTCCCTACGGAACTTTGCATGAAATCACTCTCTTATGTTATATATGTTGGGCAATGTATTATATTATGAAATCCTGACAGGTTATCCAAATTTGTTATGAATTTTATGCATGAAATCATTCTCTTGCAAATAATATAAAAACTGCACTAACGATTGAATTAATAATCTCATTTTGTGAATGATTATAGACAAATGGTGATTTCACAATCGAACCCCAATAATGCAATTGCCTCCAATACCGCTAATACCGAAGTACCTGAAGCTACTCATAATGTTACCGCTGCTCAACTCCGAGAGATGATTGGTGAAGGCATTTCGGCAGCCATGGCAGCCAGAGAAGCTAATGTGGGCAATGACCCAAACCCCAACATGCACAGAAACAAATTCAACAAGGGTTGTTCGTACCCCGACTTCTTGAAATGAAAACCCTCATACTACCGAGGAAAAGAAGGAGTTGTTGAATTGATGCAATGGTTTGAAAGACTAGAGACAGTTTTCCGCATCAGCGATTGTGCTGACGAGAACAGAGTTAAGTATGCTACATACACTCTACTCGATAGCGCCCTTCCTTGGTGGAACTCTGTGGTCGCCACCCTTGGACATGCCACTGCTTATACCCTCACTTGGGCCAACCTCAAGGAGAGGATGACTGAGAAATACTGCCCTAGAGGAGAAATGAAGAAGTTGGAAGTCGAGCTGTGGGATCTAAAGTGTAAGAACAATGATATCCTTTGGTACAACCAAAGAATTCAAGAGTTAAGCTTGATGTGCACCAGAATGTTTCCTCTAAGGAGTGACAAGATTGAAAAGTATGTCAGTGGACTCCCTGACAACATTCATGACAGTGTGCTAGCTTCACGACCCACCACTGTTGAAGGTGCTATGGAATTTACAACTGAGCTGATCAGTAAGCAAGCCCGCAATCCGTCCGATAGCCAAACGGACAACAAGAGAAAATCCGATGAAAGCTCTCTTAGTCAGCGCCAGGAGCCTTCCAGAAAGCAAAACGTTGGGCAAGCTGATAACACTACCCCTACACCCCGCACCAAGAACTACTCAGGGACCAAGCCTAAATGTTCAAAGTGCAACTATCATCATCTTGCTGGAGGACAATGCCAAGGATTCCACGAGTGTGGCCAACAAGGCCACTTTGATCGTAAGTGTCAAGAAAATATTGCTACCCCAGGTCGACCTAATACCAATCCCGGGAACCGTAACAAGGGTAAGTCCAGTGCACATGGGAGCGGTAGTGGACCAAAGAAGGTTATGGTTTGTTACGAGTGTGGAACCCCTGGGCACGTGAGACCTGATTGTCCCAAGTGGGCCAACCAGAAGAAGGACAACAAGAGAACTCCTTCGCAAGTGCACATGGCCGGCAATGCCCCAGCAAATCCAGGCTCCAACACCGTACCTGGTACGTTCTTACTAAACCAATAATATGCATCTATCTTGTCTGATACATGTGTAGACCAAAGCACTACAACTGCTAAATTTAGTAAGGTAATGGAAATCCCTCTGATAGTTCTAGACTCCCGTTAAACGGTGGAATACTCGACTGAAAAGTTATGATAGTTAAACACCATCATCCGAGGTTGTTCCTTAAAAACTTTCCATATCAGCCGTTTTACACCAATCGGATCCTATAAAGCCTTGATAACTTTGATGTCGTTATTAGCACAAATAGACTAGCAAGCATCATGCAATTATCCTATATAACCAAAAATGGGTTTGTGTACCTTGGTGAGATGAAACCTTGATTATACTGGGGAGCCATAACCCCGATATAGTTAACACTAGACTTAGTGTCATCTCTAGCACCAACGGGCTAAAGAATATTTGGTCCGAGAATATCCCATTTCCCTAGCCTGTTTCTTCCCTGCCTAAACCTGAAGGGCACATCCAACTCGCAATGGGTGTACTTTGTAGGGCTATGTTCGACATTCCCCATAAGGAGATGTTGAATGGCCCATGTTTTTGGACATTCCTCTTTCCTCTTCGGGTCCAATTAGTTCGACATTACCATCACCCACTAGACGCTAGGAGATGAGAATTCCTTTCTTTAGAAGTCAGAATTTATACAAATTTTGAACCAGTAATAGTGAATGCATGACCCTTGTTACGACACCCTGCAAGGCGCGCACTTCTTTATTCTTGGTATCTTCTTTTATTTCCACCATTTGAAGTACTTCTTTTCTGCGCCCCTCTCGCTCAGCCTCACGGCAAAGGAAGCAGATTCTTTGCAACTTCTTACGCAATCACCATCAACAACAATCTTAACCTCTTTGCTGGGTAGAAACTTTAGCACCATCAACTAATGTTTGTGTCCCGCTGGCTTGAGGTAAAAGATCATAAGTCTTTTCTTAAGACTGTTGATGTAGGAGGGGTTATAGTTAAAATGTTTTGTTTTACCTTCAACCCCAAATTTTCATCATCAGGTGTGAAGATATAACCAGTATCTCACCCGTGAAAAGGATGTAGATATAGTACATCCCCAGCTTCCCCAGTGTATAAAGCATGTTGGCGTGTCCTCCTCATATCAGAAACTATTTGCAATGGATTTGTCCTCCTAACCAAATCCACAACGCCAATGGTCCTCTCCCAGATCCGAGAAAGGTATGACTACAACACCCATTGAGAAGCCTGCGCCTATCTATCCACAGCAACAGTCTCCTTTACTGCTCAATCGGATGTATAGTGCGATCCAGATAAAGATCTCTTTGCATTCCACGCCTATCCATCCACAACAGCAGTCTCCTTTACTGCTCAATCAGATGTATAGTGCGATCCGGATAAAGATCTCTTTGCATTCCGCGCCTATCCATCCACAGCAGCAGTCTCCTTTACTGCTCAATTGGATGTTCAGTGCGATCCGGATAAAGATCTCTTTGCATTCCGCGCCTATCCATCCACAACAACAGTCTCCTTTACTGCTCAATCGGATGTATAGTACGATCCAGATAAAGATCTCTTTGCATTCCGCACCTATCCATCCACAGCAGCAGTCTCCTTTACTGCTCAATCGGATGTATAGTGCAATCCGAATAAAGATCTCTTTGCATTCCGCGCCTATCCATCCATAACAGCAGTCTCCTTTAATGCTCAATCGGATGTATAATGCGATTCGGATAAAGATCTCCTTGCATTGCTCCTATTCCGACCATAGCAGTAATCTCTTCTACTGCTCAATCGGATGAATGGTACAACCTGTATAAAAATCTTTTTGCATTCTCTTCTGTTCACTTATAATGACGGAAGCTTCCATTAATGCCAAATCAGGCGAATAAGAATAACCTAGGTGTAGACCACTTCGCATTCATGCCGCCATCCGTACCTGAGAGAGAATCTGAAATGGAACATACTTAGAACATCTTCACTTAAGAGATAACTACGTTAATAGCTTTGAGGACAAAGTTAAAATAACGGGGTGGTGTTGTAAAATCCATGACTCTACCATGATTTTATGTAATGAAATTTCACCCATCAAATCTTGGAACACAAATTCATGTATTATATTTCTTTAAGTCATGTGTGAACTTATCCAATGTGCACATATATTTTACATACATGCTTGTTATAATAAGTTGACTATGTAAGCTATGTACATAAAACAAGTAGTAAAAATGCATAACCAACATTTGATGAAACAACACTTAACAAAAATTGGAGAAAAATGCTACACGATGTGTATGTGGCCGTATATGTGTGTATGCATAGTATCCCTAAACCTTCTTGGACTAGCCCAAGGTTATGTATTCCTTATGTTCTAGCCCACACAAGCCCACCCTCTTCTTTGGATAGCCTTACACGGCACAAACATGCATATGTGGAAGAAGAAGGGTTGTCTTGGAAAGGGAAGAGCCTACACTTGGCACAAGTGTTCTTATCAAGGCAATCATGCCTTTTGCATTCTCTTTCCCTCTCTCATCTTTAAGCCGAAACACACACATTCCCATCTCTCCTACATGCAACCTCACTTCTCTCTTCATCTCTCTCTCTCAATAATTCAGCTATAAGCCACAAAACTCCAAAGTTGATTCATTAAATCAACTAAATCTTTGTCCCATCTTGATTACAAATCATTTGGTAGCATCATTTCTCTTGGAACCACTATAAACAAGCCCTAGCCGAACCATTATAGGCCACGGTTTGATTTATACATAGGGTTTTCTTCACCATCTTGAGTAGATCTCAAATCTCCTTGTTCATCTAGATCATCCTTGGTACTTTTAGGCAAGAAAGGTATACACATCATGTGCTTTCATTTCTTCATGCATGCATCATCATACATCTATAAACACAAGTAAATAATATGATAAAGATCAAGGTTTGATAAAGCTATGACCATTATAGGTCACGGCATATTTATAAAAATCATGTTCATGATTTAAAATCTTTTAATAAGAAACATATGATTTGTATTCTATGTTTTAAACTAGATTTAAAAACCATATGAAACCTTTTATAAATCTAAATGTTGCATGAGTTATAACTCTTGTTTTATGGTACTTTGGTTAACTAATGACCATAGATCTCATAAAATGAACATGTGAAACTTAAAAATCATGAAAACCCTGACCTTAAAAGTCACGGCTAAAATGAGTAAAGGCCATATGATTTGTCTACTTAGTATTGAATAGTGTAATATGATATGTTACATGTTATATGAGCTATTAAAAATCATCAAAGTAACTTATGTGAATATATGTAGTCGTGGGTTACATATGACCCTAAATGGGTTAGATGTACATGCATGTTATTATACAGCCTAGATCTAGTAATAAGTGTTAACTTAACATAATAAACATGAAATAAGCTTATAGATCTTATGGGAATATTGGGAGAAAACAATATAGCCGTGGGCTATATATTGTCTTCTTGGAATAATAGTAACTTTGGGAACATGCATGTAACCTAGATAATCATGATGTGTTTTTGTAAATATTTACAAGACTTAAAAACTAGTTAAAGAATTCATCTTAGAAATACCAAGATCTAAAAATATAGTCGTGAGCTATATATGTGGGTACATGGATCTATGTATAATTTTTAGGTCAAGACATAGTTTAGATCTCATTTTGAACTTGTGACTTATTTTCTTGATGTGTACATAGTTAGATCTAATTTTGTAACACTTATAAGTTACATGCAACCTTAAAATAAGACTTGACTCATCTTAATATGCTATAACTAATATTAGCCGTGGGATATAAGCTCCTACTAGGGCTTATATGAAACACCTAGATCTAATTTGGTATAATACATAAAATAAATTTTGAGTTTTATTCATCTATTTAGATTGAAAACTAAATATAAATAAACTCATAATAAGCTTATAAAAATATCCTAAGTTAAAACTTACATAAAATAAAAAGTAGTGTTAATGGACGTGTTAAGCCCATGAAATGTTAAATCAAAACTTAATGGACCTAATAAGCCCATTTAATAAATCCTAGTAACTTAATGGACTTAAGATTATACTTAGGCCCATTTAACTAATTAAAGGGGAATTAAAAATGTATTAAGCCCAATAAATGATTTAAAGTCCCATTTAAATAAATTAGTGGACTTGAAATATATTTAAGCCCACTAAAATAGCCCATTAGGTGTTTAGCCCATTTAATGAGCCCATATAAAGTTTAAATGTTAAAATAAAAGTTTTTATAATAAAATATAACTTATTAAAACTTTTTGGATGAAAATGACAATTTACAAAACCTAAAGACTAAAACTATAACCTATGAAACTTGTTTTGATAAACTAGTAAGCACAAGGACTGAAAATGTAAATATCCAAAAGTTTAGGGTTTAATAATTACTAACCGTGGCAAATTAAACCCTAGGGACCATTTTGGGTTGTTTCTAAAAGTAATTTTGTCATTTTAAAACCCTAAGGACTATTTTTGTAATCTACCGAAACCTAAAGAAGCCCTAGGGGCTGTTTTTGTAATTTTTAAAAAGTTACAAAACCTAGATAATACTAGGGGGACTAAATCTGCCATAAGCCGAAACTTAAACAAGCCCTAGGTACCAAATGTGTAATAATCCGAAAGTTTACTTGTTTAAAAATATGGAGGGACTAGTTTTGCCACGTTCTGAAACATTACCAAGCCCTAACACTAAAAGCTATTTTAATTATAATAAAACATAATTAAAAGTCTAGATCATGAGGATTAATGTATAAGCTTAAGTTTGTGATAAATAAATTATTTTATAAATATTAAATAACTTATGAAAACTTTAGAGTTAAATAAACTAATATTTTTTATGAAATATTTATTTATATTTGCTTTACAAAATAAAGTGTATAAACAAGATGAATATGTATTATTAAAACATGTACTCATATACTTTTAAGAAATAAAATTATATGAACGTTAATTAAATTGAATGTTACTACGTAAATATATTATAAGTAAAACCCCTTATGTTTACTTAAATATAGAACTTGGTTATAAATTTAATTGGATGTTATTGATACAAGTACTATAAACATAGATTAATATTTTAAGTGAAACATTTTCTTTTATGTTTACTTAAATGTAAAACTTAATTGTAAGATTGAATCATTACTATAAATACATGTATGCTAACTGATATTAATAGTTAAACATTTCGTGTTTACTTAAAGATAGAACTTATATAAATAAGTTTAATGAATATTAATAATACTTGAACTATGGTTATTCAGATAAACACCGTAACATAAATGAACTGACTAAAATCTGTATAAGCATACATATATGTTCTTTTGTACTATCTATTAAGACTGTACTATCTGATTAGGCATAACTTTGGTGTGAGCTTTAATTGGGTATCCGTGTTAAACAAGCAATTGCCTACTCCCAGGTGAGTTTACAGCCCTATATAAACTTTTGATAAAACTTTCCCTTTTTGGGAAAGAAAATATGCAAAAATATATTGGACACAACTGGATTGTATAAACTTGATTATGATTGATTATTATTGAAACTGTTAAATTGTCGTAAATCGCCCGAATGTTATAAATAGATGTATTAGAGATTGAGCATCCTTGTCTGGGAGAGTCATGCTCACTATGCCTTGGCCGGGACAACAGACGTATACCATGTTGGAACTGGAATGAGTGTCTTTTTGTAAGACACCACGTCCTCATCTATTGAGGACTATGAGGTTAAGCTTCAGTTTCTAATAATAAACAAATGTTATTTACATTTTAGTAAGAATTCTTTGTGCATTATTACTTCTATGATTATTGTATGTCCAAACTAATTAATTGTTAAAATCTGTAAATTCACCAACTTTCTGTTGACCCCCGTTAGTATGTTTTGCACAGGAATATGGAGTTAGTACGTGATGTGTGCATGGTCTCCAGCATCTTAGAATTCTAAATCATAGGACTCGTCAGGGGTTCTATTTGGGAAACAAAAACAATCACCTTATGTCGTGTTTAAGACAATTTTTATTTATTTATTTAAATAAACATGTAACCTGATTTGACTAACTCTTTATCTTATGCTCTATGGACTATGTGCTATCGATCCACCCTTGTGACATCTCCGTGGATATTTCCGCATATTTTGACCCTACCCGGGGTGTCACAATCACGAACATACGAACATGAAATCATGAACGTAAATAATCACGAGCTTAGTATTACGTATGTATGTATATTTATTACGATCATGAATAAATATAATAATGCACGAACAATAACTATTTTAATCACGTAAAACACGAACACGAGAACACACTAAATATTAGACACGAAAAACATTGGGTAACCCCATGTGGGACCCTTACCCACGGACAAGACAAGAAACAAGGGCCATGTCCATGCAAATTTTACTAAACAAGTAAATTAAGGGAAAAATTATTTTTCATAATAAAAAAATATTGAAAACAAGAAAAACCCTAATATGTCTTTCTCCTCTCCTTGGCCGCCGGGTAGAACACACACACAAGGTGTGTTTGGTTGATTTTTGGTGTTGATTTATTGCAAGGTTGTTAGTGTGTTCATCCTCCTTTGATTCACGTAATCGGTAAACCCTAAACCTCTTTTCTTTTATGATCTTGATTAATTAATCACATGAAATCATGAATGGTTTAAAAACAAGTTATAAATCATGTAATTAAACATGGGGGGTAAAATTAAATCATGGTTAAGGGGTGCTTGTTGTGGCCGACGCATGAACCGAGCCCCAAGGGGGTCTCGGTTTGATTTGTTTCGCACCAACCGAGACCTCAAGGTCTCGGTGTGGTGGTTTTGTGTCTCGGCCGCTGGAGGAAAAGGAACCCCGACCTCGGTCGGGGTATGTTTGTTGTCGGGTGGGTCTCGGCTAAAACAAAAACCACCACCGGCTTATGCCAGTGGCTAAATAAGGAAAGCAAGGGGAACCCCTAGCCGTGGCAGCAAGGGGAACCACCGGCTAGCTGGTGGGAACTTTTACTAGCTGGCGGTTAGTCTTGACCAAGGGTGCATTTGTGACCGGTTCACGGGTCGGGTTCACAGTGTTCATAAATACGGTTCACGACATGTTTACAAGGTTAATTATTTTTACAAGTTTTTTTTACAAGAATTAAATTAAATTAATTTAAAACATGTACATGATTAATTTAATTTACACATGACTTAGGTTATTAATATTATTATTAATACATGAATTTTAACCTAAGTAATTATCATTTTTATTTGGCTATATAATTAATTAATTATTAAAATCATGACTTATAATTAATTAATTTACATGACTTAGGTTATATTATTAATAGATAATAATACATGTTTTAACCTAAGTATGTTTACCTTTATTTAATTAAATCATGTTATAGTTAATTAAATACTTTAACCTATAGTTTATTTAATTCACATGAAATAATTAATAAACTATACTATTTAATTCATGACTTAGAATATTAATCAGTAAACACTTAAGCTTATATAATTAGCTTAATAATCCAGCTTTTTCCTATTTATGGAAACTTTCTATTTTTAGAAACTTATTTAATTAAGGTAGCTAACCTATTTATGGAAACTTTCTATTTTTAGAAACTTATCTATTTTAAGCAGTAAATCTATTTTTGGAAACTTTCTATTTTTGGAAACTTTCTATTTTTGGAAACTTTTTATTTTAGGAAACCTGCTATTTTTAGAAAGTTACTTATTATTACACAACAAGTATAATAATACATGAAATACAAGAAATACTTAAACAGAATAGACAGAATACATAATAAACGCAGTATAAAGCTTAAATCAGTAAAACATGACATGAACATATAAAACAAGCTAAGACATGATATAAAGCCAGTTACGTATTCAGTAATCAGATACTTATACACGTATGTATTTATGTAGCATTAGTGATACGGAAGTAGGACTCTCTTCCGTTCGTCTTCTTCGTTCACTGGACACAAGGTACGGATTATCCGTCCTTTCAGTATGGACATTCTTCCTTATTAGGATTTCCCGTATGCAGCCAACTGTTTTCCCCAGTATGTGTTTTATATGTTTTTGAGTTGCTTATGTTTAATTAGAATACCTGAAGCCAAATACATGCATGACCAGTTTCACCTAGTTATGGAGGTACCATAACCATAACACTGGAGGCACCAGTGTTATGACTTCACCATGGCGGAGTGATAGCTCGTGGCGTCCCTTTCAGCTTTTGGCCATATTATTATTATCAGGTGGGGCGTATGGGTGCATCCTAGTTTACATGTTTTCAGCAGATTATTCAGGTGAATGTGATGTGTGCTTTGCATCCTTCACAAGGAGCTGATCCCTCCTACCCAAACCAGTATATTAAATTAGAGGCAGCCCCTCTAATTTGCATGACGAGGTCACCCCTCCAAGTATTCATGCACGTGGATAATTCATGACCTATATTGGCTAATGGTAAATATGTTAAACTGTTTTTACAATATAAACATAAGGCTTTTCAACTATAAAACCAGTTTTAATAAGATATAACCAGGTTATCCAGGACTTAGTCTTTTCTGCTGCTTCATGCTTATATTATTCATGCTTTACTTGTATATCCGTGCACTGAGCGTTATGCTCAGCCGTTTTCCTTTTCATGTTCCCAAAACGGCGGGTACTCAGGGACGCTCGTAGACTTTAAGCGTACGTGCATATGGATTGGAAGCTTCCTAGCCTTCTTTACTTTATGCATTTCTTTATACTTTGATACTCATTTCCATCGACATTGTTTAGTCCTTTCATTTACAGTACTTATGTTTGTGTGTGATGAGTTCTACTTTTGGGGGTACCGATGTTTGATTCCGGTATTTCATTTATGGTCATGTAATGTTTTATACATTTATCCTTGTATGCTTTGATGACACGCCATAATCACGAGTGACATTACATTTATCAAAATGGGGTGTTACAATTATGGTATCAGAGCCAGGTTTCAACCTGTAGGATCTCAAAACACGACATGTTATTAGTGGGTAGTCACTATGGTCTTCCTAGAACTGACAGTTGGTTTTCAGGCATTCATCATTTTCATGCATACATATATATGTCATTGTCGCATGTTTATGACTAAGTAATGGTTGGTACAGGACTGGTCCTATTTAGTCGCATGTGTTTTATCGAAACTTTTAAATTTGGGACCGACCCATTGGCGTCCCCTCGCCATGTCTTTTGTTTTGAGTGAACTGACCATAGGCATTCACTCTCGCGCATACAAAAGTTTTCATAAAACTGCATCATGCATTCATGTATTAGTTTTTCCTACATAAAATTTTTCGCATGATTTATTGGTATAATTTTTTTTCATGTATATAGTTTATGTTTTAATCAGTTTAATCATATATTTTATGTTATACTGTCAAATGGCAAACACACACAATATCCGGGAGATGGTTGCAGCTGCCAATGCAGACTTGCAAGACATCCTTCATTAGAACGACAACTATCCTCCCCCACCTCACATCTTTCCTGCGGAAGGAAGGAATAGGCTCATGATAGAATACTACACTATTAGACAGCGACCTGAGGAAAACAGCAATGATTTCCTGCAGCGTTTCCTTCGGTTCGCTGGTGTCCTGAGAGCAGCCGCGGGCACCACTGAAGAGCAGGCACAACATTTTTGTTGGGCCCTTTATCCAATGATTTCAAATAACTTAGAAGGTGCTCCGTTAAACACGGTGGCACAAGTGGCCGATGTAGCACATAAGCTGGAGATGCTGCAGGAAAGAGATGAGTTCGGGGAAGCAGAAATACCCGATAAAAGGTAGACATTCGTATTCAATATTTCATCTCTTTAAATTGTATCTTCCAGGCAGAAGACTGGGGACCGGTCTCAGCCGGCTACTCAACAACAACCTAATCAGCCCAAGGGAAACGGTCAGACTCACGACCGTTCTGCTAAGGATAGGCGTGGCGGTAATGATAATTACCGTAACAACGCTGGACACTCCAACAGTAGCAGGTCCTTATACCTACTCATGTTCTTATGATTACATGTTATAATTCTTAATTCTGACACATTAGCAAATCTTCTACCAGGAATCATGGTAACGAGAAGGACCAGAACCAGAGAGGTTCACAGCCTAACCGTCCAGCTATCACTGGTATTCAATCTTATGATTATCCGCATTGTCCTGTCTACCTTTTACCATGTCTCATGTATATTGTTTTTATCAGGATCTCAGCCAGTCAGGACACCTGCTGGAGGATATACTCATCCTCTTTGCTCTACTTGCCACCATAGGCACCCAGGGCCATGTCGCCGTGACAGCGACGCATGCTACAAGTATTGTCTTCTAGGCCATCGCATGAAGGATTGCCGCAAGGGCGAGATGGAGGGTACATCAGGACATGCTGATACCAAGCCGCCTCCTACTAATGGACGCGTTTACACGACATCTCGCGATCAGGCCAACAAGTCTACAGGTACCATCACTGGAATCTTGTATATTTATGGTCAAGCTGCATGTGTTCTGTTTAATACGGGTGCTACTCACTCGGTCATTTCTACTACTTATGCCAAGAATGTTAGGATACTCCCCATGCCACTAGAGATATACCGAGTATTTCCACGCCTTTGAGAGACTCTATACGCATAACCCATGTCTACAAGAGCCTTCCCCTAGAGTTTGACGTCAAGATTCGTCCTGTTGACGCACTTCCGCTAGACATGAATGATTTTGACATGATTTTGGGCATGGATTGGCTATCCAAGCATCATGCTACCATAGAATGCCATTCATATCGAGTCATCTTCGGTGATGTTAATGCGCCAGAGTACATTCACAACGGGTTTGTACCCAGCAGGTCTGTACAAATCATATCAACCCTGCAAGCACGTGCATTACTTTCACATGGCTGTGAGGGTTATCTAGCTACTGTTCATGACATGGATGCTGAATCCCCATCAATTCGGGATCAGCCGATAGTGTTAGAATTTCCAGATGTATTTCCAGAAGAACTTCCGGGCATACCACTTGCACGTGAAGTAGAATTTAATATCGAGCTCATCCCAGGAGCTGAGCCGATTTCCAAGGCTCCTTATCGCATGGCTCCCATAGAGTTGAAGGAGCTAAAGGATCAATTGCAAGAACTCTGGAACGAGGCTTTATTCGACCGAGCGCATCTCCATGGGGCGCACCGGTCTTATTTGTTAAGAAGAAGGACGACAGTATGCGTCTTTGCATAGACTATCGTGAGCTCAACAAGATTACCATCAGGAATAGGTATCCACTACCACGTATAGATGATCTGTTTGACCAACTCCAAGGGACCAAACATTTCTCCAATATTGATCTAAGGTCGGGCTATCATCAGCTACGGGTTAAGGAGCAGGACATCGCCAAGACTGCTTTCTGTACATGTTATGGCCACTACGAATTTGTAGTCATGCCATTTGGCCTTACCAATGCTCCAGAAGTGTTTATGGATTTGATGAACAGAATCTTCCATGAATTTCTGGACAAGTTCGTCATTGTCTTCATCGATGAAATCCTGATTTTCTCTAAGTCCAAAGAGGAACACGAAGACCATCTTCGTACAGTACTACAGATTCTTCGTCAGAAGCAGCTGTATGCTAAATTCTCCAAGTGTGAGTTCTGGTTAGACAAGGTGGCATTCTTAGGTCACATTGTATCAGCAGAAGGAATCACGATGGACCCAACGAAGGTTGATGCTATTACCAAGTGGCCAAGGCCGACATCAGCGACTGAAGTCCACAGTTTCCTCGGCTTACCTGGTTATTATCGTAGGTTCGTGGAGAACTTTTCCCGCTTAGCACTACCATTGACCAAACTGATGCGGAAAGGGGAGAAATTCGTCTGGACTGAAGAACGAGAGAAGAGCTTTGAAGACCTAAAGTAGAAGTTAGTATTTGCACCGATTCTTAATCTCCCATCTGGTACAGGTGGATTTCAGATCTACAGTGATGCATCGGGAAAGGGACTTGGCTGTGTTCTCATGCAACATGGGAAAGCGATCGCGTACGCTTCACGGTAGCTTAAGCCTTATGAGGAAAATTACCCTACGCATGACTTGTAACTTGCAGCAGTCGTGTTTGCATTGAAAATATGGAGGCACTATTTGTATGGAGAATCATGTGACATTTTTACGGACCACAAGAGCTTGAAGTATATCTTCACTCAGCGTGAATTGAACATGAGACAGAGGAGATGGTTAGAGCTGTTGAAGGATTATGACATTAATATGCAGTATCATCCCGTCAAGGCGAATGCAATGGCAGATGCACTTAGCAGAAAGTCTGGAATGATAAACGGCATTAAAATTGAGGAGGAAATTATAAGAGACTTGGAGCGACTAGACATAGAGATCATGGTACGTGGACAACACGGTTACTGGGCTAATCTTAGAGTGGAACCCGAGTTACTCTCTAAGATTAAGGAAGCTCAGAAGGACGATGGTGAAATCTGGGCGATAATTCAGAATTTGGAGAAGCAGACAGAATTTCGAGTAGATGCAGATGGTATCTTATGGCAGGGTACGAGACTTTGTGTTCCTGATGACCAAGAACTCCGGGAAGCATTGTTAGCTGAGGCTCATAGCTCCCCATTATCTATTCATCCTGGTTCGACCAAGATGTACCATGACATCAAGCAGTACTTTTAGTGGAGTGGTATGAAACAGGATGTTGCAACTTACGTCTCCAAATGTCTTACCTACCAACAGGTTAAGATCGAGCATCAGCGATCTGGCGGTCTTCTTCAATTAGATATTCCAAAGTGGAAGTGGGACAAAATCACCATGGATTTTGTTACTGGTCTTCCGCCGACTAAGAAGAAGCACGATGCAATTTGGGTTATCGTTGATCGACTTACCAAATCAGCTCATTTCTTACCGATCCGCAAGGAAGATTCGGTCAGTAAACTCGCCGATACTTATAGAAGGGAGATCATGAGACTTCACGGTGCTCCATCCAGCATCGTCTCAGACAGAGATCCTCGTTTCACTTCGCGATTCTAGAGAAGTCTGCAGAAAGCTTGGGGTACACAACTTAAGCTTAGAACGACTTTTTATCCTCAAACAGACGGGTAGTCAGAGCGAACGATTCAGACATTGGAAGACATGTTGAGGTCATGTGTGTTGGAATGGACGGGTGATTGGGACGATTATATCTGTTTGGTGAAGTTTGCATACAACAACAGTTGGCACACAAGTATCAAGTGTGCTCCTTTCGAGATGTTGTATGGCAGAAAGTGTCGCACCCCAATCTGCTGGGATCAGGTTGGTGAGCGAACACTTGAAGGACCAGAAATGATAGAGCTGACTAATGAGAAGGTCGCAGTAGCTAATCAGAAACTGCAAGAAGCACGGTCACGTCAAAAGAGTTACGCAGATAAGCATCATAGGGACTTACATTTTAACGTAGGAGATCACGTTTTCCTTAAGGTTTCGCCGGCACGTGGTGTTAGACGTTTTGGAATAAAAGGGAAGCTCGGTCCTCGATTTATCGGACCGTTTGATGTCATTGAACGAGTCGGTGAAGTATCTTACCGTTTAGCGTTACCTCCGCAGCTTTCTCATGTTCACGATGTTTTCCATGTGTCCTTACTCAGAGGGTACAAGTATCATCCCCTTCACATGATTCAGTATCCATTAGAACAGATTCGCGAAGATCTCACTTTCATAGAAGAACCCGAACGAGTTCTTGACAGACAAGAACGAGTCATGAGAAGGAAGACGATTCCATTCGCCAAAATCCTTTGGAGGGATCATACCGAGCGGGAAGCCACGTGGGAAACAGACAAGTCTATCCGGGGTTCTTACCCTCATTTCATATTTTGAATTCGGGTATGTTCTTCTTTTCCAGTTTACTTCATCTATAATTTGGGGACGAATTATTCTTTTTAGGGGGGAAGATTTGTAAAACCCGCATGCTTTTACCATGAATAGTACCCTTACGATCATACGTATATGATTAGAACTTTCCTTTTATAGCATGTTTACGTTTCACGAACAAGAATTACAAGTATTACGTACGTGTTATCACACGATAAGTATTTATTACGTATTAAGACACGATAATTATTTCAATAATAATAATAATCACGAACATACGAACATGAAATCATGAACCTAAATAATCACGAGCTTAGTATTACGTATGTATGTATATTTATTACGATCATGAATAAATATAATAATACACGAACGATAACTATTTTAATCACGTAAAACACGAACACGAGAACACACTAAATATTAGACACGGAAAACATTGGGTTACCCCATGTGGGCCCCTTACCCGCAGACAAGACAACAAACAAGGGCCAAGCCCATGCAAATTTTACTAAACAAGGAAATTAAGGGAAAGATTATTTTTCATAATAACAAAATATTGAAAACAAGAAAAACCCTAATCTCTCTTTCTCCTCTCCTTGGCCGCCAGGTAGAACACACACACAAGGTGTGTTTGGTTGATTTTTGGTGTTGATTTATTGCAAGGTTGTTAGTGTGTTCATCCTCATTTGAATCACGTAATCGGTAAACCCTAAACCTCTTTTCTTTTATGATCTTGATTAATTAATCACATGAAATCATGAATGGTTTAAAAACAAGTTATAAATCATGTAATTAAACATGGGGGGGGGGGGGTAAAATTAAATCATGGTTAAGGGGTGTTTGTTGTGGCTGACGCATGAACCGAGCCCCAAGGGGGTCTCGGTTTGATTTGTTTCGCACCAACCGAGACCTCAAGGTCTCGGTGTGGTGGTTTTGTGTCTCGGCCGCAGGAGGAAAAGGAGCCCCGACCTCGGTCGGGGTATGTTTGTTGTCGGGTGGGTCTCGGCTAAAACAAAAACCACCACCGGCTTATGCCGGTGGCTAAATAAGGAAAGCAGGGGAACCCCTAGCCGCGGCAGCAAGGGGAACCACCGGCTAGCCGGTGGGAACTTTTGCTAGCCGGCGGTTAGTCTTGACCAAGGGTGCATTTGTGACCGGTTCACGGGGTTCATAAATACGGTTCACGACATGTTTAGATTAAAACACGGGTTCGGTTCATGGGTTGTTTTTACAAGGTTAATTATTTTTACAAGTTTATTTTAACAAGTTTATTTTTACAAGAATTAAATTAAATTAATTTAAAACATGTTCATGATTAATTTAATTTACACATGACTTAGGTTTTTTTTTTTTAGAACGGCAATTTTTACAACTCACACTAACTATCTCACAATATCTATCTCACATGTCTCCACCGAGACTTGAACCCACAACCTTAAGGTTAGAGGGAAGGTTCTTAATATTATTATTAATACATGAATTTTAACCTAAGTAATTATCATTTTTATTTGACTATATAATTAATTAATTATTAAAATCATGACTTATAATTAATAATTTACATGACTTAGGTTATATTATTAATAGATAATAATACATGTTTTAACCTAAGTATTTTTACCTTTATTTAATTAAATCATGTTACAATTAATTAAATACTTTAACCTATAGTTTATTTAATTCACATGAAATAACTAATAAACTATACTATTTAATTCATGACTTAGAATATTAATCAGTAAACACTTAAGCTTATATAATTAGCTTAATAATCCAGCTTATTTCTATTTATAGAAACTTTCTGTTTTTAGAAATCTATTTAATTAAGGCAGCTAATCTATTTATGGAAACTTTCTATTTTTAGAAACTTATCTATTTTAAGCAGTAAATCTATTTTTGGAAACTTTCTATTTTTGGAAACTTTCTATTTTTAGAAACTTTCTATTTTTGGAAACATTCTATTTTAGGAAACCTGCTATTATTAGAAAGTTACTTATTATTACACAACAAGTATAATAATACATGAAATACAAGAAATACTTAAACAGAATAGACATAATACATAATAAACGCAGTATAAAGCTTAAATCAGTAAAACATGACATGAACATATAAAACAAGATAAGACATGATATAAAGCCAGTTACGTATTCAGTAATCAGATACTTATACACGTATGTATTTATGTAGCATTAGTGATACCGAAGTAGGACTCTCTTCCGTTCGTCTTCTTCGTTCACTGGACACAAGGTACGGATTCTACGTCCTTTCAGTATGGACATTCTTCCTTATTAGGATTTCCCGTATGCAGCCAACTGTTTTCCCAAGTATTTGTTTTACATGTTTTTGAATTGCTTATGTTTAATTAGAATACCTGAAGCCATATACATACATGACCAGTTTCACCTAGTTATGGAGGTACCATAACCATAACACTGGAGGCACCAGTGTTATGACTTCACCACGGCGGAGTGATAGCTCGTGGCGTCCCTTTCATCTTTTGGCCATATTATTATTATTATCAGGTGGGGCATATGGGTGCATCCTAGTTTACATGTTTTCAGCAGATTATTAAGGTGAATGTGGTGTGTGTCTTGCATCCTTCACAAGGAGTTGATCCCTCCTACCCAAACTAGTATATTAAATTAGAGGCAGCCCCTCTAATTTGCATGACGAGGTCACCCTTCCAAGTATTCATGCACGTGGATAATTCATGACCTATATTGGCTAATGGTAAATATGTTAAGCAGTTTTTACAAGATAAACATAAGGCTTTTCAACTATAAAACCAGTTTTAATAAGATATAACCAGGTTATCCAGGACTTAGTCTTTTCCGCTGCTTCATGCTTATATGCTTATATTATTCATGCTTTACTTGTATATCCATGCACTGAGCGTTATGCTCAGCCGTTTTCCTTTTCATGTTCCCAAAACAGCAGGTACTCAGGGACGCTCGTAGACTTTAAGCATACGTGCATATGGATTGGAAGCTTCCTAGCCTTCTTTACTTTATGCATTTATTTATACTTTGATACTCATTTCCATGGACATTGTTTAGTCCTTTTATTTACAGTACTTATGTTTGTGTGTGATGAGTTCTACTTTTGGGGTACCGATGTTTGATTCCGGTATTTCCTTTATGGTCATGTAATGTTTTATACATTTATCCTTGTATGCTTTGATGACACGCCATAATCACGCGTGACATTCCATTTATCAAAATGGGGTGTTACAATTGTTCTATTTCATATTAGTTTGGCGTGTGCTTTTTGTGATGTGTGACTTTTCGTGCCTTAGGATATTTGCATGTGTTTCATGTGATTGATTTTTTATGTGCGATATTAGTGGCGTCTCAAGAGATAACGGGCATTAGGGTATAATGGTTTCAGTGGGTTAGTTATGTTTAAGAGATAACGGGCGTTAGAAAGAGTCTAATGAAAACAAAATGAATATTAAGCCTATTCAGGGGGATTAAAATGCAAAATGTGGTAATTTGACCAAGTCAAACTCGTTATACCTCCAAGCCCCCCATTTTTCTTTTCACTTTAACACACAAACACATACCCTCCCCTGTTTTTTTATTAATTCCCGCCATTAACAAGTATTCACATAGCTTCGATTCGATCATTATCACTGCTAATTCGCCTAAGGTAAATCATCATTCTTGTGTAACATATCATACCGCGTCTTCCCATATTTATTAATTGATTATTCATGACCTAGATCCCCAAAACCACTCAATTAGGGTTTATAGGAGTTTATGGGTCTAATAACAAAACTGATAAGGGGTAAATGTTGGAATAGGGTTTAGAAACATGGGGTTTGCTTATTTTTGCCTTAATTCAAACATAGGACTCGATATTAGCCATTTTTTTGCCCGATGCGTGTACTTACTGTTATATAACTGGATTCCGAAATCTTAGGATAACGTATTCCGAAATCTTCAGAAAACTTATTTCGAAATCTTAGGATAACGCATTCTGAAATCTTCAGCGAACGTATTCCAAAATCTTTGTATGTTGATTCCGAAATCTTAAGAGAAAGTATTCCGAAATCTTGTTTAATGAACATATTCCAAATTCTTTTAAGCTTATTATTCCGAAATCTTAAAGAAGTTGGACTCCGAAATCTTTTAGATAACTTATTTTGAAATCTTTTAGAACATGGTTTCCGAAATCTTAAAGAACATGGATTCCGAAATCTTTCATATAATTTATTCCGATATCTTAAAGAAAATTTATTCCGAAATCTTTCAGAAAATGTATTCCGAAATCTTAAAGAAGTTGGATTCTGAAATCTTTAATTGAATATATTCCGAAATCATGATAATGGATTCCGAAATCTTTCCTTGTTAAATTATTTGATGCTTTGTTTTGCAATATTATGTGTTGGGCTTCTTGGACTTTTAAGTGTTAGTTGATTTATCGTGTGCAATCATATGATGTGTTATGATATGTTCATCATGCTATGGGGTTTTCATATATAATGATATATATCTATATGTATCAATCGTGTATGTTTTCTCTTAAGCAAAAATCATGTCTCTCACCAAGGATGAACAACGTAAAATCGACCTTGCACTTGTTCTCGGAGAATATCATCTTTCATTTATGCCTAATAATCTCAGACTAAAGGAGAACTTTACTCCATCTTAGCCAGCATTCAAAGTGGCTATAGATATACTTGATATCTCTCCAATCAGAACTGCATTAAGGGCTACAACAACAGTACCAGAAATCTATATATATGAGTTTTGTGCATCAATAAAAGACATATAAGCCACAAAGATCTCATTCACTATTAACCCAAAGAAAAAGATACTCAACGTTGCCCACTTCCGTCAAATTTTTGGATTCACTCCTCTTGCTCCAGGAGAACAGTATGCTAAAGACCCATACAAGGAACAAATCGTAGAGCTGCTTCAATCTCTCTGTTATGATGAAGAATTGCTAAACTTGTGTCAGTTTAACACTTCAAGGCTGGGACAACCATTGAAGGCAATATTTAGCATACTTATTCGGTGTCTTACTGGAAAATCCAAAGGCTCGGACTCTCTAAGACTTCCTCAGACTCGCATCTTTTGGGGGATTTACAAGGGTGAGAACTTGATTTATGCTTCGTTACTTTGGAAAGAGTTTCACTATCAGGCCTTCAGAAACACCAAGAAGAAATTTGATCATTTTCAATTTCCACGTTTCACGAAGCTCATTGTCAGTCACTTCATGCAAGCTGATGACTCAACTGATAAACATAGAGAATACTTCATTCATTCTGAAGAAGATGATCCTATTTTGGAGCACATGAAACAAGAAGGATCAAAGAGTATATATACAGCGATTCCTGCCCCAGTTCTGGATAATATGATGAATGAGGAAATCAAGAACAATGTTGCATACAAGAAACTCCTGCGAGACAATGCAGAACAAGCAAGAAGAGTAGCCTCTAGAGAGTTCACTTCAACTAAAACCAAAGGCAAACGAAAGCAACCTGAATCATCAGAAGCAGATACTCCAGCTAAAACCAAGGGCAAAAGAACAAAAACCGTAGCTATATGTGAGAAGACAAAATCTAAGGGAAAGAAAACACTTCTTGTTGATGAAGATAAGGATGAACCACCCGCAATGACTGAAAGATAACAAATGAAGCTGGTTTTCAAGCAAAGTAGAAAAGAAACTTGCAGTAGTGGTTCAGGTAGTTTGGCAAAAGAAATTAAAGAATATGACATTGCCGAATTTGGAGATCCCGATTCTTACATCGACAAGGCACTTGATGAAGAAGACGATGGTCAGCAGCAAGACACAAATCTTGATGACAACAAGGAGTTTATCCCGATGGAGACAGAGACTGGTGACTCCAACAAGGACGCCAATGTTACCAAATCTAATTATGAGTCGGATTTGATGAATAAATACTTAAACTTCTCTGGTTCAGAAGCAGATATAGCCACTGAAGTTACAAACAACGATCCCTCAACTAAACCGAACATGGACAATGTTCCTGTTACTTTGGCAACAATACCGGTGATAAGTACCATCATGACAACTCCTTCAACCACTTTGCTATCAACCGTACAACCCGTACCAACCACCTCATAACCAGCTTTCACTAACGATTTCATGCTAAGGATGGAACAACGCATGAAAGCCTAAGAAGATGAATCAAAAGAAGAATTAGCTCGTCGTCAACAAAGTGAAGAGTCATCAAAAGAAAATCAAGAAGCTGCAGCAGCTAAAATGACATAGAAGCTCAGTCGCCTTCAAGAACTGAAATAGAAGTATAAAGAGCAGAAAATGAGTCTAGCCAGAGAAAACAAAATCCCCTTGATTCAATCGATGAAAAAGTTCAGGATTCTCTGGACAAGGCATTCCCAGCATTGTGAGACGAGATGAAGGAGATTGCTGCCAACAAATTGATGATCAAGTCTTCAGACACCCTAGAGTCAGACTATTTAATTGCTCAAAGACTTACAGACTACGAGTTGAAGAATCTCTTGCATGCTCGTATGGTCCAAATAGGGTCTTACAACCAAACGCCGAATCAAAAGGAACTTCACAAGGTACTAAATAAGGTTATGGATGAAGACACCGAAATCTTTGAAAAGCATGACACCGTCGTTTCATGCAACAGTCTCAAACAAGATGATGAAGACGATGACGAGGTTGTATCAGAAGCATTAGATACACCAAATGAGTCGTCTGATGGTGATGATGATGGTGATGATGATGGTGATGATGACGGTGATAACGATAACAGCGATGATGACGTTAATGATGATGACGATGACGATGACAGGAATGATGAGAATGCTGACAAAATGGAAGAGGGCGAAGATGATGATGAGGATGAAGACAAGGATGATGAAGAAAAGAAAGATGAAGATAACAAGGAGAAAAGGAACGATGATGATAAGACACAAGATGATGATGACGAGGCTGTTAATAAAGATGATGAAGATGATGTTGAGGATGCAACTGAACATCGGCAAGTTAAAAAATGCACCAAAAAGCGTCATGACATCAATATCAATCCAGCATCCACATCCACTCCAGCATCCACTTCAACTCCAGCTACCGAAAAGGCAGAAAAGGTATTATCTCTTTCACACCTACAGGTTCAAGATTCTACCGAGACTCCAGAACAGGCACAAGAAGATGACCCCTGCAACATCTGTACAAGAGTCACCCCTCCCGGAACCCGATCAGCAAGTAACCCATGATGTTCTGCCTTCTTAACCCACACCTCAACCAACAGATCCGATAGCTGCTGATCCGGAGTGGGCTGATACAATCACTATAGAAGAAAATGAACCCGAGCAACCTTGGGTCATGAAAGCTACTCGTCTTCGTCCAATAACTGATAAAGATGAAAAAGATTTTACTCAGCTCCTCAACAATCCCATCGACTCCTATGGATTTTTAATATATAACTATGGGACTCCGAACATCACTCCTCAGATAGTCTTGAACGCGTCTAAAGATTCCAACTTCTTTGCAAGCACGCAGATCAGCAGACTTGAATGTGAGTATCATTTCAATGAACTAATCAAAGCAATGAACACTTCGATGACATGTCTTCACAATCCAGACAAAACTCCTGTACTAACTGTAGAAATTGTAGAAGGTAACGCTACTATCCCCGTTCAATTTTTGTTAGTCGTGACTTTGATTACTTGGTCCAGGGAGCAAAAAAATATGCAACCTCCTTAACCATGGTCAAAGCTGCACTTTGGGATAACATAGATTGGATTGAAAACAAGGTTGGTCGTATCTGGAGACAACATATAGTTCCTGAATATGATCATTATGTCGAATTGGGTGCTTCACACTGGGGCCCTAACTTGAGGAGAGCGTACAACTATGCATGTAGACAACAATCAATTCATAATGTCTTCTCCCTGTTACGATTTAGAAGTGTTCTAGGAGTGAAGACAGATCCCAAGCAAGGTTATCCTCACATAAGTCTACACTCCTACAACTTTTGTTCAAAGATTGACTAAAAGTTCCACCTAAATGTTACAAAGATTGAACGAAAGTTGTGGGAAAGACGGTTGATGAGAAGCTTAGAAAGATTCGTTGGTGGCAGACGATATGAAGTTAACCACAGGCTACTGGAGAAGAAAACAAAGTCTACATCATCAAAGAAGGAGACTTCTCGAGACCGCGCCTTGAAGACATCGAAGATCTATTGCTTCTGCTGACTCAACAAAAGTTCACACATTTGACACCAAAAGAAATCATTACTTTAAACTCTGCCGTTCGAATGTATACACGTCATATTGTGATTAAGAAACGAGTTGGAGACTTGCAACTTGGTGTGGAAAGCTGAGGAAATTGGATCTCACTTGCCCATACACTCAAGTTCCTATTCAACATCAAAACAAAAGTCCACAAGTACAAGAAAAACGGTTCCAGGTACTTTCTACTTGAATGAATCTGGGCATAAGAAGTTTATGAGAGTCGTGGAACTTCACAAGTTCAGTGGCGGGACTCTTAAACATGTACGGGATAAATTGTTGCAACTCAACGCCGGTAAGAGGCTTCCCGAGGTTAAAGTAGAGTGACACGAAGGATACATAAAAGTTCCACCTACATGATTACAAAGATTGAACAAAAGTTGTGGGAAAGACGGTTGATGAGAAGCTTAGAACGATTCGTTGGTGGCAGACGATATGAAGTTCACCACAGGCTACTGGAACGATCCACTTGATGTGTTGATTGTACTCTATCAGGTCAACTTCATACATTTAATTGTGAATATGTAAATACTGTGAATATTAGGCATTTTGTGGCATGGTGTAGGGTGAAAGTATGATATCTTTTCAAGAATCTCTTACGAGATTCTAAATATTTCAATACATATCGTACTTAAGCACTACAACTAACCCTCATTAAATTGAGAGGGAGCATTAATATGTTCTATGGCCTAAAAATAATTTTATTTTTCACCCAAGACCGGTTAATCCATTAATATCAAAAATATTAATGGTTAACGATAAGGGGAGAAAATGGGATTAAGGAGACTTGTAAATATATTTTGCTAAAGGTAAAAAGGACTTAATGGAAAATCCAACTTAATATGTGTAATGCACATGTTAAGGGGGAGCGTATTGATGTCAAAAACATTAAAGGTACAAAACATTTGATATTTATATCACAAGTACCTTAGTGATTTTTAAGGAATTTTTCATGGTGACAAGTACTTACCCAAAACACACTTATTTCACGACGGATATGGTGACAAAAGGATCGTAGGATTAGGTACAAGTCTAATGATTCTTCCAGAACTAGAGGAATCTTCCCAAGGACAATTCCATAGCTAGAAACAGTAGTCCTTAGGAAAGATGGGGAATGGATTGTGAACGTAGCAGAATGCCAACCGAGTACTTAAGCTAGTACTGGAACAATCACAACAAGGTGCTAGTTATGATGTATTGGTAAGCGTTGAAGGGGTTGAAGAATGAAAAAGAATTATAAAGATAAAGGGTGTAAAGAAGAAGCCCTCCTTACAACTTAGGAAGAAACCGGGTCAACACATATTGAAGACGATAAGACATCATGGACCCAGTGATGCAAAGCACAACCTCTCCCAGCTAACTCAAACATCTCTCAAAAGATATTTGTTTTAATGTCACGGAGTTCAACACGTTATCTATCGGTTTATCTACTCCAAATAAATTGATATTGAAAAGGTGGACATCCTCTCCAGCCTCCGCTCAACAATTCAGAACACACTATCGAGTCTAGAGCCACGAGACCATCAAAAGTCTCATTAGGAAACTTGCCATTTATTCCTTGCTTCTTCACACACTGTGAAAAGTAAGCAAGATTTTATGAGTCCTACACAATATTATTGTAATATTGCCAGAACATCCGAGTGATACGAAAGTATTACAATGAAGATGGAAATCCTGCTTGAGCCAACATCAAACAAGCTCATGGTAGGTGACACGTGCGGTTCTTTTAGAACCAATCTTCTGATAACTGGAAAGAAACGATGGTTTGATTCTTAATTGAACTCAAACTTGTTCTAGGGCCTCTACGCAAAATCTAAGTGATCTTGCCAGAACACTCAGAGTGGCACTCTTAAGTGTTCATAGTGATGAGTGGAAATCTTTCTAGTTTCAACATTAAACAACACTGCGATAGGTGACAAGCAAGATTCTATCAGAATTAAGCTCGTGACAACTGGAAAACAACAATGTTGGAAATCTTAATTGATGTTCACTTATTCCAGGTTTGTGAATTGACGGCTTCAATCATGAGCATTTTATTATCCAAATGATTCACTCTTTATGTTAGCGGTCAGCTTTTGGATGGTCGAATAAAGAGAACGAGTTTAGCCGCGAAATTTTGTCAAGGAGATTTTTAATTAAATCTACCTGTCACAAGTACGATATTTAATATCGTCCAACGGTCTTCACCGACCGGAGGTAAAATGCTACCGAATTAGAATAAAATGTCAAAGCCATTTTATTCGTGTCTTATTATGTTGATGCATTCGAAGACGGTGGCGTTACGGTGTACCAGTTGAAGTCGTCCTCACGTACTTATACTTTCTGCATCAAATATTTCAGCAAAATTCAAGTAAGTTCAACCTAAAGTCTTCCGTTGTATCAACTCTGAAACTTTCAAGAATTCAACAAAGTATAGGTGTGTGGGACATGAAGTCACGAGGAGGCAAGCATCACAAGAAGGCAAAGATCGTACGTGAAAGCCAAAAGAATATGCTCTATGCCAAAGCCTAATGATTATCAACACATATTCACAACAATGAAGAAAAGAAAAGAAGAAAAGGGAAAGTAGACTACGAGCACAAGAACGAAGATCTAATATGCTAGATTTAGGACTTTGTAATTTGGAGTGACCTCCCTTAGGGGGAGATTGTTGAAAATACGTTTTTATAGTTAGAAAGTCTCGGTCACTCCAACAATATAGTTATGGGCTCGTAGTATAATACTTGTAATAGTTTATGAAAGCCCACCCATGAGCATGTTCATGGGCCGGAGGCCCAAGTCCATTTATGGGCTTGGGTATATAAACCCCTTTCCTTTATGGAAAGGGTGTTGCTTGTTTTCACTTTTCACACATTAATAAACACATTTTCTCTCTACTTTCTCTCACTACTTTATCTCTCTAGAAACAATAACCTCACTTTAGGATCAAGATTATCATTGTTCTTCAATTATCAACAAGCCAGTGGCAAAGAGATCTTGGTGTGTCTTGGGCTTGAACAAAGCCCAAGGTGGTAACTGTTCTTGGCCTTTTGTTTTGATATTTTGGGAATTTTGAGTTTATATGCTTATGTGGTGGTGTTTGATTATTAATTTGATTGATTTATAAGTTTTATGTTTGTTAGTCTAGGTTTGAAAGTTTGTGTTTTGAATTGTATGCAAATCCCCGTGAAAAAATTTAGTTTTGCTAAGATAAAGGGGTGTTTGGGATAGGGATTATATAAACCTAGGTGACATAGGCAAAGTATTCATTTTACTTGAACATCTTTGTTTTCTATGTAGTTTTTAGTTTTGAGTGTTCTTTTGAAGTGGATAGTGATTAAAACAAGTTTTTGTGTACCAAGTTTTTGTTCAAAATATACCAGATTTAAACAGTGGGTCCTTAAGCTCTTTATTTTTCTGCTTTAGAATTTGCAAATTGGTTCACAGCTAGGTCTTATGGTAGCCTAGGACTTTGTGCAACAAGTTTGGTGTTTGTGTAGCTTAGAGTCAATTTATGGTGGTTAAAAATTTGATTTTAAGTCAACTGAACCAACAAAAGGGTATCTCTCTGCATACCATTTACATCAGCAACCCTATAGGGGTTATTTCTTTGTTTTGGAACTTGATATTGGACACAGGGGTAGTTAGTAGGGTAGTCTAGGGCCTCAGTATCTAGTTGTTGAGGTTTGGAGGTTTTTGGTGGCCTTAAAATAGCTTGGTAACTCACTGTAGCCTTAAAACATACTAGGAGACCCATTAACTGTCATTTTTGCTGATTTTTATGAATTTGTGGCTGAATTTGTTGTTGCTTGTGTGTTTTATTTACTCCCTACAATTTAACTGGTTGTGAGGGTGCCTCTTATGCCCAAATACAAGCAAAAACAAAGCTCCAACAAGATCAAAACAACCCAGTTCGTTTTCTGTGAACAAGTAGTGGGTACAAAGTTCCCACTGACTAGTGTTGGGTTCCCACTATTAGAGTAAAATAAAAGTGTCACTTGCACCAGTTTTCTATTTTTATCTTATTAGGCTTTTTATTAGCTTTTCCAACTTTTTTTATTTTTCCAATGTTATCTTAGTATAGATAGAGTTTTCAGAAAAGTAATTTTAATTTTCACATTATTTTATTATTTTTTATTGATTATTTTTATATTAAATTAGTTTTTACCCATTTAAATATAGAAAAATATTTTTAAATAGAAAAATACTTTTTAGTTTTTAATTAATATAAGTAAGATATTTATTTGATAAAATATTATTTTGGACTTTTTATTGATTTTATATAATTTTAGGGATTTAATTAGCATTTAAAATTATATATTAAACTAATAATAAGTTTTAAAATATATTATTGAATTTCTATTCTTATTTATATTATTTAGAACTTTATTTTCATTTTTAATTAATTTTTAGTTTAAATTTTTTATTTTCGTCGCGTTTTTATGTTTTACGTAAGTTACGTCGTAATTTAATCGTAGCGTAACTCGTCTTTTACTTTTTAATCATTCTTCTTCCAAAAACGTTACTAATTCAAATACGTAATTATATTTTTGGCACACAAATCATACATCTCCTTCGAAAACGAACTTGGAATATCGATTTTACGGTTTTCCTAAATCGTAGAATTTAATACTTGCCACATTTATACGTCTTTTTCCTAAAAGAATTATAATTTACCTACTTCAATATGAAACTACATTGTCTTAAAGATACTAAATTTATCTAATCGTCTAAACAAATCTACATTTGAGTGCTTGGGTGCTGAATCTTTGTACAGACAAAGGAGTTATAAAACGTGGTTTGGTGCATGAAATATCTCTCCTAAAAGTATGGATCAGAGTAAGTAGGTTGAGGAAACAACAATGAAAAACTATTTCCATGGATTGATGGCTTCACGAGTATGATTCTGAACATGAATATATTATCTTCTATGGTAATACATGTGAACGTTTTTGGTAATTGTTTATGGTGTAAACGAGATATACATACGTTGAAGGCGTAAGATTTTTTTTACTTAAGAATTCTGTTTCTTTTTTCGAGGATATACCATGACACATATTGCCATGATAACCATGTAATTTGTTTGCTTTATATATACTTGGAAACAATTGTCATAAACTGATTTCGGCGCTGAAGTGTGGTGTTTAGTGCATATATTAAGTAGGCTCATTGGTTAATGTGGTGCACGTCAAGAATATGTGCAAGCTAAACTATATAGTAAGTATTATGTACGTATGACGAGTCCTTTTCTTGCACTTATTATACAACCCATCTTACATATGTTGTAATTTATTGTTTGCTTCACTATTGTCATGACTAAACATCATGTGTTTTGTAATACATTATTAGTATATGAGCATCATTACAAATTATTGGACTTCTATCACATTTTTCTTCCACTCATCAGTTGGGTACAAACAATATAATATGATAACATTATTTTATAACAAATATTTCTCATCATTCACATATTCATTCTAATCATTTTTAATCTTAAACTTTCAGGTGTTAACGATATAGCAAATTTCTTTTCAGTTAATTGAGACTCACATACGTCATACGTGAAGGCTATAACGGATCGAAGGTTTTTTTTATAAGTGTCACAAGCTTTAGTATGGCCACAAATACTACATGTTCTTTCTTTTATTGTACTCATCTATTATGAGAACCCGTTTCACCTTTTTAAATATAAAAATTCGTCAATTTTTTTTGTTACGAAATTTATTTTTAAACTACTTTCGACGTTAGACGGTCTTTAAGCTAGTATATTATACATAACATCACATGCCCTGAAACATTCAATGGTGAATTGATTATACATCTATTATAGATCCATGTGCAACTTATGGTCATAATAAAAAACAGAAAAAGATAACGTATGCAAAGCTACTATCTCTTTCTCGTGTCTATAAAAAAAAATTGTGTTAAGGTTAATAACTTATATATTATGGGAGTTTATATGATTCAAATCTTTTTATAAAAACAAACAACTTTATATGAATTCGATACGGACATTTTAACAATTTATTAATCAAATGTGAGAATCAAATTCAGAAACTTAAAACCTCTTAGAAAACAAACATAACCTGAGGGCGCGTTTGGTTTGTAGACGGTGTTATGGAAATTTGGTTTGGATTTGGTTTGAAAGAAAATGAGAAGGAAAAAAATGTTAAAACATATAAAATATATTTATTATTAATAAATTAAATATATTATTAATGTCACAGTAAGATTGAATAATACATAATTTGAAAAACAATTATTAAATTTGTGATGGAGAATACATAGACATAAGGATTGTCAGAAAAAGATAAGGATTTCCCTCAAAGATACCAAGACACAGTGGAATCAACTTTTGTGTTAGAACATTTTTTTCATTTCTCAATCCGTGAACCAAACTGTAAGTTAGAGGTGTCATTCAATTCAAACAGTGTGAAATCCTGTAAACAAACGGGCCCTGAGTAAGTTAAAATCTGATTCAAAAACTTAAAAGTTAAAACCTTTTGAAAAACAAACACAACCTAAATAAGTTAAAAAAAACCACGCAGGCATTTGTCGCCATTCAACATGCAAAATAAGATATAGATGGATATAAATAAGAAGAGAAGAAGTCTTAAACACACGACCTATACAAGATGCGGGGGATATCTTTTATTACAAGAAAATGCCACATGGGCCGGCTAATGAGCTTAAGCCCAAGGCTAAACTAGCCTACTTAGCCAATTATTATTACATTCCAAACAAACGGTAAATGGTTAATAATCGGCACTTTTTATTTTTAACGGTATGAAACTTTACATATCATCTCGTCATAATCTTGGTGAAACATACCCATCATATAAGAATTTACTAAATAGCTTCATGTGTTGAGCTTGCAACGTAATAGCGATACCGATGCTTCCGTCGTTAGTTGGGCTAATTGGTAACAGAAGACAAATACCTTCATATGGGGCTAAAGCAGGACCGCCGAATATTGGACGACCCCAACCAAAATCAGCCTCGTATATCGGGAGTTTAGCCCAGATAGTTATCCCAAGATGAGCAAATTTAAATGCATCGTCACAAGGATTCATGGGGTTTATATCGGGGTGTATTTCCAAATAATCTATTGCAGACAGTAAATAATCCTTATTCGTTTGTACTATAGCATCATGGATCATACTTGCAGCGTACCAAATAGGATTTGAATTAAGCTCGCCTGCCACTGCTATAGGAGTGGCCGTTGTGAGAACATTCCCGATATAGCCTCGGGGAAAAAAAGGCTGTAGACGAGCACGCCCATCGGTGATGATGAAAAGCTTGGTGTCCTGATCATCAGGCAGCCCGCGGGCTTTGCACACAGACTTCCAAACATGGGCAGCTAGCACTTCGAATGTGCTATAGTAAATTGTTATGCCAACATCTTTCGATTTTTCTCTAAGTAAGATTACTTGGTCTCGTGTAATTTTGAAAATGGAGGTGATGTTTTCATCTGATGAAGATTTATGTAATGGAGATTTCATTGGTGGAGGGGGTTGGTATTCTATATGCGGGTAGCTGGGCTGTGGTGGCTGCCGAGCACGAAGGATGGTCCTATCTAAGAAGGGTGGGAGAGTGAGTTCAAGGCCACGAGCCATTTCGGACCACGAGTTAATGAACTGCGTCAAAGATGAGGCATCAAAAAAACGATGGTCCATCCCAACTCCTAGTGAAACTCCACCGCATTGGAAGTAAGTTACCTGCTCAAATTTAAATGTGACAACCAAATATTACGTATAACCCTAATATGCCCATTTAGAATAAGCTAAAATTTGAGTGTCATGCATACCTGCAAAACAAGTATAGGATACGATTCAGTTCCCAATGAGTAATCGATTGCTGGGACAAGTTCCAGAAACTCTACTCTAGGAGCAAAGTCACCAAAATCCATTACGCATTCCGCCTCAGCTTCTACAAACAAGACGCCTTGTCCTTGACAATCAGTTTCTGTGCGCCCATTCTTGTCTTTCTTAAATCGCCCTGCCACAGGGTAAAATGGAACCAACACCCTGCTCAGTGCCTCCTTCATTACGTTAAGATCAAAGAAGTTCTTGGCAACATCTTTCGGCCTATAGAAATACACGAGTGGTAGGTGAGTCCCCTCTAATAACAGGTCAAGGTTAGAGAGCCACAGACTTGTTTTCGGTGTCTCAGCTGCTGGTCTAACCATCGTTGATTCCATCACCACGATCTTCATGCCCGCTAATAACTAGAAACTGTTTGCGTTATAATTTAAGCAAAAAGGAAGAGATAAACAAATTTGTTGTAGATTGGGAAAATGATATGAGACAATGGCGGGTTATATAATCAAATATTTCATTTCGCTTAATAATTACTACTCCATTCACTACAAAATAAAGGCCGATTCCCCTCGCTTATAAGTCCACGCTTTACTAAGCGTGTAAAACAAGTGCACGTAAAAAAACCGTGTATAAGAAGGTAGAATCAAAAGCGTGGACTTTTTTAAAAGTTACCTTCTTCACTCTCAACTTTGCTAGTGTTACATGTTTGGTACTTTAGAAAATAGGGTACGGTAGAGTCGTGAAAGTGATGTCATAACCAAAAGTGATATCACGTCAGTAAAATAAGTTATAACACGAGAAATGATATAACATCACTGTTGAAGCAAATTTCTCCGGCTAGGCTGCTACTAGCGAATTCACTTCGGTCACAATGATAGTGTGCAAGTCTCTTGGTCTCGAACCTGGAAACACAAGATAGCACACGTTAGCCTCGTCCCAGGTTTGACCCCGAGACCAAGCTCCGGTGTGAGAGTAAGTAACTGTCACAAGGCTGGTATCCGGTGTGGAATACCGGAGGATATAGTTATATTAATGGTGAGTAGTTATTGCAGAGTAAGTAGTGTGTGTGTTAAATGTGGGGGTATTTATACTACTTTGTAGTGCATACCTGGATGTGTGGTCACATCAGTAGACTAGGCACCAAGTCCTAGGTTACGCAAATCCATGTAATCGATGGATTTGTTTCCCAAAGGGCGGCGGTACTTCTCTTTACCCGTTGGGTAGACGAAGGTCCCCTGAGTAATGTTGTGGGTCGCTTTCACTTTTCCTTGGCTCTAGGCTTGATCATTAAATGCTTCACTGACATTATATCAGTCCTATTAAATGCTGGTGGGTTTCAGTACCGTTGTGGGGAAGTGTATGTGTCCGGAGGCATTGGCCGGAGACATACGCGAACATGTCCCCCCCAGTATCATAACGTTAGGGACAGCTGGCGGTATGATACTATAAATGTGCTTCGCCCGAATAGTAATGGGTTTAATAAATGCGAATCGCCCTTCTGACTTCACATTAATTGGTTTTGTCTTTTGGGTTCCTGCATTGTGGGCCACCAAGAACTTTGGTCTTCGTTCCATCGTCTAGGATCTGCTTCCACGTGTCCCACTTTCTTTTCAACGGTGCAGATTGATTATGGGAACTTGTTCCACGTCTCTTCAATGTTCATTTTCTCCATATAAATAGTTGCCTCTTCTCATTTTTACCATACTTTCCTCTCTTCTGTTTCCGCCATTGTTGTTCTTCCTTCAAGATTTACCTTTTCAGCAGGTGTGCACTTCTTCCTATCCCTCTTTTTTCTTCGCATTTTTGTTATGTCTAGTGATGACTCCGAAGGCGAGGCTTCCTTCCGTGATCCTAAATGCGATATGCATATTAGGGTTTCCACCCTATCTGGCTATGACCTCAAGAAGATATGTAGGAAGTATCTTATCCCGGACGAGCTTCGTCCTCGCTTGCCTGACCCACTTCTTACCATGAATAACCTTCCGGATCGCTTTATTGGCATCTATGAGGATTATCTTAAACATGGAGGACTTCGTATTCCTTTTTCTACTTTCTTTCTATCCGTGATCCGTCATTTCCTCGTACATATTTCTCAACTGGTTCCTATGAGCGTTAATCGTGTTATTATGTTCGAGGTTCGTTGTCGAAGTTTGAATATATCATGTACAGTAAATTTGTTTCGTGTTTTCTATAGACTAAGTAAGCAAGGACATTGGTTTTCATTTGAAAGCCGATGGCCTCAGCGGTATGGTAAGTGTTTGACGGAAACCACCTCGAGTCTGAAGCTTTGGAAGCACAAATGGTTTCTTATTGATCGAAGGGCAATTCCTCACGCTATGCCTTGGAGAGATAGGGATACAGATGTTCGTGATGACTTTCCTACCACCTTTAATGCAAAGCATGCACAGCTGCTTGCCGATAATCCCATTTTGCTTCGTCATCCTCACAAACATTTGTTGTTTTTGGCTGGTTTATGGTTTCCTTACGAGAACCCTCCTTTCCGTCGGATCGTAGTTGATCTTGATAAAAAGGGTATTTTACATATATATTTTCCTTTACTTACCGCGGGCTCTTGTTGCTCGCTCTAAACGCTATTTCTTTTTTGCGCAGAGCTTACCATGGATGAGTTCATCAAGTTGCCATCGTTTGATAATGCTAAAGTGGGAAGGGACGAGAATGCAACCATGGCTACACCAACGTCGAGGGTTACACAACCGCTACCGCTGAACACTCTTATTCCCAATTTGACTCCTCAACAAGAAGCCGTTACTAAACCAGACCCAAAGATCTTGGTAGCCCGTCTGTGTAACGAAGGGAAGAATCCAGTGATAGCCACGACGAAAAGACCCGCTGGTGGTGAGCCTTCCGGACGTCGATCGAAGAAGAAGGCTGGTAAGGCTCAAGTCTCGTCTGACACTAAAGATACTGAAGTTCATTCAAGCCCACCTCTTAATCATTCTCATCCTTCGGGGTCCGGTGGTGAACATAGTAAAACCAGTGGTAAGGAGACAAAGACCCCCCCCTCACATCAACTTGAGTGACCATTCGTCTCCTTCTCATGATGATACTCATGACGATGATGTTACAGATGTGTTTCGGTTTCTCATGACTCAGTTTGTCCCTAAATGTTGTATTTATGTCTTTCATATTGTTGTATACTCCCTTTGTCCAGGAGACGTGCAGGGTCCTTCTCGTCGGTTTGTGGCCCCATGGCGTTTGAACGAGGATGTACGCACTGACTCCCATTATTCTGTCCGAGAGTTGCTGTTTCACCTGCCCACCCCTGCGGAACAAGCTGCGCTATCCTCCCTTTCGAATTATGATGTCTTGAGTCATGCCTATCAAACCCTTGCTCGAAGCACACTCACTGTGTCTGAACTGATGAAGAGGTATGCGACTCTTAGCCGGGAGCACTCTCGTTTATCCGCAGCTCAGCAGGGGCCTCAGGGGCATTTTGCCACCGGAAAGACAATGCTTGATCAAATGGCCTTAGCGCACAAGAAGCTTGAGGATAACTACAATGGTTGTCTCGCCCGGGAGCAGGAACACCTTGGTGTCATCGAGAGGCTAGAGAAAGAGGTTGAGGACTCTGGAGCCATAATTGCTGCAAAGGATGAGAAGATTGCTGAGCTGGAGCATCTCCTAAGTGCAAGTGCTCAAGATCACATCAAAGATTCTGACAAGATTAAAGAACTTGAGTCTGGCAACAAACACTTGACTTCCCTCCTTGCCCAAGCCGAGGTAGACAAACAGGTTCTGGTGAGGGATGGTTTCCCCATACTTGTGCATAAGCTTCTTGCTAGCTACGAGTATAGGACGTCCCTTTCTTTGGGTGCCGGTGGGATGTATAATGCAGGATTTCTCAAGCTGTGGAATTCGGACGTACACCAGAGCAAGTTGCTGCTGCCATTGCCGCCGCTGACAACCTGAACATAGAGATGGCCAAATCTTGGAAGGAGGACTTCATGGCTTTATTTTCAGCAGAGTATCCCTTCGTAGCCAAGGTGTCAGCGGCCAACAAGCTTTCTGCCATTGAGATCATGCAGCTAGTTCCGGCTGAGAAACCCACTGCTCTAATGCCGGAGAATTCTCCTATGACCGAAACTGCTGATACTACCAAGCTCTCGGCAAGTGGCCATGATGGTGATGACCAACAGGCAACGGTGAATGATGGGGGTGTTCCCTAAATTGAAGGCCCGGGATGCCGGTGTACTTTGTAATCTGTTATCTTTGAAACAATTATGGTTATTTGTAACAAATTCTTATTATTTCTGGTTTTCTGAACAAGTTCCATCCCTTACTTTATGTATGATAGTTTTATCTTTATCGTTTAATGGTTATCTTTCTTCCTTACATTGCCTATTTTTCTTTGCCATGCTTATTATGCTTGTTGGTTACCGGAGCGTATTTATAGAGCATACCTAGATACTTGTGTACTTATACATGTGTTTCATATTTATGTGAGAGACATCGGCACCGGGCCGCTTTTGATTTGTCTCCGGATTGCTATATAAGCGCATCCAACACTTGTACGTCTACATTTGTGTTTTTTTTTGTGAGACATCGGTACCGGACCGCTATTAATTTGTCTCCGGATTGCCCCTTGGGCGCATCCAAATATGTGTATTGACACTTATGCCCTTTTAGGCTTATGTGGAAGACATCGACATCGAGCCGCTTTTGATTTGTCTTCAGATTGCCCTTTGGGCGCATCCAACACTTTAAAGCGTATTTACATACCATTCGGTTAGCTAGGCCGAGGTTTATAACTACTGCAATTAAATATGCTTAACGAAAGAGTTTTCATTCATTGAAACATAACAAAGGAGTTGATACAACAAGGTTCTCATCACATAAAACATTTCTGCAAATTGGTAGCGTGCCAAGTACGCGGTATCTCCTTTCCGTCCATGGTCTCCAATTTGTGCGATCCGGTTTGGTAGGCTTCCACGACCTTGTAGGGTCCTTCCAAGTTGGGACCCAGCTTTCCGATCTTCTCCTGTCGACTGGCCATGTTGCGACGGTAGACAAAGTCTCCGACCCGGAAGGAACAAGGTCTGACACGTTTGTTATAGTACTGCTCGACCTTCTTTTTGTATTTAGCTTTTTGTATGGTCGCAGCCTCCCTCCTTTCTTGGAGTAGGTCCAAGTTTAACCTTAGCTCTTCATCATTTGTGCTTTCATCAAATAGCAAGGTTCTTACGGAAGGAATGCCTATTTTCGCCGGGATCACAGCTTCACTCCCATAGGTAAGGCTGAAAGGAGTTTCTCCATTGCTGGTCTTGAGCATGGTCCGATGGGCCCATAATACGTGAGGCAATTCGTCTACCCATCCGGTCAACCTTTTCCCCAATCTTGCCTTTAAACCATGCATGAGTGATTTGTTAGCTCTTTCAACCAGATCGTTGGCCTGTGGGTGTGCTACCACGGTGGTCATCTGCTTAACGTGCCATTTGTCACACCATTTCCCAAAGGATCCGTCTATTAACTGCTTACCATTATCCGTGACTATCACCCCCGGTAATCCGAACCTGCACACAATGTTTTCCCAGGCGAACTTCTTGACCTCCTTTCCGGTTATCTTGGCCACCGGCTTGGCTTCAATCCATTTGGTAAAGTAATCAATGGCTACTATCACAAACTTGATGTTGCCAGAATTTCCGCTGATTGGTCCCAATATATCCATTCCCCACTGGTAAAAGGGCCATGGTGATGTTATTGAAGTCAAATTTGTCTTGGGGAGCTTCGGTATGGGACCATGTATTTTGCATGAGTCGCACTTAGAGATCTCGTCCCAGGCGTCTTGGTGCATTATGGGCCAAAAATAGCCTTGACGCATTATCTTTGCAACCACTGATCTTTCTCCCGCGTGCATTCTGCAAGCTCCCTCGTGAACCTCACTGATGATATAATTTGCTTGCAATGGTCCGACGCACCTTAGCATTGGAGATAGGTATGATTTTTGAACAACACCCCCATTTTCCATGGTATATTGGGGTATTTTCATCCTTAGGTTTCTGGCCTTTTCTGGATCTTTCGGCCATATGACTTCTTCCAAGCACCTTTTGATAGGCGACATCCAACATTCTACCTCCTCTTCCACTATATCATTAACCTCCTGCACATCAATGGACCTTGCGTCCAAAGCTTCCACCAATACTTCTTTGGTAAGGTGGTTGAACGCTGTAAAACCCGTAAAAACAAGGTCATAATTTAATTCTACTTTCAATTATTCTGAAGTATTTTATAACGTTAAATATTATTATGTTTAACGGTTTAAGTTGAAACCGATATTAAATATTATATTTAATATTTTGACGAGTAACGAGGACAACTAGTGATCGCGATACCGACGGATGCCAAAAATTTTATATTTTAGTATCGATCGTTTCGATATTTAATACTCTCGACGATATACTTTTAATTACGTATCGAGTCGTTATATTATTGTTTTTCGTGTGCGTTTAAACTTTTTAGTATTTTTACGAAACCCGAGTCTCGTAAATATTTCAAAATTTACAATTTACATTTTCTACCCTTTTAAACTATTTTATTCCATTTTGGACCAAAACTATCACAAATTGGCAAAAACTACCCTAACCTTGGACTATATATAAAATTTCCACTATCTACATTTCATTTTAAAATCATTAAACAAAAACAACCACTTCCTTCCTCCCTTTTTCTTCTTTGGCCGTACACCCCAACACACCAAAACCTTCACATTTTGTTGATTTTAAGCTTGATTCTTTCAAAACTAAATCAAGACCCATCCTAGAAATTTCAAGAGGATCAATTTGGTATAAAAATTTCATACATGCATCATACTTTTTAATTTTATAAATTTTGATTATTTATATAGTTGTATGATCATCTTATTATATTGATTTTATATTGTATCCATGGATTTGTTAGTTTTTATGGTTGAAAGATTTAAATTTTTTGTAAAGATGGTCATGCATGTAGTAGTAGTAATCATCAAATGATGTTTATGCTAGTTTTTCACTAAAAACTTATTTTTAATTTTTGGGTTTTTGATTTTGATGATGATACAAGTGTTAGGATTGGGTTATGATGATATTAGGGGCTTAGGTTGATGATAAAAGTTGTTGGTTTTGATCAAAAACATGATTTTGTGGGAGATTTTGAAAGGTGATTTTCGGTAGTAGGTTTGAGGCCATTTTCGAGGGTCTTAAGTCTGCATATAGGTTGATATTATGGGATTATGTCGTAGAGAATTTCGTTAGCTTCGATTTGATATAAGGTAGGCCTTCCAACTCCAAACGAGGTGGAAGATACACTAGTTTGATTTTCGTGTACCGGGAGACGAGTGTTGACACAATCCGAAAATTGTTGTCGATATTTGGATCGAATCTCGGGGACTATAAAATGTGTTTCAAAATGATTCAAGGGCTGTTCTCAGGCTCCAAGTTTAGTATTTTGAGTCTATTTTTAGAATCAAGTGGCGGTTTTACAAATGGAGTTGTTTAGAATGGTCAAAATGGTTTCGTAAGTCAAGGTCGCTAAACTGTCCGGATTTTGTGATTCAAAGATGAGTCGGCAGGGAACTTTAGAAGTAAAATCTTTTAATGTGCTCTTGGGAGGACTTTCTACATATAGTAAGTGAGTTCTCTGAGTAGTATCATAAAAAGTTGATATGTCTAAGTATGGGAAAACGGCTTGGACATTCGGTATGTTCCGGCAGATTTTTATTAAAGACATAGAATAATAAAATGAATATATAGGAGAGTGTAATAGTATCACTTGTATCGTTTTCTCTCGATTTTGTCGTGATTTTATGAGTCGAGTTTTATATTCTTATGTATGGGTTATTTCTCGAGTCTATTATTAATGAACGCACCTCATTTGATAGGTTGCGGTTCTCGTGTTTGAAAGGCATCATCTATTGTCGGCGATCGTCTCATTACCACTATTGGCTAAGGTGAGTCTATAGCCTCGCTTTATACTAGTTATTAAATGATTTAAACCCGCGAGGGGGAATACATGTTTTTATAAACTTAGAACACAAGATTTTCATGGTATGCTTTGTCCCTCTATGAATGGACCCGTGGTTGCCTTTAAATTGCATTAAGTGATTGCCTTTGTTAAAACCTCAATTATGGACCGTTAATTAACCTATGATGGGTTAACCGCTAGTACAATTAATAGATCTATGGGGGAAGCCGCCCCGGTTCAGTTTTTGTGGACTTATCATAGAAGCTTAGGCCCGACGTCCACACTGTTTGGACATATTGTATTGAGAAGTCAGGTATACGGCAATGTACCAATAATCTGGAGGTAACCGACAATTAATAAATCTCTCGTCTTATTAGACTGATATGGGAGTGTCTAAGGGCTCGGTTCCATGAGCTTATTGCAATTTATGCTATATACAATTATCATTGTTGATGCAAATTATTATTTGATGCTTATAAGCATGCCACAAACTTATAATCTTTGCTTGTGTTCAAATTGATTTCATAAACCTATAGATTCACTCGGCATTTTTGCTGATTGTTTTACTCACATGTATTTCAGGTAAACAAGAAGTGGAAGCTTGGAGGTCACGGGGAATGAAGTTGTGCACTGCTTTTGTTGTTCAAACTCTTTGATTTATTTATCGTTCCATTTTTAAAACAAACCAATATGTTGTTTTAACTTATCTTTTGGTAACGATTACTTGGGACTACGCTACTCTGATGAATGTTTTGGGAACGATAAATCTAAAACGTCTCTTTTCGAGTCGTTCTTTATAAATTATGTGTTGTAGTATCATTGTTTAGCACCCAAAGATGTATTCCGCTGCGTGTAAATTTGGGGGTGTTAAAGATTGGTACCAGAGCCATGAGTTATAGAGAACTAGGTCTTTTTCTAAAAACCTAAACTATAACTGTCGGTTTTATTTTTCAAAGAGTCGGTGCACATGATTTCGCGTGACTTCAGGTTCAAGCTACTTCTTGGATTACCACGTTAGTATGCGTTATTACGTATACCTTATTGGCAAGTATTTATAAATAAATACTATGATCCACTTATGGATATATATTTATGTCGTTAAACTTTTCGATAAAAGTTTATCATTTATTAATGATTAACTTAAATAAATACATTGAATTTTCAAGATCTTTCTGTATTTATTTTTGAAGTATTTAAATTGCTTTTATTGCAAATTTTATATTATGACCTTACATACCTTCATCTGCGCACGTTACTTTCATTGTTTAACCCTTTGAGATATCTATAGATATCCAAATCGCTTTCCGGCTGTTTGTGCTTGGACGCCTTGAAACGTAGTCTCTATACCATTGTGTAGCTCAATGTGTCCCTGGAAAAGACTAACCGCTATTGTGTGAGTCACACATTTTGAAACATTTCCTATAATCGTGTTGAATACTATCATGGTTTTCATAATATTTTGTTGATTTTATTATCGTTTTATACGACATGCGAAGATTTAATTCGTTGACATTTATATGTATCGACTCCGAAGTGTATTGTTCACTTATATCTCGGTAACGTCATCGTCATTTTATAAATCATCGTCTAGATTATGGCGCTAGATTGGGATACGATTTTACTTCTATAAAATTGTATCATTTGTTTTTCATTAACCTTCTTGCTCCCGGAACGCAACTCGTTAATGTTCCATTCTTTTCTTGTTATGTTTTGTGTTTTTGGACAATCGTGGCACCAAGGAGATTTGCCTACTTTGCACCTTGATACTTAAATTACGAACGTCTTTCACCGTTTTGCTTCCTAAATTTCGTGTTGAATACCTTAAGCATATTGTGTCATTAATTATGCTATATTTTTTTTGATGCTCATTATGAGATTTACTTTTCATTATTGTAAAATCCACAAGACATGTGTGTATATGTATATATTTTGAGCCGTTAAGAAGTGTCGAAAAATACACTTTATGCAGAAACTGTAAGGGCAGTATAAACAGGTCAAAACTTAAAAGTAAAACCTGCGTTTTTAAAATAAAATAGTCAAACCTGCACAGAACTTGTAGGGGTATTTTGGTCATTTTACATTGGTTTTCAGGTCTTGGGTAAAACTAGAAAGTCGTCTGAAACGTTGTTTTGCATCAAAATGCTTTAGACTCTGAGTCTTGGAGATGTCGTTTATCGGGTCAATTAATCGGCTCATATTTAAAAGTTAAATCTGATAGAAAATTCAGAACATGAGTTTTAAATGTTTCTAAGCTGTTTTGATTTCATTTGAGATCGTAAAATTTTAACAAATATTATTTTACAACTAACGAATACTAGTTGCATGTGAAAATGTTTAAAAATAGAAACATTACATGATTAGCAATTACCGGATTAATGGTGTAATTTGAAAATCAATAATATACTTTCTTAAAAGCATGTTGTGTCGAGTATCTTACATAGAATACACATATAGATTGATTTACTCTTTTTATATATATATGACTCATTTGTCATTCGATGTTATTTTATATTTATTTTCTTCTAACCTTCCACTGATTTGGGTTGAGTTTTGAAGTTTGTCTTCACATTCTTCGTCGACATTCTTATCACGTGTCTCGTGGCGTTTCCGTCGAAACCTTATAACCTTTTGAAACCTTAACGACTTGTAACCATTTCATTGATTGTTTTATGAGCTATTATTTGCCACTTTCTGCAAACCTTTGGCTACTTTATACGTTGTCATAATGTCACCTTATAAATAAATCTGATATTGTTTTACGATTATTTTCACCAATTATTTTTACTTTGGTCTTAATAGTTTTCGTAACATTAAAAGTTGCTTATTGAGTATCTCACAAATTACTTGTATCCTATAAATTTATAAACTATTTTTAAATTCCATTTTACAAATGGCATGGTTTATATAAACATAAGAAACGTAATACTTCTCGACGAAACAGAGCACTGCATTGCTAGCCCTAAATTATACATGGCCTGATCACCTATGTCTAATTTAGGAGTCATGCTAGGCTGAATAGTAGTCACCTTAAAAATCTTGATGATAATCAACTTTTTACTTGTAATTATGATAAAGATAAATAAAATGAAATAAATTGAAAATAAGTTTTGAAAACCTTTATATTTAATGCAAGTAGCACAATTTTTATGCATCCGCATATGTTTTCTTACCTTTTGTTAAACGAATTACGTGATTGTAAGTACGTTTTTACTCGATGATCGTTTTCTACTTGTTACTTCATTTTGTCTTATAAGTGATTTCTTTTGACTGCTCGTCTAATTACTGACTGTTGATAAATGACTTGAAAGTCTCGATGTTTTATCCTTCCTTCTCGTCCAATTTTCTTTATGCGAATGGGTAGATCTTTGGAATGTCTCCGCACATGAATAATGAATTATCACTAGAGTGATTTCCGTATATCCGGGATGACGTCCGTCACTCTCGTTTGTCTCGAAATCCACTCTTGTGAACCGTGTTTTGACTTCTCTCTTTAAACACTAACATCGTTCATTTGATTTGTTTTAATTACAAGTGATTATTAGGAATTTTATTTTATTAAAATTTTTGTATGGATCTTATTTCCGATCGTGTAACGACCACCGCTAAGTTAACGAGCTGATATTGGTGAACCATCGACCGCACTAACAAATTTGACAACTTGTTTAATCTATTATTTCTTATCGTCTTACCATCGACGCCTTTATTTTATTATTCTCTTTAAGAATTCATACGACATTTGTTTCGTTCCGTTTTGTACCGCTAATTTCGTACTAATTGTTGACCATTATTCCCATTCGTATTCGTTTGTTATTTTGTCACATTTCGAAACCCGAATATATCCCATGTTTATTTTGAAATAATAAACACCTTTATGTATTTCTACAACGTATTATAAATTTTTTTTATAGAACTTTTATACATTTTCCAATGATTTTCAATTATCGAAATAACCATCATAAGAAAAAGGTCAAATTTATACATCATATTTTTTATAACTAAACTAATGTTTAAAATGAAATTATGCTATATCTTTTGAACTAATTGACTTATCATACTTTACTTTAAATGTAATGAAATTACTGATTTAATTTACATTCCTAATAATGATCTAATTTGGAAATTATATTTTCTAATTGTAACCATCAATACGAGTTTAATTAATAAATTCATGTCATTCTTTCAAAGTTTCTTAAGACAACCAAAATAAATTATGAAGCTATTTAACTTCTATTTTTAATATATCATCTTTATCAAGAAGGTACCTAAATTGAGTTTTAAGGTAATACCAAATCCGGGACGAATAATTGTGACAAACGTTATTTTAATATTAATATTTAATCCGTTCTTCGCTCTCATTGTTCTAGTATTGCGAATTATTATGTTTTACTGTTACGTGAGTCGAGATCCCTCGTCGATCGTCAACCTTAAATCAATTTACCACATCTTGTCCGTTATTGCGTTTATTGAATTCATTTTTATCTCGTTCTATTCCTCTTATTGAAGATCACTATTTTATTCGGAGTTTCAAATGAATCTCGAGAAGCATTGTATAAGAAGAAACGATTAGTGTCACCAGGAATTATGCGTGTACTTGTGGAATGATTGAGGACCGAATCTCTTAATGAATGGAGTTAATAAATTTGTTACAACCTCAAGGAGTATGTTGAAGCCGACACCACAAGTGGAAAGACTCTGGAGATCAAGTGGTTATTATCAAGGGTTCGTTCAAGGTTTTCTCGATGATTAACGGTGGAGATCTATACTCGATGTTTATGTTCGACCTTTTATTTTATGTACTTATATGGTGTGTGATCTAGTCAAATGATCGTAAGTTGTTAGAACTTGAGGCGGCATCATCCGATGACGTCCGATCATGTATAACACATATTATGTAATATCTTTTTGACTTTCAACGACGGCGTTTATTGAGACTTTAATGCGCGTTGGCGAAAGTTAGATGGTATCTTTGTATTATCTTTTGAGTAGTGACGAGAATGTTTTTCTTGTTAGTTCTTTTTGATGTGTGTCCATGGCTATCCGGCCGATGGATATCCTTTAACTTGCAACATTCTTTTTAACTGGACTTATCCGAAAATCCTGTCATCTATTCTTGTTATCGAATGAGCTTCGTGTGATTCATAAAATTTTCATGTGTCGAGCTTGACGGGTGACTTGTGGATAAGGATTTATTTATTCCTTTTTGGTGAGATACAACTTGACGACAAGTTGCGTTTTGTAAAAGAACCAATGGAGATCGTGGATCGAGATTCACGTGGGAACGTGAAGAATTCTTTATAAGGAATGCTGTCATCCTTCCGGGTAGTGGTCAACTCGTATATGAGGTGAGTTGAGCGCCGGGATGTCGCTCCCTTAAGGTGGTGAGGATGTAAAACCCGTAAAAACAAGGTCATAATTTAATTCTACTTTCAATTATTCTGAAGTATTTTATAACGTTAAATATTATTATGTTTAACGGTTTAAGTTGAAACCGATATTAAATATTATATTTAATATTTTGACGAGTAACGAGGACAACTAGTGATCGCGATACCGACGGATGCCAAAAATTTTATATTTTAGTATCGATCGTTTCGATATTTAATACTCTCGACGATATAGTTTTAATTACGTATCGAGTCGTTATATTATTGTTTTTCGTGTGCGTTTAAACTTTTTAGTATTTTTACGAAACCCGAGTCTCGTAAATATTTCAAAATTTACAATTTACATTTTCTACCCTTTTAAACTATTTTATTCCATTTTGGACCAAAACTATCACAAATTGGCAAAAACTACCCTAACCTTGGACTATATATAAAATTTCCACTATCTACATTTCATTTTAAAATCATTAAACAAAAACAACCACTTTCTTCCTCCCTTTTTCTTCTTTGGCCATACACCCCAACACACCAAAACCTTCACATTTTGTTGATTTTAAGCTTGATTCTTTCAAAACTAAATCAAGACCCATCCTAGAAATTTCAAGAGGATCAATTTGGTATAAAAATTTCATACATGCATCATACTTTTTAATTTTATAAATTTTGATTATTTATATAGTTGTATGATCATCTTATTATATTGATTTTATATTGTATCCATGGATTTGTTAGTTTTTGTGGTTGAAAGATTTAAATTTTTTGTAAAGATGGTCATGCATGTAGTAGTAGTAATCATCAAATGATGTTTATGCTAGTTTTTCACTAAAAACTTATTTTTAATTTTTGGGTTTTTGATTTTGATGATGATACAAGTGTTAGGATTGGGTTATGATAATATTAGGGGCTTAGGTTGATGATAAAAGTTGTTGGTTTTGATCAAAAACATGATTTTGTGGGAGATTTTGAAAGGTGATTTTGGGCAGTAGGTTTGAGGCCATTTTCGAGGGTCTTAAGTCTGCATATAGGTTGATATTATGGGATTATGTCGTAGAGAATTTCGTTAGCTTCGATTTGATATAAGGTAGGCCTTCCAACTCCAAACGAGGTGGAAGATACACTAGTTTGATTTTCGTGTACCGGGAGACGAGTGTTGACACAATCCGAAAATTGTTGTCGATATTTGGATCGAATCTCGGGGACTATAAAATGTGTTTCAAAATGATTCAAGGGCTGTTCTCAGGCTCCAAGTTTAGTATTTTGAGTCTATTTTTAGAATCAAGTGGCGGTTTTACAAATGGAGTTGTTTAGAATGGTCAAAATGGTTTCGTAAGTCAAGGTCGCTAAACTGTCCGGATTTTGTGATTCAAAGATGAGTCGGGCAGGGAACTTTAGAAGTAAAATCTTTTAATGTGCTCTTGGGAGGACTTTCTACATATAGTAAGTGAGTTCTCTGAGTAGTATCATAAAAAGTTGATATGTCTAAGTATGGGAAAACGGCTTGGACATTCGGTATGTTCCGGCAGATTTTTATTAAAGACATAGAATAATAAAATGAATATATAGGAGAGTGTAATAGTATCACTTGTATCGTTTTCTCTCGATTTTGTCGTGATTTTATGAGTCGAGTTTTATATTCTTATGTATGGGTTATTTCTCGAGTCTATTATTAATGAACGCACCTCATTTGATAGGTTGCGGTTCTCGTGTTTGAAAGGCATCATCTATTGTCGGCGATCGTCTCATTACCACTATTGGCTAAGGTGAGTCTATAGCCTCGCTTTATACTAGTTATTAAATGATTTAAACCCGCGAGGGGGAATACATGTTTTTATAAACTTAGAACACAAGATTTTTATGGTATGCTTTGTCCCTCTATGAATGGACCCGTGGTTGCCTTTAAATTGCATTAAGTGATTGCCTTTGTTAAAACCTCAATTATGGACCGTTAATTAACCTATGATGGGTTAACCGCTAGTACAATTAATAGATCTATGGGGGAAGCCGCCCCGGTTCAGTTTTTGTGGACTTATCATAGAAGCTTAGGCCCGACCTCCACACTGTTTGGACATATTGTATTGAGAAGTCAGGTATACGGCAATGTACCAATAATCTGGAGGTAACCGACAATTAATAAATCTCTCATCTTATTAGACTGATATGGGAGTGTCTAAGGGCTCGGTTCCATGAGCTTATTGCAATTTATGCTATATACAATTATCATTGTTGATGCAAATTATTATTTGATGCTTATAAGCATGCCACAAACTTATAATCTTTGCTTGTGTTCAAATTGATTTCATAAACCTATAGATTCACTCGGCTTTTTTGTTGATTGTTTTACTCACATGTATTTCAGGTAAACAAGAAGTGGAAGCTTGGAGGTCACGGGGAATGAAGTTGTGCACTGCTTTTGTTGTTCAAACTCTTTGATTTATTTATCGTTCCATTTTTAAAACAAACCAATATGTTGTTTTAACTTATCTTTTAGTAACGATTACTTGGGACTACGCTACTCTGATGAATGTTTTGGGAACGATAAATCTAAAACGTCTCTTTTCGAGTCGTTCTTTATAAATTATGTGTTGTAGTATCATTGTTTAGCACCCAAAGATGTATTCCGCTGCGTGTAAATTTGGGGGTGTTAAAACGCAACCGAAGCAAGTTTGCTTAAGACATCGGCCTTTTGGTTTTTATTCCGGAGGATGTGCCCAATGTTGAACTTTGTGAAGGTGAGAAGGCGTTCTTTGACCTTGGCCAAATACTTAGACATTCTATCATCGCTTGCTTCGAACTCTCCTTTGATTTGACAAGCAACTAGATTGGAGTCCACTTTGGCTTGTAATTCCTTCACTCCCATCTTCTCGGCCAACCGAAGTCCGGCCAGGAGAGCTTCATATTCAGCCACATTATTTGAACAGTTGAAATTAAACCTTAAAGCGTATGTGAATTCTACTCCTTCCGGATTAAATAGTACCAGAACGGCGCCAACTCCCTTACTATTGGCTGCTCCATCTGTGAATAGAACCCACTGAGCTTCCGGCTCCTCCTCCTCAGAGATCTCATAGATCATTGCAGCCTCTTGTTGATCTAGGGGAGCTTCATTCAGGAAATCTGCTAACACTTGACCTTTGATAGAATTCCGTGAAACATAGAATATTTCATATGTTCCCAATTCTACAGCGTACTTTGCCAGCCTTCCGGAGGCTTCAGACTTGCTTAATATTTGTTTCAAAGGCTGGTCTGTTATGACATGGATGTCATGAGCTTCGAAGTGTCTCCTCAACCTCCGGGATAAGTGCAACAATCCAAGGAGCAACTTTTCTAGCGGAGCGTATCTTTTCTCAGTGTCATGTAGTGTTGATACTTGCATTTTGCAATGGTTCAATTTATAAATCTCTCGGAATCCTCTCGAATTGATCTTGGTTCTAAGTGGAATGATTGTTCTTGGTTACTAAAAAGGGGAGTGATTTTCTAGTCTACTAAAAGTTTTAAATGCATTAAAATGTAAACTTAAATTTAAAAGCAATTAAATTAATAACAATTAATAGAACTTGAATTAAAATTAAAATTAAAATTAAAATATAAATATGAACTGAAGAAACAGTAAGTATAACTAAAAAATGCTCAAAAAGAAAATGATTCCGAAGTTGACCTTGATTCGGAACTTTTCACCCGGAAGTTTTCACTCGGAACCCTTGATCCGGAACTTCATTCGGAACTTCACTCGGAACCTTCACTCGGAACTTTACTCGGAAGTTGATCCGGAACTTTTAAGGAAAATTGATTCGGAACTTTCTTCGGAAGTTGATTCGGAAGTTAATCCAGAAGTTCACTCGGAACTTTCTTCGGAAGTTGATCCGGAACTTTAAACGGAACTTTGAGTCGGAAGTTTATTCGGAACTATCAATTCATTCGGAACTTTTTAAAAGAAAACTCATTCGGAACTTTTTAAAAGAAAATTCATTCGGAAGATTTTGCTCATCCGGAACTTTTAGTTCATTCAGAAGATTTTGTTCATCCGGAACTTTTAGTTCATTCGGAAGATTTAGACTGACTCGGAACTTTTTTAACATAAAATCATTCGGAACTTTAGCTGTTCATCCAGAACTTAATGTTCATCCGGAAGATTTGGTTCATCCGGAACCTGGGGAACTCAAGAACAGTAACTTACCCGAAGAACAAGGAAAACGATTTTAATCCAAAATCAAGCTAAATAATAAAAAAGGTTTTACCAAATTAACCACAAATCATCTACCAACTACAAGGATCAAATCCCAATCACAAAAACACAAATTCAACAACTTTTTAAAATCAAAACTCAACCAAACAAGAACTTAAGAACTTGAAATAAAAGATGATGATGAACAAGATGAAATGGAAAGATTAAACAAGAACTTGTATTGATGATTAATGTTGAACAAAATAAAACAAAGATTAAAATTACAAGATTTGAAAAACAAAGATCAAAATCACCAAACACCCTACTGGTGTTGGTCATACCTACGAAACAGAAAGAGAGAAAAAGATGGGGAAAAGAAAAACTAATAGACTGGATGCAAAGTGTGTGAGGGGAACCCTTTATATAGGTGTTCCCTTTGGTTGGTGAGTGGGCTTTCTCCCGTTCTTCTTGTCTTCTCGTCTTTTCAGAAAAGTTGATGTTTTCGATTCTGATTCGGGATTTGTTGTCGATTAAATTCAACTCGTCTTTTAATTTCTTCGTTTAATAGACTTGAGTTTCTTCGACTTTTGTAAATCTTCCATCTTTGGTCCTTTTCTTCGATAAATCTTTGAATAGGCCCAGTGACTTCAAATCTTTTGCATCTCTTGGACAATAGACTTCATCTTGAGTCTTTTTCTTCGATAAATCCCGTTCAATCCCATGTTTTCTCCATTATCCATCCGGTTGGATCTGAAAACACAATAAACACAAAAACAAGGCATAATTCCAAACAAATGATATTAAATACGCGTTTTGGTCTCGTTTTAGCCAGAATTAAGTGGTAAAAGGATGGGTGTTTACACACCTATCAAATCCCCTACACTTAACCATTGCCATGCCCTCATGCAATGCTTAGTGATAAAGCAAATTTACACTTTTCTCATAATCAATCAACCTTGGCCTTATTGAAATACTACTAAACAAAAATTAAAATACTAAGAGAAATTAAAACTTTAAAGTAAACAAAAGGATGGAAATAACTTGCAAAGAAACCAATGACTTACATTAGGGCTTTGGTGCTGCGAAGATTTATCACCCTCAAGTTTCACGTTCCCCAAACTAAGCTTAAAAACGAGATCATTGTTATTATAAGTTAGTAAATCAAACACTTACACACATGGCTTAATTAAATGCTTAAACTCCCTTATTCCTAGGTGTATCTCTTATATTTTATTTTTGTCTTAGAATGATCATGACGATGCATTTTTGGACTTATTTCGATAGTTTATTTAGGCTGAAAGCAAAGTAGGACGATTTGATCAATAGTTAGCTAAAGGACAAAATCTCTTAAAACTGCTTCTCGGGATATCAAAATGTTCATATCTTGGCATAACTTGGTTCACGATTTGAGACCTTTCTCGGGCCGATATTTGGCATGTACTTCATACTTCATATCTTGAGAGACGTGCTTGAGATAATGGTCTTCTAATCGTTAATAGAGTTTCTTCACTTGGAGACTTTTGAGGGGTACTCCAACTTTGTTGACCACGACTTCATGATTATTTCTTCAATCTCTATTTGGGATTTTGAGATACAACGATCCGCCTCCTTTTTGGACTTGGATCTATTTATCCTCATACCTTGTTAGGGTCTTTTCGGATAGACTTCTCCATCATCTTTATGGGAGTTGATTGCTTTTCGTCGTGAGTCTTGATCCTTCATATTGACTTTGGGAATAATGCTTTTCACATCACTTTGGATCTTTAGCAATAAAATGGAATCCTCATGCCTTGTTAGGGCCTTTTCGGACTCGCCAATCTTCGCGCCCTGCTTCATAAGTTATGCCTTGGCTATGAACTCTTATCATTACCGAGCAACTTTTAAACGATCTTGGGCTAGAAGCTAAGTAACTTTTCAAATCGTACGACCTTACTTATTGCAGATAAATTATAAGCAAGTGATGGGAGAATAGGCAAATAATTACACCAAGTGAGCTTGCGTAAGAATACCGACTTATAATTGACTCTATCATTTCTCGTCCTCCACAATTTAAAATCTCAAGTAATGAGATTCGTGGATACTTAGCCTAATAAACCAATTAAGGTCTACATGGTTAAGGATACTAGCTAGAATAAACTTGGATAAGTCTATTCGGGTTGAGTCAAAATAATCGCAACGGGCCTAATATGTCAAAGACTTCTAAACTAGCTACACCACTTTATTGATATTTTTGACTTTATTGCGGGATAAATACATATGAAAGCAACGATAAAAATTTAAAAATTACAACTAAATGGCCAAAGTTAATTAAAAATTTTGAAAAATGTTGAAAAATAAGATTTTCCGGTTAAATGAAGGCATTTTTATGGAAAAGTCCACTTAAAACTTCGATAGAAGTCCCCCCTACACTTAAGATAAACATTGTCCTCAATGTTTAAGCATGTGGGAAAAGTCTCCCCTACACTTATGACATTGTGCACGTTGGTTAACTCGAGTTAAGGAAGAGACGACTAAAGTGATCAATTTCAAATGTGAGTATAAAGAAAATTGAATCACGATAGTTGAGAGATAGAACCGGATTTCGGATAACACGGGAGCACGGTTCTTCAGAGATTCCAAGAGTGCACTAATCCCTGTAATCACATCACCACACAAAAACAAAGAACCTATAGAGGTCCCCCTACACTTAGGAGGTTAAAATATAAAAGGATAGATACTCGGGCTGCCTCCCGAGGAGCGCTTGTTTTTGATAACCGAGTCACGAGCCTGACTCGACCCAAAATTAGTTCATGGGGAACGTGGTGAGGGATGGAATCATCTCCTGAGAGGTGTCCTCACCAAATTACAACTTCACTCGTTGGCCATTCACCTTAAAATTAGGTCCATTAGGTTGAGCGAGCTCGAGAGTACCATATGGAAAAATTTGGGCAATGGTGAATGGGCCGGACCAACGAGATTTGAGCTTGCCCGAGAAGATTTTCAACCGAGAGTTAAAAAGTAAGACTTTGTCTCCAACATGGAACTCTCGGTTCTTAATCTTGGAGTCGTGAATGAGCTTAGTCCTTTCCTTATAGATCAAAGAATTTTCATAAGCCTCATCACGGAGTTCATTCAGCTCATTGAGTTGGATCTTGCGTAGGTCACCGGCTTTGGTGATATCAAAATTAGCCCACTTCAAGGCCCAGTAAGCCTTGTGCTCCAACTCAATGGGGAGGTGGCACGCTTTCCCGTACACGAGACGATATGGTGTACAACCAATCTGAGTCTTGTATGCGGTACGGAAAGCCCACAAAGCATCATCAAGTTTATCAGCCCATGAGGCACGATGCTCTCCCACGTTCCTTTCAAGAATTCGCTTTAGTCCTCGGTTGGATATTTCAGCCTGGCCATTAGTTTGTGGGTGGTAGGCTGTGGAAAGACGATGATTTACACCATACTTAGCCATGACTCTTTCGAATTGGTCATTGCAAAAATGAGTCCCACGATCACTAATAATGGCGCGAGGCACACCGAATCTAGCGAAAAGAGCTTTCAAAAAGTTACAAACCACCCTTGCGTCATTAGTGGGTAAAGCTTTGGCTTCAACCCATTTGGAAACGTAGTCAACGGCTACAAGGATGTATTTGTTTCCTTTAGAAGAAGGGAATAACCCCATAAAGTCGATACCCCAAACATCAAAGATTTCACATTCTTGAATGAAATTCTGAGGCATCTCGTCTTTATGTGTGATCGTGCCTTGTTTTTGGCAAACATCACAGCGTTTAACCATATTGTGAGCGTCACGATATATGGAGGGCCAATAAAATCCCGAGTCAAACACTTTTTTGGCGGTGTAGTTGGGACCAAAGTGACCACCGGTGGGTCCTTTGTGGCAAGCATCAAGGATTTTCAAAGCTGCCGGTCCATCAACACATCGGCGAATAATCAGGTAGGCACATTTTTTGAATAGGTAAGGGTCGTCCCAAAAGTAAGTCTTAATTTCGGTGAAGAACTTTTTCTTTTGTTGGGACGTCAACCCTTCCTTGAGAATTCCACCTGCCAAGTAGTTTGCAAAGTCCGCAAACCACGGGGTTTCATCAGAATTTGAATTTATAGACATTAAGGTCTCCAATGGAAAAGAATCATTGATTTCTTTGTTCGGATGATCCCCTTGGTAAGGATCCTCAAGTCTGCTGAGATGCTCCGCGGCAAGGTTTTCAGCTCCTTTTTTATCGCGAATTTCGATTTTAAATTCTTGGAGTAGCAAAACCCAACGAAGAAGTCTTGGTTTGGAATCTTGCTTTGTCAACAAGTACTTCAACGCAGAATGATCGGTGTAAACGATTGTGGTGGAAAGGACAAGATAGGGGCGAAATTTTTCAAAGGCATAGACAACAGCTAAAAGCTCTTTTTTGGTTGTCGTGTAATGCAATTGAGCCCCCGTCATTGTCTTGCTAGCGTAATGGATCGGTTGGAAGTGTTTGTTCACTCTTTGTCCCAGAACCGCTCCAATAGCAAAATCACTAGCATCGCACATCAACTCAAAGGGAAGCTCCCAATTAGGGGTAACCAAGACGGGTGCCTTAGTTAGCTTATCCTTAAGCGAGTTGAAGGCTTCAAGACACTCTTTGGAAAAGATAAAAGGAGTATCTTTTTTCCAAGAGGTGGGTCATCGGGCGAGCGATTTGAGAAAAATCTTTGATGAATCGACGGTAGAAGCCCGCATGACCCAGAAAACTTCTCACACCCTTCACGGTTGAAGGTGGAGGCAACTTAGCGATAACATCGACTTTAGCACGGTCTACTTCAAGACTGACTTTCGAGATCTTGTGTCCTAGCACGATGCCTTCTTTTACCATAAAATGGCATTTTTCCCAATTCAGAACTAGGCGAGTGTCTTCGCACCGCTTAAGCATACGTTCCAAATTGGCAAGGCAAGAAGAGAAGGAATCCCCGAAGACCGAGAAATCATCCATGAAGACTTCCATGGTTTGTTCAACCATGTCATGGAAGATAGCTAACATGCACCTTTGGAAAGTCCCGGGGGCATTGCATAAGCCGAAAGGCATTCTTTTGTAAGCAAATGTGCCATAGGGACAAGTGAATGTTGTCTTCTCTTGATCTTGGGGATCAATGGGTATTTGGAAATAACCCGAGAAACCATCAAGAAAGCAGTAATATTCATTACCCGCTAAACGTTCAAGCATTTGGTCCATAAAAGGTAGAGGGAAATGATCCTTTCTCGTGGCATCATTGATTTTGCGGTACTCTATACAAACTCTCCACCCAGTAACGAGACGAGTGGAAATCAACTCGTTGTGTTCATTGGGAACAACGGTTATTCCATCCTTCTTGGGCACACAATGGACTGGACTAACCCATGGTGAATCCAAAATAGGGTAAATCATAACCGCATCAAGAAGTTTGATAACCTCTGTTTTGATGACCTCATGGATTTTTGGATTCACCCTTCGTTGGCTTTGAATTGTGGGCTTAAAGTCGTCCTCCATGAGAATTTTGTATGTGTAGAAGTGAGGATCAATTCCGCGAATATCAGAAATTTTCCAAGCAATCGCCTTTTTGTGATTTTTAAGCACGGCTATGAGGCGAGATTTTTCTTCTTCCTTCAAGTCCTTCGCGATAATGACGGGCGACTTCTTCTCTTCTTCAAGAAACACGTACTCGAGATGAGGCGGCAACTCCTTAAGTTCTAAATCCGGAGGATTTTCGACGGGAGGCGTTTTCAAAGTCGGAGTATCGATAGCAATAACCATGGGAGATGGAGGAGAAGGATTGTCTTCGTTGAGAAGGTTGTCAAAGAAAGGCATGTCTTCATCCCCATCGGTGGGAGAATCATTAGTAGCTAAATTCACATCTCCCATGGTGTCTTCAAGATTGTTCCAAAACAAATCACTTTCTCCAAATAGAGACAGTGATGAATCAATAGAGGAAACGGTTTCAACATTGGGAAGAGAGGAAGTAATACTTTTGCAAGCATTTTGGAAGTGTTCTTCACAAGCCTCATCAAGAACGTCAATACAATTAACACTCTCGTTTGAATAAGGTTGTTTAGACAATTTTCCCGTGTTGAAGACGATTTTATCGTCACCCACTCTCATGATAAGCTCACCGGCTTCAACATCGATGAGAGTGCGACCGGTCCTCAGGAATGGACGAACCACGATCAAGGGAACACGAGGGTCCATCTCGTAGTCGACGACGACGAAATCGGCAGGAAAAGTGAATTTGTCGACTCCTACAAAGACGTCTTCGGCTATCCCCACTGGATAAGCAACCGTCCGGTTAGCTAATTCCAAAGTCATTTTGGTGGGGACTAGCTCAGGGAGAGATAATTGCTTCCAAACGCTTAGAGGCATAAGATTAATACTGGCACCTAGATCGGCTAGAGCCATGCAATTCTCTACTCCCGGGAAATTGCAAGGGATTAAGAAACGACCCGGATCACCAAGATTGGTTGGCAATTTCCTTAAGAGCACTGCAGAGCAATTCTCATTAAGTTGGGTGTTGGCAATATCAAGAAGTTTTTCCTTGTCGCTCAGAAGATCTTTAAACATTTTCGCGTACTTAGGCATGTGAGCGAGAGCCTCAGCGAAGGAGATATTGAAATTCAGTTGTTTAAACATTTTAAGAAAGTTAGAAACCTGAATATCGTCCTTGCTTTTGAGCTTCTCTTTCCTCAACCTAGACGGATAAGGTATATTGGAAGAAGAGGAAGGCTTTGGGAGAATAGGATCACTCACATCCTTGGGTGGAGGAGGGGTAGAAGGAAGAGGTGGAGAAATTGGGGCAGGAGAAGGATGAGGAATAGGAGCAGGTGACTCGTTCTCCTTAGTCACAACCACTGGTGGAGGTATAGGAAGCTCGGGTTCCTTGGTACCTTTGCCACTGCGAGTAGTGATTGCTTTCATCTCCCCTCTTGGATTCGCAACGGTGTTACTCGGAAGAGTACCCGAAGAAGAGGGTTGATTACCTTGGAAGAAACTAGCCATCATGTTCTTCAAGTCATTCGTTTGACTATCCAACGTGTTTCTCATGTCAGCTCTCAGATCGTTCCCTTATTTGACCAAGTCTGCTTTCAGGTTGAGCACTTCTCTCTGAAGATTTCCCACTATCACATCGTTAGTCCTCATATAAGTTTCCACTTCTTGGTGAAGAGCGGTGGGTTGGTTGGGAGGAGCATTGTATGCGGGTGGTTGGTAAGCAGGTTGCTGGTAGACTTGGTTGTTTCGTTGAGGTGGTTGTTGCTGCTTGTGAGGAGGGATGTATGGTGTACGAGGTGGTTGTTGTTGTTGAGGAGGGCGATTGAGGGTTTGTTGTTGGTTTGGGTTGTTTGGAGGAAAACCGGGTGGTGAGAGGTAGTTGTTGGAGCGGTAGCTAAGCAAATTACGGTCACCTTGAGGTCGTGCTTGATAAGCAGGTTGAGGATAGGTGCCATATGCTGCATTCACATTTTCAGAAGGGTAGTCTTGGGTGGCGGTACAAGTGGTGTAAGAGTGAGGACCCCCGCATATCTCGCATGGTTGGCTAACAGCATTGACTTGAGTGTTTTTAGCGTTGTTGCTGTTGTTGTTGTTAACGGTGTGGGTAACAAGCGATTCAAGAAGCGTAGTGATTTTGTCAAGTCGCTTGTCGCTGTCACTAGTGCTAGCACTAGCGACATTGGTCCGAACACTCTTGGTTTGCACACGAGATTTATTCTCAATGATATCCCAAGCAGCATTGGAAGTCTTAGCCAAAAGATTACCCCCCGAGGCACTGTTTAGTGAATCTTGGTCACTCATGCTTAAACCATTGTAAAAAGTATTAATTTGATGTACTTTGGTAAAACCATGTTGTGGGCATTTTCTTAAAAGATCTTTAAAACGATCCCAAGATTCACTGAACGACTCATCGTACTTTTGTTCTAAATTTATGATTTCATTCCGCAAAGCGGTAGTACGAGAGGGTGGGAAAAAGTAATTGATAAACTTGGTTTCCAAATCCGTCCACGAGAGAATACTCTGTGGCGGTTCCTTAGAAAGCCAATGCCGGGCTTGTCCCTCTAAAGAAAAGGGAAAAAGTTGTAACCGGATTACCTCTTGTGGAACACCATTGAATTTGACCGTATTGGTGAGTTGTAAGAATCTCTTGATGTGGTCATGTGGATCATCAATGGTACGCCCCAAGAATGGTTGAGCAGAGACCATCTAGATAAAGCCTGATTTTAGCTCAAAGTTGTTGGCTGTAATCGCTGGTATAACAATTGGATCAGTGTTGCCATCTACATGAGCTTGCAGCAGTTCAATCATCGGGCGATTATCCAGTAGAGGCTCATTGTTGTTGTTATTATTCATGTTGTTGAAAGGTGGGTTGTTGTTGTTATTATTATTGTTTGGAGGTGGTATGTTGTTGTTGTTTTGTACACCGGCCATGTCTAAGTTATCGAGAGGCTCGGGCTCTTGATAAGACGTGGATCGAGTGCGCATACACCTACAAAAGAACTAACAAGAGAAAAACAAAGCAAAAATATTTTTGGTTTTTTATGTTTTTTAATTTTTAGGATTTTTGAAAATTTTAATTTTTTTGTGTTTTTGAAATTTTTTATGAAAAAAGTAACGTTCACGGGGAACGGATCCCAAAATCCAAGTTCTCACAAAAAACTTTTGATCTTAACGAGAAGAGCCGGCAGCGGCGCCATTTGATACTTGCATTTTGCAATGGTTCAATTTATAAATCTCTCGGAATCCTCTCGAATTGATCTTGGTTCTAAGTGGAATGATTGTTCTTGGTTACTAAAAAGGGGAGTGATTTTCTAGTCTACTAAAAGTTTTAAATGCATTAAAATGTAAACTTAAATTTAAAAGCAATTAAATTAATAACAATTAATAGAACTTGAATTAAAATTAAAATTAAAATTAAAATATAAATATGAACTGAAGAAACAGTAAGTATAACTAAAAAAATGCTCAAAAAGAAAATGATTCGGAAGTTGACCTTGATTCGGAACTTTTCACCCGGAAGTTTTCACTCGGAACCCTTGATCCGGAACTTCGTTCGGAACTTCACTCGGAACCTTCACTCGGAACATTACTCGGAAGTTGATCCAGAACTTTTAAGGAAAATTGATTCGAAACTTTCATCGGAAGTTGATTCGGAAGTTGATCCGGAAGTTCACTCGGAACTTTCTTCGAAAGTTGATCCGGAACTTTATACGGAACTTTGAGTCGGAAGTTTATTCGGAACTATCAATTCATTCGGAACTTTTTAAAAGAAAACTCATTCGGAACTTTTTAAAAGAAAATTCATTCGGAAGATTTTGCTCATCCGGAACTTTTAGTTCATTCGGAAGATTTTGTTCATCCGGAACTTTTAGTTCATTCGGAAGATTTAGACTGACTCGGAACTTTTTTAACATAAACTCATTCGGAACTTTAGCTGTTCATCCGGAACTTAATGTTCATCCGGAAGATTTGGTTCATCCGGAACCTGGGGAATTCAAGAACAATAACTTACCCGAAGAACAAGGAAAACGATTTTAATCCAAAATCAAGCTAAATAATCAAAAAGGTTTTACCAAATTAACCACAAATCATCTACCAACTACAAGGATCAAATCTCAATCACAAAAACACAAATTCAACAACTTTTTAAAATCAAAACTCAACCAAACAAGAACTTAAGAACTTGAAATAAAAGATGATGATGAACAAGATGAAATGGAAAGATTAAACAAGAACTTGTATTGATGATTAATGTTGAACAAAATAAAACAAAGATTAAAATTACAAGATTTGAAAAACAAAGATCAAAATCACCAAACACCCTAGTGGTGTTGGTGATACCTACGAAACAGAAAGAGAGAAAAAGATGGGGAAAAGAAAAACTAAAAAACTGGATGCAAAGTGTGTGAGGGGAACCCTTTATATAGGTGTTCCCTTTGGTTGGTGAGTGGGCTTTCTCCCGTTCTTCTTGTCTTCTCGTCTTTTCAGAAAAGTTGACGTTTTCGATTCTGATTCGGGATTTGTTGTCGATTAAATTCAACTCGTCTTTTAATTTCTTCGTTTAATAGACTTGAGTTTCTTCGACTTTTGTAAATCTTCCATCTTTGGTCCTTTTCTTCGATAAATCTTTGAATAGGCCCAGTGACTTCAAATATTTTGCATCTCTTGGACAATAGACTTCATCTTGAGTCTTTTTCTTCGATAAATCCCGTGCAATCCCATGTTTTCTCCATTATCCATCAGGTTGGCTCTGAAAACACAATAAACACAAAAACAACGCATAATTCCAAACAAATGATATTAAATACGCGTTTTGGTCTTGGTTTAGCCAGAATTAAGTGGTAAAAGGATGGGTGTTTACACACCTATCAAGTGTCTTGCTCACATACCTTACTGGCATTTGCATCCCGTTTCGTTCCGCAAGAAGCACACCGCTACCTGCGTCTTTGGATGCGGCCAAATATACATACAAGACCTCTCCTTTGACGGGGGATGTTAGCAACGGAAGATCTAATATTGCCTTTTTTAGCTGCTGGAAGGCTTCTTCTGCCTTATCTGTCCACCGAAATTGCTCTTTATTTTCTTTGGTAATATTCTTCAATGTTTCGAAGAATGGCATTGACCTTTCGGCTGACCGGGACAAGAAACGATTGAGTGCTGCCAGCTTACCGCTCAAAGATTGCATCTCTTTCAAAGTCTTCGGTGATCTCATTTCTGTAATTGCTTTTTGTCTTCTTGGGGTTTGCTCTTATGCCTTCTGATGTTACCATGTATCCTAAGAACTTTCCTTCCTCGACCCCGAACGAACATTTTTTCGGATTTAGCTTCATGTTAATTCTTTTCAGATTGTCGAAAGTTTCTTGAATGTCTGCGAGCATGTCCTCCTCGGTTTTACTTTTGATCATCAAGTCATCCACGTATGCTTCCAAGTTCGTGCCAATTTGTGAGCAGAACGCTGAGTCCACCAACCTTTGATAGGTGGCGCCGGCATTCTTCAGACCGAAAGGCATTTTCGTATAACAGTACGTGCCTTCGTCGGTATAAAATGCTGTCTTCTCCTCGTCTGCTTCGTCGATTAGCACTTGGTGATATCCCTTATAGGCATCTAGGAAACACTTGAACTTGTATCCCATGACCGCTCCTATCTTCACGTATATGTCCGGTAGGGTATAATAATCCTTCGGACAGGCGGAATTGAGGTTCTTGAAATCTATGCACATTCGCCAATCACCATCCGGCTTCTTTACTAGGACAGGGTTGGAGATCCATGTCGGGTACCGGCCTTCATCAACTCTGTCACATCTCTTTTGACTGCTTGACTTTTTTCTTCTCCTAACGTCCTTCTTTTTTGTGCAATCGGAGCAGCCTCTATGTTGACATTCAGTGAGTGTTTGATAATCCTCCTTGGTACTCCCGTCATATCCGAAGGTTCCCATGCGAATACATCCGCGTTGTTTTTTAGCACGTCTATGAGCTGCAACCGACACTTCTTGGTAAACAACTTTCCGATGGTGACCAACTGTTCCGGGTATCCGGGGTTAACACAGATTTGTTCCGTCATATATCCCGCTACCCTTGCTTGCTGATTGTGCTTTTCATGAGCAATCCATTTGTCTAACTCTTTTCCCACAGCCGTTGCTTTCATTTTTTCTATTTTCTGTCCGTCCTCTATGACCCTGCATTCATATATTGCTCGTGCTTTTGTTCTCATTGTTGCAATTCCGTTAGGAGTGGGGAACTTCATGGCTGAGTGGACGGTAGAAGGCACGACTCTTAATTCCCTGATTCCGGTTCTTCCAAGTATGATATTATAAGGAGATGGTACCCTGTTCACCGTGAAGCTCATTACTATTCGTCTTGTTAAGTCATGTGCTCCGAAGGTTACTTCCAAATCAATTTTGCCGAGAGGTGTTGTTTCCTCTCTTGAGAAACTTAATACGTTTGCGTGGTCGGGTGTTAACCTCCTTCGGATCGAGGAATCTAAATTTAGAAAGCAATGTTCGAACATGACTTGCATTGTGGCTCCTTCATCCACAAATACCCTTTTCACCCAATATCCTTCCACCTCAGCCTCAAATATCAAAAGATCATCAGATGCTTCGGCATCGGAGATCGGAGGGAATGTGATGGGGGTATTCATCCAATCAAGCTCTATCTTGCATACCTCTTTCCTTTTCATTCCACTGCACTTGCCTTCCATCATGTTTATTGCCTTTCCTTTGAAATCTCCATTTCCCCTTCCCTGATTTCCTTTGTTTACCCTTCCTCGTAAATCTCTTACGAGATGGTTTAGCTTATCAGACTCTAAGACTGCTTCCAACTGTTTTCTCAACTGATGACAATCGTTGATGAGATGACCCTTTTCTTGATGGTAATCACAGTACTTATCCATGTTTTCGGGTCGGACTTTTCCCTTGGTCGGCAATGGTGGGGGAAGACACAATTGCAATTTAGTGGCTAAGATTTCTTTAGGGAATTTGGTCAGAGATTCTAAACCGACACGTTGAGTATGGGAACTTTCTTCCTTGATTTTGGTTCACTGGAGGCACATATGGGGAGAATGAGGGCTTAGATCGGTAATCATTTCTTTGGCGACCTCGGCTGCGTCCACGCGCACCGGAAGGGGCATATCTTTCTTCCCTGTTGTATTTTACATTTCCATCACCCATTTCCCCTGTTGGCAATTCCGTATTCCGGAAGGCATCCTCGGATTTTATGAAATCATCTACCCTTTGCATCATTTATGTCACCGTCATGGGCGTATCATCTATGAAATGTCGAACCAGCTCCGGGCATTTAGCCCCATTCACAAAAGCTGATATCTTCATCACTTCTGGAACCCCTTGAATATAGCTTGCCTCATCCATCCAGCGTTCTTTGAATACTACCAAGGTTTCGTGTGCTTTACGGGTGATGGTGGTAATTTCCATTGGCGTTTTGAGGCTTTTCCTTCTTAGATAAAACCTCTCCAAGAATTGATCCTTTAAATCATCCCAGTTATCTATGCTACCTCTCGGTAGCCTTTCGAACCATCCTCCGGCAGCTCCATCCAAAGTTTGCTGAAAGAATCTACACCATACTGGCATCGGCCATTCTCTAGAATTAGCTGCACCGGCAAACCGGGTGATATGATCACTGGGATCAGTTGCTCCTGAGTATAACTTGAGGGTTGCAGGCAGTATGTGCTTCGGTGAGAAGAACTGGATAATTCTTTTGGTGAAAGGAGAAGCCCTCACATCCTTGAAAGGCTTTTTCAAGTCATCTGCCGGTAAGTTGTCCTCCTTCTGGACCCTTCGTCCTTCATTTTGGTTCCTTGGTGTATCTTGTGTGTCGTCCTCAAAGACCATTCTTGTAGGTGAGATGTGCCTTTTGGAGACAGCATTGTGACGTTCTACTAGATTTTGTAACACGCTCATGCTTTCCAAGATTTTTTTTCTTAGGTTTATAGGTGTTTCAGTTTCCTTTTCGACCGTCACAGGATCGCGGTCGGGGATTTCGGGGGTGGTGACCCTCTCGAGACTCCTGCCATCTATAGCTGTTTGTGGAGATTCGAGTTTAGGGTCCCACGGATGGCGCGAATTGTTGAAGCAAATTTCTCCGGCTAGGATGCTACTAGCGAATTCACTTCGGTCACAGTGATAGTGTACAAGTCTCTTGGTCTCGAACCTGGAAACACAAGGTAGCACACGTTAGCCACGTCCCAGGTTTGACCCCGAGACCAAGCTCCGTTGTGAGAGTAAGTAACTGTCACAAGGCTGGTATCCGGTGTGGAATACCGGATGATATAGTTATATTAATAGTGAGTAGTTATTGCAGAGTAAGTAGTGTGTGTGTTAAAAGTGGGGGTATTTATACTACTTAGTAGTGCATACCTGGATGTGTGGTCACATCAGTAGACTAGGCACCAAGTCCTAGGTTACGCAAATCCCTGTAATCGATGGATTTGTTTCCCCAAGGGCGGCGGTGCTTCTCTTTACCCGTTGGGTAGACGAAGGTCCCCTGGGTAATGTTGTAGGTCGCTTTCACTTTTCCTTGGCTCTAGGCTTGGTCATTAAATGCTTCACTGACATTATATCAGTCCTATTAAATGCTGGTGGGTTTCGGTACCGTTGTGGGGAAGTGTATGTGTCCGGAGGCATTGGCTGGAGACATACGCGAACAATCACTTTTTGGAATGAGTGGTGATTTTTGATTCCATAGGATATTTTTGGTATAAAAAAAATAATTCGAACGACGTGGGCTCGCAGTCACGGCGCGGGAGCTTTGACGCCAACCCACGGAATCTTGTGCCGTTCTTCTCTTTCGCGCCATGACTCGACGCCAAGAAATGGCACGGCGGTCCCAAATGCTCTTATAAAATTTTAAACAGATTCAAACCCATCTTCAAATGATCAGATCATCACAAAATGAACTTCAAATAAAAAATATTCATTCCGTTATATGTTAGGGTTTCAAAGTCGGACAAATTGAGTAAAAATCAAATCAATGAAGGTTAGGGTTTCAAAATCAAATCAATCAAAATTAGGGCTTTTAAACGGATTGAATCAATCAAAATGGAACGTGACATAATCAAGTACGCATTGAATCAATCAAAATCAAACAGATTCACATTCTTTAATCAGTTTGAAGGTTTGTTCATCGCTAATTTACATGTTTAAAAGTTATTTGATTTGAAGGTTTCTAGTTTAATATGCATTTTGAATTAATGATGACGTTTCGTATTGTTTAATTTTATGATGTTGTTGCGGATTTGTTTAGAGGTTAGGACGGTGATAAGATTAGTTAAACAAGAGTAGCTTGAATCTAATGTAATGGAAGTTATTTAATCTATTGAAACATGATGGGTTAAGTCCATATATTACCAATATACTTTTCATCTTTTACACATTTAGGTAACCAAGTTCAAATACTACTAATATAGTCATTAAAACTTTCAATTTCATTAACATATGGGTAATATGACCGGCTGAGAGCAGGTTGCAACTCAAAAATACTGACACGTCATTTTTTTTTATCTGACATAGATATACCACCTTGTACATAACTTACATTGACCGTTGACATTATTGATACCATGATAAGTAAATTAAAAAAAAGTTACTATAATGATTTGTATTATATACAGACTAATTAACAAACTACTTGAACTTCTCAAGACACCTTTATTGATCTCATCCAAATCACCATCATCTTATTCTTAACAATCAGAATCTTGTTTAATCTTTATAATATACGTACAGTATAAACCCAGATCTGAAACTAACTCACTCCTTCGAAGGCATATTTCGGGCCCTCAATCAAAAATCAAACCCGTTAAGTTTTGATTTGAAGTGGGGTTGTTTGTTCATAAGTTTAAAAAGCTCGATGACAGGTTTGTGTGGAGGTTTTGCAGATTTGTGAATATTACCTGTACCGAACTTTAGATCTTTATTTGTGTCTGTCTATTTTCTTGTAAGATCATTGATTGAAAATGATGTTTTTATCGTGGGTTGTTGTCGAGGAATTGTTGTAATGATTGTGCCGCCGAAGTCCACTAGTGTCGCATGAAGTTTGTATCTTGTCGGAATCTGCTTGTGTAAATGTTACCGGAATCTGCTGGTGTAAATGTCACTGAAATCTGCTGGTGTTACCCGAATCTGTACGTGAACTGTTGCACCTGAAATTACGGAAATGATTCATTAAATAGAAACATAAATATAGTGTTTATTAGCATTCGAATATTCTATTTGTGGCAAAAAAAAGATGATAAGTAATGGTTCTTTTAGATCTCAATTGTTGGTTTGTTTTTTTTAATTAAAGTTGAAGTAAGTGTAAAAAGTTACAAATAATTTTTAGGTGGAATGTTATTTAGAAATAAAAAGTTCACGTGGAATATTTAAAATAAATGTTTATCAAGTTGGAAAATCAGTAGGTCATAATACTTATATTTTAATAAGTTAGCCGGTTTTAATGACTATATTGATGATATATTAAGTTGGTTACCTAGATGTGTAAAAATTAGAAAGTACATTACTAATATATGGACTTAACCCAAACATGATTAGATTATAGTTCATTCAAGCCGAACTGGAATTTGTTGTAGATTGGGAAAATGATATGAGAGAATGGCGGATTTATATAATCAAATATTTCATTTCGCTTAATAATTACTACTCCACCCGTCATGAAATTATTATCCAACAAAAAACACACAAATTAAAAAAGTTATATTTATTACAATTTAATCTTTTTTTTTATTTTTTTGACAAAATAACATTTTTACTCTTAAATAACAAACTAAATTTTTTCTTTGGATATTAGAATAATTATTAAAGCAAATGGCGCAAAGAAACATTTAACTTAAAAAGTCATTTTTAATAAAAGTATCATATTTTTTTTTCATAAAAAAGTGTTCAACATAAAACTTATGTTTTTAACAAATTTAAGTCTTTTCGTGAAATATTTAACGATAATTCATTAATTTGATATTTCGAGTCCACAACCGCTACCTGTGACGAAGCGAAGACCATAATTTTTTGAACCTTAAGATAGGAGAGATTAATTTTATTTAAGTATATTAACTAAATAAGAGTAGAAACATATTTCGATGCACCGGGTGCACTTAAAATATATTTAAGAGAAATCGATGTTTTTTTTAAAACTTAACATCAATAAAAAAAGTTATAGATGTCACGGACACTAAAAAACACCCCTCACTCCGTCCCTGGCCGCTACCAGCCTACCACCAATGTATTAAAGAAGAGTTACGTCGTTTATCAGCAAAGATTCATTACAAACGAAAAAGGGATCGTAGATTACCTTGTATTTGTATACGGTAATACAAGATATTATTAGCATGATATTTTATTATTTTACCACACGAAGAGGATGAAGCAGTATATAATGTTGCCTAACCATATACAATAGTAGATGGGAAAATGAATTGTATGCCTAAAACTTAGACCTACAATTAGACCTAAACATGTGATTGGTGGATTTAATAAACTGATTGGTAAAGAGTGGTGAGAAAGAAAATGTGTATGACATTTGGCAAAAGATGTATGGAGTAGGCATGATTTTAGGTCTAATTTGTAGGCATATATATCAATGCTCTAGTAGATGATAGTATGATACAAAATTACAAACAAGTAATGATTATCTTAGGAAGATAACTAAGTGTTCATTTTTTATTTGATTTAATAGTCACTCAAATAATAAGCTAGTTTATAGACCTTCAAAACATGTATGATGTATCTGGTTTTGTTTAGAGCACCAGGTACAATAATGTGGTATGGTAAAAAAGTGATTACATAGTTGACACATAAGTTATGACACCAAAATGCTATGGCACTAGACAATGTGGGGTAGCATAGAGCCATAGAAAAATGGTGCTATTGTAAAAGCCGCTTTAAAATTCCTCAAACATTAATTACGTACAATCACAGATTTAATTTAAACGTTACGTAAATATTTATTCATATAATAAATAACAGTGTTAATTCAAGTATTACGAAAGTATTAATTATTCAGGAAATAAATAATCCACGACAGAATATATTTACGAGGATTAATTTACGAAGACGTACGCAATATTTAAAATCCACAAATATTGATATCACGCAGTCTCAGTTTAATTAATAGCGTGACGTAATTAGTTATTCAGAAAATAATTAATATTTAGATATTCGTCCTTGAACGTTAACTTTACGCAGCTTCAGTTTTAATTAAAAATGTTACGTATGTATTTATTCAGATAATAAATAATAGTAACTATATAAGTATCGGGAAATTCTTATTTATTCAATAAATAAATAGTACATGTCGGGATTTTAAAACGAGAGCTTAATACACGAACACGTGCACGAATATTTATAACACGAAAAATTAGAAGTGTGTATGTTAAACTTGGGCTGCGTTTTTAACCAAACAAACAAGAAAGGTATTTGGGCTTGGAGCCCAGTCCACCCTAAAAAAATAACATACGGGGGTTGCCCCACTACTCTTCACGCAACAGTAACAAAAAAAAATTAGGGTTGCTTGTCCTTTGTTCATGCCGACAGATAAGACACAAAAAAGGAGTCTGCCGGCTATATTCAGACAACAAAGGGGTTCGGGATTTATTTACATCAATGGATTTGTGTGTATTCATCATTCAAACATCCTCTTACAACGGTAAACATCTTTTCATTTAAATCACACTAAATCAGGAAATCAGTTTTCTTTTAATCTAAACAAAACGAATTGATTTATGGAAATCATGAAATAATAAAAGGGGGTGTCGTCTTTCGCTGAATTCAGGCATAACCGAGACCAATTGGTCTCGGTGTGTGTTGTTGTTAGCCAGTCGTGACCCACACAGGGCGGCGTGGTGTTTGTCCATCGACCACAACCATAAAAAACCGCAAACAAGGGTAACGAAACAGCATGAGTGTTTGGGATTGCCACAGTAGGGGTGTTTGGGGTTGTCAGGGAGTGTTTGGTTTGATAGTAGTGGGAACCTGATACTTGGTTTTTGCAATGGGTTCTATATTCTCTCGATATCCTCTCGAATTGATCTCGGTTCTAAGTGGAATGATTGTTCTTGGTTACTAAGAAGGAGATTGGATTTCTAATCTACTAAGAGTTTAAATGAGCTAAAATGTAAACTTAAATTTAAAAGCAATTGTATTAATAACAGTTAATAAAACTTGAAATAAAAATATAAAATGAAGAACAGTAAATATCACTCAACTAGATTCGAAATACTCAAAAGTAAAGAAAATTTATTCGGAAGTATACCTTGATCCGGAACTATTGATCCGGAACTTTTCACCCGGAAGTTTATCCGGAAGTTTATCTGGAACTTTCACCCGGAACTTTGTTCGGAAGTTGATCCGGAAGATTTGGCTTGGAAGTTGATTCGGAACTTTCACTCGGAAGTCTTCACCCGGAACTTTGGTCGAAACTTGATTCGGAAGTTTGGTCCGGAAGTTTATCCGGAACTTCTGGAAATAAAACTGATCCGGAACTTTTTAAAACAATTTCATTCGGAACTCTAAAAACTCATTCGGAACTTTTTAACTAAAATGCTTCATGCGGAAGTTTTGTTCATTCGGAACTTTTAGTTCATCCGGAACCTTTGGTTCATCCGGAACTTTTGGTTCATCCGGAAGTTTTGGTTCATCCGGAACCTGGGAAACTCAAGAACAGTACTTTTTCAGAAAAAACAGGGAAACGCGATTTAATCCAAAATCAAGCTAAATAAGCAAAAAGGTTTTACCAAATTAACCACAAATCATCTACCAACTACAAGGATCAAATCCCAATCACAAAAACACAAATTCAACAACTTCTTAAGATCAAAACTCAACTAAATAAGAACTTGAAATAAAAAAATGATGAAGAACAAGATTAATGAAAATATTAAAGGAAAACTTGTATTAATGATTAATGTTGAACAAATAAAAGACAAGATTAAACTACAAGATTTGGAAGAACAATAATCAAAATCACCAAACACCCTAGTGGTGTTGGTGATGACTACGAACCGAAAGCGAGAAGAAGATGGAAAATGAAAAGAAAACTAAAAACTGAATGAAAAGTGTGAGGGGATCCATCTATTTATATGGCTTGTCTTTTGGTTGGTGAGTAGGCTTTCTCCCTTTCTTCTTGACTTCTCGTCTTTTCAGAAAAGTTGACATTTTCGATTCTGATTCGGGATTTGTCGTCGATTAAATTCAACTCGTCTTTTAATTTCTTCGTTTAATAGACTTGAGTTTCTTCGACTTATGTAAATCTTCCATCTTTGGTCCTTTTCTTCGATAAATCTTCAAATAGGCCCAGTGACTTCAAATCTTTTGCATCTCTTGGACAATAGACTTCGTCTTGAGTCTTTTTCTTCGATAAAACCCGTGCAATCCCATGTTTTCTCCATTATCCATCCGGTTGGCTCTGAAAACACAATAAACACAAAAACCACGCATAATTCCAAACAAATGATATTAAATACGCGTTTTGGTCTCGTTTTAGCCCGAATTAAGTGGTAAAAGGATGGGTGTTTACACACCTATCAAATCCCCTACACTTAACCATTGCCATGCCCTCATGCAATGCTTAGTGATAAAGCAATTTTACACTTTTCTCATAATTAATCAACCTTGGCCTTATTCAAATACTACTAAACAAAAATTAAAGTACTAAAAGGAATTAAAACTTTAAAGGAAACAAAAGGATAGAAAACCATTTTCACTTGAAAATAGCTACATGGAAATAACTTGCAAAGAGATCAAGGACTTACATTAGGGCTTTGGTGCTGCGAAGATTTATCACCCTCAAGTTTCACGTTCCCCAAACTAAGCTTAAAAACGAGATCATTGTTATTATAAGTTAGCAAATAAAACACTTACACACATGGCTTAATTAAATGCTTAAACTCCCTTATTCCTAGGTGTATCTCTTATATTTTATTTTTGTCTTAGAATGATCATGAAGATGCATTTTTGGACTTATTTCGATAGTTTATTTAGGCTGAAAGCAAAGTAGGACGATTTGATCAATAGTTAGCTAAAGGACAAAATCTCTTAAAACTGCTTCTCGGGATATCAAAAAGTTCATATCTTGACATAACTCGGTTCACGATTTGAGACCTTTCTCGGGCCGATATTTGGCATGTACTTCATACTTCATATCTTGAGAGACGTGCTTGAGATAATGGTCTTCTCATCGTTCATAGAGTTTCTTCACTTGGAGACTTTTGAGAGCTACTCCAACTTTGTTGACCACGACTTCATGATTATTTCTTCAATCTCTATTTAGGATTTTGAGATAAACGATCCGCCTCCTTTTCGGACTTGGATCTATTTATCCTCATACCTTGTTAGGGTCTTTTCGGATAGACTTCTCCATCATCTTTATGGGAGTTGATTGCTTTTCGTCGTGAGTCTTGATCCTTCATATTGACTTTGGGAATAATGCTTTTCACATCACTTTGGATCTTTAGCAATAAAATGGAATACTCATGCCTTGTTAGGGCCTTTTCGGACTCGCCAATCTTCGCGCCCCGCTTCATAAGTTATGCCTAGGCTATGAACTCTTATCATTACCGAGCAACTTTTAAACGATCTTGGGCTAGAAGCTAAGTAACTTTTCAAATAGTACGACCTTACTTATTGCAGATAAATTATTAGCAAGTGATGGGAGAATAGGCAAATAATTACACCAAGTGAGCTTGTGCAAGAATACCGACTTATAATTGACTCAATCATTTCTCGTCCTCCACAATTTAAAATCTCAAGTAATGAGACTCGTGGATACTTAGCCTAATAAACCAATTAAGGTCTACATGGTTAAGGATACTAGCTAGAATAAACTTGAATAAGTCTATTCGTGTTGAGTCAAAATAATCGCAACGGGCCTAATATGTCAAAGACTTCTAAACTAGCTACACCACTTTATTAATATTTTTGACTTTATTGCGGGATATATACATATGAAAGCAACGATAAAAACTTAAAAATTTCAACCAAATGGCCAAAGTTAATTAAAATTTGAAAAATGTTGAAAAAGATGATTTTCCGGTTAAATGAAGGCATTTTCATGGAAAAGTCCACTTAAAACTTCGATAGAAGTCCCCCTACACTTAAGATAAACATTGTCCTCAATGTTTAAGCATGCGGGAAAAGTCTCCCCTACACTTATGACATTGTGCACGTTGGTTAACTCGAGTTAAGGAAGAGACGACTAAAGTGATCAATTTTAAATGTGAGTATGAAGAAAATTGAATCACGATAGTTTGAGAGAGAGAACCGGATTTCAGAGAACACGAGAGCATGGTTCTTCAAAGGTGCCAAAAGTGCAATCATCCCTGTAATCACATCACCACACAAAGAAAGTAACCTATATAGGTCTCCCTACACTTAGGAGGTTAAAATGGAAAAGGATAGATACTCGGGCTGCCTCCCGAGGAGCGCTTGTTTTTGATAACCGAGTCACGAGCCTGACTCGACCCAAAATTAGTTCATGGGGAACATGGTGAGGGATGGAATCATCTCTTGAGAGATGTCCTCACCAAAGTACAATTTCAAACGTTGGCTATTCACCTTAAAGTTGGGCCCATTTGGCTGAGAAAGCTCAATGGTGCCATAGGGAAGGACATTGGCGATGGTGAATGGACCAGACCAGCGGCTCTTCAACTTGCCTGAGAAGATCTTCAACCGAGAGTTAAAGAGTAAGACTTGATCACCAACGTAGAACTCTCGGTTCTTGATTTTAGCATCGTGGATAATCTTGGTCTTCTCCTTGTAGATCAATGAGTTCTCGTAAGCTTGATTCCTCAATTCTTGTAGCTCGTTGAGTTGAATCTTGCGAAAATCACCGGCTTTGTTGATGTCGAAGTTAGCCCACTTCAAGGCCCAGTATGCCTTATGTTCCAGCTCGATAGGGAGGTGGCAAGCTTTCCCGTACACAAGACGATAGGGCGTACAGCCGATCGGGGTCTTGTAAGCAGTAAGGAAAGCCCACAGAGCATCATCTAACTTATCGGCCCACGCGGCGCGATGCTCTCCCACCGTACGCTCCAAAATTCTCTTCAATCCACGGTTGGATATTTCGGCTTGACCGTTGGTTTGAGGATGATAAGCGGTGGAAAGACGGTGATTGACACCATACTTTGCCATGACTCTTGCAAATTGATCGTTGCAAAAATGAGTCCCGCGGTCACTGATAATAGCACGAGGAACACCGAATCGAGCAAACAGTTGTTTCAAGAAATTACAAACCACCCTCGCGTCGTTAGTGGGTAAAGCTTTGGCTTCAACCCATTTGGAAACGTAGTCAACAGCGACAAGGATGTATTTGTTGCCTTTAGAAGAAGGGAATGGCCCCATAAAGTCGATGCCCCATACATCGAAGATTTCACATTCTTGTATGAAATTTTGAGGCATCTCATCTTTATGTGTAATCTTGCCTTGTTTTTGGCAAGCATCACAATGTTTAACCATCTCGTGAGCATCACGGTAAATGGTGGGCCAATAGAATCCCGAATCAAACACTTTTTTGGCAGTGTAGTTGGGACCAAAGTGACCACCAGTTGGTCCTTTGTGGCAAGCCTGGAGAATGTCCAAAGCGGCCGGTCCGTCAACACATCGGCGAATAATCAAGTCAGTGCATTGTTTGAATAGAAAACGGTCATCCCAAAAGTAAGTCTTAACATCGTTCAAGAACCTCTTTTTTTGTTGGGATGTTAACCCTTGGATGAGAACACCACCCGCTAAGTAGTTTGCAATATCGGCAAACCACGGGGTGCCATCAAGATTGAGATTCATAGACATTAAGGTCTCAAGGGGGAAAGAATCATTGATCTCTTTGTTCGGATGATCCCCTTGATATGGATCCTCAAGTCTGCTCAGATGATCCGCGGCCAGGTTTTCGGCTCCCTTCTTGTCACGAATTTCAATGTTGAATTCTTGAAGGAGTAAAACCCAGCGAAGAAGTCTTGGCTTAGAATCATGCTTTGTCATCAAGTACTTCAACGCGGAATGTTCCGTGTAAACGATTGTGGTGGAAAGGACAAGATAGGGGCGGAACTTTTCAAAAGCATAGACAACAGCTAAAAGCTCTTTTTCGGTTGTCGTGTAATGCAATTGAGCCCCCGTCATTATCTTGCTAGCATAGTGGATTGGTTGGAAGTGTTTATTCACTCTTTGGCCCAAAACCGCACCAATAGCAAAGCGCTAGCATCGCACATCAACTCGAAAGGCAGCTCCCAATTAGGGGTAACCAAGACGGGTGCCTTAGTAAGCTTATTCTTAAGCAAGTTGAAGGCTTCAAGACACTCTTTGGAAAAGATAAAAGGAGTATCTTGTTCCAAGAGGTGGGTCATCGGGCGAGCGATTTTAGAGAAATCCTGAATGAATCGACGATAGAAACCCGCATGACCTAGAAAGCTTCTCACACCCTTCACGGTTGAAGGTGGAGGTAGTTTGGCTATGACATCTACTTTAGCGCGGTCGACTTCAAGACCGGCGTTAGAGATTTTGTGTCCTAGCACAATGCCTTCTTTGACCATAAAATGGCATTTTTCCCAATTCAAAACAAGGCGAGTGTCTTCGCACTGCTGAAGCATACGTTCCAAATTGGCAAGGCAAGAAGAGAAGGAATCCCCGAAAACCGAGAAATCATCCATGAAGACTTCCATGGTCTGTTCAACCATGTCATGGAAGATAGATAACATGCACCTTTGGAAAGTCCCGGGGGCATTGCATAAGCCAAAAGGCATTCTTTTGTATGCAAATGTGCCATAGGGACAAGTGAATGTTGTCTTCTCTTGATCTTGGGGATCGATGGGTATTTGGAAATAACCCGAGAAACCATCAAGAAAGCAGTAATATTCATTACCCGCTAAACATTCAAGCATTTGGTCCATAAAAGGTAGAGGGAAATGATCCTTTCTCGTGGAATCATTGAGTTTGCGGTAGTCTATACAAACTCTCCACCCAGTAACGAGACGGGTAGGAATCAACTCGTTGTTTGCATTGGGCACAACGGTGATGCCGCATTTCTTAGGCACACAATGGACTGGACTAACCCATGGTGAATCCGAAATAGGGTAAATCATACCCGTATCAAGAAGTTTGATAACCTCTGTTTTGATGACTTCATGGATTTTTGGATTCACCCTTCGTTGGCTTTGAATTGTGGGCTTAAAGTCGTCCTCCATGAGAATTTTGTGTGTGCAGAAGTGAGGATCAATTCCGCGAATGTCGGAGATTTTCCAAGCGATAGCTCTTTTATGCTTCTTCAACACGGCGACAAGGCGAGCTTTTTCTTCTTCTTTCAGGTCCTTCACGATGATGACCGGTAACTTCTCGTTGTCTTAAAGGAAAACGTACTCAAGATGAGGAGGTAGGTACTTAAGCTCAAGAGTGGTAGGATCCTCAATAGATGGTGAAACTAACGACGGATCATCATTAGTCACCTCTTTAGGAGAAGGATGATCAAGAGCAGTAACCGTCGAAGATAGAGGAGAAAGATTGTCTTCTTTGAGAAGGTTTTCAATGAGGCGGAGATCTTCATCCCAATTGGTGGTAGAATCGTCATGGTCTAAGTTCACATCTCCCATGGTGGCTTCCAAATCTTTCCAAAGGAAATCACTTTCTCCAAATAGAGATAGTGATGAGTCAATAGAGGAAACGGTCTCAACATTGGGAAGAGAAGTAAGAATACTTTTACAAGCATCTTTGAAGTGTTCTTCACAAGCCTCATCAAGAACGTCAATACAATTAACGCTCCCGTATGAATAAGGCTGTCTAGACAACTTGCCCATGTTGAAAACGATTTTATCGTCACCCACTCTCATGATAAGCTCATCGGCTTCAACATCGATTAGAGTGCGACCGGTCCTCAGGAATGGACGACCAACGATCAATGGCACACGAGGGTCCATGTCGTAGTCAACAACGACGAAATCAGCAGGAAAAGTGAATTTGTCGACTCCTACAAAGACGTCTTCGGCTATCCCCACTGGATAAGCAACCGTACGGTTAGCTAATTCCAAAGTCATTTTGGTGGGGACTAGCTCAGGGCGAGATAATTGCTTCCAAACGCTTAAGGGCATTAAGTTGATACTGGCACCTAGATCGGCTAGGGCCATGCAATTCTCTACTCCCGGGAAGTTGCAAGGGATTAAGAAACGACCCGGATCACCAAGCTTAGTTGGCAATTTCCTTAAGAGCACTGCGGAGCAGTTCTCATTAAGTTGGGTCTGAGCAATGTCAAGAAGCTTTTCCTTATCACTTAGAAGATCTTTAAACATCTTAGCGTATTTGGGCATGTGAGCGAGAGCCTCGGCAAAGGAGATGTTAAAATTCAATTGTTTAAACATTTTGAGAAAGTTTGAAACTTTAATATCATCCTTGCTCTTTTGCTTCTCTTTCCTCAACCTTGAAGGATAAGGTATATTGGATGAAGAAGAAGGCTTTAGGGGAATAGGATCACTCACAACCACGGGTGGTGGGGAAATGGGGGTAGAAGGTGAAGGAGGCGGAGAAATTGGGGAAGTAGAAGGATGAGGAATAGGAGCAGGTGACTCGTTCTCCTTAGTCACAACCACCGGTGGAGGTATAGGAAGCTCGGGTTCCTTTGTACCTTTGCCACTGTGAGTGGTGATTGCTTTCATCTCCCCTCTTGGATTCGCAACGGTGTTACTCGGAAGAGTACCCGAAGAAGAGGTTGATTACCTTGGAAGAAACTAGCCATCATGTTCTTTAAGTCATTTGTTTGACTATCCAAGGTGTTTCGCATATCAGCTCTCAGATCGTTCCCTTGTTTGACCAAGTCTGCTTTCAAGTTGAGCACTTCCCGCTGAAGATTTCCCACGATCACATCGTTAGTCCTCATGTAGGTTTCCACTTCTTGGTGTAAAGCGGTGGGTTGGTTGGGAGGAGCATTGTATGCGGGTGGTTGATAAGCAGGTTGCTGGTAAACGTGATTGTTTCTTGGAGGTGGTTGTGGTTGTTTGTGAGGTGGTATGTATGGTGTACGAGGTTGTTGTTGTTGAGGAGGGCGATTGAGATTTTGTTGTTGGTTTGGGTTGTTTGGAGGAAAACCAGGTGGTGAGAGATAGTTGTTAGAGCGGTAGCTAAGCAAGTTGCGGTCACCTTGTGGTCGAGCTTGATAAGCGGGTTGAGGATAGGTGCCATAAGCTGCATTCACATTCTCAGAAGGGTAGTCTTGGGTGGCAGTACAAGTGGTGTAAGAGTGAGGACCCCCGCATATCTCGCATGGTTGGCTAACAGCATTGACTTGAGCGTCTTTAGCGTTTCTAGCGTTGATGTTGTTGGTGTTGCTGGCGGTTTGGGTAGCAAGCGATTCAAGAAGCGTAGTGATTTTTTCAAGTCGCTTATCGCTGTCACTAGTACTAGCACTAGCAACATTGGTCCGAACACTCTTGGTTTGCACACGAGACTTATTCTCAGTGATATCCCAAGCAACATTGGAAGTCTTAGCCAAAAGATTACCCCCTGAGGCACTGTTTAGTGAATCTTGGTCATTCATGCTTAAACCATTATAAAAAGTGTTAATTTGGTGCACTTTGGTAAAACCATGTTGTGGGCATTTTCTTAAAAGATCTTTGAAACGGTCCCAAGATTCACTAACCGATTCATCGTACTTTTGTTCAAAATTGATAATTTCATTCCGCAAAGCGGTAGTACGAGAGGGTGGGAAAAAGTAATTGATAAACTTGGTTTCCAAATCCGTCCACGAAAGAATACTCTGTGGCGGTTCCTTAGCAAGCCAATGCCGGGCTTGTCCCTCTAAAGAAAAGGGAAAAAGTTGTAGACGGATTACCTCTTGTGGAACACCATTGAATTTGACCGTGTTCGTGAGTTGCAAGAATCTCTTGATGTGGTCATGTGGATCATCAATGGTACGCCCTAAGAATGGTTGAGCAGAGACCATCTGGATAAAGCTGGATTTGAGCTCAAAATTGTTGGCTGCAATCGCTGGTATGACAATTGGATCAGTGTTGCCATCTACATGAGCTTGCAGAAGTTCAATCATCGGGCGATTATCCGGTAGAGGCTCATTGTTGTTGTTATTATTCATGTTGTTGAAAGGTGGGTTGTTGTTGTTATTATTGTTGTTTTGAGGTGGTATGTTGTTGTTGTTTTGTACACCGACCATGTCTAAGTTATCGAGAGGCTCGGGCTCTTGATAAGACGTTGATCGTGTACGCATGCACCTGCAAAAGAACTAACAAAGGAAAAACAAAGCAAAAATATTTTTGGTTTTTATATTTTTTAATTTTTAGGATTTTTTAAATTTTTTTTATTTTTTTGTGTTTTTGAAAATTTTTATGAAAAAGTAACGTTCACGGGGAAGGATCCCAAAATCCAAGTTCTCACAAAAAACTGTTGATCTTAACGAGAAGAGCCGGCAGCGGCGCCATTTGATACTTGGTTTTTGCAATGGGTTCTATATTCTCTAGATATCCTCTCGAATTGATCTCGGTTCTAAGTGGAATGATTGTTCTTGGTTACTAAGAAGGAGATTGGATTTCTAATCTACTAAGAGTTTAAATGAGCTAAAATGTAAACTTAAATTTAAAAGCAATTGTATTAATAACAGTTAATAGAACTTGAAATAAAAATATAAAATGAAGAACAGTAAATATCACTCAACTAGATTCGAAATACTCAAAAGAAAAGAAAACTGATTCGGAAGTATACCTTGATCCGGAACTATTGATCCGGAACTTTTCACCCGGAAGTTTATCCAGAAGTTTATCCGGAACTTTCACCCGGAACTTTGTTCGGAAGTTGATCCGGAAGATTTGGCTCGGAAGTTGATTCAGAACTTTCACTCGGAAGTCTTCACCCGGAACTTTGGTCGGAACTTGATTCGGAAGTTTGGTCCGGAAGTTTATCCGGAACTTCTGGAAATAAAACTGATCCGGATCTTTTTAAAACTATTTCATTCGGAACTCTAAAAACTCATTCGGAACTTTTTAACTAAAATGCTTCATGCGGAAGTTTTGTTCATTCGGAACTTTTAGTTCATCCGGAACCTTTGGTTCATCCAGAACTTTTGGTTCATCCGGAAGTTTTGGTTCATCCGAAACCTGGGAAACTCAAGAACAGTACTTTTTCAGAAAAAACAGGGAAATGCGATTTAATCCAAAATCAAGCTAAATAAGCAAAAAGGTTTTACCAAATTAACCACAAATCATCTACCAACTACAAGGATCAAATCCCAATCACAAAAACACAAATTCAACAACTTCTTAAGATCAAAACTCAACTAAATAAGAACTTAAGAACTTGAAATAAAAAAAATGATGAAGAACAAGATTAATGAAAAGATTAAAGGAAGACTTGTATTAATGATTAATGTTGAACAAATAAAAGACAAGATTAAACTACAAGATTTGGAAGAACAATAATCAAAATCACCAAACACCCTAGTGGTGTTGGTGATGACTACGAACCGAAAGCGAGAAGAAGATGGAAAATGAAAAGAAAACTAAAAACTGAATGAAAAGTGTGAGGGGATCCATCTATTTATATGGCTTGTCTTTTGGTTGGTGAGTGGGCTTTCTCCCTTTCTTCTTGACTTCTCGTCTTTTCAGAAAAGTTGACGTTTTCGATTATGATTCGAGATTTGTCGTCGATTAAATTCAACTCGTCTTTTAATTTCTTCGTTTAATAGACTTGAGTTTCTTAGACTTATGTAAATCTTCCATCTTTGGTCCTTTTCTTCGATAAATCTTCAAATAGGCCCAGTGACTTCAAATCTTTTGCATCTCTTGGACAATAGACTTCGTCTTGAGTCTTTTTCTTCGATAAAACCCGTGCAATCCCATGTTTTCTCCATTATCCATCCGGTTGGCTCTGAAAACACAATAAAAACAAAAACCACCCATAATTCCAAACAAATGATATTAAATACGCGTTTTGGTCTCGTTTTAGCCAGAATCAAGTGGTAAAAGGATGGGTGTTTACACACCTATCAGAACCACTGCATGGGCAGTGGGAATATCATAACTAACAGTGGGAACTTAAAGAGAAACTGTGGGAACTCAAGGAGCAGTAGTGGATGCTGCTTGGTGACGTCAGTAGGGGGTCCATGTAGTGGGCTCGGTTTCGTTAACCCGAGACATGGGTGTCTCGGGGAAGATTTTAGCACGGGTTTCGGGGTCACGGAAAATAAATAATACGGGGTTTATGTTAACTTTGGTTAAATCATTTTTGTAAAAGTAGTTTTATGAATAAATTAATTAAGTGGTTTTATCTTATTAATTTAATTAGTAAAATTAAATTGATTTTTATTTTATCTGGTTAACCACTTAAAAACATGGGATTTATTATGATTTAATTTTCAAGAAAACTAACTTGAAAACGGTTATATTTTAAGAAACTTTCTACATTCAGGAAACTTTCTATTTATGGCAGGTTACTATTTATAGTAATAATATAATACCCGAAATACGGTATAGTACCATAATCAGAATACAATATAATATACGGTAGTCAGAAGTACGAGACATACACTAATAATTAATGTTATCGAACAGTCAGAACTTATCAGATTATATACAATGAGTATCACAAGAGTAAAATAAATTTAAATTAAGAACAGATAAAAATCAGTAACAGTAAACAGGAATCAGACAACTCATCTCAGCGTCCTTTATATATGTAGTATCCGTGAAGTCGGAGTAGATTCTTCAGCTTTCATTCATATTTCATTATAGGACACGAGGTACGGATTTTCCGTCCTTCAGTAAGGACTTCCTTTCTATGCATGATTAGGATTCCCCGTCTGCAGCAAAATGTTTTCCCCCAGTATATGTTCTAAATTTTATCAGTATTCATCTTAATAACTAAGTTAAATTGCATGAGCTTTATATACAAGCATGATCAGTTATGTACTAGTTACGGAGGTACTGTAACCATGACTCTTGGGGCACCGGTGTCATGACTCCTCTACGGGGGAGTGGTTTCTCGCAGCGTCCCATTTATTTCAGCTTGGCCATTTATCCATATTATCAGCAGGCGTATGGATGCATCCTAGGTTATCAGTTTACAGCTTATCAGGTGAATGTGGTATGTGCTCTACATCCTTCACATTGGAGTTGATCCCTCCACCCAGCACATTATTTAGAGGTCACCCCTCTACAACATGACGAGGTCACCCCTCCATGTATTCATGCAGACGTTGTTACAACACATGACCTATATAAGCTCTTGGAAATTAAAATACAATAAATGCATGTTTTGAGATTTAACAAATAATAATTCAGCTTTACTATTTATAATCAGACATTTCAGATACAAACACAGTTTTCCGTTGCTCTTAATATGTCAGTCTTTACAGCTTTAGTATTTTATTATCTGTTTCATTTCAGTATTTCTTATCATGCTATTATATCCGTTCATTGAGCGTTATGCTCAGCCGTAGTTCCTTTTATGTTCTAACGGCAGGTACACCAGGACGCTCTTAGGATTCCGAGAGTATGTGCATTTGGATTGAAGCTATCCAGACTTCTTACTTAGTGCACTTCATATATTACTTTGCCTATTTGGACATTATTTAGTCCTTCCTTTCAGTATTTACTTTTCATGTTTTGAGCTTATGTTTAGGATTACCGATGTTTGATTCTGGTATTTCCTTTATGGTCAGTTAATGTTTTAGGACATTTACCTTATATGCTTTGATGACACGCCATAAATACACGTAACGGTCCACTTATCCAAGTGGGGTGTTACAATTATGTTATCAGAGAGAAATGTTCGACCTATAGGCTCTAAAACTTGACTTGTGACTAGTAGGTAGTCACCAGGAACTTCTTAAATTTTGGCGTTGTTATCTTTCATAATTCTCATGCAATTATCAGTCAGTTTTTGACTAAGTAAAAGGGTGGTACAGGACTGGCCATATTTAGTCGCATGTGCTTCTTTGCGAATTTTTCGTTTTGGTGAACCGACCCATAGGCGTTTACCCTTACTCATGTCAGATTCATGTTTTCAATCGAATATTACTTAGTGAACCAGCCATAGATGTTCACCATTGTTCAGATCAAATTTCATGTTTTCAAACGATAGTTGTTTTGTGAACCGACCCAAAATCGTTCACCTTTGTTCATATCACAATGTTTCACATAAGTTTGACTAGTATGGATTAGATAACAGCTATCCACATTTAGTCCCAGATTGAAATTTCTATACATGAAAGTTCTCATAAAATTTTGACAAGTATGGATCGGCCAGAATCGCCCATACTTCGTCACATGCTTTCTACTTGAATTATGTGGATCGAACCATAGTCAGTTGAGGTTAAACCCAGTTGGTTATACTTTTATTTACTTTGTAACAATCAAGTTTTCATGCCCACACGTGGATGTCGTTTCCATGCTGATTAAGTTCATGTCTCCTTCTGAGGATTTCTTTTCCAGCAAAGTGATGATGTTTTCATGTTAAGATATAGAAGGATTACAGTAAAATCCTATTTTCATAATAAATCTTTTTTGGTCTTCATTAGTCATGTCTTCATGTTGACCATTGTTGAAATTATGTTTAATCTTATTCGTGAACCTCTATACAACCAGCATTAAGTCTACGCAGGAATTACCAGGCTATCATGTTACTCATTTCAGTTCAGTTTATTACCGTTTAAATCAAGTTATTTCTTTGATCATGTCAGACAATTGACACCAATATCGATCATCCCATAAAATTTCCACTAGTGCCATGTACAGTATTCCACATGTACCTCATGTACAGTATCTCAGTTATACTTCATGTACAGTATTTCATGTGTACTCCACGAATAGTGTCTCAGATATGCTCCATGTGTAGTAATCACTTGGTACTTCATGTATAGTAGTCCAGGTGTACTCCATGGATATTGTTAATCGATCCTCAATTATCTCAGGCGTTTCCATTTGTCGATATTCCACCAGATGCTGATGATGCTCGTGAGTTGAAAATTTTACCAGATACTGATGTTGCTAACACTTTGAAGAACTCACAAACGATGATGCTGCTGATACTTTGGAGATTTCTCAAGATGCTGATGTTGTTTATACTATGAAGACTTTGTAGAATAAGGAGGGAAACTATAAATTTGAAATTTCTGACAAGAATAAACTTCAATCATCAGACACTACCATTCTATTCCATGCTTTTACCTTCTCAGCTAGATGTTACACTTCACTCAGCAAACCTTCATTCAGAAGAGTGGGAATCGGTACCCAGCCGTCCACTCAGCAGAATAGTTACAGGAATTCCAGTTGTAATAATTACCGTCGTGAAACTGACAGACAAAGCGGTAGTGACAACCACCATGCTTTTATTTATCAGTCAGTAGCCATTGGAACTCCGGAACGGAAGTGACCAGAAATACAGAGGTCAGCAGTCTAACCGGTCTGCCAACCCTAGCAGTTACCAGGAATTCTTAATATTATTCAAACTCACCCATTAAAAATACATGTTCAGACAACAGTCAAGACACAGGTCTCAAGTATCATTTCGGAAGACGCTTGTCAGGACACCAGTCATGATGCACGCCGTACGAATATCTTCTCAAAGTACGAGTCAGAAATCATAACTCTGTATGTTTTCTAGAACAGACCCTCAGTAATTCAGGGTACCCTCCAAAAGGGGTATACCGTTCTATTATGCCACGCATAAATCAGGCCATTAAAAATTCAGTTACACCACAGGAGTATTGTCCAGATTAGACACGCAGTTTTCATTCTGTGAGGTTACAGACGAACCCATTCAGTGAAAGTCGCCACGTTACTCCACGTATTCCTATCTCAGCTTTATGTAAATCAGGTATTTACCTACCTCCCAGCCGAAAAGACTCCACAGTATCACCCATATTTATCAAAGTTTTCTTTTCAGTTAACGACGTGATCCGTCTTACTAAATCCTAAATATAGTCATTATGTTTTCTGCCCGAAAAATCAGTATAAGTTGTTTATGCCTTACAAGTGTGTGACCTATCAACCCATAGCTACGAAGACTTTCTAGCCACCAGTTATAATCCACTTCTGAAGTTCTTTAAATTATGATCAACAGATTTTTTTCAGCATTTCCAGACGTAATTCCAGAAGGTGTTCCAGAAATTCCTTCCTAACCACGAGACAGAATTTAACATCAAGCTTGTCTCAAGAACATAACCTGTTTTCAAAACTCTTTATTCCAGGGCTTCAGCTAAGTTAAAAGAGTTGCAGCAATTACTGCAAGAGTTACCGGAACGAGGCTTTATTCACCTAGCGCACCACAGGAGGTGTACCGTTTAAGAAGGCCGGTAACATGAGATCATATATCGATCACCAAAAATTTACAAGATCGTCATTCATAAACAATACTCATTCCACGAATAGAAGGTTACCTGACCTGCTACGATGTCTTAAATATTTTCCAGAACAATTCACGACCATGCCTCCAGCAGTGGTAAGAGAAGTACATGATATTTTTCAGATTGTTGTTGAACACGTTATAGTCTCTCTAAAATTTTGACCTATACGTCTGAACTCCCTAATGCCCCAACTATAGTATGAAATTTATGAATAAATTTTTATTTTATTTTATGACTTCACAGACAAAATTGTCAGTATGTTCTTTGATAACATCTTGGTCTCCTAAATTCTAGAAAAGAACATGAGAATCATCTTTTCACGATCCTGTAGATTTTCTGATAGGAGAAAATTATATACGCATCTTTCCAGATGTGAGTTCCAGATGAACAAGGTGGCATTTCTGAACCACCCTATTTCAGCAGAAATAAATTTCAGACAGTCTTGCGAAGATGAAGGCCATCACCAGATGGTCAAGATAGACGCCTGTGACTAAAGTACAAAACTTTCTAGAACTCATTTGACTGATACCGCAGAATTTGCGAACAGTTCCCACGATTAGCTTTCTATGGCTAAGCTTACGCATAAAGGAGAGGACCTACACTAGAATTTTGTGTCACATAAGATCCTACGCTAGGAGAGATCTATCTTACCCAGACTCAAAATTCTTTCATGACTATTCACCCAGATTCCACCAGAATGTACCATAATCCTAGGCAGAATATTGATAGAAGCATTATAACACAATTGATGCAGCTATGTTCATATCTAGATGCCTGACATACCTCAGGTTCAAGATAGGACACCGACATGCTAATGAGTTATTACAACCATTAGAAATTTCTGAAAAAAATGAGATAAAATTCCATGGAGGTTATTGTCAATTATCACAGACTCAGGCGAAGCATGATGCTATCTAAGTCGTTGTTAACCAGTTAACCCATCCTACACGTCTTCTTTTATCCGAAATGATTACGTAGTAACAAATCTGCTGGAAATTCAGCAATAGATCGTATGATTCCAAGGTTTTCCATCAACAATCTTGTCAGAGGGAAATTAGCGTTCGTGAATCGCGCTCACGTTCATGTTCACGATCACGTGTACGTTCACATTTATTTTCACTTTCACGTTTACGTTTACGTCTCATTCGCAGTATAATGTTGTTTTAGTTACTGTTTTGTGCTATCTCATGATTTAAGATCACGTTAGCGTTCATAACGTTGTTCACGTTCAAGTTCGTGTGTCATTTCGCGACACACGTTACACAGTTTATTACCGAATACGGTTGTAGAAAGCTTGAGAAACCAGACTCAAGTTTAGGACAACTATTCCATAACTAGGCAGACGTTTCACATCTCAGGCCGTATCATTTGGCATTCCTTCCTCAGTCAGCATACGTTCATGATATGTTCTGGTATCACGTCCATAGTATGCTTAACATATCACATTCATGATATATTTCATGTACAACATTCCTTTTATGACCACGAACCACGTTCACAATTGCTCATTTAGCACGTTTACAATTGTTCACGTAGTTCATCCCTTTATACTTTCAACAGCCTGCCCAGAAATATAAATGTTATCTCTTCAGGATAATTGTACGTACCTTTTCAGGCTATGGCTTTTTCATTCTATCATATTTAGAAAATCCATCTTAGGTATGGAACCAGAAACTATTTCAGCATTCATCAGGACAGGGTCATCAGGACCAAGGTTTTCATTGTGTTTAGACCTTTGAAGGAGTCTTTTCGAGCGGGAAGCCACTCGGAACGGAGGAGACCTTCCGGACCTCTCATCTTTTTCCTTCAATAATTCAGTTAAGTTCTTCCAGACATGTTACGTTCCATGTTCTCTTCAGCCATGTCACGTTCCATGTTTACTGCAGTCATCTCACGTTATACCCTTTCAGCAACTATATGTTCTAAATCAAAGACGAAAGCTCTTTCAGCTTATATGTCTTTCAGCTTTCATGTCCTTTTAGTCTATGCGTCTTTCAACTTATATAACTTCATCAGCTTAACTTACCTTTAATTCGAGGACGAATTTTCTTTTTAGGGAGGGAGAATTGTAAAACCACAGCATTATCGTGTCTCTATTTCGAGGACAAATTATTTTTTTTAGAGGGCAAGAGTTGTAAAACCCACTTTAAAAGTCCTCGAACATTAATTACGTACAATCACAGATTTAATTTAAACGTTACGTAATTATTTATTCAGATAATAAATAACAGTGTTAATTCAAGTATTACGCAAATATTAATTATTCAAGAAATAAATAATCTACGACCGAATATATTTACGAGGATTAATTTACGAACACGTACGCAATGTTTAAAATCCTCAAATATTGATATCACGCAGTCTTAGTTTAACTAATAGCGTGACGTAATTAATTATCAGAAAATAATTAATATTTAGATATTCGTCCTTGAACGTTCACTTTACGCAGCCTCAGTTTTAATTAAAAACGTTACGCTTATATTTATTCAGATAATAAATAATAGTAACTATATAAGTATCGAGAAATTCTTATTTATTCAATAAATAAATAGTACATGTCGGGATTTTAGAACGAGAGCTTAATACACGAACACGTGAACGAATATTTATAACACGAAAAATTAGAAGTGTGTATGTTAAACTTGGGTTGTGTTTTTAACCAAACAAACTAGAAAGGTATTTGGGCTTGGAGCCCAGTCCACCCTAAAAAAATAACATACGAGGGTTGCCCCACTACTCTTCACACAACAGTAACAAAAAATAGGGTTGCTTGTCCTTTGTTCCTGCCGACAGATAAGACAAAAAAAGGAGGCCGCCGGCTATATTTAGACAACAAAGGGGTTCGGGATTTATTTGTATCAATGGATTCGTGTGTATTCATCATTCAATCCATTTTACAGCGGTAAACATCTTTTCATTTAAATCATACTAAATCACTAAACCATTTTTCTTTTAATCTAAACAAACGAATTGATTTATGGAAATCATGAAATAATTAAAGGGGGTGTCGTGTTTTGGTGAATTCAGGCAGAACCGAGACCAATTGGTCTCGATGTGTGTTTTTGCTAGCCAGCCGTGACCCACACAGGGCGGCGTGGTGTTTGTCCATCGACCACAACCATCAAAAACCCCAAACAATGGTAACGAAACAGCAGGAGTGTTTGGGATTGTCACAGCAGGGAGTGTTTGGTTTGATAGCAGTGGGAACCACTGCATGGGCAGTGGGAATATCATAACTAACAGTGGGAACTTAAAGAGAAACAGTGGGAACTCAAGGAGCAGTCGTGGCTGCTGCTTGGTGACGTCAGCAGGGGGTCCACGTAGTGGGCTCGGTTTGGTTAACCTGAGACATGGGTGTCTAGGGGAAGATTTTAGCACGGGTTTCGGGGTCACGGAAAATAAATAATACGGGGTTTATGTTAATTTTGGTTAAATCATTTTTTGTAAAAGTAGTTTTATGAATAAATTAATTAAGTGGTTTTATCTTATTAATTTAATTAGTAAAATTAAATTGATTTTTATTTTATCCGGTTAACCACTTAAAAACATGGGATTTATTATGATATAATTTTCAAGAAAAACTAATTTGAAACCGTTATATTTTAAGAAACTTTCTAAATTCAGGAAACTTTATTTTTATGTCAGGTTACTATTTATAGTAATAATATAATACCAGAAATACGGTATAGTACCATAATCAGAATACAGTATAATATACGGTAGTCAGAAGTAGGAGATATACACTAATAAGTAATGTTATCAAACAGTCAGAACTTATCAGATTATATACAAACAGTATCACAAGAGTAAAATAAATTTAAACTAAGAATAGATAAAAATCAGTAACAGTAAACAGTAATCAGACAACTCATCTCAGCGTCCTTTATCTATGTAGTATCTGTGAAGTCAGAGTAGATTCTTCAGCTTTCATTCATATTTCATTATAGGACACGAGGTACGGATTTTACGTCCTTCAATAAGGACTTCCTTTCTATGCATGATTAGGATTCCCCGTCTGCAGCCAAATGTATTCCCCAGTATATGTTCTAAATTTTATCAGTAATCATCTTAATAACTAAGTTAAATTGCCTGAGCTTTATATACAAGCATGATCAGTTATGTACTAGTTACGGAGGTACCGTAACCATGACACTTGAGGCACCGGTGTCATGACTCCTCTACGGGGGAGTGATTTCTCGCAGCGTCCCATTTATTTCAGCTTAGCCATTTATCAGTATTTTCAGCGGGGTGTATGGATGCATCCACGGTTATCAGTTTACAGCTTATCAGGTGAATGTGGTGTGTGCTCTACATCCTTCACATTGGAGTTGATCCCTCCACCCAGCACATTATTTATAGGTCACCCCTCTACAGCATGACGAGGTCACCCATCCATGTATTCATGCAGACGTTGTTACAACACATGACCTAGATAAGCTCTTGGCAATTAAAATATAGTAAATGCATGTTTTCAGATTTAACAAATAATAATTCAACTTTATTATTTATAATCAAACATTTCAGATACATACACAGTTTTCCGTTGCTCGTAATATGTCAGTCTTTACAACTTCAATATTTTGTTATCTGCTTCATTTCAGTATTTCTTATCATGCTCTTATATCCGTTCACTGAACGTTATGCTCAGTCGTAGTTCCTTTCATGTTCTAATGGCAGGTACACCAGGACGCTCTTAGGATTCTGAGAGTATGTGCATTTGGATGAAAGCGATCCATACTTCTTGGTTAGTGCACTTCATATATTACTTTGCCTGTTTGGACATTGTTTATTCCTTCCTTTCAGTATTTACTTTTCATGTTTTGAGCTTATGTTTGGGATTACCGATGTTTGATTCCGGTGTTTCCTTTATGGTCATTTAATGTTTTAGGACATTTACCTTATATGCTTTGATGACACGCCATTAATACACGTAACGGTCCACTTATCCAAGTGGGGGTGTTACAGCCATAACCTTCTTTTTTAAAAAAACTTAAATAAAATATATACTTAAATAAAAACACATTCTATTCATAAAAACAAAACATTACACGATGAAAAAAAGTCCATAAAAAACATTACACGGAATTATTAAAAACATTACACGCAAATTAAAAACATTACATGCATCACCATAGAGGTTGTTTAGATGTGCCACAAGGTCATCCCGAAGCTCATGGTGCACACCTCGGTCTCGTATTTCTTTAGATTTCCTCTCATTAATTGCACATCGTTCAATCCAAGTTGGAACCATGTTCACTTCTGGATTAACGAATACATCCTTCAAATTAAGTGAATACTTTTCATCAACTACTATCATGTTATGCAATATTATGCAACAATACATGATTCTTCGCAACCATTTTATTTCATAAGCATGTGCTGGTTGTCGTATGACACCCCCAACGACCTTGTAATACACTGAAAACTCGTTCAATATCTTTTCGAGCCCCTTCTTGAACCCTTTTTAACCCCAATGTTTCTTCATCACTAACAACCGAAAAGGTTTTGACAAACTTAGCCAATTCATAACAAATACCGTCGGCTAAGTAATATCCTTTACGGTATTCATAACCGTTTACCTCAAACAAACATGGTGGAGCGGTATTTGTAAGTTCTTCATTAAATAACGGGTACACATTAAGATCATTATTAGCTCCTGGAACGCCAACATATATATGCCAAAACTGTAACTGTTGATCTGCAACAGCTTTTAACATAATAGTATGGTGTTTATGATCACTTCTTTTGAAATGAGCCTACACAGCCTTTGGACAGTTTTTCCAATCTCAATGCATACATTGTCACCAAAATAGTCTTCGAGTAAACGTTGACTTGCCACTTCTCTTTGACGAGGTATGTATCTACGCGAGTGTTTCGTACCCGCACCCGATCCCGATCCCTCAGTTTGTTCGTTACACAAAGCCACGTATTTTTCATAATCTTGGTACCTTTGAACATATCTTTCAGCATCGTGTTGGAAGTAAACATCATAAAGATCGTAAGTGTTTGGAGTGTTTGGATCCATAATTTTTTTGTACGAAAATTATAAATTTTTTGTGAAAGAGATAGTAAAATGAAAGTGATATATAAAAATGGGATGTTATAGAGGTTTTATAGAGATTTATGTTAGATGATAGAAAATCCCGTAGGTATGTGTTTATTCATAGCTTATCTATGATGAAAACACGAAAGCCGGACTAGAGATAAACAATTGACGTATATAAAAAACGTTGCCATAATAGTAGAAAATAGAAAACAAAACTTGGACGTTGATAGAATAGTAGAAAACAGAAAACACAACCTTTTTTTAAGGATAGTAGGGTATCTTTTGTTTGTCCCTTACTTTAAGCTTGTTCTTGTCCAAAAGAATTGCTATAATATCATCATCACAAAACGATTGAGATCTGCTCCGTCGTTGTACCAGAAATACTTTCGTAATGAAGCACGAATGAAAGAATTATAGATAATGATGGTGATAGTTGATGGCCAGGATGATTATGAGTGAATCACAGTTGAACAGTTATGTGTGATTATTATGGTGCGAAATGGTTGTTGAAGGAGGTGAATGATGGTGGTTGGAGGTAAATGGATCTGCTGTCATATGATGACAAACGCGCTAGTGATAATTTTTTTATTTTTTTTGAATCTGGACTAAAAGATGATACGTTTGTCTATGATGAAAAACATGGAAAATGGATCATGAATAAGGTACTCATTTGTTTATGATTACAAATGGAGAGGAGATTTGATGAGGTATTAGAGTAGGGGCTCATGGTGGCCAACGGTTTTGATAATAGATTGGTGAGATTTGGTTTTGAGAAGTGGCTCATGGCGGCTGGCGTTAGGATAATGGAGATGAGAGTTTTGACAGGGTGGTAGAGAGACAATAAGGAAGCGGCTCATGGTGGCCGACTAAATCCACATGTGCTAATGAGGAAGCAGCTCTGATACCATGTTAGGTGATAGAAAACCTTGTGGGTATTATGTGTTTATTCATAGCTTATTTATAATGATAAGAAAACCCTAATCATAAACCTTAATGGGCTCATAACCCACAAATCGGGCTTGGCCTAACTATATCAACTAATAATTAAAGGGTTAAAATTTGAAAAAGTGGGTATTTTTGAAAAATATATCCGTTACATATGAATGTCCAACGGCTAGTTTAATTTTAAACAAAAAAATGGCAAAACGCGAGAGTTCGTTGGCTGGGGAGTACGACGCAAGCTTGTATAGTGCCAAGCTTGGTGCAACGCGACCCTCTATCCAACCGTACCCTTGGCTCTTACACATATTATGATTAATACATTACCATGATGTATAACAAAAATACATTTAGATTGCATAGATATTTGTTCTTTCCTAAGAGAACCGACATCTTTCCAATCAATACATACCCTGTTTCATTCTCTTAATCTCATACTTATCTCTGTTATACAACTGTAATCGTTCCTTTATTTTAACATTGTTTATATATACAGGTTAACAAAGGGATTAAAGCTCTAATTTAAAAGAATGGGACGTTCCCGCTAACTTTCGTTAAATTTTAAAGGACGATTCTTGAATATTTAACGAAAATACTCAAATTGGCTAAAATATAAGTTTGCCTTTTTATGCAAGAAAAAAAGTATGATACCTTGATTGGAAATATCATATAAGTTAGATACGTTTTTGTGCCATTTGTCCTAATTTCTAACAAAAGTAATACATTAAACTTGATTAAATCTTTTTATCAACTTTTAAGTGTGGATAATTAAATTGGATCACACTAAAAAAGAAAGATTGATAATAAAAATGAGACCGAGGTAGTATTATAAGAGCACTGGTTGTCAGTAATAAAGTTTGGAAAACAAAATTCTGGTGCGGAAAGAAAACGCAGACTTATAACGAGATAAAGGCACACGTTACCCCGATTTTTTGTATTTGTGTATTTTTATATTTACGTGTTTTGTAGCAAGAAATGAAGTAAAAGAAATAGAATTGTGACATTTTCCTTGTTTGGTAGACTTGGGCAATTGTGGGCGGAAAAAATTGTCTTCTCAAATTTTTTTTTTTCTTATTTCTCAGATAAAGTCTGTTGTTACTGGACACTATCAAAATATATATTAAAAACGCCCTGCTACTTTGAGGGAGTTAAACATATGATATGTTAATTTGAAAATTTGTTTATGAACTAAAATAATTCTACCTCCGTCCCATAATTATTGTCCACTTTTGACTTTTTAATTCTTTCTTCGTTAACTTTGACTTTAAATAATTTTGTTTGTGTTATATAACATTTGATGAAAGTTATATAAATGAAAAATACATTTAAAACTCTATCCATTCATGTATTATGCATCAAATATTAAATAACACAAACAAAAACATTTATGGTCAAAGTTGACGAAAAAAGACTTAAAAAGGCAAACATGGATAATAATTATTGGACGGAGATAGTATATGTTAATATAAATTGTTGATACAAAAGTTGGATGGACCGAGCTTGACCCAAATTAGGCTTAATTCGGGGTCTTGTGGACTCCGGCTCTTGCACCAAGTGAAACTTATTTTGAGGACCCTGCGCACTAAACAGACACCGTTAGGCTTACCGTGGGTTTGTAGACCACGATTAGACTCTGGCGTGAGAGTAAGTAATCGATTTGATTATATAGTGTTTAGGGTATTGTTTGTATCGTACCTTTGTGGAACCTATGGGTTTCCTTTTATACCCGAGAGAGTCCTGGCTGGGCTCTCCTACTCTTGCGACCAAAGAAAGAGATAATGACCAAGAATAGTTTGATCCTTATCGCATAACCAAGGTAAGTGTATATCTCTTCCCTCCAGGCGAATATATCTATATGATAGATTATATTCTTGTCTGAGCCTGTCGCGCTGCGACAAGGACCTGGCCAAGTAATCAGTCGTATGTGCGACAACGGCTTACCGGGCCTCCTGGGCTGCGCGCACGCATCGCACAAGCATTCAATCTGTTGACCCCTTTGATTGGATCTATATTTTGTTAAGAACTAGTATAGTAGTTTGTAATCAAACTAAAACACTTTGAGAACTCTTACTCAAGCTAAATAAGTTATGCGGAATCTAACTTATAAAGCACAGAAGAACAAAATTACTTTTAACTATTCGATTCTCTTATTAATCGACTTGAATGAGGTACTTGAATGACATTGTACCTATTTTCCTTTTATAGAGTAAGGAACCCTAGAAACCTTAGAATATTCTATAAATATAACTATATCACAGACGATATATTATAAATATTCTAACTATTTAAGTATATCACATAAGATATACTCTAACTATAACTATGGCATATCTTATACAAAGATATATTCGTCCTAATCAACATAGCAGTACTTACTTTATAAGTAGCAGTACTTACTATGTACCGTGTTAACACTAACGGTACCTGAAAGATAACTAACAGTACTTGCATAATACTAACGGTACTTGACACTTAACAAATAATTCCCAACAATCCTCCCCTAAACAAGAATGATAACTTGTTGTCTTCTTGTTTCTCTTATACTGGATGTATTTAGAATACATGTCTTCAGTCTTTCCTTCATCCTTGGATTGAACTTGGTAATTTGTATTTGTATCCAACTGAATGTAGCCAAACACTTCAATGTAGATTTTCTTCTGATAAGATAATCTTCAAACAACATGAACCTCATCTTTGTCTTCAAACTATGGTCTTCTTGTGTCTTGTAAACATTCATTTATCTTTGCAACATTAGTAATTGTCTTCTTGAGTTAAATCTATGAACTCTGAATCATGAACTTTAGTCTTGATTTGATAAGACAAAACCTTCTAAGTATTTTCTTCTTGAATACTTCTTTGCTTGCAATCTTCATACCAACAACAAAAACCAATCTGTATTGGCTTCATGATTTTTATCAAATCACCAACTATCAACGGATTTGATATATTCTTTACCAGTTAGCCGTACACTCTAGAATAGCCAATACTTTATTCATAAAGAATAAGGTGTACTAATAACCCTACAATTTTTGGTAAATTGTCAACCATCAACGGATTTGATGAAGTCTTCACCTAGTATCGTTTTTCTAGGAATAGCCAACTCTTTGTATCAAAACAAGGTGAGTCAGAACCATATAGTTTTTAGCAAACTACCAGCTTTTAACGAATTTGAGAAGTCTTTACCACAAACCGTTTGCTTATAGACTAGCCAGTTCTTATGTGTGTTAAACATGGTGAACTGAGAACCATTTGTGAAGTGTGACTGAAAGTCAAACACTTAAGGCTCTTTCTCAGCTTCTTCCTCATCTTTCAAATCCTTGATTTGTTGTTTAACCATTCTGATCAACTCCAAAGCATCAATAGATTCTTCTGTAACTTCCAATTGTTGTTCCAACATTCTTTCCAACAATCTTATTTTGAATGGATAACTCTTCTCTTGCAGCATATAGTATGTAACATCATCTATATCCAAAATATGCAATCCACATGACCTATTATATCTCTAGTAACTAGGAACCTGATTCTCTAATACCTTCAACATTTCTTGATCACAGTTATGTGGTTCATACATGAAGAGAAATTCCCTGTACAATAGTGATACTTCATTTTTACCTGCACTGGCTTTTTGAACTAACCTGAAAAGATCCTGAATATCTTGTCTATCAAGAATGTGAAGAATATCTTCCAAAGGTCTAAATATCCTTGTTGTGCCATCAGTTCTTTGAATTCCATGAGCTTTAAGTCCTTGATCCATAGAGTATATCCATCTAGCAATAGATGATCTCTTTCCAAAAATCTTTGTATCAATACATTGATCTTCAAATTTTACTATCTTCAAGTACTTCTTCAAGCTCTCATCATCATCACTATCTTCTGCTGTTGACTTAGCCCTCTTGGCTTTCTGCTTTCTCTTTGTTGATCTTTTTATTTTAACACCCTTGGAGGTTCCCTCAAGTTCTGTTGAACCCTCTTCCAAGTTTGTATGTACCGTCTCTTTAGTATGTACTGTTGACTGTGTATGTACTGCTTGTACATTTTCAGTCTGAGCAATATCTTGAGTTTCATCTCCTTCATTCATACTTTGAGCAGTAACTTCCTCCTTTGAAATTACCTTCTCCTTTCTATTCTTCCTCACATAAGTGGTCTTGATAGGTGGAGATGTAGTTGTAGGTTCAGCAGTACTTGGCTCAATTCTAGGAGTGCTTCCAAATTGTCTTTGTTGTTGCAGATGATTCTATGTCTTTCAACAGCCATTCTATCTGCTTCAGATCCAATCTCAACAAAATTCAATTCAGTTCTCTTATTTTGCTCATACAAAGTCCTGATTTCTTCAAAATTCTTCTTGACCAGCTGAATATGAGTGAAACCCTTAACTTTCTTGAGAAAGTTCATCATTTGATTCCTAATCTGCATAGTAGTTGGAGGCTTAATCTTTTCTCTTCTTCTCTTTTCAGCAAAGAATCTCTGTTGCTCCCTTACCAGATCATCAATCAACTTACATTTCTCTTCTTCATCATAAGCTTCTCTCTCTTCATCTATCAATGAGTCTGCAAGAAGCTCACTTACATGTAATTCAGCTTGAATCCTATCATTCTCTTGTATGTTCCATTCTTGCTGTATTCTCTTAGCTTTTAGCAAATGTTGCTTTGCTGCAAGTTCCTCTTGTAATTCATCTTCACGAATTTGTGCTTGCATTCTGAAAGCATATTCCTCATCATGGTATAATTGATTAAATCTGTACATGACTTTGCTTATATCTTCATCTAAATCACTTTCATTTTTAGATTCTGATACTATTTGCTTCTTCCCCTTATCCTTTGGATTAATCTTAGGTAGCTTCTTCTTCAGCTTGGAAGGCCTTTCCTCATCAGCTTGCTGTTGAATAACTATACCTTTAGTAGGGTGTGAAGCTTGAACTTTCTTACCTTTAGTTTGATCCTTTTTGGCAAGAACTTCTTGTTGTGTCTTCTTCTTTGCCTCTGCTTGTTTTGCTTTCTCAACTGAATTCTTCTTTCTTAAGTCAAGCAGTAATTGGGCTAAAGTCTCATCCTCTCCAAAAGGAGTTTGACTTTCTAGTGAAGGATGATCACCAGCGGTACTTGCAATCGGCTTAGTTGGCTTAGCAGTACTTGGATCTTCAACAATGTTGACTTCACTAGTATTAGACACACTTGTTTCTTCAATCACTTGTGTATCTCCAAATACCCTTTCTTCCATTGAAGCTATCATTTCAACTTGCACCTCTTCAGTCTTGTCTGATCCATTGCTCATTCTTGATCTTGACTGTACTTACAAAGACTGTTTCCTTTGAAAACATATTTGTCATTGTGGTGGTGGAGTTGAAGATACAGGAAACTGAATATTAATTTCCTCCAACTTCTCATAGAAAGTACTCCAATTCACTTGAAGTGGTGATTGAGGTGTTGGTGCTGGCTGAGTTACCATCATTTCTTCAACTTGTGGCTCCTCATGAGTAGGTTGTGGTTCTTCCTGTTGAAACTCCATATTTGTAGGTTCATCCACACCAGTATCTAAACCAGTTCCATCTTCATAAGTCCCAATGACATCTTCATCCAGTTCAAAATTGATGTCATTTCTAGAGATCCTTGTTTGATTATCAGAAGAAGGTGGTTGTTCTTCATAATTCCTCCCCTGTTTGGTTGCATTCAGCTTCCTTTTCTTGTGGTTTCTGAATCTTTGCTTTTTGAGTGCAGCCTTCTGAATAGATCTAAGTTGCCTCATCCAAGGTGATACTTTGTTGCTCAACTTGATTAGGCTAGCTACCAATTCAGCAATTTTCTTGTCTTGAACAAGTTTTTCTTTTTGCAACACTTGTACCTGTTGGGACAAACTAGTACACAAAGCAGTCAAATTTGCAACATCCACCACCTCTAGTGCTTGTACTGGTGGTGAACCACTAGCAGCAATAGAAGCAGCAGGTGTATGGATCATCTCATCATTATTTGGTAGAGCACCAACATTGTGAGAAGAAGATTGTGAATGTTCTAGGGAATGGGAACTCTGATGATAAGGAGTTTGCTGAGAAGCACTAGCATTGCTAGGTTCCTCACCTTCTTGATTGGCAGGTTGGGCTAACATATTAGCAAACAATGGTGTAACTATTCCTGTAAAGGCATTGCCTTGTTTGTTTAAGAAAGAGAAAGTTCTCTTTGTGAAAGTAGGAACATCCCATGTATTAGTAACTCTGGTAGGTTAGGTATTTGGTCACTAACTAAAGCCTGAATGAATCTAGGATACTGTTGTCCCGTATTATTAGATGATTAATGATAGAATATAGATGAAAAGATATGAATTTCTAGAGAGAGAAAGTTGTGAGAGAAAGTAGAGAGAAGATGGAGAAACTAGGTGATATTAGATTAGAAGAGTGAAAAAAATAAATGAACAATCCACCCTTCCTAACATGCTAGGAAGGGCCTTAAATAGCAGGGCTTACATGTAACCATGATGGGCTATATTGTTTTTGGACCGGGCTTGTCTTTTGGGCTTTAAGTAGCCTAAATCCAAGCCCGTGAACCACGACTATTTAACTAACTATTACAACGTTCTATTGAATATTACAATAATAAACTATGAACGGGCATTCTTGTTTGACTCAATATTTTGAGGCTAACAATCTCCCCCAATGTAAGGTCATTCCCCTTCGATATTTGAAGCTCAATGGAGATTACGAATATCGTCATAAATGAGTCTTGAACGTGTAAAAGTAGTCTTGTTCCTTCATGCTGTGATCTTTGAGCCTTTGTCATTGTCTTTCGACTTAGTCTTATATCTTGAGATCTTCAAATCATTCTTGACTTGTATTTGCCATCTTGTGATCTTGTGTCTTTATCCATATGCTCGTACATTGCAAAATCTTAAAAGCTTACTAACAATCTCCTTTGAATAGAGGTCATTCTTCTACATTAATTGTTAAGGAAGATTTTAATCCTCAGAGTTGCGGAAGTCTTTAGCTTTCTTGATTGTTGAATGTCTTTGGGCATGAGTATGTGGTTTTGAATCTTTGACTTTGTTGAGTACACCGTAACGCCTTCTCGAGACAAAACATAGACACAGACTGAATGGCTTTGACATTCGTCCTAAATCGGTAGCGTTTTACCTTCGGTCGGTGAAGACTGTTACACGATATTAAATATCGTACCTGTGTTTAGGTAGATTCAATTAAGAACCTCCTTGACAGGGTTTCACGGCTGTACTAGCCGTTCTCTTTACTCGACTGTCTCAAAGCAAGACTGCGAACGTAAAGAGTGAATCAACTGGATAAATATCCGCTTGATTAATGTCGTCAATTCAAAATCCTGGAACAAGTTTGATTCATTAAGAATCTTACCATTGTTGCTTTCCAGTTGACACAAGCTTGATTCATAAGAATCTCGCAAGTTACCTACCGTAACGCTGTTTGATGTTGACGCTAGAAGGATTTCCATTCATCACTGTGAATATTAAAATATCACTCTGAATGTTCTGGCAAGACCATAAAGATATTGCGTAGAAACCTGAAATGAGTTTGAATCGATTAAGAAACAAACCACTGTTGCTTTTCAGTTTTACATGTGTTCAATTCATAAAGGATCTTACACATGACCTACCGCAATGCTGTTTGATGTTAACACTAGAAGGATTTCCACTCATCATTGTGAATACTAAGTAGTATCACTCTGAGTGTTCTAGCAATATCGCAAGGATATAGCGTAGGACTCTCTTGATCGTCATCCGTGTGTCCTAACGAGATTTGAATGATCTCTTGGCTCTAGACCCGATTGGTGCACTTTTAGTGGTTGGAGGCTGGAGCAGATGCCACCTATTCAATATCAACTATCTCGAAGTGAGAAAGTCAATAGAAGTCATGTTGTTCTTCGTGAAAATACAACAAACTTCTTTTGAGAGAAGCCTGAGTAGCTAGGAAAGGGTTGTGCATTACATTACTGGGTCCATGATGTGTATCTTCATGATGTGTTGACCTTGTTTCTGCCTAAGTTGTATGGAGGGCTTCTTTCTTTACACCCTTTATCCTTACATTTCTTTTCCATTCTTCAACCCCTTCAATGCTTACCAAGACATCATTACTAGCACCTTGTTATGATTGTTCCAGTGCTAGCATCAGTACTTAGTCGGCATTCAGCTACGTTCACATTCTACTCCATCTTTCCTAAGGACTTCTAATAATCTATTGGATTGTCCCTGGGAAGATCCCTCCGGTTCTGGTTGGATCATAGGACTTAAACCTAACCACCCTTTTGACACCAATAACGTCGTGAATTAATGATGTTGTGGGTATTTGATCGTAACCATAAAAACCACTTCAAATATCTAACAAGGTGTTTGAAAAACATTTAACACCTTGATAGTTTTTGTCGTTTAAGAAATGCTCCGCCTTCACATGTGCATCGATAATCGAAAGTGTTTTGCACATGTAGGTAAGAGTTAAAGTGATTGAAACTTATATAAGATCACATTTTAATCACATTTTCTCCCCCTATCTCTAATGTATAAAATCTTTTGATATTATAGATACCAAATTTGATTAAAATATATTTTGAAAAATAGTTTTGAAAATCTTCGGGAGAAAGATGTGTTAATCTTTTGCATGAAGTTGAAATGCCCCCCCTCAAAAATTGATCCAGTTGAATTGTCATTAAGAGGATTTGATCCACATTTCGCTTTTTGAGGATGGGAGTTGTTGAACACACAATTTTTGAAAGATTTTGAATAATCATTGAGAAATTCTTGAAAAAATTGTGTTCAACGCTTTTTTTTTGAAAAATTAATTCTTTTTGGCGAAAAGGTTTTTCTAAAGCATAAACTTGATTTCATAGACTTTGAATGTCTTGACTAATCCACTCAAGTGTAAGAAGATTTAACTTCTTTTGCTAAGGGTAAGGGCACGAAAGTGTGCACTCCCCCGTGAATTTAGATCCGGGTTGCAATCTGAAAGTGATTACAAGCCATTGTGTTGAGCTTAAAACATTGAATGTTTCGGGACAAGCTCAACCCGTGATAGATTGCTCTACCCGTTGTTGGAAATATTGTCCAAAAGAGACAATTTCCTTTATAAATGATAGAATTGACATGTTTTGAAAAATATTTACAACTTTCATTCGAGCTTTATGTACACACCCGTGTCGTTATTGAGCGACATTTCTAGGTACGTCCGTATTATCGATACTGAAAGACATGTCGAGAAGAATATTTTTTTGGATTATCAAAGATTTTTTAATTTTGTATTTTGCTTTTTCATTAATATTTACAAGTAGATGTTTGATAGATGAATCAAGCAGGCTTCTTTGCCAGAATCTCCAGTTCTGCTGGAGTCAAACATCTCATACCAATTTTCCTAACAAGATACGCAAACCTCTCTTTCGAAAGAGCTTTTGTAAAAAAGTCAGCTAATTGGTAATCAGTTCCAACAAAGTATAATTCAACTATACCCTTTTCAACTTGTTCCTTAATGAAGTGATATCTGACATCAATGTGCTTCGTGCGGGAATGCTGTACCGGATTGCAGGAGATGGCTATGGCCGACTTTGAGTCACAGTACATAGGTACTTTATCAAATTGGAAGCCATAATCCGTGAGTTGTGTTCTCATCTAAAGAACTTGAGCACAACACGCAGATAGAGACACATACTCCGCTTCGGCTGATGAAAGTGACGTACAATCCTGCTTCTTGGAAGACCATCCCACAAGCTTATCTTGACCTATAAATTGTGCACCACCAGAAGTACTTTTACGTGTATCAAGACACCCTGCATGATCAGAATCTAAATAGGCCGTTAGAAAGAAGCCGGTTTCCCTCGGATACTAGAGTCCCAAATGAATGGTATTCTTGAGGTACCGAAAGATCCGTTTAACCTCCTTGAGGTGTTTTTCAGTGGGTCATGCTTGATATCGTGCACAATAACACGTAGCATGTTGATAAGTGTGAAAACACTCATCAATAATGATCCAAAAACCACTCAAAACACTATCAAATACATTATTTTAACTTTAAAATATCAGAATTATGCGTGTATTTGTGTTTTATGTGTTTTCAGGTAACAAGATACAATTTTGGAACAAAGACGCGTTTTCATGGGATTTATATCACAAAAGACGAAGAAAAAGACGAAAAGATGATTCAAGGACTTTATTTGCCAAGCTTCCAAAGATCGAGGACTTAAGTTGCACTTTTAACAATTCAAAGGATGAAAGGAATTTACTTGAAAGTTTTATCACATTTGGAAAAAAAATGAAAAGATGAAGGACTTAATGGAAAGTTAAGAAAAGTATACTTTATACTTGGTCAAAAGACCAAGTCTCGGTCAAAACTCACACTCCCAAATGCAAACACGTCTTCATCTTTCCCAAAGAGAGAGAGAAACGGAGAAAGACGATATTATCTTCCATTCCACCTCAAACCTGCAATCTAATTTCAATGACGATCCAAGAAGATTCAAGTGAAACTTATAACTACAAAGACGTTCCTCTTGATCTCCTCTTCATTATGATACCAATCAATTATACTCAAAGTCAAAGACGAAGAAACCCCCAAATGGGATGAAGATGAAGATGGATGAATTCAACCTCGTATTTTCCACGTGTCGAAACTTGATTGGACAAACCACGTCACATCACTCCTCTCGACGCCTATAAAAGAAGACGAATGCCTCACTTTCAAGCGGTTAGACTAGGTGTAGTTTACACATAGTAGATAGTTAGGATTAGTTAGTTAGTTTTATTTTCTTCCATAGCCTTTATGAATTTCAGTTAGATTCAGTTCGATTAGTTGATCTTGTTGTAACCGAATACTATTTTCTCCATTAATGAAAGTTTTGCTTCAAGTTTAATCACTTTACTTTTCTTCTTCAAATATCCTATTCTCTTATATAAGCTTTTCGAAGCTTATAGCTTTTTCTTCCTCTATTTTACTACTTATTTTCTTTACTGTTTATCAAGACTTTGGATTCATAGTGTAAACTGAATAATTGAACTGTTCACGCAGAATAGAAGAAGTGGTTAGGATTTTCAGTTTTATGTCTATGATTTTCACATGAGTACTTAATTACTTACTGATTTAAAAAGTCTTGATTGAAGTTTTTGTTTAAAAAAGTAGATTTTGATACTCCATTGTTTCAGTTAGTATTCATTAAATTGCTGAATTAGTTTGGAGTCGTAATAGTTGTGAGAATCAGATTTGTGGTTAAAAATAGAGAGCAGTAGTCGAATCGAATTAGAGTTGAGTAGTTGGTTCAAGCTGTGCAGCGATAGTTAAATATCAGTAATATTTTCAGGTTTATGCAGGTTTCGAATTTGAAGTTTAGTTTGGTTTTGTTGTGTTCTGTTTTGATTTTGCAGGTTTATTTTGAAGCTCATGCAGGATTACTGTATGAAGGTAGCAGTCAAACGTAGCCGTACTTGCAGTTTTTGATAAGGTAGTAGATTAGGGGTGTTTGGTTTTAAGCCGGCTCAGCGCCGCGTTTTTCGTTATCAATGGACTAGGCCTGGAAGACGCAGGTCAAGCACGTTTTTATGTTCTGTGTTCATTAATGTAGTCTGCTAGTTAATATAATTTAGTGTATCTCTCTTTGCAACCTGGATTAATTACTTTGTTAAACGTTTTTTTTAACTGTTTGAATTAGCTGAGATTTCTGTATTCAGTTACATTTTTACAGTTGTCTCATTTTGCGTTCTGCTTGATATAGAGTGTTCGGTTTAGGAGTCAACTAAGTCCTTCTATGGATTTGGTGGTTAACAGAATAGTTTGTTAGAAGTATATGAGTCTATTCACTTAGGAAAGTCAGTTGAAAAAGTTAGACGTTATAGGTGTAATTCTCTTAAGTATGCTTAAATTCACTGATTAGAAGTATCATTTTACATAACAGCTTGTCAAAATATTGAGATAGTAGGAGTCATACAGTATATTGATTTGGAAGTCTACATCTTTGAGCAGCTAGCTTTAGAGTTAACCTTGAATGATTTGGAGTTTTAAAAAGTAGTTAGTTAGCTTAAGTTTTAGATATGTTGTTAAACACTTGTATTGATCTTTCCATTCAAAAATTCAGTTCTAAAAGCTTCGGATGCTAGACTCGAAGTCAATGTTTCTGTGTGACAACTTGTTCATTTTGTGATTATTGCAAAAGTTTAAGTAGTTTACGAGTTTAGTCCCTGACCTTCTCTAATCTCATTACAGTCATAGTCCTAGTTATAGATTTAGGTTAGTCCCGTTAGTCCTTAACTGTTTCTTGCTAGTTATTGGGTTGTAGTTAGTTTGGGCCTAATTGGACTGGATTCAGATTTAATATTTGGACTGGTTTTTCTTTAAACAATGAGATTTGTTTGGGCTAAATAGTTCACAGGTTTTCATTTTAAGTTGAAAGTAATTTTTAGTTTCATATTCATATTGTTTTTAGTTTGACATTTTCAGCTTTATTAAAATAGATTTAGTTTAATTTTTCGTACTTTTGCGTTTTAAATTTGTAGTATAAAAATAGTATCTTACTTTTTTCATTTTGTGCATTTAATTGATGTAATTGCAATATGTTTTTAGAGTAGTACGTATATGTAGCGTAATATAGATATTTTTACCTTTTTTATGTGCTTTGTGCCAATTAGAAATAGATTACCAAGAAAAGATCTTACAACCAAAAACAATAAGTTGAGCTTAAAATTGTTATATCAATTCGAATCGAGCTGAGAAGACAACTAAACTAAAAAATGAAATATTAAATGGCGCCGCGGCCGGGGATCTAGGGGCAAGCATAAATCTCATGCCTTTATCGGTTTGGCAAAAACTCTATCTTCCCGAGCTCACTCCAACTAGGATGACCCTTGAGTTAGCCAATCGTACCATAGCTTACCCTGTAGGTATTGCGGAGGATGTGTTTGTAGGTGTGGATAAGTTTACCTTTCCGGCCGACTTTGTAGTGGTTGATTATGATATGGACCCGAGAGTTCCTCTTATTGTTGGTAGACCTTTCCTGAGGACGGGTCGTACTCTTATTGATGTGGCGGAAGGAGAATTAATTATGAGAGTTGTGGATGAGAAAGTTGCGTTTAAGATGGGAAAAGTCATTAAGAAACCTCAAGGTTATGAAACCGTTAATCATATTGATGTTCTTGACGAGGCGGTAAATCCTAGTGATGATGTAGGGGTGAATAACAATGACATTCTTGATGAAGTTTGTCATGAATACTTTCATGAAGCTTGTCAAAGTGGGAATTATGAGATTCCCCATGTTGAGACCATAGCCTCCAGTACTTCCTCATTGAATGTTTTTGAAACTCAAGAGTTTAACATTGATGATTTTGTGATTTATTCAAACCCTATTTTTCAAACATCACTTGATAACCCACTTTTCAATGACAATGAGGAAGTTAATGATGATTATAGTGATGAGCTTTCTATACCCTTAAGGTCTATGACTCATATCATCTCTACGAGTGATCCTCCTATACTTGAGCCTCATATTGACTCTTATTGTCCTACCTATCCGCCGGTGGATTTGGTTATTCTTGAGGAGGATCCTCAACCTTTAGAGAGTGATACTACTTTAGAGGATATTACTTTTGATGAGGATTTAGACAAGTTTCTAGATACCTACTTTCCTATTGAGGATGAGTTTTCCCATGATTCCAATGATTCATTTGTCTCTTCATTGAGTTTGGATGAGGACGACTCTCCTACTTTGGACTTAGATGATGACTTTTATCCCCATTTGGACCTTAATGAAAATTTTTCAAAAGGAAAAGAAAAGGAAGACCCGAAGGTTCATACTACTTGTGTTTTAACACCTCTTTTTCAACCTTCGGTGTCTAATGATGTGAATTTTTATAAGGGGGAGTCTTCTAAAGGAAACACTTCTTTGACTTGTCATTTTCCCTAAAAGGAAAAGGTTTTTGATCCTGGTATAAACATTTTTGAGCTATCTGCTATAAAAGGAGAACTCTTTAGAAAAATGGGATCCTTACCTGCTTATCATACCTTTCATTGTGATCGTTGTTTGCTTAAGGGAACCTCGACTATTTTACCCTGGTTTGTGATTCCCACCTTAGGATTGAGCTATTATTGGGATGAAAATCATGTATTTGATCCTGGTGGACTTTCTTTGAGGTCTCCCTTTATGGGCATGACTTTTCACCCTTAGTATTGAATAACTAGGTTAGATAACATAGAGTAGATTTTCAATAGGTTAGGTTTAATTAAAAGGATGTTATAGTAGAGTTGAAGTGGAGGGGTGCCTTTCTTCGTCTTTTCGTGTTTGTTTCAAGGGTTGCTCTCTCACATTTCATGCTTGGAGCTTATGGAGGAGGCCCGTGTATCTGGTTCACTTCGATTAGTTTTTGCTATTGTGTTATTCAACACTTGTGCTTAAAATGAATACCCTTTAGTTGTCTCTTCCTTAACCTGGGTTAAGCAAAGTAATCAATGTAATAAGTGTAGGGGAGTTCACTCCAATGCTCTTAAACATTGAGGACAATGTTTATCTTAAGTGTAGGAAGACTTCTATCGAAGTGACCTTACCTAGACCATTGCCTTAACTTCATGTTAACATGGAAAATTAATTTTTCGATCATTTTTCAAATTTTTGATCTACTTTGGCCACCAAAAATATGCATTCATAATTTTTGCATCAATCATTTTGCATAACACATTTGCATTGTATATATTTCTTCTTTTATTCAAAAATATAAAAAGAAAAAAAAATATAATAAAACATGGTTTTAACAAATTTAGACTTCTTTGACATATTAGGCCCGCCATGGATATTTTGACTCAACCCGAGTTTGCTTATTTTAGCATTCTCTAGCTAGTATCCTTAACCATGTAGTCCTTCATTGGTCTATTAGGCTAAGCATCCACCAATCTCATTATTTGAGATTTTAAATTTGTGGAGAATGGGAAATGATAGAGTTGAAGCAAGTGTAAAAGGGCTAGATAAACTTCATGGCAATTACTTGTGGCTAAACCATTCTCTTCTTTACCTCTATTTTCTTCGCATGTATATAATTGTTAATAAATAATCAAGAACGGTTTTAGTTGGTTTGTAATCTCTTATGCATTTTTGCCTAATCATTCATGGTTGGTATGAGTACGTTTTAAGATTCTAAGTTAGAACGGTTTATGTGTACAAGACTTATGTCATGCTCAATATTTAGCGGGTGTTTTTCCTTTTATTCTTTTTAAATTTCTTAGTGAGGAATAAAGAAAAATAAGAGCGGCTTACAAAAAAAATGAGTGGCTAGAAAAAAAAAAGAAGAAAAAAAAAGGAAAAGAAAAACAATAATTATACAAGACTCCCAAGAGGGGCAGTGTGGTGTTAATTATAGTGACTATTGAGTTCCAATATTACCTTGACGGGTTGCGGGGATTCAATAGATTGCTCCAATCCAATATTACCTTGACGGGTTGCGGGGTTGAAGATCCAAAGTCTCAAAAAGATGGCGGGCGTAAATTATTGCGTGAGTTTTATTTTTCTTTCCTTAGCGAGTGTGTAGCTACTTATGAAAGCATGACATGAGGATTTTACACATAAGGCGAATGACTTATTACTCTTGAAACGGACTTGTATTAATTGTGAGCGGTTTTTCAAGTAATGGATGAGAGGATTACTTAGGATTAAAACCGTCTTCCTTATTTTTGGATTTTGCACTTCTTATACTTCACACTTGAATAAATGACAAATTTGCCCACAAGCAATTTGCTCAAATAATAACCGGTTCCACATTTAATTGTCATGAATAAGTTGATGCACTTTTTACTTGTGAATGCAATGATCCCATTTTTAAGCTTGGTATGGGGAAAGTGAAACTTGAGGGTGATAAGTGTCCATGGTACCAAAGCCCTAATCTAAGTCATTGATTTCTTTATGAGTTATTTCCATCAAACCCATTTATAAAAATCAAAAATATATAAATAGAATTGTTTTTTTTGCATTGCATTGTAAATATCCAAAATCATTCATCATGTAACATAGCATAGTTTATTAAATCATAAAATGGCCAAGGTGGGTTAATTATGAGAAAAGTGTAACTTGGTGCTTTAAAATGCTGCATTGCATGAGGACATGGCAATGGTCAAGTGGAGGGGAGTTGATAAGTGTGAAAACACTCATCAATAATGATCCAAAAACCACTCAAAACACTGTCAAATACATTATTTTAACTTTAAAATATCAGAATTATGCGTGTATTTGTGTTTTATGTGTTTTCAGGTAACAAGATACAATTTTGGAACAAAGACGCGTTTTCATGGGATTTATATCACAAAAGACGAAGAAAAAGACGAAAAGATGATTCAAGGACTTTATTTGCCAAGCTTCCAAAGATCGAGGACTTAAGTTGCACTTTTAACAATTCAAAGGATGAAAGGAATTTACTTGAAAGTTTTATCACATTTGGAAAAAAAATGAAAAGATGAAGGACTTAATGGAAAGTTAAGAAAAGTATACTTTATACTTGGTCAAAAGACCAAGTCTCGGTCAAAACTCACACTCCCAAATGCAAACACGTCTTCATCTTTCCCAAAGAGAGAGAGAAACGGAGAAAGACGATCTTATCTTCCATTCCACCTCAAACCTGCAATCGAATTTCAAAGACGATCCAAGAAGATTCAAGTGAAACTTATAACTACAAAGACGTTCCTCTTGATCTCCTCTTCATTATGATACCAATCAATTATACTCAAAGTCAAAGACGAAGAAACCCCCAAATGGGATGAAGATGAAGATGGATGAATTCAACCTCGTATTTTCCACGTGTCGAAACTTGATTAGACAAACCACGTCACATCACTCCTCTCGACGCCTATAAAAGATGACGAATGCCTCACTTTCAAGCAGTTAGACTAGGTGTAGTTTACACATAGTAGATAGTTAGGATTAGTTAGTTAGTTTTATTTTCTTCCATAGCCTTTATGAATTTCAGTTAGATTCAGTTCGATTAGTTGATCTTGTTGTAATCGAATGCTATTTTCTCCATTAATGAAAGTTTTGCTTCAAGTTTAATCACCTTACTTTTCTTATTCAAATATCATATTCTCTTATATAAGCTTTTCGAAGCTTATAGCTTTTTCTTCCTCTATTTTACTGCTTATTTTCTTTACTGCTTATCGAGACTTTGGATTCATAGTGTAAACTGAATAATTGAACTGTTCACGCAGAATAGAAGAAGTGGTTAGGATTTTCAGTTTTATGTCTATGATTTTCACATGAGTACTTAGTTACTTACTGATTTAAAAAGTCTTGATTGAAGTTTTTGTTTAAAAAAGTAGATTTTGATACTCCATTATTTCAGTTAGTATTCATTAAATTGCTGAACTAGTTTGGAGTCGTAATAGTTGTGAAAATCAGATTTGTGGTTAAAAATAGATAGCAGTAGTCGAATCGAATTGGAGTTGAGTAGTTTGTTCAAGCTGTGCAGCGATAGTTAAATATCAGTAATATTTTCAGGTTTATGCAGGTTTCGAATTCGAAGTTTGGTTTGGTTTTGTTGTGTTCTGTTTTGATTTTGCAGGTTTATTTTGAAGCTCATGCAGGATTACTGTATGAAGGTAGCAGTCAAACGTAGCCGTACTTGCAGTTTTTGATAAGGTAGTAGATTAGGGGTGTTTGGTTTTAAGCCGGCTCAGCGCCGCGTTTTTTGTCATCAACGGACTAGGCCTGGAAGACGCAGGTCAAGCACGTTTTTATGTTCTGTGTTCATCAATGTAGTCTGCTAGTTAATATAATTTAGTGTATCTCTCTTTGCAACCTGGATTAATTGCTTTGTTAAACGTTAATACAAGGCTTTTGACACCCTATATGAAAGTTCAAGTTCGTTATAGTTCCGAATCTTTTCGAATTGAAAACCGGTCTAAAATGCGACTCAATCGTCTTTTGGTGAATCAAAGGTTTGGTTGGTTTGTTTTAAACTAATTGCAAGTAATTAAAATGTCGTTGAGTAAAGTGGAAATTAAAAGATTAATTTGAATGACGAGTAAAAAATAAATGCATATAAAACTTAAAGATAAGAATGGAAAAGTACTAACTCACTAAATAGAACTAACACTTGGAAAATTTTCAGAAAAATAAAAGGTACTATAAGAAAGTTATATCGAAAGAAACCAAAACAAGCCAAAAGGGGACCCGATCGGAATGTATTCCGATCGGATGGTCGGAATGGTGGGAAGAAGTAACACAATCGGAATAACCGAAAAACTGTCAATCGGAAAGTGAGATTAGGGACCCAATCGGAATGCACAACCTTAACCAAATCGGAATACAAGAAAGATTGGCAATCGGAATATCCAAAAGTACACGAATCGGAATATGCAAGTTTGATCAAATCGGAATACAATGAAACACCCTCAATCGGAAAGTGGAACAAATGCCCAGATCGGAAAACAGGGGGGAAGCCAATCGGAAAGTCAAAACCTAATCCGATCAGTCGATCGGAAAGTGGAGATGGAGCCATCGGAATAGGGAACCAATCGGAAAGGGGGTAACAACTTTTCCTAGAATCAAGGAAATTGGTTATGGGGGTGTACCGGTCGGAAAGCCAATCGGAAAAGGGCTTTTAAACCCTTTCCGAAATCTATGGAAATGGGGAAAAGCAAGGTAAAAAGCTAAGTAATAAGCTAATACCGAAACTTATCAATCCAAATATGTAACCGAATCAAATAAGCACTTTAATCAACTTATCTAACTCGAAATCAAGCAACTTTTTAGATCAAACCATAAAAACATAAACTTTTTAATAAAACTTTTAATAAGAAAAATAAGATGATCATAAAAGTAAGCCAATAAGCACAAAAGTCTTAAAGCTTAATCAAATCAAATCTTATAAAATGAACAAAAGATTAACTTTTTAGCATGAAATCAATTAGAACAACACGGATCACATGATAATCACACCAAAATCAATCTTAAATCAAAGAAAAGTAGAATGAGAATAAGAAATAAAAGCTTAAAATGGAACTTTGATTAATGAAATAAGCAATACAAAGATGTTTAATCTTGAAAGATTAAAAGAAAAAGATGAACTAGTGAGAGAAAGTTTAAGACTTTCTCTCTCTAAAAACTAAAAAGTGAAAAATTAACTAAAAACTCTAACTACCCTCCTAATGACTATTAGGAGGGTATTTATAGGGAAGGTGGAAGGAGTGCATGTGTTGCATCTTCTTTCTTGCTTTCTTCACGTTTTCTCGACTCGACTTTAATTCTTCGTCTTTGTCGTCTCGGGATTTGAACTTGTCTTTTAATTTTCTTCTTCTATTAGACTTAAGTTCTTCGACTTCGTTAAACTTCCGTCTTTTGACTTTTTCTTCGATAAATCTTCAGAATAGGCCTTGGACTTCCGTTCTTTTTGCACTCTTGATCTTTTGACTTCGTCTTTTCCCGTTTTCTTTGATTAAAGCCCGTGAAAGCCCGTGTTTTCTTCCTTTTTCACATTTAGGGCCTAAAATACAATAAAAACACAAACCACGCATAATTCCGACTTTTACGACATAAATCACACGTTTTGGTCTTGTTATTATTGGAAATAAGTGGTAAAAGGATAAGTGTTTTCACACTTATTAAATCCCCTACACTTGACCATTGCAATGCCCTCATGCAATGCATTAATTTTAAAGCACGGTTTACATTCTCCATCATAAATAGCCCACCTTGGCCTTTATTAAATACTAAACATAAAAGATAGAAATAAGTAAAGAAATTAAAAACTTACATTGATTTTGGCAGCCATGAACGTTTATCATCCTCAAGTTTCACGTTCCCCATACCAAGCTTAAAAACGAGATCATTGTTATTATAAGTTAGCAAACAATCACGAACTCATGTGGGCCAATTATTCACTTAGACTCCCTTATTCCTAGGTGTATCTCTTATATTTTATTTTTGTCTTGAATGATCACGAGGATGCATTGTTTGACTTATTTCGATAGTTATTTAGTCAGAAAATAAGGTGAACGATTTAATCAATAGTTAGCTAAAGGACCAAATCTTTTAAAACTGCTTCTCGGGATATCAGAAAGTTCATATCTTGGCATAACTTGGTTCGCGATTTGAGACCTTTCTCGGGCCGATATTTGGCAGCGACTTCATACTTCGAATCTTCGAGAGACGTTCTTGAAATTATGGTCTTCTCTTCATAATAGGAATTTCTTCACTTGAAGTTTTTGAGAGATTCTTCATCTTTGGACCACGACTTCTTCATTTTTCTCCAATCTTTATTTTGGACTTTGATATACAACGATCCGCCTCCTTTTAGGACTTGGATCTATTTATCCTCATACCTTGTTAGGGTCTTTTCGGATAGACTTCTCCATGACTTTTGGGGAGTTCTTGCTTTTCGTCGTGTGTCTCGATCCTTCATATTGATTTTCGATAAATGATTCTTCACATCACTTTTGGATCTTTTAGCAACAAAATGTAGCCCTCATGCCTTGTTAGGGCCTTTTCGGACTCGCCAATCTTCGCGCCCCGCTTCATAAGTTATGCCTTGGCTATGAACTCTCGTCATTACCGAGTAACTTTTAAACGATCAGGGGCTAGAAGCTAAGTAACCTTTTAAATCGTACAACCCTACTTATTAGCAGATAAATTATTAACAAGCGAAGGGAGAATAGGCTCATAATTAACTCACATAAATTCACGAAAGAGTACCGAACTTATAATTGACTCTATCATCTCTCGTTCTCCACAGTTTAAAATCTCAAGGAATGAGACTCGTGGATGCTTAGCCTATTAAATCAAAGTTTTGGGTTTTCGAGTCGCCTATAGGATCTTGCAAATTCTTGGACTTTTTCAAGTTTAGAAATCGCATTTTAAAGTTCCCTTGATAAACGACTCTCTAGGATCAATTATAGGAACTTGCGAAAAGTTCTTGTTCTTAACCCGTGAGAGTTAAGACTTTCGCGTTTTATAGCTCCCTATATAAAAGCCTAGCAAAACTTGACTTAAACACGTTAAGGATACTAGCTAGAGTAAACTTAGGCAAGTAAACTCGGGTTGAGTCAAAATGTTCACGACAAAGAAAAATCTAAAACCACTTATTTGAAAATTTATTCTAGCAAAGGAAACATAACAAAGGCAAATACAACTATACAACTAGGCCAAAATAGATTAAAAATTTTGAAAAATGTCGAAAAATCAAATTTTCCGGTTAAAATGAGAGCAAATTCATGGAAAAGACCACTTACTTCGATAGAAGTCCCCCTTACACTTGAGATAAACATTGTCCTCAATGTTTAAGCATGTGGGAGTAAACTCCCCTACACTTAGGACATTGTGCACTTTGTTTAAATCTTGCTAAGGAAAGGACAACTAAAGTGAATTCAATGTGAACATATAGAATATGAAATATTGAATCACAAGAGTTTAGGATAGAACCGGGAAGATGGGAACACGGTATCACGGTGCGTCAAAAGTCATCAAGATGCTCTTTGAAGCTTAAATCCCTGCACAGCACAAGAAACAAGACAACAAACATATGCGGGGCTCCCCCTACACTTATTATGAAAGCAATAAAGGATAGAACACGGGTTGCCTCCCGAGAAGCGCTTGTTTTTGTTCACCGAGTCATGAGCCTGACTCGACCCAATTTTAGTTCATGGGGAACGTGGTGAGGGATGGAATCATCTCCTGAGAGATGTCCTCACCAAAGTACAGCTTCAGACGCTGGCCATTCACCTTGAAATTGGGCCCATTTGGTTGAGAAAGCTCAATGGTCCCGTACGGAAAGACTTTGGCGACGGTGAATGGACCAGTCCAACGGCTCTTCAACTTGCCAGAGAAGATCTTCAACCGAGAGTTAAAGAGTAAGACTTGATCACCAACGTGGAACTCTCGGTTCTTGATTTTAGCATCGTGGATCATCTTCGTCTTCTCCTTGTAGATCAACGAGTTCTCGTAAGCTTCATTCCTCAGTTCATTTAGCTCGTTGAGTTGAACCTTGCGATGATCACCGGCTTTGATGATGTCGAAGTTAGCCCACTTCAAGGCCCAGTGCGCCTTATGTTCCAGCTCGATGGGTAGGTGGCAGGCTTTCCCGTACACAAGACGATAGGGTGTACAACCGATCGGGGTCTTGTAAGCAGTACGGAAAGCCCACAGAGCATCATCTAACTTATCGGCCCACGCGGCGCGATGCTCTCCCACAGTACGCTCCAAAATTCTCTTCAAGACACGATTGGAAATTTCGGCTTGCCCATTGGTTTGGGGATGATAGGCGGTGGAAAGACGGTGAGTGACACCATACTTTGCCATGACTCGTGCAAATTGATCGTTGCAAAAATGAGTCCCGCGGTCACTGATGATAGCACGAGGAACGCCAAATCGAGCGAAAAGCTGCTTCAAAAAGTTCACAACCACCCTCGCATCATTCGTAGGAAGAGCCTTAGCTTCAACCCATTTAGAGACGTAGTCGACAGCGACGAGGATGTACTTATTCCCTTTGGATGATTGAAATGGCCCCATAAAGTCGATGCCCCATACATCAAAGATTTCACATTCCTGTATGAAATTTTGAGGCATCTCATCCTTATGTGTGATCTTGCCTTGACGTTGGCAAGCATCACAATGCTTAACCATTTCGTGAGCGTCACGATAAATGGTGGGCCAGTAGAATCCAGAATTAAACACTTTCTTAGCGGTGTAGTTGGGACCAAAGTGACCACCGGTGGGTCCTTTGTGGCAAGCTTGGAGGATATCGAAAGCTGCCGGTCCGTCAACACATCGACGAATAATCAGATCAGCACACTGTTTGAATAGATAAGGGTCATCCCAAAAGTAAGTCTTAACATCGTTCAAGAATTTCTTCTTTTGTTGGTGTAAAACCCGTAAAAATAAGGTCATAATTTAATTCTATTTTCAATTATTTTGAAGTATTTTATAACGTTAAATATTATTATGTTTAACGGTTTAAGTTGAAACCGATATTAAATATTATATTTTAATATTTTGACGAGCAACGAGGACTACTAGTGGTCGCGATACCGACGAATGCCAAAAATTTTTATATTTTATTATCGATAGTTTCGATATTTAATACTTTCGACGATATCGTTTCAATTACGTATCGAGTCGTTATATTATAATTTTTTTTTCGTGTGCGTTTAAACTTTTAAAAAGTACAATCTAACATTTTCAGGTAGTGAAATATTTTCTCGTATAATATTTTGAAACTTATTTTTGTGTTGGTTGACGAACTCACAATTTACGGATTTAAATTTGGGCTTACGTGCATTATTTAGCGTCCTTTACGACTAAACCGGAAACCTTAGGATTACGTATTTACGTTTTTGAACTCCGTTTTTGATGAGACAATTTTTATTGGATTCGTTTTGTGACGTTGATTCATAATTTATAAAAACGTTTTTCGTGAAACGACCCGAGGGCACGCAAATCGAGAAAATTAGAATCGAGGAATACCCGTAAACTAGTGAGATGGGACAAAATACCTTGTCCCACCCCACTAGCTAATATGGATGGCACAACATGACACCACAACCATATGTGGCATCATGTTAGCTAAGTACTTACAAGTGTAAGACTAAGCTTACACTTTAAGCTTACATCTTTCCACTACTAGCTAAAACCATCAAACTTTCCACCACTTCTCATTTCCACCATTTCCATACATGCAAACAACCTCAAAACTCTCTCAAAAACCTCCCCATTGCCATCCATATTGAAGCTACAAACACCCATTTTGATATTTTCTAGCCATGAAATACATGTTAACTAGCTCTATCATGGAGTTATCTTGAAGCCTTGATCATTTGGTGGCCATATTAACAACATTGGAGGTTATTTGCTTGTGTCCTAGGGCTGATTTCTCAACTATTGTTCTTGGTGTTTGATGATCTTGGAGTTACTTGTGGTGTTCATCAAGTTCTTGTCTTCCAAAAACAAGAAATACACTTGGTTGGTAAAGAAGATCATCCTCTCCATTTTCCCTTGTTATTTTTGTAAAGAACAAATGTATTTTCTTTATTTTTGTATATGTATATGATGTATATATGATGATAAAAATGTTGTGTGGGGATCAAGTGTTGATAAATATGCTTAAAAATGTTAATAACCATGAGAAATAAGGCTAAAATCATGATTATTTAGTTGGCTGTATAAAAACAGTATATAACTAAAACTTGAACTGATAAAATTTCATGGTATGATCCATTTACAGTAAGTACAAGATGTTATACACATGTGAGAGTTGGCCATGCAATGAAATCAATATAATGAGTGAGATATGATCAAAACAAGTTGGGTGTTCTAATCTGAATAAGCAGTTTTGTAGGGACTGTTAAGGCAAGATAAACTTAAAATGAGCAGTAGCTATAACTAAGTTAAATGTAGCACATAATATGAAGAACATGTCACCCAAAAATGAGCTTCTAGTTCATTATAGAACTCTAGATATGATAAAAATGGTGAACATGAAGATAAAAATCAGATTTTGAGAATTAATGTTTATTATTATTATATAAGCACTCAAATTTTATTGTATAAAATGTAAAATAAAAACCCACTAACTTATGAAACTTATTTATATAAATATGTAAAAGGTTAATTAAATGGATAAATTATATAAATGGTTATGGAATAATACTTATAAGTAATAAAAACTATAAACTTGATTTTTACAACTTTTTCGGCTATTACCGTAAAATTAACGTTTTTCGCCAAATAAAACTTAGACGATCAAACCCGTCTAATGTAAAGTTTTTAAAAGTCATATACTGATATATAAGTAACTAATACAAGTAAAAACCGATAAAACCCGAACTATAGGACATACGGACATTAACGAGCTAACTAAGCATATTGGACTAATAATTGGACTAAATAAGATAAAAACTTATAAAAAGAACTTATTGGGCTTAACCCATTTGGTCCCAACATGGAAAGTATATATACTGATAATATAGGTATAAAATAGATTAAAACAAGTTAAAGAACTTATACTAAGCTTATTGGACTTAAAATAGGTAAGTAGGTAAAACTAGTAAACTAGTAAAAAGTTACCAAAACGTAAACACTAAAATGAGTAAACAAGGATATATAAACCCACTTGATCATCATCATATGTACAAAATCATCATATGTATATTGTTATTTTGATAAAAGTCATTAGACAAGAGTCTAAGACCGATTATTATTTATATAGGTTTCCGTGACCGAAGCACGCCCGTAGCCGATAATCCGCCTTTCATTATCAACGTGAGTCTATAGCCTCGCTTTATACTAGTTATTAAATGATTTTAAACCCGCGAGGGGGAATACATGTTTTTATAAACTTAGAACACAAGATTTTTATGGTATGCTTTGTCCCTCTATGAATGGACCCGTGGTTGCCTTTAAATTGCATTAAGTGATTGCCTTTGTTAAAACCTCAATTATGGACCGTTAATTAACCTATGATGGGTTAACCGCTAGTACAATTAATAGATCTATGGGGGAAGCCGCCCCGGTTCAGTTTTTGTGGACTTGTCATAGAAGCTTAGGCCCGACCTCCACACTGTTTGAACATATTGTATTGAGAAGTCAGGTATACGGCAATGTACCAATAATCTGGAGGTAACCGACAATTAATAAATCTCTCGTCTTATTAGACTGATATGGGAGTGTCTAAGGGCTCGGTTCCATGAGCTTATTGCAATTTATGCTATATACAATTATCATTGTTGATGCAAATTATTATTTGATGCTTATAAGCATGCCACAAACTTATAATCTTTGCTTGTGTTCAAATTGATTTCATAAACCTATAGATTCACTCGGCATTTTTGCTGATCGTTTTACTCACATGTATTTCAGGTAATCAAGAAGTGGAAGCTTGGAGGTCACGGGGAATGAAGTTGTGCACTGCTTTTGTTGTTCAAACTCTTTGATTTATTTATCGTTCCATTTTTAAAACAAACCAATATGTTGTTTTAACTTATCTTTTGGTAACGATTACTTGGGACTACGCTACTCTGACAAATGTTTTAGGAACGATAAATCTAAAACGTCTCTTTTCGAGTCGTTCTTTATAAATTATGTGTTGTTGTATCATTGTTTAGCACCCAAAGATGTATTCCGCTGCGTGTAAATTTGGGGGTGTTAAAGATTGGTACCAGAGCCATGAGTTATAGAGAACTAGGTCTTTTTCAAAAAACCTAAACTATAACTGTCGGTTTTATTTTTTCAAAGAGTCGGTGCACATGATTTCGCGTGACTTCAGGTTCAAGCTACTTCTGGGATTACAACTTTAGTATACATTATTATGTATGCTTTATTGCTAAGTATTTCTAAATAAATACTATAATCCTTTATCGATATATATTTATGTCGTTGAACTTTTCGATAAAAGTTTATCATTTATTAATGATTAACTTAAATAAATACATTGAATTTTCAAGATCTTTCTGTATTTATTTTTGGAGTATTTAAATTGCTTTTATTGCAAAATTTATATTATGACCTTACATACCTTCATCTGCGCGCGTTACTTTCATTATTTAACCCTTTGTGATATCTATATAGATATCCAAATCGTCTTCCGGCTATTTGTGCTTGGACGTCTTTTAACGTAATTTCTAGACCATTGTGTAGCTCAATGTGTCCTTGGAATAGACTAACCGCTATTTCTTGACATTTATATGTATCGACTCCGAAGTATATTGTTCACTTATATCTCGGTAACGTCATCGTCATTTTATAAATCATCGTCTAGATTATGGCGCTAGAATTGGAATACGATTTTACTTATATAAAATTGTACCCAATTGTTTTTCATTAACCTTCTCGCTCCCGGAGTGTAGCATGTTAATGTTCCATTCTTTTCTTGTTATGTTTTGTGTTTTTGACAATCGTGGCACCAAGGAGATTTGCCTACATTGCATTTTGAAATCTAAATTACGAACGTCTTTCACCGTCTTGCTTCCTAAATTTCGTGTTGAATACCTTGAAGCGTTTTCTGTCATTCATCATGCTATATTTTATTTGATGCTCATTACGAGATTTATTTTTCGTTGTTATAAAATCCACAAGACATGTGTGTATATATGTATATATTTTGAGTCGTTAAGAAGTGTCGAAAAATACACTTTATGCAGAAACAGTAGGGGCAGTACAAACATGTCAAAACTTAAAAGAAAACCTATGTTTTAAAATAAAATAGTCAAACCTGCACAGAACTTGCAGGGGTATTTTGGTCATTTTACATTGGGTTTCAGGTCTCGGGTAAAACTAGAAAGTCGTCTGAAACATCGTTTTGCATCAAAATGCTTTAGACTCTGAGTCTTGGAGATGTCGTTTATCGGGTCAATTAATCGGCTCATATTTAAAAGTTAAATCTGATAGAAAATTCAGAACATGAGTTTTAAATGTTTCTAAGCTGTTTTGATTTCATTTGAGATCGTAAAATTTTAACAAATATTATTTTACAACTACCGAATACTAGTTGCATGTGAAAATATTTAAAAATAAAAACAGTACAGGATTAGCAATTACCGGATTAATGGTATAATTTAAAAACGAATAACATACTTTCTTAAAAGCATGTTGTGTCGAGTATCTTACAAAGAATACACATGTGGATTGTTTATTCTTTTCATATATATGACTCATTTGTCATTCGATGTTATTTTATTTTCGTTTTCTTCTAACCTTCCATTGAATTGGGTTGAGTTTTGAAGTTTTGCCTTCACATTCTTCGTCGACATTCTTATCACGTGTTTCATGGCGTTTTCGTCTAAACCTTATAATCTTTTGAAACCTTAACAACTTGTAACCATTTCATTGGTTGTTTTATGAGCTACTATTTGCCACTTTTTGCAAAACTTTGACTACTTTATACGTTGTCATAATGTCATATTATAAATAAATATGATATTGTTTTATGATTATTTTCACCAATTGTTTTTACTTTGATCTTATAAAATACTTTTCGTAACATTAAAAGTTGCTTATTGAGTATCTCACAAATTACTTGTATCCTATAAATTTATAAACTATTTTTAAATTCCATTTTACAAATGGCATGGTTTATATAAGCATAAGAAACGTAATACTTTTCGACGAAATGAAGCACTGCATTGCTAGCCCTAAATTATACATGGCCTGATCACCTATGTCTAATTTAGAAGGAGCCATGCTAGGCTGAATAGTAGTCACCTTAAAAATCTTGATAATAATCAACTTTTTACTTCTATTTATGATAAAGATAAATAAAATGAAATAAAGCGAAAAGAAGTTTTAAAAACCTTTATACTTTATGCAAGTAGCGCAATTTCTATGCATCCGCATACGTTTTCTTACCTTTTCTTGAACGAATTACGTGTTTACGAATACGTTTTTACTCGACGACCGTTTTTCAACTTGTTACTTTATTTTATCTTATAACTGATTTCTTTTGACCGTTCGTCTAATTACCGACTGTTGATAAATGACTTGAAAGTCTCAATGTTTTATCCTTCCTTCTCGTCCAATCTTCTTTATGCGACTGGGTAGATCTTTGGAATGTCTCCGCACGTGAATAATCAATTATCACTAGAGTGATTTCCGTATATCCGGAATGACGTCCGTCACTCTCGTTTGTCTCGAAACCCACTCTTGTGAACCGTGCTTTGACTTCTCTCTTTAAACACTAACATCGTTCATTTGATTTGTTTTAATTACAAGTGATTATTAGAAATTTTCTTTGATTAAAATTTTTGTATGTAACTTATTTCCGATCGTGTATCGACCACCGCTGAGTTAACAAACTGATATTGGTGAACCATCGACCGCACTAACAAAATCGACAACTTGTTTAATCTATTATTTCTTATCGTCTTACCATCGACGCCTCTATTTTATTATTCTCTTTAAGAATTCATACGACATTTGCTTCGTTCTCTTTTGTACCACTGATTTCGTATTAATTGTTGACTATGATTTCCATTCGTATTCGTTTGTTATCTTGTCACACTTTGAAACCCGAATATATCCCATGTTATTTTGAAATAATAAACACCTGTATGTATTTCTACAAAGTATTATAAAATTTTTATGGAACTTTTATATATTTTCCAATGATTTTCAATTATCAAAATAACCATCACAAGTAAAAGGTCAAATTTATACACCATACTTTGTATAACTAAAACTAATGTTTAAAAATAAAATTATGTTCTACCTTTTGAACTAATTAACTTATCATACTTTACTTTTAATGTAATGAAATTACCGGTTTAATTTATATTCCTAATAATGATTTAATTTGGAAATTATATCTTCTAATTTTAACCAACAATATGAGTTTAATTTATAAAATTCATGTCATTCTTTCAAAGTTTCTTAAGACAACCAAAATAAATTATGAAGCTATTTAACTTCTATTTTTAATATATCATCTTTATCAAGAAAGTACCCCAATTGAGTTTTAAGGTAATACCAAATCCGGGACGGATAATTGTGACAAATGTTATTTTAATGATAATGTATAATTCATTCTTCGCTCTCATTTTTCTAGTATTGTGAATAACTATGTTTTACGGTTACGTGAGTCGAGATCCCTCGTCAATCGTTAATCTTAAATCATTTTACCACATCTTGTTCGTTTATGCGTTTATTGAAGTCATTTTTATCTCGTTCTGTTCCTCGTATTGAAGATAACTATTTTATTTTGAGTCTAAAATGAATCTCGGGAAGCAGTGTATAAGAAGAAACGATAAGTGTCACCAAGATTTATGTGTGTACTTGTGGAATGATTGAGGACCGAGTCTCTTAATGAATGGAGTTAATAAATTCGTTACGACCTCGAGGAGTATGTTGAAGCCGACACCGCAAGTGGAAAGACTCTTGAGATTAAGTAGTTATTATCAAGGGTTCGTTCAAGGTTTTCTCGATGATTAACGATGTAAATCTATACTAGATGTTATTGTTCGACCTTTTATTTTTATGTACTTATGTGGTATGTGATCTAGTCAAATGATCGTAAGTTGTGAGAACTTGAGACGACATCATCCGATGACGTCCGATCATGTAGAACATATATTATGTAATATCTTTTTGACTTTCAACGACGATGTTTATTGAGACTTTAATGCGCGTTGGCGAAAGTGAGATGGTGTCTTTGTATTATCTTTTGAGTGAGGACCCGCGTGTGAGCACCCTCTGTTGACGAAAATGTTTTTCTTGTTAATTCTTTTTGATGTGTGTCCATGGCTACCCGGCCAGTGGCTATCCTTTAAATTGCAACATTCTTTTTAACTAGACTTACCCGAAAATCCTGTCACCTATTCTTGTCGTCGAATGAGCTTCGTGTGATTCATAAAATTTTCATGTGTCGAGCTTGACGGGTGACTGGTGGATAAGGATTTATTTATTCCTTTATGGTGAGATACAACTTGACGACAAGTTGCGTTTTGTAAAAGAACCAGTGGAGATCGTGGATCGAGATTCACGTGGGAACGTACTGACTTCTTATTAAGGAATGTCGTCATACTTCCGGGTAGTGAACAACTCGTGTATGAGGCGAGTTGAGCGCCGGGACGTCGCTCCCTTAAGGTGGTGAGGATGTAAAACCCGTAAAAATAAGGTCATAATTTAATTCTATTTTCAATTATTTTGAAGTATTTTATAACGTTAAATATTATTATGTTTAACGGTTTAAGTTGAAACCGATATTAAATATTATATTTTAATATTTTGACGAGCAACGAGGACTACTAGTGGTCGCGATACCGACGAATGCCAAAAAATTTTATATTTTATTATCGATAGTTTCGATATTTAATACTTTCGACGATATCGTTTCAATTACGTATCGAGTCGTTATATTATAATTTTTTTTTCGTGTGCGTTTAAACTTTTAAAAAGTACAATCTAACATTTTCAGGTAGTGAAATATTTTCTCGTATAATATTTTGAAACTTATTTTTGTGTTGGTTGACGAACTCACAATTTACGGATTTAAATTTGGGCTTACGTGCATTATTTAGCGTCCTTTACGACTAAACCGGAAACCTTAGGATTACGTATTTACGTTTTTGAACTCCGTTTTTGATGAGACAATTTTTATTGGATTCGTTTTGTGACGTTGATTCATAATTTATAAAAACGTTTTTCGTGAAACGACCCGAGGGCACGCAAATCGAGAAAATTAGAATCGAGGAATACCCGTAAACTAGTGAGATGGGACAAAATACCTTGTCCCACCCCACTAGCTAATATGGATGGCACAACATGACACCACAACCATATGTGGCATCATGTTAGCTAAGTACTTACAAGTGTAAGACTAAGCTTACACTTTAAGCTTACATCTTTCCACTACTAGCTAAAACCATCAAACTTTCCACCACTTCTCATTTCCACCATTTCCATACATGCAAACAACCTCAAAACTCTCTCAAAAACCTCCCCATTGCCATCCATATTGAAGCTACAAACACCCATTTTGATATTTTCTAGCCATGAAATACATGTTAACTAGCTCTATCATGGAGTTATCTTGAAGCCTTGATCATTTGGTGGCCATATTAACAACATTGGAGGTTATTTGCTTGTGTCCTAGGGCTGATTTCTCAACTATTGTTCTTGGTGTTTGATGATCTTGGAGTTACTTGTGGTGTTCATCAAGTTCTTGTCTTCCAAAAACAAGAAATACACTTGGTTGGTAAAGAAGATCATCCTCTCCATTTTCCCTTGTTATTTTTGTAAAGAACAAATGTATTTTCTTTATTTTTGTATATGTATATGATGTATATATGATGATAAAAATGTTGTGTGGGGATCAAGTGTTGATAAATATGCTTAAAAATGTTAATAACCATGAGAAATAAGGCTAAAATCATGATTATTTAGTTGGCTGTATAAAAACAGTATATAACTAAAACTTGAACTGATAAAATTTCATGGTATGATCCATTTACAGTAAGTACAAGATGTTATACACATGTGAGAGTTGGCCATGCAATGAAATCAATATAATGAGTGAGATATGATCAAAACAAGTTGGGTGTTCTAATCTGAATAAGCAGTTTTGTAGGGACTGTTAAGGCAAGATAAACTTAAAATGAGCAGTAGCTATAACTAAGTTAAATGTAGCACATAATATGAAGAACATGTCACCCAAAAATGAGCTTCTAGTTCATTATAGAACTCTAGATATGATAAAAATGGTGAACATGAAGATAAAAATCAGATTTTGAGAATTAATGTTTATTATTATTATATAAGCACTCAAATTTTATTGTATAAAATGTAAAATAAAAACCCACTAACTTATGAAACTTATTTATATAAATATGTAAAAGGTTAATTAAATGGATAAATTATATAAATGGTTATGGAATAATACTTATAAGTAATAAAAACTATAAACTTGATTTTTACGACTTTTTCGGCTATTACCGTAAAATTAACGTTTTTCGCCAAATAAAACTTAGACGATCAAACCCGTCTAATGTAAAGTTTTTAAAAGTCATATACTGATATATAAGTAACTAATACAAGTAAAAACCGATAAAACCCGAACTATAGGACATACGGACATTAACGAGCTAACTAAGCATATTGGACTAATAATTGGACTAAATAAGATAAAAACTTATAAAAAGAACTTATTGGGCTTAACCCATTTGGTCCCAACATGGAAAGTATATATACTGATAATATAGGTATAAAATAGATTAAAACAAGTTAAAGAACTTATACTAAGCTTATTGGACTTAAAATAGGTAAGTAGGTAAAACTAGTAAACTAGTAAAAAGTTACCAAAACGTAAACACTAAAATGAGTAAACAAGGATATATAAACCCACTTGATCATCATCATATGTACAAAATCATCATATGTATATTGTTATTTTGATAAAAGTCATTAGACAAGAGTCTAAGACCGATTATTATTTATATAGGTTTCCGTGACCGAAGCACGCCCGTAGCCGATAATCCGCCTTTCATTATCAACGTGAGTCTATAGCCTCGCTTTATACTAGTTATTAAATGATTTTAAACCCGCGAGGGGGAATACATGTTTTTATAAACTTAGAACACAAGATTTTTATGGTATGCTTTGTCCCTCTATGAATGGACCCGTGGTTGCCTTTAAATTGCATTAAGTGATTGCCTTTGTTAAAACCTCAATTATGGACCGTTAATTAACCTATGATGGGTTAACCGCTAGTACAATTAATAGATCTATGGGGGAAGCCGCCCCGGTTCAGTTTTTGTGGACTTGTCATAGAAGCTTAGGCCCGACCTCCACACTGTTTGAACATATTGTATTGAGAAGTCAGGTATACGGCAATGTACCAATAATCTGGAGGTAACCGACAATTAATAAATCTCTCGTCTTATTAGACTGATATGGGAGTGTCTAAGGGCTCGGTTCCATGAGCTTATTGCAATTTATGCTATATACAATTATCATTGTTGATGCAAATTATTATTTGATGCTTATAAGCATGCCACAAACTTATAATCTTTGCTTGTGTTCAAATTGATTTCATAAACCTATAGATTCACTCGGCATTTTTGCTGATCGTTTTACTCACATGTATTTCAGGTAATCAAGAAGTGGAAGCTTGGAGGTCACGGGGAATGAAGTTGTGCACTGCTTTTGTTGTTCAAACTCTTTGATTTATTTATCGTTCCATTTTTAAAACAAACCAATATGTTGTTTTAACTTATCTTTTGGTAACGATTACTTGGGACTACGCTACTCTGACAAATGTTTTAGGAACGATAAATCTAAAACGTCTCTTTTCGAGTCGTTCTTTATAAATTATGTGTTGTTGTATCATTGTTTAGCACCCAAAGATGTATTCCGCTGCGTGTAAATTTGGGGGTGTTAAAGTTGGGATGTTAACCCTTGGATGAGAATACCACCCGCTAAGTAGTTTGCAATGTCCGCAAACCACGGGGTGCCATCAAGATTGAGATTTATAGACATTAGAGTCTCCAGGGGGAAAGAGTCATTGATCTCTTTGTTCGGATGATCCCCCTGATATGGATCCTCAAGTCTGCTCAGATGATCCGCGGCCAGGTTTTCGGCTCCCTTCTTGTCACGAATTTCAATGTTGAATTCTTGAAGGAGCAAAACCCAGCGAAGAAGTCTTGGCTTAGAATCGTTCTTAGTCATCAAGTACTTCAACGCGGAATGGTCCGTGTATACGATGGTGGTGGATAAAACAAGATAGGGGCGAAATTTCTCAAAAGCATAGACAACAGCTAAAAGCTCTTTTTCGGTTGTCGTATAATGCAATTGAGCCCCCGTCATTGTTTTGCTAGCGTAGTGGATTGGTTGGAAGTGTTTATTCACTCGTTGGCCCAGAACCGCACCAATAGCAAAGTCGCTAGCATCGCACATCAATTCAAAAGGCAGCTCCCAATTAGGGGTAACCAAGACCGGTGCCTTAGTTAGCTTATCCTTGAGAAGATTGAAGGCTTCGAGACACTCTTTAGAAAAGATAAAAGGAGTATCTTTTTCCAAGAGGTGGGTCATCGGGCGAGCGATTTTAGAGAAATCTTGAATGAATCTACGATAGAAGCCCGCATGACCCAGAAAGCTTCTCACACCCTTCACGGTTGAAGGTGGAGGTAATTTGGCTATGACATCTACTTTAGCACGGTCAACTTCAAGACCGGCTTTAGAGATTTTGTGTCCTAGCACAATGCCTTCTTTTACCATAAAATGGCATTTTTCCCAATTCAGAACAAGGCGAGTGTCTTCGCACCGCTTAAGCATACGTTCTAAATTGGCAAGGCAAGCAGAGAAGGAATCCCCGAAGACCGAGAAATCATCCATGAAGACTTCCATGGTTTGCTCAACCATATCATGGAAGATAGCCAACATGCACCTTTGGAAAGTCCCTGGGGCATTGCATAAGCCAAAAGGCATTCGTTTATAAGCAAAGGTGCCGTAGGGACAAGTGAATGTTGTCTTCTCTTGATCTTGGGGATCGATGGGTATTTGAAAATAACCCGAGAAACCATCCAGAAAGCAGTAATATTCATTACCAGCTAGACGTTCAAGCATTTGGTCCATAAAAGGTAGAGGGAAATGATCCTTTCTCGTGGCATCATTGAGTTTGCGGTAGTCTATACAAACTCTCCACCCAGTAACGAGACGGGTAGGAATTAACTCGTTGTTTGCATTGGGAACAACGGTGATTCCGCCTTTCTTAGGCACACAATGGACTGGACTAACCTACGGTGAATCCGAAATAGGGTAAATCATACCCGCATCAAGAAGTTTGATAACCTCCGTTTTGATGACTTCATGGATTTTAGGATTCACCCTTCGTTGACTTTGAATTGTGGGCTTAAAGTCGTCCTCCATGAGAATTTTATGTGTGCAGAAATGAGGATCGATTCCACGGATGTCCGAGATTTTCCAAGCGATAGCGCGTTTATGCTTTTTCAACACAGCGACAAGGCGGGCTTTTTCGTCTTCTTTCAGATCCTTTGCGATGATGACCGGTAGCTTCTCGTCGTCTTCCAGAAAAACGTACTCAAGATGAGGCGGTAGGTCCTTAAGCTCAAGAGTAGGAGGGTCCTCAATAGATGGTGAAACTAACGATGGATCATCATTAGTCACCTCTTTAGGAGCAGGAGGAGAGAATGGGTCCTCATTGAGAAGTCTCTCAATAGTACTAATGTCTTCATCCCAATTTGTGGACAAATTATCATACTTAATATCGAGAGGACCCAAGCTAGCTTCGAAATCATCCAAGTCACTTTCCCCAAAAGGAGTCAATGCTGGAGCAATTGAGGCAACGGTCTCAACATTGGGTAGAGAAGGAGTACTTTTGCAAGCATCATGAAAATGTTCTTCACAAGCCTCATCGAGAACATCAATAGAATTAACACTCTCATACGAATAAGGTTGCTTAGAAATCTTACCCATGTTGAAGACAATTTGATCGTCACCAACTCTCATGATTATTTCGCCTGCGGCTACATCAATAAGAGTGCGACCGGTCCTCAGAAATGGACGTCCGACGATTAATGGAACACGGGGATCCATCTCGTAATCAACGACGACAAAATCCGCCGGGAAGGTGAATTTATCGACGCCAACAAAGACATCTTCGGCTATCCCCACTGGATAAGCAACCGTACGGTTGGCTAATTCCAAAGTCATTCGTGTGGGGACTAGCTCGGGGAGAGATAATTGCTTCCAAACACTTAAAGGCATTAAGTTTATACTGGCACCTAGATCGGCTAGGGCCATGCAATTCTCTACTCCCGGGAAGTTGCAAGGAATCAAGAAGCGACCCGGATCACCTAGTTTGGTGGGCAATTGCCTTAAGAGCACTGCGGAGCAATTCTCATTAAGGTGGGTCTGAGCAATGTCAAGAAGCTTTTCTTTATCACTTAAAAGATCTTTAAACATCTTAGCGTATTTGGGCATGTGAGCGAGAGCCTCGGCAAAGGAGATGTTAAAATTCAATTGTTTGAACATTTTAAGGAAGTTCGAAACCTGAATATCATCCTTGCTCTTTTGCTTCTCTTTCCTCAACCTTGAGGGATAAGGTATATTGGATGAAGAAGAAGGTTTTAAGGGAATAGGATCACTCACAACCACGGGTGGTGGGGAAATGGGGATAGAAGGTGAAGGAGGTAGGGAAAGTTGCTCTTTTTCCTTGTTCACAATCACCGGTGGAGGTGTAGGAAGCTCGGGTTCCATATAACCTTTTCCACTTCGAGTGGTGATTGCTTTCATCTCCCCTCTTGGATTCGCAACGGTATTACTCGGAAGAGTACCCGAAGCAGAGGGTTGATTACCTTGGATGAGCGAACCAATCATATCACGAAGGTGAAGAGCTTGATTGTTAAAAGAGTGTTGCATATTGGCATTAATATCATTGCTATGTTTGGCCATGTCATTCCTTAGCTCGGCTCGAATATCGCTCCCTTGTTTCACCATGTCATTCTTCAAGTTGACAAATTGACTCTGAAGATTCGTCACCATCTCACGATTGGTCTTCATGAACGTCTCGACGTCTTGGTTTACGGCCATCGGTTGATTGAGAGGTGGAGCTTGGTAAGCTTGAGAATGTCCTTGAGTTGGGTATGGGTTTCTTTGGGATTGATACTGATTTTGAGCACGAGGTTGGGATTGGTTGTTTCGGTTAAAGCTTTGTTGTTGGTTTTGGTTTGCAGGAGGGAAACCGGGAGGAGCAAGATAATTGTTGGAACGATAACTTAGCAAGCCACGGTCTCCTTGAGGACGAGCTTGATAGCCTCCCGTGGGATAAGTGCCGTAAGCTGCGTTAACGTCTTCAGAATAATTGCCATGAGTAGAAGGACACTCATTGTAGGAATGAGGACCACCACATGTGTCACAAGAGATAACAACGGCTTTAGCTTGTTGAGTTTGGTTAGAAGTCAAAATTTGGAGACTTTTGTTAATATCAAGAATAGCACGTTCCAAAATAGACGAGTTGGTGGTGGAAGAAGTAGACGAAACATTGACTCTCTGATTAGATCTTGAGGATGCGGAAGAATCCCAATTCTTGTGGTGAGTAGTCATGTTTTCAATCAACTCTCGACACTCCTCCGGTCTCCTTTTCATAAAAGTACCACCGGCGGCGGCATTGATCGTGTCACGATCACGAAAAGTGAGACCATTGTAGAAGGTGTCAATGAGAGTGACGGGGAGCATATTTTGATTAGGACAGCGGTCGATCAAATCATTGTAACGTTCCCAAGCATCGAAAAGCGATTCATCATTCTCTTGCATAAATCCACTGATTTGGTTACGAAGGCTAGTGACCATGGATGGGGGAAAGTAGCGCGATAAAAAGCGTTGAGTCATGTCGTTCCACGTATGAATAGAATTCTTAGGAAGACGGTCAAACCATTTTTCGGCATGGTGGGAAAGTGAGTGTGGAAAAAGTTGAAGGCGAAGGTCATCCATAGAAACACCGGGGGACTTCATGCTTTGAGTGATAGTAATGAATTTGTCGAGGTGTTTGTTGGCATCATCATTAGGCATTCCGGCGAATGGATTAGTTTGCACTTGTTGGATCATGTGATGCTTCAACGAAAACTCTTGAGCCGTGATATGCATCGGCGCAATCGGGCCTCCGCGTCCATTCATGGTGGGTTGGCACAATTCCTCCATGGTTCGTAAATCAGGTTGAAGGACATTGTTGTTGTTGTTGTTGTTGTGGTTGTTATTCAAATTATTTTGAGGTGGGTGATTATTGTTGTTGTTAACACCAGCCATATCTAAATCTTCACGATTCTCGGGCTCAGAATAGTTTGTAGATCTAGTACGCATGCACCTGCAGAAGAAAAATATACACAAGGAATATCTATAAAATCTTTTTGGTTTTTATAGGTTTTTTTAATGTTTTTGTATTTTTGAAGAGTTTTTATATTTTTTAGGATTTTGTGGAAATTTTTAAAGCAATGAAAATAACGTTCAAAGAACGGATCCCAAAATTCAATGCGTCTCTCACTAGAAACCGTGTATCTTAACGAAAAGAGCCGGCAGCGGCGCCATTTAATACTTGGCCTTTTACAACCAAAAGTATCAAAGTTCAAGTTCGTTATAGTTCCGAATCTTTTCGAATTGAAAACCGGTCTAAAATGCGACTCAATCGTCTTTTGGTGAATCAAAGGTTTGGTTGGTTTGTTTTAAACTAATTGCAAGTAATTAAAATGTCGTTGAGTAAAGTGGAAATTAAAAGATTAATTTGAATGACGAGTAAAAAATAAATGCATATAAAACTTAAAGATAAGAATGGAAAAGTACTAACTCACTAAATAGAACTAACACTTGGAAAATTTTCAGAAAAATAAAAGGTACTATAAGAAAGTTATATCGAAAGAAACCAAAACAAGCCAAAAGGGGACCCAATCGGAATGTATTCCGATCGGATGGTCGGAATGGTGGGAAGAAGTAACACAATCGGAATAACCGAAAAACTGTCAATCGGAAAGTGAGATTAGGGACCCAATCGGAATGCACAACCTTAACCAAATCGGAATACAAGAAAGATTGGCAATCAGAATATCCAAAATTACACGAATCGGAATATGCAAGTTTGATCAAATCGGAATACAATGAAACACCCTCAATCGGAAAGTGGAACAAATGCCCAGATCGGAAAACAGGGGGGAAGCCAATCGGAAAGTCAAAACCTAATCCGATCAGTCGATCGGAAAGTGGAGATGGAGCCGTCGGAATAGGGAACCAGTCGGAAAGGGGGGTAACAACTTTTCCTAGAATCAAGGAAATTGGTTATGGGGGTGTACCGGTCGGAAAGCCAATCGGAAAAGGGCTTTTAAACCCTTTCCGAAATCTATGGAAATGGGGAAAAGCAAGGTAAAAAGCTAAGTAATAAGCTAATACCGAAACTTATCAATCCAAATATGTAACCGAATCAAATAAGCACTTTAATCAACTTATCTAACTCGAAATCAAGCAACTTTTTAGATCAAACCATAAAAACATAAACTTTTTAATAAAACTTTTAATAAGAAAAATAAGATGATCATAAAAGTAAGCCAATAAGCACAAAAGTCTTAAAGCTTAATCAAATCAAATCTTATAAAATGAACAAAAGATTAACTTTTTAGCATGAAATCAATTAGAACAACACGGATCACATGATAATCACACCAAAATCAATCTTAAATCAAAGAAAAGTAGAATGAGAATAAGAAATAAAAGCTTAAAATGGAACTTTGATTAATGAAATAAGCAATACAAAGATGTTTAATCTTGAAAGATTAAAAGAAAAAGATGAACTAGTGAGAGAAAGTTTAAGACTTTCTCTCTCTAAAAACTAAAAAGTGAAAAATTAACTAAAAACTCTAACTACCCTCCTAATGACTATTAGGAGGGTATTTATAGGGAAGGTGGAAGGAGTGCATGTGTTGCATCTTCTTTCTTGCTTTCTTCACGTTTTCTCGACTCGACTTTAATTCTTCGTCTTTGTCGTCTCGGGATTTGAACTTGTCTTTTAATTTTCTTCTTCTATTAGACTTAAGTTCTTCGACTTCGTTAAACTTCCGTCTTTTGACTTTTTCTTCGATAAATCTTCAGAATAGGCCTTGGACTTCCGTTCTTTTTGCACTCTTGATCTTTTGACTTCGTCTTTTCCCGTTTTCTTTGATTAAAGCCCGTGAAAGCCCGTGTTTTCTTCCTTTTTCACATTTAGGGCCTAAAATACAATAAAAACACAAACCACGCATAATTCCGACTTTTACGACATAAATCACACGTTTTGGTCTTGTTATTATTGGAAATAAGTGGTAAAAGGATAAGTGTTTTCACACTTATTAAACGTTTTTTTTAACTGTTTGAATTAGCTGAGATTTCTGTATTCAGTTACATTTTTACAGTTGTCTCATTTTGCGTTCTGCTTGATATAGAGTGTTCGGTTTAGCAGTCAACTAAGTCTTCTATGGATTTGGTGGTTAACAGAATAGTTTGTTAGAAGTATATGAGTCTATTCACTTAGGAAAGTCAGTTGAAAAAGTTAGACGTTATAGGTGTAATTCTCTTAAGTATGCTTAAATTCACTGATTAGAAGTATCATTTTACATAACAGCTTGTCAAAATATTGAGATAGTAGGAGTCATACAGTATATTGATTTGGAAGTCTACATCTTTGAGCAGCTAGCTTTAGAGTTAACCTTGAATGATTTGGAGTTTTAAAAAGTAGTTAGTTAGCTTAAGTTTTAGATATGTTGTTAAACACTTGTATTGATCTTTCCATTCAAAAATTCAGTTCTAAAAGCTTCGGATGCTAGACTCGAAGTCAATGTTTCTGTGTGACAACTTGTTCATTTTGTGATTATTGCAAAAGTTTAAGTAGTTTACGAGTTTAGTCCCTGACCTTCTCTAATCTCATTACAGTCATAGTCCTAGTTATAGATTTAGGTTAGTCCCGTTAGTCCTTAACTGTTTCTTGCTAGTTATTGGGTTGTAGTTAGTTTGGGCCTAATTGGACTGGATTCAGATTTAATATTTGGACTGGTTTTTCTTTAAACAATGAGATTTGTTTGGGCTAAATAGTTCACAGGTTTTCATTTTAAGTTCAAAGTAATTTTTAGTTTCATATTCATATTGTTTTTAGTTTGACATTTTCAGCTTTATTAAAATAGATTTAGTTTAATTTTTCGTACTTTTGCATTTTAAATTTGTAGTATAAAAATAGTATTTTACTTTTTTCATTTTGTGCATTTAATTGATGTAATTGCAATATGTTTTTAGAGTAGTACGTATATGTAGCGTAATATAGATATTTTTACCTTTTTTATGTGCTTTGTGCCAATTAGAAATAGATTACCAAGCAAAGATCTTACAACCAAAAACAATAAGTTGAGCTTAAAATTGTTATATCAATTCGAATCGAGCTGAGAAGACAACTAAACTAAAAAACGAAATATTACATGTGATATATCTGGTCTGCTTGTTGTTAAGTATATGAGGGAGCCGATCATGGAACGATATCTCGTTTGATCTATGGCATCTCCCTCCAAATCAGCATCTAGGGATGTGGTTGATAATGATGTCCCAACTGGGTCACATGATGTCATACCATGCTTTTTGTTTATCTCTTGACAATACTTAGCTTGGTTAATAAAGATACCACTTGGGGATTGGTGAACTTGAATTCCTAGAAAGAATTTTAGTTTGCCCATCATAGACATTTCAAATTTGTTGTGCATTACTTTCTCAAACTATTTTGAAAGTTTTGGGTTTGTAGACGCGAAAATAATGTCATCAACATAAATTTGCACAAGCAAAATGTCATCCCCATATTTATAAGTGAACAAAGTTTAATCAATGGAACCTTTTGAAAAACCTTTGGAGACCAGAAATTTCGAGAGCTCGTCGTACCACGCCCTTGGAGCTTGCTTGAGTCCATAAAGTTCTTTGTGGAGACGATACACCTTGTCAGGATAATGAGGATTGACGAATCCTTCTGGCTGTGTGAATAGACTTCTTCCTTAAAGAACCGTTAAGAAATTTCGTCTTTACGTCCATTAGATAGACAATGAATCCCTTATGTGTAGCATAAGCAAGAAAAATCCTGACCGCTTCCATTCGAGCTACTGGTGCAAATGATTCTTCAAAATCAATACCCTCTTTCTGTCCATACCCTTTATCCACTAGCCTAGATTTATTCTTGATGATCGTGTTCTCTTCATCCATCTTGTTTTTCCAGATCCATCGAAGATTTAATGGTATTACATCGAATGGTCTGTCAACAAGTTCCCAGACTTTAAGTCTTTCAAATTGTTGAAGTTCATCCGTCATCGATTCAATCCAAGCATGATCAGCTAAGGCTTCTTTTATGTTTTTCGGTTCAGCTGAACTCACAGCGAGTGCGAACATACAAACATCGCCATCGGTGTTAAGTTGTCGTCTTGTGCGAACAGGCTGTGAAGGGTTTCCAATTACATGAACCAAAGGATGATCTCAGGTCCAATGATGTGTTGAAGGATGTCGTTGATACAACGTATGCATATTTGACGGATCAACATGGCGAGTAGAAGAATCTCCAGTTTCGTGTACCGGTGTACCGAATGGGTTGATAAATTCGTCTTCGTCAGATAATGTATTGTCTGCTTGATTTATGTTCTCTTGAGCAATAACAGTAGTTGTGAATGTTGTAGGAGCGATTGTTGATGTGATATTCTAAGGAGGTAAATCTGCAGCAACTCGTGTTGAAGTAGATAAAGTTGTATCCTTTTGTTGACGATGATCGGTATCATCATTCTTATCAGGAGTGATAGTGGAAGACTTCGATACAACTTGTTTCTCCCCCGTGAAATATTCATCATACATTGGTCCATATAACATTTTCAACTCTTCAAGTGTCGTGTTGACTGTCATATCTGTTCTTGGAACATTTCCTTGAACCAGCGTTGAACTTGACGGTTCATTGCTGTGGTCTTAAGTTCCGAGTTCTGTGCGGTTGAGAACGGAAGTCTTTTGTCGTTGTGGATTGGGACTTAAACTGTTTTGTTCAAGTGCCATTTCTTGTAATTCATCAAATCAGATGTGAATAGTCTCGACTATCAATTTTGTTCTCTTGTTGTATACTCGATATCCCTTAGATTGAGTTGCATATCCCACAAGAATACATGCATCACCTTTCTCTTTCATCTTAACCAAATTTTCACCATCTCGTATTATGTAACAAGTACATCCAAAAACATGAAGGTGTTTGAGTGAAGGTTTTCGATCATGAATTATGTGATATGGTGTCTTTTCGTGTCTAGGAATAATTAAGGATCGGTTTTGTGTGTAGCATGCGGTTGACACGGCTTCGGCCCAAAAGTAAAGTGGAAGTTTTGAAGCGGATAATAAAGTTCGAGCAGCCTCAACTAAAGTACGGTTTCGTCTTTCAACAACGCCATTTTGTTCGGGTGTTCGAGCAATAGATGTTTCATGTTCAATTCCTTTGGCTTCAAAATAGTTTCTTAGATTTGAATTCAAAAATTCTATACCTCTGTCAGTACGAACCACTTTAACTTGAGCTTGAAGACCACGTTGTATCAGTTTAAGAAAGCTGATGAGAACTTCGGTGTTTCATCCTTAGACCTCAAGAAGTGAGTCCATGTGTACCGTGAGTAATCATCGACAATTACCAGAATATATTTCTTTCCATTGATACTATGAACACGCATGGGACCACACAGATCCATATGAAGAAGATCTAACCGTCCTTTTGAGCTTGGTGTTGTTTTTGTCTTGAAACTACTTCGTTTAGCTTTACAAGGCTCACAAGAAGAACAAAGATGATATTTGATGAATTTCAAGCTTGGAAGGCCTCTCTCAATATCTTTCTTGGAAAGCAAGTTGATGGTATCAAAATTAAGGTGAGATAAACGTTGATGCCATAACCATGCCTGAGTTGATGAAGCTTTAGCCATGAAGCAAATTGGAGTTGATGAAGTTGTGTCTTGTAGTGAAATTGTGTAAAGATCAGTACCTCGTGTACCGTTAAGTAAGTCATTCCCATCATAATCACGAACAAAACATGTCTTCTTTCTGAAGCAACCTCCAAATCTGCATCACAGAATTGACCAACCGAAAAAAGATTATGATTGAGCCATTCGACTTAGCATACCCTTTTGATCGTTATATTTCCCTGAACCAAATCTCCATATCCTAGGATCGGTGCAAATTGATCATTTCCTAATCGGACCGTACCCAGGAACTTCTCCACGAAGTTAATTAGAAGCTTGAGATTCCCCGTCATGTGCTTCGTGCATCCGGATTCCAGTATGAAGAGAATTATTCGTATCACCTGCAGAAGAGTTAGAACACGATGGATAATTTGCTAATTGGATACCACTTTAGTTGTGATTTCAGATTCATTGGTGTCCTTAGAAACATTTAAAGGCATACTACCACTCGTTGTCACATTTTCTGTCCCAACTTTAGGCATCCATTTATATCTTGGAGGACATTGATTAGCAAACCACCATTTCCAAGACTTTCCAGTAGACTCATATAATTCCTTAATTATGCATTCTAGGGTTCTTAGTGGTGAAGTCTAATGCATTACCTTTCTTAGTGGGGGTTGCACCAGAATGGTTCACATTGCGTTTGGGTTTACTAGCACTAATAGGCTTCGCAACTTGCTGCTTAGTTCTAGTATCTACGCCTTTGACAGTATTCATAGCACACATAGAATGATTAGCATTAGCACATTTTCCACATTGACACAAACGAATTTGACATTTATAGCATTCAAATCATTCAAAACAGTCAAATTGTCATTACACGTGATTACAGACTTTTTATTCTTAAAAACATTCAAATTCCTAGGGTGTTCTTCTACTTCCTTCATCTTCTCTTGACTCTTGTGTTTCCAGACCTTATCATTCACTTGAGTGCGCTTAAGCTGAGGTCGGCTAACACTAGCAGTTGAGACTACTCCGGTAGTAGAAGACACACGAGTATTAGTGTTTCTAGAAGTCTGAGGCGATTGGCTAACTTTGTTTGTGGGCTTAGTGATCATTCTATACATCCCTGGTTTAATTACATTATTGTGCTTAACCCTTGGTGCAATAGTATTCTTTATGGGTTGATTCAGTGGTAACCTTTCCTTTCCATCCATCTTGGGGGCAAACACAGGTTTTACAAACGAGGAATTTGATAAAGCAGATGGTTTTCCCAAGATAGAGGATTTATTCACTTTAGAGGCATTGGGTTGTCTAACAACAGGTTTCTTAATGATAGGTTCCACAACTTTCCCACCTATCTTAGCAACGAGTTTCTGTAACTCTGCTATCGCTCTTTCCCTGTCTTGTAACTGAGATTTCAACCCTTTAATTTCCAAATTCTGTTCATTCATTTCTCGAAACGTTTTGGAAAGTTTTTCTTGCAAGTTATTATCATGTGAAAAACTACCAACGTCTTTTTGCAAAGCAAGTTCAAGAGAATGACAATGTTTTTGAAGGAAATCAGTTTTGTGTTGAAGTAACTCAAAAGCTTTTTTATTAACATTTTCTTTACGTTTTGAAAGCTCAAGTTCAAGACGCTCACATTCTTTGATTTTATCAAGATATTTGCATGCAACATCAGAATATTCATCAATATTAGCACAAGATGTAAAATAAGCACACATAACATCTTTAGAAACGCATTCTTGCAAGAGTAAATCATACTCATTTGAAAAATCAGACTTCTCCATTTGAAGATCATCAATGTTTTTCTCAATAGACTCAACAGATTTTAAATCATCAAACATTTCAGTCCGAATTAACTCCTCAAATTGAAGAACAGTTTCTTTAATCAACGCCGTATTTGGAATTAAGAGTTCTTTCACAAGCAAGGTAATATCTTGAGGAATCGGGCGTTTCCACTAATCATTTTCATGTTTTGCCCAATCTCTTTCAACAATAGATTTAACATTATCTATGTGGTGTTTAAGAATACCTAATGTTTTCCTACTCTTGCTTTTGGACTCATCTAGAGGAAGGTAGTTCATATATTTGTAAACATTAGATTTCTTAGGGGCAAACGCTTTCTTCCATTGAATTCTCGTTTGTTTGGGTTCTAAAAACACTTCCTCACGAGATTTCTGAGTTTGTTTGTTGAAAAGACCATAAAGACTATTCTCATAAGCATAATTATAGGGTTTCAAAAACTCCTTATTGACAAGTGGTCGACTATCATCATCCCAAAGGACCGTCTCTTCACTATCGGCGCTAACAGGCATGCAATCAAGATCGGTCCTTTCAGACTCATCAAGATAAAGACGCGGGTTCCCGCAGCTTGAGCTTGGCCAAGGTACTCAGGACTTGCAAAGCTAGCTTGACCCTTAAACATCAACAGAGGTGCTATCATTCTTATGGTTTGAATAGAATCATGCGTGTTATAAACAACTTTCTTCAAAAACTCAACTTGTTCTTCTAGTTTCGTTACTTTTTCAGTATCTTTTTCATGTCTACTTTTGAAGTCTTATTTTAACGCTTCTACCTCTTGTTTCTTAACCTCAAGAATTTTTGCAGAATCAGTAGTGGTCATAGAGAGCTTTTGTTCAAGTTCATTAACTTTGGTATTGGCAAGGTACATTTTTTGACGTTCATCCATTAAGAAAACATTATATTGACGCTTCTCTTTGGCTAATAATTCAAGAGTTGTGTTATATTTGTTTTCAAAATCGTCCTTTTGACTTTTTAACGCACTACCCTTGTACCCCTCAAGCTCTTTGGTTTTCTGAAGGGGCTCATCTCTATAACTTTCATTTGTCTCAGTAGATTTGATAAGAGCAGCTTTGCATTCTTCAAAATTTTGAGTGAGCGTAGCATTAACCTTTTTTAATTGCTTGTGACTCTGTCTAGTTTCTTTAACATCTTGTTGTAAAGTAGCAATTAAATTAGCAAGAGCAAAACGTTCCTCTTCATCATACTCATTTGCATGTTGATCATCCTCAGACTCATTATTGCACATGTCTGATGAATTAGGTGTCGTATTACTATCAACCGTTTCCATCATATACATGTGTCATTAATGGCATTGGGTAGATCACTATGCTCATGAGTATCTCCATACCCATTATATTCGTCAGTAGTGTGTACCTTATCGATTGGCTCAGTGTCAAAGATAGGACCGTTGTCATCTTCAGTGACTTTGAGAACTTCTTCAACCTTTGCCATGTACGAGTAATGTGCATCGAGTTCTTGATCAAAATCTTCATCATCAATGTCATCAAGCATTGCTCTTTCCTCATCTGACAATTTAACCCCTGCTTCCATCTTTTTGCATAGCAGCATCTTTTCCTTGTGATAACTGGAGTCTCTAACCCTTTTCGGCTTCCTGCATTCCTTTGCCATATGCCCATAACCTTGGCAATTAAAACATTGAATCCCACTTTGCTGAACCACTTCACTTCCAACAGTTTCATTATTCCCAGTAGTAGCAGCAATCCTCTAAGTATCATACTTGGCAGTTTGTCGATCATACCTTTCAGAACCCTCAACATGCGTTGGATTATTTCGATCATACCTAGAAGGACTTTCACCACGTCGACGTGTGTCATACCTTGGAGGACTCTCAACATATTGGTTCTTTGTGTTAGATGATGTTCGAAGATTGTTGTTGGTGGGTTTGTAGATTTTCTGATAAGTCTTCATTATGAAAGCAATTTGTTGTTTCATCTCTTGATTCTTTTGAGCTTGGTCTTCATCACTATCTTCTTCAGAAGAAGACTCAGATGGTGGTGATGGTGCTCTTGGCACTTTATCGCGTGATCTTGTGGATGATGAAGACTTGGATGATGTGGAATATCGTGGTGAGTATGATGTAGTAGAGTATGGCTTAGGAGCACGAGAGCGATGGTCTTGAACATGTTGAGTGGTAGTCACTAAAGCAAGTAGATTAGCCGTCTTCGCAACACGTTCAGCTCGAATCTCATTTGCTTCATTCTGAAATTGCTTCAAGATATCAAAGAGTCGATGATATGAGACCTCGTCTAGTTTTTCTTGTTGTTTCACTAAAGTGACGAACCATGTCCACTCGGGTTGAAGTTGTTGGAGAAATTGAACATTAACTTGCATGGTGGAGACTTGCAGATTATTTCTTGTCATGTCATTCATCATTTTATAAAACCTGGAGTAGTATGAATCAATTGATTCTCCATCCTTTGAAGTAAACTTGCCAAAGTTCCAAAACAAGTTTGTTTTGACATCTTGTTTGTTGAGTGATTCTCCTTGTTGCAAGCGTTCAATAGCAGTCCACATTTCATGTGCAGTAGGGCATGCATCAACCGTGAAATAAATATCATCTCCAATCCCACTTAGAATCATATAGATAGCTTCCTTCTCCGCATCATGCCAAGCATAATTTTCAGGTGTGAGATCGGATCTTGTTTCATCACGTTCACTTGTGGGTACTGCATCAGTAGTATTAGTGGCTGGTCTTGGAGGAATTGATATCTTCTTGAATACATATGGTCCATGAGTAATACATTTCCTCAATGCATCACCATTAGGTCTTGTATCAAGGTATCGTATGAAACGTGATTGCCATTGAGCATACCGACCAGACACAAGAATTGGTGGTCTCTCTTTGTTACCCGCCACCATGATATTGTTGTTTGTGACACGATACTCTTGAGTAGAATCTATATCTAAAGACTTGAAATCGATGAAGTGAAAATGGATCTTAAGTAGATGTGTTGTGATTGTTGTTGTCGATGAAAAATGTTAAAATCCCCTAAAATTTGTCTTCACAATAAACCAAAAATTCGAAGGCGAAAAATCACACGGTTAAAAATTTTCACTTTTGTAAAAATCCATATTTTCAGCATATTGGTATATTTTCGGAATAAGTAACCCTTCTTCGGAAAAATGGAACTTTTTCGGAATAAAATCCTTTTTCGGAAAAATTGGAGTTTTTCAGAAAAATGGGATTTTCGGAGAAATAACACTTTTTCGGATAAAGTGAAAATTTTGGAAAAGAATACCTTCTTCGGAATAATAGCTTTTCTTCGGAATAATGTGATGTTTTCAGAGAATTTGAGATTTTCGGAATAAGTGATGTTTTCAGAGAGTTTGAGATTTTCGGAATAAGTGATGTCTTCAGAGAATTTGAGATTTTCGGAATAAGTGATGTTTTCAGAGAATTTGGAATTTTCGGAATAATGTACTATCTTCGGAATAAATTGGTTTTTTCGGATAAAATTTTACCTGAGATCTTCGGATAATACACTTTTTCGGAGAAATATCTTCGGATAATACATTTTTTCGGAGAAATATCTTCGGATAATAGCAAAACCCTTTTCCGAAATACCAATTATCGGAATCTTAAAACCCCTTTCCGAAGATATATCTTCGGAATGTTCTTGATGCTGTTTACGAACCTTAACTAAAAAACCAATCCAAAAACCTCAAAAACTTGCGATTTAAACCACAAAAACTTAACCAAATCTATGTAAAAGATTTACTTCAAGATTTAGAGCCCGAAAACATTAGAAAAATTTAATTCGTGATGATTGAGAGGAAAAAATCACACGAATCAAATAAATAACCAACAACCAAACACAATCTACCCCGTGGCGATTGATACCAAATGTTGTCCCATATTATTAGATGATTAATGATAGAATATAGATGAAAAGATATGAATTTCTAGAGACAGAAAGTAGTGAGAGAAAGTAGAGAGAAGATGGAGAAACTAGGTGATATTTGATTAGAAGAGTTAAAAAAATAAATGAACCATCCACCCTTCCTAACATGCTAGGAAGGGCCTTATATAGCCGGGCTTACATGTAACCATAATGGGCTATATTGTTTTTGGACCGGGCTTGTCTTTTCGGCTTTAAGTAGCTTAAATCCAAGCCCGTGAACCACGACTATTTAACTAACTATTACAACGTTCTATTGAATATTACAATAATAAACTATGACCGAGCATTCTTGTTTGACTCAATATTTTGAGGCTAACAGATACATCAAAAACTTCTTAGTTCCTTCCAAATTCCTAGTCATGCCTTCAAAAATTAATCTCGAAAAATTAAAAACCCTGTTATTTGCTAGACAAATACCAGTTGATGCCAATGCAGTAGGAATTTGATCAAAAGATGTACTTTTAGAGCTTAAACAGTGAATAATATCATGAAAAAGCAATTTCCATTGAGGTAAAAATAAAGCTTTAAAGAAAGTAAGACTTTCCTACCACCTTGATAGCCCATGGCTGCAAGGCCATATTGTATCTATGTGTTATTAAGCATACTAAGTCCATTTTCATCATTTAATCTCAAACTCTCCCTTAGCAGTACCTCAGTTACATATATATTCTTATGATTCACCCTAGCCTTAATGCAAGGTTGATCAAACCGAGTACCTAATACAGCAGTGTTCCAAAATTGTTCAACAATGGGAATAGAGACAATGGGACTTACAGTGAGTGCAAAACGAACATGACTTCGAGATAAGAAACCAAGAATCTCATGGAATCCAAGAGAGTCATCATTCGCAGCAAGATTCGCAACCAAATTATGCTTAGAGATCACTTGTAAAGCAGCCATTAGTATTTTTTATGATCAAAAAGTTAGAGAGAAGGTTATAAAATCAAGAGATAAAAATAAAAGATTAGGTGAATCAATTGTGTAATTGGAGTTAGTATTTAAGTAAATAACAAACCCAAGCGCAAAGAAACCACCAAATTTACAAAAGAGACCATTAACGGTACAACGGACATGTAGCGGTACATGGAACATACTCGGTACTTGAAGTTGTGATAGCGATACTTGGAGTTATAACGGTACCTCACAATTTTGACCAGTTCATGCATTCCACTATCATTGTAACCTCTTTTATCTTTTTCTATTAACTTGCAATCACATCAAAAACACAAAACATAGACTATACAATAAAAATTAGTATAAATATTTGTACAGCTATTACCCCCCCTCAACATATGCAGCAGTCTATTGGTTGAGCATACCAATACGTGTCACCAAGAATTCAAATCTCTTTGCATCAAATGCCTTGGTCAACAAATCAGCTACATTGTTTTCTGTATGAATCTTCAAGACTTGAATAAGCTTCATGTCATAGGCATCTCTTATAAAGTGATGTCTTATTTCAATATGCTTGGTCTTGGAGTGAAATACTGGATTCTTGACAATGCATATAGTACTTTCATTATCAATGTAAATATTGGTGTTCTTGAAGTTAAACCCATAATCTAACAATTGATTTTGAATCCAAAGTACTTGTCTACAGCAATGAGCAGCAGCTACATATTCAGCTTTAGTTGTAGAAGTAGCAACAATGGTTTGCTTCTTACACTGCCATGATATGAGTCTTCTGCCTAGGAATTGACAACCTCCTGTTGTAGATTTCCTATCATGATTAGCTCCAGCATAATCACTGTCTGAGTAAGCTTCCAATTCAAAGGTGAAATCTTTAGGATACCATAATCCTAAATTGGGTTGACTTTTAAGATACTTAAAAATCTTCTTCACATAATGTAGATGTGACACCTTTGGATTGACTTGGAACCTTGAACAGGCACATACATTGTAACACCCTATTTTGATAAATGGAATGTCACGCGTAATTATGGCGTGTCATCAAAGCATGCAAGGTAATATGTAGTAAAACATACATGACCATAGGGAAAACCGGAATCAAACATCGGTTCCCAATCATAAGCCCAAAACATAAATAAAGTAAAATGAAATGAACAAAGACTAAACAAGCATAAGTATATGAAGGCAAAAAGGAGAAGAAGTCTATGGAAGCTTCCATCCTAGGCATGTCCTCCACATGCTCGAGTCTGTCCTGGGGTACCTGCTGTTTTGGGACATGGAAAGGAAAGTAACGGCTGAGCATAACGCTCAGTGCACGGATATACAACATAGTATGAATGGATGAAACATAAATAAGACTAATAGCAGCGGAAATGTATAAGTCCTGGAAAACCAGAAACATGTTCATAAAACTGGTTTTATAGTTTGAAAAGCCTTACGTTTATCTTGTAAAAAATGTTTAACATGTTTACCATTAGCCAATATAGGTCATGAAATATCAACGTGCATGAATACTTGGAGGGGTGACCTCGTCATGCAAATTAGAGGGGTTGCCTCTAATTTAATATTCTGGTTTTGGGTAGGAGGGATCAGCTCCTTGTGAAGGATGCAAGGCACACACCTCATTCACACTGAATAATCTGCTGAAAACATGTAAACTAGGATGCACCCATACGCCCCACCTGATAATATAATAAATGGCCAAAAGCTGAAAGGGACGCCACGAGCTATCACTCCGCCGTGGTAAAGTCATAACACTGATGCATCTAGTGTTATGGTTATGGTACCTCCATAACTAGGTGAAACTGGTCATGCATGTATCTGGCTTTAGGTATTCTAATTAAACATAAGCAATCAAAACATATAAAACATATATTGGGGAAAACAGTTGGCTGCATACGGGAAATCCTAATAAGGAAAGAATGTCCATACTGAAAGGAAGGAGAATCCGTACCTTATGTCCAGTGAACGAAGAAGACGAACATAAGAGAGTCCTACTTCGGTATCACTAATGCTACATAAATACATATGATACATGTACAAATATTCTGATTACTGAGTACGTAACTAGTTTTATATCATGTTTTAGCTTGTTTTATATGTTCATGTCTTGTTTTACTGATTTAACGCTATACTGTGTTTATCGTGTATTCTGTATATTCTGATTAAGTATTACTTGTATTTCTTGTATTATTATACTTATTGTGTAATAATAAGTAACTTTCTAAAAATAGCAGGTTTCTTAAAATAGAAAGTTTCCAAAAATAGAAAGTTTCCAAAAATAGATTTACTGCTTAAAATAGATAAGTTTCTAAAATAGAAAGTTTCTATAAATAGGTTAGCTGCTTAAAATAAATGAGTTTCTAAAAACAGAAAGTTTCCAAAAATAAAAATAAGCTGAATTTATAAGCTAATAATATAAGCTTAGTTTTACTGATTAATTATACTAAGTCATGTGATTAATAGTATAGTTTATTAATTATAACATGTAAATTACATAAACTATAGGTTATAAGATTTAATTAAATATAAACCTGATTTAATTAAATTTAGTGTATCATACACTTAGGTTAAAACATGTATTAATATTAATATTAATATAACCTAAGTCATGATAATTAATTAATTATAAGTCATGTTTAATAATTAATTAATTAGTATAGCCTAAATAAAAAAAATAAAATACTTAGGTTAAAATCATGTATTATTAATTAATAATAATAAACCTAAGTCCATGTCTTAATTAAATTAATTATCTAGCATGTTAAATTAATTTAATTAATCTTGTAATAATAAGTCATGATTTATTAATTTAATTACCTTGTAATTAATATACATATAAAGCTAAGTAAACTTGTAAAAAATAAACACCCGAAACCGTGTATTATTTTATGAAAACGTGTCGTAAACCGAACCCGCGAAAACCCATGAAAACCGTTTTGTTTTTACATATAAGCCGAACCAAACAACCCCTTAATTTCCTTTAAAAATGAAAGCTAAACACCCACTTAACTGTTTATAAACCCAAAAACAAACAACCCCTTAACTGCCAGTTCCCCCTGGCAGTTCTGTGTTCCCCCTGCTTGTTATGATATCCCACCGAGAGCATAAGCTCTCGGGTCCCACTACTAGACTAAAAACACCACTGGCCGCAGCCAGTGGTTTCCCCTGCCTGGCTCGTTGTTGCCCCTGCCAGAACAAAACCAAGCCAACACCCAAATTAGGGTTGCGGCTGGTGGACATATTTTACCACCGAGAGTCTCTTGACTCTCGGTTTGTGTGCCAAACATACACAGCGAAACCAAGAACGAACCACCCCTTTATATATCTCGATTAACATGTTTAAGATTCTTAATATTCGGATCTTGATCAATTAACAAAAGAGAAAAAAATAATTAAACGAGATTTAGGGTTTACCTTGTTTCGTTTAGGGTTTAGGAAATCAACACAAATGCAACCTTTGTTTTTTCTTGGATTAAACGCCACGATTCTTTTATGTTCTTGGTGGGAGAAGTTGACGGCAGAAAAAAAACAAAAGGGAAAAAAACTGGCGGCTTGTTATGTTTTTTTAGTGTTTGGAATATTTTTGTCTAAAACAATATACTCCCTCCGTTCCTTTCTTTTTAAGCCGAACCAACACCAAAATGGGCCTTGAGCCCATGTTTCCTTGTCCCCTTTCTTGTCTAAAATAGCCCAACATCCATTTCCCATTTGTTTGCATAAATCGTTTAATAAAAACGTACGTGTGTTCGTTTATTTAAAATGTTCGCGTAGTTCGTTTAAAACGTCATGAATTCCTCCCATGGTTACTCTAATATTTATAAGACGTAAATATTACGTACGTCACGACTTGATCGTGTTTGATTTAACATACGTGAAATAATAATAATCGTGTTAATTACTTGTGTTTACGTGTTACGTAATTATTAATTATTCATGTTATTATAATTACTTGTACGTACGACATTCGTCGTATTAATAATTACGTAAGTACATAATTATTTGTTCGTGATTTTATGTTCGTGATTATAATTATTATTGATAATAATTATCTTGTATTAATACATACTTGATACTTATCATGTAATAACACGTACGTAATTCTTGTAATAAATATTCGTGATACGTGTTCGTGTTATATAAGGAAAGTTTTAATCATGTACGTACGATTCTAATGTACTATTCATGGTAAAAGCATGCGGGTTTTACAACTCTTCCCTCCTAAAAAGAATAACTCGTCCCCGAATTATAGATAAAGTGAACTGGAAAGGAACATACCTAAATCAAACTGAAAGGGTATGAACGATAAAAGGACATGAAGATGACATGGTAGAAGGGAACGTAGAACGTGACATGTCTTGAAAGGACATGGAACGTGACGTGACTGAAAGGACATGGAACGTGACGTGACTGAAAGGACATATCTAATCGATAAGAGAAAAATGGATAAGAAGTCCGGATGAACTTGTCTATTTCCAAGTGGCTTCCCTCTTGGAACGATTCCTTCTCAAGATCTTGACACAATGATAAATCTTGGTCCTCCTGACCTTGGCTTGAAAACTCTAAGAGTTCATTGTCATCTACGTAAGATAGATCCCCTGAATTTGATCGAGGTAAAAGAATTAACGTGCAAGGGTAACTGAAACGTTATGGTGCAAAACACTCTAACTTAACTGATAATTAGCAATGATGCGCGAGACATATAGCAACGTAGTACGTGAAAAATTCTGAATGTGATACGTGAAAAATTTTGAACGTGATACATGGAGATATGGTGAGTGTAGTATGAGCAAACATATCGTGATCCATGATACGTGTAACATATCGTGAACGTGATATGAGGAACGTGGAATGAACATGACATATGAAACATATCGTGAACATGCAATACGACTGTTGTACACCAAACGTTACTAGGTGAGACGTGTAATACGACGTGAAACGTCTATCTGAGTATAGGGAGTTATACTAAACTTTGAGTTTGGTCTCCCAAATTCTTGCAAAACTTCCCAGAACGAAGATGAAAATAAAATCGTAAGCCAAGATACGATCATGAACGTGAATAGTGTCATGAACGTGAGTGTGAAAACAAGTCGTGAACGTAAATAAGGAGCAGAAATGCGAACCTTTGTCAGGCCCGTTAGCTGAGGGATTACCAAGTGATCGGATGAGCCTTGGCTGGAACATGTCCGATCAATCTGTTGGTTCTGAAATCCTTGTGGATGTAAGGATTCCGCAGACTTGATCAAACTGTTGGAAGTAATCCAGATAGCATCTTGCTTCCTCTGAGTTTGCGTTAATTTAGTAACCAAAATCCATGGAGATCTTGTCCCATTTCTGTTCACAATTTTGATGATGGAAAGACATCCTAGTCTGTTGGTGTTCTATCTTAGCCTGTTGGTATGTTAGGTACATAATTATGAACGTAACTGTATCTTGCTTCGTAGAAACTTGATACATAGAAGTTTGTGAAACTCTAAGTCTCCGAAATTAGACTTTTCTTAGCGTAGGTTTTACTTGGAACACCTAACGTAGTGTGGGGTTCTCACCTTTATGCATAAGCTGAGTCATAGTAAGATTAATCCTTGAGAATCCATGTGATTCAGCGTGTCACTGTAATCAACCAGAATTTATATTGGAAAATTTCAAGGTGAAATTTCTCCTGTTGTAAAGTTTGCAACATAGTGCAAATATGGTCTTCCTGCTCTTTTCTAGACTTAGAGAAAATTCAGGTTGTCCTTGATGAAAATACTGATGAATTTGTTTATGAGTTCATGGCAACTCAATTTATTAAGTCTAAAATGTTGCTGGAGCATTCATGAGACTAATACAAAATCATGAATCTAGAATGACCGAGTCGTGTACGAATAGCAGTCATGGAAATGTTCTGCTCTTTCACTCGTCACTGTTGGCAACATGATCATGAGTTGCTTGGACGTGTTGTCAATACATGGAGGAGAATAACGGTTATAGATGGTGATTTGTTTAAATCGACGGTAGTCGACACATAACCTCATGGTACCGTCCTTCTCCTTGTAGGTTCTTCTGGAAAGTATGGGAAGATTTTGGAATAATCAACTGGTTATGCGTAACAGGACTTCAGTGGTCGTGTCTTAATTGAGAGCTATAAATTTTAGCAGTCGTGGCTAACAAAGCACGTGCTTGGAAAGCATAGATAATTTGTATAGATTTTCCTGATGGAAAACCATGCTGAGTGTATTCAGGAGCCTGAATATTACTGTACAAAATCATGAATCATAGTAGGGTGTACTGCTTGTAGTCCATGATTAGGATTAAATTGAACTCGTATCTGTCCGAGGTAATGTGTTAGCAGCTTGTATCTCATCCTTAGGCTGAAGGAAAACCTTCGTATACATGGGGAATACGAACGACGTCCTTTATGGTCATGAATATATGAAATATAGGTGCAAGAAAGGAAAGTATTATCGAACATTCGTGACAGATGTCACTGATATGCCGGTGCTGGTACTGAAATTCTTGTGGCCTGATTAATACATGGCACCACAAAATAGATATACCCTTTGGATGGTACCCTGAATTTCTTAGGGATGTTTCATAATTGGACGTGAGTCATGTGTCCTGACTCGTGTCTTGGAAAATGTAAGCATGACATGTGTCTTGACTGGTGTCTTGACATGTCTCTTCAGGAAGTATACGTGAGACATGTGTCTTGACTGATGTCTCGACATGTGTCTCGAGATGTGAAACAATTAGAACTACAATTATTAGGTTATTAGGCCAAAATTGGCGAATCGGTTGGACCATTGATCCTTGTATTTCTGATTACGTCCGCGGTTGTAGCTTTGGTTGCGATTGCTAGGATAGTTGATGTCATATTAGTGGTTACTATCGTCTTGTCTGTTAGTTTCATGACGGTCGTTCTCATGACTGTGATTCATGTAACTATTCAGCTGAGTGGCCGGCTGGTACCGGTCTTCACTTATATGACTGAACGACAACTGAATGACGTTTGACATGTAACTAAGAATTCGGGACAATGATTGATGGGAATCGTCTGGTGGTGAAGCATCTTCTCATCCAATTGCTTTGCTCTGACGCCTTTGTCTTCGTCTTGTAGGATCTCCAGGTTGTGAACAGCATACGTATCTCGTAGCGCCTCCAAACATCAGCAGCATCAACCTTTAATAACATCTCCAGGCTATGAGCGGCATCAACAATTTGTAGAGTATCAACAAGTGGAAATACGCATATGGGATAAGATACATGGAGTACACATGGAATGCACATGAAATGATCAGTATGGGGTCGATCATCTGACATGATTTTAAAGGAAAATAACTGGTTAAACGGTTAGAAAGACCATCATGATAACCTGGCAATGCCAGTATATACCTCATTCTGGTTGCATAGAGGAACGCTATCGTGTGGTTAAACGAATTTCAATAATGATTTTCCTGAAAGCATGATTAATGAAAACCAACCATGACTATCATGAAAGCAGAATTTACATGGATTCCAACAGTGTCTTGCATGAAAGCAAAAACAACAAAAGAGACGTAAGACATAGTCACGTGAAGATGAGGTCATCATGAAGAAACATGGAACCACCCAACATGAAGGACTGTATAATATAATCAGCATGAAACTGAAGTTAACCATGACAGTATGAAAACATACTTGACATAAAACATAGTAACTTATGAGGGGACATGAAAATTATGTTATGCCAATAAATCATGAGAAAAGTTTTATGCATGAAAAATAGTGCACGAATGCATGTTGTAGTTTATAAAAACCTTTATATGTGCGAGGGGACGCCTATGGGTCGGTCCCAAAAAAAAGACATGGCGAGGGGACGCCTATGGGTCGGTCCTAAAGTTAAAAGTTTCGATAAAAGCACATGCGACTAAATAGGGCCAGTCCTGTACCAACCATTACTTAGTCATAATTCCTGCAACAATGATACATGAAACATAAATAAATGAAACTCATCTGTCAAAACTTATCAGAAAAAAATTTATGTGACTAATTATGAACTACTAGGGTTCAGTCCACATAGCCACAGTTCACTTTGGAACATCATGCATGAAACAATGACACATAACTAAATATGAATGACGGTTGTCCATCCATATTAGTAAAACAATATCGATGAAAACATCAAGGTTAAAACCTCAAGGTGCTGAAAACATCATGGTTAAAACAACAATGCGCTGAAAACATCAATACGTGAAATAACAAGCGTTGGCTTAGGAAGCTCCTGGTGACCACCCACTAGTCACAGGTCAAGTTTTATAGCTTACAGGTCGAAGCCTTGGCTCTGATACCATAATTGTAACACCCCATTTTGATAAATAGAATGTCACGCGTAATTATGGCGTGTCATCAAAGCATGTAAGGTAATATGTAGTAAAACATACATGACCATAGGGAAAACCAGAATCAAACATCTGTTCCCAAACATAAGCCTAAAACATAAATAAAGTAAAATGAAATGAACAAAGACTAAACAAGCATAAGTATATGAAGGAAAAAAGGAGAAGAAGTCTATGGCAGCTTCCATCCTAGGCATGTCCCCCAAATGCTCGAGTCTGTCCTTGGGTACCTACCGTTTTGGGACATGGAAAGGAAAGTAACGGCTGAGCATAACGCTCAGTGCACGGATATACAACAAAGTATGAATGGCTGAAACATAAATAAGACTAATAGCAAAGGAAATGTATAAGCCTTGGAAAACCTGGAACATGTTCATAAAACTGGTTTTATAGTTTGAAAAGCCTTATGTTTATCTTTTAAAAACAATTTAACATGTTTACCATTAGCCAATATAGGTCATGAAATATCAACGTGCATGAATACATGGAGGGGTGACCTTGTCATGCAAATTAGAGGGGCTGCCTCTAATTTAATATTCTGGTTTTAGGTAGGAGGGATCAGCTCCTTGTGAAGGATGCAAGGCACACACCTCTTTCACACTGAATAATCTGCCGAAAACATGTAAACTAGGATTCACCCATACGCCCCACCTAATAATATAATAAATGGCCAAAAGCTGAAAGGGACGCCACGAGCTATCACTCTGCCGTGGTGAAGTCATAACACTGGTGCCTCCAGTGTTATGGTTATGGTACCTCCATAACTAGGTGAAACGGGTCATGCATGTATATGGCTTTAGGTATTCTAATTAAACATAAGCAATCAAAACATATAAAACATATATTTAGGAAAACAGTTGGCTACATACGAGAAATCCTAATAAGGAAAGAATGTCCATACTGAAAGGACGGAGAATCTGTACCTTATGTCCAGTGAACGAAGAAGACGAACGGAAGAGAGTCCGACTTCGGTATCACTAATGCTACATAAATACATAGGATAAATGTATAAGTATCCTGATTACTAAGTACGTAACTGGTTTTATATCATGTTTTAGCTTGTTTTATATGTTCATGTCTTGTTATACTGATTTTAACGTTATATTGTGTTTATCGTGTATTTTGTATATTCTGATTAAGTATTACTTGTATTTCTTGTATTATTATACTTGTTGTGTAATAATAAGTAACTTTCTAAAAATAGCAGGTTTCTTAAAATAGAAAGTTTCCAAAAATAGAAAGTTTACAAAAATAGAAAGTTTCCAAAAATAGATTTACTGCTTAAAATAGATAAGTTTCTAAAAATAGAAAGTTTCCATAATTAGGTTAGCTGCTTATAATAAATGAGTTTCTAAAAACAGGAAGTTTCCAAAAATAGAAATAAGCTAAATTTATAAGGTAATAATATAAGCTTAGTTTTACTGATTAATTATACTAAGTCATGTGATTAATAGTATAGTTTATTAATTATAACATATAAATTACATAAACTATAGGTTATAAGATTTAATTAAATATAAACCTGATTTAATTAAATTAAGTGTATCATATACTTAGGTAAAAACATGTATTAATATTAATATTAATATAACCTAAGTCATGATAATTAATTAATTAGAAGTCATGTTTAATAATTAATTAATTACTATAGCCTAAATAAAAAAATAAAATAATTAGGTTAAAATCATGTATTATTAATTAATAATAATAAAGCTAAGTCCATGTTTTAATTAAATTAATTATCTAACATGTTAAATTAATTTAATTAATCTTGTAATAATAAGTCATGATTTATTAAAATTACCTTGTAATTAATATACATCTAAAGCTAAGTAAACTTGTAATAAATAAACACCCGAAACCGTGTATTATTTTATTAAAACGTGTCATAAACCGAACCCGCAAAACCCGTGAAAACCGTGTTGTTTTTACATATAAGCCGAACCAAACAGCCCCTTAATTTCCTTTAAAACTGACAGCCAAACACCCACTTAACTGTTTATAAACCCAAAAACAAACAACCCCTTAACTGCCAGTTCCCCCTGGCAGTTCTGTGTTCCCCCTGCTTGTTATAATATCCCACCGAGAGCATAAGCTCTCGGTTCCCACTGCTAGACTAAAAACACCATTGGTCGCAGCCAGTGGTTTACCCTGCCTGGCTCGCTGTTGCCCCTGCCAGAACAAAACCAAGCCATCACCCAAATTAGGGTTGCGGCTGGTGGACATATTTTACCACCGAGTCTCTTGACTCTCGCTTTGTGTGCCAAACAAACACAACGACACCAAGAATAAACCACCCCTTTATATATCTCGATTAACATGTTTAAGATTCTTAATATTCGGATCTTGATCAATTAATAAAAGAGAAAAAAAGAATAATAAAACGAGATTTAGGGTTTAACTTGTTTCGTTTAGGGTTTAGGAAATCAACACAAATGCAACCTTTGTTTTTCCTTGGATAAATGCCACAATTTTGTACTGTTCTTGGTGGGAGAAGTTGACGGCAGAAAAAAAAACAAAAGGGAGAAAAAAACTGGCGGCTTGTTATGTATTTTTAGGGTTTGGAATATTTTTGTCTAAAACAATATACTCCCTCCGTTCCTTTCTTTTTAAGCCGAACCAACACCAAAATGGGCCTAGAGCCCATGTTTCCTTGTCCCCTTTCTTGTCTAAAACAGCCCAACATCCATTTCCCATTTGTTTGCATAAATTGTTTAATAAAAACGTACGCGTGTTCGTATATTTAAAATGTTAGCGTAGTTCGTTTAAAACGTCATGAATTCCTCCCATGTTTACTCTAATATTTATAAGACGTAAATATTACGTACGTCATGACTTGATCGTGTTTGATTTAACATACGTGAAATAATAATAATCGTGTTAATTACTTGCGTTTACGTGTTACGTAATTATTAATTATTCATGTTATTATAATTACTTGTACGTACGACATTTTTCGTATTAACAATTACGTAAGTACATAATTATTTGTTCGTGATTTTATGTTCGTGATTATAATTATTATTGATAATAATTATCTTGTATTAATACATACTTGATACTTATCGTGTAATAACACGTACGTAATTCTTGTAATAAATATTCGTGATACGTGTTCGTGTTATATAAGGAAAGTTTTAATCATGTACGTACGATTCTAATGTACTGTTCATGGTAAAAGCATGCGGGTTTTACACACATCAAACATAATATCTGGCCTTGAAGCAGTAAGATACATCAATGAACCAATCATTGATCTGTATAGATGAATATCAACATTTTCTCCATGTTCATCTTTAGATAACGACTTCTTAGCTTCAAAAGGTGTGCTTGTGCTCCTTGTATCCATACATGAAAATTTCTTCAAGATTTCAGCAACATACTTATCTTGGCTGATAAATATTCCATCTTTCCTTTGTTTGACTTGCAGTCCCAAAAAGAAAGTTAGTTCTCCCATAGAACTCATCTGAAATCTTCCTTTCATCAAAGCTTCAAACTCTTCACACCATGACTTCTTGGTAGAACCAAATATGATGTCATCAACATAGACTTGAACTAGAATAATATCCTTAGCATTCTTCTTGATGAATAGAGTTTTATCAATGGTCCCTCTCCTATATCCATGCTCTAACAGAAAATTGGATAAAGTTGCATACCAGGCTCTAGGAGCTTGATGTAGACCATAAAGTGCTTTGATAACCTTGTAGACTCTGTTGGGGAATTTAGGATCTACAAAACCTGGAGGTTGTGAGACATATACCTCCTCTGAAATAGTACCGTAAAGAAAAGCACTTTTCACATCCATTTGATAGACTATAAAACCCATATATGATGCAAAGGCCAAAAATAACCTAATGGCTTCTATCCTTGCCATTGGTGCAAAAACCTCATCATAGTCTATCCCTTCTTCCTGTCTATAGCATTGAGCAACAAGTCTTACCTTGTTCCTCACAACAACTCCTCTTTCATCCTTCTTGTTCCTAAAAACCCATCTAGTACCAATTACTCTCTTACCTGAGGGAAGATCCACAAGAATCCAAAATTTTTGTAGCTCAAATTGTGTTAATTCTTCTTGCATGGCATCTACCCAACTTTCTTCATCAAGAGCCTGAGAAATGTTTTTAGGCTCTACTTGTGATAAGAAACAGGCAAACAAACAATGCTGAGTATCTTTATGATTTGTTCTCTGCTGTTGTTTGACATAACTCACAAGTGCATGAGTTTCAGTACTAGTTTGAAGTTGTCTTCTAGTTTGTACAGCAGACTTGGGATCTCCAATGATCTGTGTAGTAGGATGGTTGTTGTTGACTTTATGAGTGGGAATAGAACTGACTGGAATTTCTGTTTCCAAATTGTTGAAATCAGTTACTACACCCTGCTCATCATAGGAAGCTTTAGAGAAGATTCCTTCAGTTGGACTGGCATACACGTCTTCATCGTCCATAGCTTGTAAAATCTCTTCTAATGAATCAATAGACTTTGCAGATTTAGACTTAGCAGTACTTGAAGATGAAGTACCGCTAGGCTTAGTATGTAATGCTGAGTGTTGTGACTCAAAAGATTCTTCTCCTGAATGCTTATTAGCAGATGTAGCATTATTTTCATGATCTTGAAGCCTCTAAAGCTCTTGGGAGGCTTGATCATCTTTTGATGGCATGGTTTGCTTCTTGGGAGTAGCAGACATGGGAGTAACAGTAGGCATATTGGGAACATAGATATGAACATCATCATCTGATGAAGAAACATCTTCTTGAGTACATGCATTAGTTGCACTTGACTCCTCACCTGCATTGTTAGTTTGACAATCCTTTTGCATAGAATAGTAATCCATGGAGTTAGTTAGATAATCTAAATCAAACATCCAAGCATAACCTATTTCTGGGACATTGGGTTTATTTTCTAAGAAATTAACATGGGCATTTTCTTCAACCTTTTTAGATGCCAAATTATAAACCCTATATGCTTTACTTTGCAATGAATATCCTATATCCTGGATCAGACTTTCCATCAAACTTTCCCAAATGATCAAGAGTATTTAGTATAGACACATGACACCCAAAAGGTCTTAAATGACTTATGGTAGGCTTCACACCAGTCAAAAGTTCATAAGGTGTTTTGTTTTGAGGCTTGGTCACTAAGACTCTATTTAACACATAACATGCAGTGTTGATTGCTTCTGCCTAAAAGGTATTTGGCAAAAGAGAATCAGCCAGCATAGTTCTAGCAGCCTCAATTAGTGTCCTATTTTTCCTTTCAGCTACTCCATTTTGTTGTGGAGTCCTAGGATTACTAAATTGTCTCTTAATGCCTTTAGACCTACAGAATTCATCAAATTCAACATTCTTAAATTTTGTACCATTATCTGTCCTAATGATTAAAACTTGTTTAGTGAACTGCTTTTCAACTAAAGTGATAAAATCCTTAAGTAATTCATTGGTTTCACTCTTAAGAGCTAAAAAGAAAACCCAACTGAATCGGCTATAACCATCAGTTATGACTAGACAAAAGGTCTTATGACTAATGCTTCTTACAGAAACTGGACCAAACAAATCCATATGCAAGAGTTGCAAAGGTTTTGTCACAGTATTGACAGTCTTGGTCTTACAAGAGGCTCGATGTTGTTTACTTTTTTGACAAGCAGCACATGTAAAATCATTTTGAAAAGATTTGTTAGGTAACCCTCTAACCAAATTCCTATTCACAAATCTGTTAAGATTCTTGAAACTCACATGACCTAACCTTCTATGCCATAAATTAGACTCATCATAAGAAACCTTAGCTAGCAAACATGTAATACCACCTGTTGGAGTAATAGTATGAAGATTAAAGGTGTACATATTTTCTTGCCTGGGTACTTTGAGCAGTATTTGAGATTCTTTAGGCATCTCAAAGTCTTTAGATAGTACCAAGCAGTCTTTGTCTGTGAACAACACCTTGTTCTTCTTATCACACATTTGTGATACAGAAAAGAGATTGAACTCATTCAATTCTTTCACAAAGAACACATCTTCAAATTCCAACTTCCCTATATTGATTTTCCCTTTGCCAGTAATTCTACCTTTGCTACCTCCAAAGGCTACTGGTCCTCCTTTGAATTCTTCAAATTCAGCAAGAAAATCTTTATTCCCTGTCATGTGTCTTGAGCATCCACTATCTACTATACCTTTGTCTTTTAGTTCATCAATTAGATGCCCCTCAGTATCTTCATGTGAGAGAGCCATTAGACCAAGCTCTTCTTCTTCTTCATCTTCAGCCCAGTTCACCACTCCATCTACAGTCACCAATGCTTTGGTTCCTTTAGGGCTCCTGCTGTTTCCTTTTGGAAAGCTTTCAGTTATTCTTGGACTGGTTCTATAGCTGTTCTTGGACTTTTGACTGCTACTCTCAACTTTGTCTCTTGTGCATTCTCTTGCAAAGTGTCCATTCCTTCCATAGTTATAGCATTCAACTTTGGACTTGTCATATCCTAATGTCTCATTAGGATCAACAGTCATTTTTCTTCCAGTCTTCTTGAAGAACCTGTTAGATCTTACTGACACCATAGCAACTTGCCATTTAAGATCCATCTCTTTAACATCAGCATCATCCATTTGGAACAATCATTTAGTGTTAATCTTGGCCTGTTGTCTTGTCCAGCAAAGAATGAGAAGGCATCATTGTCACTAAAAAATGGTGAAGATCTTCTATGTGGATTTTGAGAGACTATGGGGCTGCCTTCAGTACTTTGTGGGTAAGTACCGCTTGTAAGTCCTCCAGCTGTATTTGTGAAGTATGTACCGCTGCTTGATCCACTAGCGGTATTATGAAAATAAGTACCGTTGTATCCTTCTGACACAAAAGCCAAGTTAGACTTTGTTGTAGTCGACGCCTTGGTCACCTCAATGCCTTTCGCATCCATCTCATATGCTCTAAGATTGTTGTAGAGATGATTGTAGAATCTTGATAACCTATGAATCTATGAAGGGGGTTGATGATTTCTAGAGAGAGAAACTAGAGAGAGAAAGTGAGAGAAAACTATGTGTTATTTCATTAAGTGGAAAATGAGAAATGTTCAACAACCAACCCCTTTCCAAGGAGGAAAGGGGTATTTATACTTCCAAGGCCTTACTTGGACTTGGGCCGGCCCATGACAAGCCTATGGACCGGTTCTTACTTAACTTAATAAGCATACTCTAACTACGAGCTATTACAACATAAATAATATTGTGGAGTGACCGATACTTCTAATATACGTAAAAACGTATTTCTAACAATCTCCCCCTAAGGGAGGTCACTCCACGTTACAAAGTTCTAAACCTAGCATACTATACTAAGTCTTCGTTCTTTAGCTCGTAGTCTTTTCTTCTTTTCTTTCTTTTGTTGTGAATATGTTGGTTTGATCTTTTAGGCTTTGGCTTGAGAGCATTGTTCTTTTGGCCTTTCACGTGCGATCTTTGCCTTCTTGTGAATTTTGCCTCCTCGTGACTCCATGTTCCACACACTTATGTCTTTTTGTTGAATTCTCGAAAGCTTCAGAGTTTGTTACAGCGGAAGACTTCATCTTGTACTTTCTTGAATTTTTGCTGAACTTTGATGCAGAAAGACATAAGCATGTGGGAACGACTTCTACAGGTACACCGCAACACCACCGTCTTTAACTGGTACACAGCAACGCCACCGTCTTCAACAGGTACACAGCAACGCCACCGTCTTTAACAGGTACACAACAACGACACGAATAAAATGGCTTTGAACATTTTATTCTAATTCGGTAGCATTTTACCTCCGGTCGGTGAAGACCGTTGGACGATATTAGATATCGTACCCATGACGGATAGTTTCAATTAAGTAACTTCCTGACAGGATTTCGCGGGTAAACCCGTTCTCTTTATTCGACCGTCCAAAGCTGACTGCGAACATAAAGAGTGAATCACTTGGATAAATTATCCTTGTGATTTGAAGCCGTCAATTCATGAAACCTGGAACAAGTGAATTTCAATTAAGATTTTCACCATCGTTGCTTTCCAGTTGTCACGAGCTCAATTCATAAAGAATCTTGCACGTCACCTACCAAGTGCTGTTTGATGTTAACACTAGAAGGATTTCCACTCGTCACTGTGATCAATAAAGAGTCACTCTGAGTGTTCTGGCAAGATCATATGATAATGCATAGAGGCCTGGAACGAGTTTAAGTTCAATTAAGAGTTAAACCACTGTTTCTTTCCAGTTTTTTCACAAGATTGGTTCTAAAAGAACCGCACGTGTAACCTACCATGAGCTTGTTTGATGTTGGCTCAAGAAGGATTTCCATCTTCATTGTAATACTTGCGTATTACTCGGATGTTCTGGCAATATTACAGGAATACTGCGTAGGACTCATGAAAATCTCTTACTTTTCACAGTGTGTGAGAAAGCAAGGAATAAATGGAAAGTGTCCTAATGAGACTTTTGATGATCTCTTGGCTCTAGACTCGATAGTGCGTTTTGCTTTAGTGAGTGATGGCTGGAGAGGAGTGCCACCTTTTCAATACCAGTCTATTCGGAGTGAATAAACCAATAGATAACGTGTTGATCTCTGTGTGATTAAAACAAATACCTTTTGAGAGATATTTGAGTTAGCTGGGAAGGGTTGTGCATTGCATCACTGGGTCCATGATGTCTTTCTTCAATACCGAGAATCATTAGCAAAAATGACCTCAATAGCATATGTATTGACCCGGTTTCTGCCTAAAGTTGTAAGGAGGGCTTCTTTCTTTACATCCTTTATCTTTACAATTCTTTTTCATTCTTCAACCCCTTCAATGCTTACCAATACGTCATCACTAGCACCTTGTTGTGATTGTTCCAGTGCTAGCTTAAGTACTTGGTCGGCATTCAGCTACGTTCACAATCTTTCTCCATCTTTCCTAGGACTTCTAATTCTATCTAGGGAATTGTCCTTGGGAAGATTCCATCGGCTCTGATGAATCATTGGACTAAACCTATTCCTACCACCCTTTTGTCACCACATTCGTCGTGAATTAAGCGTGTTTTGGGAAGGAGTTGCCACCATGAAAAATCATTGAAAATCACATAAGGTACTTGTGATATTGAAATCAAAAGATTTGTACCTTAGGTGTTTTGTTCATAAAAAATGCTCCCCCTTAACACGTGCTTTACACATATTAAGTTGGATAATCGTTAAGTCTTTTTCATCTTTTAGCCAAGTATCATTTAAATCTCCTTAATCCCATTTTCTCCCCTTATCCAAAATGTTAACCATTAATATTTGGGATATTGAATGGATTAACCGGTCTTTGGGTAAAAATGAAATCGATGTTTGGCCATAGAACATGTTAATGCTCCCCCTTAAGTTAATAAGGGATAGTTGTAGTGCTTTAGTATGATATATGTTGAAAGATTTAGAATCTCGTGAGAAATTCTTGAAAAATTATCATACCTTAACACTACATCAAGCCATTAAAGCACAATATTCACAAATATACATATTCACAATTGAAAAACCAATATAAAGTGGACCTGAAATGTACAACCCATTAGATGGATCGTTGCAGTAGCTTGTGGTGCACTAAATATGGTCTACCACCAACGAATCTTTCCAAGCTCCTCATCAATCTACGTTCACGGAGCTTTTGATCAATCTTCTTGATCACGTACTTCGCCATTTGCCGATAACCCGGATGCCAATCCTCCGTCATCTCTGGCAAAGTATCACCCGAGTTAAGATGCTCCAACTTTCCTCTGACTTGTAGAAGAGTCCCATCATTGTACTTATAAAGCTCACCCACCCTCATAAACTTCATTAAACCTCGACTGTTCAAGTAGAAAATGCCGCAATTCGGGACAGAAATGTCGGTATAGGGACATCTATCTACATGTTGAGGTAACACTTGATTCACTGGACGGGTTAGGTTAAGCTTCCTTTGGTAACTTTCGACTCCCAACTGAAGATCTTCAACTCGTTTCTTGATAACAACGCTTCGTGTGAACATACGAAGTGTTGTATTCAAGGCAACGAGGTCTTCACGAGGAATATGTGTGAGTTGATCTCGGGTCATCAGAAGCAGCATATCTTCGATATCCTCAAGGCGAATGATAGAAAAATCTCCCTGCTGGATTTTGTATTCTCTGTCATCCTCCCTTTTCAAACGAATCTCCGTCACATGATAATAGCCATTCTTGGCTTCAGTTTTCAGCCCTAAAATACTGGAGATGCGGATATCGGATCTAACGTTGCTTCCTGAATTGACTAGGCAGCAACCCCTGTACGCCCTTCGGACTCGTTCGTCCCAATGAGATGCACCTATAACAGCATACATATCATAATTACGAGTTACCCTTGGGACCCAGAGTCGGTTTACCTTTTCCTCGATCCAGGGTATTGTCCCCCAGTTGGCAGCTTTCAGCAAGGTCAAGGAGGTTGCGTACTTTGATGAACCTTTCAGCAGATACTCAAGATCATAGGTGACGAAGAAGTCGAGAGCTATCTGATTATCTTGAGTAGGATCAAGTGGAGGTGGAGCTCTTTCTGATTCATGAAGACCTGACCGTTGAACGGTATTCAGAGCTTTCAGGATCTCATCAGCATAGTACTCGAACTCCATTTGGGTTAACCTGGTTTTGGCGCGAAGTCTTTTATCCTTAAGTGCTTTCTTCACCAAAGACGGAGTAACCGAAGTCTTATACTCATGAGCAAGAAATGCACACAAGTCAATCGGACTACGGATACGGAGATATAGAACATCTCTGTCAGCGTCCGTGATTGGATCATATTGCGCCGCTGCCATGATCCAAGCCTGTGGCGGTGCAGTCTCGTCAATCTCCAACGTGTCTGCCCAGTCTCGTGTGCTTGGTTCAGGAACCGTAGATTGTTGTGCTTGTTGTAGAGGAGTAGAAACGCGAACATCTGCTGGTTCTGATTCAGGCATCTCGGCGGTGTCATGAACGGGTGAGTGTTGTGCAGCTTCAGGTTCCGTTACTGATTCTGCAATCACAGGAGCAACAACAACAGGACTAATAGGGTTAGTGGTAACAGGTATGGATACAGCAATAGAAGTAACGGGAATCGATGAAGCTGTAGTAGCATTCACATCGTGGCGCCACTTAGATCGTCTTGATTCTGTTGATGTTGATTTGTCCTTCTGCGCTGCATCTTTCTTGGACTTGGTTCGAGACTTAGCAGGTTTATTTGAGCTGGTAACCTTATCCCCCTCTTTAGGCTGTTTACCCCCATCATCATCCTCATCGTTATCCTCGTTACTCCCCTTCGCACTCTCCTCATTACCATCACCACCATCATCACCATCATCATCATCCTCATCATCCTCATCCTCATCATCATCATCATCACCATCATCGTCATCTTCATCATCCTTTTCTTCTTCTTCTTCTTCTCCACCTTCATCTTCACCAGTACCCTCTTCTTCTTCACTTTCTTCCCTTTCCTCCTCAGGTAGAATGTGGTATGGTACCACACTTCCAAACGTATTAAATAACCTATCATCCTCCATGATAGCGTCATTCAAGGATTTGTAAAGAGCCCGTTGAATCCTAGATTTATCAAACGATCCAAGTTCCCTCATACGAGCTTTGAGGATCTTCTTCAATTCAAAATCCGTCAAGTCATAGGCAATTTTGTAGGCGGATTCAGAAGGATTGGATGACTTGATCATCAAGTTGTCAGCCGCGAGTGTTTTCAACTCATCACGCAGTTTAGGCATAATAGATTCAACGGATTCTTTTACTCTCTCTTCAACAGAAGCTTCAAGTGCTTCTTTCTGCTCCTTGTATCTATCCCGCATCGCTTGAAGTCTAGTGATACGTGCAGCATGCTTATCAGCCTCAGCCTGCTTAACCTGAGCTAGTTCTTCTGCATGAGCTTTTCACGTCAATTCCATATCTGCAGCGAACTTAGCAAGCATCTCTTCTTGGGCTTTCCTAGATGCTTCTTCACTTTGAGCTCGTCTATGTAACTCTTGGCGAAGTTCATCCATTTCTCGTTTGTGATTATCCGTATGTTTATCCAACATTTCGGCCATCACCAATGCAGACATTGTAGATGTTGCAGAGCTGCTCTGGGTTGAGTGAAGAGGCTCGGTTGTTACTACGATACTAAGGATGGGAGTTATTGGTGGTGAAAGGAATGGTGTTGAAGCCGGTCTGGTTGGTAAGGGTTGTATTGGTGGAGGTTGAGTTGCTAAAGGTTGAGTAGACACCATGATAGTAGGAGCAACGGACTCCTTTTCAACACTTGCTGAAACCGGAATGGATGTCTCCTTCGAAGTAGAATACCGTTCAGGTGATCCAAACTCATCAATATCATCTGGTTCCTCGTACTCTTCTTCAACATTTATCCTTGCACCTGAACCACTACCGCCCGTATCTTTCCTACTCCTTTGAATAGCTATTTTCATCATTTTTCTCTCTGTCTTGTCAAGAGTAGGATCAACAACATCTTCTTCGTCACGTAGAACCATCTCATCAGCCTTACCCTTTCCCTTCTTAACCTCAGTCTTCTTCTTCTTGGTTTCGGGTTCAGGTAACGCAGCTGGTTGCTTGCGTTTACCTTTACTCTTGACCGTAGTAGACGAGTCTTCTCCAGTCTGAAGGTTTGCTTTTAACTTCTTGATTTCTAGTTGCAGTAGTTTGTAATCAGCAGAACCTTTAATTCTATCCGTCAGAAGGTAATCGGGAATAGGACCAGGAATAACACCACCAGCTGGTCCTTCATGCCTTAAATCCACAATATGATCAGCCTCTTCAGTGTGATGACGACTTGCTGCACGCCTATCAATTGTAACATCATTCTTCATACAATAGTTAATGATAAGCTTGATAAATCGAGGGTAAGCAAAGAAATTAGTCTTTAGCTTCTTGTTATGAAAGAGTTGAAAGGTGAATTCTTCCCATAACAATAAAGCATAATCTGCATTTGCGCCTTTGTACATCCCATGGAAGATATTCATTATTGGACTGCGCAAAGCATCATGCCCACTTGTTTTTGGTGTAAGACATCTACTGAGAATACCCAACAATTCTCTCCAAGGTTGTCCTACTTTAGCAGTGGTAAATTCAGACGCAACTCGTATTTCAGGACATCCAATAGCATCGAATAACTCCATAAGTTCGTCTTTAGTAGGATCCCTCGAAAATACCATACCTTTGGGTGAATCCCGTATGCCAAATATCTTACGGAAGTCTGAAACCTTAATTGTCTGCTGCTTGTTGTCGAGAGTGAAGGTGATCTTGTTTGAAGTGATTTCCTTGGTAGCCCAAAACTCATACATATAATCATAAGGCACCGAGGCAGTACTCCTTAAAGCATTCTTGAAAATGAGATTGATCAAGAATTGCTATGGCGACTTTGAAACCATGGTGAGTGGATTTTGAGACTTGCTTCAGCCGGTAGTTGTTTGGTATAAACTTGAGTGTTCGTGCTTCAGCAATTGCGGCTTCTCGAGAGTCTTGGATTGCTTGTACTGTTGGATTAGTCATTGTATCTGCTTGAGATAAGACATGAAATGTTGATGCACAAAAACATATATATATATATATCATTCTTATTTCTAAGCATAACATATTTCAACAAGTACTTAGAACATGCAAATAACTATCAATCAAACAACTCTTCATCCGAAACTTTCCTTCATTCGGAACTTCTTCATCCGGAACATTCCTTCATTCGGAACTTCTTCATTCGGAAGTTCTTCATTCGGAACTTTTTCATTCGGAACTTCTTCATTCGAAAGATTCCTTCATTCGGAACTTCTTCATTCGGAAGTCCTTCATTCGGAACTTCTTCATTCGGAAGTCTTCATTCAGAACTTCTTCATTCGGAAGTCCTTCATTCGGAACTTCTTCATTCGGAAGTCCTTCATTCGGAACTTCTTCATTCGGAAGTCCTTCATTCGGAACTTCTTCATTCGGAAGTTCTTCATTCGGAACTTCTTCATTCGGAAGTCCTTCATTCGGAACTTCTTCATTCGGAAGTCCTTCATTCGGAACTTCTTCATTCGGAAGTCCTTCATTCGGAACTTCTTCATTCGGAAGTCCTTCATTCGGAACTTCTTCATTCGGAAGTCCTTCATTCGGAACTTCTTCATTCGGAAGTTCTTCATTCGGAACTTCTTTCATTCGGAAGTTCGTTCGGAACATTCCTTCATTCGGAAGTTTTGTTCAAAACTTCCTTCATTCGGAAGTTTTTTCAGAAAATTCCTTCATTCGGAAGTTTATATCCATGTTCATTCGGAACTTAAGAAACGCAGCTATGAAAGATTAATCTAGTCGCATTTAGTGAGTTCTAAGGCAAACTAAGGCAATAAAACATCTTCTAAAGACATTCCGAGTATATCCCACTTATAACCCTAATCAATTAAACCTAAATTAAGGAGTAAACCCTAATCTTGATTGATTTAATTATATGAAGCAATTAACATGATTTATCTGATGAATTAGACGAGTTATAAGCAAAAGATGATGTTATTACCTTTTTGAATAGAACTCGGATTGATTAAAATCGAATACTGTGAGCTTGTGTGTGTGTATTTCAATGGCGGCAATGTGAGATATGAAACAGTGAGTGAAAAGAAAAAGGGGGGCGGGGGTATCCATTTGACTTAGGTCAAATTTTGACAAGTTTCACACAATGTCACCTTAAGTCCCTATATTTCTTATTCTTTTCCTTTTTGTTTATAACTTATCTTTTCATTGTTCATTTCCTAAGCATAGTTAAATTTCGCCAACACAACTTAAGCATCTCAACCTATTAGCATATCTCCAAGATCTTAAAGCAATGCCTATCACATTGAACGAGCCCAAGTCGTTTTCTAAAGCAATACCACTCATTTACCATTTAGCCATTAATTTTCCACAATAACTTTTGAAAAGATCGATTTAATGACGAAGATGATTTAATATTTTCTCCCCCTTAAACGATGACCCATTTTCTATTTAAAGAGCTGTAGTCATTGTTTAAAGAGTCAAATATTGATGAAAGCATTTCCATTTAGTATCTTGAAAAAGATTGATTCGTGGTGTCAATAAGATTTCTCTTATTTTAACAAATTAATGCACTGAGACGTACACAAATTTGTGTTAGACCAAGTTGTAAAGTAAACTTGATCCCTTTGCATGATTTGGCTTGTAAATCATGACCGAGAAAATTAATTCCCGTTGTGAGCCAACATTTTCCAAGGAAATACGTGACTTTAATATGAAAACCGGGTTGCAGTCAGAAATAACTGCAAGCCATAATGGGCATGTTTTAAAAATGTACAACTTTTATACGGACTCTATTTATGGCACCGTGTCAATATTGATCGACATTTCTAAGGCCGTAAATATTACCGTACTAAAAGACATGCCCGATTTAAAAACGAAAAATATTTTTGGTTTTTCTGGATTTTATAATTTTTATGGTTTTTCTAGGTTTTATATTTTTTTTTATTTTTGTTGGTTTTATATTTTTGTATTTTTCTTTTGTGGTTTATATATTTACGATAATATACATGATCACGAACAAAGGATACTCTGAATAGTTTACCACCACTATTCAGCTGATTCTTCTGCCAACTCTTTGAGAGTCGCTGGAGTGAATGATTTCATGCCAAGCTTGTCGATCAAAAACTCGATTCGTCCTCGATCTAAGGCTTTGGTGAACATATCCGCCAGCTGATACTCAGTAGTGACAAAATACAGCTCAATCACTCCGTTCTCCACCTGCTCTTTAATAAAATGGTAGCGAATGTCTATGTGCTTGGCCCGGGAGTGTTGAACATAGTTGCAGCAAAGGGCAATGGCGCTCTTGTTGTCACAATACATCGGGATTTTGTTGAATCCCAAACCGTAGTCAGTTAATTGTGATCTCATCCAAAGGACTTGAGCACAACAACCGGACATGGCGATGTATTCAGCCTCCGTGCTTGATATTGCAGCGCTTTTCTGCCTTTTTGAAGACCAACTGATCAATCTATCTCCAAGGAGTTGCACAGATCCAGAAGTGCTACGCCTCGTGTCTTGACATCCAGCATGATCGGCATGCGTATGATATTAAAGCAATAGAGGAATCTTTCGGATACCATAGACCACGATGAAGTGTTCCTTTTAGATACCGAAAGATCCTTTTCACAACATGTAGGTGCTTTTCGGTAGGCCGAGCCTGATACCGGGCACACATGCATACAACAAATTGCAAATCAGGCCGGCTAGCAGTCAGATATAGAAGGGTGCCGATCATCCCACGGTAAAGTTTTGGATCGACAATAGTCCCATTCCTATCTTCATCTAACTTGGATTTCTCCACCATTGGAGTGTCCACGGGGTCACAATTTTCAAAGTAATACTTCTTTAAAGATTCTAGAGCATATTTAGATTGATTAATAAAGATGCCTCTGGGATTCTGAGAAATTTGTAATCCTAAGAAAAATGAAATTTTTCCCATCATCGACATCTAAAAGCGTGTGGACATTATCTTCTCAAAGCGATTTGACAATTCTATGTTAGTGGCAGCAAATATTATATCATCAACATAAATTTGTACCAGAATCATGTCGTTGTCCTCCTTGAGAGTGAATAGAGTGGGGTCCACCTTGCCTTTGGAGAAGCCTTCCGAAATGAGATATGTTGAAAGGAGATCATACCACGCGCGTGGAGCTTGTTTCAACCCATAAAGAGCCTTCTTAAGCTTGTACACATGATTAGGAAACTCCGTGCTAACGAACCCATCCGGCTGACTAACATAGACCTCTTCCCTTAGTTCACCGTTCAAAAATGCCGTCTTCACATCCATTTGGTAGACGATCATGTTCATATGAGCAGCATACGCAAGGAATAGTCTAATGGCCTCCAATCTTGCAACAGGAGCAAAAGATTCTTCAAAGTCTATACCCAAGGCTTGTTTATATCCTCTAGCGACCAATCGAGCCTTATTCTTCAATACCGCACCCATCTCATCAAGTTTAACCTTATAAACCCATAACAAAGTAAGGATGTTAACTTTGTCAGGGAGAGGAACTAATTCCTATACTTCAAGTCGTTGGAATTCATTTAGTTCCCCATGCATGGCTTCAATCCAAGATGATTGAGTCATAGCCTGCTGCCAATTTTTAGGTTCAACTTCAGAGAGAAATGCATCAAAGTTGCAATAGAGTGCACTCTCTTGTAATTGATGGTGTGTAGAGACTGGTCGATCTAGATCTCCAATGACATTCCTAATTGGGTGATCTTTTGTCCATTTAGTGCTATGGTTTTCAATCCTAGGTGGTCTGGAGTGAACAATAGAAGGAGCTTCTTCTGAGGTAGACGCGGCTGAAGGGTTTTCAGGTATCGCTACACCAAAGAAAAGAAGCTCTTGTAGGTGAGCATATTCCAAGTCGTGATCAATAGAATACTCTTCCACATCATTAGGCACAAGTAGGGGTGACGATTCCGGTGTAGTTTGAGAATTACTTGGTGAAGGTGCATCCGGTTCAATGTTAATTGAGGATTCATTTGATAAAGCTTCATTAGCTGGAGCAACAACTTCAGGAATTGGAGCTATCACTACGGGTGTTGGAACTTCATCATTTGGGGGATCAAAGAATTCGTCAAACAACGGTTGAAACATTTTATCCCACTCGGGCCTTGTTGGTGGTAAAAATGATGTAGAAGTAGGATTATTGGGAACTAATCCGGAACTAATAGCACCGGTTCCCATCTCATGAAGCGCGGGTTCAGAGCTGTGTTGCTCAGAAGCCATCGCTGTCAACTCGTCGAAATCTGCATCCATAGTTTCTATAATCTTGCCAAGACGACGGTTGTAAATTCGGTAGGCTTTATTTGAAGGTGAGTAACCAATGAAAATACCTATATCGGCCTTCGGTTGAAGCTTGCCCAAGTTCTCACTATTAATGTTTGGATAACAAAGAGCACCAAACACATGAAAGAATGAAACATCGGGTTTACGATCATGTAGAAGCTCATAAGGTGTTTTTCCATGGCGTTTCCGAATGATAGAACGGTTTTGGGTGAAACATGCAGTAGATATCGCTTCTGCCCACAAGAACAATGGAGCGTTCGCATAAATAAGCATAGTCCTAGCAGCTTCCATAAGCGTACGATTCCGTCTTTCAACGACACCGTTTTGTTGTGGAGTGCGTGCAGCGGATGTTTCATGTGAAATACCAACTCCTTCATAGTAATCACGAAGAGTCTGGTTGACGAACTCTGTTCCATTGTCTGTACGAATACGGCGGACAGTAGTGTTCAAACGTACCTGAATGAATTTCAGAAAAGTGATGATAGCCTTCGGTGCTTCATCCTTTGTACGTAAAAATCTTACCCATGTAAACCTGGAGAAATCATCCACAATAACGAGAATGAATTTCTTACCGCTCACACTTTCAGTTCTCATTGGCCCACAAAGATCCATATGCAAAAGATGAAGTTTTTCTTGATTGGTGTCTTCAGCTTTGGGCTTGTAAGATTTCTTGGTACTTTTCCCCCTTGAACACGCGGAACATAAATGGTCCTTGTGAAATTTAAGCTTTGGAAGACCACGAACTAATTCGTTTTAAGCCAAATGATTAATAGCATCAAAGTTAAGATGAGATAATCTGCGATGCCATAACCATGACTTGGTCTTAGATGCTTTAGAGAGAAGACATACTGGAGAGGCGGCCATCATGTCTTGTAAGGACAAGGTATAAAGATTTGCACCACGAGATCCCTTCAACAAATCTTTTCCTTCCAAGTTGCGGATGAAACAAGTGTGTTGTCGAAAAGCAACCTCTAGGTTGGAATCACAAAACTGTCCTACTGAACTAACATTCCAATCTGATATTCACCATACCCCATTATCTTTGCTATATGATCATTCCCGAATTTAACCGTACCAAGAAACTTGCTGACGAAATTTCGGAGCATCGAGCGATCTCCGGTCATATGCTTTGAACAACCGGAGTCCAAATACAAGAGGATGATTTGGACCACCTGAAAATATTACCACACGAAGACAATGTAGAGGTATCGGAATCTGAATGTTCCTTGTTATTAGCAGGTACAGATTTAATAATCTTAGATTTGCTAACTTTAGGTTTCTTAGATTTCCTAGCCTTCTTCTTCCTAGTTAGTGGTGTAGATTCTAGTTGGCTTAAATCCTGTGGTATTTCTTCACTGATAGGCACTATAGTGGGGGCTGACCTAATTAAAGGGCGTTGTTTCCATACTTGAGTGCGAGTGTTCCTAATTAAAGGACGCTCAGACCTAACCTCAACGGATGCATTCCTAGTTAAAGGGCACATTTTTCCATCTAATGTAAAGGTCCTACCAGTGGGACGCCATTGCCAGCCAACCTGGGCACGAGTTCTACCCGTAGGCTTCCATTCAAGACCATTCCTAATGGCATTCATTTCATTTACATGATCAATAAGACACAAATCATGACGTTGGGAAAACATACATTCATTACAATTCCAACAATTCAAATTAGAATTCACGAATGGTTTAGGCTTCTGCACAGGCGCAGAGCTTTTAGTCTTAACATGATTCTCTTTATTTAAAACTGAACTAACATTCCTATGGTGAGCTTCTACTTTCTTCTTTTTGGCACTACTAGTGGAGGGCTTGATCTTATCTTTCTTGAGTGGCGATCCTTTAGCCTTAGTAGTCTCTTTTAATCCTGTAGAAGGCAAAGTGGGAACATTAGCAACAGATTTTAAAGGTGCCTTACTTGATTGTGCCAATGACGGTTTTGCTCCTGGAGTCTTATTAAATGGAGATACAGCAATGGGCCTATTAGTAAGTAGTGAAGATCCTGGTTTACCTATGTATTGCAAATATGCTAAGCAATATTGAACTCGCTTAATATATTCATGAGCCGAATAATAGTAGCTACTTGAGGGATCTAAGGCATAAAGATCGTCTAGAATATCCCTAACAAGATCTACATGCTTAATGGCATTCCTCATATAATCATCGTAGGTAACCGGGTTTCTCTTATGAAGCGGGTTCTTATAAAGCACTACTGACTTGGTTGTTGGAGCACTAGTGGACGGTGCAGAGTCGGTAGCTGAGTTATCAACAACTTCTTGTCGGGTGAGAAGAAGTGTCTCCTCTAACTCGACCAAAACCATATTTTTGTCAATGAGCATGATGTTTAAGTCAGAGATTTCCTCACATTTTTGGTTCAATTGTTCAACATAAGATTGTTGCTGTGCCGCATTAAAAGCGAAGCGTTCTTCTAGTGAACCATAAATTTGAGACATTCCCTGTCTTGCACGATCCATCTCCCCTAGAATAGACGAAAGTCTAATTTCTAAGTCCTGGTTTTTTGACTCTGTGGCCTCTAGTTCCAATTTCAATGTTCCATTTGATGACACATCTCTCTTCAATCTCATAATCTCTTCCTCTAATGCCTTAACAATTGCAATCATCTTGTCACTCGTCTCAACACCGTTTTCACAACTATTTGATATCAAAAGATCCTCATTTTGAGTTTGTTGTTTTAATTCTAAAGATATACAATGTTGTTCTAGTTGATTAAAACGTTTTGAAAGTAAATTGTAAGAATCTTGTAGCTTTAAAAACTCAGCGTTAGATTCGTGACAAGAATGATTGTCTACCTCATTTACAGTATCAGCAACATTTACAGAGAGATTACACATATCATCACAAATATTCACATCATCACATTTAATCATAGCGGATGTAAGCTCATTCGAATAATTAACATTTACAGTAGTAAGCACATCACACGAGATTACTTCGGACAAGAATCGGTCATATTCGGTTAAAATCTTTTCCTTTTCAATTAGTTGTAGTTCGTAAGCGGTGTCCATTTCATAAAACACTTTTTGAACTTCTCCAATTTCAAATTCAAGATTTTCCTTAAGAGATGCAAAACTTCCTTTTAGACTTTCGACAAATGGATTGATCTCATTTTTAAACACCTCGTTCATGTGTTCGAAAGCCCATTCTCCGGCGTTTAGGCCATTTGAAGTTGTACATTCCAAAATGACCTTGTCAAAATTAGTAAAGTATTGATTAATCTCTTGCAAGTTTAACCATACAGTACTAACAGGTGGGAGATCCTTTGGAATTTCCTTAGGACCTTCCATGTTGACAAGTGTAGGAAATGTACTAGGGTTTTCTTCATTCAACATGTAGGTTGGTGCTGTAATGAGATCTTTGTCCATATGGAAGCGAATTCTAAAATCTGTTTTAGCAAGCTCCTGATTCATTTTAAAATAATCACACTCGGGATATTTTGCAGAATTGTATGACCGATCCTCATCAACTAGATCCTTACTTGTGCGATCATCGAAAATAACAATCGGGTCTAAGACCAATCCTAATTGGGTTGCATTATAAAGTCTAGGACTATGGATCAAATCTTGTTTTGCATACCGTGGGTTAGGGGGAAGGCCTTTTTGACGTGATAAGTTAAATTCTCTAAACGAAGCATCAAATAAGTGCACTAGTTGAGAAGCAGTGTATTGTCTTAAAAGCAAATAATCTAGACTTCTAATCTTATTAGCAGCATTAATCTCCATTTCATTCTTCTTAGACTCGAGTAATTCAAAATCCGTTTGAAGTTTTTGAAAATTAGTGACCACTAACTCCTTTTCCTTAAGTTCATTAGAAAGATTTGCTCTTAAGTTTTCGATTTCTAGCAAGTGACCCATTTGTTTGTTTCGAAAGTGATCATATTCGGGATTAGTTAGAACACTAGACGAAGGCACTAATTCCAAAGTTTGAACTTTCTCGTTGCTTAAGGCAAGCTCATCAGACAAATTCTTATTCTTAGCTAGGGTTTCTAAGAGTGCAGCATTCATTTGGCTAAGTAATGTAGCAGGAACCATGACCAAATCTTGTTGAGCAGGAGTAGGCGTATGCGAAATGGCTCCCGGTTGTGATTCACTCAAAGTCTGGGGACTCACATTGATATTACTATCATTGATTGTCTCCTCATTTGAAAGACTCACCACCGAAGACTCATTCGAATCAGCACTCTCTTGCACAACTTGATGTGGTTGAATACTAGCATCAGTGGTATTATCAGTGGTATTAATAAGTACCTCAGATCTCTTTTCTGGCCCTAAGCTGGAGATAGTTGCCATGAGAGCAGCCTTTGCAGATTGAAATTCATCACAGTCTGAGTCATACGCATCAAGATCATCTGCTTGGTATGCTGCATTCTGTGTGGTGACAGTGTCTTGTTCAGCAATCCCTGGATCAGCAAGAAATGCAAGCTCCTCTTCATCAAGTTCCCTTCCTTGTGCCTGAGCATTCACCAGATAGATCTTCTCTGCAAACCATTGACCATCCCTTCTCCTCTTGGGTTTCTTGCAATCCCTGGACATGTGTCCTTCTTCCTGGAAGTTGTAGCATGTAATCATTCTCAACTTGCCTGTGGAATTAGCCCGTGGAGCAGGATTGACCATTGGAGCCTGATTGACCGTGCGAGCATTGGTAGTTGATGTGGTAGGTCTCCCCTGATATGGTTGAATAGGCTGAACCATTACCCTGCCATTCTCAATAGTAGTTTGTTGGCGAGAATTGGATGAATTCCTCAACTGATTGTTGGTAGGAGCAGATCCCTTAAATCCTCGTTTGCTTAAAGTCCTTGTGAGATAAGCAGACATAGTGGTTAACACTTCAACTGGGTCAGCACCTTGTTTGAATACAGGAATGGGGACTTCCTCATCATCATAGTACATTGCTTGGTCTTGATGAGCTGCATAATCACTAGACGGAATACTCATTTGATCAGGGTAGCTTGTTGGATATGCTGCATTCTCTTGATAAGAAGAGTATGAAGATTGAGCATAAGGTGCAATACTTGCTGGGTGAGGTTGTGTAGCATATTGTGATGAAGGTGCACTAAACCGATATTGTTGCTGATGTGAGGTGGGTGGTTGCGGTAGAATCGAGTATTATGGGAAGGATGGTGTCATGTAAGGTGATGGATGATAGGCTTGATGTCCCAAGATATAAGGAGTGTTGTTGTGAGACAAGCTTGGTTGATTCGCCATCAACGCTAATGAATCAGGGTACATACCTCGAGGCGAACGGTGCATGATTACATGTTTCTCATGCTGCTGAAGGAAAGCATAGAGTTGATCCAAATTGCACTTATGCAAATCGCTGGTTAACTTAACATCGGTAATATACTCACCCCATTCAGCTTGAGGTAAAGTATTCAAGAATTTGGTGTTAACCTGGAATGGAGCAATCACGAGATTGTATACATTCAGATCATTCATGAGAGTGGTAAACCTGAAGTAATAATCGTGAAGCGTTTCCCCTGGGTTGTACGTGAATCTATCAAACAGATCATACAACTGACATTCCCTTTCCTGTTTGGTGAGAGACGTACCTTGTAGCAACACCTTTAGACGTTCCCATAAATCCTTTGCCACCGTATACTGACTTACCATCCGATAGATGTCATGGGGAAGAGCTTGGAGAATGGTTTGAAGAGCCTTTTCGTCTGCATCGGCAACAAGTTGTTGAGCTGGTGTGAGTTCTTCAAATTCTCTTGGTCGAGTCACATTGTTAACCACGATGGTACCATAGTCAAGTGGACCATTTAAAATTGACTTAACCATAAGCCTCCCATAAACCGGTTTTCCCTTAAGGTAAGACATCATCCGGCCTTGCCATGCTTCAAAAACTTCTTTGATGAGCATTGGCGGGCGATTATCCGTTCCCGTAATGACGGAAATATCCGTAAGTGATGTCATCTGAGGCATTACTGAATTCGGATTCATTTTGTTCACTTCAAAGAGACAAAGATTATCGGTTGATCGAGCAGTGAAGTAAAGCTTGTGAATTGTGTTGAGTTTTTGTTGTAAGAAACCAAGATTAAATCCTCTAAAAAATCGTCGAAAAAACAAGTAAAATAACCCTTGATTCGGAACTTTTTGTTGATTCGGAAGTTTGATTCGGAAGATTTTGGCTTGGAAATACCTTGATTCGGAACTTTTGGTTCGGAAGTCTTGATCCGGAACTTTCCCTTGATCCGGAACTTTTCCCTTGATCCGGAACTTTCCTTGATCCGGAACTTTCTCCTTGATCCGGAACTTTCCTTGATCCGGAACTTTTTCCTTGATCCGGAACTTTCCTTGATCCGGAACTTTTGGTTCGGAACTTCCTTGATCCGGAACTTTCCTTGATCGGGAACTTTTGGTTCGGAACTTCCTTGATCCGGAACTTTTGTTGATCCGGAACTTTTCGTTCGGAACTTTTGGTTAGGAACTTTGGTTCGGAACTTTGGTTCGGAACTTTGGTTCGGAACTTTGGTTGATCCGGAACTTTTTGGTTCAGAACTTTTTCGTCCGGAACTTTGGTTGATCCGGAACTTTTTTGGTTCAGAACTTTTTCGTCCGGAACTTTGGTTGATCCGGAACTTTTTGGTTCGGAAGTTTGTCTGGGTAAACAGAAGGTTGTTCGTGATGAACAGTCGATCAAAAAACCAAGATTAAACCCAGATTTTTACCAAATAACCCAAAAATTTTTGTGATTTCTACAATAATAAGTAAAAACTAATACTTATCCACTAATCCCAATCACAAAAAACACCAAAAACACCAAGAATCAAGATGGATCTTCTTAAAGAACACTAATACAATCAAAAACTAAAAAACCACACAAATCACTACCTTAAATCACCCCATAGCTCTGATACCAAATGTAGAATCTTGATAACCTATGAATCTATGAAGGGGGTTGATGATTTCTAGAGAGAGAAACTAGAGAGAGAAAGTGAGAGAAAACTATGTGTTATTTCATTAAGTGGAAAATGAGAAATGTTCAACAACCAACCCCTTTCCAAGGAGGAAAGGGGTATTTATACTTCCAAGGCCTTACTTGGACTTGGGCCGGCCCATGACAAGCCCATGGACCGGTTCTTACTTAACTTAATAAGCATACTCTAACTACGAGCTATTACAACATAAATAATATTGTGGAGTGACCGATACTTCTAATATACGTAAAAACGTATTTCTAACAATGATCAAAAGGAATTGTTTCCAGATCATCTCTTGTGATGAAGAGCATAGCCATTGCTTTCCACTCTTGTGGAACACTCCTTTAGAATTTTAGATTAGCTTCTTCATTAGGAATTACTTGTCCATAAACTGCCAATTGAATAAGCAGCTTACTGAATCTTCCATAGCCACCATGTATTCCCTCTATACTGGAAATTGAGAAGTTATCAAATTCTTGCTTAAGAACAATCTTCTTCATCTTCTTAGATTTGTCATTACCTCCAAATCTAAGTTTTATGGCATCCTACATAGCTTTAGGATCCTTATAATGATGAAAGCTGGGTAAGATGTCTTCTGAAAGAGTCATAGCCAAAGCAGTTCTGGTTTTTCTCTCTCTGATCTCTGCTTGTACCTCCTCAGCAGTCACATCAGGTAGAGCATAACATGTACCATCAGGCAACCAGTGTAGCTTCTTAGGTGTATTCCCATTCTTGATAACTTGCCATACAATGTTATCTGTGTGATTCAAGTAATGTTCCATCTGCATAGCCCATGTCTCATAATTGTCACATTTGAGCACTAGGAGTTTGACATCAGAAAGAGTATGAGAAGGTGTTGTAGTTGTAGAGGTAGCTACAGCATTCACGCCTTAAACACCTTGTGCTGGAGCAGGATGCACAACTTGTGGTTGTCCCTGTGGTATTGGATCAGGGTTTTGAACATCAACCAAGTGAGCGTCATCACCATGTTGAGACATTGAGTTTTGGTGTGTGTGGAGTGTATGGGGTTGTGTTCTTCTTTTTCAGAGTTTCTCAACAAGCTCTGATACCACTTGTTGATCCCTTTGATTGGATCTTAATAAGTGTGAAAACACTTATCCTTTTACCACTTATTTCCAATAATAACAAGACCAAAACGTGTAATTTATGTCATAAAAGTCGGAATTATGCGTGGTTTGTGTTTTTATTGTGTTTTAGGACCAAAAGATGAAAAAGGAAGAAAACACGGGCTTTAACGGGCATTTTATCGAAGAAAACGAGAAAAGACGAAGTCAAAAGATCAAGAGTGCAAAAAGAACGGAAGTCCAAGGCCAATTCTGAAGATTTATCGAAGAAAAAGTCTAAAGACGGAAGTTTAATGAAGTCGAAGAACTCAAGTCTAATTATAGAAAAAAATTAAAAGACGAGTTCAAATCCCGAGACGACATCGAGAAAGACAAAGAATTTAGATCGAGTCGAGAAAGAAAGAAGAAAGCATACATGCATTCCCTACTCCCTATATATACCCTCCTAATGACACATTAGAAGGGTGTTAGTCATTAGCTAGTTTTATTTTTCCTTTCTAGTTTTTAGAGAGAGAAAGTTCCTAACTTTCTCTCACTAAGTTTTCATCTTTTCTTTTAAGATTAAGTTCTTTTTAATTCTTGTATTTGGATTTCATTTAATTACAAGTTCAAGTTAATCCTTTTGTTCTTAAATCTTTTTCTACATTTCTTGGTTTACTTTAATCTTTGATCCGAATGTTATATTCCATACGGATTGATTTTGTTTGATGTTTAAGTGATTAAAAGGTTAATCTTTTTATTCCTACATAAGCTTTCATACGGTTTAGGCAATAAGCTCTTTGTGCTTATTGGCTTATTTCATCTTTTAGCTTATTGCTTTTCGGTTTACTAAAAAGGTTTAGTCTTTTTAAAGTTTCTTTTATAAAGTCTATGATTTTCATGTTTCGAAAGTTGTCAATTAAAAGCTTATTGAGTTGTTTAAAGTTTGGTTAAGTGTGCTTATTGGAAATTTCAGCTTATCTCCATTTTCGGATTAAGTCTTGTGTTCATCGCAATATTGGGGATTTCAACATTCCGACGAGAAGCTTGTTTATATCGCAATAACCCTTAAGGGTTTTACTTTGAGATAGCTTGGGTTTTCACCTTATTCCGATCTGGGATTGCGATCGCTCATTGCGATCGCATATTCCGACGGGACTTAAGGTCATTTTAAGTCGAAACTCTGCCCAATTTTAGTTTACAACATTCCGATAGTACTGGATTGCGACAGAAGTGTTTATGTTATTCCGATCTGGACATTCCGATAGATACATTGCGATAGAGTTGAACATTGCGACAACACTGCATTCCGACAGCATTGACTTTAATATTCCGATGGTTATTTAGATGGATATTCCGATGGCTTGTTTTATATTGATTCCGATGGTTTAGAGTTTTGCACATTCCGATAGCATCCATTGTTACATTCTGATAGATTAAGTGTTTAAGTTTTAAAGTTTTAAAGTTTTACAAAGTTTTATGTTTTAAGTGTTTTTCTAAATAATTTTTAGTTTAATTTTAAAAGCTTTAATTTTACTCAACGACATTTTCATACTTGCTTTTAGATTAAAATTGATAACCAAACCATTTTATTTGTCCACCAAAAACAATTGAGTCGCACTTTGAACCAATAGTCAATTCGAAAAGATCGGAACAACGAATTTTCATACTTAGTGAAAATCTTTGTATTAAATGGCGCCGCTGCCGGCTCTTTTCGTTAAGATTAACGTTTTTAAGTGAGAGACGCATTGGATTTTGCGATCCGTTCATCTTTGAACGTTATTTTCCTTGCCTTAAAATTTTCAAAAATCCTAAAAAATATAAAATTTTCAAAAATACAAAAAATAGAAAAACCTAAAAAACCAAAAATATTTCTTGTCTATTTTGCTTTTCCTTTTGTAGGTGTGTATGCGTACTCGTGCTCGTAAGAAGAAAGTAGCTCAAGCCGAAGTCATTACTCCACCTATTGTCACCATGGACAATCAACCAATGATCGAGCTTTTGCAATCGCACGTAGAGGGCAACACCGATGCTATTGTCATACCCGAGATTGGAGCCAACAATTTTGAACTTAAATCCGGCCTCATTCAAATGGTCTCTGCTCAACCCTTCTTGGGGCGTTCGCTTGATGATCCTCATGACCATATAAAAAGGTTCCTTCAACTCACTAATACGGTCAAGTATAATGGGGTTTCACAAGAAGTGATTCGCTTGCAACTTTTTCCTTTCTCCTTAGAGGGACACGCCCGGAATTGGCTTGATAAGGAACCGCCACAAAGTATTCTTACGTGGACGGATTTAGAGACCAAGTTCATTAACTACTTTTTCCCACCCTCACGTACTACCGCTTTGCGCAATAAGATCATTACATTTGAACAAAAGTACGGTGAGACATTTAGTGAATCTTGGGACCGTTTTAAGGAACTTTTAATAAAGTGTCCACAACATGGTTTAACAAAAGTACATCAAATTAATACTTTTTACAATGGTTTAAGCATGAATGACCAAGATTCGCTAAATAGTGCCTCGAGGGGTAATATTTTGGTTAAGTCTTCTAATGCCGCTTGGAATATTATTGAGAACAAGTCTAGAGTGCAAACCAAAAGTGTTTGGACTAATGTGGCTAGTGCTAGCACTAATGAGAGCGACAAGAGAATTGATAAGCTAACTTCGCTTGTTGAATCACTTGCTCTCCAAACCGCAAACAATGCCAAACAAATCACTGCCCAAGCTAATGCTTTGAGTCAATCATGTGAAATATGCGGGGATCTCACTCATACACCGATTGTCCTTCGACTCATAACAATCCGGAAAATGTGTATGCCGCCAACGCTACCTATTCTACAGGAGGCTATCAAGCACGTCCTCAAGGTGACCACAATTTGCTCAGCTATCGCTCAAACAACTTTCTTTCACCACCCGGTTTTCCCCCACAAAACCCAAACAACCTCAATCACAACAATCAAAACCAACCTCGTGCTCCAAATCAATATAAAACCCAAAGAACCCCATATCCACCTCAAAGAAACAACCAAGTTTACCAACAACCTGCTTATCAACCACCTGCCTACCATACTCCTCCTCCCAACCAACCCACCATAAATAATCACGAGGTTGAAACTTACATGAGGACTAATGATGCGATAGTGCAGAATCTTCAGCGAGAAATGGCCAACATGAAAGCAGATATGGTGAAACAAGGGAACGATCTTTGAGCCAATATGCGAAACTCTTTGGCAAGTCAAACGAATGACTTAAGGAACATGATGGCTAGTTTCTTCCCAAGTAATCAATCCTCTGGTTCGGGTTCTCTTTCGAGTAACACCGTTGCTAATCCAAGAGGGGAGATATAAGCAATCACCACTCGAAGTGGAAAAGGTTAAAGGACCCCGAGCTTCCTACACCTACACCGGTGATTGTGACTAAGGAAAACGAGTCTCCTTCTCTAATTCCACCACCTTCTACTTCCACCCCTCCACCACCCAAGGATGAGAGTGAGAATTCCATTCCAAAGCCTTCATCTCAACCCAATATACCTTATCCTTCGAGGTTGTGGAAAGAGAAATTGAAGAACAAGGATGATATTCAGGTTTCTAACTTTCTTAAAATGTTTAAACAACTGAATTTCAATATCTCCTTTGCTGAGGCTCTCGCTCACATGCCGAAATACGCTAAAATGTTTAAAGATCTTCTCAGTGATAAGGAGAAACTCCTCGATATCGCTCAGACCCAACTTAATGAGAGTTGCTCCGCAGTGCTCTTAAGGAAATTACCAACCAAACTTGGTGATCTGGGTTGTTTCTTGATTCCTTGCAACTTCCCTGGGGTAGAGAATTGTATGGCCCTAGCCGATCTAGGTGCTAGTATAAACTTAATGCCATTAAGTGTTTGGAAACAATTGTCTCTACCCGAGCTAGTCCCCACACGAATGACTTTGGAATTAGCTAACCGTACAGTTGCTTACCAGTGGGGATAGCCGAAGACGTCTTCGTTGGTGTCGACAAATTCACCTTTCCGACGGATTTTATTGTCGTTGACTACGAGATGGACCCCTGTGTTCCATTAATCGTTGGACGTCCATTCCTGAGGACCGGTCGCACTCTCATTGATGTAGCCGCTGGCGAATTAATCATGAGAGTTGGTGACGATAAAATCGTTTTCAACATGGGTAAACTTTCTAAGCAGCCTTCTGAAAATGAGAGTGTTAATTTCATTGACGTTCTTGATGAGGCTTGTGAAGAACATTTCAAAGACGCTTGTAAAAGTAGTTCTTCTTCTCTACCCAGTGTTGAGACCGTTGCCTCTATTGCTCCATCACTAACTCCATTTGGAGAAAGTGATTTCCTTTTGAAAGACTTTGAAGCTACTTTGGGAGATGTGGACTTAAAATATAACGATTCTCCCTCCAATTGGGATGAAGACATTCGTACCATTGAGAAACTTCTCAATGAGGACCATATTTCTCCACCATCTCCTAAGGATATTTCTATCGATGAACCGAATTTGACTACGCTTTCCATCGAAAATCCTCCGAATTTAGAGCTTAAGGACCTACCGTCTCATCTCGAGTACGTTTTCCTTGAAGACAACAAGAAGTCACCCGTCATCATCGCAAAGGACTTGAAAGAAGAAGAAAATCTCGACTTATCGTCGTGCTGAAGAATCATAAGAAACCGATTGCGTGGAAGATCTCCGATATTCGTGGAGTTGATCCTCACTTTTGCACACATAAAATTCTCATGGAAGACGACTTTAAACCCACTATTCAAAGCCAAAGAAGGGTGAATACCAAGATCCATGACGTTATCAAAAAAGAGGTTATCAAAACTTCTTGATGCGGGAATGATCTACCCTATCTCGGATTCACCATGGGTTAGTCCCGTCCATTGTGTGCCTAAGAAAGGCGGAATCACCGTTGTGCCCAACGAAAACAATGAGTTGATTCCTACTCGTATCGTTACAGGGTGGAGAGTTTGTATAGACTATCACAAACTCAATGATGCTACGAGAAAGGATCATTTTCCCCTTCCTTTCATGGACCAAATGCTTGAACGTCTAGCGGGTAATGACTATTACTGCTTCTTAGACGGTTTCTCCGGGTATTTTCAAATTCCCATCGATCCTAAAGACCAAGAGAAAACCACATTCACTTGTCCTTATGGAACATTTGCTTACAAAATAATGCCCTTCGGCTTATGCAATGCTCCTGGGACATTCCAAAGGTGTATGATGGCTATCTTCCATGACATGGTTGAAGAAACTATGGAAGTCTTCATGGATGATTTCTCGGTCTATGGTGATTCTTTCTCTTCTTTCCTTGACAATTTAGAACGCATGCTTAAGCGGTGTGAAGACACTCGCCTTGTTCTAAATTGGGAAAAATGCCATTTCATGGTAAAAGAAGGCATTGTGCTTGGACATAAAATCTCAAAAGTCGGTCTTGAAGTAGACCGTGCTAAAGTTAATGTCATAGCAAAATTACCTCCACCTTTAACCGTGAAGTGTGTGAGAAGTTTCCTTGGTCATGCGGGCTTCTATCGTTGATTCATTCAAGATTTTTCTAAAATCGCTCGCCCGATGACCCACCTCTTGGAAAAAGATACTCCTTTCATCTTTTCCAAAGAGTGTCTTGAATCCTTCAATCTTCTTAAGGATAAGCTAACTAAGTCACCGGTCTTGGTTACCCCTAATTTGGAGCTACCTTTTGAATTGATGTGTGATGCTAGCGACTTTGCTATTGGAGCGGTTTTGGGCCAAAGAGTGAACAAACACTTCCAACCAATCCATTACGCTAGCAAGACAATGACGGGGGCTCAACTGCATTATACCACTACCGAAAAAGAGCTTTTAGCTGTAGTGTATGCTTTTGAGAAATTCCGCCCCTATCTTGTCCTTTCTACCACCATCGTGTACACCGATCATTCAGCGTTGAAGTACTTGTTAACTAAGAAAGATTCTAAGCCAAGACTTCTTCGTTGGGTTTTGCTCCTTCAAGAATTCAACATTGAAATTCGTGATAAGAAGGGAGCTGAAAACCTAGCCGCGGATCATCTAAGTAGACTTGAGGATCCTTATCAAGGGGATCATCCGAATCAAGAGATCAATGACTCTTTTCCCCTTGAGGCCTTAATGTCTATCAATCCAACTCTTGATGACACCCCGTGGTTTGCGGACATTGCAAACTACTTAGCGGGTGGAATTCTCAAGGACGGGTTAACGTCCCAACAAAAGAAAAAGTTCTTTAAAGATATTGAACATTATTTATGGGACGACACTTACCTTTTCAAACAATGTGCGGATCTTGTCATTCGTCGATGTGTTGATGGACCGGCAGCGGTACAAATCCTTGATGCTTGCCATAAAGGACCCACCGGTGGTCACTTTGGTCCCAACTACACCGCGAAGAAAGTGTTCGACTCTGGATTTTATTGGCCCACCATTTATCATGACGCTCATGAAATGGTTCAACATTGTGATGCTTGCCAAAGACAAGGCAAAATCACACATAAAGATGAGATGCCTCAAAATTTCATACAAGAATGTGAAATCTTTGATGTATGGGGCATCGACTTTATGGGGCCATTTCCATCATCTAAAGGGAACAAGTGCATCCTCGTAGCCGTTGACTATGTTTCTAAATGGGTTGAAGCTAAGGCTCTCACTACGAACGATGTGAGGGTGGTTGTGAACTTTTTAAAGCAGCTTTTTGCTTGATTCGGTGTTCCTCGAGTTATAATCAGTGACCACGGGGCTCATTTTCGCAATGATCAATTTGCTAGAGTCATGGCTAAGTATGGTGTCAATCACCATCTTTCCACCGCTTATCATCCACAAACTAATGGGCAAGCTGAGATATCTAACCGCGGATTGAAGCGAATTCTTGAGCGTATTGTGGGAGAGCATCGTGCCTCGTGGGTCGATAAGTTAGATGATGTTTTGCGGGCTTTCCGTGCCGCATATAAGACCCCGATTGGTTGTACACCTTATCGTCTTGTGTACGGGAAATCATGCCACCTCCCTATTGAGCTGGAACACAAGGCATACTGGGCCTTGAAGTGGGCTAACTTCGACATCAACAAAGCCGACGATCTTCGGAAGATTCAACTCAATGAGCTTAATGAACTGAGGAATGAAGCTTACGAGAACTCATTGATCTACAAGGAGAAGACCAAGATCATCCATGATGCTAGGATTAAGAACCGAGAGTTCCATGTTGGTGATCAAGTTTTACTCTTTAACTCTCGGTTGAAGATCTTCTCTGGAAAGTTGAAGAGCCGCTGGTCTGGTCCATTCACCGTCGCCAAAGTCTTCACATATGGCACCATTGAGCTTTCTCAGCCAAATGGGCCCAATTTTAAGGTAAATGGCCAGCGCGTGAAGCTGTACTTTGGTGAGGACATCGCTCATGAGATGATTCCATCCCTCACCATGTTTCCCTTGAACTAGTTCTAGGTCGAGTCAGGCTCGTGACTCGGTTAACAAAAACAAGCGTTTCTCGGGAGGCAACCCGTGATCTATCCTTTACCGTTTTCATAATAAGTGTAGGGGAGCCCCGTATATATTTGTTCTCTTGTTTCTTATTTTGTGCAGGGATTCAAGCTTCAAAGAGAACCTTGATGACTTTTGACGAACCGTGATCCCGTGTTCCCATCTTCCTGGTTCTATCCTAAACTGTCTTGATTCAATATTTCATATCTTATATGTTCACATTGAAATCACTATACTTGTCCTTTCCTTAGCAAGATTTAAAAAAAGTACACAATGTCATAAGTGTAGGGGAGTTTACTCCCACATGCTTAAACATTGAGGACAATGTTTATATCAAGTGTAGGGGGACTTCTATCGAAGTAAGTGGTCTTTTCCATGAATTTGCCCTCATTTTAACCGGAAAATCTGATTTTTCGACATTTTTCAAAATTTTTAATCTATTTTGGCCTTGTAGTTTTCCTGTTTTATCGTTATTTACTTTCTTTGCTAAAAATAAAGTTTAATAAAGTGGTTTTAAATTTTCCAAAGTCGTGAATATTTTGACTCAACCCGAGTTTACTTATTTAAGTTTACTCTAGCTAGTATCCTTAACGTGTTTAAGTCAAGTTTTGCTAGGCTTTTATATAGGCAACTTTAAAACGCGAAAGTCTTAACTCTCACGGGTTAAGAACAAGAACTTTTCGCAAGTTCCTATAATTGATCCTAGAGAGTTGTTTATCAAGGGAACTTTAAAACGCAAATTCTAAACTTGAAAGAGTCTAAGAAGATGCAAGATCCTATAAGCGACTCGAAAACCCAAAACTTTAATTTAATTGGCTAAGCATCCACGAGTCTCATTCCTTGAGATTTTAAACTGTGGAGGACGAGAGATGATAGAGTCAATTATAAGTTTGGTAATCTTTCATGAATTTATGTGAGTTGATTATAAGCCTATTCTCCCATCGCTTGTTAATAAATTTATCTGCAATAAATAAGGTTGTACGATTTGAAAAGTTACTTAGCTTCTAGCCCAAGATCGTTTAAAAGTTGCTCGGTATTAATTAGAGTTCATAGCCAAGGCATAACTTATTGAAGCTGGATGCGAAGATTGGCGTGTCCGAAAAGGCCCTAACAAGGCATGAGGGCTACATTTTGTTGCTAAAAGATCCAAAAGTGATGTGAATAATCATTTATCGAAAATCAATATGAAGGATCAAGACACACGACGAAAAGCAAATACTCCCCTAAAGATCATGGAGAAGTCTATCCGAAAAGACCCTAGCAAGGTATGAGGATAAATAGATCCAAGTCCTAAAAGGAGGCGGATCGTTTTATATCAAAGTCCAAAATAAAGATTGGAGAAAAATGAACGGAAGTCGTGGTCCAAAGATGAAGAATCTCTCAAAACTTCAAGTGAAGAAATTCCTATTATGAAGAGAAGACCATAATTTCAAGAACGTCTCTCAAATATTTGAAGTATGAAGTCGCTGCCAAATATCGGTCCGAGAAAGGTCTCAAATCGTGAAGCGAGTTATGCCAAGATATGAACTTTATGAGGTCCCGAGAAGCAGTTTTAAAATATTTTGTCCTTTAGCTAACTATTGATTAAATCGTCCCACTTTATTTTCAGCCTAAATAACTATCAAAATAAGTCAAACAATGCATCCTTGTGATCATTCAATACAATAATAAAATATAAGAGATACACCTAGGAATAAGGGAGTCTAAGTAAATAATTGGCCCACATGAATTCGTGTTAGTTTACAAACTTATAATAACAATGATCTCGTTTTTAAGCTTGGTAAGGGGAACGTGAAACTTGAGGATGATAAACGTTCATGGCAGCCAAAACCCTATGTAACTCTTTGATTTCTTTACTTGTTTCTATCTTTTTGTTTGAATGTTTAGTATTTAATAAAGGCCAAGGTGGGTTATTTATGATGGAAAATGTAAACTGTGCTTTAAAATTAATGCATTGCATGAGTGCATTGCAATGGTCAAGTGTAGGGGATTTAATAAGTGTGAAAACACTTATCCTTTTACCACTTATTTCCAATAATAACAAGACCAAAACGTGTAATTTATGTCGTAAAAGTCGGAATTATGCGTGGTTTGTGTTTTTATTGTGTTTTAGGACCAAAAGATGAAAAAGGAAGAAAACACGGGCTTTCACGGGCATTTTATCGAAGAAAACGAGAAAAGACGAAGTCAAAAGATCAAGAGTGCAAAAAGAACGGAAGTCCAAGGCCTATTCTGAAGATTTATCGAGGAAAAAGTCTAAAGACGAAAGTTTAATGAAGTCGAAGAACTCAAGTCTAATTATAGAAGAAAATTAAAAGACGAGTTCAAATCCCGAGACGACATCGAGAAAGACAAAGAATTTAGATCGAGTCGAGAAAGAAAGAAGAAAACATACATGCATTCCCCACTCCCTATATATACCCTCCTAATGACACATTAGGAGGGTGTTAGTCATTAGCTAGTTTTATTTTTCCTTTCTAGTTTTTAGAGAGAGAAAGTTCCTAACTTTCTCTCACTAAGTTTTCATCTTTTCTTTTAAGATTAAGTTCTTTTTAATTCTTGTATTTGGATTTCATTTAATTACAAGTTCAAGTTAAGCCTTTTGTTCTTAAATCTTTTTCTACATTTCTTGGTTTACTTTAATCTTTGATCCGAATGTTATATTCCATACGGATTGATTTTGTTTGATGTTTAAGTGATTAAAAGGTTAATCTTTTTATTCCTACATAAGCTTTCATACGGGTTAGGCAATAAGCTCTTTGTGCTTATTGGCTTATTTCATGTTTTAGCTTATTGCTTTTCGGTTTACTAAAAAGGTTTAGTCTTTTTAAAGTTTCTTTTATTAAGTCTATGATTTTCATGTTTCGAAAGTTGTCAATTTTAAGCTTATTGAGTTGTTTAAAGTTTGGTTAAGTGTGCTTAATATACGTGCTTATTGGAAATTTCAGCTTATCTCCATTTTCGGATTAAGTTTTGAGTTCATCGCAATATTGGGGATTTCAACATTCCGACGAGAAGCTTGTTTATATCGCAATAACCCTTAAGGGTTTTACTTTGCGATAGTTTGGGTTTTCACCTTATTCCGATCTGGGATTGCGATCGCTCATTGCGATCGCATATTCCGACGGGACTTAAGGTCATTTTAAGTCGAAACTCTGCCCAATTTTAGTTTACAACATTCCGATAGTAGTGCATTGCGACAGAAGTGTTTATGTTATTCCGATCTGGACATTCCGATAGATACATTGCGATAGAGTTGAACATTGCGACAACACTGCATTCCGACAGCATTGACTTTAATATTCCGATGGTTATTTAGATGGATATTCCGATCGCCTGTTTTATATTGATTCCGATGGTTTAGAGTTTTGCACATTCGGATAGCATCCATTGTTACATTCTGATAGATTAAGTGTTTAAGTTTTAAAGTTTTAAAGTTTTATAAAGTTTTATGTTTTAAGTGTTTTTCTAAATAATTTTTAGTTTAATTTTAAAAGCTTTAATTTTACTCAACGACATTTTCATACTTGCTTTTAGATTAAAATTGATAACCAAACCATTTTATTTGTCCACCAAAAACAATTGAGTCGCACTTTGAACCAATAGTCAATTCGAAAAGATCGGAACAACGAATTTTCATACTTAGTGAAATCTTTGTATTAGATCTATATTCTGTTAAGAACTAGTATAATAGCTTGTAATCAAACTAAAACACTTTGAAAACTCTTACTCAAGCTAAATAAGTTATGCCGAATCTAACTTATAAAGCATAGAAGAACATAATTACTTTTAACTATTCGATTCTCTTATTAATCGACTTGAATGAGGTACTTGAATGACATTGTACCTATGTTCCTTTTATAGAGTAAGGAACCCTAGACACCTTAGAATATTCTATAAAGATAACTATATCACAGACGATATATTATCAATATTCTAACTATTTAAGTATATCACATAAGATATACTCTAACTATAACTATGACATATCTTATACAAAGATATATTCGTCCTAATCAATATAGCAGTACTTACTTTATAAGTAGCAGTACTTACTATGTACCGCGTTAACACTAACGGTACTTGAAAGATAACTAACAGTACTTGCATAATACTAACGGTACTTGACACTTAACAAATAATTCCAAACACAATCCATTCCTGATGGATGCGGGTAGTACCCGTGAGTCGGACTATCCAACCCGACTAGGGATTATACATCATCATGTCCCTCCAGTCTAGTGGTCGCAGATTCCAACCGCGGCTACTAGACTATAAACCATTCAGGCCCTCTTGCAAACATCTTTATAAAAAAGAAATACCACGCACAACCCACATGAAATTAGTTTGAATAAGTATCCACGTCAGACTCCACTATCACAACCCTTCATCAAGAACTGGGAAAGGCCCTAACCACGTCAGAGGAGCCAACTGGCGAACCCCGTAGAATGAACGAAGCATTTTAGACACGTGCCGCAAGATCTCATGCGTCTATAGTGTATATAAATGCAGTCTGACAGACATTCAACCTTCTTCTTTTCCTATCCAAAAAACCCTCCCACCATTGTTGAAAATAGCATGAAACAATACTTTTGATCAAAAACAATACCAACTCCATCACCGTCTTCAAAATTTTTGAAAAGGAAAAAATGGTAGCACAGCTATTTGATGTGACGTCCCGTATATCAGAACAAGAACTCTCCCATTTCGCCACTAAGTACCATATATCTTTAGATCTCCATCCAACTGTGCCAGATCCACAAGCACATATTGGAAGTTTCCCTGAAGAAAAAATTGGGTGTATACACCCGGTTCATCGATTTTCCAACAATCGCATATCCCTAAGCCGTTTTCTGATGGATATACTAAGCTACTACAGCATACACCTTTCACAGTTGCATTGTATAGGTGCCGCCAAAATCTCAAATTTTGAAATAAACTGCTTACTTAAGAACGCTGACCCAACAATAAACCTGTTCCGCGCCTTCTACCGACCCTCGTGGATAAATGGGTGTATTTCCGATCGATTATGATTTCATCACCCCCGAGACAATGATGAAAGATGATCGCCCCATTGCTAGCTCGTACAACGAAGCAGACACACAGATAATTAATATCGATCGGATACCAATGCAGGAATACCCAGAAGCTCTACTATACGCCCTAGGACTGAGCCATATACCGACCCTTCCTGCAAACCACCTTCCCCAATACTTCGATGAATTCGACCATGGTAAGAACCTTGTATTCCCAAAAACCAAAAATTCAAATGACTTATGCGCATATACTAACATATTCCTCATACTTTTGTAGAACTAACTTATACGCAGCTCGTGAAGCGCGAGAATCCGTGCGCCGTGACTATGTGCGCTCGACCTTTCACACCATTCGAGCTATCTAATAGATGGCGCGTTGGTCAACGCACCGTGGCCCTGGAGTTTCCTTCCCCAACACCTGGTGGGAACGTCGAGAGGATAACTGCAGTAAATGCTACTCCCATCCGAAGTGTGCCATGTACCATAGAGTCTTTGTCAAAAGAAATGAATCTGGGAGATGAAGAAGACCATGTTTTCGAAGGGGACTCCCACATAAGTCCATCAGAAGAGACCATACCTATTCCTAGCTACAAAAAATTAACGTGCTCCCCCACACAACAAATTCCCAAAAGGGGGGAAACACTACAGACTAGACCACGGGCCGATGTGACTTCATGGGGGATACTCTCAAGGCCGCTGGAAAAGACACATATATCAAGGTACATCACCACGCCATTCCTTACCATCAGTTCGAAACAAACAATGCGTGCACTTCTCTAACACTCGTATGATCTCAAATTTGCAGCTCCCTAGTTGCAACGACCAAAGCTAGTGTCAGAACCTCGAAGGCTACCAGATTCTTTCCTCCCTAGAAGTGCACCCGCTCATGCGCACTGGATAGCGCAGCTGTATGTGAGGATTTCTGTCACACCCCACCATGGCGGAATATAGGGCGCGATCTATGGATATCATCACAACATGGCGTGTCTATAGAGATAACTAAATGAAATAAGAAATGTCATAAAATGGTGACACAAATGTCATGACAATATCTCAACAATGCAGGAGTCTAGGTAAGTAGGTAATAGTCCTACCACTTACCCGAGACAAACAACTAACATAAACAAAGCAAACATATAGATGTCAACAAAGTATCACTTATTCAAACATCAAATAAAGACTAAGAGGAAAGGGGGTTCCTCCAAATGCAATCCTAAGCCTCCAAAGCTAGCCACTCCTATTCTCATGCTTAACCACATTCTCACCTGAAAGAGACACTAAAACACGTCAACATAATGTTGGTGAGAGTCATAGGTTTAGACTCCAACGCCAAAATCAAAATATGAGCTGTGAATAATAACCATCAACCAAAGAACATATGGACAATATGCTACAATTATGTATTAACAACTAACATTCAAGATTAACCATTCACCATAATTCCAAGGCTCCCAGCCTTACCAATCACCATGGTCCCATAGGCGCCCATACACCTATGAACCAATCCCAAGGCCCCGCCTTGTCAACATCCCCTTGGTACCAAGTCAAACCACAATAACTGAGACGGTACTTGTCCCCCGATCCAAATCATAAACACAATCAAGAATCACATAGCAGTTAATCACATGAGTGCACACACAAGTCCATCACAAACCATAAAAACATTTACAACATTTTTTACAAAACCATACAATGTCTCTTCCATCCCATCTGGAAATCAAATCATAATAAGACATGGGACTATGAAACTCACCTGAACAAGCTTCTCCAAGTATCCGCGCTCTAGCAAAAATCTAAACACACAAACGTATACAATCAAGACACGAACCACATACCAAAACTGATCATCAATCTATGATGGATATCTAACCTTCTCCTACAACTTAAACCTATTTATATGCCATATGCATCTCATTACACACCTCTATAAAGCCCTTAACTTAGTTTAGTTCATAACTCGTCCTGTTAACATTTTACCCAAAACAGTCCCGTTTTTTATACTTCAAACTATGGGTCAAACACCCCCTTAACCAAAATAACATGCCTTGTAAAAGAAACCCTATGCCCTTACATGTGTTAGATAACTCTCCGATTTTGCCTCAACTGTAAAGCTACTGTTAAGGCCTCCATATATACATATATATATATATATATATATATATATATATATATATATATATATATATATATATATATATATATATATATATATATATATATATATATATATATATATATATATATATATATATATATATATATATATATATATATATATATATATATATATATATATATACTTTTACCTATCCAGAATTTACTGATTTTGAACATATGAAAAGTTTGTTATGATAAGAGGGTCTTCCACTATCCCAATTGATTATTCCTCTTTCAGATATCTTATATAACATATAAACTAACTCTCATGTTTGTTTGAAAGTACAATTGTACTACTAAGTACCCTAACCACCTTAAAACATTAAATTAAACCCGACTGGTTTCAAAACTGTTTTGACCTTCGACTGTTGTAACCTATTTTTGACCCAATTCCCAACCTCCAATTCAATTCTAGTTTGTTGCATTTAAAAGCCATTTCAATTAACTTTTCAGGGACATAAGATTCGAAAATTAAAAGTTTATAGAACTCTAGATATGATCAAAACAAGTGACCTAAAATTCTGCCTAGTTTTTAAAAACGATTTTCTCATAATTAATCTAATTAATCATATATAAACCCTAATTAAAACCTAAAAACGTTTTCCAATGATAAAAACCCATTAATTACATTATTAATTACAGATCATTAACAAACCCTAATTGAAAGTTATGAATCTCAAACCCTAATCCATCATAGTAGGTTACAAATACGTAAATTAACGTTAATCAACCTAGTTTAATTACGTACCTTTAAATCCTGAGCATAAATTCGACTCTTCTTGATCCTACATTTCTATTTGACTGACTTAGAGTTTAATTTAAGGTTTATGGGTCGTTTTTAGGATCTTGGGGTGTTTATATATGCTTTGGTAACCTCCTGGTCAAGTTTAGGCCCAATTAGGACTCCTATATGGTAATTATCTTTTTTTTATTAAAATATTATGTTATGGGGCCCACAATTCCGACTCCCCCTTCATTATTTTATTAATTTAATTGCTATTAACTTATAATTACCATTAGTTAACATCTAGACCCTTCCGGATCAAAACCGGACACCTATTTGCTAATTTTTCGACTTTTTACGTAATTTCCAAACTAACCGTCATTTCCAAAAGTTTCTAATTATAGAAAGTATCTCTAAAACTTATCGTAACCATATAATATGTACTTAATATATACATACAACATGCGATACGTACACGAAACCTTGTAAAAACGATATCCGAACTTTCCCGTAGTTCATTTCTGAACTCATTTCATTTCATTTCATTTCTAACCCGTACCATGATTTACAAATCGTGTAACTCATTTCATCCATTCTCATCCCCAATATCACACATATAAACACATAAATCACATAAATCACATAGTCACACAAAATACCCGAAAAGTAAGACTAAGTGACGAACCTCAAAAACCGGGGTTGTCACATCACTCCCTCCTAATAGAAATCTCGTCCCGAGATTTACTCCTTAGGATCATCATTAGCAAATATCAAAGGATACTTGTTCCTCATAAATCCTTCCCGTTCCCACGTGAACTCTAGTCGACGTTCCAAATTCCATCTAACCATAACTACGATATATTACCCTTTTTCCCAACGTCTTAGCTTCACGACCTAAAATCTCTACCGGTTCTTCGATGAAACGAAGACTCGTATCCATACTAATATCATCTAACGGTACTTGCAAGTCGGTTCTTGCTAAGCATTTCCTCAAGCTTGATACATGAAATACATCGTGCACACTACTCAATTCTCCCAGTAATTCCTCAACTTATAAGCCACTGCTCCAATCCGTTCAAGGATTTCGAACGGATCCATGATTCAAGGTGTTAACTTCCCTTTCATCCCAAACCACGTCACTTCTTTCCATGTTGAAACCAATGGCATAACCTTATCCCCAATCTCAAATCCCAACGGCTTAGGCCCCTTGTCCACACAGCTTTCTTATCGGTCCTTTGCCATTTTAACCTCTACTTAAGCACTGCCACCACCTCTTCTAGTTTTCCGTTCCAACTTCGGTCCAATATGTTGACTGCTTTTAACTTCACCCCACAGTAACGGTGATCCACCTCATCTTCTATGGATTAACTCCATCAGTTTCTACTACATTTTCTATCACCAGACCTAACGGTTTTCCCTTATATATCACTACACTATCTTGACAACCCTTTCCTCCCTCGAGCCATGCTTCCTCCATACTACTTCTCGCTTGTCTCTCCATAATCTTAATTTCCATACCATCTACTATCTCATCTTCAACCAATAATTTAGGCGATCCTCTTTTATTCCCTACATTCTCATCAGTGAGGAATACACCCCTCTCAATAGTGACTCTCTTTGTAGAAGAATTCTTCCTAAATAAAATGCATTCTCCAACTATCTCCAAACCGCACGCCAAAGCTCTAGGCGTCTTTCTCAGTTACCCCTATAGTATGTTCATACCAACCATAAGTTTATCAATGGTATACTACGCTTGCTTCCCATCGTTTCTTCCCTTGCCATAATCTTTCATAAGGCATTCCATACCTATTAGGTTAACTTTTACACAAAACCGCCTATTCCATCGCATCTGTATGCAATCCTTCTAACTTCTCAACTACGTGACTTCTCATTCCTCTTGAAATATAGGATGAATTAGACAGTCTATCGACTATCACCCAACTATCATTGTACTTATTCCTCACCCCATTATGTATCCCTTCCACCAACTTCGTCCTTACATCGCCCTTTCTAAGCTACTCCTATCTATGTAGGAAATATAGTCTACGTCCCTTTTCTCCATACGATTGTCCAAGCCATGCAACATAAATATTGTCGCGTTCTCTGCTTTAGATAACTCGACTCGTGCAACCTACATCCTTCATCCAAACCACCCTAATACGTTATCCATATTGTTCAAGTTCGTCTCAGCTTCACTTCCTTCTTCTTATTCCATGTCTCATCAACTATGCTTTCCTTTCCTAGATGCTACTTGGCCTTTCAATTTTTCTTCATCACTTAACTCCACCCATCACCTTTGCCAAATGTTCAATCAAGAGGACTGAATATGTGTTGGAGACGTTCATGATCCGTATAGATCATTCTCTACATCTCGTACACCATATGCCTCTAGCATTCTAGGCACATCTAACAATCCAGCTCTACTAACTAAGTCTTATCTAGTTCTTCTAAATCTCCAGTTCCTGCAACGTATAAGCAATCGCCTTTCTTTGTCATCCTCGTACGCATCCAAATCCTTGCTCCACGTATCGTCATGCTTCGTGAATTCATCTAGTCCTTCTGATAAAGCCAAGATGTACTCATTATCCAATCAGCCTCTTCAGCCTCCAAAATGCTTCCTCGTCCTTCTTCACTTCGCCCCTTGCTGGTTCCATGATATGCCATCATCTCTAACTACTCATCATGGTAAATTTAATACTAAAACTCACACTTGAAAATCTCACGTATAATTCCCTTTCCTAACAACTCCAAAACCAACTCATAATTCGCCTCACTCTCCTTCTTAGACTTTGAGTAGATCAAGATGTCGTCGATACTCCTGATGACAACTCGTTTATATACGTTCATGCACACTCGGTGTTGGGTCAAAAAGTTGATGTGGCAGAAACTCAAAAACGAAGAAAACATGAAGACATTTGTCTAAGCGTTGTCAAGAGCAAATCAAGCATTGACAAGAGCAAATCGGAGGTTGATGGCTCAAGCATTGTCATGTACAATCCAAGCATTGTCATGTACAAACTAAGCATTGATAGAAACGTAGACAAAAAGCCTTTGGAAGCTTCTATTTAGATAAACATGCAGGATATATTATGTATAAGTTTATTTGAATAGAAGATTTACATGTTTATTCATTCTTATCTCTTGTAAACCCTAATCCTTACACTATAAAAGGAACCAAGGGCATTAGGTTTATTCGTAACTTTCATATACAATGTAAACCTAAAGCGTGTGTCGACTAGGTGTGGGATTCAATGTACACACACCTAGTGATTGTTGATTATTTATATAATTAGCAATCCATTTTTTTTTAATTCATGTTCTTTGTGTCCAAACACCTTGTTAATGTGTCATGTTCTAATTCCGCTTTGATTATCTAATCATATGAACATGATGCATTCCTAGTAGTTTAAAAGATCCGGAATCTTAGGATTCCTCAATTGGTATCAGAGCCGGTGGCTCGTGATGCTAGGACCAACAACGTGTTCGTGTATCGTAAAGAAGAAGAAACATCCGTCTACGGTTTTTCTGGACGTTTTTGTGTGCGCAGCAGTATTCAGAAGGTCATAACTTTTGATTGAACCGTTGGATCGTCACGAAATATATTGTGTGTATTCTATACACATATATCTAGACATCCACCGGTGGATTGTCGAGTTTTATCCCCAAGAAAAAGTTATTAAGCGTCAAAGTCAGCAGTAGGATGAATGCAGTTTTCTATGGACAACCATGTTCAAAACACGTTTTCTCCTTCGTTAACCGTTGGATCTTCGTGATTTTTGAACTGTGGATTCTTGGCACTTGTGTCTAGAATCTCACTGAAGGGATTTTCGATCTGAGCGCTAATGAAGAAGTTATTCAAGATCGAAGTTTGCTGGTTAAGGTATTAACGTTTTTGCTTTTTCACATGAAATCATGAACTAGGGTTACACAAACCCTAGATCAACATAAAAAGCAGAATGTTATGAGGTTTGTGGCTGTTGTGATTCGAGACAATACATGATCTAAGGTTAATCTACAAACCCTAGATTAGGGTTTTGGTACATAAACTGTTAAACCCTAGATTCGTATTTTTGTTGCTGTCGTTATGTGATGATGTGACAATCTGTCAATTTATGGTTGATATTTTATTCTCAATTATTATTTAAAAATATTATTTTAATGTTATTTTATGAACTCACACATTATGGGAAGAAATTTGGGTTTACGTCTTAAAGTAGCATCGACTACGTCTAAACCGGAGGACTCTACGTTACGTGCTTACGTTTACATACACCGTTTTTGGTGACAGTCCGACATTTCAGGAAATAAATTTATCCGTGAATATTATTTTAGGATTTTAAATTTGTGTTGGTTCATAAACTCACAAATTTACGAGAAGAGATTAGGACTTACGTGAATAATTTAACGTCCTTTACGACTAAACCGGAAACCCTAGGTTTACGTATTTACGTTTTTCAACTCCGTTTTTGATGAGAAAATTTTTATTAGATTCGTTTTGTGCCGTTGATTCATAATTTATAAAAATGTTTTTCATAAAACGACCCGAGGGCACGCAAATCGAAGAAACTAGAATCGAGGAGTACCCGTAAATAATTGGGGATGAGACAAAACAAGTTTTTCCCCACCCCCAATATTGGATGGTTTAAGCTTCAACAACACACCTCATGTGTGTCAAATTGTTAAGCTAACTAAGGACACATGTCCTTAGTCTTGCACCAAAACCATCCACACCTTAAAACTACTAACTAAAACCATTCTCTCACATAACACTCATGCAAACCACCATTTTTCTCTCAACTCTCTACCTATGAACGTCCACTCTTCACCCAAAACAACCCCCATTTGATCTTGATTCAACCATAAATCATATGTTATTTACACATATGATGAAAACCCATTGAAGATATATTGATTGGAGGTGATTTTAACAACTAGGAAGGAGTTTCCATGGAGATCAAGGGCTGATTTTTGGAGAAGTCTACAAATATTTGGTGATCCTATAAGTGGTGTTGATATCTCATAAGATTGGTTACCCAAAACCAAGTCTTGTTCATCACCAACCCCATCTTTTCATCACTTTGGTGGTATAGAGATTGTTCTTCCTATCCTCTTGTTATTTTGAATATGTAACCATGTATTTTCTTTCTTAATGTATATGTATATGATGATATATGATGATAAAAATATTGTGTGGGGATCATGTGTTGATAAACTTGGATAAAAAGATTGAAAACTACATGTAAAATGGTTAAATCATGCTTAAAATAGTTGGTTGTATAAAAACAGTAAGCAACCATATGATAAACTGATAAAATGGCATAGTGGAATCAATATACAGTAAGTATTAAGTCTTGTACACATGTGAGAGTTGGCCATGCAATGGAATCATTATAATGAGTGAGATATGATCAAAACAAAATTGTTGTATCAATCTGAATAGTCTGTTTTGTGAGGACTGTTAGGGATACTTAGACTTGGATTGAGCAGTAGCTAAAACTAAGTTATTTGTAACAAATAATATTAAGTTTATGTCATCCAAAAATAAGCTTCTATCTTCTTGTAGAACTCAAGATATGGTAAAAATGGTGAAAGTGAAAGTAAAAATCAGATTTGTGAAAATTAAAGTATATAGTATTACAATAGCACTCAAGTAAATAATATATAAAATGTAAACTTCAAACCCACTAACTTATATATAACATTTATATAAGTATGTACAATAATAAATAAATGATACATTTTATAAAAATGGCAATTTGATAAGTTTTATAAGTTATAAAACTATAAACATGATTTTTACGTCTTTTCGGCTAATACCGTAAAATTAACGTTTTCGTCAATTAAAACTTAGATGGTCGGACCTGTCTAATGTGAATTTTTTATAACTCATATACTGATATATAAGTACATATTACAAGTAAAAACCGATAAAACCCGAGCTTTATAACATACGGACATTAACGGGCCAAATTAGCCTTATTGGACTATTAATCCAACTAATTTGGCTAAACACTAATAAACTTGCTTAATTGGGCTTAACCCACTTGGGCCCAACATGTAAGTATATGACTGATAATAAAAGTGTAATTGGGCTAATATAATATATTAGGCTTGTAACAGACCCATTGGGCCTCAATATGTAAATAAATTGAACTAGTATAACTAGTCTAGAAATGTACCAACACATGACATTTTGATGTGTATAAAGATATAAACTCCCACATGATCATCATCATACTCATGATATCATCATATATATATATATATATATATATATATATATATATATATATATATATATATATATATATATATATATATATATATATATATATATATATATATATATATACATAGTTATTGTTTTTATAAAGTCATTGGACAAGAGTCTAAGACGAGTATTATTTGTCTAGGTTTCTGTGATTGAAGCACGTACCGTATATCCGAATCGCCGATAACCACCTTTCCCAATCAACGTGAGTTCATAGCCTCGCACTCTTTCAATTGTTTTTATGAAATGTTTTATAAACCCGCGAGGGAGATAACATGTTAGTTTTGATAAAATAGGACACCATTTGTCCCGATTGTTTGATTATTGATTTGGACCCGAATGATTGTACGACCCGATGAATGATTATATGACCCGATGTGTGAAATAAAATGGATTATTAAAGTTAGGTTATGTCACTAAAAGTCCAATTAGCATGAATTGTGAACTACCGGGATTTGGTAGACGCTTATGCATATAATAGTACTATTTGGGGACGATCACCCCAGTTCGCGCCTTGACGGTTGATCCCCGTCGTGCCACATTGATTGGTAAGCAAATTTATGTATGAGAAGATTTCCATAGCGTGATTTTTGTGACGACACGCTAACTTAGATGGGAAAATTGAGTATCAGGCTAGCTACCCGTTGTTTGTTGTAGTAAGGTAACAATGTCATGCGGCTTATAATAATCCAAATAACGAAATACTGCTATACGCACTGAATTATGATATTTCCTGACTAGCAATACGGGGTCTTATTATTGATATTATGTTCGTGTTTTGGTTTTACATAACCATATTCATATAACGGTTTTTATTTAACTTTATATAACGTTATAAAACGTATTGTATGATATTTTTACGATAATGGTTCTTATAATGGTTTTGAAGGGAAAAGCCTATATTTTGATTTGACAAGGATTTGTATAAAATGTTTTTGGCCTATTTTATGGCCTACTACAAGGATTTGTACAAAATGATTTTCGGTAATAAATATATAACGATGATATAATAATGGATTTCTTTAAACTCTATGAATTCACTCGGCGTTTTCTCTGACCTTTTCTTTTAACATGTTTTATCTCAGGTACTTGAAGGTAATTCTCGGGAAGACGACAAGAATTCATGGCCCGCACTTATATAACAATTTCCATTCAAATGCTTTGTAAACATTGTATGAAATATTATGACTTGGGACCTATGTGAATTTGATATTTATGAATGGAAATGCTTTATTATTAAACGACGCGATTTTTAAGCGTTGTCTATGATGTGAGTAATGTGCTATCCCGTAACACCAACGAGTCTTCCGCTGTATTGAATTATGTATATTTGGAGGTGTTACAGTTTGGTATCAGAGCTCTCGTTATAGAGAACGAAAGATTTTTTTTAAAACCAAGGTTTTGAATAAAACATTTCAAAATCTTTTAACTATAAACATTTTTCTAAAAATGTCTAAAAAAATCTTTTGACTATAACGGTGCCGAAGAATTCTCGAGTTACCCACAAGGCTAGACTGAGAAGTGTTATTTTAATATATATATACAACTTGGATTATATATATATGTTTTAATTTGATTACATGATGGTTTGATTATTATTTTAATATTTATACGAGATATTTATACGACGTAGATTGTCACAAGGAACCCTAACTCCCCTAGCAAATCAATCGAAGCTATTCCCGTAGGAAATTCTAGCTATTCCAGATCTAAACCAATTTGTGGATATTTATGATCCCAACAAAATGGTTGATATTCGTAGAAATGTAGATATTAGTTGATTGTGATATTGAAGAAGAATTGGCGAGATTAAATCTGATATCAATGTTATGACGATCTTTCCTTATAGAGTGGAGTTTGACAAAACCTTACCACCTGGAAAGGTTTCATCTGATTCATTATCACCCAATTCTTAAATTTGAAATCGAAAAGGTGAATGTTGCACTTGAGGCTGTCATTGGAACCATTACCTAAAAGCCTCATGCCACTTTTACCTTTCCGAGAAGTCTAATGGAATGTGTGAGTCATTTCATACTAGTGACTCATTTGATAACTATTGTTGAAAGAGCTATAGGATTGGAAATTAAGTGTTATTCATATTGAGATTTTATTGCCCTTTCAAGGTCTAAGAATAAGGTTGAAAGTATTGGAGAATGAGGTAGGATATCACATTAAGTATAAGATTGATTGAAACTTGAATGAAATAAAATTTAACTCGTATGGAATATGAGATTGATAAGAGAAATTCGTTAAGCCCTGTGATTGAATTATAAGGTTTTAAATGATTTTTGGTTCGTGTTAAGGATTGTTCCTAGGCCATTGTCCAATGACGAGGATGCCCAGTGTCCAAGAAATAAATCGAAGAAATCTTCTTCTGAAATTGGGACCGATAGATCTTTCGGGACATTTGAACACCTAATGACCTATGTAGATTAGTATTCATTGTGGTATCTTTTAGAATCCCTAACTTAACTGAGACATCAGTTGGTAGGATGAGTTCATGGAATTCTATGACATAGTGACACGTAATGTGTTACGGTACAATTTTGACTTGTTTGTGATTAATGAAAAGACTACCTTTGATTGTTCAATCCTACATGTATCGGTGTTATCTATCTTTTATTGCTTCACCCTAATGATCGAGTTAGTGATGCAACCATTGAAAAAGTACTCATCTCGATTTGAGTTACGTTGTGGATTATTCTCTTTGTATTCCTGAGTGCCATCGAGGTCATAAACCTCATAATTATTTGGCTAAGCTCATTTCCTGATATATTGTAGTTAGTTCTTGGTGAACAACTTTTCACCACTCCTTTGCAGATAACTCATTGTTTTAATAAGATACAATAGTATCCCTTGATAAAGATTGAATTTTTATTACCATGTGGATTATTTAAAGTGGGACTTATAAATACTCGTTATCAAAATAAAGTTGTTTATGAAACACCTTGGAAAACTTAATTGTTTTTATAACAAAGAACATCTCTGTAAATTCATTTTGAATTAAGCATGAGTATATATATTTTAAACATAATGAAAAAGTTTTGACGAACTGAGTATTGCATCGTTAATCCTGAAATTGTATATAGTTGCGCGCCTACATACAATTTGGAAGGGACCATGCAAGGCTGATTAGTAGTCACCATGAAATTATTAATAAACGCTACGTTTTCTTTGAAGTTGTGAAAGATTGAATGTTTATGAGATCTGCAAGAAGTGCAAAATACGGACATATTGTTAGAAACATCTACATATGTGCCCGTATCATTTATTTTTCTGAGTCGAATTTACACATCTGTGGATATTGTCTTCATTGACAATTGATATCCCCTTCGTGTCCAATTCTCCCGTGGTGAGATTCTTAGGAAAAGTATCTAATTAACGAATATTAATACCCGACTGGGTGTATCGACGTTCCTACCATTTCTTTTGATTAGATTTCATTTGAATGACCTGGGTAACGATCCGAGGAGCTTTTGAATGCGTACTCAATTCATGAAAACATGGGATAAACTCATATTCGTTAATGTTTTCGTCTGTATCTGATTTGAAATTCTCTAGCGTAGAATATGCGTTGACCTTACTCTTTTAATGGTGGTTATGTATCCTGATATCCTTGAATTTGTGAAGGATTATTAGTTATTATTAGTCTTTTGAGAATTTCACATCTTATCAACGGTGACAAAACTGGAAAGTTGATAGTGCCAGTAGAATGGATTGGTTGATTATGACATGACGACATTGTCTTAATTGACGGGAACTCGAGTAGAATTCCCCTAAAAGATAAGATGTTGATTATCAAAAGTGATCTAAATAATTATTGATGGATGACCATATCCTGCATTTAGATTTGAAATTATACCATGAATTGTTATGAACTAGTCATAGATCTTGTAATCTAGAAAGAACTTAACGTAAATGTATTAAAAGATGTTTCTATTATCTGAAACTTTAGGAGGTATTTGTTGGTGAATTACCTAGACTTTCGCCAATAAGGCAAGTTGAATTTGGTATTGATTATATTCCTGGTGCTGCACCTGTGGCATGTGCACTGTTCGTCAGCACCATCTGAATTAAAAGACTTACCGTACAACTGAGAGATTTGTCAAGAAAGCTTTTATTCTACCAAGCTCGTCATTATGAAGAGCTATGGTGTTATTATTCCTTATATTTGTTGAATTACAGTGAACTTAGTAAATTGACAATCGAAATCGATATCTATTACCCAAGATGAAAGATTTGTTCGATCATTTACAAGGTTCTAGCGTATGTTCTAAAGATTTGATCCACGGCATGGTTATCATCGTCTTCGTGTCCGCAAAGAAGATTATCTATTCCAATAACTACATCCAGAATTTGCAATGAACATTATGAGTTTCATGTGATGTCGCTTGGATTGACCAATGCACATGTAGTATCCATAAATTTGGTGAATCACGTATGTAGGCTGTAATTTGATAAATTCATGCATGTGATCATTAAGGATCATTTGTTTGTTTCTAAGAATAAGAAGGAGTTAATAATAATTTATAGATTGCTCTGAATTGGCCGAACAATGAAAACCTATACCTTGAATATTTAACAAGTGATTTAAGGCTTGATCCTTAACATAAAATGACCGTTTGATTAATGATGGTAAGATATATATACATATATATATATATATATATATATATATATATATATATATATATATATATATATATATATATATATATATATATATATATATATATATATATATATATATATATATATATATATATATATATATATATATATATATATATATATATATATATATATATATATATATATATATATATATATATATATATATATATATATATATATTGACTCTTCAAAAATTAGAAGTCATTTAAGACTTTGGGTTTTACCAAAAAGAAAGTGCAAATATGTTTTGACAAATGTTTTATCAAAAAGAACTTTTAAGGGATCATTCCCTTATACCCAAATCATTTAACTAAACTCCTGTTTAAGGGTAAATGTTTATGCATACCTCAAGACAACTTAAGAGGGATTGAGGAAACCATTTAAACCATGACTTCAACTTTGAAACGACAATTTTTGCTTTTCAACTAAGAAAATTTTGACCAAAGGATAACCAAAGATTTTTCTAACATTTACGAACTTATTAATTATTTTCAATAAATCAACAAAAATCGTGTTAACTAAATTCAAATTTATTTTGAACATTTCTCTATAATTGATCGAACTGAGAAAATTTAAAACATTTTACGTTTACGTTTCATGAAATTTAATATTTATTGTTTAATTACTTGTAATAATTATCGACGCTTTTGACGTCGGATTGATCAAAACTGATAAAAATGATAGTTGAGACGAAACTAAAACTTAGAAAATATGAAGAAAGAATTTCTGAATGAATACGGTCATGATATTTATTTCATCAGGGAAGGTGAATGTAGATACTGACACATAATATAGAAAGGATAAAGAATTAATTAGGATGTGTTCCTTAATAATGATTGTGCAAAATAAATTGCCGAACATTATAGAAATAACTGATGCTTTTAAAAAGGATAATATAGATAATAAAAAGGGGTTCGTGACTAATGTGAACCATTAGAATTGAGAAGCCGATAGCGTTAAATGTTTTAAAGGCCACTTGTGGTTGCCTAAATATGGAGATTTAGAGATTTAGTCATGTTGGAATCTCATAAGATTAAGTATTCTTTTCATACCATTTCTGATTTAGTGTATCTTCATCTGAAGAAGTTGTACTGATGGCAAATTATGAAGGCAGACATCGCCTCATACATTAGTAAACGTCTAACTATTGCAAAGGTCATCATCTGAATTTGATTCGATTTGGGTCATCGTCGACAAACTGACCAAATCTGCTAATATCATTCCCGTGAATGATAGATTCTCAATGAAGAAATTGACTCTTTGTATTTAAAAGACTTGTGTAAACATAGTGTGCATGTATCGATCATCTCTATCAAGATCCTCGCTTCGCATCAAATTTCTAGAGATTTGCTCAGAAGTCACTGGAAACGAACCTTGATGAGAGTACCGTTTACCACCCCAAATCGAAGGGACGAGGTAAAGTAATGATACAAAATACTAAAAGTGTTTTTTTATGTTTGAATGATTGACCTTTGGTAATAAACCGTATAATCGTTTTCCTTTGGAGAGATCATCATTGATAATTATTGTATTAAGATCGAGATTGAATCTTGTAAGGATCTATATGAGAGCATCTGTAAGCAGGAGTTGGTATGAAGACACCCGACATACACCCACTGTGAGTTGGACATATCTTTTAGGTTTAAGGTTGCCTATGATAAACCTAACCTTACAAAATACGCGACCCGCGAGACCTGAAATGATTGTTGAATTTAGGATCTAATTATTGACTGCCGGTAGTGGGCAGGAGGTTATGTGAATATGAAGTGTAGATCTTGAAGTGCCGGATGGGTAGCGAAGTTATGCCAAAAATTTTAACCATGGAGAAGTGAATTGATGATCTGAAAGATCATTGGAAATAAGTCCCCGTTGGATGGGACCATTGAGATGATATAAAAGTTGGTTTGAAAGGCATATGAGCTGGATCTACCCTAGGACTTCAAGGGCTGCATGAATTATGTTTCGTATATCGAACTTGATGAAACGTCTATCAAGTGCAAATCTGATTACTTCTTGATAAAGTTTAGATCGGCGAAAAGTTTCATTCATCAAAAACCCGTGAACATCATGGATAGATAAAGTAAGTCAACATTAAGCCTGATCGTATTCCCGTAGTTATGTTTGATGAAACTCGCATATTGTAATAAATTACACTTGAGAGAAAAGACCAAATGTGGAGGAAATACCCACATGGCTCTAACTCTATAAGAAGCGAGTAGTAAGATAAATCAATCTTTGAGGACAAAGATCCTGTTTAGGGGTAAATGCTGTGACAATCCGTCAATTTATGGTTGATATTTTATTCTCAATTATTATTTAAAAATATTATTTTAATGTTATTTTATGAACTCACACATTATGGGAAGAAATTTGGGATTACATCTTGAAGTAGCATCGACTACGTCTAAACCGGAGGACTCTACGTTACGTGCTTACGTTTACATACACCGTTTCTGGTGACAGTCCGACATATCAGGAAATAAATTTATCCGTGAATATTATTTTGGGATTTTAAATTTGTGTTGGTTCATAAACTCACAAATTTACGAGAAGAGATTAGGACTTACGTGAATAATTTAACGTCCTTTACGACTAAACCGGAAACCCTAGGTTTACGTATTTACGTTCTTGAACTCCGTTTTTGATGAGACGATTTTTATTAGATTCTTTTTGTGTCGTTGATTCATAATTTATAAAAACATTTTTCGTAAAACGACCCGAGGGCACGCAAATCGAGGAAACTAGAATCGAGGAGTACCCGTAAATAATTGGGGATGAGACAAAACAAGTTTTGCCCCACCCACAATATGGGATGGTTTAAGCTTCAACAACACACCTCATGTGTGTCAAATTGTTAAGCTAACTAAGGACACATGTCCTTAGTCTTGCACCAAAACCATCCACACCTTAAAATACTAACTAAAACCATTCTCTCACATAACACTCATGCAAACCACCATTTTTCTCTCAACTCTCTACCTATGAACGTCCACTCTTCACCAAAAACAACCCCCATTTGATCTTGATTCAACCATAAATCATATGTTATTTACACATATGATGAAAACCCATTGAAGATATATTGATTGGAGCTTATTTTAACAACTAGCAAGGAGTTTCCATGGAGATCAAGGGCTGATTTTTGGAGAAGTCTACAAATATTTGGTGATCCTAGAAGTGGTGTTGATATCTCATAAGATTGGTTACCCAAAACCAAGTCTTGTTCATCACCAACCCCATCTTTTCATCACTTTGGTGGTATAGAGATTGTTCTTCCTATCCTATTGTTATTTTGAATATGTAACCATGTATTTTATTTCTTAATGTATATGTGTATGATGATATATGATGATAAAAATATTGTGTGGGGATCATGTGTTGATAAACTTGGATAAAAAGATTGAAAACTACATGTAAAATGGTTAAATCATGCTTAAAATAGTTGGCTGTATCAAAACAGTAAGCAACCATATGATAAACTGATAAAATGGCATAGTGGAATCAATATAAAGTAAGTATTAAGTCTTGTACACATGTGAGAGTTTGCCATGCAATGGAATCATTATAATGAGTGAGATATGATCAAAACAAAATTGATGTATCAATCTGAATAGTCTGTTTTGTGAGGACTGTTAGGGATACTTAGACTTGGATTGATGTAACACCCCAAAAATTGGTCAACGGAAGCGGTAAAGCTCGGGGGCTGTTACGTCATAATAACAAAGTCCAAGGTGCAAGAGAACGACTCTAAATGAGACGTTTTAAAATAATTTACCTCATTGCATTAGATTTTGAAATACAAGGTTCAAATCATAAATAAGTTTAAGTAAGAGCAGCGGAAAATCATAGTTTAATAGCAACATTGAGGTAAAAGTTTATAAGTAGGAGCAAGTCTTCAAATCCAAGTACGATATGCATAAGACTCCAAGGTAAGCAACAAGCAAGTAGATCAACACCTGAGATAAACACTTAAAAGTGTCAACACAAAGGCTGGTGAGTTCATAGGTTTAAGTTAAAACATAGCATTCGATATTGGACCGCAAACAAACTGTTTAAAGCATATGAGACCATTATGGGAGATATAATGTCATGCATATGGGAATCAGATGTGATAATTGTAGTTATGATAGCACTAAGCTCATGACACCGAGGCTGATGACAAGCACGTACAACTGATGCACGCGTAAAATATAAGATTGCCCCAAGTAGGTGCCTAACCCATGGCCACCTAGCAACAACCATATGATATACGTCCGTTTGGCATGGCGATGTATTTGAACACCCGGACGGGAGTTGTCAAACCCCAATAGATCTATCCATAACATAAGCGCCTACTCATCCAGAGTAACTAACGGTTCATGATAACAGGGGACTAGTGGGCTATCGCTACTTAGGCATATCACACATAACTATTAGCAAAGCAACAATGTAAACAGATTTTGCGTCCATCAAGCAGGCAACAAAGCATTTATCTCACCCAGATGATTAAACATAAAAGACAGTTTAATAAGGGCTATGACTCACCTCAGTATGCAAAAATTTCACAGCAAGAAAACGAAAATCACGGAAGCAGCACACGCAGAACACAACCTAATAATATAATGCTAAATTAGGTCACAATCAAAAATGCAAAATTGCATTCACGTCACACGCACATGTCACCCTTTACCACGATTTAAGTTATAAATATTAAGCTCAAAACATTTATTGACGTAATATTTGACCAGACTTATAAGTAAAGAAAATATCGTCTCGACTTAATATAATATTTGACAGCCTTTCGATGCTACTTTAAATTTACCATTTTAAACAACATTTAACTCACGTTAATTAAATTCGACTAGTCGCTCTCAACCCGAAGCCTCGACACAAATACAACTTCAATATTATTTGCTCACAACAATTTCCATAAATGAAAGAATAAGACGACTATTAAAAAGAAAACTTACAAGGTACAATTCTTTGACAATATGAAATGAGTACAAGCCCCACGTGATGGTATCATCATTTTGACAAATCCTATGGTACTCACTTTCACTTCCCACATGCCATACATTTAGACACGATGCTTTTGAACAAAACATGTCGGCTAGAAAAACACAATGTGATTAACTATTAAAAGAATTTCTCATTTTTCATTTCCTTCTCTCTCTCGTTACAAGGCAAACCACAACAACTCAGTTTTGGACTTACCTCTCTTTCTCTCTCGGAATAAACCAGTTCCACCATTTTCGTTGTAAACTTTTCCCTCCAAAACATATATTTGCTATCACTCTCTCGTCAACAAAAAAAAAAGAGATTTACTCGACATTTGTAAAGACGAGGTTTTGACTCGACGACTCGTGAAATCTCATCAAGCTCACGAAAATCTCACACAATCCCTCGCAAGACACTCGACCAATATGCTCTCGACAAGCTCTCGTTAACTCACAACTACATGTTACTCGCATCTCACATATGCTATTTCACGACACAAAACCGGTTTGACACGTACCCATTATAAGATCGACACACACCAAAATACATACTAACGTGATTTTAATGAACATGCCCTTAGGCTCGACGTAAAACTCTCACATTTCATACATTTAAAATATTCTAAGCAACATGTTGTTAAAGTTTGGTTTCAGAAAAACATGGTAAGGGATGACATATGTATACTCAGAAAGAAACGCAGCAAAAGAAAATAATGAAGATGAAAGAAAACTAGAGAGTATGTCGGGTTGTGAGTTAAACCTTGAGCTCTTGGTAGGGTAACAATGGTTGTAGCTATAACGAGACGATGACCCACACGAACCGTGACAACCCGAGCTTGTGCTAAAAACCTTCGAGCTAGAACCCACGTCCAAACGGTACCCACTTCACGTCGACGTAACCCTCGAACGAGCGAAACCCACGTCGTCTTATACTCGCTTCACAATACAGCAGCTAGACTACTCTCGAACCGGTGAACTTGCGTCAAAACTATGAACCCACTTCACGAGAACAAGCTATACCCCACTCGAACTAGAAGACTCGCACCAATGAACGTACTCACTTCGCGTGTATGACCAGCGTAAACCCAGAAAACGTCTTCCGACGTTTATGTTAGTGAAGAAGGGGGTGTTTTGATGGTTGTGGTACACTTTAAGATAGATATGTAGTTATTTATTTGCGTGAAATGAAGTTTGTGATTTGTAAAGGAGATTGGAGGTGCGTTTTATCCGAGCAGTGGGTGATGAAAATAGTATGAGCTGAGTGTGTGTGTTTTCGTTATACAAGAAGATTGGAATGATGAAAATGAGGATGAATACCAAGTTGATGGAATGCATATGAAACGATTCATGTGTGAAGGGGGACCAAAACGATCGGCTAATGAGAGACAACAAAGGACTAGTACTAGTCTCAACTATAGGGGTTAGTTGGAGTTATTTTGAAATTTAAAATATTTGGTTTGGGTTTGAGGTCTCGGTGGAGGGAAAGAAAGCATCAAAGGCATGACAAATATATAGTTCATGTGTTTCTTTGAGGTATGCATGCATAAAATGCAAAAATAGGCATGTCCTATGTATGGTTTTTGTGTGTAAGTATTATTGTTTGGTGTTTTTATGGTAAAGACTACAAAAAGGGTAGGGTAGTCCACGTGATGCCATGAGTGAGAGGGGAGGTGATTTTGATAGAAACATGGGAAAAGATGTTTGATCTTAGCCGATTTATTTAAGCAAATGCTTTCATATGTGTTAATTGCTAGGTTAAGACGATAAAGAATGATGAGTGGATGTCAAAAGGGGATGATTAGTAATGGTGATATTTTAAGTAATGTTGGGTATAACTATTTTTATTTGGGGTATTTTTGTTTACACATTACGTCGAATAATTAGATAGATCCTAATTTTTTTTTACAGAAAATAGAACGATAAATAAAAGCTCGCTAAAATTATTAATAAAATGAATTAAAACAAAAATTATGAAAATAATTATCCGTACAGTATTAATTCGCCTAAATACGTAGACATCAGTTAAATTGCAAATAGCTCACACAAACGCGACACAGTTAAATCCTACACAGATTATGCGCACGTATAGGAATTAAATTTCAGATATTGATCGTAAATAATTACGCAACCAATAGTGACACACTCGCAGTGTTCACAGCAAAGCAGACTGAGCACAGTCTATGTAAAATACACGCTAGCCCACATTATTTCACAAAATAAAGGAACGCTTCGCAGGTAAATAGCAATTTAGCACATAGTTGACTAACCAAAAAGTCTAGGGGGCAAAACTTTAATTTTTGAGAGTCTGAAAATTACGGTGTGTTACAGTCCCCCATCGTTAAAGAAGCTTTCTCCTGAAAGCTTTGAGTGTCTTATCAACACGTGAATCAACAGATAAGTGTGTGTACTTACACGAGATGACGCTCCTAGGTGAATTTAGGACCACGCCTAGAATTCCACCTCACTTTTACAATTGATACGCGGTTTTACTTCAGTCTTTTGACCTCACGGTCCATAGTTTTAACAGGCTCCTTGACAAAATTCAAATTGTCATCGACTTAGATTTCGTTCAACGGCACGACAAGTGTTTCATCAGAAGACACTTCCTCAAATTTGACACGTGAAAAGTATTGTGCACCCGGTTGAGTGCTTGCGGCAACTCCAACCTATAGGCTACGGTTCCAACCTTTGCCAAGATATTGAAAAGTCTATTGTAATAGAGGCTCACTACCCTCGTTTTCCCAAAACGTATCATACCTTTCCAAGGTGATACTCTCCATATACTTCATCTCCACCATTTGTTGCTAAGAGAAGTACGAACAATGTTCTCCTCGCAACTAATCGCAACACGAGATTGGGCAACTAATCGGTACAGATGATATCGTCAAAACTTTGTAAAATATACGGATGTGAAGTCGATGTTGAACGAACGGTTCGATAAGGAAATTGGTGTACGGCGAATGATGAGGTCGGCTCTATATAATGCGGTTGAATGGAAATCTACTCGAATATATGGATATCCATCTCTTGCACAAGTTAAGTATCCACACGCAAAATTTTGCTTTTCAAAAATAGAAAAGGTGGATTTCTAACAAAATGTTTTTGGTGACTACTACGAGCATAGTATAGTCCTTCCCAAATTATACATAGGTGATCAGGCTTTGTATAATTGGGGACTAACGATGCGATGCTCCTTTTCGTCAAATAATGTTATGTTTCTCGGACTCAAATGATATATACTATACTGGTTTATAAGATAGTAACCAAAAAGTACGAAATAATTTTATAGTACAAGAATAAATTAGTTTAAAGTCTTTCAACAAGTGGTTCACAAGGTATTTAACAAAGTGTTTTAGAAAGTCTAGTAAATTTTTTTTTTTGACACAATAACAACCAGTGATTTATGAAGTGATGGCAAAATGGTACATAATATAGTTACAAATGGTTCATAAGATGGTGTGAAGACATAAAAAAGAATCATAAGATGATATGAAAGAAGAAATATTGCAAGACAATGGTGAAATGATTCAAAATGTTGTAGGGCTTCGGAAAGAGATATACTTAAACGAACTGTCATAACACTTTCATTAATAGAGATTCAAATATTAAAAAAAAACGATGTCAAGACATTGATTGATTAATTAATTGAAATCCTCCCATGCATTAGCATACTCCATGTCGTCGCTAGGGTTCTTACGAGCTTTTCTTTTTGTTGTTAGCATTTTTCCAAATAAAAATGGCAAAATAAGACAATATAAGTCGATTCTAAAAGGTTGAGTCCCAAAATGAAATATTACAAGGTGATGAATTGAAGTCGTGTTTGAATTAATCGACTTGTTTCTAAATGACGGGTCACGAGATAAGGTAATTGTTTTCAAAATTAACGGACGAGTGTTAAAAACCAAGAGTCAGATAGTAAGATAGTAAGTGGGATCGAAAATTTTTGACGAGTTCCGATGAACCAGGATTATGTAAAGTCACGTGACTGATATCTTAATGACCATCATAACAATTACAATCTCATAACATTAAAGGAGACCATTGTTTCACTTACAATGTATAACGAAAGTTCCAACGTTTATATAAATAATCTTCATATAAAATGATGTGAGATACACGTAAGGAGCAGTAAACGCAAGTATAGGGCAATGCAAAAGTATGCATGCACAAAGTAGCCGTGTATATATGATAATATATATATTATGTATATGTATAATATAATAACACATAAAGCACGTAATCACATATCGGTTATAGTCTAGGCCTAAGATGCAAACCTAGTTCTCTATAACCAAGGCTCTGATACCAATCTGTAACACCCCAAAAATTGGTCAACGGAAGCGGTAAAGCTCGGGGGCTGTTACGTCATAATAACAAAGTCCAAGGTGCAAGAGAACGACTCTAAATGAGACGTTTTAAAATAATTTACCTCATTGCATTAGATTTTGAAATACAAGGTTCAAATCATAAATAAGTTTAAGTAAGAGCAGCGGAAAATCATAGTTTAATAGCAACATTGAGGTAAAAGTTTATAAGTAGGAGCAAGTCTTCAAATCCAAGTACGATATGCATAAGACTCCAAGGTAAGCAACAAGCAAGTAGATCAACACCTGAGATAAACACTTAAAAGTGTCAACACAAAGGCTGGTGAGTTCATAGGTTTAAGTTAAAACATAGCATTCGATATTGGACCGCAAACAAACTGTTTAAAGCATATGAGACCATTATGGGAGATATAATGTCATGCATATGGGAATCAGATGTGATAATTGTAGTTATGATAGCACTAAGCTCATGACACCGAGGCTGATGACAAGCACGTACAACTGATGCACGCGTAAAATATAAGATTGCCCCAAGTAGGTGCCTAACCCATGGCCACCTAGCAACAACCATATGATATACGTCCGTTTGGCATGGCGATGTATTTGAACACCCGGACGGGAGTTGTCAAACCCCAATAGATCTATCCATAACATAAGCGCCTACTCATCCAGAGTAACTAACGGTTCATGATAACAGGGGACTAGTGGGCTATCGCTACTTAGGCATATCACACATAACTATTAGCAAAGCAACAATGTAAACAGATTTTGCGTCCATCAAGCAGGCAACAAAGCATTTATCTCACCCAGATGATTAAACATAAAAGACAGTTTAATAAGGGCTATGACTCACCTCAGTATGCAAAAATTTCACAGCAAGAAAACGAAAATCACGGAAGCAGCACACGCAGAACACAACCTAATAATATAATGCTAAATTAGGTCACAATCAAAAATGCAAAATTGCATTCACGTCACACGCACATGTCACCCTTTACCACGATTTAAGTTATAAATATTAAGCTCAAAACATTTATTGACGTAATATTTGACCAGACTTATAAGTAAAGAAAATATCGTCTCGACTTAATATAATATTTGACAGCCTTTCGATGCTACTTTAAATTTACCATTTTAAACAACATTTAACTCACGTTAATTAAATTCGACTAGTCGCTCTCAACCCGAAGCCTCGACACAAATACAACTTCAATATTATTTGCTCACAACAATTTCCATAAATGAAAGAATAAGACGACTATTAAAAAGAAAACTTACAAGGTACAATTCTTTGACAATATGAAATGAGTACAAGCCCCACGTGATGGTATCATCATTTTGACAAATCCTATGGTACTCACTTTCACTTCCCACATGCCATACATTTAGACACGATGCTTTTGAACAAAACATGTCGGCTAGAAAAACACAATGTGATTAACTATTAAAAGAATTTCTCATTTTTCATTTCCTTCTCTCTCTCGTTACAAGGCAAACCACAACAACTCAGTTTTGGACTTACCTCTCTTTCTCTCTCGGAATAAACCAGTTCCACCATTTTCGTTGTAAACTTTTCCCTCCAAAACATATATTTGCTATCACTCTCTCGTCAACAAAAAAAAAAGAGATTTACTCGACATTTGTAAAGACGAGGTTTTGACTCGACGACTCGTGAAATCTCATCAAGCTCACGAAAATCTCACACAATCCCTCGCAAGACACTCGACCAATATGCTCTCGACAAGCTCTCGTTAACTCACAACTACATGTTACTCGCATCTCACATATGCTATTTCACGACACAAAACCGGTTTGACACGTACCCATTATAAGATCGACACACACCAAAATACATACTAACGTGATTTTAATGAACATGCCCTTAGGCTCGACGTAAAACTCTCACATTTCATACATTTAAAATATTCTAAGCAACATGTTGTTAAAGTTTGGTTTCAGAAAAACATGGTAAGGGATGACATATGTATACTCAGAAAGAAACGCAGCAAAAGAAAATAATGAAGATGAAAGAAAACTAGAGAGTATGTCGGGTTGTGAGTTAAACCTTGAGCTCTTGGTAGGGTAACAATGGTTGTAGCTATAACGAGACGATGACCCACACGAACCGTGACAACCCGAGCTTGTGCTAAAAACCTTCGAGCTAGAACCCACGTCCAAACGGTACCCACTTCACGTCGACGTAACCCTCGAACGAGCGAAACCCACGTCGTCTTATACTCGCTTCACAATACAGCAGCTAGACTACTCTCGAACCGGTGAACTTGCGTCAAAACTATGAACCCACTTCACGAGAACAAGCTATACCCCACTCGAACTAGAAGACTCGCACCAATGAACGTACTCACTTCGCGTGTATGACCAGCGTAAACCCAGAAAACGTCTTCCGACGTTTATGTTAGTGAAGAAGGGGGTGTTTTGATGGTTGTGGTACACTTTAAGATAGATATGTAGTTATTTATTTGCGTGAAATGAAGTTTGTGATTTGTAAAGGAGATTGGAGGTGCGTTTTATCCGAGCAGTGGGTGATGAAAATAGTATGAGCTGAGTGTGTGTGTTTTCGTTATACAAGAAGATTGGAATGATGAAAATGAGGATGAATACCAAGTTGATGGAATGCATATGAAACGATTCATGTGTGAAGGGGGACCAAAACGATCGGCTAATGAGAGACAACAAAGGACTAGTACTAGTCTCAACTATAGGGGTTAGTTGGAGTTATTTTGAAATTTAAAATATTTGGTTTGGGTTTGAGGTCTCGGTGGAGGGAAAGAAAGCATCAAAGGCATGACAAATATATAGTTCATGTGTTTCTTTGAGGTATGCATGCATAAAATGCAAAAATAGGCATGTCCTATGTATGGTTTTTGTGTGTAAGTATTATTGTTTGGTGTTTTTATGGTAAAGACTACAAAAAGGGTAGGGTAGTCCACGTGATGCCATGAGTGAGAGGGGAGGTGATTTTGATAGAAACATGGGAAAAGATGTTTGATCTTAGCCGATTTATTTAAGCAAATGCTTTCATATGTGTTAATTGCTAGGTTAAGACGATAAAGAATGATGAGTGGATGTCAAAAGGGGATGATTAGTAATGGTGATATTTTAAGTAATGTTGGGTATAACTATTTTTATTTGGGGTATTTTTGTTTACACATTACGTCGAATAATTAGATAGATCCTAATTTTTTTTTACAGAAAATAGAACGATAAATAAAAGCTCGCTAAAATTATTAATAAAATGAATTAAAACAAAAATTATGAAAATAATTATCCGTACAGTATTAATTCGCCTAAATACGTAGACATCAGTTAAATTGCAAATAGCTCACACAAACGCGACACAGTTAAATCCTACACAGATTATGCGCACGTATAGGAATTAAATTTCAGATATTGATCGTAAATAATTACGCAACCAATAGTGACACACTCGCAGTGTTCACAGCAAAGCAGACTGAGCACAGTCTATGTAAAATACACGCTAGCCCACATTATTTCACAAAATAAAGGAACGCTTCGCAGGTAAATAGCAATTTAGCACATAGTTGACTAACCAAAAAGTCTAGGGGGCAAAACTTTAATTTTTGAGAGTCTGAAAATTACGGTGTGTTACAATTGAGTAGTAGCTAAAACTAAGTTATTTGTAATAGATAATATTAAGTTTATGTCATCCAAAAATGAGCTTCTATCTTCTTGTAGAACTCAAGATATGGTAAAAATGTTGAAAGTGAAAGTAAAAATCAGATTTGTGAAAATTAAAGTATATAGTATTATAATAGCACTCAAGTAAATAATATATAAAATGTAAACTTAAAACCCACTAACTTATATATAACACTTATATAAGTATGTACAATAATAAATAAATGATATATTTTATAAAAATGGCAATTTGATAAGTTTTATAAGTTATAAAACTATAAACATGATTTTTACGTCTTTTCGGCTAATACCGTAAAATTAACATTTTCGTCAATAAAACTTAGATGGTCGGACCCATCTAATGTGAACTTTTTATAACTCATATACTGATATATAAGTACATATTACAAGTAAAAACCGATAAAACCCGAGCTTTATAACATACGGACATTAACGGGCCAAATTAGCCTTATTAGACTATTAATCCTACTAATTTGGCTAAACACTAATAAACTTGCTTAATTGGTCTTAACCCACTTGGGCCCAACATGTAAGCATAGGACAGATAATAAAAGTGTAATTGGGCTAATATAATATATTAGGCTTGTAACGGGCCCATTGGGCTCAAAATGTAAATAAATTGAACTAGTATAACTAGTCTAGAAATGTACCAACACATGACATTTTAATGTGTATAAAGATATAAACTCCCACATGATCATCATCATACTCATGATATCATCATATATATATACATAGTTATTGTTTTTGGAAAGTCATTGGACAAGAGTCTAAGACGAGTATTATTTGTCTAGGTTTTCGTGATTGAAGCACGTACCGTACATCCGAATCGCCGATAACCACCTTTCCCAATCAACGTGAGTTCATAGCCTCGCACTCTTTCAAATGTTTTTTTGAAACGTTTTATAAACCCGCAGGGAGATAACATATTAGTTTTGATAAAATAGGACACCATTTGTCCCGATTGTTTGATTATTGATTTGGACCCGAATGATTGTACGACCCGATGAATGATTATATGACCCGATGTGTGAAATAAAATGGATTATTAAAGTTAGGTTATGTCACTAAAAGTCCCATTAGCATGAATTGTGAACTACCGGGATTTGGTAGACGCTTATGCATATAATAGTACTATTTGGGGACGATCACCCTAGTTCGCGCCTTGACGGTTGATCCCCGTCGTGCCACATTGATTGGTAAGCAAATTCATGTATGAGAAGATTTCCATAGCGTGATTTTTGTGACGACACGCTAACTTAGATGGGCAAATTGAGTTTCGGGCTAGCTACCCGTTGTTTGTTGTAGTAAGGTAACAATGTCATGCGGCTTATAATAATCCAAATAACGAATTACTGCTATACGCACTAAGTTATGATATTGCCTGACTAGCAATACGGGGTCTTATTATTGATATTATGTTCGTGTTTTGGTTTTACATAACCATATTCATATAACGGTCTTTATTTAACTTTATATAACGTTATAAAACGTATTGTATGATATTTTTACGACAATGGTTCTTATAATGGTTTTGAAGGCAAAAGCCTATATTTTGATTTGACAAGGATTTGTATAAAATGTTTTTGGCCTATTTTATGGCCTACTACAAGGATTTGTACAAAATGATTTTCGGTAATAAATATATACCAATGATATAATAATGGATTTCATTAAACTCTATGAATTCACTCGGCGTTTTCTCTTACCTTTTCTTTTAACATGTTTTATCTCAGGTACTTGAAGGTAATTCTCGGGAAGACGACAAGAATTCATGGCCCGCACTTATATAAAAATTTCCATTCAAATGATTTGTAAAAATTGTATGAAATATTATGACTTGGGACCTATGTAAATTTGATATTTATGAATGGAAATGCTTTATTATTAAACGACGCGATTTTTAAGCGTTGTCTATGATGTGAGTAATGTGCTATCCCGTAACACCAACGAGTCTTCCGCTGTATTGAATTGTGTATATTTGGGGGTGTTACAGATGAGATCTGCAAGAATTGGTCGGTTTCAAGAATGTGTGCTAACGATGTCATTATGTGCATCACGTGATAAATAGTGAAAGATTATGTGGTTCACGTTTATAAAGTTCATGAATAAGGCAGTAGTCTTCTTATCAACACTTTCATTGTGTTCACACGGTGATGTATTATTTATAAGGTTCCATAAAGATTGAAGCAGATGTGCGTGGCTGTTTAGTTTTTGAATTGCTTTGTGCTTCTTGGTGGTCCCACGAAGTTAAAATTGTCAAGGGATCACGTGAGGTTAATGATAAATGGTATAAAGCAAGCAACCAATTGACATGAGATGTGTGATGTTTTAAAGCAATCAGCCAATTGACGTGTAGAGTTGTTTCTCATTCTTTTATTCACATCATGGCACATAGAGACAAAAAGGGTAATGTATTATTACTATGTGACATATGAAGTAAACATGGTTGTGGATACAAGTGGGCTTCAATATTCACGTGTGGGATTGATTTGTTTATATTTTTGGACGCTGATGTTTGTTAGTTTGACGCTGAAAAAGTTTTGGTGCCACGCTGACAAGAATGAGGAAGACGCTGACAGGTATGTATTTGACGCTGACAAGAATAAGTTGAACGCTGACAGAGAGCGTTGACATGAGTTGTCCGAGAAACGCTTGCTCAAGCGTTGATAGGTTTTGTCCGATATCTGACAATGCATGTGACTAAGATATTAGACAATGAAGGTTCTCGGATAACAAAAGAATAGCTGCTGTTTGGGAAAATTGGTACGTTTTTAGCACACAAAAAGGAGGAATTTACACACGAAGGTACATGGAATCTCCGTTTTTATATAGAATATCAACTTGATATTTATGGCTCAGATAATTTTAAATGGATTAATGATTTTAATGCGAGTTAGCAACGATTCATGTAGTAATTTATTGAATTATGTAATCGGGATAGCCTTGTAAAAGAGTTATCCAGCATAACACTTTTACATATGAAGATATTGAATCATCATAAAGAGGTGTTAGCTTTAGGGGAAGAATTCTTATGGTAAGTTTGATGATTGAAGAGGATTTTCGCAAGTTTGTGTTCTATCATATCTTAAAGTCGTGCACTTCCAGTCATTGACTTTAAAGGTAACTTGTTCGTGCTTTAAATGTTTGGTGATGAAGACTTGTCATATCTATCAAGGTAAGGTTGCTATCACTTGAAGGAGTTACATTATCGTGCTCAGTGTCTCACAAAGGATGAGGATTTTGAAATGGGATCGAGGTCTACTTATATTTTTCTCAACTTGGTATAAGTTCTTTATCACGTGGATAGTATAAGACATGGAACATAGGTTTAGGTTACTCTACTTCTACATCAAGAATATTTTATTTATTTTTCTTCAAGATCATTACATAGAGCCTACATTTGGAGAATCTTCAAGATTGCATACATTGTTTACTTCCCTGTTGATGTGACAAAAAGGGGAAGACATACATGCTACAATTAAGGGGAAGCAATTTGAAGATGATGTACAACTTACAAGAGATACACAAAGAGTTTTGCCGACATCAACTAGGGGAAGATTGTTGGGTCAAAAAGTTGATGTGGCAGAAACTCAAAAACGAAGAAAACATCTAAACCCTCAAACGTGAAACTTGCTCCTATTCAATTAGCATAACATCAAACCTAGTCGCGAACCCATCGAAACCCTTGTTCTTTGTAGATCAACGAAGAATTTCAATAATAAAACACGGATTAACCTGTATTGCAGTACCTCCCTCTTCATTCGTCAATATGGAACAGTAACAGTTAATAGTACGAGTTTCAAGATTTGAATATAAGCACAAAATTCTTGGTCGACTTTCATCATGCACATATGACAAAAATAATGAATGAATATCACGTGTGCAAAGAGATTGTATTAAAAGAGAATAGCAATATTCTAAAATAATACTAAACCTCAATATTGAGAGTGCACCAATCGTAATAAACAAAAACCTCCATGCGATAACATCATTACGTCGAACAGCAGCATAACCGCAACAAACATTAACATCTTATAGATCCTAGATATCGAGAGCCAAGATCAAATATTGGTTGTCCTTGAAGAAAAGAGTATTGACCGTGTGGTTATTAAATGGAGCAAAAAGACAAATGACAGAGACGTGAGAGAGAGATCTGGTTTATTGAAGCATGAGAAAAGTGATATGTGATGCTAGATCACGTGGGATAAAGTGTGCGACAAAAAGCAGGAGGGTTTCAAGTATTCATAGTAGGGTATTTTTTTAGCCACTGTCACATATGATCCAGCCATTGACACGTAAAATCTAACCGCTGACACTTGTAGTCAAGCCATTGACAGCATTATTCGTAGCCACTGACTGACAGTTTTGGAGATATTTTGATTTGGAGTTTGATTTATTCACAGCAACTGCTTGACAAATGTCATTCTTATTTGTTCTATTCAACCATAATGAAGTTGTTCTTCAAAGTTACTAATGCTTAGGTACGTATACTATTAGTCATTTAAAAATGGCACTACATGCTAATTTTTGGTGTTGCTCTCATCATGGATGGTACTACATAGTATTCGTTTCTGCAAGTGGTTAGTTTTTTTTTGCTTCTTATGGATTGATACTTCTACTTTTGATCAAAGGAAATGGTTAGCACACTTTAAGGAGAAGCTCACTTGTTAAAGTGTTAATCATTTACATATGGTATTAAGGTGAAGTTTTTATCCACTACTCATTAGTACTACTACAACTAACGTAAGTTTCTACTTCTCAAATTCATTTTAAGACGCGGAAAACTTCATGGAGGGTAATTTGGGGCGCATAACACTTGGGTTACGAGTGTGATATTGGTTAGTAGTGGTTGAGATCAAGGTTGCTTGCATACAAGACCCCTATTTGATCATGTCAAAAAGGAGAAGAAGTCTACAAAGACTAAAGTAATTTTACAAAGACTAAAGTAATTTCTTGAGCCTTGATATTATGTGTTTTACTAAGGATGTATGCTTAAGGGGAAGTGTTTTGACATCATCAACTAGGGGAAGATTGTTGGGAATTATGTGAGTTGATGTGTCAAATCCAAAAGACAAGGACTACTTTTGCCAAAGTGTTATTTTACAAGCTGGTGGAGGAATTCTTAGGAGATAAGAATTCACCAGACATTTTGTAAATATATAAGATTTCCTTGTTTTATTTGTAGTTATCCCTTGTAAGTTTGGTATCCTTATGTTATAAAAGGAACAAAACCAGGACGTAGGTTTTCATTCATTCTAGTATTCATAATGTAACCTACTACTATTTTGATCTCTAGGCATGGGATTCAATGTATACATGCCTAGAGTGGTTTGTGTTAATGATTAATGCAAACCCTTTGGGAGTAATTCATCTTTCTCAAACATCTTGTTCTGATTGTCATTCTTATTCCGCTATGTTATCATATGAATGATGATCAACCTAGATAAATGGTGTAAACCATTGAGTCTAACGATCCAATGGATTCCACACTCGGTTCATTGACTCCATGGAAACTGCTAGTGCTTTGGTGAAGCCAAATGCATAACCGTAAACACAAAGCGTTCATACAACATTCTTAACATCATCCCTGCATCCTCTCTTGGCAGCAACACAAACAAATTTCTACCTCTTTCTACTCGTGAAATTCTACACACATCTAAAAGATCGATACTCCTTCTTATTAACTCATCCAACCGCTTTCACATCACATTTACTACCAGGTAACTCAACCTTTATCTTGAATCCCTTGCAATTTCTAACAAATCATGTCTTTAAAATCATTCCATCAACAATTGCTTTGGAAAGGCACTAACTACAACTCGTCTTGCTCCTTCTACTGGCTCTGTTCATGGCTCTACATCAAGATAATAGGTAAACCTACTAAATCTTAAGAAATTTTTGGAAATTTTTATATACCTAACGAATATCACAAGTACCTTTGAAATATCACATCCCCTTCCAACATTCTATATGATGTGTTACTTGTGCCAATATCCATACTTTATACAAATCTCTATTCATCTCCCTTAGCACTCCTAAGAGACCTCATGACCACATTAGTTCATCTTTCTACGAACTTCTAACTCTTTCCTCATCACAAAGGGCATTCCAACTATTCTCTCATATGACTATATCAGTGCTCTTAATCAATACAAAACCAAAACTACATTTGGAACCCACCAGACACGACCAATGAATCAAAACTACGAATAACTAACGACATTTCACGTACACCAGTTAAAACAAGTCAAAAACCACGAGACTCAAAAGCAAAACTCAAACCCAAAACATGTATCAATCAAAATGAACCGTGACAACGAAAAATAATCCAAGAAACACCCAATGGCAACCAAAACATATTACGCCCCGCGACATATTTTTTAAACCGTGACGACATCGACTTTTCCTAAAAGAATATTTTCTTTACCTCTCCACATCTATGTGACTCAAATAATTTACAAGCAACCCTCTATACGATCTCAAGACTCAACTCAAAGACTAGGTACCCCGAACATCCCAAATCCTAAGTTTAAAAAACTACTATTTAAAACTCAACCTTAAACCCGACACTTGTACAACAATTCCGACCAGGCTACTGACCTCCCATGACTATACATTCTGAATATTTGAAAAGTATGTTCCGAGATAATTTTAGACTTTTGAATCACCCAAAAAGTTTTAAAAACGAACAAGTTATGACCAAAATAATTTTATACTAGTTGTTTTAAAAACTAAAGAATCATCTTAGTAATTTACGTAATCCTTTTTAAATGAAAAGAAATAAATGTATGTGAAATTTTCATGAACTTTGTTTAGTCTTGTATATATAATTATAAATGACGTATATCAATTAAACTCACTTATATGAAATATTTAAGTAGGAAAATTTTATTTTGATTTATTTTAAAGAAGGTCTTTTAGAATTTGAAATAAATAAGTGTTGATTACATAAAAAAAACTTAAGTTATATCTTGTTGCAAACACGACTCCTACACCCTACCCTTATTTTACCGAATACAACCAACTATCTTACTCTATAGTAGATTTCTAAGTCTTTTTTTCCAATATATACCGACCAAAAGAAATGTAAGACTCAACACAAAAGATTTTATTATCCCAAAAGATCCCAATTTATTTCAATATACTTAACATCAAGGAAACCATTTTAAAACGGACACGTGAAATAGGAAACTCGAAGAATACGCCACAACAGAGGTCCTAAAAAGAAGCGATCTAGCAAACCCTACTACGGATACAACCGATAATAGCAAGGGATCATACATATGTAGGCATATCGGGATACATATACTTAAATCCGTCCAACATCTACTATACAAGCATGTATTAACCCTCTTTCATGCAATCATACTTAGGAATCCATTAAAGTTGTGGTACTTATATAACTATGTTGGCCACCATACTTATACAATTACACTTTCCCCAATGCACTCCCTCCTATGATCACACTTATAAGAATCAATACAGCACATAACACATACCTCCATCAACTCACCTAAGCACATAACCACATAAAGAATAAGGTCAAAACTCCAACTATTAAAATAACATAGTCAAACTCCTGGAATACAGAAATCCATAGTCTAGCTAAAACAGCAAAGACAAAATCCAAAATGAAAACTTAATCATTTATAAGTCATGTCGCCCATCAGGATGGAAACAGCTTAAAATACTTCCTATCCACGTACTCCTGGTAACTCGAACCACCACATGATTCTTAGGGAACATGACTTAAACATCAAAAGAGAAATACTATACCTCAGGTACATAAAATAACTCAACAAAAGACAGAAACTACCCTGTACCAAATTATGTACTATAATGTACAATTTAAGCAAAATGCAACAAAGACTAGCGTGGACGATTATGGTTCAACCCGCACTAGTCACAACCCGAAAAGAAAATAACATGTGGTTGAGTATGGACTACTATGGTTCAACCCATACTAGTCAAAACTTAACACACATCGCAAGTAAAAACCAATAACGTCAAGAAAAACTTCAATTAATATCGAATGCACACATACTCCTACGACGCATGTATGCGAGGACCCTTAAGATATAGACTAGGCTACGAGACTAGGCAACCTATTTCTCTATAATCATTGTCTCTGATACCATTCTGTCACACCCCACCATGGCGGAATATGGGGCACGAGTTATGGATATCATCACAACATGGCGTGTCTATAGAGATAACTAAATGAAATAAGAAATGTCATAAAATGGTGACACAAATGTCATGACAATATCTCAACAATGCAGGAGTATAGGTAAGTAGGTAATAGTCCTACCGCTTACCCGAGACAAACAACTAACATAAACAAAGCAAACATATAGATGTCAACAAAGTATCACTTATTCAAATATCAAATAAAGACTAAGAGGAAAGGGGGGTTCTTCCAAATGCAATCCTAAGCCTCCAAAGCTAGCCACTCCTATTCTTATGCTTAACCACATTCTCACCTGAAAGAGACACTAAAACACGTCAACATAATGTTGGTGAGAGTCATAGGTTTAGACTCCAACGCCAAAATCAAGATATGAGCTGTGAATAATAACCATCAACCAAAGAACATATGGACAATATGATACAATTATGTATTAACAACTAACATTCAAGATTAACCATTCATCATAATTCCAAGGCTCCCAGCCTTACCAATCACCATAGTCCCATAGGCGCCCATACACCTATGAACCAATCCCAAGGCCCTGCCTTGTCAACATCCCCTTGGTACCAAGTCAAACCACAATAACTGAGACCGTACGTGTCCCCCGATCCAAATCATAAACACAATCAAGAATCACATAGCAGTTAATCACATAAGTGCACACACAAGTCCATCACAAACCATAAAAACATTCACAACATTTTTTACAAAACTATACAGTGTCTCTTCCATCCCATCTGGAAATCAAATCATAAAAAGACATGGGACTATGAAACTCACCTAAACAAGCTTCTTCAAGTATCCGCGCTCTAGCAAAAATCTAAACACACAAACGTATACAATCAAGACACGAACCACATACCAAAATGGCTCATGAATCTATGATGGATATCTAACCTTATCCTACAACTTAAACCTATTTATATGCCATATGCATCTCATTTCACCCCTCTATAATCCCTTAACTTAGTTTAGTTCATAACTTGTCCTGTTAACATTTTACTCAAAATAGTCCCGTTTTTAATACTTCAAACTATGGGTAGAACACCGCCTTAACCAAAATAACATGCCCTGTAAAAGAAACCATATACCCTTACATGTTTTATCTAACTCTCCTATTTGGCCTCAACCTTAGAGCTACTGTTAAGGCCTCCATATATATATATACTTTTACCTATCCAGAATTTACTGATTTTGAACATATGAAAAGTTTGATATGATAAGAGGGTCTTACACTATCCTAATTGATTATACCTCCTTCAGATATCTTATATAACATATAAACTAACTCTCATGTTCGTTTAAATCTCCAATTGTACTCCTAAGTACCCTAACCACCTTAAAACATTAAATTAAACCAGACTGATTTCAAAACTGTTTTGACCTCCGACTGTTGTAACCTGTTTTTGACCCACTTCCCACCTCCAATTCAATTCTAGTTTGTTGCATTTGAAAGCCAATTCAATTAACTTTTCAGGGACATAAGATTCAAAAATTAAAAGTTTGTAGAACTGTAGATATGATCAAAACAAGTGACCTAAAATTCTGCCCAGTTTTTAAAAACGATTTTCACATAATTAATCTAATTAATCATATATAAACCCTAATTAAAACCTAAAAACGATTTTCAATGATAAAACCCCATTAATTACATTATTAATTACAGATCATTAACAAACCCTAATAAAAAATTATGAATCTCAAACCCTAATCCATCATAGTAGGTTACAAATACGTAAATAAACGTTAATCAACCTAGTTTAATTACGTACCTTTAAATCCTGAGCATAAATTCGACTCTTCTTGATCCTCCATTTCTATTTGACTGACTTTGAGTTTAGTTTAAGGTTTATGGGTCGTTTTGGGGGTCTTGGAGTGTTTATATATGCTTCGGTAACCTCCTGGTCAAGTTTAGGCCCAATTAGGACTCCTGTATGGTAATTATCTTTTTTTATTAAAATATTTTGCTATGGGTCCCACATTTCCGACTCCCCCTTCATTATTTTATTAATTTAATTTCTATTAACTTATAATTACCATTAGTTAACATCTAGACCCTTCCGGATCAAAACCGGACACCTATTTGCTAATTTTTCGACTTTCTACGTAATTTCCGAACTAACCGTCATTTCCAAAAGTTTCTAATTATGGAAAGTATCTCTAAAACTTATCCTAACCATATAATATGTACTTAATACATACATACAACATACGATACGTACACGAAACCTTGTAAAAACGATATCCGAACTTTCCCGTAGTTCATTTCTGAACTCATTTCATTTTATTTCATTTCCAAGCCGTACCATGATTTACAAATCATGTACCTTATTTCGTCCATTCTCATCCCCAAAATCACACATATAAACACATAAATCACATAAATCACATAGTCACACAAAATACCCCAAAAATAAGGCTAAGTGACGAACCTCAAAAACCGGGGTTGTCACAATTTCCTCCAACATTTAACTCCCCCTGGCCGCGCCCAACTTTTGCACGAAATGCCCGACAAAATACTAATGAGAGAGTTGGATACAGTTGCCTCACAGGAAATAACACTAGTCTCTTATTTGAAAAACAAGGTATCACATCTGTCTGGGCGTCTGGCACAAGCAAAATCAAAAGGTCAACCAAGCAACAGAACAAAAAGACCGCGAACTCACAATTGCCAAGTGCGAACTTGCACGTTTGCACGCTGTGTCCAGCATAAATGCCGGTTCCATCTAATATTAAGAGGACGAAAAGGCATCATTATCTGAACTTATAGATCACGAGCGCTGCTTGCGCGTGAAGCAAGAGGATGAAAACCGTTGGGCTATGTCCAAGATAGAAGAAGGTATGAGTGTCCTCACTTCAAATTTTAACAATTTTGTTGCCATTTATCACAAAGATATAGCTAAGAAATCCAAGATTTTGAAGTATATGAGCACCGATTTTGATGAAGAGCTCTATCCGCACCTCACCGTCGTGCGCGCGGAGAATCATTGTTTAATAAAGCATGGTCTGCCATTAGCTGCGAAAGGTGCCATGGAGCTGCCCAACCTCAATAAAGCGATCAAGGACATCTTCGATGTCGCGAGGCTACTAGGACAAAGCCTCGCCATGGAGCGCGCCTTTAACGAGAATTTACTAACCGGACCCCTAAAGGGTAGTGAAATTCAGGTACGCACAAGAGATCTTTGACGCTGCATTCCACAGACTAGAAAACCTCCCACTGCCCATCATAGACCACATTGAGAAAGATCAAGATTTTCCCATAAGTGTGATCATGTCCGGCCTTACCATAGCAAGCCACTGCGCAAAAAACGGAAGAAGGTCCCCACGCCATGGCCAAACCGGATATTTCTCAACTACAAGTCCCTGTCTATATCTTTGGTGCACCAATAATGATTTCATTAGAAAACAAGTTGAAACAGCACTTGAGACGTGTTGCGAAGAAGAACCGGACTTCAACTAAAGGTTTCGTTATTGGTCTAGGTTTAGCGCACCCTAGTCGATCCGATGGTGTACCAGTTAGCCTGCCTTCCATCGATGTATATCACACACGCGTGCTGCAGTGCATGAAGGAGGCATGGGTACAGCACCGCGCGTCATTGAACCCAGCACACCGCAGGTTGAAGAGGTCGCTATCAGCGAGCGACCTGTTATAGAAGGCACCTTTCCTTACTATACGCCTTGTACTAACTACGCACATTAACTTGTAAATTAAGGAATTTGTATAGCATTTATAGCAACCCGTATGTTTGTCAGCACGTAGCTCCTGCACTACGCTCACGTTCAAGGTTATATATGTGTGTCCAGGTTTCCGCATTCACGCCTGAGATTGTGAGACAGAACGCCTGTTTATGAGTACACTCATTGGAATGTTACTCTGAACTTATGTGTGAGCCGAAAGTTCATTACGTGTGGGCCTGCCAATACTACCATAAGCAATGTCATAGATAATGACATGTTTGTCAGGCGTGCACACTCTGTCTTGTGCATATCCGTCATAAAGTATGCGGACTGCTACACTTACCACAACGTCTTGTGGAAGCTGCCTAACAAAGGATACCTGATCTGGCGCCGCTGGGGGTGCATCCCTCTTACGCGACAAGTTTAGTTGGTAGGGTAAACTTATTCCTCATATTTCGCCTGGAAACGTTTGATTGTACATGTACATCGGAAGGCCAAATTTATATATTTCAGAAAAGAAACAATACTCTTATGCATAAAAGATAAAAAAAAAAGATCATTTGGGTTGCGGAGCTAGCTAGGAAGCGCAGCGTTTTATTCATACTTTTTGCAAATGTTGAAACAAATAACAAAAAGAAACCCTAAAAACGATAAAAAAGAAAAAAATACATGGATCCTTATTGGGGCTATCAGTAGCCAAGAGAATGGTCCATGCTAACTATGCGATATCTCAGGGAGAATATCGTCCAAAATTCTGGCTGCCTCTTAAGTCACTTCTCGCCGGGCTGGATACCGACTCCGCATAGCTACGCGCACTCATCCCAGTCTACGCGAGTCCTTTGTTTGCCTCACCGCACCGTTGCGTGCTTCGCGCTGCTGGTAGTATGCCCTTAAGATCCCGCTGCCGCATAGTGCGAGCAGTTATCCTGGCTGCGGGGGCGACTGCTCCTCTACGTTGTTGCTGGTGGTTACCTTTGGATGGGAGTAGTGTTGCTGCCCGCCGCACCACATTTCCTATTGATGTTGCTAGGGAGCCAATAGTACGCCCTAGTTTTGAGAGTATTCCTCCTCCCTCTGCGCCTTTGGTTGAGAGTGGACCAGTAACCATGTTAGAATTTATCCTACGTTTTGAGTCCGCCTGGCATCTCTGACAACGCACCACTCTTTTACGAGCATCCTTGTGCATAAATGGCCAAACGTACCCTAAGCGAGTAATTTACTCAATCACAGCTATCGGGCCACGAGGACACACTCTTCTGTGCGCGGCTTCTACCACTGCTCGCGCTTGATCTGGTGTTAGGCATAACAACATCTGCCTGTTGCCTGATTGTCTGTACAACGTTCCTTTGACAATTTCAAAGTGCCTAGCTCTCACTTGTATTTTCCTAGCCTTCCTTCTGCTGCTTGGCAACTTGTTATGCGACAAAAACTTTCTAATAGGTGTCATCCATGTTGGTGACTCCCTGTCCATGCTTACATTTTTGTGCAAGATAAAATCGACTAGAACATGACTAGGAGGTTTATCCATGTCCATAATTTAAAGTTGGTCCATGTCAACCGAGATTTCGCCCTTCTTTCTTGAAACCTTTCGTTTAGCAAATTCTGTGAATTGTGCTGTCATGTCCCGTATCTTTTCCGTGTACTGGATTAACACCTGCCCTCGTGGTTCGCATGACCCCTCGACCCTACTTTCTACCAAGGGGTTGTATGCGTAGGCCACTAAGCTTTTCATGCCCATTCTAAGCGCCAATCTTAGACCAGCTATGAGGGCTTCAAAATATGCTTCCATGCTAGTTGTAGGGAAGTCAAACAACAATGCGTAGGTGATTTTTATGTCGCCCTGATTCGTGAGGATGAACCCTGCATCCGGTCCTCCATTACCTACGAAACCTGTCGAGAAGAGGACCTACGGCAGCTCTGACAGCGAGCCCTCGCGTACGAATGTGCTTTTTGCCTAGGACTCTTCCGAGATACGCCTCCTTCTTTTCATCTGTGAGCTGGGCTCCATATCGTGTTGACACCTGTCTACGCGCTTCCTTTTGGCGTTGGGGCTAGAATTGCTTTTACCCCCTTCGAGTGTGTCTATGTTACGGATGGTGACTACTCCATCTTGCACTGGAAATTTGAACATACCATGTACTGTGGAAGGTACTGCGCGCAACATTTTTAGTTTAGGCTATCCAATTATCCCGTTGTACGATGATTGAGACCGCACAACCATGAAGTTCATCCACTCCTTCGTCGAGTGTTCTACGTTTCCAATGGTCACCTGTGTGCAAAGGTGTCCCAGTGGCCGAGTTTTATCACTGTTAAACCCCGTGAGGATCTGTGCTGTTTCTTCCAGCTCCTTCCTTATTTCCCATGGTAGCCGCGCGAAAGAATGCTCGTTCAATATGTTCGCCGCTGACCCTCCGTCGACGCACATGCCTTCTATAGTGTGGTCCCCGAGGGCTATGTTAATGGTCTGCGACCCGACTCTATAGTCCATATCTGAAAGAATAGGAAATGCTATTTCTTTATCGTGCGAAAATTCTGCGATCACCCTTCTTTGCATGAAAGATTTTTCCCTTTCTACCATGTATATGGTTATGGGTTTATCCTTCTGTTTCTTCGCTTCACCCTTCTGCGTATCCGTTCTCTTTCTCTAGTCTCTTATCAGGTGGTTTAGCTTTCCTGCTTTGACCAGGATCTCAATGTGCCTTTTCAATTGAATGCACTCATCAGTAGCATGTCCTTTATCATCATGGTATTCGTAATGTTTTGTGTTATCCCGTTTATCTGCTGGTCCCATCATTGGGCTAGGCTTTGGAAAGGTTGCTCCTTCTAATAGGAATATCTCCCTAGAGGTTTTTTGCAGCGGGGTGAACTTGTTGTTGTTGTTGTTGCGCCCCTGCTTTGCTGTTCCTTGGAAGTCCAACGTGCGACTGATGTTTTGCCCGTATGATTTTTTCTTGGGCCGGTCTTAGTATTTGTAGCCTGATGTCATCTGCCTGCTATCTGCTGCTGTGGTTTCTCCTTGGATAAATGCTCGGACCTTTTTCATTATCCCATCAAATGTTGTCGGGGTTCTGTTGTTCAACTTATTTATTAGGTCCGGGTTGATGATGCCTGCGAGGAATCCAGAAATTTTAAGAATCTCCGGGCAATCCTTAATCTGGTTGCATTCAGATTTGAAGCGCTCCATGAAGTCTTCAAGGCTTTCGTTGTGCCTTTGCTTCACTCTCGCAAGCAAAATGGGGTTTTTGTCATACTTCTTCTGTTGCACATAATTTCTTCTGAACGCTCTCCTAAGTTCTTCGAACCCATTAATGCTCCTTCGAGGGAGGCGGTCGAACCAGGTATGAGCGTTCCTGATGAGCGTTATGTTGAAAATGTGACACCACACGGATTTTGGCCATTGTTATATCCCTGCTTGAGATTCGAATACTTTTAGGTGATCATCTGGATCCGTTGTACCATCATAGGTCTTGACATTGGACGGTATGCGTCTCTTTTTGTTATCCTTGAAAGTAGTTATGCGCTCCGAAAACACACTTCCTTTCTCTCGACGTCATGGCAAGGTCCATTGATCTTCACCTTGTATCCTTGGTTTTTTGGGTGTCGTGCGGTGTTTTCTGTCGTAGTCAGAAGTATCAGAATCCTCAGTGGATGAAGGGGCGACACTTTTATGGCGAGGGTGGCGGTCGCTATAATTAGAGTCCAAGGAATCTTCACTTGAGGAATTCCTCCAGCTCGCCCTTCCAGTGCTCTTACTTCTTTCCTGAACTTGCAGATCCTGAGATGAATCTCTTTCTAAGCGGCCCAGTCTTTTAAGGGCGCTTCGTCTACCAGTAAGTTCGGCCCTAATCTATCCTTCACGCTTGTGTGCCGATGGTTATTGACTGGTGTAATGAAACCGTCCTCTTCTTTTAGGTTCTCAGAACTGTCTGAGGACGATGCGTCTTCAATGAGAGGCGCATCCGAAGGAGATGTTGGGATCTTAGTTGTTCTTTCTTTCTTTCTCTTCTCCTTTCTAGCTTCCTTGCTAGGTCTAGACCCTTCCCTAGCCTTAAATTCTTTATCGAAGTCTAGAATGATCCGAAGATCTCTTTTTGGATTCGCCCTCATCTACGCCCTCATGAGTGGGATCAAAGCTTCATAATTTTCTACGACATAGTCGCTCATACTCTGCTTCGTCTAGGGGGAATTTCCATCTCAGTTTGCGGATCTATCAAAGCCCTTGTGTCCAGAGCATCCTTGTGGCCTTGATTAGGGATCTCCTGAGAGGACGATGCAGTCCCAACTGTCTGTGGGGTAGAAGTGCCTAGTGGAGAGAAAGATACTTGCAGTCCCTTCCCTCCATGACCTGGGTTATTAGGTTTAAAGCTTGAGTAGGGACCTGTTGGCTTCTTGGATCCCCCCTTTGGTGGGGGTGGGTTTGCGCCGCTTTTTGTCATCACTTTAGATCTTAGTGTGGGTCCCACGGATGGTGCCAGCTTGTTGATACAAAAGTTGGATGGACCGAGCTTGACCGGAATTAGGCTTAATTCAGAGTCTTGTGGATTTCGGCTCTTGCACCAAGTGAAACTTGTTTTGAGGACCTTGAGCACTAAACAGACACCGTTAGGCTTACCGTGGGTTTGTAACCCACGACTAGACTCCAGCGTGAGAGTAGGTAATCGATTTGAGTATATAGTGTTTAGGGTATTGTGTATCGTACCTTTGTGGAACCTATGGGGTTCCTTTTATACCCGAGAGAGTCCTGGCTGGGCTCTCCTACTCTTGCGGCCAAAGGAAGAGATAATGACCTATAATAGTTTGATCCTTATCGCATAACCAAGGCAAGTGTATATCTATTCCCTTCAGGCGAATATATCTATATGATAGATTATATTCTTGTCTGAGCATGTCGCGTTGCGACAAGGACCTGGCTAAGTAATCAGCCGTATGTGCGACAGCGGCTTACCGGGCCTCCTGGGCTGCGCGCGCGCATCGCACAAGCATTCAATCCATTCCTGATGGATGCGGGTAGTACCCGTGAGTCGGACTATCCAGCCCGACTAGGGACTATACGTCATGAAAAATCATTGTTTGATTTAAACTATTAATCGTAAGTAAAACTAGAAATACAAACTTAGCTATTGATATACCCTAGGTAGTTGTAACCACCAGACATTGGATTTCGCCCCGGATACTGAAAAACTATATCCGTAACGACATGAAACGAATCATTGAAAACTATGTCCATAACGACATGAAGTGAAGCACTGTAAATTCTGTCTGTAACGACATAAATCGAATAACTGAAAACTTTGTTCGCAACGACCTAAAATGAAGCACTGATAACTATGCTGAGCTTAGGACATGAATTTTAATATTATGTATGACTAAAATTCTTTATGTCACTCTTATTATCGTAAAACTTTGAAAATGTAACTAAAACATTTTGTGAACTAGAATACTCTTGCTAAACGTTGAATTATAATTGAACACCATGGTAAACTTTACTTTATTGAGAAATTATGTTTTTCTGATTTTACGATATTTATTTTATCAATAGTGGTTATAAACTTTTGATACTCTTAAACGTTTTAAATAACTTAAGAAGTCACCAACTTTATGTTGACATTTTAAGCATGTACTTCTCAGATACTGTAGTATAAGGATTATTTGGAGTCTTCATTTTTGTTTAGACACTTTTAAACGTTGTAAATTAAACTTAAGAACTCACCAATATTAAGAGTGTTCGTTGTCTATGTTCCAAAAACTTAATTTATAAACTTTAAAGTATTATGTTTACGTTTATGTAATTGTGATAATATTGCATCACTGTTCGGGCTACAGTATACATAGGTCACATAGGAAACATCCGAGGAGCCATAACACTTTTAATCGTAAATTAACAAACTCTTCAGAATGATTAAAATGATATCCCATCATATGATATGCCTAGTAATGTGATACATTAATGGTTTATATTTCTTCAAAAATTAGTTGATGATAAGTGATGTAAAAATAATTTATATAATTATTTTATATAATTGAATATCATTTTATATAATGTATTTTTATAATAAATATAAAAATATTACCTTTTACACCTTTAAGTATTTTAAAATTACAATATATACCCTTTTAAATATTTCTTTCAAAATTGTAATCTCTTAAGTTAACAAATCGGCAAAAATGGTCCTTGGAGTTTATTAGATTAGGATATTTACAATTTCAGACAAAAAATATTATACCTTTAGGTTATTTACACTTTTAGCCAACAAAGTTTATAAGTTTTAAATATAACACTTTTAACCCTTTAAGTATATAAAATACTTATTTGCAAAATCAGTCCTTGTAGTTCATACTTTAGGAAATGAAATTTTCAGGCCATATAGTTATTACTTTCCTGATTTGGCAAGAAATACCCCTATAGTACAAAATAATTCATTTCAAGTCCAAAACTTTGAAACTTATATTTTTGAAATCCGATTGTAAAACCTCATTTTTTGGATAAATCAACGGAAGCTAGATTTGAGGTATTACTTCATAGTCCACAGTCAAAATCATATAAAAGGCTCAAAAGAGGATTATAAAAATATACGTTATCATTCAATATCAAATATTTTTATTTAATGTAAAACAAGAATCCGCAGATACATAATTTAAACAAAACTCTGAATGATAACTAGTTTCAGACGTCCTCATGTCCAATTTCACTCCCTGGCGGTTGCTCAATTTTCTAAGATATATGCATAAAAGTCAACATAATGATTGAGTGAATTCATAGGTTTAATAAACATACTGAATTAAAGCACCATTTTCTAGTGGGTTACGCCACAAATAGTAATAACTATAACAAATAAAATATAGGGTAAATAGTCTTATTGCACTAAGCTCATTGTAGAAACTAGAAGGGAGGGTTGAATAGTTTCACTAGTTAAAATGATCCAAATATCGGTTTTCAAAAATCATTTTCAAAAACTAGAATCAAGTGATTTATGTTAAATCTTCTTATGCACAATATGAACAAGTGATAGTGTATCTAAACTAATAATCACAAGTATATGCGCTAATGAATAATGAATGGAAAGAGATCAGAAAATGAAAGATCAACCCGAACACCAAGGATTTATAGTGGTTTGGCAACGAAGCTCACTCTTCGTTCCTACTCCATTCCTCGAGTACTCCTTACTCGAGAGTTAACTAATCAGCAAACTCCTTGAGGTGGAGAAACTTTACACGTCGCTTAACCAATTTCTGACCCTGAGAGAAAGTCGAGACCAAATCTTAGCTAGGACCAATATACGCCAATATACTTTGAGGCCTAAGTATTAACCACAATACATACACAACTTCTAAATATACACAATAATTTGGATCTTCACGATGACACAAGAATGAAATAAAGTTTTGATCTTCAATGGATCTTGAGCTAGACACAAAAATTCAAGGATAAAAGTGTTCTTCTCTTTGCACTTGAGAGGATGAGATTGGAGGAGAAAGATTCACTTCTAAACAAGTTAATCAACCAAATAACCAAGGAATTGTGTGATTAAAGAAGGTAGATTGAATTTGATAATTTGTGTGCAAAAGAAGTGAAATGGAAATCTGGAAAGGTCCACTATTTATAGGAGAAAGGCCCAACGACTAAATCTGAGAGCGACTCATTAAATAGGCATGCGACTCATTCTAAATATTGAGCCGCAGACACCTATGAGTTGTAGGCTCTAGAGTCCGCTCCTTTTTGTCCTTTAGTGGGAGAATGACATCTGGTGAAGATTTTATCCAAAATGGATATTCTTATGCCATTTGGAATATGCCAAATTCAAATTTCTATTTTCTATTTTAATAAAACATTTTCTTAAAAATAAAGTTCATTAAAAAACTTTTGTCACTTATAAAAAAAAGTGAGTTTTAAGAAAATATAAATCCTTGATCACATAGTTAGGTTTAAAACTTATTTATTCATACCTTAAGTGATTATAGATGAAATGAAAAATACTTGAACTCAAAAATTCGATATTCGTTGTTTTCTTAAATTCTTGTTTTTATATATTGTCGTAATCAAAACAAAGCGAGACCAAAAAACGCAAGTAACATTTTTGGGCATCGTTTCATTAACAATCTCCTCCTTTTTTATTGCGACAACATATAAACACAATCAAGTATTAAAAACAAGATTTTCGAAGACGAGTTTATTTCATTTCTCTCCCTTTCTCGAAGCAAAAAGGTAGCAAAAGTCTTTGAAGAAGAAAAGAAACGACTTTGCTAATGCTCCCCCTTGGTGCTTACTCCCCTTGTTTCGGGCACCAAGTGATCGATCTATGGTGACAAGCTACAGAGAATGGTTTGAAGAAAGAAAGAAACACCTAACACAATATCGCAATGGTCACAAAAGAAATAAAAGAAAGAACACAAGAAGAAAAGATCCAAGATCCATAAGAGATCATGTTAAACCAAAACACGAAAAGATGCAAAGAAAGAAAAATCATACAAAGATGTATGAAACACAAGCCTATAACTTACGCATAATTTTAATCCTATGTACACTATAATTCTAAGATTTGTTTAAATGAGAAGTCTTATTAATAAGCAACACATATGCTTAGTTAGAAGACGGAGTGGTAGCGGAATATGGTGGTGGAGGCTTGGCAAATCGTCTTGTAGTCATAGTGAAGAAGAGGCTTGACTATAAAACGTTTGATGTAATTTAAATTTATCATAGATGTGAGACATGGCAAGATGTTGATATTGAAAACAAAGACAATATGTTTCATGATGCATGGCATTATCATGTGATGGAGGAAAAACACAAAAGGGAAGTGGTGGAAGAGAAGAGTTTCCAAAACTAATTTCCTTAGAAGAAGAAGAGATTTCATTTTGTGTGTTCATTTTGTGTGTTTTTTTTCATCTATTAATGTAGAAACAAGAGTTGATTTTAAAAATACTAAACCTAAACCAAGTGTCTACAAATTCCTAACCTTGAAATATGTCTCTAACCTTGATTATCAAACAATTCCAAACACCCCTTTCAGGATGAGAAATGCAAATAAGCTTTACTAAATTGCAATAAGAGGAAAGATAAGTAATGGACATAAACAATAAGCAACATAAAACATGAATTAAATCAATTTAAATGACAGAGAAGCAAATAAGCCACAAAGAAAGCAAATAGCAGATTATAAGCAATTATAAGCTATAAAGGGGGAAAAAGACTCACAAAGGGGTTCAGAGCTTGTCACACTCCTAACACTCAACCTTACAAGCCCTCTCGGACTCTTTTTAACTTAAACTAACCCTATAAGCTGTGAAAGCTTACTTTAAAAGCTTATCACCCCAAATGAACAAAGAAATTTCTAAAATATCTTCTAAACTTGAATCAACAACACACCAAGGCTTGAAACCACTTCCTCTCTTTTACATACCTGAAATAAAAAAACAACAAGGGAACATAATAAGCACCTATAACCTTAATAGCCAACTTATTTTCTAGATAAGCTGGTTACAAGCTTACATCAACAATAAGCACTAAAGATAAAAGAAATCTTTGAATTTTTAAAAAATCTTGGAAATTTAAAACTTTTGGCAAGTAAATAAAGCAAGACAGAAATCTAACAATACTTAAAAAGCACAACTTATGAACTTATTTGTCAAATAATCTCATAAGTTACCTCATTAAGGATTGGTTCTCAAAGAAAGGACGAACAAATCTCTTGAAGACCCTTTTTTTATAAATAGAAAGTAAGCGCAATAAAATAACTGAGACAACAAAATAACAACACTCAATAAGAAAGTAATAAGCTAACTCATTCAGTGTTGGGTCCAAAAAAACTTAACAATTACTTGAAAATTCTTTTTGATAAAAACAAGAAATAAAATTTGTAGTAAATTTAAAATGACAAATAAATTAAATAACAGGAATTAAAGGTTGGAACTCAAATCTTTCATTCATTCAAATTGCATTTTTACAAAATAAATCAAGAAAAATTTGGAACGTGGTACAATAAAATGATAGGCTGTTATATATACAACATTTGTGAGGATTCAAACCCTAAAACCCGAGATACAATCTACCAAATTTGACCTTGTTGATTCTTAGAATATACTGAATGAGATGTGCAATTTCAAATTTGGTTCTAGAATGATTCTTGCCATCATGTGGTTGTAGCAGTCTTCAAACTTGATCTTGGCGTTCTATTAAGGGTGTTGAACAAGTAAATCAATCCAAATCGTCCAATTGGTCTTCATCTCTGAAACATGATTGTGACATGAGCTTGGTTGGTCCCCTTTGGTGAGTTGGTCTTTGAAAAGAGCACGTGGGTATGTTGGGATGGATACCAGGAACAAAAACCTTAAGTTAATTAGACGAATCCCTTTGTAAATCGATCAATTGATTCTAGGGAGAGTTAGGGCTAATATGGAGTAGCAGGTGGTGATTAGATCCATTTTAGGAAAAGAAAACATGTTTCCTCACTAAATAAATGGTATTTTAACATTTAAACTTTGTGAATATGAAACTTTAGTCCCTGTGTTTTCAAAAACGAACTCAGCCCAAATCCTTTGTTATTAAGCTTTAGGAATTGTCAAAAGTGGTCCTTGTGTTTGTGTTGAACATGTATAAGGACTTATTTTGCAACATTTGCTTTCTTCAAGGGCTATAATTGTAGAATCTTCAAACATTAGGGACCCCTATGTACTTTGTGATATTATAGGGTTATAAAGTGTAAACTTCTGAAATTTGAGGGACCATTCTTGTATTTCTTTAATTCTTCAAGGGTATTCTGGTAATTTGACATCTGATCTTCTGTTTTCTTGTACGACTTCCTTCCCCATGTTCATTTTTGCTTGATTTTGGGATCTTTAAATGAATTTGCGATATCCGAGCCTGCAAACACACAAATAACAAATACAAGGGTATTTTGCACGCATATGACGATACTTTCCGTATTTCAAGCCCATTTTAGGGTATGAGACTATGTATAATTAGAGTCTCATCACATGTAATCTATAGTTTTTTTGTGGTCTTTTGAACTTTCGAAGGCATTTTGGTACCTATATTAAGCAACAAAAATATGTCCACTAATCACTCGATGTTACATAATAACTAGTAATTTTCAAAACCATAGGAATGTGCTTAATCAATTAATTGACTAGCCAAAGGATGATTCCTTATCATTCCTATGTTCATAATATAATAATCTCACCATTGACGAATGCATATGATTATGCACATCAATTATGAATTTGAACATTAGTTTTCAAAAATCGCTTTTAGGTAAGCATTAACAATGCAATTACCAATCCATTCAAGGGTTCATATCAATTTCAAAATTAAACTAAATTTCTTTAGTCAATTTCGGATTTGTTCAATAATTGTGATTCATGGAATTACAAGGAATATGAACCTATAGGAATCATCGCAAATTAAACTATGGATACCTAATTCCTAATTTGGTTCTAATTCATTTTAATTTCGAAAATCCCCAATTATGAAATTATGAACCCTATAACAAATTAGATGAAATTGAACAAAAATACTTACAATTAATTGATGATAGATGAAGGATTGATGGAACCCTCAACTTAGAATCAATTAATTTGAGTGATTTGGAATTTTTAGAAAAGTGTTAATGGAGGTTTTTGTGGTTTCCCGTCGAGCACCAGCAGCAAGTGAGGAGGGGATTAATTTGAAAAAGTGTAAAATAATAAATAAAAAACCCAACTAATTTATGTTTGGTGGACCCGCGACTTACTACCGATAAAGAACCTCGAGATTTATTGAGTCGCGGACAGAGTCCATGCTAAACTCATGAAAATGTAAGAAAATTTTCAAACCAATTTTTCCTTAAATACTTAAAACATATTTTAAGCCTTTTGAAAATCATTGGACCACTTGAACTCTAGATTATAATGCCTTAATGAAGGATTCTGAGTGGAATTAAGACCGAAAAAGACCAAAGCGAAGAAATGAATATTCGTAAACGAAGAGAGGAAAGAGAGAATCAAAGAGGATTAAATCAAGACCAAGTATCAATGTTCAAGAGATGAATGACGATCTTCAAGTGGTTGATGTAACACCCCCAAAGTGGTCAAATGCAGTGGAATAGTACATGAGGTGTTACTTTGGTGGATCGATAGCACACAATATATAGAGCAATGATCATAAATGTCATTAAAACATATTACATGAATTTAATTGTCCAAATTAAGTAAATTGTCTTGAAATCAACATTTAACATTTTTTGAAGTACTATCACAGCCCAATGGTAAACATGATGCTTCCTATGATGCTGGAAATCCAAGTGCATATGAACCTGTTTATTTTCTTGAGAAAAAATATAAAGTAAAATGTGGGGGTCAACACAAAGTTGGTGAATTCACAGGTTTAGTTTATAAATAAAAGTACTGATATGCAAAACACCACGAAAGTAGTAGATCTCCAAGCTCAATACTATAGTAGTTCGTATTGCCCTGTAATAGAAGCTAGACAATTGATCAGAGGCCTATGTGGATCGTCCCTGAGAAGTACCCCTTTAGTCCGACAATGTATATAAGTCTGGTGGCCTTGGACGAGGCTATGTGAGAGCAACTCACGCAGACTGAGATTGTCAATCCCTAAATAGATCTATTTATAACATTTCACGCTACACAATTAACTATTACAGTCCACGGGAATGGGGCAAATAATAGGCAGTAAGTAAGTTGCGGTCCCATGAAATGTTTGCATATACCATAATTAGTATGTTTTCTTCCTCAGTTATAAAAGCTGTAAAATATGGGGCCATGAAATCACCTTATTGGTGATGCAGTAGTGATAAAGTCACTGAGTAGACTGGCATGGTATGATCACGAAGCATTAGAATTTCCTATGTAATTTATGTGGGTCTCAGTAAATGCACAAATAAAATGCACATATAAATGTAGTTGATGAAAATGCATGATCATAAATTAATAAGTTGTTACCATTTTTAAATGTTAAACTATTAGTAAGTTATCGAAATATATACACTTTTAGTTTCTTAAATGTATTTAACTTGTTTTAACCTTAACGTTATAACTAATTAAATAAATGATTTTATTTAATTAAGACATGAAAATATAATGTTTCACAAAAAGTCCTAGAGTTTCAAATGTTCAAAATTAGTCCTCTGGTTTACACACGTTCCTTAATAAATCCTTTTAGTTTATTTAATTAAATAATTATAATAAACTTATGTTAAATTGTACTGAGTTCCTTGTAAAAAGGGAAGTTTCTAAACAGCCCCTAGGGCTTGTAACATAATCGTTATATGGCAGAAAATATCCCTAGGGTTTCATTCGTTAAGTTTTATTGCAAGTTAGTCCTTATTCGTTAACATAGTTTCAAAATTGCCCCTAGGGCTTATATAACTTTCGGCGAATGACTAAACAGCCCCTAGGGTTTGTGAAGATTCGATTAATTGCAAAGCAAGTCCCTAAGGCTTGCTTTAAGTTTAATAAATGACATAAATGGTCCTTGGAGTTTCAAAAATTATTAAAGGATACCAAGTAAATATCTAGGGCTCGTTTAACTTACATAAAATGGCAATAATAGTCCTTGTGGTTTTAATTAAGTTTCGGTTGTAATGAAGTACCCCCTAATCTTTCGGTAAATTACAAAATAGTCCCTAGACTTTACTAAAGTCTCGAAAATCATTTAAGTGACTTTATAACTTTACAAAATAAACCTATACTTTCAAATAATTACATTTTTGGCAGTAAAAGTTCATGAATAGCATTTTAAGGGTTAATGGGCTCGAAGAGGCCCATTAAGGGTTCGGTTTGTTTTAAGCTCTAGTGGGTTTAGTCTTTGGGCTTATCTAAGCTTAATTAAATACCTAAACATTTATCCTTATCCAAAATAAGTCAATTAAGCTATTGGGCCTTAGTGGGCTTATGTTTATACACGGCTTAATAATAAGCCGTGAGTCATGGCCTTAAGAGCTTATTGATTCGTGGCTTGTGGCTTATTTGCAAGGCTTATTCAACTTGCTTATGTAGTTATAAGGTAGTTAGTTCATTCGAGATTAATTCAAGGCTAATGCTCCTAGTTTTCTAGGCTTATTCTTAGATTTAGGCAAGGATTATACTAGTTTATCTAGATTTAAAGATTAGACATGTCTCATATGTAAATAAAATCAAGCCGTGGGTTATAGATCTACATAGGGTCATGAGAATGAAGGTGGATACACTTACTTGTTAGTGAGATTGATGACAAGTGATGAAAACTAGCTAGAAACTCCTTGAACTATAAAATCTACACGAATGGTTGCTCTAGCCGTGATCTAGGATAGCTTGGTTTGCCTTGTTGTCCAAGCTTGGAGTAGTAGCAATGAATGCTAGCACTAAATAAGTCTTGAGACAAAGATTTGGGACAGTAAATGATGTGTGAAGGTGTTTTTTTGTGTGTGCTTAATCAAACCTAGAGTGAGAATGAGAGATATGAAGTGAGTGAGTGTGTGAGTTAGTTAAAACCAAGTGAGAATGAAGGAGGTTGTGGTACGGTTTAGGCCATACAAAAGAGAGAGACAAGATCAAGTTAATATATCAAAATGGTAAACTTAAGATCCTAGGTTAGATTAATGGTACAAATCCTTAATTGCTCAAACAAGTACTCTTGCCCTTTGGTCTTGTTTTATCCGTCGCCTAGAGAAGTCAATGGGACATGGGATGTCAAAATAGTGTATGTTTTAATGACATATTGTTGTACAAGTATAGGTAATTGTTAAGTGTAGTGTACATAAGTTTCTATGTAGTTTAAGTGTAATATGTAAGGTATTCGGTTAGGACTTGTGTTTAAGGTAACTTGGAGTTTGATTTTGGTGAATTTGTAAGGTTACAAATGATCTAGGTAGGTTATGGTAAGTCTAGGTTTAAATCTAAGGTAGTTAAGTTGATGTTTAAGGTTTTTAGTGAAAGTATAAGTAGTAAATATAAAATGTATAGTTTTAGTAAAACATAATATAAGACACTTAATAAAATGTAGTAATAGTTAGTAAGTGTAAGGTTAAAATGTGAAATGTTGGCTTTCATTGACTCATAGACTCATTTAAAGTGTACAGAAAATATATAAACATATATTTTGTAGTGAATGTAAGAACTTGGTAAACGTTATTAACACTGATCATGGTTTTAGATTTTTATAAACATAAAATGATGTATACATATGTTCATGTGTTCTAGGTGACTTAGTAGTCATCTAAGTGATCAATTGTATAGTTGTATGCTCATATGAAATGTAGTCATACATAATGTTCCTGGTGATCCCATTATTGAATACTCATAATCATGATAAAATGTTCATAGTTTAATTGGCTAGGTGATTGAATATTCACAATCATGGTAAAATGTTCATGGTTTAGTTGTCCAAGTGATTGAATATTCACAATCATGTTATAGTATATAAGTAGTTCTCGTGATCAAATGTGTGAATGCTCATGCATGATGCAAGTGATAATATGAAGTTTTCATGCAAAGGTGGTAATATATAATATAACTCGTGAGATGACGTATACAATGAGGACATTACAAAACATGAAAACCACAGGTTTTACAGCACTACCCCGTTATTTTAGCTTTGTCCTCAAAGCTTAAGATGACGTTCCTGCTCAGGTGAACAAGTGTGGGTGCTTAGCTCTAAATGAGTCTTCGCGTTCCCAAGTGAACTTAGGACCTCGCCTTGAGTTCCAACATATCTTAACTAACAGAATTTGGTTGCGTTTCAACTTCTTGACTACTCTTTCCATGACCTCTACTGGTTCTTCGGTAAATTGGATTTTGTCATCAAATTGGACTCCCTCCAATGGAATGGATAACGGCTCCTTCGCATAGCACTTCTTTAAGTTTGAAACATGAAAGGTAGAGTGTACTCGGCTCAATTGATGGGGTAACTCTAGACGATAGGCCACTTCACCAATTCTGGCAATCACTTTGAAAGGTCTTACGTATCGTGGATTTAACTTACCACGTTTCCCAAAACGTACAACACCCTTCCAAGGTGATACCTTGAGCATAACACGGTCACCTATTTCAAAATGCATAGGTCTCCATTTCCGATTTGTGAAGCTCTTTTGTCTGTCTTGTGCAGCTTGAATTCTCTACTTGATGAGAGTGATCTTCTTTTTTGTCTCTTGGATTAGTTCGGGTCCAGTAAGTTGAAATTCCCCTACCTCTGCCCAGCATACGGGTATTCTGCACTTGCGACCATAGAGATCCTCAAATGGTGCGGCTTTGATGCTGGCATGGTAGCTATTTTTGTAGGAGAATTTAAAAAGGTATATGTTCGACCCATCCTTTTCCAAAGTCGATCACACATGCTCTCAGCATGTCTTCCAAAGTTTGGATCGTTCTTTCACTCTGACCATCGGTCTGAGGGTGATAAGCAGTACTCATATCCAGGTTTGTACCTAAAGCTCGTTGAAAAGCCTTCCAAACGTTTGACGTGAATCTACCGTTTCGATCATAAATTATTGAGACGGGTATTCCGTGTCTCGTCACAACTTCCTTTATGTACAGTCTTGCTAGTTTGTTCAGAGTCATTTTCTCTTATGGATAGAAAATGGGCAGACTTGGTGAGTCGGTCGATGATTACCCAAATAGTATCGTACCCATGAGATGAGGTGGGAAGTTTGGTGATGAAATCCATGGTGATGTTGTCCCATTTCCATTTTGGGATTTTAGGTTGGACCAGTAGTCCTGACGGTCTCTGATGCTCAATTTTTACTCTAGCACATGTTAAACACTTCTTCACATAAGTCGCAATGTCTGCATTCATGTTTGGCCACAAATACAACTTCCTCATATCCTGATACATCTTCTCAGATCCTAGATGTATGGAGTATTTGGACTTATGAGACTCGTGTATGATCACGCTTCTTAAGTCTCCGTAACATGGTAACCAGCTCCTTCCGTGTAAACACAACGTTCCATCTACTCTTGGTTCTAGCTTTTCCTTTGTAAGGTCGGTTCTAAGCATTCCCCCTACGTCTTCCTTCTCAATGTTTTCTGGTTTTCGAGCTTGTGTCTGAGCCTCCAATATCTGCTTGGGTAGGTCCAAGCTAATTGTCATAACCAAGGCTCGGACTCTCATGGGAGGATCAGTTCCCTTGCGGCTTAGTGCATCTGCAACCACATTGGCTTTACCAGGGTGGTATTTGATGTCACAATTGTAGTCGCTAAGCAATTCTATCCAACGGCGTTGTCTCATGTTCAACTCCTTTTGATCTAGAATGTGTTGCAAACTTTTGTGGTCTGTATGCACAGTACATTTTGTTCCGTATAAATAATGCCTCCAGATCTTTAAGGCAAAAACTACGGATCCAAGCTCTAGATCATGAGTAGAGTAATTATGCTCGTGTTTTTTCAGTTGTCTTGAAGCATAAGCAATTACTTTCTTCCTCTGCGTCAGTACAACACCTAAGCCTTTGTGTGAGGCATCACAGTAGACAACGAAATCCTTGTTGCCCTCTGGCAAGGCTAGAATAGCTGATATTGATTAAAAAAAGTTGGATGGACCGAGCTTGACCCGAATTAGGCTTAATTTGGGGTCTTGTGGACCCTGGCTCTTTCACCAAGTGAAACTTGTTTAAGGACCCTGCGCACTAAAAACAGACACCGTTAGGCTTACCGTGGGTTTGTGACCCACGATTAGACTCTGGCGTGATAGTAAGTAATCGATTTGAGTATATTAGGGTTTAGGGTATTGTGTGTATCGTACCTTTGTGGAACCATGGGGGCTCCTTTTATACTCGAGAGGGTCTAGCTGGGCTCCCTATTCTTGCGGCCAAAGGAAGAGATAATGACCCAGAATAGTTTGATCCTTATCGCATAACCAAGGTAAGTGTATATCTATTCCCTTTAGGCAAATATATCTACATGATAGATTATATTCTGATCTGATCCTATCGTAGTGCGGCGAGGACATAGTTAAGTAATAAACCATATGTGCGACAGCGACGTACTGGGCCTCCTGAGCTATGCGCACATCGTATAAGCATTAATCCATTCCTGATGGATACGGGTAGCACCCGTGAGTCGGACTATCCAGCTCGACTAGGGACTATAAATCATCATGTCCCCCTAGTCTAGTGGTCGCATGTTCAAACCGTGGCTACTAGACTACAACCTTCTAAGCGCTCAAAAACAAATATGCATATAGACCATACATGAGTATCCAATAAGAATTCAAATATTCCCGCCAAGAAGACATTCATCCCCCTTTTACCTAACCTCCTCGAAACCCGAGAAAAGCGTCTGCCACGTCATTTTTACCCTTTCATCTTCCACCGTTGGATTTAGAAAGTGGGTAGCACGTGGCGCGGATCTAAGCATTGAACAGTGACTTAGGAGGGCTATATATATACCCTTGGCGCCCCCCTTTGACTGTTTCATCACTTCTAAACTCTCAAACTTCCATTAACGTCTTCTAAAAAACTCCATATTTGTCATATTTCTTCTAAGGTAACCTTTGCGACCACCTTATTTTATATGCGCAATCATGGTTAGACAGCTATCCGATGTCACTTCGATCCTGACCATAGGGTAACTTGACCAGTTCACGACGGACTACGACATTCCAAATTATTTACACCCAGAAATTCCTAACCCTCGGCATAATATAAGTTAAGCGCCCGAGGGAAAAATAGGAGTATACACCCGCTTTTTTGATTACGCTAATCAGCGTATTCCCATGTCACGCTTTCTTATCAACGTGTTATTTCATTATGAGATCCACGTATCTCAATTGCATTGCATAGGGGCGACAAAATTTTCAAACTTCGAAATCAATTTTCGTACTTTAGATATAGAACCCACCGTAGACTTATTCCGTGTGTTCTACCAACAGCAACTTGCCAATGCCTGGGTCTCATTCGCTAAGCGAAAGACTAGGATGTAGTGCTATGACGGAAAGATAGATTCATTAAGGGATTGGAATGATAGGTTTTTCTGGATTGACGAGGCCGCTTTTTCTTTACATTTTCCCTTTTTGACCCCTGGAACGGTGAGGAAGGACCCAACCCCTGGCCCCAACTCTTATAATACTAAGGACGTGGAGCTTTTGAATAACAACTGCATTCCTGTACAACCGTACCTTGAGACGTTGTTGGTGATTCTTGGTGTGAGCCGCGCAGTCGTCTGTGGCGAACACCAGATACTTGTCTTCCATACCCAATCTGGCCAGGGTTAGTGGTTCTTCCTGCATTCTTCATAGCATCGTGTAAGTACCATCTTTGTCTGAAAAACTAAAATTTTGTCTTCTTGTTTGTTTGTCTTGTATGTACGCAGCGATGGATGTGCTCGACCTTGTGCATGGTGCTTTCCCTGATGATTTAATAGTCTACTCTCGCCCAGAGAAAGAATATGAAGAGACACTGTAAGAGCGCGCAAATAAGAACACCATGTACCTGGAGGTTGGGGAGGCTTCCGCGGCGCAAGAACAAGAAGACACTGGCGCGGGGCAACTACCCCAACAACCAACACAGCAACAACAACAACCACCCCAAGAGCAACCACCACTGTTCCTCAGCACCTCCCTGTCCTCGGATAATTTCACCGAGGATGATGAGTTCGCCGCTCATCAATTTGAGGAGGAGGAGGAGGAGAACTCTACTTTATTGGGGAAGAGGCGGAGAAGCTCCCCCAGTGCTTCTCGTAAGTCCGCTCGTACAGGAGGTGATCCCTCATCAACAGAGGCACAGAAGCAATAGGAGGAAACCTTCCATTTGAACCTGGTTGAAGAAAATATTGAGGGGGACACTGCAAGGACCCCTCCACGAACTCCCCCTTCTACTATCAACTTAAGGTAAAATATTTGTCTTCGTTTTAGTACAACCGTACGTATGCCTCCTGTTTAGTCTTCTAATCTCTCCTTCCCTTGTGATAGTGATGACCAGGGAGATTCGTCTGCGAAGGCTGATGTCGCGCTTTCCCCACCAAAGGAGACTTCAATAGCGGGGGGAAGCGCATACATCCAAGATGCCGTGTTTTCACCGAACTGGGATCTGCCCGCGTCTTCAAAGCTGACCGGCGCATTTGACTGTTCAAGCTTTAGGGACAACATCGTGCCCCCTGGCTGAGCTGCTGTTTTGGATGAGATGAATGATGCAGTTCTTGCAGACGAGGTAAGCTATATCTCGTCGTATAACGTGACACTAATGTCACGCATCAAGAAGAGGTTCTTAGAGTTGTCCGCCCAAGTCCAATCCACAGAAGAGAGACTTGGGAAAATTGTTGAGGAGAAGGATCTTGCCCTTGGCGAGATGCAGGAAAAAATTGATCAAGAGGCCGAGATATGACGCCAGGATGCCGATCTCATTCACTCCCTTCCTGCAGAAAAGGATGACTTAGCCATCGCTCTTGCAGATGAGTGCGCGCAGCTCGCCCTGCTCAAGGCTTCAAATGCAGAGGCAAAGAAAGCCTTTGAGCAGAGAAAGGATCAGTTCGTGACTGGTGTAGATGCGATGGGTGCCAGGCTGAATGGCGATGTGAGGGATCTAAGCAACCAGGTGAAGAGACTGAGCATCGAGCTTGATGCCGGCTTATATCCATGTTTGATAAAGGAGATAGCTGAGAAGCGTTGTTTAGTGCGCCACGGTTTGCGCCTAGCTGCCATGGGTTCCCGGGAAGACCCTACTCTGCGGACCACCTTCACCCAGTCCATTATTGTTGCGGTGAATGAGGACACCTCCAAGGGCCTAGAGAAGGCGCACGAAGTTGCACTATTGAAGAAAGATTTGCAAGAGGTGCCTTTCTACGATTCTTCTGCGAAGTCAAAGCTCACGGCCGTCCTGAAGAACATGAGTGTATGCCCTCTGACATCATACGGACTTGGCGACAAGGATCATGAGGTGCAACTTGAAATAGTCATGGAAGGCTTAACTCTGGCGCGCCATAAGGTGGAGGGCGCGGAGACGCAGGCTGATTTTCACTTGAAGCCTTCCTTAGAGCAGCTCATGGTACCAATATTTGCTCACCCCAGGGATGTAGAAGGAAGTACCATTGTCTGAAGTGCTTGCAGCGCACGTTAGTCGTGCTGTTGCAAAGAAGACTGCCCTAGGCATAGAGGCTGCGCCTTCTGTCGGTGTTGCTGTAAAACTCGAAATTAAAATCCATGAACAGTAATTTCACGTAGTCTCAGATTAAATTAAAGATTACGTAATTAATTATTTCAGTTATTTCAGAATAATAAATAAAAATACTTTTCAAGTATTACGAAATAAATATTTATTCAGAAAATAAATATTCATGAGTGAACACGAAAATTTAAACACGAGCATTCTTAAATATTTAAAACACGAAACAAAAATGAAAAGTACACGTACGTGTTATGGGTTGGCAGTTAATAATAAGCAAAAGAAAAGGAATTGGGCTCTAGGGCCCAGCCCACGAAAATACAACAAACCACCAAGGGTTTAACTTTTCTTTCTCATTCCATGCAAATCAAAGAAAACAAATTTTTAGGATTGTTCTTATTAGGCCGCCGGCATCAGACCAAAAGGAGAACGGGGGTGTTCTTATTAGGTAGTCGGCAGCATAACAAAAGGAGAACGGGGGTGTTCTTATTAGGACATCGAAAGCAGACCAAAAGGAGAACGAGGAGTGTTCTTATTAGGACGACGGCAGCAGACCAAAAGGAGAACGGAGGGTGTTCTTATTAGGCCGCCGGTAGCCGACCAAAAGGAGAATGGGGGTGTTTGTTTTGTTTGTGTGTTGTAATTCATCCCTAGTCAAGTAGATCGGTAAATCACCTTCTTCTTTATCTTTTATATCACGAAATTGACAAGTTTAGAGAATAAAACATGCAATTAAATCAAGGGGGTTCGGTTGGGTTTTAATTCCAGGATTAGCGACAGGTTAGCGACAAAAAATTCTGTCACAGTTCACTATACACAGTTTGGTCACAGTCTTAGCGACGGTTTAGCGACAAAAAATTTTGTCGCTAATCCGTCTGTGAGTATATTGTTTGTTGTTGTTTTGTTTTAGTGCGACCGAGAGGGATATCTCGGTAGGCTCGGGTTTTGTTTCGGCTCGGGTTCGGGTTACACGAATTTAATAACAAGATATGTTTATTTTTAGCAATTTAATAGTCACGCTTTTAGTTTAATTATTTGTAAAATTAATCAAAGTATAAATCGTTTAATATAATTTAATTAATATTTATTAAATTAATCATGTTTTATTTTATTACTTAGTTAATACTTTGATAATGTTTTAATTAATTATTGGTTCATGCAACCGTTTATTAAAATCATTTTTGGGAAACGTTCTATTTTAGGAAACTTTCTATTTTAGGAATCTTTCCATTTTTAGCAGGTTACTTATGCAGTATAATATAATAATCAGAATACAGTATAATACAATAATCAGAATACAGTATAATGTACAATAATCAGAAGTACGAGATAGACACTTATCGGTATATATTTAAAGATAGTCAGGGTTATCGGATTTTACCCAAATCAGTAAAACAACACAAGAACATATAAATCAAGTAATAACAGTAAGAACCAGTGAAGTATACAGTAATCAGACAACTCATTCACATCCCTTATTTATGTAGTATCCGTGAAATCGGAGTAGATCCTTCGGCTTTCATTCTTATTCCATTTCTGGACACGAGGTACGGATCTCCCGTCCTTCGGTAAGGACTTCTTTCTATGCATGATTAGGATTCCCCGTCTGCAGCCAAATGTTTTCCCCAGTATGTGTTCCATGTTTTATCAGTAATCATTTTAATAACTTAGTTAAATTTGTCTGAGCTTTATATAAAAGCATGACCAGTTATGTACTAGTTACAGAGGTACCGTAACCATGACACTAGAGGCACCGGTGTCATGACTCCTCTACGGGGGAGTGATTTCTCGCAGTGTCCCTTTTATTTCAGCTTGGCCATTTATCAGTATTATCAGCGAGGCGTATGGATGCATCCTAGGTTATCAGTTTACACCTTATCAGGTGAACGTGGTGTGTGCTCTACATCATTCACATTGGAGTTGATCCCTCCACCCAGCACATTGGTTAGAGGTCACCCCTCTACAGCATGACGAGGTCACCCCCTCCATGTATTCATGCAGACGTTGTTACAGCACATGACCTATATAAGCTCTTGACAATTAAAATACAGTAAATACATGTTTTCATATTTAACAGATAATAATGTAGCTTTACTATTTATAATCAGACATTTTAGAAACATACACAGCTTTCTGCAACTCTTTATATATCAGTCTTTACAGTTTCAGTATTTGTCATCTGTTTCATTCCAGTATTACTTATCATGCTCTTATATCCGTTCACTGAGCGTTATGCTCAGCCGTAGTTCCTTTCATGTTCTAACGGCAGGTACACCAAGACGCTCTTAGGATTCTGAGAGTACGTGCATTGGATGGAAGCTATCCAAACTTCTTTACTTTATGCACTTCATATATTTATTTGCCTGTTGGACATTGTTCAGTCCTTTCATTCAGTATTAACTTTTCATGTTTTGAGCTTATGTTTGGATTACATATTTTTTATTCCGGTATTTCCTTTATGTTCAGTTAATGTTTTAGGACATTTACCTTATTTTCTTTGATGACACGCCATAAATACACGTAACGGTCCACTTATCCAAGTGGGGTGTTACAACTATGGTATCAGAGCCCAAGGTTCGACCTGTAGGCTCTAAAAACTTGACATGTGACTAGTGGGTAGTCAGCAGGAACTTCCCAGATTTTGGCGTTGTTATCTTTCATGTTTCTCATGCACTTATCAGTCAGTTTTCTTCATTTATCAATCAGTTTTCTTAAAATTTTGACTAAGTAAAAGTTTGGTACAGGACTGACCATATTTAGTCGCATGTGCTTTTCTACGAATTTTGTTTTGGTGAACCGACCCATAGGCGTTCACCCTTGCCCGTTCAGATTTTGTATTGATGAACCGACCCATAGGCGTTCATCCTTACTCATGTCAAATTCATGTTTTCATTCGATTATTACTTGGTGAACTAGCCATAGACGTTCATCATTATTCAGGTTAAATTTCATGTTTTTAGACGATAGTTGTTTTGTGAACCGACCCAAAAGCATTCACCATTGTTAATATCACGATATTTTCGTTAAAGTTTGACTAATATGGATTGGACAACAGCCATCCACATTCAGTTCCAGATTTAAAATTTTATACATGATAGTTCTCAAAAAGTTTTGACAAGTATGGATCGAACCATAATCGCCCATACTTAGTCACATGTTTTCTTCTTTGAATTCTGTGGATTGAACCATAGCCAACCACATCAGTTGATGTTAAATTTCAGTTGATTATACTTTTATGTTCTTTGTAACAATCAAGTTTTCATACCCTCACGTGGATGTCATTTTCATGCGGATTAAGTTCATGTCTCCATATGAGGATTACGTTTTCAGCAAGATGATGATGTTTTCATGCTAAGATACAGAAGGGTTACAATAAAATCCTGTTTTCATAATGAATCATGTTTGGTCTTCATCAGTCATGTCTTCATGCTGACCATTGTTGAAATTACGTTTAATCATATTCTTGAACCTCTGTACAACCAGCATTAAGTCTACGCAGGAATTGCCAGGCTATCATGTTAATCGTTTCAGTTCAGTTTGTTGACCGTTTAATCAATTTATTTTCCTTTGATCATGACAAACGATTGACACCGGTATCAATCATCCCATAAAATTACACCAGTGCCATGTACATTATTCCATATGTACCCCATGTATAGTGTCTCAGTTATACTCCATGTACAGTATTTCATGTGTACTTCACGTACAGTGTCTCAGATATGCTCCATGTGCAGTATTCACTTTTTACTCCATGTATAGTATTCTAGGTGTACTCCATGTACCCTACTCCATGGATATTGCTAATCGATCCTCAATCATCTCAGGCGTTTCCACTTGTCGATATTCTACCAGATGCTGATGCTGCTCGTGATTTGAAGATTTTACCAGACACTGATGTTTCTAACACATTGAAGACCTTACAAATGTCGATACTGCTGATACTTTGGAGATTTCTCAAGATTCTGATGCTGTTATACTATGAAGACTCTGCAGAACAAGGACGAAAACTATAAATTTGAAATTTCTAACAAGAATAAACTTCAACCATCAGACACTACCATTCTATTCCATGCTCTTACTTTCTTAGATAGATGTCACAGTTCACTCAGCTAACCTTCATTCATAAGAGTGGGAACCGGTACCCAGCCGGCCACTCAGCAGAATAGTTACAAGAATCCCGGTCGTAATAATGACCGTCGTGAAACTGACAGACAAAGCTATAATGACAACCACCGTGCTTATATTTATCAGTCAGTAGCCATCGGAACTCCGGAACGGACGTGACCAGAAATACATAGGTCAGCAGTCTAACTGGTCCGCCAACCCTAGCAGTTACCAGAAATTCTTAAGATTTTTCAGACTTACCCATTGAAATACATGTCTAGACAACAGTCAAGACACATGTCTCAAGTATTATTCCAGAAGACACTTGTCAGGGCACCAGTCATGGTACACGTCATATGAATATCTTCTTAAAGAACGTGTCAAAACTCATAACTCTGTATATTTTCTAAACCAGGTCCTCGGAAATTCAGGGTACCCTCCAAGGGGGTATACCCGTTGTGTCATGCCATGCATAAATCAGAACATTAAAAATTCAGTCACCACCACTGGTTTATTATTCAGGTTAGACACGCAGTTTTCATTCGGTGAGGTTACAGAAGAACACATTCAGTGAAAGTCGCCACGTTTACTTCACGTATTCCTATGAAAGATTTATTTTAAAACAGGTATTTACCGACCTTCCAGCAATGAAAATACTCCACACTACCATCCATATTTATTAAGGTTTTTCTTGCAGTTAACAACGAGATCCGTCTTACTAAATCCCAAATATATTCATTATATTTTCTGCCAGAAAAATTAGTACAAATTATTCTGCCTTACAAGCGCGTGACTTATCAGTCCAAGCTACAAAGACTTATAGCTACCAGATATAAATCCACTTCTAAAGTTCCTTAAATTCACGATCAGTAGATTATTCCAGAGTTTTCAGATGAAATTCCATAAGGTTTTCTAGAAATTCCTTCCTAACCACGAGACAGAGTTTGACATCGAGCTTGTCTCAAGAACAGGATCTGTTTTCAAAACTTTTTATCGCAAGGTTTAGCTGTATTAAAAGATTTACAGGACTAACTGCAAGAGTTGCTGGAACGAGGCTTTATTCGCCCTAGCGCACAACTAGGAGGTACATCATTTTCTGTCTATCAGGAAGAAGGTCGGTACCATGAGATCATGTATCGACCACCAAATATTTTAACAAGATCGCCATTCTTAATCGTTGTTCATTCCACGTATAGAAATCTTATCTGATCTACTACGATGTTTTAAACATTTATTTTTAGAGCAATTTCCGATCATGTACCATCAATGGTGAGAGAAAGAACATGATGTTTCCAAGACTACTTTCGCACACATTATGGTCTCTCCAAATTTTGATTTATACTTCTGAGCTCCCAAATGCTCCAGCTATAGTATGAAATTGATGAATAAAATTTTCCATGGATTCTCGGACAAAATCGTCAGTATATTCATTGATAACTTTCTGAACTGCTAAATTCTAGAGAAGAACACGAGAAACATCTTCTCGCAGTTGTATAGATTCTCAGATAGGAGAAAATTTTATACGCAACTTTCCAGATGAGTATTCCCGTTGAGAAAGGTGGCATTCCTGAGCCACATTATTTCAGCAGGAAGAAATTTCATAAATCCTATGAAGGTGAAGGCCATCACCAGATGGTCAAGACCGACGCCTGTGACTAGAGTACGAAAATTTTCTAGAATTCAGTTGACTACTACCACAGAAATTGCTGACAGTTCTCACGATTAGCTTTCCATGACTAAGCTTACGCATATAGGTGAGGGCCTACACTAAAATATTGTACTACATAAGGTCCTACGCCAGGAGAGATCTAAATTACCGAGACTCATAGTTCTTCCATGACTATTCATCCAGACTCCACAAGAATGTACCATAATCACAGGCAGGATTCTGATAGAGGCAGTATAACCTATTGATGTAGCTATGTTCATATCTAGATGCCTGACATGCCAGCAGGTTCAAGATAGAATGCCAACATGCTAGTGAGTTATTTCAACCATTAGAAATTCTAAACAAAATTAGACAAGATTCCATGGAAATTATTATCAGTTTACCACAGACTTAGGAAAAGTATGATACTATCTAATTTATTATCGACCATTTAACCTAGACTACACGTTTTCTTTTATCCAAAAGGATTATGCATTAGCAGATCTGCAAGAAAATCAATAATAAATCGTAAGATTTCAAGGTATCCCATCGACCATCATATCAGACAGAAATTCATGTTCACGATCACGTTCACCTTCATTTTCACGTTTACGCTTATGTTCATCTTTACGTTTACGCTTACTTTCACGTTTACGTCTCACGTACACAGTTATGATTTTGTTCATATGTTGTCCATCTCATGATTTACGTCTACGTTCGCGTTCATGACATTATTCACATTCAGATTAGTGTTCCATATCACAATACACGTTTCACAGCTTGTTACTGAATACAGTCAGAGAAAGCTTAAGAAACCAGACTCAATTTTAGCACAACTTTTTCCATACCTAGGCAGACGTTTCACGTCTCAAACCATATCGTTTGTCATTCTTTCCTCAATCAGCATACATTCATGATATGTCCTAGTATCACATTTACGATATATTCCATGACCAGCGTTCATCAGATGATCACGAACCACGTTCCAATTATTCACGTAGCACGTTTACAATTGTTCACGTAGTTCGTCCCAATATGTTTTCAGTAGCTTTGCTCAGTGATATAAATATTATTTTTTTCAGGATATTTGTACGTACCGTTTCATGTATCCTACATGATATAGCTTATCCATTCTATCATATTCAGAAAATCCATCTTAAGTATGGAACCAGAAACTATTCAGCATCGTCGGGACAAGGTCATCAGTACCAAGGTTTTCATTGTGTTTAGATCTTGAAGGAGTCGTTTCGAGCGGGAAACCACTCGGAACGGAGGATTCCATCCGGACCTCTCATTTTTTCCTTCAATAATTCAGTTAAGTTCTCTCAGTCATGTTACGTTCCATGTCCTCTTCAGCCATCTCACGTTTATATCCTGTCGGCAGCATTATGTTCTAATTGAGGACGAATTATCCTTTCAGTTTACGTGTTCTTTCAGTTCTTGTCACACCCCACCATGGCGGAATATGGGGCGCGGCGTATGTATATCATCACAACAATAGCGTGTCTATAGAGATAACTAAATGAAATGGAAATATCATAAATGGTGAAAAAATGTCATGAAACTATCACAAACAATGCAGGTGTCTAGGTAAGTGGGTAACAAGTCTACCTCTTACCAAAGACATACAATTAACAAATAACAAACATATAGGTGTCTACAAAGTATCACTTATTCAAACATAAGTAAAGACTAAGAGGAAAGGGGGTTCCACCAATGCAATCCTAAGCCTCCCAGCTAGCCACTCCTATTCTCAAGCTTAACTATATTCTCACCTGAAAGAGACACTAAAACACGTCAACAATAATGTTGGGGAGAGTCATTAGTTTAGACTCCAACTCCAAATCAATTATAAGCCGTGAATAACAACCACTAATAAGAAAACATATGGACAATGTGCTACAATTATGTATTAACAACTAGCATTCAAGATTAACCAATCATCGCAAATCCAAGGCTCCAAGCCTTACCAATAACCACAATTCCAAGGCTCCAATCCTTACCAATCACCATGGTCCCAAAGGCGCCCATACACCTATGAACCAATCCCAAGGCCCCACCTTGTCAACATCCCCTTGTTACCAAGTCAAACTACAATAACTTAGACGTACGTGTCCCCCGATCGAAATCATAAATACAATCAAGATTTACATAGCAGTTAATCACATAAGTGCACACACAAGTCAATCACAAACCATAAAAACATTCACAGCATTAGTTACAAAAACATAGAGTGTCTCTTCCATCCCATCTGGAATTCAAATCATAAAAAGACATGGGACTACGAAACTCACCTGAACAAGCTTCTCCATGTATCCGTGCTCTAGCAAAAATCTAAACACACAAACGTATACAATCAAGACATGAACCACATACCAAAATGGCTCATCAATCTATGATGGATATATATCCTTATCCTACCACTTAACCCCATTTATATGCCATATGAATCTCATTACATCCCTCTATAAAGCCCTTAACTTAGTTTATTTCATAACTCGCCCCGTTAACATTTAACCAAAAACAGTCCCGTTTTTCATACTTCAAACTATGGGTCAAACACCCCCCCTTAACAAAAATAACATGCCCTGTAAAAGAAACCCTATGCCCTTACATGTGTTAGCTAACTCTCTCATTTGGCCGAAACCTTAAAGCTACTGTTAAGGCCTCCATATATATATATATATATATATATATATATATATATATATATATATATATATATATATATATATATATATATATATATATATATATATATATATATATATATATATATACTTTTACCTATCCAAAATTTACTGATTTTGAACATACGAAAAGTTTGTTATGATCAGAGGGTCTTTCCCTAACCTATTTGTTTAGCCCTCCTCCTCATATTTTATTTAATATATAATATAAATCTCATGTTCGTTTGAAGGTCCAGTTATACTCGTAAGCACCCTAAACATCTTAAAACATTAATTTAAACCCGACTGATTTCAAAACTGCTTTGACCTCCGACTGTTGTAACCTATTTTTGACCTACTTCCCACCTCCAATTTAGTTCTCGTTTCTTGATTTTGAAATCAACTCAAATACCTTTCCAGGGGTACCAAGATTGAAATTTAAAAGTTTGTAAAACTCTTGATATGATCAAAACAATAACCCTAAAATTCTGCCCAGTTTTTAAAAATGATTTTCTCATAATTAATCTAATTAATCATACATAAACCCAAATTAAAACCTAAAAACAATTTCTAATGATAAAAACTCATTAATTACATATTTTTGACAAAACCTAATTAAAAATTGTGAATGTCAAACCCTAATCCATCATATTAGGTTACATACGTAAATTAAACGTTAATTAAGCATAGTTTTAGTGCATACCTTAAACCATAATTGAATAATTGGGTTTTCTTGATCCACCATTGTTAATCACGACTGATATTCAGTGGGAGAAGGAAAAATCGTTTTTGGGGATAAAGGGATTAGTATGGGTAATTAAAAATAACCAGGAAGCCTAATAGTACTCAAACTGGGCTCCCCTTCCCCTCCTTAAGCAAAATTCGGACCAAAACCAAGTCCAACACCCTATGGCCGACTTTTTTATTTATATTACTGTAAATTAACTATTAGTTATTATTATCTTAAATTCATTTAATTTATTTCAGCTCCTAAAGCCTCCAAAACCTCAAAACCGCAAAATTAGTCAAATTTACGCGTATACCGTAAAAGACGTAAAATATACAGTTTTATAAAAACTCTTGAAATATGAAATAAACTAATTAAATAAGTCCTAAATGACTTAAAACCATCCCAAAAAATACTCCCGTGACTAATTACCTCATCCGAGACCTCTAAATGCTAAACCTTAAATCGTAAAAATACGATTTTCTATAATACGTATACGTATACGTAAAACCACGAAATAACACCATCTCATTTCATAGTCACTACCTTGTGAGCTCATGACCATGAAATAACCGTTCCTCGATTTACTTATGAGTACCATATACCCATAAACGATATCCAAACCTCACTCCAAACACACAAAATAAACACATAAGCACATAAAAGCACATATTTGCACAAAACACCCTAAACTATAGTCTAAGTGACGAACCCCAAAACCATGGTTGTCACATCACTCCCTCCTAATAGAAATCTCGTCCTGAGATTTACTCCTTAGGATCAAACACACAAACAACAAATTACATGAGGATACTTATTCTAAATGAACTCCTCTCATTTCCATGTGTACTTTAGTTCAAGTCTCAAATTACCACATATATTAACCAACATTATTTAAAATCATTCCCAAACTATTGACCTCACAGCCCATAAATCTCACAAATGACTCTTTTTAACACAAATCCATAATAACCGCATGCAAACATGCATTCTCAACCCACATTTCCCAAGTCTTAATACGTGACATATATCATGTACACCACTCAATTCCCCAGGTAATTCTATACCCATAAACTACTGGTCCAATCTTTTAAAAGATCATAAATAGACCTATAAAACTCGACATCAACTTTTCCTTTTTTCCTAAACATGGCGCCTGTTACTATGGGTGAAACTTCCTACATAACTTTGTCACTAAACTGTAGTGGTTTCCTCCTTTTTAACATATCATCTCTTGTTTCTCTCGTTCTTTCCACAAACACCATTATTATATTAGCAGCCTCTTTCACCAATTCTAGTCCACAATAGGGGAAACTCTATCCTTCCATATAGTGCCTCAAATTGCATTCATCGACTTCTAGTATGATAACTATCATTATATGAAAACTCTGACATCGCTAACGAGTTTTCCACCTCCCTCTAAATTAGTTACCTAAGCTCTCAAAACGACTCCTATACTTGTAGTAATTGCTCACTTCGTCCACCCATCTCAAATTAGCTTGATATACTCATATCCATTCATGTTCATCCAATCCCTTTAGTTCTTAACCCAAACCACTTAAAAATTCTAATTTCCTTACAAAAGTGACCTATGACGGTGCATATTCATTAGTTAGTCTTGTCAACTGCCATCCAAACCCATGCTACAACTACTTCCATTAAATTTTGATAGCTCATTAGTAGCACCCATACACTTCTTTTCTCACTTTCCTCAATGAAAGATTTTTAATGATCCTTTATACTCAACTTACCCTTGCACATACTTAACTCTTCCTAAGACAATTAGCTACATTTCTTCCTTTATACGTACACAACGTCTTACCTTCAAGGTCATAGTGCTCCTCGCCGCGTCTCAGTTAGACCAAGCCCTTCGTCTCTCATGACACATCACATCTATAACTCCTCATCCCTTCGATTTTCGATACTAAGCCTTCCAACCACACAGTATAGGTCAGTGCCATTCCCTTTTTCCACACTACATCAATATTAGTCTACTTTGTGATTTAGTCTACTCATTAGCCTCTATCAAAGTTTTACCTTTGGTTCCTATCTCGACCTATTTCATTCATGATTCGCATCTATCCACACTTCCTTCTTCTTCCTTAGCTAATGGCATACATCACGAGGTTATGCTTCCCGTCTTTCAAGTCATCTATATGTCAAAATTTTCCACGTAGCTTCACTTGTTTTCCTCACGACCAGTTCTCCTACTCCCTCCTAATAGGGACAAACTAGAGTTTCATATGATTACATGTGGATCACACTCTCATCTTATACCCATATTAGTTTCCATATCTCTAAACTAAGCCATATTCTAAATTCTTACTCAAGTCTCTTACTTCTATTATGACCTTACACCTAACATGAGGTACTTTCAATCATCATCTTCTAAGAATACTTGGTTCTCTCCTTCCATGGTTCTCCCTAATTCCTTCACTATCATTTCCAACAGAAATTCCATACTTCATTCATCAAATCTATGGAAATCACTAGTGCATTGGAAAATGCATAGCTGTCTCTTCTAAAGATCTTTCATAACACCTTTACAAAACCGACTCTTTAATCACTTCTCCACGAACTTATTCAACTCAGCTTCAATACTCATCCCTCGATATTGATTGCCACAAAAATTCTATCCGCGTAGTCACTCGACTCCCTTGTTACGTCCACGAGTTCTTAATCTCCCATGTTATGTATTCAATTCATCACGATCCACTGGTTCAGCTCTTTGTAGCTCCACTCCGGTACTCGATCTGTCCTTCTTCGTCACGAACCATTCGGAGATTCCCATCATAGTGCTTGTCACCTTTCCAGTCCTTGCAACTTCTATGACTCCTTCAAAATCTCTTGCTTCCTTCTAGCAGCTGACACGTAGTCCTTTCAGTTCCTTGCTTCACGATGTAGCTCTTCACGCACTCCTTCTCGTCTCTACGATGTTACCTAGGAACTTCACACTACCCAGTAGCTTCTAACTTCAACTCATCTACCACAATATTTCTAAAGATACTTTAACCCCTCAATGGCTCACTCTTTCTTACTTGTTGTACTTCACCATTAATCAGCCTCCTACCAGTCATTCTTTCACATCCATGTTTTCCTTCACGTGTCTACTAATACCTTTCCTCCATAACTATACCAATTCCCTAGAGTGTTATTTGCCCCATCTTTCCATTAGTAGAAACTTTCTACTCTACCCTCACATCCGCTAGTACTTTCATCAACCTCCTAATGGTACTTCAACCAACTTCTCATAGCATGACATCTCGTTCCCACAACCAGTGAACTAACTTTACTTACTCCCTTATTCCCCTAAACAATCTAAGTTTCAAAACTCCACAAATCTTAATCATTCCTTCAACACAACCTTTAAACCAAAATACATCTCTCCATTATAATATTTAACCATAAGTAATACTACCCAACTCTATCCTCTCATCCCAACGTTCCCACAACCGTATAACTAAATGAACCATGACGTGTACCAAAATAATTCCAAACAATCGTGTCCCAAAATAAAATATAGGGTAAAACGAACCCTAGTCAAAGCAACTGAAAACAAAACAATGTAATCCGAAAGATCAATGGAGTGTGCCAACAACAAAATATCGACTCATCATGATTGGTATAACAAATTTCAGTATCTTAGAAAATTTTAAATTTTTATCTCAATCATTAGGACCATATTTTAACACCAATAAATGAAATCATAGTCATATTTTACCATCTTCGTTACAATCAAAGCATAACTCAGTTAGTGTACTAAAACTCACTTTATCTATCATCTCCTTTAACAATAAACTCTTCTTTTATCTTCATTATTTTATCAAAGGTATCTACTAGTTAGTAGAGTATAACGTTATTCTAATCATTATCTTGTTTACTTACATTAAACTCAATTCAATTGTTATTACGAAACCAATACGTGTTTATAAAATATGGTGTTTTTATTCATTTTATTCTATATTATAATTATTTTATATAATCCATTTAGGCTTGTTATAACTAACTATTACACGTTTATAAGTTGTGGTGTTATTATTATCATTATTATAATAAAATCTTCCTTTTTACTCTTTCCGTCTATTTAAATACTTCTAAAATTTTAACTCCACTTTTAAGAAAATTATCGTAAAATTTCTTTACCCTTTATATGTACCATCACATGTTACCTAGAAAACTGATCCATTCATTGTCAAGAATTTATTTTTACTTATTACCAATAAACTTAAAGAAAAGATATGTAAGTCAAGATATCATACCGTAAACTTACAAAGTATTTTCAAAAGCATTTCCTTTAATTAGCTAGATTTTTTGAAAGAAAATATGGTAGTTTTCATCAATTAAAATACATACCTGAATGTAGACACACTTCAAAAGATTCAAAACGTCGTTGAAACTCCATCAAACTCCAGCACTAATAAACTGTTTAAACACGAGAGAACACTAGGTACGTTCAAGTTATAATAACTATTGAACGACCGTATATCATAACATAACATCTACTAGTATATATACATACGCATATATATACCTATTAAATCTCCCAAAACATACTCGTTATCATACATGTCAAGTCAATCAATCGCGTCATACACTCGTTTTTCCATACGAGTAATCACCATCTCACAATCTCACTATGCCACAACAAGGCATAAAGCTCATCACCAAAACCAAACCATATCGTGTGAACCCATAAGCACACAACACTACTATAACACAAAACATATAACACAAAAAACCATAGCCATATCATAGGCAACCATTACATAAACCCATATTGCTGACAAACACCCAAAATACAGATCTCATCATATACAAGCATGTATTAACCCCTTTTTCATGCAACCATACTTGGAAGTCCGTCGGTGTTGTGGCACATATATAATTACGTAGGCCTCCATAATTATAGATGTCCCCTTTCGCCCATGTACTCCCTACTATGACGACACTTATAAGAAATTAGTACTACACGAAACACGTAAGTCTACCACATATATACCACATAAAATACACTATATATATACCGTATAGGTAAAATAAGAACATCTCATACGTCAACCCTAACTTCATTCATAACTCGAGGCTCAAACGCCAAAACAAATCAATAACAACAAAATATCCAACATTAAAAAAAAATGACCATAAACATTCAGGCGGAAATTCGAATCTACTACTAGTCGCAGACTCAACATCGGTACTATCCTATTATTACCTAGCGCACCTCTTCTGGTTCATACGTCGCATCAATAGAAAATAAATGAATGTACTTACATATACTATATCAATAGGAAAAAAACTCTTCTGGTTCATACGTCGCATCAATAGAAAATAAATGAATGTACTTACATATACTATATCTCAATAAGTAAGTATGAAAGTAAATAAATATCTAAAACTAAATTAACACTTAAGCACTACATATAATATAATGCACACATACCCCTATGACACCTACATGCATGGACTCTCAAGCTATAGACTAGGCTACTAGACTAGGCAACCTAATTCTCTATAACCATTGGCTCTGATACCATTTTGTCACACCCCACCATGGCGGAATATGGGGCGCGACATAGGTATATCATCACAACAATATAGTGTCTATAAAGATAACTAAATGAAATGGAAATATCATAAATGGTGACACAATGTCATGAAAATATCACAAACAATGCAGGCGTCTAGGTAAGTGGGTAACAGGTCTACCTCTTACCAAAGACATACAATTAACAAATAACAAACATATAGGTGTCTACAAAGTATCACTTATTCAAACATAAGTAAAGACTAAGAGGAAAGAGGGTTCCTCCAATGCAATCCTAAGCCTCCCAGCTAGCCACTCCTATTCTCACGCTTAACCATATTCTCACCTGAAAGAGACACTAAAACACGTCAACAATAATGTTGGTGAGAGTCATTGGTTTAGACTCCAACTCCAAATCAATTATAAGTCGTGAATAACAACCACTAACAAAAGAACATATGGACAATGTGCTTCAATTATGTATTAACAACTAGCATTCAAGATTAACCAATCACCACAAATCCAAGGCTCCAAGCCTTACCAATAACCATAATTCTAAGGCTCCAAGCCTTACCAATCACCATGGTCCCATAGGCGCCCATACACCTATGAACCAATCCCAAGGCCCCGCCTTGTCAACGTCCCCTTGGTACTAAGTCAAACCACAATAACTAAGACGGTACGTGTCCCCCGATCTAAATCATAAACACAATCAAGAATCGCATAGCAGTTAATCACATAAGTGCACACACAAGTCCATCACAAACCATAAAAACATTCACAACATTAGTTACAAAGCCATAGAGTGTCTCTTCCATCCCATCTGGAATTTAAATCATAAAAATACATGGAACTATGAAACTCACCTAAACAAGCTTCTCCATGTATCCGCGCTCTAGCAAAAATCTAAACACACAAACGATACAATCAAGACATGAACCACATACCAAAATGGTTCATCAATCTATGATGGATATATAACCTTATCCTACCACTTACCCCATTTATATGCCATATGAATCTCATTACATCCTTCTATAAAGCCCTTAACTTAGTTTAGTTCATAACTCGCCCGTTAACATTTAACCCAAAACAGTCCTGTTTTTCATACTTCAAACTATGGGTCAAACACCCCCCTTAACCAAAATAACATGCCATGTAAAAGAAACCCTATGCCCTTACATGTGTTAGCTAACTCTCCTATTTGGCTGAAACCTTAAAGCTACTGTTAAGGCCTTCATATATATATATATATATATATATATATATATATATATATATATATATATATATATATATATATATATATATATATATATATATATATATATATATATATATATATATATATATATATATATATATATATATATATATATATATATATATATATATATATATATATATATATATATATATATATATATATATATATACAGAACTGCGAGAACCACCTTTATACTCTTAACAATGCATATATATTTTCATTATTATGTTTAAATTATCATTTAATAATTGTTTTATTAGTTATAGATCTGAATACGATGAGTGATATGAAGAGTGCACATGTATTTTCATATTATTCAACGAAAAGAGAGTTATAATACATACAAAACAAATACATGTGCATGGTCCTAGGATACATGTTCCTAGTGACCTACGACAATGAAAATTCATATATTTTTACCTAATGAACTAACCGATGAATACATATGTGCATTTTAAGAGTAAAAAGGTGGTTCTCGCAGTTCTGTACATTTATTTGGTTCTAAAAATAACCTCACCCTATATATATATATATATATATATATATATATATATATATATATATATATATATATATATATATATATATATATATATATATATATATATATATATATATATATATATATATATATATATATATATATATATACTTTTACCTATCCAGAATTTACTGATTTTGAACATACGAAACGTTTGTTATGATCAGAGGGTCTTACCCTAACCCATTTGTTTAGCCCTCCACTAGATCTTTTATTTAATATATAATCTAAGTCTCATGTTGGTTTGAAGGTCCAGTTATACTCCTAAGCACCCTAAACATCTTAAAACATTAATTTAAACCCGACTGATTTCAAAACTGCTTTGACCTCTGACTGTTGTAACCTGTTTTTGACCCACTTCCCTACCTCCAATTTAGTTCTCGTTTCTTCAATTTGAAAGACAACTCAAATACTTTCTAGGGGTACCAAGATCGCAATTTAAAAGTTTGTAAAAATCTAGATATGAATAAAATAATAACCCAAAAATTCTGCCCAGTTTTTAAAAACGATTTTCTCATAACTAAACTAATTAATCATACATAAGCCCTAATTAAAACTTAAAAATGATTTCTAATGATAAAAACTCATTAATTACATCATTAATTACAGATTATTGACAAAACCTAATTAAAAATTATGAATTTCAAACCCTAATCCATCATATTAAGTTACATACGTAAATTAAACGTTAATTAAGCATAGTTTTAGTGCATACCTTAAACCACAATTGAATAATTGGGTTTTCTTGATCTACCATTTTTAATCACGACTGATATTAAGTTTGGGAAAAGGAAAAATCGTTTTTGGGGCTAATGGGATTAGTATGGGTAATTAAAACTAACCAGGAAGCCTAATAGTACTCAAACTGGGCTCCCCTTCCCTTCCTTAAGCAAAATTCGGCCCAAAACCAAGTCCAACACCCTATGGACGACTTTTTTAATTATATTACTGTAAATTAACTATTAGTTAATATCATCTTAAATTCCCTTAATTTATTTCAGCTCTAAAGCCTCTGAAACCTCAAAACCGCAAAACTAGTCAAATTTACACGTATACCGTAAAAGACGTAAAATATACAATTTTATAAAAACTTTGAAATATGAAATAAACTAATTAACTAACTCCTAAATGACTTAAAACCATCCCAAAAATACTCCCGTGACTAATTACCTCATCCGAGACCTCTAAATGCTAAACCTTAAATCGTAAAAATACGATTTTCTATAATACATATACGTATACGTAAAACCACGGATTAACACCATCTCATTTCATAGTCAGTACCTTGTGAGCTCATGCACGTAAAATAACCATTCCTCGATTTAATTATAAGTACCATATACCCATAAACGATATCCAAACCTCGCTCCAAACACACAAAATAAACACATAAGCACATAAAAGGACATATTTGCACAAAACACCCTAAACTATAGTCTAAGTGACGAACCCCAAAACCATGGTTGTCACACTTCTTATAACTACACCAGCTTAATTTACCTTTAATTCGAGGACAAATTTTCCTTTTAGAGAGGAAGAATTGTAAAACCACAGCATTATCACATCCTTAATTCGAGGACGAATTATTTTTTTAGAGGGAAAGAATTGTAAAACCGGAAATTAAAATCCATGAACAGTAATTTCACGAAGTCTCAGATTAAATTAAATATTACGTAATTAATTATTTTAGTTATTTCAGAATAATAAATAATAATAGTTTTCAAGTATTAGGAAATAAATATTATTCAGAAAATAAATATTCATGAGTGAACACGAAAATTTAAATACGAGCATTCGTAAATATTTAAAACACGAAATGAAAATGAAAAGTATACGTACGTGTTATGGGTTGGCTGTTAATAATAAGCAAAAGAAAAGGAATTGGGCTCTAGGGCCCAGCCCACGAAAATACAACAAACCACCAGGGATTTCACTTTTCTTTATCATTCCATGTAAATCAAAGAAAACAAATTTTTAGGGTTGTTCTTATTAGGCCGCCGGCAACAGACCAAAAGGAGAACAGGGGTGTTCTTATTAGGACGCCGGCAGCAGACCAAAAGGAGAACGGGGAGTGTTCTTATTAGGACGCCGGCAGCAGACCAAAAGGAGAACGGGGGGTGTTCTTATTAGGCCGCCGGCAGTAGACCAAAAGGAGAACGGGGGGTGTTTGTTTCGTTTATGTGTTGTAATTCATCCCTAGTCAAGTAGATCGGTAAATCACCTTCTAATTTATCTTTTATATCACGAAATTGACGAGTTTAGAGAATAAAACATGCAATTAAATCAAGGGGGTTCGATTGGATTTTAATTCCAGGATTAGCGATAGGTTAGCGACAGAAAATTTTGTCACAGTTCACTATACACAGTTTGGTCACAGTCTTAACAACGGTTCAGCGACAGAAAATTTTGTCGCTAATCAGGCTGTGAGTATACTGTTTGTTGTTGTTTTGTTTTAGTGCGACCGAGAGGGATATCTCGGTAGGCTCGAGTTTTGTTTCGGCTCGGGTTCGGGTTACACGGATTTGATAACAAGAGACGTTTGTTTTTAGCAATTTAATAATCACGCTTTTAGTTTAATTATTTGTAAAATTAATCAAAGTATAAATCTTTTAAATTAATTTAATTAATATTTATTAAATTAGTCATGTTTTATTAAATTACTTAGTTAATACTTTGATAATGTTTTAATTGATTATTGGTTCATGCAACCGTTTATTAATATCATTTTTGGGAAACGTTCTATTTTAGGAAACTTTCTGTTTTAGGAAACTTTCCATATTTAGCAGGTTATTTATACAGTATAATAAAATAATCAGAATACAGTATAATACAATAATCAGAATACAATATAATGTACAGTAATCATAAGTACGAGATAGACACTAATCGGTATATATTTAAAGACAGTAAGGGTTATCGGATTTTACACAAAACAGTAAAACAACACAAGAACATATAAATCAAGTCATAACAGTAAGAACCAGTGAAGTATACATTAATCAGACAACTCATTCACATCCCTTATATATGTAGTATCTGTGAAGTCGGAGTAGATCCTTCAGCTTTCATTCTTATTTCATTTCTGGACACGAGGTACGGATCTCCCGTCCTTCAGTAAGGACATCCTTCTATGCATGATTAGGATTCCCCGTCTGCAGCCAAATGTTTTCCCCATTATATGTTCCATGTTTTATCAGTAATCATTTTAATAACTAAGTTAAATTTGCCTGATCTTTATATACAAGCATGACCAGTTATGTACTAGTTATGGAGGTACCGTAACCATGACACTAGAGGCACCGGTGCATGACTCCTCTGCGGGGGAGTGATTTCTCGCAGCGTCCATTTTATTTCAGCTGTGACATTTATCAGTATTATCAACGAGACGTATGGATGCATCCTAGGTTATTAGTTTACAGCTTATCAAGTGAATGTGGTGTGTGCTCTACATCCTTCATATTGGAGTTGATCCCTCCACCCAGCACATTGTTTTGAGGTCACCCCTCTACAGCATGACGAGGTTACCCTCCATGTATTCATGCAGACGTTGTTACAGCACATGACCTATATAAGCTCTTAGCAATTAAAATACAGTAAATACATGTTTTTTAGATTTAACAGATAATAATGTAGCTTTACTATTTATAATCAGACTTTTCAGAAACATGCACAACTTTCCAAAACTCTTTATATATCAGTCTTTACAGTTTCAGTATTTGTCATTTGTTTCATTCCAGTATTACTTATCATGCTCTTATATCCGTTCACTGAGCGTTATGCTCAGCCGTAGTTCCTTTCATGTTCTAACGGCATGTACATCAGGACGCTCTTAGGATTCTGACAGTACGTGCATTGGAGGGATCTATCCAGACTTCTTTACTTTATACACCTCATATATTTATTTGCCTGTTGTACATTGTTTACTCCTTTCATTCAGTATTAACTTTTCATGTTTTTAGCTTATGTTTAGATTATAGATTTTTGATGCCGGTATTTCCTTTATGGTCAGTTAATGTTTTAGGACATTTACCTTATATGCTTTGATGGCACGCCATAAATACACGTAACGGTCCACTTATCCAATGGGGTGTTACAGCTGCCCACCTTACTTCCTCCATCCCTGTGTTGCCCTTGCTGCTGCTAGAGAGAGACACGCGCGTGCTTGACCTAATAGAGAAGGAAATGAAATATCACCGTGCCTCAGCATATTGCCCTCCCTTTTTTAAGCTAAAGAGATCATACTCTAATACAAATTTACTTTCCAATAGTTTATCTACTTTGTAAATATTTGTGTATTTGTATGTGCGAATGTTCGTACTTGGCATGTAATGAACACGTGCACTTTTTTTTATGAGATATTTTTCCACGCTTTAATGTTTATAGAGCATAGTTGTTTTATGATTTAGTGTAATTGCATAAATGGTCCTTATAGGTGAGGCAGACTCATTACGTGCGGTATACCGCTACTACCATATGGACGGCCAGGTGAGGCTGACCAGTTGTTAGGTGCGCACGATTGAGTCTTCTCAGTATCAGAATGTACTGGCTGTATAACTTGCTACGACGTCATTAATAGCAAGGGGCCTAACAAGGATACATGATCTGTGGTCGATGGGGTTGCATCCCTCTTACTCGAAGAGCCTAATTAGTAGGTTAGACACATTCCTCTTATTTCTCCTGGAAACGTTGTGTACACGTGCGCCAGTAGGCAACATATAGTATATACAAAGTGTATGATAAAAACAAACATTTTTTAGAATGTGTCGTGTAACTAGCTAGGGACCACGATAGTTTTATTATTACTTGCAAGATTTTAAATACATGACATAAAAGATAAAAGAAATATAATACATTGGTTTCAGAAGTTTGCTACTAAAGGTAGTGCTTCTTTAGATGGCAAATGTTCCAAGTCCTCCGCAGGTCGTGACCATCCATGTCGCGCAGTCGATATGCGTCGTTTCCCAATGCATTTGTCACCATGTAAGGTCCCTCCCAATTAGGTCTAAGCTTTCCTGTATTTACAGCGTGGCTGGCCGCGTTTGAGCGATACACAAAGTTACCTGGCCTGAAGGAAGTCTTTCGCGCCATAGCATCGTAGTAACCTTTCATTTTTGCTTTTGACTTGGCTTCGTAGATAGCTGCCATTTCTCTGCGGTCATCAATTATGTCCAAGTTCAGCCGTAATTCATCATCATTTGTGACCATGTCTACTTCTGATGTGCGGAGCGTTTGTAAGCCAATTTCGGCTGGGATGACTGCCTTTGTTCCGTATGTTAGGGCAAAAGGAGTATCGTCCGTAACGGTTTTTATCATTGTGCGATGCGCCCACGAGACAGGTTATATTCGTCGACCCATTTTTTGTTGTTTTCCCCTAATCGCGCCTTTATGCCGTCTCCTAGACTCCTATTTGCTCTTTCTTCAAGTTCATTTGTTTGTGGATGGGCTACCGGTGCCAACCTTTGATTGATGTTGTTTTTCGCGCACCAGTCTTTGAATGGGTTCTCCGCGAATTGTTTTCCATTATCAAAAACGATCTCTCCAGGTAGCCCGAAGCGGGATACTATATTGTCCCATACGAACCTTTTTACTTGATTTCATGTGATTGTTGCAACTGCCTTTGCCTCAATCCACCTCGTGAAGTAATCCATCGCGACTATTAGGAACTTAATTCCACCTGCAGCCACGGGAAACGGTCCTGCGATGTCTATTCCCCACTTGAAAAATGGCCAAGAGGTAGTGGTAGGTGTTAGTTCCTCTTGGGGTTGACGCGGTACCGGCCTGTGTACCTGGCAGTCATTGGATTTTTTGTATGAGTGTATGTATGTCCGCGTGCATGGTTGGCCAATAATATCCGCTGCGCAACGTTGTTTCCACTACTGATCTTGGTCTTGTTTCCATGCCACAGGATCCCTCGTGTATTTCGCTAATGACATACCGTGCTTGCCGCGACCCTACGCACCTTATCCATGGCTGAAGAAATGAACGTTTGTAAAGAATCCCGTCCCTGACTTCGAACTGCATCGAGCGTCTTCGTATTCGTCGTGCTTCGGTTTCATCATGTGGGAGTGATTCTTTCGTCAAATAGTCCACGATCGGTGTCATCTATGTAGGACCTTCTTCCTCCACTACCGATGTGAATTCTTGCTCTTTTATGGATTTGTCTTTAAGGATCTTTACCAGGGCCTGTTTTGATAGGTGTGCAAAGCTAGTGGATGATATCTTGCTGAGCGCGTCTGCTTTTTTGTTCTCCCATCTAGGTACTTGGCGTATTAGGAACTTCTTAAATCCTTCAATCAATGACTTAGCTTTTTGCAAGTAGTGTATCATATTTTCCTCCTTTGCTTCATATTCACCAAGTATGTGGTTTGCTACCAGGCGAGAATCTACATTTGCTTCGAGATTGCGCACGCCCATTCGGGTTGCAATTCTTAGTCCTCCTATAAGCGCCTCATATTCCGCCTCATTATTCGTAGCGGTGAATTCAAAACGCATCGTGTATGTAAATTTCATTCCTTCGGGATTGGTTAGTATGAGTCCTGCGCTAGATCCATCAGTGCAGGATGATCCATCAGTGAATAAGATCCATGAGTCTTGGTCTTCTTCCTCCTTTTTTGGCTCCTGGTCGCCTTCTTCTGGTTTTTAGACGATGAAGTCTGCCAAAATTTGTCCTTTTATAGTGTTACGCGGTCTGTACGTAATATTGTGTTCCCCAAGTAGAACAATCCACTTCTGTAGTCTACCCGCTACATCCACTTTGGATATTATATGTTTTATTGGTTGATATGTAATCACCACTATGGGATGTGCATGAAAGTATATGCGCAACCTTTTCGCCTCAAAACTAGTGCGAGTACCAACTTCTCCATTGGGGTGTAATTCAGTTCCGAGCTTTGTAATGCTCTGCTTATGAAGTATATTGGTGTTTGCACATTCTCCCTATCTGTCATTAGCATCGCGCTGATCGCTCCATGTGTAGCTGACAAGTACATTATCAGCTCTTCTTTTGGGCGTGGTTCAACTAACATAGGGAGTGACGCTAAATGCGTTTTTAGTTCCTCGAAGGTTTTTTCAGCTTCCTTTGTCCAATTGAAGTCTCCCTTTTTATACACTTCTTGAGTGTTTTAAATAAAGGGAGCGATTTCTCTACAGATTTGGACAAGAACCTGTTCAACCCTGTGAGCTTCCCGTTTAGCGGTTGCACTTCCTTTTTGTCTTTGGGCTTTGAAGCTAAATGACTGCGTCTGTCTTTTCCAGGCAGGGTTTGATTCCATTGGGGTCAATCATGTATCCTAGGAACGTTTCTTCTGTTGCCCCAATGGTTCACTTTTTTGGGTTTAACTTCATGTTTATTCTCCTAAGTGTTGAGAATGTTTCCTTTATATCCCGGATAAGTTCATCCTCTATGTGACTTTTTATCACCAGGTCATCAACATAGACCTCCAAATTTCACCCGATTTGGCCTTTGAACGCCTTATCAACCAATCGCTGGTACGTGGCCCCAACGTTCTTAAGTCCAAATGGTATTTTTTTATAGCAATACACACCCTGACTGGTATGAAATGTTGTTTTTTCTTCGTCTTGCTCTGCCATTTGTATCTTGTGGTATCCCTTGTATGCGTCTAGGAAGCAATTAAAAGGAAATTCGCATAGCGATTCTACCTTCCAATCTATCTCTGAGAGTGGATAGCAGTCTTGGGGACAAGCTTTATTGAGGTCTGTGAAGTCAACACACATGCGCCGACTGCCATCATGTTTTTTAACCATCACTTGGTTAGCCAGCCAATCATGGTAGTAGACTTCTCGCATGATTCCTACATCCAACAACTTCTTCACTTCCTCAAGTATCACCTTGCTGCGCACTGGAGCCTGTCCTCTTTTCTTTTGCCTGACCAGGGGATATCCTTCGCGGATTTGCAGCTTGTGTTCGGCTATTGACCTTGGTACCCTCGTCATGTCTTTAGGTTCCCACACGAAGATGTCTAGGTTATCCTTTTGTAACACCCCATTTTGATAATGGAATGTCACACGTAATTATGGCGTGTCATCAAAGCATACAAGGAAAAATGTCTAAACATTACATGACTGTGAGACCCCCAAAATCAGTCAAGGAAACACGTAGGCAGCAAAGGGGTTCCACGTCATGGTACAAGAAACAATGAAATACTGTTGACATAAAGTTGACGTAATAAAACTTATACATTACATCACAAAAAGATCAGAGTTTTTAAACAAAGGTCCCAGAGTTTTATAAGCGGAAAATCTATTATTTAAACATGGTTTTGTAACATGTTGTTACCAAAAATATAGGATAAACTTCTGACAGCTTTTACCAAAACCAAATTTTAAAAAGTAACACAGAAATCTCCAAGCTGCGATAATATCCTGTGGGCTCCCATCCAAGCAAAGCTAAGTAATAATACCTGAGATTAAACATGTAAAATCGTCAACATAAAGTTGAGTGATATTCATAGGTTTAGCAGTAAAGGTGTGGAACACAAGAATTTATTTGTAAAACAAGAAATAGGGAAAATGGTTACGTACGATAACCATAGTCCGAAACCATTATTATTGCTATTTAGTTCATGAACTGAAGCTTAATTCAATGTAAGTTCCTCTAGTGAGTATTCAGCCTAAATACTCAAGTATAAACAAATGAAATGCGTCATGGTTAAACAACCGCAACATGGGACGGGGATTGTCAGTCCCGATGGATCCACCCACAACATTCGCGCTTAGCAACACAAGTAAATTAACGGTTCATGATCAGGAGAGGAAACTTAAGGGCTATAACTAAAAGCAATAATAATAATGAAAATCTGTTGGAAATCATCAAGTTCTGGAAAGCATACAAGTTCTGGATAGCATACAAGTTTTGGATAGCATACAAGTTCTGGATAGCATACAATTTTAAATGAATGTGTTCCACCATGTAAAATCTCACCCCGCGTTTAGAAACAATGTATAAGTAGTAAAAAGGGGCTATGAACTCACCTTATGAATAATCATATCAAACAAGGATCACGATCAGGATAGTAGTAATATGAGTGAGATGATGAAATAAGATAAGCCTAAAACCCACGAGCTTCTAATAACAACCTAAAATAAAGTGGCGCGTCTTAGAGATATAAACTATATTGTAAAAGAATAAACGAGTCTTATAAATGTTTCTTAAAAATAATGTAGTTATAAAAATTTAAATAATATGGTCGGATCAATTTTGCAAATTATAAGATGAAGAGGGACAAAAGTGTTACATTTAAAATCAATAATACTACTTTGTATATACCTTTAAGATCAAGGACCAACTATGTAAATATACAATATGAATGCATGAATTTGACGTAAAGTTGTTGTTTCTTTTTTTGTTCAAAACTTGTTGTTTTATTCTACCGTAATACCGTAATTCACAAATTACTAGCCTTAATCTAATTCTTTGTATTTCATTTGTATAGTTCAAGCAGTTATAAATCGTAATATTGAGTCGATATCGAGTGATACCTTAGCTGCTCGCGTAAATATGAGTAACTCGGAGTCATGATGCACGAGTTTAAATACCGAAACGAACATGAAGTCTAACAAAGTTTAATATTCCCGAGACTCGAACAAAAACTCTTAACTCCAACTCACGGCTACCGAACCGAATACCAACGATTTGGAAACCAAGCTTGAATTTTAGCAACGTGAACCAAGGTCGTGATTGAACCCGAATAATCTCGTAAACAACTTGGAAATACTTTTGAAATTCAGCCCCCGAGGACTCTAAAAATGATGATGCCAATGATGATTTATTATGAGATAAACCAATATATTAGCTTGACATCTTAACATTCCATCTTTGAACAAAATAAGTAGTATAACATTAAATTAGATGTGGTGTTTGTTGTGTGAAAACAAAGCCTACGGCTGAAAAGAAAAAGAGAACAAGTAAATGGTCGGTTTATTTTTCTTGCTATATGGGAATGATGAAAATAATGTTGACATCTATTAGATTAAACATTCAAGGTATGTTAGACATCTGTCTCAACATTTTGACAAGTTTCAATTTTAGACATATGTGGCGTGTGATATGTATGAGTGGTGATATTATATAAAATTTTGCTTCACAATATATTAAAGCGGGTATTAACGAAGTCTGATAATTTAAAAGTTACGCGATTTGAAAGATACGCGTAAAACACGAAAAATAAACGCTCAATATAAAATAAAAACATCAAAATTCGGAGAAAATTTATAAATTGATGATTTAATTGAGGTCTTATGATTTAAAATATGTTAACGCGTCATATAAATAAATGACACTTAAAAGTTTAGCATAAATTACAAAGAATGCTCATAAAATGAAAAATTGGAACTGTGACAATAAAAATATTTCTATGTCATAACAGATATATTTATGCTCGATGACGGACATAGACTTTGCCAATAAATAATAAAAGGCACATTTTTTATACGTTAAACCAATAATCTTGTCGGTTAACCGAAATTTCAATATTATTAGTAAAATGATCATGACAAATAAAATTTGGGTAATAAATATTGGCCCGAATATTAATAATATTATTAGAACTCGGTCTAAATGTTGATTTTAAATTGCAGGTTACTACAGTAAATAAATATGGAAAAATAAAAGTAAAATTTTTATAATTAGAATAAAATATTATCAATGATTATTAAAATATAATTTAATTAAAATTATCGAGATCTCAGGATTTACGTATGAAAAAGTAAAGAGGAACAAGTAAAACATTGTAAAATCGAGAAGTACGAATAAAAGAATAATTTAATTACCGGGAAAAATATGAGTTCTCACATTCGCCCCCCCTAAAGGAACTCTGGTCCCCAGAGTTCCACCGAGACGGAAGAAAATGCAAACAAATGACTAGCAATAACATGAGGGAATAAAATGAAATTCGTATCAACTCTTAACAAAAGTGATAGAATAGACGCGTCGATGAACAAAATAATAAGAAACAAGGATTTAGCCAGTCATCACTTCTTGAGTGCAGTTGGTGTCACCAACAACGGCTTAATAAGGGCTCGATGGTCGACACACGATCGAAATAGAAAAGCCACGCAATAAATTTTCGAATCACATAAAATTCTTAAGTTTCTTGATAGTAATTCCAGTAAACTGAACAACACTAGCCATGAAAGACGAAATCAACACATAATTCACACGAATGAATTTCAAAATGATGTCTAACACATAATCATAACAGTTACACGAATTTATCGTTCACGTCCCATCATAAATCACTATTCGCGTCTAGATGCGTTTCGAAGGTCTACCAAAATAGATAGGAAAGGTCGATCGATGTAGAAGCATAACAACATTGAAACTTTCAAGCCTGGTATCAATGGTAAGAATTAGACAAGTGGTAACGAGAATTATGTCACGAAGGAAGATGAGGTAACAAGTAAAACAAAGATCGTTTAGTAAAGAAATATGTGTTTGAGGCATGTACTTTGTTCAAGAAAAGATAAGGATTCATATGTGTATGTCGCGAACTGGTGTTACTCGCATAATATGTAAAAGTTTTCAAACTTTATTTTATCTAGCTTTTTAAGAAACACAAGGAAAAAGTTGGTTCTTGGCCAAATATTTAAGGTGACTACTATTTGGCGTTGCATGGCTCGTTCTAAATTAAGCATAGGTGATCAGGCCATGCATAATTTAGGACTAGCAATGCGATGCTCAGCTTCGTCAAATCAGTATTACAGGTCATATTATTTAAAATATGTATATAATGCCATTTGTAAAAACATGAATCAAAATATTTTATGAAACTTTTCGCCAATAAGTTAGTGGCTAGATATTTAATTCAACAAGTTTTGTTTTGTTTTTTTTATTTTTTTTATTTAAATTTTTTTTATAAGGGTACTTTATAAGACCAATTGTTTAACAATTTAAGAATTTACATCGTAAAATTAATATAAATTAATTTTATAAGATAGCATTCAATTATTTAAGAAAGCCCAAATGAAACATTTTGTGAAATGATTCGCAAACAAGACAAGTTTGAGTTTATATGGTAACATGATAATAGTTTACAAAATAGCGAGTGGGTTACAAGAGGGAAATAAGGAGTAGTTCAATACAATCAATGAAAGGGTTACAAAGTAATAGGGTTTCGAGAGGTTTAGCCGGAATCGTCAAGAGTCCCGTGTCAAGAAGGATAACGAATGATGAAAATAAGAACTTCAACCTCGGTTCAAATCAGTGGTACGATAGAAGCAAAGAAAGACAACTTAGAATGACAATTAAGTCATATATAAAAGAAAGATAGAGGAATCCATATGTGTGCACATCGTTATTTATTTGACATAAATATGCACTATTTTAACGTTTTCAATCGCAACCATTGTTTCATGGTTGTAAAATATCATTAGTTAAAGTTTTATAAGCTCACACGAACTAAAAAACGCCTAAAAACCCTATTTCAAAATTTCTACCAACTTTGACTTTTTAGTCAACTTTGACCTTTTGGGATTGACCAAACCAATTGATTCACTAAATGATATTCTAAGACTCGAAGTCTAATGCAATTCGATTTAAAACGATGTTTTGAACAACTTTCCAGTTTTACTAGAGACTTGAAACGGATCAAAAATGGACGAAAATGCCCTTGCATTAAAATCTGTCAACAAATTGATATTTTAGAACTACGCAGAAATAAGTTCTTAAATTTTACAATCCCAATTGAGCGTAACTTGCTTGTTTTTTTAATGTTTACTGGTAAAATATTATTTCCTAAACGGACGTCTGAACAAGTAGAAATATATATTTTTATGTCTAAAGTTATAAAAATATTTTCTCGACGCTGATAAATTTCCTGTAAAGTTTTTGTACAAAGTATATTTTTCGACACAGTTTGAAATTAAATCCAAATTTTATAATAACCCAGAATTAATGTACACACAAGACTTGTGGATTCCATAAAGACGAAAAAGAATAAATTACGTAACTAATAATGTAAAGAAAACACAGTATAGAAATGGTTCAAGAATGCCAACGATAAACTAAGAATTCAAAAACGACGCATGACATCCGTGTCTTAGATTTCGAGATGCAATGCAGGAAGGTCTCTTGCCAGTGTGATTTTTTTCCAAAATCACAAGACATATCGAGAAAGAATTGGAAGATTAACGGGTCACACTCCTGGAGCGAGGAGGTTAAATGAAAAGGGAGGATACAAGTTTATAGAAGTACAATCGTGTTCCAAACAATCATCGCATAATAGAGGATGAATTACAAGATAGCGATGATGTTTTCAAGATACAAACGAACATTTTAATTTGAAATTGAAACGTAGAATGGTCAATTAAACAATATTTAATCGTTATACGAGTGTCGTGTAAAACGACGACATAAAGGTAAATCAAGGTTATGAAAACCCTTGATATTATCTAACACAGATTCAACGAATGCTCAGAGATGTGTGACTCACACGATGTCCTTTAGTCTTTTTCGGAGACACATTGAGCTACACAATAGTCTATAGACTAAACATTCAATTACGAATGGTCGGAAAACAATTTGGATATCTAAATAGATAGCTTTAAGATGTTTAACAATGAAAGTAACACGCACGGTAGTAGAATGAAAATCAGAAGTTTCATTAAAATCAACACTTACTTAATCCCAAACAATGGTATCGCGAGAATACACATAACATGTAACAGTGAGTCAAGAAAAATAAGCGGTTCAAAACGAACAAGTATATGAGGTCAGTCGTATCACACATAAACAAGATAGCAATAGTACTCAGTAAAGTGAGTATGAAAAGTTGGCATCATACCCGCTCTGAATTAAAGTATGTAACGTCATAATAATATAAAATCATTGTAACAAGATCAGTTCACAAAAACAAGAATTCAAGATATGCAGCAAGAGCATATGTAATCAAGTAATATCCAATGATAATTCATGAAGCACAAAGGTTTTGAAAAGACATAGTAATTATCGTCAGTAAGGTAATGTAATACTTTAACATGTAATCAGGAGAAGAAATACTATGATGATAATTAAAAATAAATAATAAGGATTAGAGAGTTACCCGCGCAGATATCGTATAACAATGGCAGATTTTGTGTTTGACACTTTAAACATGAAATATTTGAACTTTCGGTTATAGACTAAGTTTTGAAAAACGACTTAGTTCCCTATAACCATCGCTCTGATACCAATCTGTGAGACCCCCAAAATCAGGCAAGGAAACACGTAGGCAGCAAAGGGGTTCCACGTCATGGTACAAGAAACAATGAAATACTGTTGACATAAAGTTGACGTAATAAAAACTTATACATTACATCACAAAAAGATTAGAGTTTTTAAACAAAGGTCCTAGAGTTTTATAAGCGGAAAATCAATTATTTAAACATGGTTTTGTAACATGTTGTTACCAAAAATATAGGATAAACTTCTGACAGCTTTTACCAAAACCAAACTTTAAAAAGTAACACAGAAATCTCCAAGCTGTGATAATAACCTGTGGGCTCCCATCCATGCAAAGCTAAGTAATAATACCTGAGATTAAACATGTAAAATCGTCAACATAAAGTTGAGTGATATTCATAGGTTTAGCAGTAAAGGTGTGGAACACAAGAATTTATTTGTAAAACAAGAAATAGGGAAAATGGTTACGTACGATAACCATAGTCCGAAACCATTATTATTGCTATTTAGTTCATGAACCGAAGCTTAACTCAATGTAAGTTCCTCTAGTGAGTATTCAGCCTAAATACTCAAGTATAAACAAATGAAATGTGTCATGGTTAAACAACCGCAACATGGGACGGGGATTGTCAGTCCCGATGGATCCACCCACAACATTCGCGCTTAGCAACACAAGTAAATTAACGGTTCATGGTTAGGAGAGGAAACTTAAGGGCTATAACTAAAATCAATAATAATAATGAAAATCTGTTGGAAATCATCAAGTTCTGGAAAGCATACAAGTTCTGAATAGCATACAAGTTTTGGATAGCATACAAGTTCTGGATAGCATACAATTTTAAATGAATGTGTTCCACCATGTAAAATCTCACCCCGCGTTTAGAAACAATGTATAAGTAGTAAAAAGGGGCTATGAACTCACCTTATGAATAATCATATCAAACAAGGATCACGATCAGGATAGTAGTAATATGAGTGAGATGATGAAATAAGATAAGCCTAAAACCCACGAGCTTCTAATAACAACCTAAAATAAAGTGGCGCGTCTTAGAGATATAAACGATATTGTAAAAGAATAAACGATTCTTATAAATGTTTCTTAAAAATAATGTAGTTATAAAAATTTAAATAATATGGTCGGATCAATTTTGCAAATTATAAGATGAAGAGGGACAAAAGTGTTACATTTAAAATCAATAATACTACTTTGTATATACCTTTAAGATCAAGGACCAACTATGTAAATATACAATATGAATGCACGAATTTGACGTAAAGTTGTTGTTTCTTTTTTTGTTCAAAACTTGTTGTTTTATTCTACCGTAATACCGTAATTCACAAATTACTAGCCTTAATCTAATTCTTTGTATTTCATTTGTATAGTTCAAGCAGTTATAAATCGTAATATTGAGTCGATATCGAGTGATACCTTAGCTGCTCGCGTAAATATGAGTAACTCGGAGTCGTGATGCACGAGTTTAAATACCGAAACGAACATGAAGTCTAACAAAGTTTAATATTCCCGAGACTCGAACAAAAACTCTTAACTCCAACTCACGGCTACCGAACCGAATACCAACGATTTGGAAACCAAGCTTGAATTTTAGCAACGTGAACCAAGGTCGTGATTGAACCCGAATAATCTCGTAAACAACTTGGAAATACTTTTGAAATTCAGCCCCCGAGAACTCTAAAAATGATGATGCCAATGATGATTTATTATGAGATAAACCAATATATTAGCTTGACATCTTAACATTCCATATTTGAACAAAATAAGTAGTGTGGAAACCTTGGTTTCTGGATCTTTTAAGCAACTAGGAATGCACCATGTTCATATGATTATACAATCAAAGCGGAATTAGAACATGACACATTAACAAGGTGTTTAGGCACAAATAACATGAATTAAAACAATTGGATTGCCCATTATATTAATAACGAACAATCACTAGACGTGTATACATTGAATCCCACGTCTAGTCGACACACGCTTTAGGTTTACATTGTGAATGAATTGAATGAATAAAACCTAAGACCCTTGGTTTCTTTTATAGTGTAAGGATTAGGGTTTACAAGAGATAATGATGAATAAACAAGTAAATCTTCTATTTAAATAAACTTATGCAGAATATCTTTTGCATGTTTATCTAAATAGAAGCTTCCATAAGCTTCTTTGTCTATGTTTTGTCAATGCTTGAATTGCATGTGACAATTCTTAGATTGCACACGACAACTCTTGATTTCATCAACGCCTAAATTGTACATGTCAACGCCTGTAATACACATGTCAACGCTTAGACAAATACCTTCATGTTTTCTTCGCTTTTGAGTTTCTGCCACATCAACTTTTTGACCCAACAATCTTCCCCTAGTTGATAGTGGCAAAACTCTATGTGTATCTCTTGTAAGTTATACATGATCTTCAAATTGCTTCCCCTCAAGTGTAGCACGTATTTCTTCCCCTTTTTGTCACATCAACAGGAAAGTAAACAATGTTGCAATCTTTGAAGATTCTCCCAATGTAGCTCTATGTAATGATCTTGAAGAACAATTAATATAATATTCTTGATGTAAAAGTAGAATAACCCAAACCTATGTTCCATGTCTTGTACGATGTGATGAAGTATGGAACTAATACAAAAATCCTCATCCTTTGTGAGACACTGAGCACAATAATGTAACTCCTTCAAGTGATAGAAAATATGTGCATAGAGTACCATAAGAAAAATCACATATCCCTAGATCTTGTATTACTTCATCAGTAACCATGTAAGCATAAACAAGTTACCTTTAAAGTCTGTGACTGGGAGTGCACGACTTTAGGATATGATAGAACACAAACTCGCGAAAATCTTCTTCAATCATCAAACTTACCATAAGAATTCTTCCCCTTAAGCTAACACCTCTTCATGAAGAACTTAATGGAATAACATCTTCATACCATATGTAAAAGTCCTTTATGGATAACTCTTTTGCAAGGCTATCCCGATTACATAGTTTAAATATCCATCAAATTCCCACGAATAATTGCTAACTCGCTTTAAGATCATTAATTCCTTTTAAAAATATCCGAGCCATAAATATCAACATGATATTCCAAATTAAAACGGAGATTCCATGTACCTTCGTGTGTATAATCCTCCTTTTTGTGTGCTTAAAACGTACCAATTTTCTCAAACAGCACCAAACCTTGTGTTGTCCAATATCCTCTTCTGTCCAATATCTTTGGCAGATGTATTGTCCAATATCGGACAATACCTATCAGCGTTGAAGTTTATATATCGGACGACACTGTCAACTCTATCCGCGTTGACTTATTCTGTCAGCGTCAAAATCCTTCCTGTCAGCGTCAAACCAATTCTCGTCAGCGTCAAAAATCATTACCCCACTGTGCATCACTTTTCATCTTGTCTTCGTTTATTCCATCACGTCCCTTTCTTTCTTTGATCAAAATAATAAAAGATATTATATTGAACATGAAATCCTACGTCCAATAATAGAAGATACTATATGATAAAACTTGTATCTCTTATCTCTAATCACGTGATGTTAATAAACTCCTCTTGCACTCGTGTGAACACAGTAACAATCAAATCACATACGAATGAAAAGATCACGTCACTTGTTTTAGGCATTGATTGCTTTGATCGTGTGAACAGAATAACTTCCACCAATTAGAAAGTGAATATCGTGTGAACATAACCTTTTTCCTCCAATCACAATCTTCTTACCGTGTGAACACAATACTTCATATGAACACACAAATAATCATGTGAATGCTATTCCATGCGAATGTAAAGTAACCAAGGAATATAATATCCAAACAGCAGCTTCATCTTTGAATATCATTACCTCCTTTGATGTGAACAATGTTACGTAACAGTCAATAGGATACAAACCCTAAACGTATGCCCATGATCTGCTTCTTCCTTCACGTTCACCATGATCTACTGATATATTACCCTGCTGATTCATTCAGGTCTAGGGTTCTTCGCATCAAACCCTCATCATAACAGACCTGAATCCCCCATAATTCGAAACCGAACAGTCATGATGAAGTATGTTCTTGCTGAAGTGTAAATCAACCTAGGGTTTGGGAAAAACCCTAAAAATCACGACTGTATCATATGAGGGTTTAGTGATTCGTGTTCTCGTTTTATCAAAAGCACCTGCTGCTATATCTTTGAACAAAAACACATCTTCCTTCCTGTGTAGATACGATCTAGGGTTTGTAGAAAACCCTTAAATCATGATTTTATGTGAAACAGGAAATCTGAAAATCACCTCTGCTGCCTACTTTGACGCTTAATAACTTTTGCCTGGGGATAAAACTCAATAATCCCTCCGGTGGATGTTTAGATCTATGTATGTAGAACACACATATAAAATTTCGTGACGATCCAACGGTTCAATCAAAAGTTATGACCTTCTGAATACTGCTGCGCACACAAAAACGCCCAGAAAAACCCTAGACGGATTTTTCTTTTCTTCTCGAAACACGAACACCTTGTTGGTCCTAGCATCACGAGCCACGAGGCTCTGATACCAATTGTGGAAACCTTGGTTTCCGGATCTTTTAAGTAACTAGGAATGCACCATGTTCATATGATTATACAATCAAAGTGGAATTAGAACATGACACATTAACAAGGTGTTTAGGCACAAATAACATGAATTAAAACAATTGGATTGCCCATTATATTAATAACGAACAATCACTAGACGTGTATACATTAAATCCCACGTCTAGTCGACACACGCTTTAGGTTTACATTGTGAATGAATTGAATGAATAAAACCTAAGACCCTTGGTTCCTTTTACCACTTATTTCTAGTCGACACACCCTTTTATAGTGTAAGTGATAGGTGTGTAAACACCCATCCTTTTACCACTTAATTCTAGCTAAAACAAGACCAAAACACGTATTTAATATCATTTGTTTGGAATTATGCGTGGTTTTTGTGTTTATTGTGTTTTCAGAGCCAACTAGATGAATATTGAAGAAAACATGGGATTGCACGGGTTTTACTGAAGAAAAGGACTGAAGATAAAGTCTATTGTCCAAGAGATGCAAAAGATTTGAAGTCACTGGGCCAATTCAAAGATTTGTCGAAGAAAAGGACCAAAGATGGAAGAGTTATATAAGTCGAAGAAACTCAAGTCTATTAAATGAAGAAATTAAAAGACGAGTTGAATTTAATCGACGACAAATCCCGAATCAGAATCGAAAACGTCAACTTTTCTGAAAAGACGAGAAGAAAAGAAGAACGGGAGAAAGCCCACTCACCAACCAAAAGACAAGGCTATAAATAGCCCTCCCCTCACACATTTAGGCGAGCTTTTAGTTAGTTTTTAGTTTTTCTCTCCTTCTTTTTCTCTTTTTAGTTCGTCCCATCACCAACACCAATAGGGTGTTTGGTGATCTTGATCTTTGTTTCTTAAACCTTGTAATTTTAATCTTTGTTTGATCTTGTTAAAACATTAATCATCAATACAAGTTCGTGTTTAATCTTTCCATTTCATCTTGTTCATCATCATCTTTTATTTCAAGTTTTCAAGTTTTTATTTGATTGATTTGATCTTCAAAAGTTGTTGGGATTTGTGTTTTTGTTGATGGGATTTGTAGTTTATGGTTAGTAGATGCTTAGTGATTAGTTTATTTAAGTTTTTGGGGAAAAACTTGGTGATTTTTGGATTAAATTCGTGTTTCCTTGTTCTTCGGGTGAACTACTGTTCTTGAAGTTCCCCAGGTTCCGAATGAACCAAAACTTCCGGATGAACAGCTAAGTTCCGAATGAGTTTATGTTAAGAAAAGTTCCGAGTCACTTTAGAAGTTCCGAATAAATTTTCCTTTGTTAAAAGTTCCGAACGAACAGAAAGTTCCGGATGAATAGAAAGTTCCGAATGAACTGAAGTTCCGGATGAGTTTTGAGTTCCGAATGAATGTCTTTTTGAAAAGTTCCGAATGAGTTGTTTCATAAAAAGTTCCGAATGAGTCTAATGTTCCGGATGAAGTAAAACTTCCGAATGAACCAATCTTCCGAATATAGTTCCGCATGAACCAAAGTTCCGAATGAGTCTAATGTTCCGAATGAACCTAAATCTTCCGAATAAACTTAAATCTTCCGAATCAACCAAAGTTCCGGGTGAATCTTCCGAATCAACTTCCGAGTGAAGGATCCAAGTAAAGTTCTGAATCAAGGTTGAACTTCCGAATCAATTTACTTTGAATAGTTCTAAGAGTTACTGTATTACTGTTTATGATTCTACTGTTTCTTTAGTTTAATTTTAATTTTAATTTTAATTTTACTTTTAATTTCAATTTAAGTTTTATTAATAGTTATTAATTCAATTACTTTTAAATTTAAGTTTAAATTTTTGATCATTTAATATTTAGTAGGTTAGAAAACCAAACCCTTTTATTTAGTAACCAAGAACAATCATTCCACTTAAGGCTGAGATCAATTCGAGAGGATTCCGAGAGATAAATTGAACCCATACAAAATCATTGTATCAGTAAGGATTAGGGTTTACAAGAGATAATGATGAATAAACAAGTAAATCTTCTATTTAAATAAACTTATGCAGAATATCTTTTGCATGTTTATCTAAATAGAAGCTTCCATAAGCTTCTTTGTCTATGTTTTGTCAATGCTTGAATTGCATGTGACAATGCTTAGATTGCACACAACAACTCTTGATTCCATCAACGCCTAAATTGTACATGTCAACGCCTGGAATACACATGTCAACGCTTAGACAAATACCTTCATGTTTTCTTCGCTTTTGAGTTTCTGCCACATCAACTTTTTGACCCAACAAGTAGTATAACATTAAATTAGATGTGGTGTTTGTTGTGACTAAGGAGAACGAGCCACCTGCTCCTATTCCTCATCCTTCTCCTTCCCCAATTTCTCCACCTCTTCCTTCTACCCCTCCTCCACCCGTGGTTGTGAGTGATCCTATTCCCCTAAAGCCTTCTTCTTCATCCAATATACCTTATCCATCTAGGTTGAGGAAAGAGAAGCTCAAAAGCAAGGACGATATTCAGGTTTCGAACTTCCTTAAAATGTTCAAACAACTGAATTTCAATATCTCCTTCGCTGAGGCTCTCGCTCACATGCCTAAATATGCAAAAATATTTAAAGATCTTCTGAGCGACAAGGAAAAGCTCCTCGATATTGCCAACACCCAACTTAATGAGAATTGCTCTGCAGTGCTCTTAAGGAAATTGCCAACTAAGCTTGGTGATCCGGGTCGTTTCTTAATCCCTTGCAATTTCCCGGGAGTAGAGAATTGCATGACCCTAGCCGATCTAGGTGCCAGTATTAATCTCATGCCTCTAAGTGTTTGGAAGCAATTATCTCTCCCAGAGCTAGTCCCCACCAAAATGACTTTGGAATTAGCTAACCGTACGGTTTCTTATCCAGTGGGGATAGCCGAAGACGTCATTGTAGGAGTCGACAAATTCACCTTCCCTGCTGATTTCGTTGTCGTCGACTACGAGATGGACCCCCGTGTGCCACTAATTGTTGGTCGTCCATTCTTGAGGACCGGTCGCACTCTCATCGATGTTGAAGCCGGTGAGCTTATCATGAGAGTGGGTGACGATAAAGTAGTCTTCAACATGGGAAAGCTTTCTAAACAACCTTATTCTTACGAGAGTGTTAATTGTATTGACGTTCTTGATGAGGCTTGTGAAGAACACTTCAAAGATGCTTGTAAAAGCATTCCTACCTCTCTTCCCAATGTTGAGACCGTTTCCTCTATCGACTCATCACTATCTCTATTTGGAGAAAGTGATTTACTTTGGAAAGATTTGGAAGCCACCATGGGAGATGTGAATTTAGACAATGACGATTCTACTACCAATTGGGATGAAGATCTCAGCTTCATTGAAAACCTTCTCAAAGAAGACAATCCTTCTCCTCCATCTCCCACGGTCATTGCTATCGATACTCCGACTTCGAATACGCCTCCCGTCGAAAATCCTCCGGAATTAGAACTTAAGGAGTTGTCGCCCCATCTCGAGTATGTATTCCTTGAAGAAGAGAAGAAGTCGCCCGTCATCATCGCAAAGGATCTAAAAGAAGAAGAAAAATCCCGACTTGTCGCCGTGTTGAAAGATCATAAGAAGGCTATTGCTTGGAAGATTTCGGATATTCGTGGAATTGATCCTCACTTCTGCACACACAAAATTCTCATGGAGGACGACTTTAGGCCCACAATTCAAAGCCAACGAAGGGTGAATCCAAAAATCCATGAAGTCATCAAAACAGAGGTTATCAGACTTCTTGATGCGGGTATGATTTACCCTATTTCGGATTCACCATGGGTTAGTCCAATCCATTGTGTGCCCAAGAAGGGCGGAATAACCGTTGTTCCCAATGAACACAACGAGTTGATTTCCACTCGTCTCGTTACTGGGTGGAGAGTTTGTATTGACTACCGCAAACTCAATGATGCCACGAGAAAGGATCATTTCCCTCTACCTTTTATGGATCAAATGCTTGAACGATTAGCGGGTAATGAATATTACTGCTTTCTTGATGGTTTCTCGGGTTATTTCCAAATACCCATCGATCCCTAAGATCAAGAGAAGACTACATTCACTTGTCCCTATGGCACATTTGCTTACAAAAGAATGCCTTTTGGCTTATGTAATGCGCCCGGGACTTTCCAAAGGTGTATGTTAGCTATCTTCCATGACATGGTTGAACAAACCATAGAAGTCTTCATGGATGATTTCTCGGTCTTCGGGGATTCCTTCTCTTCTTGCCTTGCCAATTTGGAACGTATGCTTAAGTGGTGCGAAGACACTCGCCTTGTTCTGAATTGGGAAAAATGCCATTTCATGGTAAAAGAAGGCATCGTGCTAGGACACAAGATTTCCAAAGCCGGTCTTGAAGTAGACCGTGCTAAAGTCGATGTTATCGCCAAGTTGCCTCCACCTTCAACCGTGAAGGGTGTGAGAAGTTTTCTGGGTCATGCGGGCTTCTACCGTCGATTCATCAAATATTTTTCTCAAATCGCTCGCCCGATGACCCACCTCTTGGAAAAAGATACTCCTTTTATCTTTTCCAAAGAGTGCCTTGAAGCCTTCAACTCGCTTAAAGATAAGCTTACTAAGGCACCCGTCTTAGTTACCCCTAACTGGGAGCTGCCATTTGAGTTGATGTGCGATGCTAGTGATTTTGCTATTGGAGCGGTTCTGGGACAAAGAGTGAATAAACACTTCCAACCAATCCATTACGCTAGCAAGACAATAACAGGGGCACAATTGCATTATACGACAACCGAAAAAGAGCTTTTAGCTGTTGTCTATGCTTTTGAAAAATTCCGCCCCTATCTTGTCGTTTCTACTACAATCGTGTATACCGATCATTCGGCGCTGAAGTACTTGTTGACAAAGCAAGATTCCAAACCAAGACTTCTTCGCTGGGTTTTGCTGCTCCAGGAATTTAAAATCGAAATTCGCGACAAAAAAAGGAGCATAAAACTTAGCAACGGATCATCTCAGCAGACTTGAGGATCCTTACCAAGGGGATCATCCGAACAAAGAAATCAATGATTCTTTTCCCTTGGAGACCTTAATGTCTATAAACTCGAAGTCGAATGAAACCCCGTGGTTTGCGGACTTTGCAAACTACTTGGTGGGTGGAATTCTCAAGGAAGGGTTGACGTCCCAACAAAAGAAAAAGTTTTTCACCGACATTAAGACTTTCTTTTGGGACGACCCTTACCTATTCAAACAATGTGCCGACCTGATTATCCGCCGATGTGTTGACGGACCGGCAGCTTCAGAAATCCTTAATGCTTGCCACAAAGGACCCACCGGTGGTCACTTTGGTCCCAACTACACCGCCAAAAAAGTGTTTGATTTGGGATTTTATTGGCCCTCCATATATCGTGACGCTCACGATATGGTTAAACGATGTGATGTTTGCCAAAAAAAAGGCACAATCACACATAAAGACGAGATGCCTCAGAATTTCGTTCAAGAGTGTGAAATCTTTGATGTTTGGGGTATCGACTTTATGGGGCCATTCCCTTCTTCTAAAGGAAACAAATACATCCTTGTTGCCGTTGACTACGTTTCAAAGTGGGTAGAAGCCAAAGCTTTACCTACTAATGACGCAAGGGTGGTTTGTAACTTTTTGAAAGCTCTTTTCGCTAGATTCGGTGTGCCTCGTGCCATTATTAGTGATCGTGGGACTCATTTCTGCAATGACCAATTCGCTAGAGTCATGGCTAAGTACGGTGTAAATCATCGTCTTTCCACAGCCTACCACCCACAAACTAATGGCCAGGCTGAAATATCCAACCGAGGACTTAAGCTAATTCTGGAACAAACCGTGGGAGAGCATCGTGCCTCATGGGCTGATAAACTCGATGATGCTTTGTGGGCTTTCCGTACTGCTTACAAGACCCTGATCGGCTGTACGCCTTATCGTCTTGTGTACGGGAAAGCGTGCCACCTCCCCATTGATTTGGAGCACAAGGCTTATTGGGCCTTGAAGTGGGCTAATTTTGATATTAACAAAGCCGGTGACCTACGCAAGATCCAACTCAATGAGCTGAATGAACTTCGGAATGAGGCTTATGAAAATTCTTTGATATATAAGGAAAGAACTAAGCTCATTCACGACTCCAAGATCAAAAACCGAGAGTTCCATGTTGGAGACAAAGTCTTACTTTTTAACTCTCGGTTGAAAATCTTTTCGGGCAAGCTGAAATCTCGTTGGTCCGGCCCATTCACCATTGCCCAAATTTTTCCATATGGTACTCTCGAGCTCGCTCAACCTAATGGACCTAATTTTAAGGTGAATGGCCAACGAGTGAAGTTGTACTTTGGTGAGGACACCTCTCAGGAGGTGATTCCATCCCTCACCACGTTCCCCATGAACTAATTTTGGGTCGAGTCAGGCTCGTGACTCAGTTATCAAAAACAAGCGCTCCTCGGGAGGCAGCCCGAGTATCTATCCTTTTATGTTTTAACCCCCTAAGTGTAGGGGAGCCTCTATAGGTCTTTCTTTGTGTGGTGATGTGATTACAGGGATTAGTGCACTCTTGGAATCTTTGAAGAACCGTGCTCTCGTGTTATCCGAAATCCGGTTCTATCTCTCAAACTATCGTGATTCAAATTTCTTCATACTCACATTTGAAATTGATCACTTTAGTCGTCTCTTCCTTAACTTGAGTTAACCTACGTGCACAATGTCATAAGTGTAGGGGAGACTTTTCCCACATGCTTAAACATTGAGGACAATGTTTATCTTAAGTGTAGGGGGACTTCTATCGAAGTTTTAAGTGGACTTTTCCATGAAAATGCCTTCATTTAACCGGAAAATCATATTTTTCAACATTTTTCAATTTTTTTATTAACTTTAGCCATTTAGTTGTAATTTTTAAATTTTTATCGTTGTTTTCATATGTATATATCCCGCAATAAAGTCAAAAATATTAATAAAGTGGTGTAGCTAGTTTAGAAGTCTTTGACATATTAGGCCTGTTGCGTTTATTTTGACTCAACCCGAATAAACTTATCCAAGTTTGTTCTAGCTAGTATCCTTAACCATGTAGACCTTAATTGGTTTATTAGGCTAAGTATCCACGAGTCTCATTACTTGAGATTTTAAATTGTGGAGGACGAGAAATGATAGAGTCAATTATAAGTCGGTATTCTTGCACAAGCTCACTTGGTGTAATTATTTGCCTATTCTCCCATCACTTGCTAATAAATTATCTGCAATAAGTAAGGTCGTACGACTTGAAAAGTTACTTAGCTTCTAGCCCAAGATCGTTTAAAAGTTGCTCGGTAATGATAAGAGTTCATAGCCAAGGCATAACTTATGAAGCGGGGCGCGAAGATTGGCGAGTCCGAAAAGGCCCTAACAAGGCATGAGGATTCCATTTTATTGCTAAAGATCCAAGGTGATGTGAAAAGCATTATTCCCAAAGTCAATATGAAGGATCAAGACTCACGACGAAAAGCAATCAACTCCCATAAAGATGATGGAGAAGTCTATCCGAAAAGACCCTAACAAGGTATGAGGATAAATAGATCCAAGTCCGAAAAGGAGGCGGATCGCTGTATCTCAAAATCCCAAATAGAGATTGAAGAAATAATCATGAAGTCGTGGTCAACAAAGTTGGAGTACCCCTCAAAAGTCTCCAAGTGAAGAAACTCTATGAACGATGAGAAGACCATTATCTCAAGCATGTCTCTCAAGACATGAAGTATGAAGTACATGCCAAATATCGGCTCGAGAAAGGTCTCAAATCGTGAACCGAGTTATGCCAAGATATGAACTTTTTGATATCCCGAGAAGCAGTTTTAAGATATTTTGTCCTTTAGCTAACTATTGATCAAATCATCCTACTTTGCTTTCAGCCTAAATAAACTATCGAAATAAGTCCAAAAATGCATCTTCATGATCATTCTAAGACAAAAATAAAATATAAGAGATACACCTAAGAATAAGGGAGTTTAAGCATATAACTAAGCCATGTGTGTAAGTGTTTGAATTGCTAACTTATAATAACAATGATCTCATTTTTAAGCTTAGTTTGGGGAACGTGAAACTTGAGGGTGATAAATCTTCGCAGCACCAAAGCCCTAATGTAAGTCATTGATCTCTTTGCAAGTTATTTCCATGTAGTTATTTTCAAGTGAAAATGGTTTTCTATCCTTCTGTTTCCTTTAAAGTTTTAATTTCTCTTAGTACTTTAATTTTTGTTTAGTAGTATTTGAATAAGGCCAAGGTTGATTAATTATGAGAAAAGTGTAAAATTGCTTTATCACTAAGCATTGCATGAGGGCATGGCAATGGTTAAGTGTAGGGGATTTGATAGGTGTGTAAACACCCATCCTTTTACCACTTAATTCTGGCTAAAACAAGACCAAAACACGTATTTAATATCATTTGTTTGGAATTATGCGTCGTTTTTATGTTTATTGTGTTTTCAGAGCCAACTGGATGAATATTGAAGAAAACATGGGATTGCACGGGTTTTACTGAAGAAAAGGACTCAAGATAAAGTCTATTGTCCAAGAGATGCAAAAGATTTGAAGTCACTGGGCCGATTCGAAGATTTATCGAAGAAAAGGACCAAAGATGGAAGATTTATATAAGTCGAAGAAACTCAAGTCTATTAAACGAAGAAATTAAAAGACGAGTTGAATTTAATCGACGACAAATCCCGAATCAGAATCGAAAACGTCAACTTTTCTGAAAAGACGAGAAGACAAGAAGAACGGGAGAAAGCCCACTCACCAACCAAAAGACAATGCTATAAATATCCCTCCCTCACACATTTAGGCGAGCTTTTAGTTAGTTTTTAGTTTTTCTCTCCTTCTTTTTCTCTTTTTAGTTCATCCCATCACCAACACCAATGGGGTGTTTGGTGATCTTGATCTTTGTTTCTTAAACCTTGTAATTTTAATCTTTGTTTGATCTTGTTAAAACATTAATCATCAATACAAGTTCGTGTTTAATCTTTCCATTTCATCTTGTTCATCATCATCTTTTATTTCAAGTTTTCAAGTTTTTATTTGATTGATTTGATCTTCAAAAGTTGTTGGGATTTGTGTTTTTGTTGATGGGATTTGTAGTTTATGGTTAGTAGATGCTTAGTGATTAGTTTATTTAAGTTTTTGGTGAAAAACTTGGTGATTTTTGGATTAAATTCGTGTTTCCTTGTTCTTCGGGTGAACTACTGTTCTTGAAGTTCCCCAGGTTCCGAATGAACCAAAACTTCCGGATGAACAGCTAAGTTCCGAATGAGTTTATGTTAAGAAAAGTTCCGAGTCACTTTAGAAGTTCCGAATAAATTTTCCTTTGTTAAAAGTTCCGAACGAACAGAAAGTTCCGGATGAATAGAAAGTTCCGAATGAACTGAAGTTCCGGATGAGTTTTGAGTTCCGAATGAATGTCTTTATGAAAAGTTCCGAATGAGTTGTTTCATAAAAAGTTCCGAATGAGTCTAATGTTCCGGATGAAGTAAAACTTCTGAATGAACCAATCTTCCGAATATAGTTCCGCATGAACCAAAGTTCCGAATGAGTCTAATGTTCCGAATGAACCTAAATCTTCCGAATGAACTTAAATCTTCCGAATCAACCAAAGTTCCGGGTGAATCTTCCGAATCAACTTCCGAGTGAAGGATCCAAGTAAAGTTCCGAATCAAGGTTGAACTTCCGAATCAATTTACTTTGAATAGTTCTAAGAGTTACTGTATTACTGTTTCTGATTCTACTGTTTCTTTAGTTTAATTTTAATTTTAATTTTAATTTTACTTTTAATTTCAATTTAAGTTTTATTAATAGTTATTAATTCAATTACTTTTAAATTTAAGTTTAAATTTTTGATCATTTAATATTTAGTAGGTTAGAAAACCAAACCCTTTTATTTAGTAACCAAGAACAATCATTCCACTTAAGGCTGAGATCAATTCGAGAGGATTCCGAGAGATAAATTGAACCCATACAAAATCATTGTATCAGTAAGGATTAGGGTTTACAAGAGATAATGATGAATAAACAAGTAAATCTTCTATTTAAATAAACTTATGCAGAATATCTTTTGCATGTTTATCTAAATAGAAGCTTGCATAAGCTTCTTTGTCTATGTTTTGTCAATGCTTGAATTGCATGTGACAATGCTTAGATTGCACATGACAACTCTTGATTCCATCAACACGCCTAAATTGTACATGTCAACGCCTGGAATACACATGTCAACGCTTAGACAAATACCTTCATGTTTTCTTCGCTTTTGAGTTTCTGCCACATCAACTTTTTGACCCAACAAGTAGTATAACATCAAATTAGATGTGGTGTTTGTTGTGTGAAAACAAAGCCTACGGCTGAAAAGAAAAAGAGAACAAGTAAATGTTCGGTTTATTTTTCTTGCTATATGGGAATGATGAAAATAATGTTGACATCTATTAGATTAAACATTCAAGGTATGTTAGACATCTGTCTCAACATTTTGACAAGTTTCAATTCTAGACATATGTGGCGTGTGATATGTATGAGTGGTGATATTATATAAAATTTTGCTTCACAATATATTAAAGCGGGTATTAACGAAGTCCGATAATTTAAAAGTTACGCGATTTGAAAGATACGCGTAAAACACGAAAAATAAACGCTCAATATAAAATAAAAACATCGAAATTCGGAGAAAATTTATAAATTGATGATTTAATTGAGGTCTTATGATTTAAAATATGTTAACGCGTCATATAAATAAATGACACTTAAAAGTTTAGCATAAATTACGAAGAATGCTCATAAAATGAAAAATTGGAACTGTGACAATAAAAATATTTCTATGTCATAACAGATATATTTATGCTCGATGACGGACATAGACTTTGCCAATAAATAATAAAAGGCACATTTTTTATACGTTAAACCAATAATCTTGTCGGTTAACCGAAATTTCAATATTATTAGTAAAATGATCATGACAAATAAAATTTGGGTAATAAATATTGGCCCGAATATTAATAATATTATTAGAACTCGGTCTAAATGTTGATTTTAAATTGCAGGTTACTACAGTAAATAAATATGGAAAAATAAAAGTAAAATTTTTATAATTAGAATAAAATATTATCAATGATTATTAAAATATAATTTAATTAAAATTATCGAGATCTCAGGATTTACGTATGAAAAAGTAAAGAGGAACAAGTAAAACATTGTAAAATCGAGAAGTACGAATAAAATAATAATTTAATTACCGGGAAAAATATGAGTTCTCACAATGACCATAAAAGGAAAATACCGGAATCAAACATCGGTAGTCCAAAAGTAAAGCTCATCACACACAAACATAAGTACTGTAAACGAAAGGACTAAACAATGTCCATAGCAAGAGTATCAAAGTAAAGATAATGCATAAAGTAAAGAAAGGCTAGAAAGCTTCCAGTCCATATGCACGTACGCTTAAAGTCTACGAGCGTCCCTGAGTACCTACCGTTTTGGGAACATAGAAAAGGAAAATGGCTGAGCAATACGATCAGTGCACAGATGTACAATAAAGCATGAATAGGATAAGCATATAACATATAACAGCGGAAGAAACTAAGTCCCGGATAACCTGGTTAAGTCTTGGTAAAACTGGTTTTATAGTTTGAAAAGCCTTATGTTTATCTTATAAAAACTGTTTATCATATTCTACCATTAGCCAATATAGGTCATGAAAATCCACCGTGCATGAATACTTGGAGGGGTGACCTCATCATGCAAATTAGAGGGGCTGCCTCTGTTGGGTCCACTAGATGTGGATCTTGCAGCCTGTCAGGAACGGTGAACGACTTCTGTAATCACAAGTCTATTCACAGAGAGACTCTATACAAATCACACAGTATAAGTGCGGAATACAAATACTATGAATAAGAAGAACAGAATAACTATAACGACTTGATCCTTTTCTAAGGACTTCTAGTATTAATAAGAACTAGAATTATATTTGATGAAGGTGCGTCTAACCCTTCTGCCTAAGGTTCCTTTTATACTACAAGGAAACCCTAATACATCATTAACCAAAACGTGTAAAACTGATATACATATCCTTTCCTAACATATCTCATGCATATCCTAACACAATAATAACTAAATAATAAAGTTTGACTTTCTATAAGACCAGGAGCACGACTTGCTCCTACTACTACTATGACCAGGAGGAATTACATACCTCCTAGTCTACCTATTACAAATAACTATTCCAATGATCCTAACAATCCTCTCCTAAACTTGAATTTGACCTGTTGAGTTCAAGTTTCCTGGTAAATCGTACAACAAAGCTTGAGGATTGAAACAACAAAAGAAACAGCAGCATCATAATAGCAACATAAAGAACATAAGAACCGCTGCAACAATGAACACCAAAAGCTTCTTCAAAGCTTGAAACAAATCTGCATCGTGTTGAATCTTTACCTTCGCAGCAGGAATAGGATCAGCAGAAGTAGAATCAACACCTTGTCCAACCAAAGGATCAACGGTAGCTGCACCAGGAGAAAGAGTAGGTTGAGGGTCAGTCACGGGTGGTGAGGTTTGTGCCATAACAGGAGTAGCAGTGGTGGTGGTAGTGGTAGCATAGGTGGTGGTGGTAGTAGGACCCGAAGATGAAACAGGATGAGCAACCAAAGGTGTGGTTGTGGTACCAGCAGTAGAAACTTCAACAACAGATTGGATACTTGTAGAACCAAGAGGAACACCAGATGAAGAACCAGGAGCAACAGCAGGTTGTGAAGTAGGAACCACTCGTGGAGGAGGACGATAGATGAAACGTTCCGGAACCGGTGTGTTCTAACGCTTGAGCATTCTTTGGTATAGATCCTTAAGCTCGTCAAAAGACAATGCCCTAACCCGATCCCATGTCCAACCAACAGTAAAGTGACCACCCGACTGATATTTGACATACCTCTGCATTAACATTCTCTCCTCGGTTCTTGTCAAAGGCCTGTTCCGACGCTTTTCACGCAGTTGAGCAGCAAGAGATAATTGTTGCTTATGCATTAACGCCATTGCTCGAGGGATACAATTCTGCTCATTCACATCAGCACCCAAGAGATCAGTAAACTGCGAATAATCAAATGTAAGAATAGTGAGCACCCGCATCCAATCATTATCATCCCAATGCATAGCATCATGCTGAAACTGTTCACGCCTTTGCTTCTGAATAGCTTCTTCCTCAGCCCTAGCAGCTTGATCAATCTCCGCCTGCATTCGTTGTGCAGCCTCCTCCCCCAACCTGTCCTCCTCAAGTTGTCTGCGAGTACGCTTGCGAGGGGGTGAGGGTGCATCAGTCATAGGGGCTTTCCCCTTAGGATCATGAGACGATCCAGCAGTAGGACCAGCAGTATCCTCTATTGTTCTAGGGTTAGCAGCAGTAGGATGGATGCTTGATGAAGTATGAGGAATAGGCAAATCAGCATATGGCTTATCAGCAAATGCAGCCTTCGCTAGCAAATTCAAGCTATCCTCCACAAGATCCTCAACATCCTCATCAGAATCAGACTGAACAACATGCTTCTTCCTCCTCCTTTGTTGTGTCTCCAAAGCTTTAATCCGGTCAGCCATTGGAAGAATAAATTCCCTTGTAAACTTACGATGTTGATTCAAATCTGCCTCCAAAGAAAGAATCCGTTCATGGTACCTGTGCATGAAATCAAGCAAAGAAGTCAGTGTAGCAGGTTCCTCCGCTTTCCCTCCAAGAGGACTTGGATCTAGGAAGGCTTCATTGGAACCAGAAGCAATAAAGGGGTCATCATCATGAGCACGAGAACCAGAGGGCTTCTCAGTAGAGTGGGGTGCTAGACTAGGAGGGGGAGTATCCACAAATGGAGACGAATGTGGCATAGAAGAGGGGGCAGCCTTGGAAGTGGATGGAATTTCAACCACCACTTCCTCAACTGGCTCTTCCACCACCACATTAGGTGCACCACCAGCAGGATGCTCCTCCTCCATAGGATCATATCCTAATGGAAGTTCCTCCTCGGCTTCGGCAGCCGGAGGAACAACATCAGGAGGACCTTGGGCAAGACCCAGCATTGCATCAGTAAGGGGCCTCCATGCCCCCGTAAACCCAAGAGCCATATTGTAGTAAACTTTAGAAGTAAGCTTGGGGGTCTCATACTCCTCCCTATCACGAGGTAAACACACAAATATCTGCTACAAAAACCTATGATACATTAAAAATTTCTTCCTAGATCTAGTACTAGTCAAAATTGCTAACCATCCCATCAAACAAATAGCGAGAAAAGTTAAACACCCTACCCTGTGCTATGCAGATCAAACCAGTAGCCAAAGGAATGGGAAAGGCATCCCAACTCCCAGACTTGGGGCTTAAGCAGTGAATCAAAAAATGCACTAGAAGCTTCCACTGGGGGCAAAACCTATTATTTTGGAAGTTAAACTTCCCCCTATGGTTATAACCAATAACAGCCATCCCCTCCAAAACCTCAGCATTGGGGATGGAAACAACATCACCTTCATCTTGAAAATGAAGTGAACTCTTAATAGAAGCTTCAGTAACCACATAAGAACGTCTATCAATGGTAGCATGGAGTTCAAGTGGGCGACCCAAAACAGCCACAAGTTCGACAGTATCCCAAAACTAGCGAATCACACTATCATAAACAATTGGGCAAACAGTAAAAGCATACCTGAGGTTAGAAGCCTCAATAAACTCTAGGATTTCTGTGAATTTGTCACGTTTAGGACCATCTCCCAGATACGCTACCTTATTGTGAGCGGGTTGGTAGAACAAAGCAGCCATTGATGTTGATTGGAAGGGATGGAAGGTGATTGATCAGAGATTGAGAGAGTAGGAGCGTGTGTGTGTGTTATGGTTGTGATGAATGATTCAAGGGGGTAATTGACCATAAATAATGGTCTTGTAACTGTTCATTGACCCCTAATAATGTGGGCTGCCCTTTCAAATTAGGCAGTTAATGCAAAAGTAACCACTTGCCCCTTATAACTTTATTTGCAAATCCCAGTTACCAAAGTTAAATAATAGGATATACTCCAGAATTAGCTTGCGTTAACTAAAAGTCAAAACGCATAAGGGTCAACATCAGAAGCACAATGTGGTCAATAGAAGTCAACGAAGTGAACAGTGACCCAAACCAAGACTAGAAGCCAACCATTAATGATAAGGAAGGATTTTTATCCACTAGAAGTTGAAGACTACCACCAGAAGTGAGCAAAATCCTCCACTAGAAGTAGCACACACCGCAAATACCCAAACAATCTGATGTTAAAAGCTACCAAGATGTTAATCTGTGCAAGTGAATATGTACATTAAGCCTCCCCTTAGGCTTAGCCTCCCCTCAATCCTAGGTCTCAAGGATTGGACATTCTAATGTGAACCACCAAGTGGTTGAAACGAGGACCATCAAAGGCTTTAGTCAACAAATCAACAACATTATCATCTGTATGAACCTTAAGAACCTGTATCAACTTCTTCTCATTGGCATCCCGAATAAAGTGGTGCCTAATTTCAGTATGTTTTGTACGTTGATGAAAAACAGGATTCTTCACAATGCAGATAGTGCTTTGGTTGTCAATGAAAATTTTGGTGTTCATAAATTTGAACCCATAATCAAGCATCTGATTTTGTATCCACAAAACTTGTCCACAACAACTAGCAACAGCTACGTATTCAGCTTCTGTTGAAGAAGTAGCTACTATCGTCTGTTTCTTGCATTGCCATGAGATAAGTCTTCGACCCAAAAACTGACAACCACCAGTAGTAGATTTTCTGCCATTATTAGCACCTGCATAGTCACTATCACTATATGCTTCAAGAACAAAAGGTGATTCTCTAGGATACCACAAGCCTAGCTTGGGTTGAGCCTTGATGAACTTGAAAATATTCTTGACTGCATTCAAGTTAGAAACCGTTGGAGCCACCTAATGTCTAGAACAAGCACTTACTGCAAACATAATATCTGGACGTGATGCAGTCAAATACATGAGTGAGCCAATCATGGACCTGTACATGTGAACATTTACCGGAGGATCTGGCTCATTCTTGAGTTTGACTTTAGCAACTTCATAAGGTGTTGCTGCTGGTCTAAGAGGATCCATATCAAACTTCTGAAGGATCTCATGAACATATTTATCTTGACTTATGAAGATTCCATCCGACTATTGCTTGACCTGAAGACCAAGGAAAAATGTAAGCTCTCCCATAGCACTCATCTGAAATTCACCCTTCATCAGTTGTTCAAACTCATCACACCATTCCTTTTTAGTAGAACCAAAGATAATATCGTCCACATAAACCTAAACAAGAATAATGTCCTTGGTATTCCTCTTAAGAAATAGTGTTTTGTCAATTGTGCCTCTTCTATAGCCATGTTTCAACAAGAAAGTTGAAAGACGCTCATACTAAGCTCTAGGAGCCTGATAAAGTCCATAGAGAGCTTTGACCACCTTGTAAAATTTCTTGGAATGAAGTGGGTCTACAAAGCCCTTAGGTTGAGTGACATAAACTTCCTCATCAATTTTGCCATAGAGAAATGCACTCTTGACATCCATCTAGAAAACTATAAAGCCCACATAAGAAGCAAAAGCCAAAAACAGACGAATGGCCTCAATCCTAGCAACAGGAGCAAAAACTTCAGTGTAGTCAATGCCTTCAAGTTATGTATGACCTTGTGCAACCAACCTCGCCTTATTTCTCACCACAATACCCCTTGCATCTTTCTTGTTTTTGAGAATCCATTTGGTACCAATTGTTGTCTTTCCATCCGGCAAATCAACTAGAATCCAAACATTCTGAAACAAGAACTGCTGCATCTCCTCCTGCATAGCCTCCACCCAACTTTGATCCTCAAGAGCATGAGAGACTGATCTAGGTTCCACCTTCGAAAGAAAACAAACAAACAAACAATGTTGAAAGTCCGTATGATTATTACGCTTTTGGTCCTCAATATAGCTCACAAGAGCATGATGATCATACGTTGCTTTCTTATGCATTCTGCGAGTCTTGACAGTAGAACCAGTATCTCCAATGATTTGAGTAGTAGGATGGTCTTTGTGTGACTGCAACACTGGATTGGAAGCTACTTCCACTTCTGGTGCCAAGTTATTAAAATCCCCAACAAAGTCATCATCATATGAAGCTGAGTCGAAAATGCCATCTATTGTTTGCTTATGAATATCATCCAGCTTGGTAGAAGACTTCTTTTGATAGTTTCCCAGGTCAGAAGGACTTGAGAATCTAGTAGGGGAAGTGGAATTACTAGCCGGACTACCAAGAGGTGTTAAACTAGCACTAGGAGTAACAGTTGGAGTACTAGGAGCAGCTTTGTCAGCAGAAGTATTCAAAGGAAACTCAAAGCCACCTTGAGCAGTTGCTGTAGTAGCTTCTAGTTGTTGCTTGAGTAATGTGTTAAGAGCTCCTTGTGAGTCCAATATTTCTGATGGAGTTGCATCACTAGGAGTAGTAGGAGAGACTGTGGTGGAATAGGATGGAACAACAAAAATATCATCCTCGTCATCTGAGTCTGAAAGACTAGAATGAGCACCTGCACTAGAAGTTGCAAACACTTGTGGACCTGCATCATGGTTAGTTTTGAAACGAAAATATTGATGAGTCCTATTGATCGTTGGGCTCAATGGTTATGAACCATATATCTAGGTTTGATCATCGTTCATATGATAACATAGCGGAAAAGAACAATGATCATGACAAGGTGTTTAGACACAAAGAACACATGAATTAAAACAAATGGGATGTTCATTATATTAATAACAAACATCCACTAGACGTGTATACATTGAATCCCACGTCTAGTGCGACACACACTTTAGGTTTACATTGTGAATGAATAATATGATATAAAACCTACGTCCTATGTTTTCTTTATATACTAGAAAACATAGCTTACAAAGAAAGCTAAAGTAATAAAAAGACTCCAACGGCTTGTTCTTTTGCAACTTGTACTTTTTAGCCCTTGTCTTCTTATTTTGTTGTGTTTTGACTTATCAACTTAATAATTGGACCCAACAATCTTCCCCTAGTTGATGATGTCAAAACACTCTTCTTAAGCATGAATCCTTTGTATTTAGTACATGATCTCCAAGAAAATTCTTCCCCTTTTTGACACATCAATAGGGAATATGTGAAAGTATGCAATCTTGAAGATTCTTCAAAAGTAGCTCTATGTAATGATCCTGAAGAAAAATAAATAAGGTATTCTTAATGTTGAAGTAAAACAACCCAAACCTATGTTCCATGTCTTGTTTATCCATGTGATGAAGAACTTATACCAGATAGAAAATATAAGTAGACCTCGATCCCTTGTTAATATTCTCATCCTATGTGAGACACTGAGCACGCTAATGTAACTCCTTCAAGTGTTTATGACAAGTCTTCATCACCAACTATGTAAGCACGAACAAGTTACCTTTAAAGTCAGTGGCTGGAAGTGCATGACTTTAAGATATGATAGAACACAAACTCACGAAAATCTTCTTCAATCATCAAACGTACCAAAAGAATTCTTCCCCTTAAGCTAACACCTCTTCATGAAGAAACTTAATCTTCATATCATATGTAAAAGAGACCAGATGGATAACTCTTTTACAAGGCTACCCCGATTACATAATCAAATCCAATAAATTACCTCACAAATTGTTGCTAACTTGCTTTAAAATCATTAATCCATTTTAAAAATATCCGAGCCATAAATATCATAATGATATTCTAAATTATAACGGAGATTCCATGTACCTTTGTGTGTCTTTCCCTTCTTTTTGTGTGCTTAAAACGTACTAGTTTTCTCAAACAGCAGCAAACAGTGTGTTATCCAATATCTCTTCTGTCCAATATCTTTGGCAGATGTATTGTCCAATATCGAACAATACGTGTCAGCGTTGAAGTACATATATCGGACAACACTGTCAACCTATCAGCGTTGACTTATTTCTTGTCAGCGTCGAAACCCTTCCTGTCAGCGCTTGAATTACACACGTCAGCGCCAACCTAAAATCCTGTCAGCGTCCATTTTTATCAGCGTTTAAAACTTTGTCAACGTCCAAAATACGAACGTCAGCGTCTACATAATAACCTTGCACCATGTGAATGTCAACGTGTATATTCAATCAGAAGCCTCCCATCGTGTGAACACAAATAATATATATCTCGCGTGAACACAGATACCATATTTGCAATTCAACCAATCAAGACTTTTTCTTCGTGTGAACACCATAACCCTCCACCAATGGGAATTGAAGGCTCACGAGAATATAGTGCACTAGCATGCATGGGATCACAAACCTTAAATAACAAACTAAGGTTTAGCCGTGTGAACAAGAGTCTCTACCAATAAGAAATCGTATACCGTGTGAATGCATTCTTGACCTCCAATCAAAATCGAGCAACATATGAATAACTATGGATGCGCATGTAGACGATTGTTGACTTGGATAACAATTATTAGGGTTTTGTCCGTATGAATGCATGCGCAGATCGTGTGAACAGAAACATGTATAGGATTCACCATATGTAACGAATTTAGTCATATGGCTGTATGAACTGTATTCCTTGCTTCCACGTCTGATCTATATCACACCTAATAATCTTTGCTGCGTGTCTCTTTTAACAAACAAACAGCAGTCCATCTTTTACCAGATCTAGGGTTTAGAACTTTGAGCACCGAAACCCTAATTAGGGTTTGTGAATAACCTAAGATCGTGGATCTTCACACGTTATAACAGCCACCAATTTCAATTCTTCCTGCTTTTTAAGTAGATCTAGGGTTTGAAGAACCCTAGTTCATGATTTCATGTGAAAGCAGAAATCTGAAAATCACCTCTGATACCAATTGATGAGTCCTATTGATCGTTGGGCTCAATGGTTATGAACCATATATCTAGGTTTGATCATCGTTCATATGATAACATAGCGGAAAAGAACAATGATCATGAACAAGGTGTTTAGGCACAAGATACATGAATTAAAACACAATTGGGATGTTCATTATATTAATAACAAACATCCACTAGACGTGTATACATTGAATCCCACGTCTAGTGCGACACACACTTTAGGTTTACATTGTGAATGAATTGAATATATTTAAAACCTATAACCCTTGGTTCCTTTTATAGTGTAAGGATTAGGGTTTACAAGAGATAAGAATGAATAAACAAGTAAATCTTCTATTTAAATAAACTTATGCAGAATATCTTTTGCATGTTTATCTAAATAGAAGCTTCCATTAGCTTCTTTTGTCTACGTTTTGTCAATGCTTGAATTGCATGTGACAATGCTTGGATTGCTCTTGACAATGCTTGATTCCATCAACGCCTAAATAACTCTTGTCAACGCTTGGAATGCTCTTGTCAACGCCTAGACAAATACTTCACGTTTTCTTCATTTTTGAGTTTCTGCCACATCAACTTTTTGACCCAACAAGGACATTGTGCACTTTGTTTAAATCTTGCTAAGGAAAGGACAACTAAAGTGAATTCAATGTGAACATATAAAATATGAAATATTGAATCAAAAGAGTTTAGGATAGAACCGGGAAGATGGAACACGGTATCACGGTTCGTCAAAAGTCATCAAGGTGCTCTTTGAAGCTTGAATCCTGCACAAGATAAGAAACAAGACAACAAACACATACGGGGATCCCCCTACACTTATTATGAAAGCAGTAAAGGATAGAACACGGGTTGTCTCCCGAGAAGCGCTTGTTTTTGATAACCAAGTCACGAGCCTAACTCGACCCAATTTTAGTTCATGGGAAACATGGTGAGAGATGGAATCATCTCATGAGAGATGTCCTCACCAAAGTACAGCTTCAAACGCTGGCCATTTACCTTGAAATTGGGCTCATTTGGATGAGAAAGCTCAATGGTCCCATAAGGAAAGACTTTGGCGACGGTGAATGGACCAGACCAGCGGCTCTTCAACTTGCCAGAGAAGATCTTCAACTGAGAGTTAAAAAGTAAGACTTGATCACCAACGTGGAACTCTCGGTTCTTAATCCTTGCGTCATGAATGATCTTGGTCTTCTCCTTGTAGATCAGTGAGTTCTCGTAAGCTTCATTCCTCAGTTCGTTGAGCTCGTTGAGTTGAATCTTGCGATGATGACTGGCTTTGTTGATGTCGAAGTTAGCCCACTTCAAGGCCCAGTGCGCCTTATGTTCCAGCTCGATGAGGAGGTGGCATGCTTTCCCGTACACAAGACGATAAGGTGTACAACCGATCGGGGTCTTATAAGCAGTACGGAAAGCCCACAGAGCATCATCTAACTTATCGGCCCACGCGGAACGATGCTCTCCCACAGTACACTCCAAAATTCGCTTCAATCCACGGTTGGAAATCTCGGCTTGCCCATTGGTTTGGGGATGATAGGCGGTGGAAAGACGGTGATTGACACCATACTTAGCCATGACTCTTACAAATTGATCATTGCAAAAATGAGTCCCGCGGTCACTGATTATAGCACGAGGAACACCGAATCGAGCAAACAGCTGCTTTAAAAAGTTCACAACCACCCTCGCATCATTCGTAGGAAGAGCCTTAGCTTCAACCCATTTAGAAACGTAGTCAACGTCTACGAGGATGTACTTGTTCCCTTTGGAGGATGGAAATGGCCCCATAAAGTCGATGCCCCATACGTCAAAGATTTCACATTCTTGGATGAAATTTTGAGGCATCTCATCTTTATGTGTGATCTTGCCTTGGCGTTGGCAAGCATCACAATGCTTAACCATTTCGTGAGCGTCACGATAAATGGTAGGCCAACAGAATCCAGAGTCAAACACTTTTTTGGCGGTGTAGTTGGGACCAAAGTGACCACCAGTGGGCCCTTTATGGCAAGCAGCAAGGATTTGCAAAGCTGCCGGTCCATCAACACATCGTCGAATGATCAGATCAGCACATTGTTTGAATAGAAAAGGGTCATCCCAAAAGTAAGTCTTAACATCATTCAAGAACTTCTTCTTTTGTTGGGATGTTAACCCTTTGATGAGAATACCACCCGCTAAGTAGTTTGCAATGTCGGCAAACCACGGGGTGTCATCAAGATTGAGATTTATAGACATTAAGGTCTCAAGGGGGAAAGAGTCATTGATCTCTTTGTTCGGATGATCCCCTTGATATGGATCCTCAAGTCTGCTCAGATGATCAGCGACTAGGTTTTCAGCACCCTTCTTGTCACGAATTTCAATATTGAATTCTTGAAGGAGTAAAACCCAGTGAAGAAGTCTTGGTTTAGAGTCGTGCTTAGTCATCAAGTACTTTAACGCGGAATGGTCCGTGTATACGATGGTGGTGGATAAAACAAGATAGGGTCGAAATTTTTCAAAAGCATAGAAAACAGCTAAAAGCTCTTTTTCGGTTGTCGTATAATGCAATTGAGCTCCCGTCATTTTTTTGCTAGCATAGTGGATTGGTTGGAAGTGTTTATTCACTCTTTGGCCCAAAACCGCACCAATAGCAAAGTCGTTAGCATCGTACATCAACTCAAAGGGTAGCTCCCAATTAGGGGTAACCAAGACCGGTGCCTTAGTTAGCTTATCCTTAAGAAGATTGAATGCTTCGATACACTCTTTAGAAAAGATAAAAGGAGTATCTTTTTCCAAGAGGTGGGTCATCGGGCGAGCGATTTTAGAGAAATACTGAATGAGTCGACGATAGAAGCCCGCATGACCCAGAAAACTTCTCACACCCTTCACGGTTGAAGGTGGAGGTAATTTGGCTATGACATCAACTTTAGCACGGTCGACTTCAAGACCGGCTTTAGAGATTTTGTGTCCTAGCACAATGCCTTCTTTTACCATTAAATGGCATTTTTCCCAATTCAGAACAAGGCAAGTGTCTTCGCACCGCTTAAGCATACGTTCCAAATTGGCAAGGCAAGAAGAGAAGGAATCTCCAAAGGCCGAGAAATCATACATGAAGACTTCCATGGTTTGCTCAACCATGTCATGGAAGATAGCCAACATGCACCTTTGGAAAGTCCCGGGGGCATTGCATAAGCCAAAAGGCATCCTTTTGTAAGCAAATGTGCCATAGGGACAAGTGAATGTTGTCTTTTCTTGATCTTGGGGATCGATGGGTATTTGGAAATAACACGAGAAACCATCAAGAAAGCAGTAATATTCATTACCCGCTAAACGTTCAAGAATTTGGTCCATAAAAGGAAGAGGGAAATGATCCTTTCTCGTGGTATCATTGAGTTTGCGGTAGTCTATACAAACTCTCCACCCAGTAACGAGACGGGTAGGAATCAACTCGTTGTTTTGATTGGGCACAACGGTGATTCCGCCTTTCTTAGGCACACAATAGACTGGACTAACCCATGGTGAATCCGAAATAGGGTAAATCATACCCGCATCAAGAAGTTTAATAACCTCTTTTTTGATGACTTCATGGATTTTAGGATTCACCCTTCGTTGGCTTTGAATTGTGGGTTTAAAGTCGTCCTCCATGAGAATTTTATGTGTGAAAAAGTGAGGATCAATTCCGCGAATGTCAGAGATTTTCCAAGCGATAGCTCTTTTATGTTTCTTCAACACGACAATAAGTCGGGATTTTTCTTCTTCTTTCAGGTCCTTTGCGATGATGACCGGTAACTTCTGGTGGTCTTCAAGGAAAACGTACTCAAGATGAGGAGGTAGGTCCTTAAGCTCAAGAGTAGGAGGATCCTCAATAGATGGTGAAACTAACGATGGATCATCATTAGTCACCTCTTTAGGAGAAGGAGGAGAAAACGGGTCTTCATTGAGAAGTCTCTCAATAGTACGAATGTCTTCATCCCAATCAATGGAAGAATCATCATACTTAATATCGAGAGGACCCAAGCTAGCTTCGAAATCATCCAAGTTACTTTCTCCAAAAGGAGTCAATGACGGAGCAATTGATGCAACGGTCTCAACATTGGGTAGAGAAGAGAGAGTACTTTTGCAAGCATCATGAAAATGTTCTTCACAAGTCTCATCGAGAACATCAATAGCATTAACACTCTCATATGAATAAGGTTGCTTAGAAATCTTACCCATGTTGAAGACAATTTTATCGTCACCAACTCTCATGATTATTTTGCCCGCAGCTACATCAATGAGAGTACGGCCGGTGCTCAAGAATGGATGTCCAATGATTAATGGAACACGAGGATCCATCTCGTAGTCAACGACAACAAAATCCGCCGGGAAGGTGAATTTTTCAACGCTAACAAAGACATCTTCGGCTATCCCCACTGGATAAGCAACCGTACGGTTAGCTAATTCCAAGGTCATTTTGGTGGGGACTAGCTCGGGGAGAGATAATTGCTTCCAAACACTTAAAGGCATTAAGTTTATACTGGCACCTAGATCGGCTAGGGCCATGCAATTCTCTACTCCCGGGAAGTTGCAAGGAATCAAGAAGCGACCCGGATCACCAAGTTTGGTGGGCAATTTCCTTAAGAGAACGTCAGAGCAATTCTCATTCAGTTGGGTCTGAGCAATGTCAAGAAGCTTCTCCTTGTCACTAAGAAGATCTTTAAACATTTTCGCGTATTTGGGCATGTGAGCGAGAGCCTCAGCAAAGGAGATGTTAAAAATTCAATTGTTTAAACATTTTTAGAAAGTTTGAAACTTGAATATCATCCTTGCTCTTTTGCTTCTCTTTCCTCAACCTTAAAGGATAAGTTATATTGGATGAAGAAGAAGGCTTTAGGGGAGTAGGATCACTCACAACCATGGGTGGTGGGGAAATGGGGGTGGAAGGCAAAGGAGGTGAGAGAAGTTGCTCTTTTTCCTTGTTCACAATCACGGGTGGAGGTGTAGGAAGCTCGGGTTCCGTATAACCTTTTCCACTACGAGTGGTGATTGCTTTCATCTCCCCTCTTGGGTTCGCAACAGTGTTACTCGGAAGAGTACCCGAAGAAGAGGGTGGATTACCTTGGAAGAGCGAACCGATCATATCACGTATGTTAAGCGCTTGAGTGCTGAAAGAGTCTCTCATGTCTGCACGAATCTCATTGCTTTGTTTTGCCATGTCATTCCTTAGCTCGGCTCGAATATCGTTCCCTGGTTTCGCCATTTCGCCCTTCAAGTTGACGAATTGACTCTGAAGATTCGTCACCATCTCTCGATTAGTCTTCATGAACGTCTCGACGTCTTGATTCAATGCCATCGGTTGATTGAGAGGTGGAGCTTGGTAAGCTTGAGAATTTCCTTGGGTTGTGTATGGGTTTCTTTGGGATTGATATTGATTGGTAGCACGAGGTTGGGATTGGTTGGTTCGGTTATAGCTTTGTTGTTGGTTTTGGTTTGGAGGAGGGAAACCGGGTGGAGCAAGATAGTTGTTTGAACGATAACTTAGCAAGCTCCGGTCTCCTTGAGGACGAGCTTGATAGCCTCCCGAGGGATAAGTACCGTATGTCGCGTTAACGTTTTCAGAAAAATTGCCTTGAGTAGAAGGACAATCATTGTAAGAATGAGGACCATCACATGTGTCACAAGAAATAGCAACGGCTTTAGCTTGTTGAAAGTGGTTTGTGGCCATGGTCATGAAATCCTTGTGCATACCCGCGATTTGTCGGGTAAGTTCGGTTATCTCGGGATTGGAGGTAGTAGAAGAAACATTGACTCTCGAGTTAGATCTTGAGGATGCGGATGAATCCCAATTCTTGTGGTGAGTAGTCAGGTTTTCAATCAACTCTCTACACTCCTCCGGTCTCCTTTTCTTAAAAGTACCACCGGCGGCGGCATTGATCGTGTCACGATCACGAAAAGTGAGACCATTGTAGAAAGTATCAATGAGAGTGACGGGGAGCATGTTATGGTTCGGACATCGGTCGATCAAATCATTGTATCGTTCCCAAGCATCAAAGAGCGATTCGTCATTGTCTTGCATGAATCCACTAATTTGGTTACGAAGGCTGGTGACCATGGATGGTGGGAAGTAGCGCGACTAAAAGCGTTGAGTCATGTCATTCCAAGTATGAATAGAATTCTTTGGGAGACGGTCAAACCATTTTTCGGCATGGTGAGAAAGTGAGTGGGGAAATAGTTGAAGGCGAAGGTCATCCATAGAAACACCGGGGGACTTCATGCTTTGGGTGATGGTAATGAATTTGTCGAGGTGTTTGTTGGCATCATCATCCGGAATTCCGCGAAATGGGTTAGTTTGCACTTGTTGGATCATGTGATGCTTCAACAAAAACTCTTGAGCCGTGATGTGCATCAGCGCAATCGGGCCTCCGCGTCCGTTCATGGTGGGTTGACACAATTCCTCCATTGTTCGTAAATAAGGTAGGGGGACATTGTTGTTGTCGTTATTGTTATTCAAATTGGGTAGAGGTGGGTTATTATTGTTGTTATTAACACCAGCCATATCTAGATCTTCACGAGTCTCGGGCTCAGAATAGTTCGAAGATCTAGTACGCATACACCTGCAGAAGAAAAATATACACAGAGAGAATATCTATATAATCTTTTTGGTGCAAAACCTTTTGGAAAAGAATTGCTTTTTCTGATATTTCAATGTTTTTGTATTTTTGAAGAATTTTATATTTTTAGGATTTTTGAAAATTTTTAAAGCAAGGAAAATAACGTTCAAAGAACGGATCCTAAAATTCAATGCGTCTCTCACTAGAAACCGTTAATCTTAACGAAAAGAGCCGGCAGCGGCGCCATTTAATACTCGGCTTTTACACCACGTATCAAAATTCGTAGTCCCAAGTCTTTTCGAATTGATTACCGGTCTAAAGTGCGGCTCAATCGTCTTTTGGTGAACAAGAGAATGGTTTGGTTTTGTTTATCTAATTTTAACTAATAGCAAATAAGTAAGTGTCATTGAGTAAAGTAGAAGTTTAAAGATTATACTAAAATAACGAGTTAAAAATAAATGCTTGAAAACTTAATAGGCAATATAAGAAAAATACTTGAACACTAAATAAAACTAACACTTAGAAACTTTTATAGGACATGAACTCATCCAATCGGAATATGCTAAGAGTGAGTGATCAGAATGTAATAAACGACTACTGATCGGAATGATGGAAAAGGTGCAATCGGAATGTGGAAAACAAGCCCCAATCGGAATGTTGCCAAAACCCTCAATCGGAATATCTCAGAAATAATGCCAATCGGAATACTGGGAAAAGTACTAATCGGAATGTTTAGAAAAACATCCGATCGGAATGTAACCAATATCCCACAATCGGAATATCAACAAATACCCCAGATCGGAATACAGAAAAATTCACACAATCGGAATATGCCCAAAACCCTAATCCGATCTGATGGATCGGAATATTGGAGACTCTAATCGGAATAGCCAGATACCCTTTTCCGATTTGGAGATCGGAAAGAGGGGTGGTGATCGGAAAGTGCAATCGGAAAAGGGTTAAACCTTTTCCGATTTATATGGGATTAGAGAAAAGTTAGGTAATAAACTATAATGATAAGCTCACACCAAAACTTAAACGAATCTAAACTGAACCGGATTAAATAAGCACTAAAAACAACTTTTACTAACTTTAAATAAACAAACTTTTAAATCATATAATAAAAAGATGAACTTTTTAAGAAAACTTTTGATAAGTAAATAAGCTAAACATAAAAATAAGCCAATAAGCACAAAGATCTCAAAGCTTATTTGTATGAAAACTTAAGTAGGCATAAAAAGATTAACTTTTTAAGCACGAAAACATTGATGAACAACACGGATCATAAGTAATTCGCACCAAAATCAATCTAATAATCAAAGAAAGGTAGAATGAGATGAAAGATTAAAAGCTTAACTAGAACTTGATTAATGAAATCAACAATACATAAAGGTTTAATCTTGAAAGATTAAAAGAAAGAAAGATGAAAACTTAGTGAGAGAAAGTTGAGAACTTTCTCTCTCTAAAACTAGAAAGAAAAGTGAAAAATGAAAACTAAAAACTAAAAACTAACTACCCTCCTAATGTGTATTAGGAGGGTATTTATTGGGAAAATGGAAGGAGTGCATGTGTTGCATCTTCTTTCTTTCTTTACGTCTTCTCGACTCGATTTAATTCTTTGTCTTTTCTCGACGTTGTCTCGGGATTTGAACTTGTCTTGTTAATTTTCTTCTTTAATTTAGACTTGAGTTCTTCGACTTCATTAAACTTCCGTCTTTAGAATTTTTTCTTTGATAAATCTTCAGAATAGGCCTTGGACTTTCGTTCTTTTTGCACTCTTGATCTTTTGACTTTGTCTTTTCCCGTTTTCTTTGATAAAAGCCCGTAAAAGCCCATGTTTTCTTCCTTTTTCATCTTTTGGTCCTAAAACTCAATAAAAACACAAACCACTCATAATTCCGACTTTTACGACATAAAATACACGTTTTGGTCTTGTTATTATTGGAAATAAGTGGTAAAAGGATAAGTGTTTTTACACTTATTAGTGATCATTCAAGACAATAATAAAATATAAGAGATACACCTAGGAATAAGGGAGTCTAAGTGAATAATTGGGCCACATGAGTGAGTGTTAGCTTACTAACTTATAATAACAATGATCTCGTTTTTAAGCTTGGTTTGGGGAACGTGAAACTTGAGGGTGATAAACATTCATGACGACCAAAGCCCTAATGTAAGTCTTCGACCTCTTTACTTGTTCTTCCTTCTTGCGTTTTGTAATTTTCTAATCATTTTGGTTTTCTTAGTGTTTAGTATTTAATAAAGGCCAAGGTGGGTTAATTATGATGAAAAATGTAAATCGTGCTTTGAAATTAATGCATAGCATGAGGGCATTGCAATGGTCAAGTGTAGGGGATTTAATAAGTGTGAAAACACTTATCCTTTTACCACTTAATTATAATAAAAACAAGACCAAAACGTGTATTTTATGTCATAAAAGTCGGAATTATGCGTGGTTTTGTGTTTTTATTGTGTTTTAGGACAAAAGTACGAAAAAGGAAGAAAACACGGGCTTACATGGGCTTTTCTCGAAGAAAATGACAAAAGACGAAGTCAAAGGATCAAAAGTGCAAGAAGAACGGAAGTCAAAGGCCTATTATGAAGATTTATCGAAGAAAAATACTAAAGACGGAAGTTTGACGAAGTCGAAGAACCAAGTCTACTAAAAGAAGAAAAATTAGAAGACGAGTTCATTTTATTATTCGACTAATCCCGAGACAAAGTCGAGAAAGACGAGTCATTTAAAAAGACGAGAAGACAAAAGGAAGAAAGAAGCAACACACCACACCTCCCTTCTCTTATATATACACCCTCCTAATCCTTCATTAGGAGTGTGTTAGTTTTTTTAGTTAGTCATTTTAATTTTTAGTTTCCATATCTTCAGAGAGAAGTTGGTGATTCTACTTTCTCTCTCTAGATTTCTTCCATTTTTCTTTCAAGTTTTAAGCTTTTCATTTAATCTTGTATTTGAATCCTTAATCTACAAGTTCAAGTTCAAGCTTTTCATCATCTATCTTATTCTACCTTTCTTGTTTTTGATTTTGATTTTGATTCAGATTAAGTATGTATCTTGTTTAATCTTGATGCTTATTTGATTTAAAAAGTTTATCTTTTTGTTCCCATCAATTTCATGCGATTGATGGTCTTAGCTTTTTGCGATTCTTACTTATTTCATGTTTAGCTTATTTCCTTTTAAGTGTGTTTAAAGTTTAATCTTTTTTGAGTTTATTTTATAAATCTTTCTTAGTTAGTGTTTTGAAAGTGTCTTATTCGTGCTTATTTAGTTCCTTTCATTATTGATTCGGTCAAGTTTTGATTAGTACTTATTAAAGCAAGCTTATTCGGTTTTGCTTATTGCGTGTTACAAACCATCGGAAAAGGGTTTACCTTTTCCGACGGTTATTCCGATTGTTTTCATCAGAATAGGGTTTTCCTTTCCGACAGTTATTCTGATAACTTCTATCGGAAAAGGGTTTAGTATTCCGATCGGTATTCCAATAGTATTGGTGATCAGACATTCTGACCGTGTTTCTGACAGACTTTCCGAAGGAACTTTCCGATGGATTTTCCGATAGATATTCCGATAGGTTTTACTGTTTATTATTCCGATACTGTTTCAGTTATTCCAACAGGATTATTGATAACATACCGATGGATTTTCTGACAATTATTCCGTTGGTATTCCGACAGTGGGTATTCCGACAGGTTTGAGTTTCCCTTTTTGTTTCAAGTTAATTTTTATATTTTTTTTTCCTGCCAATCAAGGTTAGATTTCTCTCTTTTATTTTTATATTTAATTACTTTGTCGTTTATATTATCTAGTAGAATTAGCTAATCAAAAGCTCCCCATTTAAGTGACCAATTACAATAATTCCACCTTAAACCTGATCAATTCGAATCGAATCGAGACGAGTACGAAGAACACGAGACACAAAATTCAAGTAAATCAGCCGCCAAGCATTAATGAAAGTCTCTAAACAGTAATTCCCACTCAGCCGAATATCAACCAATGGGAACTTGACATGCAATGTTCATTATATCCAATATGGATTATGATCCGTGTGAAATGTTGAGGGCCAATAATACACTGCCATGTTGTATCTTCAAACAAAAACGCGCACAGGACCGAGAATCTACTAGACTTCATATCAGGCAAAGGTATAAACATGAAAAGTGCTTCATTTCAAGAGACGAATTCATTCATAACATCCAATTAAGCTGAAATTAATTCAATCAAAAACCCCCAAATGTGTTCTTGAGCTGGATTTTGCAATTAAGAGATTGAAGACACGTGGAGCTCAGTGATTGGCTACAACACGTCATCCTCCCCAACAGAATCTCATCTTCACTCTATAAAAAGGACATAGATAGCTCATTTGTATTTTTAGCTTGTAGGTGTGAAAAACACACACTTCTAAATTTTCTTTCATTTTCTAGTTCTTCAATTCAGTTAGTAACTACTCTTAGGTGCTTGACAACCACCTAAGAGTCAGTTAGTTAGTTAGTAACAACTTGTAACCAAATTTCCCTCCATTAATAAAATTCAACATTCAGTTTTACTCATTCTCATTCTTATACCTACATTACTTTGATCCTATTGATACTATGTTGTTTTATTGATCTTCTATGATCATTGGAAGTTTGTTGAGGTTGTGAAGACTTGTAGCTGGTTCATATTCCATTTGAAGATCATTTTTCAGTCCATTTCAGCATTTGTAGCATGGGAGTTTACTGTAGCAGTATATGATGATGATGATGGTAACTAGTGGTTGATAGATGGTGGTTTAGTTGTACTTAGAAGGCTCAGCGCCTCTCTACTCCTTCAGTGGTGGCCTATTGCTAAAAGGTACATACTCTCTTATTTTAAATTCCTCTAAACAGCTTATGCATGCTCAATTCCTAGTGTACAACTTAAATGATGAACTGAATGTGTGATTAGCTTGCTTGTAGCTTGATTGAGTTAGATTGATAGAGTAATTGTTGTCTTACAAGCTTTACAATTAGTTTTACTTGGTAAAATTTAGAATATTCATCAGTCATTAATCATTAGTATTTACTTTGAGTTTTAACCAGTTAACCAGCTTGTTTTTGGCTCAAAACCATTTCAAATCACCATTTGAACAAGTCTTAATAAGTGTCAAAATCAGTCATTCACTAGTGTCTAAAAAGCTTTTGAAAAATTTCTTGTTCAGATTTTAAAGTGGTGTTTGGATCAAAACCTTTTTGGTGATTCAGGTTGTTAAACTTGTTGTTCAGTGTTCATTTATACTTAGTAAGATAGTGTAAGCAATTTAGTTCAGTTTTATATTCAAAAGTAAAGCCAAAATGGCAATTGGCCTTGAAAAACTTTGGGACAAGCTTACTGAAAGTTCATCAGTGAAAACTAGTGAACTTTGATCCATTGGCATTTTCTTGTTACTTGATAATTTTGCCTGAAACTTGTTTACATTTGTAGCTTATCATCCTAGCTTTCACTGCTTATAAGGAAATCATACAGTTTCAACTTTTGAGTGAGATATTAACTTATTGATAAGTACTTGACCAAACTTCAGTTTCTGTGATAAAGTGCTTACTATTTTCATAGATATCTCAATCCACTTCACAAATATCCCAATTTTCTTTCACAAAATCATTTGCAAACTTGTCCTGAGTAAATTCTGAAAATTTGAGCTTATTGGATTTTTGGTCAACTTTGGTCAAAATAAGCTGATTTTGGCTTATTCAAGATTCCAGCTTATCCTGTTGCTTATTTTCAAAACAAAAAGACATTCCAAGCTTTGTGATGCTTGATTAATTATTTTTAGCAATAAAAATGAATTGTGGATGTCTGAATTTCATTTGGGCTTATTGTTGGCTTATTGAAATAAGCTATCAAGAGATTAACAACTTTCAAGCAAATTCCTTTTGCAAGGCTAGCTTATTTTCAATCTTAAGCAGTTTAGAAAAAACCAGATCAATTTTGGTTGAGTAATAAGCAAATTTGAGCTTATACGAGTTGGCTTACCCGTTTTTGTGAAAGTATTAGTTTTATTTGCATTTTGGTCTTTTGTTTTTGTTAAACTTTGTAATCAGTGCTAAACCTCAATCTTTCTAGGTTTTGCAAAAGTTAGTCCCTGAAATTTCATTTGTTTCAATTTTAGTTAGTCAGTTTTCAAATTTGTTAAGTTTGTTTACTAGTTTGTTACAATTTACATATTTGGTCCCTATTGTTTCTGATTTTACGCTTTTAGTCCCTGTACTTTCATTTAGTTTACATTTCAAGCATTTATACTTTTAATGCATTAAATTCTTGTACTTTGTGAATATTAATTGGTACTTGCACTTTGTTTTACGGATACGTAGCTTTAATATTTTCATTTTTCTACGTGTTTGTTTGAATTAGACCTAGAATCCAAATAACCTTTAACAACCAAAAACAATTTAAAGCTCGATATTAGTAGGCCTTTCAGTTTGTCTTGAGTCGAGAATAAACTAACATGAAAATACTCAATATCAAATGGCGCAACTGCCGGTTCATGACATTACGAGAGACTATTGATTGACGGTTTCGATTGGATTTTGGGATCCGTTCCCCGAGTGGACGTTATTTTTACGTATCATAAATCCAAAACATAAAAAAATTAAAAATATAAAAATATAAAAACTAAAAAAATAACAAAATCAATTCTTTTCCTAAAGAATCGAACCAAAAAAATAAAAAATTCAAAAAGCAATCTTTTTCCTAAAAGATTGCACCCAAAAATATATATTATTGGTTTTCATTGGTTTTTACGTACATATAGTATTTTATTTAAAAACCCAATAAATACAAAAATATTTTTGATATATTATTATATGTAGATATGTATACGTATACGAACACTCAATACACATACTTCCATAAGTATTGCTTTTGCAATACACCGTGTTCGGGAGCGTTCCGGTCCTTGACACGTGTATCGATCAAATTTAATTAAAGCAAGAATAGATAAATACTTCCAATAGGCAAGAAATCGAAGAATACAAACTACAAAGTGAATAGAAAGGCGACGTGCTATAAAATGCCGTCTAAGGGTTAATAGGTACTTAAGTGCTTCGCGCCACCTAACCCCCCGTTCACTAGTGCGTATTCTAAGAAGGAAAGCTTGATTGGGGGTCTTGCACCCAAGTATTACTTACATATACTATACTTTCTTGTGGATATTACTTATTGAACCTCGGAAAGGATAATCCCTTCTTTTCCAAAGTCGAACGAGAGCTTCTCTCTCACTCCTTGATTTGAGTTACATGCTCACCCGCGGGCGTGCACACATACCTTTTGGTGTACAACCCCTTCCTCCTAAAAGGAAGAAAAAGAGAAAGAGTAAAAACAACACCGTCCATCAAGACGATCCCGAGAATCGTGCTTTGAACATCACACAAGAAGCCATGGCCGCCGTTGACAATCGACCTTTGATGGAACACCTACAATCAAATGTGCAAGGATATGCCGATGCTATTGTTATACCCGAGATACCCGCAAACACCCTTGAGCTTAAAACATCCATGATTACCTTGGTTTCAAACACACCATTTTTTGGGAGACCTAATGATGATCCACATGATCATATCAAGAAGTTTCTATCCATTTGCAAACCATTAAGTACAATGGAGTTCCCCATGATACAATTAAGTTGATCTTGATCCAATTCTCCCTAGTGGGAAGTGCTAGGTATTGGCTAGACAGACTTCCACCTAAGAGCATTACCACTTGGGATGATTTTACCAACAAGTTTTTGAATAGGTTCTTTCCTCCATCTAAGACCATGGCTTTGAGGAACCTAATTATCGGATTTCAACAAAAACCTAACCAAACCTTTAGTGATGCTTGGGAAGAGTACAAGGAGTTATTGAGAAAACGCCCCAATCATGGATTCAATGAAGTTCACCAAATCAATACCTTCTACAATGGATTAAGACCACATCATCAAAATTTCCCTCAACTCTTCTGCCGGGTGGGAACATTCTTGCCAAATCCATACAAGAGGCATGGGACATTATTGAGACTAAATCCATGGTGCAAACAAATAACCAAATTGATGAAAGGGTTCATGTTGTGCAAGATAATTCTCAAACATCCATTGATAATATATTCCTCAAGAGTCACATTGAGATACTTCAACAAACGGAAAAGCAAGATAAGACAAATCAAGACATAGCTCAAGCCCTTAAGAACCTTTCTTTAAACAACTCTTCTAATAATGTGAATGCCATTGCTATTTCATGTGAGACTTGTGGAGGTCCTCGTTATTACCTACAAAGTGACAAGGTTCAAAATTACCAAGGTGAATGTTATTCTTATCAAGATAAACATAGAGAGCACTTCAAACCTAACATCAACCCAAACATCAACCCAAACAATATCTCTTACAAGTCAAATAACTACCTTGCTCCACCCAGCTTTCCACCCCATCCACCCATCCAAAATCAACCTAATCCTCCTCAATTACTTCAAAGAATCAAGGGCCTAGGACAAACTATCAAGGAAACAACTATAGAGCACCTAATAATTTTCATCATCAAGGAAATAACTTTCATACAAACAATCAAGAATTTAACCAACCACCTCCACCCTTTCAAACTCAAGGATACCATCAAGGTTATAATCAAGGATATGGGCAAAATGATACCTTTGAGCTACTTCAAAAGATGAACCAAGAAAACAAAAGAAGAATTCGTGAAAGTGAAAAGAGAACACAAGATCAAATGAGAGCCACGAATGAGGATACTACCAAGAGGATTTTGATGATGCTTAATCAAAGGCCACAAGAGGCTCTACCTTCAAACACACAAACAAGTCCAAGGGCTAATGTCAATGCTATCAAAACAAGAAGTGGAAAGACAACTAATGATCCTTCACCTTCTACACCCTCTGTGGTTAAGCCTACTATGGTTCCACCTTGTTATGAGCCTTCTACGTCTTATTCACCACCTTTAAGCTCTACAACTTCAACACCTACACCTTCTCATCCTTCACCCACTTCTCCTTTACCTTCCACACCTATCAATGAAGAAACCAACAAAGAGAAACCTTCTACGACAACAACTACTCAACCTACACCAAAACCAAACCTTCCTTACCCATCAAGATTGAGAAAGGAGAAACTTAAAAACAAGGATGATATTCAAGTCTCAAACTTTTTGAGGATGTTCAAGCAACTTAACATAAACATATCCTTTGCGGAAGCTCTTGCATATATGCCAAAGTTTGCTAAAATGTTCAAAGATCTGTGGAAACCTTGGTTTCCGGATCTTTGAAGCTACTAGGAATGCATCACGTTCATATGATTATACAATCAAAGCGAAATTAGAACATGACACATTAACAAGGTGTTTAGGCACGAATAACATGAATTAAAACAAATGGGATGTTCATTATATTAATAACAAACATCCACTAGACGTGTATACATTGAATCCCACGTCTAGTGCACACACGCTTTTAGGTTTACATTGTGAATGAATTGATATAAAAAACCTAATAACCCTTGGTTCCTTTTATAGTGTAAGGATTAGGGTTTTACAAGAGATAAGAATAAATAAACATGTGAATCTTCTATTTAAATAACTATATACAGAATATCTCCTGCATATATATCCAAATAGAATCTTCTAAAAGCTTCTTTGTCTATGTTTTGTCAATGCTTGAATTGCATGTGACAATGCTTGGATTGCTCTTGACAATGCTTGATTCCATCAACGCCTAAATTCTTATTGTCAACGCCTGGAATACTCTTGTCAACGCTTAGACAATTAACTTCATGTTTTCTGCGTTTTTGAGTTTCTGCCACATCAACTTTTTGACCCAACAATCTTCCCCTAGCTGATAGTGGCAAAACTCTATGTGTATCTCTTGTAAGTTGTACATGATCTTCAAATTGCTTCCCCTCAAGTGTAGCATGTATTTCTTCCCCTTTTTGTCACATCAACAAGGAAGTAAACAATGTATGCAATCTTTGAAGATTCTCCAAATGTAGCTCTAAGTAATGATCTTGAAGAACAATTAATATAATATTTTTGATGTAGAAGTAGAATAACCCAACCTTGTGTTCCATGTCTTGTACTATCCATGTGATAAAGAACTTATACCTTTAGCATTACAAGCAGACCTCGATCTCTTGTCAATATTCTCATCCTTTGTGAGACACTGAGCACGATAATGTAACTCCTTCAAGTGTTATGACAAGTCTTCATCACCAACCATGTAAAGCACGAACAAGTTACCTTTAAAGTCGCTAGCGCACGACTTTAAGATATGATAGAACACAAACTCGCGAAAATCTTCTTCAATCATCAAACTTACCATAAGAATTCTTCCCCTTAAGCCAACACCTCTTCATAAAGACTTTCATTGCCTCATGAATTGTTGCTAACTCGCTTTAAGATCATTAATTCCGTTTAAAGATATCCGAGCCATAAATATCAACATGATATTCTATATTATAACGGAGATTCCATGTACCTTCGTGTGTATAATCCTCCTTTTTGTGTGCTCAAAACGTACTAATTTTCTCAAACAGCAGCGATTCCTGTGTTGTCCAATATCCTTTTTCATCCAAGATCTCAATCAGATGTATTGTCCGATATCAGACAATACATGTCAGCGTTTGAATAACCATATCTCGGACAACACTGTCAACGCTGTCAGCGTTGACTTATTCTGTCAGTGTCAACATCCTCTTTGTCAGCGTTAAAACTAACCTTGTCAGCGTCTCTTTTCTGATGACGTCACTTAGGGCAACAAATCACATCCTTAATTTACGTAGTCAAAAATTTACCTCCATAAAATCAGGTCTACTTCCATAAAGTCAAATGCAATTCCTGAAAATATGCTAACCGAATCTCATACTTTCCAAAAGTTGATAACTTATTCTTTATCGTTTTAAAGCACTATGCAAACCTGTTTTATGATTTCCTCGATCCAGAAACATAACACGCAATCCTCCTATTGCTTTGCTTCCTGTTAACATGATCTGCTGCTAACAATCACCACACAATACTACGTTTTTCTGACATCATAGAACCATAACCTATGCTTCAATTAACCTGCTGCTAGAATGAATCTAGGGTTTATACTGAAACCCTAATATCGTAACAGATTTGAATCCCTCAATTCGTCATAATATCGAAACCCTAACTAGGGTTTTGAGAATAAACGAATTCAAATCATTATGCATGATAACAGCCTTAAAACCACCAATTTTTCTGCCTTAAGTCGATTTAGGGTGTATAAAAACCCTAATCATGATTTTATGTAAAAGCAGAAAATTGATTACCTCATTATACAACCAACTTCGACCTCAAATAACTTCTTCATTAAGGCTCAGATCGAAAATCCCTTCGGTGAGATTCTAGACACCAGTGCCAAGAATCTACATTTCAAAAATCACGAAGATCCAACGGTTAACGAAGGAGAGATCGTGTTTTGAACATGGCTGTCCACAGAAAACTGCATTCATCCACTGCTGACTTTGACGCTTAATAACTTTTTCCTGGGGATAAAACTCGACAATCCCTCCGGTGGATGTTTAGATATATGTATGTAGAACACACATATAAAATTTCGTGACGATCCAACGGTTCAATAAAAAGTTATGACCTTCTGAATACTGCTGCGCACACAAAAACGTCCAGAAAAACCCTAGACGGATTTTTCTTTTCTTCACCATACACGAACACCTTGTTGGTCCTATCATCACGAGCCACGAGGATCTGATACCAATATAGAAATACACGAACACCTTGTTGATCCCAAACTTAGATCGATTAGCTTTGTGTATACGAGATTAGATCAAGTAATACACGTAGAGAAACCTTTGTATATGCTTATGAATCTAAGTGTTATGCGGAATTTAACACTTAAACAAGAACACACAATGATATAAACAAACTTTCACTTTGATTATCAATATCAAACTTGCTTACAATGAAAGTAGTTTACGAATGAAAACTTATATGAAACATTAACCTAAAGGTCTTCTTTTATAGACATAAGAAGCCTTGTACAATAATCTACGTATCAGCTATTCTAGGTAAAGATAAATATAGAAAATACATTGTTGTTCCTATCTTTACTAGAACTATTCTAGAATACAATAAACGCGTAGAGTATATCTTCCTATCAGTGCTTGTCTTCAATGTGTCAACGCTTGACTTTATCTTGTCAACCCTTGAGCTGTCAGCGCTTGTTTTGTTCTTGTCAACGCTTGATTTACTCTTGTCAGCGCTCAAGTGATCCGGCCTTAATTTATTCCCAACAATCCTCCCCTAAACTTGATATCCACTCTTATGATCAAGTTTCTGAATAAGCATTAAGGACTAGGAGGAATCTTACAAACCTTCTCATATTGATAGTGAATAAATCTGATCAAATCTTTTGCCATGTCACTTAAATAATCTATTTCCAGCTGAGTGTCCTTCATCTTCTCCAAAATAGCCTTGGATATGAAATACTGAGCATCCACCAGTAGATACTCAGCAAACTTTGTAGAACTCAAATGGTAAACACCAGCAGCTGAATATAACCTCCATTGAAGACCACTGAGGTCATCTTCAATATCCTTCCAAATTGCAGGATCCTCATCTTTTGGTCCACACATTCTTTTGAATGTGGTCCAAAGTTTTATTCCATTAGCTGAAGTTGGTGCTTCAGCCTCATACTTGGTCTCCAGCAACCTCCAAAGGTCCACCAAGTCTTCTCTATCAAAACTTGCAAACAAAGATATGAGAGTGGTAAAAGTGTGTACCTCCTTGCCAAATCTGCCAATCTTCCAAAACCCACATTCATCTTCTTCATAGCTCACAATTGGGTTCCTGGAATCTAATGGTAACACTTGCACCATATCTGAAGCTTCTAAAGGTGAGAGCTTGAGGCTCTTTCTGATGACAGCTTCACTTGGATATAGTGGATCCATATCTTTGGGAAACTCAAATGAAATTCCCTTCTTCACTGGCATGGGAACAACCATAGCTTTCTTGAGTTCCATTTCTTCTGCAAGTTCCTCCTTTCTTTCATCTGAAAGAAGTCTGAGAGTGTTTGCTTCCTGCACTCTCACCCAAATGGGATAAGCCCTGTTTTCCAACTCATCAAATGTCAAAGCCTTCAACTTCTGATATGTCCATCCAACTCCATGACATATGAGCAACATAAAGTAGAGCTCCCTTCTATCCCTTTTCAACTCTGAGAGAATATTACTTGCCTTGTGTTTCAAAATAACCTGGCAATCCTTCTGAACTCTAAGAAGAATCTCCAAACCCCATATTTGATCTGAAATGGTCAAGTCTGGATTCTCCATGCATCTTTCTTCCCAAGCATTGTACATTTGAACCACCTCTGGCATGTCAAAGTCAACATGCAATTTCAATTCTCTCAGCTTCTCCTTGGCCAACTCATCCCCATACTCAAGCCTTTCAGGTTTTATAATCATCACACTTGAGTCTGAGCTAGCTCCATCACTTCCTTCTTCTGAAGTCACAACAAATGGTGACTTTTCCTTTTCATCCTGTTCCATGATTTGTGCAGCCAGTCTTCTATCAAATTCAACTTGAGCTGCATCCTTTGGAACAATCTCCTCTACCATTATACCCTTACCCTTATCTGATGGTGCAATGGTTGGTAAGGTAGATGGTAATACCTGAGTAGAAACCTCCTTGATGATAGATGATGACTGGGATACATCACCTTCATGTGCAGGTCTGTCAACGCCCAAATTTGTCCTATCAGCGCCCAAAATATTTCTGTCAGCGTCCAAATTTTCCTTGTCAACGCCCAAATATCCTCCCTCAGCGCCTTTTGTAACCTATCTCAACATAGCTGTAAATGATAAATTTAAGTTGGTAGGAGAGACTAAGGACGTATCAAAACCTGTTTGTTTCTTCAAAGTTGTAAGGGCCTCAGCAACATCCATTGATTGACCATCATGACTGCCCTTATCACTCAGATTTATTGGATCTTCCTCCCCTTTGGAAGATTCTTCCATACCCCTCCTTGCACTAGCATTCTCCAAAACAACAATCCTCTCCCTCAATTGCTTGAGTTCAAGGCCTTGTGAGCTGACAACTTGTACTAAGTCTGCATTTTTCTTTTGCAAGCTAATGCAGACTGCCGTCAATTCCATAAGAGTCATTGGTTCCAGTCTGCCCTCTTCTGAAATGGGGATTTGACCTCCCAAGTCAGATTCATTGGGCAAGGATGAGGACTTAATAATGGTGGGACTGCCTTGGCCAGCTTCTAAGCCAGAACCAATAGTCCCAGCCTCATCCAGGGCACCAGCCACACTTGTGGTGGTGGTTCTCTCTGCTACATGGCTAGGACCACCAGAGGAGAACACTCCACTAGTCCTTTGGCGTTTCATCAACCTATATTCAGGGGGTGTGGAAGATGGTGTGGAAGAATGGGTGGATGTGGGTTGGTTAAGGGGTGTTTGGGTTTGTGAAGGTTGTGCGTCAGCGTTGGAAATAGCCACATCAAAGCCAACATTTAATGTATCAGCATTGAAGGATTCTGAGTCAATTTGCATGTGTTCAGGTGAAGGTAAAGGTTCAGGGATTGGTTCAAGTTGTGGTTGGGGGTCAATTTGTGGTTGGGGTTGTGCTGCTGCAATAACAGCAAGCATAGCTGGGGTTAAAGGTAGGTCACGATGAGGTGGTGAGTTCATCTTCATAAAGATAGCTTTCTTTTGCTCAGGGATCTTATAAAAATCATTGTGATCCCTTGAGCAGTAACCTTGGACATCAAAAACCATTTGTAGAAAACGGGGATAAGCTAAAGTCATTTTTGTCCCCTTGTTTTTACACATCCCCTCAAAAATCATTTTAGAATAATTAAATTTTTGCCCTGTTGCAATGCACACAATAGCGCTAGCAATGGATCTATTGATCTCATTGTGTGCAGTACATTTGGGACTCAAACATTGAAGGAGGACATGTATGAGGTACTTCCAGGCTGGGGGAAATTCCTGCTTATGATACTTGTTTAGAGTACCTTCATCAGGATAAGGATATCCCAAAGCCCTAAGCCCTTGTTCTATTTCATTTATGGGAAGGGTGGCTATACCATCAGCATCATCAAGATGCAAGGCTTGGCGTACCAAAGCCTCAGTAACCACCCAAGGTCTCCCATGAACAATAGAAGTCAATGTAGTCACTCTATTAACTGTTGAGGAACTAACAGTGTTCCAAAACTGTTTAATATGTGTGACTGGAATGAGTGGTGCATGAGAAAGAGCATACCTTAATGGGGATGCATTCAAATACGCCACCATTTGTGTGTATCGAGGAAACAGAGTATCATCAGCTTCAAGATATGCAATCATGTTGTGTTGAGACCTGAACCCCAATTCCAATTCTGATGGTTTAAACTTGGGTGCCATTGATGAAAGCTGTTAATTTAAAGTGAAGAAGATGAAGTTGATAAGAGAAAAATGTGTTAGACAAGAATTATAGATATCCTGTTTAAAATAGGAGCCAAATTTATAGGAGAAGTAGATGCATTTGATAGGCCCAAAAATAGGCAAGTATTTTCAAAAATCAATCATGAAAATATTGAAAAAGTTATAAGTTATCTCATGCATTAAATGAAAGTAACAACTCCTAAAATTACGGCCTAAAAATATGTCAAAAAGTAACAACTGGGTAGGTCCCATTGAGTGTCAACGGTCAAAAATAACCTATCAACGCCCAACGGCTATAATCTTGTCAACGTTTGCCTATAGCCATGTCAGCGTCCAATTCACAACAACGCTTGGAAAATTCTTGTCAGCGTCCAAAAATAAAAATGTTTTAAAAATGAAAAATGACCTTAACAAGTAATTTATCCTAGAGAAGATAACCAAAAGCTGATAATTATTATAGGGCGGCAAGCACTGTCCAGTTATGCACACTTGCATAAGCAAGATAGACATAACAGTCCTCTAGTGTCCCTTGCTAACCAAAACTCTTAACAACCAAGTTATCTCATAAAATTCCTTGTCACTCCAAGGTAATTCCCATAACAAAATCATTCCCAAGTCTCCCAACAGACCACAACCAATTCTAGGCCAAAAATGTCTTGGCAGCATGCATAGTATATCAACTTTGCATGCTACAGTGCCTCATGATTTAGTAAAACTAACCCATACTCACTTGTGGACACAATCTAGAATTGTGATAAGAGTATCATATGGATACCCAAACATCCTAAAGGTTCCTAAAACCCCCCCTTAAACTATGATACAAAAGTTTGCTAAAATCATGCATGAACATAAAAAATTTATGTCAAGATAGGAATGAAACATTCCAACCATCATCCATAAAAAAAACTTGTCCAAATGCTCCTCCATTGATCCATAAGCAACTCTGTATCCAATGGTATACTGCTAACACCATCTGCACATTTAGATTGAAAACCACAAAACTAACATTGTTGCTGACAACGCCCCGATAACACATGACAGCGTTGAGGGAAGCTTTGTCAGCGTTAGACAATCATATTGCTGACAACGTTGCAAAAACACTTATCAACGTTCAAGCAACCTTTGTCAGTGTTAGAAAAATATAGTGGAAAATCTAAATCATCAATAAGACCAATAACAATGCATCATCCTGTACATACTTTTACAAAAAGACTCCAAAACACATATTATGTGAGATTGACCATTCCAATACTTGTTACCAAGTATTGAAATCTCCCAGCATCAAAAGGTTTAGTTAATAAATCTGACACATTTTCCTCAGTGTCAACCCTATCTAGTTGTATTAAACCTTTCTCAAAGCAATCTCTTATAAAATGGTGTCTAATTTCTATGTGTTTAGTTTTAGAATGATGTACAGGATTCTTAATGATGCATAAAGTACTATTATTGTCAACAAATATCTTGGTATGCATGAAATTATACCCATAGTCCAACAGCTGGTTCTGAAACCATAAAACTTGGCCACAACAAGAAGCTGTAGCCACATACTCAGCTTCAGTTGTAGAATTAGCTACCACTGTTTGTTTCTTGCATTGCCAAGATATCAACCTGCTCCCAAGAAACTGACATCCACCAGTTGTGGATTTCCTATCAAATTTATCACCTCCATAATCACTATCTGAATATGCAATCAGCTCCAATGGTGAATCCTTTAGGTACCACAAACCAAGACCAGGATAGCATCTTAGGTACCTAAAGATCCTCTTCACAGCATAAAGGTGACATTCTTTGGGAGTCACTTGATGGCGTGCACAAGCACACACAGCAAACATAATGTCAGGTCTGGAGGCAGTAAGATACATCAAGGATCCAATCATGGATCTATAGTGCCTGACATCAACATCTTTCCCATCTCCAATCTTTCCCCAATGGTGTTCTCTATCCATAGGAGTAGTAGCCCTCTTTTCATGTGGAGAAAAGCCAAACTTCTTCAAGATCGCAGCGACATATTTATCCTGGGAGATGAAGATACCATCTTCTTTCTGCTGAACTTGTAAACCAAGAAAGAAGTTCATCTCCCCCATAGCACTCATCTTGAATTTGTCTGTCATAAGCTTGGAGAAATCCTCACTCATCTTTGGATCAGTAGACCCAAAAATGATATCATCAACATATACCTGGACAAGCAACACATCCTTGCCTTTCTTCTTTGTAAACAGTGTCTGATCTATGGTGCCCCTCTTGACACCATTGCCCACCAAATAGGTAGACAAAGTACCATACCATGCTCTAGGGGCTTGATGAAGGCCATACATAGCCTTTTTGACTCTATACACTTTATCTGGATGCTCTAGATCCTCAAAACCAGGAGGTTTCATTACATATACTTCCTCAACAATGGTGCCATAGAGAAAGGCACTCTTGACATCCATTTGATAGACAGTGAAGCCTATGCATGATGCATAGGCTAGAAAATCCTTATAGCTTCAATCCTTGCAACTGGTGCAAAGACCTCCTCATAGTCTATCCCCTCCTCTTGTGTATAACCTTGAGCCACTAACCTTGCCTTGTTTCTGACCATAATGCCTCTTTCATCTCTTTTGTTCTTGAGAACCCATCTTGTCCCTATAGGTCTGACATATCTAGGACAATCAACCAGCTCCCAAACATCCTGAATTGCAAATTGGTGAAGCTCATCCTGCATTGCTTCCACCCAACTTGGTTCTTTGAGAGCATCAAATATTTTCTTGGGTTCCTCTTGTGACAGAAAACAGGCAAACAAACATGCTTGCACAAGAGGGGTATCAACCTTCTTGTGTATATTAGCAATAAACCCACCAAGACCTTGATGAGATCTTCTAGTCTGAACTGGAGTCATAACATCACCAATGATCTGGGAAGGGGTGTGATTCTTCATTGTGGAAGTGAGAACTCCTCCTTCAAAAAGTCTGGTGTCCTCAACCTCATTCTCCATGTTGCTAATATCTTCTTCATCAGACTCTCTTACATCAACATGAGGATGAACCTCTTCATATATATTGGAAGGTTCACCTTGTTCAAAATTGGAAGAGAAAAGATGGGCAGAATTGTTGTCAACGCCTGAACCTTGTTTGTCAGCGCTTAGGCTAACAACGCTTGAAGTGTGGTTGTCAACGTCTGAACCATCAACGTCTGAATTGGTCTTGTCTGTGCTAGATTTGCCTTTGTCAACGCCTGAAGGACCATGCATGTTTGTATCTGGTGGTACTTGGAAACCACCATTATCTTGTCCAGCAGCAGCAGCAAAAGCATCTGTCCAAATGGGAATTGTGACATATTCTAGTATAGGAGATGCCTTTTCTGCTTGTGATCCAACCTTCTCATGAACCTGTGTACCTGAAACATCAACAACTTGTTCCTCCATAACATTTGAAGTTACCTTCACAATGTCTGGATTAGTGACAGGCATATAATTTAAAGTTCTAGATAAAGGTTCCAAGTCAAATAACCAATTAGGACCACTTTCAGGATCACTAGGTTTATTCTCTAAAAACCTAACATGTACTCTTTCAACTATACGTTTGTCCTCTTTAAGATAAACCCTATATCCCTTGCTCTGCACTGAATACCCCATGAAGTAGCCCTCATCACCTTTTGCACTAAATTTCCCTAAGGCATCACTGGTGTCTAGTACTACTACATGACAACCAAAAGGTCTGAGAAAACCAATATTAGGTTTTCTTCCCCAAAGTAACTCATAAGGTGTTTTGTTCTGAATTTTGTTAACCAATGCTCTATTTTGCACATAGCAAGCTGTATTAACAGCCTCAGCCCAAAAGGCTATAGGAAAGTGAGCATCAGCCAACATTGTTCTGGCTGCTTCAATTAGGGTTCTATTTTTCCTCTCAGCAACCCCATTTTGTTGTGGGGTTCTAGCAATACTAAATTGCCTTGTAATTCCTTTCCTGGCACATAAATCATCTAGCTTCTTATTCCTCAATTCTCCACCATTATCACTCCTAAGCATTTTAACCTCATTGCCAGACCTCTTCTCAATCTGAGTGATAAGGTCAATTAGAACATCAGCTGTGTCACTCTTCATAGCTAGAAAGAATGTCCAAGTAAACCTAGAAAAGTCATATGTGATGACAAAGCAATATGACTTACCATTCAAACTTTCTATATTGGTTGGACCAAAGAGGTACATGTGAAGCATATGAAGAGGTCTAGAACTAGTGTGCACCTGTTTGGACTTGAATGAGACCTTGTGCTGCTTGCCTTTAAGACATGCAACACAAGAGTGGTCATTGTGGAAGGCCTTCTCAGGCAAACCATCAACTAAACCAAGCCTCACAAGGGTTTTGATCTTTCTTGGGTCTCCATGTTAAGCTTGAAGAAGCTTTAGACCCCTTACCTTGTGGTTGCAAATATTTAGGTCTGGTCACGTTTCTGTCAGCGTTAGAATTTGTCTTGTCAACGCTGAAATTTCCCTTGTCAGCGTTGAACCTAGGGTTTGCTACAGAAACCCATTGCCTATTTGACCAGGTGTTTGTCTTTTGAAATGGTCTTTGTCCATGAGTGTTAGACCCTCTAGTAAAGAATGGGGCAGGTCTAATCACTTGTGGACTTTGCTGCACACAAGGTTTGGGTCTGACAACGTTTGACTTCCTAACAATGTTGACTTTGTTCCTGACAGCGCTGAAATTGTTCCTGCCAGCGCTGGCTTTGGTAGCATTGACACACTTGTATGCCAAGTGTGAAAAGCTACCACATGTGTAACAAGCTTTTCTAGACACAACCTTAGGTCTAGAAGAGAAGAAGCCTGTTCCATGATTGCTAACTTGGCTCTTAGGAGACCTAGTATTCCTATACATCTCTGCATATTTAATGGTAGGTCTTCTAACAGTGTTTGAGCCTAGGTCAACAGCTTTACCAGAGATTGGGTTAGTAACCTTAATGGGTGGTGACTCATTAGGACTTTCACATAGCAAGCCACCCTTGACAAATAAAGTAGGGTTAGCTTTCTTCCATTCATTTAGGTCAGTCAACTTTTGTTGATACTCATCAACTAGAGTGACAACTCTTGGTGGAGGAATGAATTCCTCCTCTTGGAGCTCTGGCAAACCAGTCCAAGATAAGTCCCTTTGTTGGACACCATAGAAGTCACCAGCTGGTGATGGAACCAAAGAGTAATCATTCATCCCAATCCCAGTCATGTCCTTAGGATCCCTTTGTTTAGCTACACAGTCTTCTAGGGTTTGGGTGGCTCTATCAAATCTTTGAATTTTGAGGCCGACATTATCTTTATTCTTAACGGCCTCATCTAACTTAGCCTGTAATTCACCATTAACCCTTTCCATGATGTTTCTAATATCCATACTACCCTCTAACTCATGTTTTAAGATATTGATTTTATCTTTTAAGTCAAATTTCATTTTCTTGTATTCAGAAACGTTTTTCTTAGTTTCAGTAAGAGCTAGTTGGTAATTAGACAATTTACATCTTTCAGTACTCATATCATCTTTTAATTTTAACACCTCTTTGTTAAGTCTTTCAGTATTTAACCTACAACCTTTGCTACAGAAAGCGTCATCATATACCTCATTATCAGATGAAGAGGAGGAGTGTGCCATGAGAGCATATTCAACATGCTCTTCTTCTTCAATATCAGCAACCAAAGCTTTGTCCTCTTCAACATTCTTAGCCAGATAGCTCCAATCCCATCCCATACCATCAATTCCTTGAACTGCAACCATGGCTTTGGAATCCTGAGCTTTGACAATCTGACTTGAGGGTTTACCAGCATCAGATCTTCTAGGAGATCTGCATTCCCTCATGAAGTGCCCCATACGATGGCAGTTGTAGCATTCAACTTTGGATTTATCAAATCCAGTTGTGTCTTTAGCATTGAAGGTCATCTTCTTTTTAAACCTTCTGTTCCACCTATTTGCTCTTATACTAGCAAGAGCCATGTTCCACTTGATGTCCATCTCTTCCAAATGCTCATCACTTATCTGCTCAAGATCCTCATATGTAATCACTGAACCATTGGGCAAAGAAGCAATGTAAGCACAAACAGTATCCAAATCTAAACCAGCAGGTTTAACTCTTGGGGAGTCATTCTTGTATGTGTCAGCGTCTGAAAAGGAGACGTTGACAAGACTTGTTCCAGCGCTGACATATGATGATCCAATAACTGGATGCATGTAAGAGTCTTTCTGATTGAATTGACCTTCACTATAAGAGAAGAAGGCCATGTTGTTGTTGGTAGATTTGCTTCCATGTTCTAAAAGAGTTTCATCTTTCAACAGCCTTAGTTTGTTGTAGATGTCATCAAACGAGGAGCTCTTGTAAGTATTGTTGGCAAGAATAGATCTTGCCTCAATCTTCCATGCCTCACCAAGACTTTTAAGAAAGGTAGCATTGATGTCAACATCACCAACTTGTGTCCCCATGAAGGACAACTTGCTTGTAATGTCAAGCAATCTGCTTCTCACACTACTCAGTTTCTCATTGGGTTGAGATTTGAAGACAACATAATCATGCAGAAGTTGCTTTTTCTTTTCTTCCTTAGTGTCTGCATTGCCACCATATGCAACTTGAAGAGCTTCCCAAAGATCCTTAGCAGATTCATAGCCTCTATATTTATGCTGGTTTTCTTGTCCCAAAGAGACTTTCAGAATATTTAGGGCTTTCATGTCAACCCTTTTCTTTGCAATGTCATCAGCAGCCACAACTCGACCATCTCCAGGTTTTTCTCTCTTATCCTCTTCAGAACATCCAGCAACAGCTGATCTTTGAGCAATGACATCAAGAATCTTTTGAGCCTTATTGAATGTGTTTCCATATTCAATAATTTCCCAGAGTGTGTAGTCATAGATCTCCAGATATTGTTCAAAGTTGAACTTCCACAAGTCAAAGTTTGTTGCATCAAGCATGGGAATCTTGATGTTTGGTAAGGCTGAGGAAGAGGAGGTTATTGCTTCAGACATGATGTTGTTAGGGTTTTTGAGAAAATTAGGGTTTTGGTGATTTTTAGGGTTCTGGTGTTCTTTAAGATCAAAAGTTCCTCAACAAGCTCTGATACCAATTGTGGAAACCTTGGTTTCCGGATCTTTGAAGCTACTAGGAATGCATCACGTTCATATGATTATACAATCAAAGCGGAATTAGAACATGACACATTAACAAGTTGTTTAGGCACAAATAACATGAATTAAAACAAATGGGATGTTCATTATATTAATAACAAACATCCACTAGACGTGTATACATTGAATCCCACGTCTAGTGCACACACGCTTTTAGGTTTACATTGTGAATGAATTGATATAAAAAACCTAATAACCCTTGGTTCCTTTTATAGTGTAAGGATTAGGGTTTTACAAGAGATAAGAATAAATAAACATGCGAATCTTCTATTTAAATAACTATATACAGAATATCTCCTGCATATATATCCAAATAGAATCTTCTAAAAGCTTCTTTGTCTATGTTTTGTCAATGCTTGAATTGCATGTGACAATGCTTGGATTGCTCTTGACAATGCTTGATTCCATCAACGCCTAAATTCTTCTTGTCAACGCCTGGAATACTCTTGTCAACGCTTAGACAATTAACTTCATGTTTTCATCGTTTTTGAGTTTCTGCCACATCAACTTTTTGACCCAACAAGAACTCCTCTCCAACAAGTAAAAATTGGTGGATTTGCCTAACACATCACTTAATGAGAATTGCTCCGCCGTGTTGCTCAAAACTTTACCTACAAAAATTGGAGATCCGGGGAGATTTTTGATCCCTTGTAATTTTACCGGGGTGGAAAATTGCATGGCACTAGTGGATCTAGGGGCAATCATTAATCTCATGCCTTTATCAGTTTGGCAAAAACTCTCTTTTCTCGAGCTCACTCCCACCAGGATGACCCTTGAGTTAGCCAATCGTACCATAGCTTATCCGGTAGGCATTACGGAGGATGTGTTTGTAGGGGTTGATAAGTTTACCTTTCCCGTGGGTTTTGTAGTGGTTGATTATGATATGGACCCGAGAGTTCCTCTTATAGTTGGTAGACCATTTTTGAGGACGGGTCGTACTCTTATAGACGTGGCGGAGGGAGAATTAATTATGAGAGTTGAGGATGAGAAAGTGCTGTTTAAGCTAGGAAAAGTGACTAAGAAGTCTCAAGGTTGTGAAACAATTAACATAGTGGATGTTCTTGATGAGGTGTGTGATGAGCATTTATCATAAAGCTTGTAAGAATGATAGTGAAGACATGCCTCATGTAGAGACCGTTGCCTCAATTGCTCCCTCCTTAACACCTTTTGGAGAGAGTGATTTCCTCTTGGAGGAATTTGAGTCCAACTTACTTGGTAATGATGATTCTCCCATCAATTGGGAAGAATACATTCTCACTATCCAAAAGTTGCTCAATGAGGATCCCATTCCTTCACCTATTCCACAAGAAATTACCATAGATGATCCATCCATAGTGAAACCTTACATAGAGAGTCCACCCTCCCTTGAACTTAAGGATCTTCCATCACAACTTGAATATGCTTTCTTAGAGGGGAAAGACCAATTACCCGTGATCATAGCAAAAGACTTAAAAGATGATGAGAAGGAAAAACTCATAGAGGTGCTTAAGAAACATAAGCAATCCATAGCATGAAAAATATCCGACATAAGGGGAATTGATCCAAATTTTTGTACACACAACATCCTTATGGAGGATGATTACAAATCCGCCATTCAAAGCCAAAGAAGGGTTAACCTAAAAATCCATGAGGTCATTAAAAAGGAAGTTATCAAACTCCTTGATGCGGGCATGATTTACCCCATTTCCGACTCTCCATGGGTTAGCCCGGTACATTGTGTTCCTAAGAAGGGTGGAATCACCGTAGTGCCTAATGAGAACAATGAGCTTATTCCTACTAGACTTGTCACGGGTTGGAGAGTTTGTATTGATTATAAAAAGCTAAATGATGCTACTAGGAAAGATCATTTCCCATTGCCTTTTATGGACCAAATGCTTGAACGCTTAGCGGGAAATGAGTACTATTACTTTCTATATGGATTCTCGGGTTATTTCCAAATACCCATTGACCCAAAGGATCAAGAAAAGACCACATTCACTTATCCCTATGGTACATTTGCTTACAAGAGAATGCCTTTTGGCTTGTGCAATGCGCTGGGGACATTTCAAAGGTGTATGATGGCAATCTTTCATGACATGATTGAGCACACTACGGAAGTTTTCATGGATATTCACTTCTAGTCTCTCCCATTTGGAACGTATGCTTAAGAGGTGTGAAGAAACACGTCTTGTTCTTAATTAGGAGAAGTGCCATTTCATGGTCAAAGAGGGGATAGTCTTGGGACATAAGATATCTAATAAGGGTTTAGAAGTGGATCGTGCTAAAATTGATGTTATTGCTAAGCTTCCCCCACCTACCACGGTGAAAGGAGTTAGAAGTTTTGTGGGTCATGCGGGATTCTATAGATGTTTTATATAAGATTTTTCTAAGATTGTAAGACCAATGAACCACCTCTTGGAAAAAGATGCTCCTTTTATTTTCACCCAAGAGTGTTTAGACTCTTTTGAGATACTTAAGGAAAAGTTGACTAAGGCTCCCGTTTTGGTTTCTCCAAATTGGGATTTGCCTTTTGAGCTCATGTGTGACGCTAGTGATTATGCCATGGGGGCCGTGTTAGGACAAAGAGTGAATAAGCATTTTCAACCTATACACTATGCTAGTAAAACCATGACGGGTGCTCAACTTCACTATACCACCACGGAAAAAGAGTTGCTTGCTATAGTCTATGCCTTTAAGAAATTTAGACCTTATCTTGTGCTCTCCAAGACCATAGTGTATACGGATCATTCCGCTCTCAAGTACCTCATGACAAAGCAAGATGCTAAGCCTAGACTTTTGAGATGGGTTTTGTTGCTCCAAGAGTTTTCCATTGAGATTCGTGATAAGAAAGGAGCCGAGAATTTAGCGGCGGATCACTTGAGTAGACTTGAGCATCCTTTTCAAGGTGAATTGCCTCATAAGGAAATTAATGAATCCTTTCCATTAGAGGAGCTCATGTCTATCTCTTCACAAGAGGATACCACCCCTTGGTTTACAGATATAGCAAACTATCTTGTGGGGGATGTGCTAATAGAGGGTCTCACTTCACAACAAAAGAAGAAATTTCTTAAGGAAGTCAAATACTACTTTTGGGATGACCCTTACCTCTTTAGGCAATGTGCGGACCAAATCATTAGACGGTGTGTAGATGGGCCCGATGCATTTAAGATCTTAGAAGCTTGTTATAAGGGACCCACAGGTGGTCATTTTTGGCCCAACTACACCGCCAAGAAAGTCTTTGATTCGGGTTACTATTGGCCTTCAATATACAAAGATGCTCAAGAGATGGTGAAATTTTGTGATGTATGTCAAAGACAAGGAAAATTTAATCAACGAGATGAGATGCCACAAAACTTCAGACAAGAGTGTGAGATTTTTGATATATGGGGAATAGATTTCATGGGACCTTTTCCATCATCTTAGGGAAATAAGTACATACTTGTAGCCGTGGACTATGTTTCAAAGTGGGTTGAGGCCAAGCCTTGCCTACTAATGATGCTCGAGTTGTAGTGAAATTCTTGAAGCAAGTATTTACTAGATTTGGTATACCTCGGGCTATCATAAGTGATCGTGGGACTCATTTTTGTAATGATCAATTTACAAGAGTTATGAAGAAGTATGGTGTTAGCCATAGACTTTCTACAGCGTATCACCCTCAAACCAATGGGCAAACCAAGGTCACAAATCATGGTTTAAAGAGGATTTTGGAGAGAACAGTGGGAGAGCATCGAGCTTCTTGGTCGGATAAGCTTGATGATGCTTTGTGGGCTTTTAGGACGGCTTTTAAGACACCAATTGGTTGTACTCCATATAGGCTTGTCTATGGAAAAGCATGCCACCTCCAATTCGAGTTAGAACATAAGGCTTCGTGGGCTCTCAAGTGGGCAAACTTTGATTTAAACCAAGCCGGTTCACATAGAAAGGACCAACCCAATGAAATGGATGAATTGAGAGCTAATGCTTATGAGAACTCATTGCTTTACAAGGAAAATACTAAGCAATTGCATGATGCTAAGATCAAGAACCGTGAGTTCAAATTTGGAGAGCCGGTTCTCCTCTTTAACTCAAGGTTGAAACTCTTTGCGGGCAAGCTTAAGTCAAGATGGTCCGGTCCATTCACTATTGCTCAAGTGTTTCCATATAGAACTATTGAGTTGTCACAACCCAATGGTCCAAATTTAAAAGTGAATGGTCACCGTGTTAAGCACTATTTTGGGGAGGACATTTCCGTAGAAATGGTCCAAGAGATCCCTATTTTCCCCATGAATTAATTCATTATGGGAAGAGTCAAGCTAGAGACTACATAAATCAAGCTTGAATAACTAGGTTTAGAGTTTTTAGACTTAGAGTGTGGTAGGATAGAAATAAGGGTATAGAGTTGAGGATAAGTGTAGGGGAAAACCTTCCTTTTGTCTTCATGTTGTTTGTAGGGTTGCTCTCTCTCATCACGTGTATTGGAGCTTATGGAGGAGGCCCTTGTATCCGGTTCACTTTGTTACTATTGTGATTTTTCATAACCACATTGGGCTTAAAAATGAATTCACTATAGTTGATCTTTCCTTAGCCTGGGTTAAACAAAGTTGTCAATGTCCTAAGTGTAGGGGAGTTTACTCCAATACTCTTATACATTGAGGACAATGTTTATCTTAAGTGTAGGGGGGTCTTCTATCGAAGTGACCTTACCTAGAACTTTGTCATTGACCTTCATGATAACATGGAAATTAATTTTTCAAACATTTTTCAAATTTTTGATCTACTTTGGCCACCAAAAATATGCATTCATAATTTTTGCATTAAATATTTTTTTTCATTTGCATAACACATTTGCATTGTATATATTCTTCTTTTATTTTTCTTCAAAAATATATAAAAAGGAAAAATATAATAAAGGATATGGTTTAACAAGTTTAAATTTCTTTGACATATTAGGCCCGCCATGGATACTTTGACTCAACCCGAGTTTGCTTATCTAAGCATTCTCTAGCTAGTAGCCTTAACCATGTAGACCTTTATTGGTTTATTAGGCTAAGCATCCACTAGTCTCATTATTTGAGATTTTAAACTGTGGAGAACAAGAGATTATAGAGTTTGAAATAAGTGTTAAGGGCTAGATAAACCTCATATTCATTAATTGTGGCTTTTATATCCCCTTTCGTAACCTTTAATTTCTTGTCAACGCATGTATATATGTTAATAAATAATCAAGAACGGTTTTAATTGGTTTGTAGTCTCTTATGCATTTTTGACTAATCGTTCATGGTTGGTATACGTACGTCTTAAGATTTTAAGTTAGTACGTTTTATGTGTACTAGACTTATGTCATGCTTAATACTTAGCGGGTGTTTTTCCTTTTATTCTTTTCAACTTCTTTGTGAGAAATAAATAAAAATAAGAGCGGCTTACAAAATAATGAGTGGCTAGAAAAAAAAGAGAAAAAGAAAAAGAAAGAAAAAAACAATAATTATACAAGACTCCCAAGAGGGGCAGTGAAGTGTTAATTATAGTGACTATTGAATTCCAATATTACTCTCACAAGGGTTGCGGGGATTTGATAGTTGCTCCAATCCAATATTACCTTGATGGGTTGCGGGATTGAAGATCCAAGGTCTCAAAAAGGCGGCGGATGTAAATTATTGCGTGAGTTTTATTTTTCTTTCCTTAGCGAGTGTGTAGCTACTTATTAATGCAGGCATAAGGATCTTACACATAAGGTGAATGACTTATTACTCTTGAGTCGGACTTATATTAATTGTGGGCGGTTTTTCTAGTAATGGATGAGAGGATTACTTAGGATTAGAACCGTGCTTCCTTATTTTGAGATTTTACATTTCTTATATTTCACGCTTTAAATAATGACAAATTTGTTTCCAAGTAATTTGCTCAAATAATAACCGCTCTTAGAGGCATAATAAGTGGGGGTATGAGAGTAACACACTTAATCAATATAAATAAGTTGACGCACTTTCACTTGTGGATAACAATGATCTTGTTTTTAAGCTTGGTATGGGGAAAATGAAACTTGAGGGTGATGAGTGTCCATGGTACCAAAAGCCTTAATCTAAATCATTGATTTCTTTATGAGTTATTTACATCAAAACCATTTCAAGAAAATCCAAAAATATATAAATAGAATTTCTTTCCTTTGCATTGCATTGTATAAAATCAATATCATGTATCATATAGTGTAGAGTAGTGTAGAAGCATTTCATATTGGCCAAGGTGGATTAATTATAAGAAAAGTGCAAATTGGTGCTTTAAAATATGGCATGGCATGAGCTCATGGCAATGATCAAGTGTAGGGGATTTGATATGAGCAAAATCTTATATCAGTAAGTCAACAAATCACCCTAAAACACATAGCAAATACCTAACTTTTATACAATAAAGTAGTATTATGTGGTATGTTTTGTGCTTGTGCTTGTTTAGGTAACAAGGATACAAATTTGGAGCAAACAAGTGGAATCAAGCTAAAAGATGAAGAAAAGACAAGAGAAGGATCAATAATGACAAGCCATGAGAAGATAAAGGACCTATCTTGACAACATTCAAAAGATGAAGGACTAAAGTGCAATTTTAGAAAAGTCAAGATTAAAGTCAAATCTGGTCAACATTCAAGTCAAAGAGTCAAAGGATGCTTTATGAACAAGTTTAAAGTTTAAAGGATCAAAAATGCCAAAGAAATAAAGATTGGAACTCAAATGAAGATTCTGCCAAAGTCTAGGGACTGAAATGGTCAAGTTTCATTCAAGTTTTGGGCTTAATCCGAGTTTACTAGTGTCAACCAATGAGAGAAAGGGAAAAATGACACACGGATTGCCACATGTGTCCACTCAGCCGCCAATCATTAATGAAAGTATCTAAACAGTAATTCCTACTCAGCCGAATATCAACCAATGGGAACTTGACATGCAGTGTTTATTATATCCAATATGGATTATGATCCGTGTGAAATGCTGAGGGCCAATAATACACTGCCACGTTGTATCTTCAAACAAAAACGCGCCCAGGACCGCGAATCTGCTGCACTTCATATCAAGCAAAGGTATAAACATGAAAAGTGCTTCATTTCAAGAGACGAATTCATTCATAACATCCAATTAAGCTGAAATTAATTCAATCAAAAACCCTCAAATGTGTTCTTGAGCTGGATTTTGCAATTAAGATATTGAAGACACGTGGAGCTCAGTGATTGGCTACAACACGTCATCCTCCCCAACAGAATCTCATCTTCACTCTATAAATAAGACATAGATAGCTCATTTGTATTTGTAGCTTGTAGGTGTGAAAACACACACTTCTAAATTTCCTTTCATTTTCTAGTTCTTCAATTCAGTTAGTAACTACTCTTAGGTGCTTGACAACCACCTAAGAGTCAGTCAGTTAGTTAGTAACAACTTGTAACCGAATTTCCCTCCATTAATAAAATTCAACATTCAGTTTCACTCATTCTCATTCTTACACCTACATTACTTTGATCCTGTTGATATTGTGTTGTTCTATTGATCTTCTATGATCAATGGAAGTTTGTTGAGGCTGTGACGACTTGTAGCTGGTTCATATTCCATTTGAAGATCATTTTTCAGTCCATTTCAGCATTTGTAGCAGGAGAGTTTACTGTAGCAGTATATGATGATGATGATGGTAACTGGTGGTTGATAGATGGTGGTTTAGTTGTACTTAGAAGGCTCAACGACTCTCTACTCCTTCAGTGGTGGCCTATTGCTAAAAGGAACATACTCTCTTATTTTAAATTCCTCTAAACAGCTTATACATGCTCAATTCCTAGTGTATAACTTAAATGATGAACTGAATGTGTGATTAGCTTGCTTGTAGCTTGATTGAGTTAGATTGATAGAGTAATTGTTGTCTTACAGCTTTACAATTAGTTTTACTTGGTAAAATTTAGAATTTTCATCAGTCATTGATCATTAGTATTCACTTTGAGTTTTAACCAGTTGACCAACTTGTTTTTGGCTCAACACCATTTCAAATCACCATTTGAACAAGTCTCAATAAGTGTCAAAATCAGTCATTCACTAGTGCTTAAAAAGCTTTTGAAAAAGTTCTTGTTCATATTTTAAAGTGGTGTTTGGATCAAAACCTTTTTGGTGATTCAGGTTGTTAAACTTGTTGTTCAGTTTTCATTTACACTTAGTAAGATAGTGTAAGCAATTTGGTTTAGTTTTATAGTCAAAAGTAAAGTCAAAAAGGCAATTGGCCTTGAAAAACTTTGGGACAAGCTTACTAAAAGTTCATCAGTGAAAACTAGTGAACTTTGATCCATTGGCATATTCTTGTTACTTGATAATTTTTCCTGAAACTTGTTTACATTTGTAGCTTATCATCCTAGCTTTCATTTCTTATAAGGAAATCATACAGTTTCAGCTTTTGAGTGAGATATTAGCTTATTGATAAGCACTTGACCAAACTTCAGTTTCTGTGATAAAGTGCTTACTGTTTTCATAGATCTCTCAATCCACTTCACAAATCTCCCAATTTTCTTTCACAAAATCATTCGCAAACTTGTCCTGAGTAAATTCTGAAAATTTGAGCTTATTGGATTTTTGGTCAACTTTGGTCAAAATAAGCTGATTTTGGCTTATTCAAGATTCCAGCTTATTCTGTTGCTTATTTTCAAAACAAAAAGACATTCCAAGCTTTGTGATGCTTTATAATTAGTTTTAGCAATAAAATTGAATTGTGGATGTCTGAATTTCATTTGGGCTTATTGTTGGCTTATTGAAATAAGCTATCAAGAGATTTAACAGCTTTCAAGCAAATTCCTTTTGCAAGGCTAGCTTATTTTCAATCTTAGGCAGTTTAGAAAAAACCAGATCAATTTTGGTTGAGTAATAAGCAAATTTGAGCTTATAAGAGTTGGCTTACCCGTTTTTGTGAAAGTATTAGTTTTATTTGCATTTTGGTCCTTTGTTTTTGTTAAACTTTGTAATCAGTGCTAAACTTCAATCTTTTTAGATTTCAAGCATTTTTACTTTTAATGCATTAAATTCTTGTACTTTGTGAATATTAATTGGTACTTGCACTTTGTTTTACGGATACGTAGCTTTAATATTTTCATTTTTCTACGTGTTTGTTTGAATTAGACCTAGAATCCAAATAACCTTTATCAACCAAAAACAATTTAAAGCTCGATATTAGTAGGCCTTTCAATTTGTCTTGAGTCGAGAATAAACGAACTTGCGAATACTCAATATCACTGCTTCATACAACTCCACCAGAAATACTGCTTAATGTCGTGGTACATCTTGGTGGAACCAGGATGAATAGAGAATGAGGAGCTATGAGCTTCAGCCAATAAAGCCTGCCTGAGTATAAGATCATTAGGAACACAAAGTCTAGTGCCCTGCCATAAGATACCGTCGTCATCTACCTGAAACTCCATTTGCTGATCTATGATCTGAATAATCGCTAGATTTCACCATTATCCTTCTGAGCTTCCTTGATCCTAGAGAGTAAGTCAGGCTCAACTCTAAGATTAGCCTAGTAGCCATGCTGTCCACATACCATAAACTCAATATCTAGTCGTTCCAAGTCGCGTATAATTTCTTCCTCTATCTTGATTACGTTGATCATACCCGAGTTTATACTAAGAGCACCTGCCACTACATTCGCCTTGCCGGGATGATACTGAAGGTTATCCTTCACAACTCTAACCACCTTATTTACCTCATGTTCAGTTCACGCTGAGTGAAGATATATTTCAGGCTCTTGTGATCTATGAAGATATAACATGATTCGGCATACAAGTAATGCCTCTATATCTTTAGTGCAAATACAACAGCTGCAAGCTCCAAGTCATGTGTAGGATAGTTCTCCTCATAAGGCTTAAGCTTCCGTGATGCGTAAGCAATCACCTTCCCATGTTGCATGAGAACATAGCCGAGACCCTTCCCTGAAGCATCACTATAGATATGAAATCCACTTGTACTAGATGAGAGAGTAAGAATAGGTGTAGATACCATCTTCTTCTTTAGTTCTTCAAAGCTCTTCTCTCTTTCTTCAGACCAGACAAATTTCTCCCCTTTCCGCATCAGTTTGGTCAAAGGCAGTGCTAGTCAGGAAAACTTCTCTACGAACCTACAGTAGTAACCAACTAAGCCCAGAAAGCTGCGAACTTCAGTTGTTGACGCCGGTCTTGGCCACTTGGTAATAGCCTCAATCTTCGTAAGATCCATAGTTATTCCCTCTACGGATACGATGTGGCCCAGATTCGCCACTTTGCTTAACCAGAATTCGCATTTGGATAACTTGGCATACAGCTGCTTCTGGCGAAGTATCTTTAATACTGTACGAAGATTGTCTTCGTGTTCTTCCTTGGATTTAGAGAAAATCATAATATCGTCAATGAAGACGATAAAAAACTTTTCCAGAAACTCATGGAAGATACCGTTCATCAGGTCTATGAAAACTGCTGGAGCGTTGGTAAGTCCAAAAGGCATAACTACAAATTTGTAGTGTCCATAGCGTGTACGGAAAGCAGTCTTGGCGATATCCTGATCTTTCACCCGTAGCTGATGGTAGCCAGACCTCAGATCGATCTTAGAGAAATGTTTGGCGCCTTGCAGTTGGTCAAACAGATCATCAATACGTGGTAAAGGATATCAATTCCTGATGGTGATCTTATTAAGCTCACGATAATCAATGCAGAGTCGCATACTGCCATCCTTCTTCTTCACGAATAACACCAGTGCACCCTATGGAGATGCACTAGGGCGGATGAAACCTTGCTCCAAAAGTTCCTGTAATTGTTCCTTTAACTCCTTAAGCTCTATAGGAGCCATGCGATAAGGAGCCTTGGAAATTGGCTCAACTCCTGGAATGAGTTCAATATTAAACTCTACATCACGAGCAGGTAGTATGCCCGAAAGTTCTTCAAGAAAAACGTCAGGAAATTCTGACACGATAGGCTGATTCTGAATGGATGGAGATTCAGTCTCCATATCATGAATAGTGGCTAAGAAGCCCTCGCAACCATCTGACAGTAAGGCATGTGCTTTAATAACTATAGATTTTTATTAAAGTTCGTTTCTCTCGATTCAATTCGAATTGAAAAAGGGTTTTAAATGTGTGACTCAGTCGTTCTTTGTGATAAAAATAAAATGATGTCGTTGATTAAAATTAAAATAAAATAAAAATGAAAGCTTGAAGAGATTAAACTAAAAATAAAGACTTTGAAAAATTAAATGACTAAAGATTAAAACTTTAATAAAAGTAAAATTGAAAATTAAACTAAGATAAAACAATCTTTCTCTAGAATAAAACTATTTTAGGAAAAACAAAGATTTTCAGATAAAATAACTAATTCGGATAAAAGTCACTAATTCGGAAAAATATACTATCTTCGAAAAAATCTAAATATTCGGATAAAAGGGGTGTTTTCGGGAAAAAAGGGTGTTTTCGGAGAACAATACTTTTTCGGAATAAACCTTATTTTCGGGTAAAATTGAATTCGGATAAAAGAGCTATTTCAGAATAATGATTAATTCGGATAAAATTGAATTTTCGGAATAAACTAATTTTTTGGAATAACTGAATTTAATGTTTTCGGATAAAATGCTATCTTCGGAATCAAGACCAATTTCGGATAAATCCTAATTCGGATAAAAGTGCTATATTCGGGTTTTTAAAACCCTTTTCCGAAAATGATACACATATATAAAACTACAGTAACAGTAGATACTAAAAACAGGGAACCCAAAATCAAAATAAGCAAATATCGAATAAGCACTTAACCAAAAACTTAACCAAACTAATTTTAAGAAAAAGTAAATAAACCACAAATTAAAAACTATAAAAACACCAAATAATCAAAATATTTAAAATCAACTTATTAAAAAGATTAAATTTACCAAATCCACTTAATTAAAAATAAGCTAAACACTAATTAATCAATAAACACAATAAGATAAAACATTAAACTCACCAAATCAATAAGAACAATCTAATAAGCAAATCAATCAAACAATCAACAAGGTTAAACAATCTACATGATTAATCAAACCAAACAATAGATTTAAAAATAAGAAAGGAACAATGAGATTAATTATAAAAAGCTTGAAATTAAGATGAAGATTAAAGATTCAAATACAAGATTAAAGATTAAAAGATTAAAAACTTGAAAGTAAATCTAGAGAGAGAAAGTAATCTACTCCTAAAACTTGAAAAATAAACTAACTAACTAACTAAAAATCTAACACCTCCTAATGAAGGATTAGGAGGGTATTTAAAGGAGGAGGGGAGAAGTGTTGTTGCTTCTCTCTTTCTCTTTGTCTTTTCGTCTTTTAATTTATTCGTCTTTCTCGACTTTGTCTCGGGATTTGTCGAATGATAAAATGAACTCATCTTATAATTTTCTTCTTTTATTAGACTTGGTTCTTCGACTTCGTTAAACTTCCGTCTTTAGACTTTTTCTTTGATAAATCTTCAGAATATGCCTTTGACTTCTGTTCTTTTCGTCTTTTGTCTTTTTCTTCGATAAAAGCCCGTAAAAGCCCGTGTTTTCTTCCTTTTTCATATTTTGGTCCTAAAACACAACAAAAACACAAACCACGCATAATTCCGCCTTTTATGACATTAAATACACGTTTTGGTCTTGTTTTTATTATAACTAAGTGGTAAAAGGATAAGTGTTTTCACACTTATTAATTCCCCTACACTTGACCATTGCAATGTCCTCATGCGATGCATTAGTTACAAAGCAAGATTTACATTTTCCATCATAATTAACCCACCTTGGCCTTTATTAAATACTAGACACTAAGGAAACTAAAAAGATAGAAAGTTACAAAATATTTAAAGGCCGAAACAAGTAAAGAAATCCAAGACTTACATTAGGGCTTTAGTGTCATGAATGATTATCACCCTCAAGTTTCACATTCCCCATACCAAGCTTAAAAACGAGATCATTGTTATTATAAGTTAGTAAAGCTAACACTCACTCATGTGGCTCAATTATTCACTTAGACCCCCTTATTCCTAGGTGTATCTCTTATATTTTATTGTTGTCTTGAATGATCACGAGGATGCATTGTTGACTTATTTTGATAGTTTATTTAGGTCCAAAAATAAAGTAGGACGATTTAATCAATAGTTAGCTAAAGGATAAAATCTTTTAAAACGGCTTCCCGAAACCTTATAAATTTCATATCTTGGCATAACTCGTTTCATGATTTGAGACCTTTCTTGGATCGATATTTGGCATTGACTTCATACTTCGAATCTTGAGAGACGTTCTTGAAATAATGGTGTTCTATTCATAATAGTAATTTCTTCACTTGAAGTTTTTGAGAGATTCTTCATACTTGGACCACGACTTCTTCATTTTTCTCCAATCTTTATTTGGGATTTTGATATACAACGATCCGCCTCCTTTTCGGACTTGGATCTATTTATCCTCATACCTTGTTAGGGCCTTTTCGGATAGACTTCTCCATGATCTTTAGGGGAGTATTTGCTTTTCGTCATGTTTCTCGATCCTTCATATTGATTTTTGATAAATGATTCTTCACATCACTTGGGATATTTAGCAACAAAATGTAGCCTTCATGCCTTGTTACGGCCTTTTCGGACTCGCCAATCTTCACATCCCGCTTCAATAAGTTATGCCTTGGCTATGAACTCTAATTAATACCGAGCAACTTTTAAAAGATCTTGGGCTAGAAGCTAAGTAACTTTTCAAATCATACGACCTTACTTATTGCAATTATTTATTAACAAGCGATGGGAGAAAAAGCTTATAATTAACTAACCTAAATTCATGAAAGAATACCAAACTTATAATTGACTCTATCATCTCTCGTTCTCCATAATTTAAAATCTCAAGGAATGAGACTCGTGGATGCTTAGTCTATTAAATCAAAGTTTTGGGTTTTCAAGTCATCTATAGGATCTTGCAACTTTTTAGACTTTTTCAAGTTTAGAATTTGCATTTTAAAGTTCCATTGATAAACGACTTTCTAGGATCAATTATAGGAACTTGCGATAAGTTCTTGTTCTTAATCCATATGACTTAAGACTTTCGCGTTTTAAAATTCCCTATATAAAAGTCTAGCAAAACTTGATTTAAGCACGTTAAGGATACTAGCTAGAGTAAACTTGGATAAGTAAACTCGGGTTGAGTCAAAAGATTCATGTCGGGCCTAATATATCAAAGACATCAAAACTTGTTAAAACTATTTTATTTAAGAAAATAACAATAACAAAATAAAATACTAATAGGCCAAAATAGATCAAAAATTTTGAAAAATGTCGAAAAATCAATTTTCTGGTTAAAATGAGGACAAATTCATGGAAAAACCCACTTAACTTCGATAGAAGTCCCCCTACACTTAAGATAAACATTGTCCTCAATGTTTAAGCATGTCGGAGTAAACTCCCCTACACTAAGAACATTGTGCACTTTGTTTAAATCTTGCTAAGGAAGAAACAACTAAAGTGATTCCTATTTTATGATTGAAGAATATAAAATAGTGAATCAAAAGAGTTTAGGATAAAATCGAGAAGACGGGAACCGGAATCACGGGTCGTCAAAAGTCATCAAAAGTGGAACTTTGAAAGCTCGAATCCCTACATATCATCAGAAAGAAAACAACAAACACATACTAGGGGCTCCCCCTACACTTATTATAAAAACGGATAAAAAGGATAGATCATCGGGTTGCTTCCCGAGAAGCGCTTATTTTTGTTCACCGAGTCGTGAGCCTGACTCGACCTTGATTAAAATGGTAAGAACCTTGAAGAACATCCACCGGGGTCAAATACATGGTTTTCATCCATCAAATAGCACATGCTTAAGGTGAAGAGCACAAGCCAAAGAAGATTAGGTGAGGTTCCCTTAAGCAGTTGTTGAGCACGGTGGTAGAAGATATGATGAGGTGAAAGCATAGCTCCGTTCTTTCCAAAAGTATTTCCTTTTATTTCATCAGATGGATACTGAGATGGCTTAAACATTTTGATTCCCAGATCGAACACCTTTTCCTTTAGGGGAAAATAAGACTTAGACTCAGCAGGCCTTGAAGATTCGTCCATAAACCGCACAATCTCATCCGAAGAGGGTGGAAAGAGAGGTGTCAAGACATAAGTACTACGGATGTTGGTGTCGTCCGGTTTCTTATCCTTTGAAACGGGTTTCTTTGTATCCGAAGGAGGGTATAGATCATAATCAAAGTCCAAAGGAGGAGTATCATGCTCATTAGGAAAGTATGTATTGAGAAAGTTGGTGAAATCTTCCTCAAATGAGTAATCCTCTAAGGTATCAAGAGTGTTTGGTGGAGGATCCTCATCATAAATTGGATCAAGATCATCATTAGGATACATATCATTTGAAGAATCACTCGAAAGAGTGTCAACATCATCAAAGTCATCATAAGTTGGCATGTCTTTATACTCGGAAGAAAAATCATCATAATCATCATAATCAGCATAACTTGTTGGATCAGTCAAATTGGCAATAGAATCATCATCATATTAATCATAGATTGGTAGATCGTTCAAATCGGAAAGAGAATCATTAAGATCTTCCACATGGTCTTGAAAAAGTGGATTATCATAGCAAGTCTCGAAAGAGGATTGTCATGTAGCACAAAATCATCAAGCTGTGTACTTTCCAAAGGAGTTGTAACAAGCTCGTCTTGAAGCACATCAATATTTTCGCCAATTCTTTTCCATTTGATTTGCTTGTAATCTTCCCCATCTTAAAAACTTGTTGATCATTCCCGACTCTTAGAATTAGTTCACCTTTGGCAACATCGACTAAAGTTTTTCCAGTTCGCAAGAATGGTTGTCCAAGTGTTAACGGAATACGAGGGTCCATCTCATAATCAACAACAACAAAGTTGACCGGAAAAGTGAAGGTACCAACTTTAACAAAAAAATCTTCGACAATACCAACGGGGTAAGCGAGAGTTAGATTTGCTAGCTCAAGAGTCATCCGTGTTGGTGTAAGGTCGGGTAATGATAACTTCTTCCAAACACTTAATGGAATTAAATTTATACTTGCCCCGAGATCGGCTAAGGCAGTAAATTCTTCGACTTTGGAAAATGTACAAGGTAGCACAAAACGACCGGGACCTCCAAGTTTCTCCGGAAGTTCTTTAAGGAGAACTGCAGAACAATTTTCATTTAAGCGTTTGTTCACAAACTCAGCCATCTTCTCCTTTCTTACTAAGCAACTCCTTGAATGCTTTGACAAATTTCGGCATTTGGACAAGTGCTTCAACAAGGCTAATGTTGAAATTCATTTGGGAGATCATCTTTAAATAGCAAGTAATTTGAGAATCCTCCTTAGTGAGCACTTTTCACTTATCTAATCTTGAAGGATAATGAATATTGGGTTTAGGAGGTGTAGGTGTGGAAGGTGAAGGTTGAGATGTTGATGGTTGAGAGGGTGAAGGTTGAGAAGGTGAAGGATTTTTCTTAGGTACATCTTTAGTAAGAGGTAGAGACGGTAATGGAGAACTAGTACTAGGCGTGGTAGTAGGAGGGATAAATGGGGGTGGAGGAGGTGTAGATGGAGTAACGGGAGGAGGGGTAGAAGGTCCTACTAGAGTTGCTCCACTGCGTGTAGTAATAGCACTCACATTAGCTCTAGGGTTTGTTTCAGTTGTAGAAGGAAGAGCACCTTGGGGACGAAGGGTTTGAAACATTTGAACGAATTTCCTATCCGTGGACTCTTGCATTTCTTTCATTGTTTTCTCATGATCGGTTAATGTTTGTAGAATCAAGTCCATGTGCGGATGAGGTAGATTGAACCCTTGTTGTTGAAAACCTTGATTTGGGTATTGGTTATATCGTTGAAAACCTTGAGGATTGAAACCTTGGTTTTGAAAGCCTTGATTTTGCATTTGAGAATTACCTTGATTTGCGTTGTAGCCCCTCACATTTGAATTTTGTTGAAAATTTGCTCTTGGTGGCCCTTGGTTGTTATGGGTGGGTTGGTGTGGTCTTTGTTGAAAACCGGGTGGAGCCAAGTAATTAGTCGAGTTATGAGACAAGTGATTAACATCGACATTAGGCTTGAAATGAACCCTCTCCGTGTTGTTATAAGCATACACTTCCCCGTGAGATTGATCATAAGCTTTATCACAATTAGCATAAGAGTGTGGCCCACCACAAGTTTCACGAGTAATATTGAGAGCATGGGCATGTTGATTAGGAGGGTTATCTCTTAAAACAAGTTGTTTTACTACTGAAGTAAGTTCCTTAAGATGATTGGTCAACTCACTCTCACTGGCACTAGCCATAGTAGCCCTAATACTCTTGGTTTGGACTTTGGCTTTGTTTTCAATGATAGCCCAAGCCTCATTCATAGATTTTACAAGAATATTACCCCCCGAAGCACTATTAGTGAATCTTGGTCATTCAAACTTAATCCATTATAAAAAGTATTAATTTGATGTACCTTTGTAAAACCGTGTTGTGGACACTTTCTCAAAAGTTCCTTAAAACGATCCCAAGATTCACTAAACGTCTCACCGTACTTTTGTTCAAAATTAATGATGTCTTTCCGCAAAGAGGTAGTACGCGAGGGTGGGAAAAAGTAATTGATAAACTTGGTCTCTAGGTCCGCCCATGTTGTAATAATTTGGGGTGGTTCCTTATCAAGCCAAGTCCGGGCTTGTCCCTCGAGGGAGAAAGGAAAGAGGAGCAAACGGATTGGCTCTTGTGAAACCCCATTCTATTTCACGGTATTGGTTAAGTGAACAAACCTTTTAATGTGATCGTGCGGATCATCATGAGTGCGGCCTAAGAAAGGTGTTGCGGAAACCATTTGTATAAAACCGGTCTTGAGCTCGAAGTTATTTGCATCAATAGCCGGAACCACAATCGCATTTTCATTGCCTTCAACATGTGATTGCAAGAGCTCGTTCATTGGACGGTTATCCATGGTGTTAACAACAGGAGGCTCGATGATAACGGCTTGAATGGACTTCCTTTTGCGTGAACGGGTACGCATACACTTATAAAAGATAAATAAAGAAAAGAAATAGAAGAAATAAAGTTAACGTGAAAACAAAATATTTTTAGTGCAAAACTTTTTTGAAAAAGAAATGCTTTTATGATTTTTTAAATGTTTTTGGATTTTTGAAATTTTTAATTTTTTTTGGATTTTTGAAAATTTTTGAAAATCTAGCAAGAAAAATAACGTTCAAAAGTGAACTGATCCCAAAATCCAACGTGTCTCTCAGAAAAAACCGTTAATCTTCACAAAAAGACCCGGCAGTGGCGCCATTTTAATAACTATAGATTTTTATTAAAGTTCGTTTCTCTCGATTCGATTCGAATTGAAAAAGGGTTTTAAATGTGTGACTCAGTCGTTCTTGGTGATAAAAATAAAATGATGTCGTTGATTAAAATGAAAATAAAATAAAAATGAAAGCTTGAAAAGATTAAACTAAAAATAAAGACTTTGAAAAATTAAATGACAAAAGATTAAAACTTTAATAAAAGTAAAATTGAAAATTAAACTAAGATAAAACAATCTTTCTCTGGAATAAAACTATTTTAGGAAAAACAAAGATATTCAGATAAAATAACTAATTCAGATAAAAGCCACTAATTCGGAAAAATATACTATCTTTGGAAAAATCTAAATATTCGGATAAAAGGGGTGTTTTCGGGAAAAAGGGTGTTTTCGGAAAACAATACTTTTTCGGAATAAACCTTATTTTCGGGTAAAATTAAATTCGGATAAAAGAGCTATTTCGGAATAATGACTAATTCGGATAAAATTGAATTTTCAAAATAAACTGATTTTTCGGAATAACTGAATTTAATGTTTTCGGATAAATGAAATCAGATGTTTTCGGATAAAATGCTATCTTCGGAATCAAGACCAATTTCGGGATAAATCCTAATTCAGATAAAATTGCTATATTCGGGTTTTTAAAACCATTTTCCGAAAATGATACACACATATAAAAATACAGTAACAGTATATCCTAAAAACAGGGAACCAAAAATCAAAATAAGAAAATATCGAATAAGCAGTTAACCAAAAACTTAACCAAACTAATTTTAAGAAAAACTAAATAAGCCACAAATTAAAAACTATAAAAACACCAACTAATCAAAATATTTAAAATCAACTTATTAAAAAGATTAAATCTAGCAAATCCACTTAATTAAAAATAAGCTAAACACTAATTAATCAATAAACACAATAAGCTAAAACATTAAACTCACCAATTCAATAAGAACAATCTAATAAGCAAATCAATCAAAAAATCGACAAGATTAAACAATCTACATGATTAATCAAACCAAACAATAGATTTAAAAACAAGAAAGGAAGAATGAGATTAATTATAAAAAGCTTGAAATTAAGATGAAGATTAAAGATTCAAATACAAGATTAAAGATTAAAAGATTAAAAACTTGAACGTAAATCTGGAGAGAGAAAGTAATCTACTCCTAAAACTTGAAAAATAAACTAACTAACTAAAAATCTAACACCTTATAATGAATGATTAGGAGGGTATTTATAGGAGGAGTGGAGAAGTGTTGTTGCTTCTCTCTTTCTCTTTGTCTTTTCGTCTTTTAATTTCTTCGTCTTTCTCGACTTTGTCTCGGGATTTGTCGAATGATAAAATGAACTCGTCTTCTAATTTTCTTCTTTTATTAGACTTGGTTCTTTGACTTCGTTAAACTTCCGTCTTTAGAATTTCTCTTCGATAAATCTTCAAAATAGACCTTTGACTTCCATTCTTTTTGCACTCTTGATCTTTTGACTTCGTCTTTTGTCTTTTTCTTCGATAAAAGCCCGTAAAAGCCCGTTTTTCTTCCTTTTTCATATTTTGGTCCTAAAACACAACAAAAACACAAACCATGCATTATTCCGCCTTTTACGACATTAAAAACACGTTTCGGTCTTGTTTTTATTATAATTAAGTGGTAAAAGGATAAGTGTTTTCACACTTATTATGCTTGTAAGGTTGAAATTATCTGTACAGACCTTCCTGGTATAAAACCATTATGAATGTACTATGGTGCGTTGACATTATCGAAAATAACCCGATATAAATGGCAATCTATGGTGGCGTGGTGTTTGGATAACCAGTCCATGCCTAATATCATGTCGAATTCGCAAATGTCCAATGGAAGTGCGTCAACTGAACGAATTCTGTCATCAAACTCAAGGGGAAGATCTCTGTATCCATGTGTGATGCGTACAGAGTCTCTCAGGGGCGTGGAAATGTTTAAGACATTTTCTAATGGCATAAGGGATATCCTAACACGATTGGTAATAACTGGTTTTTAATAAGAAAAATTAATGTTCTCGGTGTGTGTAATCGAATTGATCTCGATTTTAAAAGTGTGACTCAATCGTTTTTGGTGAATTAATGAATATGGTTATCTATTTCTACTAATAATTAAAATTTGAAGAATAAAAATAAAACAAATGACAAATAATAATAAAGAAAGTTATCAAATTAAATCTTAATTAAAAGTAAATTTAAAAATAAAATAAAAACTAAACTAAACAATTCGGGATAAAACTTAACAAAAATTGGCGGAAAAATAAAAATTTAAAAACAATTCAGAATAAGAGAATTTTAAACAGTTTGGAATACTAATCATCAAAACAATTCGGGAAAACATTCCTAAACATAATTCGGAATCTAGAGTCTAAAAATAATTCGGAATGTATAAAAACTAAACTTAATATTGAATGTAGAAAAACAATAGATTAATTCAGAATAAAGAAAAACAAAACATAATTCGGAATACTAGAAAAACAATTCGGAAAGTAAATCAAGAAATTAATTCGGAAAGACTTAATAAAAACAATTCAGAATAAAATATATTAGAATAATTCGGAATACTTAGAACTTAATGTAATTCGAAATGTGCACTGTATAATTCTAAATATAGAAAATATATTAATTCGGAATTCAAAATTATTATGTAATTCGGAATGCGTAATGAAACTTATTTAGAATATGAATTCCGGATAGTAATTCGGAATACTGGACTTGAAATATAATTCGGGAAAAGCTGATAAACAAATAGTTCGGAATAAAAGGGAACATGTAATTCGGAATATATAAAAGAAATAATTTGGAATATTAGGGTTTAGAGTTAATTCGGGAAAAAGAACAAAACAAGCCAAAACTAATTAAGCAAATAAGCAAAAATTAAGCTAAACTAATTTTTAAAATAAGCTAAACAAGACACAAATTAAAACTCTAAAAAGCACCAAATAAGCAAAATATATAAAAATCTATTTCAAAAACATTAATCTACCAAATCCACTCAAATAAAATCAAACTAAACATAAAATATACAATAAGCACAATAAGCTATAAAAATCAACAACATAAAAATAATAAAAATATGAAATAAGCAAATCAATCAAATAAGCAATAAGATCAAATAAGCTACATGATGATTAACCAAATCAACACAATTAAAACAAGAAAAGAAGAATGAGATTAATTGAAAAGCTTAATAAAAAGATGAAGATTAAAGATTCAACAATTGAAAGATTAAAGATAGATGAAAAACTTAAAGAAAATTGAGAGAGAAATTAAAGATTACATCACCTCCTAATTACTTGAAAATTAAACTATTTACTATTACCATTACAAATGATGAATGAGACCTATTTATAGTGGAGGAGTGATAGGTGTGGTGCTTCATTCTTTCTCTTTGTCTTCTCGTCTTTTTAATTAATTCGTCATTCTCGACTTTGTCTCGGGATTTGTCGATAGATAAAATTAACTGTCTTCTAATTTCTTCATTTATTAGATTTGGTTCTTCGACTTTGTTAATCTTCCGTCTTTGGTATTTTTCTTCAATAAATCTTCATAATAGGCCTTTGACTTCCGTTCCTTTTTCACTTTTGATCTTTTGACTTTGTCTTTTTCTTCGATAAAAGCTCGTGTTTTCTTCCTTTTTCATCTTTTGGTCCTAAAACACAACAAAAACACAAACAACGCGTAATTACGACTTTTACGACATTAAACACACGTTTTGGTCTCGTTTTTATTTGTTTTAAGTGGTAAAAAGGATAAGTGTTTTCACACTTATTAAATTCCCTACACTTGACCATTGCAATGGCCTCATGCAATGCATTAATTTCAAAGCAACATTTACATTTTTCAACATAATTAATCCATCTCGGCCTTTATTATAATATACTACTACTACTACAATAAAAGAAACTTAAGAACGATGAAAAGATAAAAACTTTTAAAAGATATAACAATTTCATTTAATTTATTAACTTATTTGAAATTGTTTGATGGAAGAAACTTGTAAAGAAATCTAAGACTTAAATTAGGGCTTTGGTATCATGAATATTTATCACCCTCAAGTTTCATGTTCCCCATACCAAGCATAAAAACAAGATCATTGTTTACCATAAGTTCTCAAGTTAAAACCACTTACATAAGACAATTGTGTAAAACTCCTTCTCCATTATTCCTAAGTTGTATCTCTAGATTTTAAAGATTGTCATTCACCCGTAGGCTCATTTGACTTATTAAATAATTATTAGTCCAAAAATGAAGGAAAAACGGTGTAAACCCGACACTTAGAACCTAACCTCGTCCTCAAAAAACGTTGTCACTAAAGTAAGCCCACATCAAGGATAATTTAACACGATTTAGGGAATAAATTCCCGGATCCGAAATTTGGCCAATAGTACTACTTATTATTATTTCCTCCAAGATCATGTTGACTTTATAGTGGAGTTTAGCAAATTCACATCATATACCCTTATGCTCTTTAAAATGCGAAAGTGCTCCTTATCTATGATCCACACCCTAAGGCTCCTTGAACCACAAGCAAGGGAATTGATTATTTATCAATTTTTATTAAACACTTACCATGCCATACACCCTAAGGCTCTAATGACAAGGTTCGTGCTACATGTCCCACACCCTAAGGCTCCTTGAGATCATGTTTTAATTTTATTCTTATTTATTTACGATATATATAGTAGGCCAAATTTCGCGGTCCCATGGTCTGAATACCTCCTACTTAGTGGTTATGAGCCACCTTAGTCGGAAGTCCACAACGCTGGCATCCTCAATGTGTTCATGCTTTAATTACAAGGAGATAAAAGAGTTGGTTAAGAGCTAAAATATCGAATCTAAACCGCAAAAATCCTCATTTGTTAAGCAATTAAATAATCAAGCGTGAAGAAAGAGCCACAAAAACCCATATAAGGAAGAATTAACCTTTATACTTATTATCAACTTTATCATCTCTCGTTCTCCACAATTTAAAATCTCAAGTAATGAGACTCGTGGATGCTTAGCCTAATTAACCAATTAAGGTCCATATGGTTAAGGATACTAGCTAGAGTAAACTCAAATAAGTAAACTCGGGTTGGGTCAAAATAGTCACGACGGGCCTAATATATCAAAGACGTCTAAACTTGTTAAAACCATTTTATTTAATATTTTATTTTGACTTTATTCTAGAAATGAAATAAATACATACGATGAAAGAAAATAACGATAAAAAAGGAAAATACTACTAGGCCAAAATAGATCAAAATTTTTGAAAAATGTCGAAAAATCAATTTTCCGGTTAAAATGAGGCCATATTCATAGAAAAACCCACTTAACTTCGATAAAAGTCTCCCTTACACTTAATATAAACATTGTCCTCAATGTTTAAGCATGTGGAAGTAAACTCCCCTACACTTAGGACATTGTGCACCTAGTTCAAATCTTGCTAAGGAAGAGACAACTAAAGTGATTCCTATTTCAACATTTATGGATATAAAATAGTGAATCAAAAGAGTTTAGAATATAACCGGGAAGACGAGTACACAGAATCACGGATCATCAAAAGTCACCAAAAGTGGATCTTTGAAAGATCCAATCCCTACACATCATAAGAAACAAAGCAACAAACACCTACGTGGCTCCCCTACACTTATTATGAAAAACGGATAAAAAGGATAGATCATCGGGTGCCTCCCGAGAAGCGCTTGTTTTTGTTAACCGAGTCACGGGCCTGACTCGACCCCGAATACTATGGTTGAAAGCTCATAGAAAACCTTGAAGAAAATCCGCCGGGGTCAAAGACATAGTTTTCATCCAACAAGTAGCATAAACCTAAGGTGAACAACATAAGCCAATAGAGTAGGCGAGTTTCCCTTAAGCAAAATTTAAGCACGGTGATAGAAGGTATGGTAAGGTGAAAGCGTAGCTCTGAATATTCCAAAAGTCTTTCCTTTTATTCATCAGATGGATACTGAAATGGCTCAAAAACTGTGATACCCGAATCGAACACCTTTTCCTTTAGGGGAAAATAAGAAAGACACTCAGTAGACCTTGAAGAATATTCGCCCATATACCTCACAATCTCATCCGAAGAAGGTGGAAAGAGAGGTGTCAAAACATAAGTACTACGAATGTTGGTGTCGTCCAGTTTCTTTTCCTTTGAAACGGGTTTCTTAAAATCCAAAGGAGGGTAAAGGCCATAATAAAAATTCAAAGTAGGAGAATCATGCTCATTAGGAAAGTAAGTATTTAGAAAGGTGGCAAAATCTTCCTCAAAAGATTAATCCTCTAAAGTAGTATCAAGCGTTGTTGGTGGAGGATCCTCATCAAAAATAGGAGCAAAAACATCATTGGAAGACACAACACTTGAAGAATCACTCGAAAGAGTGTCAACATCATCAAAGTCATCATAAATCGGCATGTCTTCATACTCGGAAGTAGAATCATCATATTCATCATAAATTGGTGGAGCATCCAAATCGGAAAGAGATTCTTCCACATGTTCTTGAAAAAGTGGATTATCATAAGAAGTCTCGAAAAGAGGATTGTTGTGTAGTACAAAATCATTGACATCAAGCTTTGTGGTTTCCAAAGGAGTTGTAACAAGCTCGTCTTGAAGCACATCAATCATTTTTGCCGACTCTTTTCCATTGGATTTTCTTGTAATTTTCCCCATTTTAAACACTTGTTGATCATTCCTGACCCTAAGAATTAGCTCACCTTCGGCAACATCGACTAAATCTTTTCTAGTTAACAAGAATGGCCGTCCAAGTATTAACAGAATACGAGGATCCATCTCATGATCAACAACAACAAAAAACCCGGAAAAGTGAAGGTACCAACTTTAACAAAAACATCTTCAGCAATACCAACGGAGTAAGCGAGAGTTCGATTTGCTAGCTCAAGAGTCATACGGGTTGGTATAAGATCGGGTAATGATAACTTCTTCCAAACACTTAATGGCATTAAATTGATACTAGCCCCGAGATCCGCTAAGGCAGTACATTCTTTGATTTGAGAAAATGAACAAGGTAACACAAAACGACCGAGATCTCCAAGTTTCTCTGGAAGTTCTTTGAGAAGGATTGCAGAACAGTTTTTATTTAATCGAGTATTAACAAACTCATCCATCTTCTCCTTCTTACTAAGCAACTCCTTGAACACTTTAACAAATTTCGGCATTTGGACAAGTGCTTCGACAAGGCTAATGTTAAAGTTCATTTGGGAGATCATCTTCAAAAAGGATGAAACTTGAGTATCCTCCTTAGTGAGCACTTTGCACTTGTCTAACCGAGAAGGATAAGTAATATTGGGTTTAGGAGGTGTAGGTGGAGAAGGCGAAGGTGTAGAAGGTGAAGGTTGAGAGGATGAAGGGTTTTTCTTGTGTACAAATTCAGGAAGAAGTGAAGACGATAATGGAGAACTAGTATTAGGCGTGGTAGTAGGAGGGATAAATGGGGGTGGAGGAGGTGAAGGTGGAGTAACTGGGGGAGGAATAGAAGGTCCTACTAAAGTTTCTCCACTGCGTGTAGTAATACCACTCACATTAGCTATAGGGTTGGTTTCAGTTGTTGAAGGAAGATCACCTTGGGGACGAAGGGCTTGAAACATTTGAACGAATTTCCTATCCGTGGACTCTTGCATTTCCTTTAATTTCTTATCTTGTTCCGAAATCTTTTGAAGAAATAAGTCCATTTGTAGATTAAGTAAATTGAACCCTTGTTGTGGAAAATCTTGGTTTGGGTATTGGCTGTATGGTGGAAAACCTTGAGGATTGAAACCTTGGTTTGGATAGCCTTGATTTTGCACTTGATAATTTCCTTGATTTGCATTGTAGCCCCTCACATTTGTATTTCCTTGAAAATTAGCTGTTGGTGGACATTGGTTGTTATGGATGGGTGGGCGTGGTCTTTGTTGAAAACCGGGTGGAGCCAAATAATTAGTGGAATTATAGGACAAATGATTAACATCGACATTCGGCTTGAAATGAACCCTCTCAGTGTTGTTATAAGCATACACTTCCCCTTGAGATTGGTTATAAGCCTTATCACAATTAACGTACAAGTGTGGCCCACCACATGTTTCACAAGTCGTATTAAGGGCATTCACATGTTGACTAGGAGTGTTTTGAACATGTAAGGCAAGTTTAGTCACTATTAAAGTAACCGCTTGAATTTTATTGGTAGTCTCACTATCACTAGTACTAGAATGTTACACTTTTAATTTGCACTTTGGACTTGTTTTCAATTATATCCCAAGCGACTTGTGTTTTTTTCACTAGAATGTTACCCCCCGAAGCACTATTTAGTGAATCTTGGTTATTTAAACTTAATCCATTTCAAAAAGTATTAATTTGATGCAGTTTAGTAAAACAGTGTTGTGGAAACTTTCTCAAAAGTTCCTTAAAACGATCCCAAGATTCACTAAACGTCTCACCGTACTTTTGTTCAAAATTAACGATATCATTCCCCAAAGCGGTTGTACGTGAGGGTGAAAAGAAGTAATTAATGAATTTAGTCTCTAAGTCCACCAATGTGGCAATACTTTAGGGTGGTTCCTTATCAAGCCAAGTCCGGGCTTGTCCCTCGAGAGAGAAAGGAAAGAGGAGCAAACGAATAGCCTCTTATGAGACCCCATTGTATTTCACATTATTAGTTAAGTGTACAAACCTCTTGATATGATCGTGAGGATCATCATGAGTTCGGCCCAAGAAAGGAGTAGCAGAAACCATTTGAATAAAACCGGTTTTGAGCTCAAAGTTATTGGCTCCAATATCTGGCACCACAATTGCATCGTTATTGCCTTCAAGATGTGATTGCAAAAGCTCGATCATTGGGCGGTTATCCATGGTGTCTATAGCACGAGTCTCGATATCGGCTTGAGTAGTTTTCCTCTTGCGCGCACAAGTACGCATACACCTACAAAAGAAAAAGATGGAAAAGAAATAGAAGAAGAATTAAGGTTAATGTAAAAATAAAATAGTTTTGGTGCAAAACTTTAGAAAAGAAATGCTTTTAATGATTGTTAAATGTTTTTGGATTTTTGAAAATTTTGATTTTTTTGAAATCTTTGTAAGAAAAATAACGTTCACGAGCGAACGAATCACAAAATCCAACGCGTCTCTCACAAAAAACCGTTAATCTTTACGAAAAGAGCCAGCAACGGCGCCATTTTAATAACTGGTTTTTAATAAGAAAAATTAATGTTCTCGGTGTGTCTAATCGAATTGATATCGATTTTAATAGTGTGACTCAGTCGTTTTTGGTGAATTAAAGAAAATATGGTTATCTATTTCTACTAAAAATTATAATTTGACGAATAAAAATAAAACAAATGACAAATAATAATAAAGAAAGTAATCAAATTAAATCTTAATAAAAAGTAAATTTAAAAATAAAATAAAAACTAAAAAAACAATTCGGGATAAAACTTAACAAAAATTTGTGGGAAAATAAAAATTTAAAACAATTGGAATAAGGAATTTAAAACAGTTCGGAATACTGATCATGAAAACAATTCAGGAAAACATCCATAAACAATTCGGAATCCAAAGTCTAAAAATAATTCGGAATGTATAAAAACTAAACTTAATTCGGAATGTAGAAAAACAATAGATTAATTCGGAATAAAGAAAAATAAAACATAATTCGGAATACAGAAAAACAATTCGGAAAGTATATCAAGAAATTAATTCGGAAAGACTTAATAAAAACAATTCGGAATAAAATATATTAAAATAATTGGGAATACTTAAAACTTAATTTAATTCGGAATGTGCGCTATATAATTCAGAATATAGAAAAGATATTAATTCAGAATCTAAAATTATTATGTAATTCGGAATGTGTAATGAAACTTAATTTGGAATATGAATTATGGATAGTAATTCGGAATACTGGACTTGAAACATAATTCGGGAAAATCTGATAAACAAATAGTTCGGAATAAAAGGGAACATGTAATTCGGAATATATAAAAGAAATAATTTGGAATATTAGGTTTAGAGTTAATTCGGGAAAAAGAACAAAATAAGCCAAAACTAATTAAGCAAATAAGCAAAAATTAAGTTATACTAATTTCTAAAATAAGCTAAACAAGACACAAATTAAAACTCTAAAAAGCACTAAATAAGCAAAATATGTAAAAATCTATTTCAAAAACATTAATTTACAAAATCCACTCAAATAAAATCAAACTAAACATAAAATAAACAATAAGCACAATAAGCTATAAAAATCAACCACATAAAAATAATAAAAACATGAAATAAGCAACTCAATCAAATAAGCAATAAGATCAAATAAGCTACATGATGATTAACCAAATCAACACAATTAAAACAAGAAAAGAAGAATGAGATTAATTGAAAAGCTTAATAAAAATATGATGTTTAAAGATTCAACAATTGAAAGATTAAACATTGATGAAAAACTTATAGAAAATTGAGAGACAAATTAAAGATTACACCTCCGCCTAATTATTTAAAAATTAAAATATTAACTACTACCATTACAAATGATGAATGAGGCCTATTTATAGTGGAGGAGTGATAGGTGTGGTGCTTCCTTCTTTCTCTTTGTCTTTTTGTCTTATAATTAATTCGTCATTCTCGACTTGTCTCGGGATTTGTTGATAGATAAAATGAACTCGTCTTCTAATTTCATCATTTATTAGATTTGTTCTTCGACTTTGTTAATCTTTCGTCTTTGGTATTTTTCTTCAATAAATCTTAAGAATAGGCCTTTGACTTCCGTTCCTTTTGCACTTTTGATCTTTTGATTTGTCTTTTTCTTCGATAAAAGCCCGTGTTTTCTTCCTTTTTCATCTTTTGGTCCTAAAACACAACAAAAATACAAACCACGCATAATTCTGAATTTTATGACATTAAACACACGTTTTGGTCTCGTTTTTATTTATTTTAAGTGGTAAAAGGATAAGTGTTTTCACACTTATTAATTGGCATAAGCAGTGGATATGACCAAATGAGTCGCACCCGTGTCAAATAAAAAGCATGCAGCTTGACCATACATAAACAAGATTCCAGTGATGGTACTTGATGACTTGTTGGCTTGGTCACTTGTGGTAGTGTACATAGATCCAGTAGTCGGAGGTGGCTTGGAGTCCGCATGCCCAGAAGTACCCTCAATCTCGCCTTTTCGGCAATCCTTCATCTGGTGGCCAGGTTGGCCACATTTGAAGCAAGCACCGCTAGCATGGTGGTACAGCCCTGGGTGTCTGCGGTTGCACGTGGTGCAAAGAGGGTAAGTCTACCCTCCAATAGGTACCCTTGCTGGTTGGGAGCCCGTTTTAGAAAGTATGCTTGAGACATGATTATTGGGTACAATAGGACTACGCAGAAAATTTAAGATGTAATACCAAATGATGTTGCACGGTTGGGTTGTGAACCTCTGCGGTCCTGCTCCCGTCCGTTGCCAGTATTCCTGGTAGTAGATGCTAAAGTGTCAGAATTCATAAATCATAAAGCAACATAACATAGAAATTAGTAAATTTAGGGATCTGCTGCTGTTGGAGTTGTTGGCGTTGTTACGGTATTTGTCATTACCGCCACGCCTATCCGATGTAGAAAAGTCCTGAGTCTGACCGTTTCCCTTAGGCTGATTCTGCTGCTGAGTGGCCGGTTGCGACCGGTCCCCAGTCTTCTGCCTGAAAGATACAATTGTATAGAGAATGATATCATGGACAATACTGAATTAAATTAAATGATCACCATTGATGACGAAGATATACCTCTTATCAGGTCTTTCTGCCTCTCCAAACTCATCCCTCTCTAACTTACGGGATGCGTCTGCCACATGTGCCACAGTATTAAATGTAGCACACACCAAGTTATTGGCGACAGAAGTACGAAGAGCCCAGCGAAAGTGATACGCCTGCTCCTCTGTAGTCCCCGCTGCTGCACCAAGGAATCCAACCAGTCGAAGGAACCTCTGCATAAATTCAGTGCTATTTTCCCCCGCTCTCTGCCTAATGCCATGATATTCCCTCTTGAGTTGATCATGCTCAGCTTTCAGGAAAATCTGACCTAGAACCAACTCCTTAAACTGTGCCCAAGTCAAGCTAGTAACCTAGTCGTCGCCTCCATTCGACTTCTTAAGTGCCTTCCACAATGCAAGCACGTCTCCTTTAAACTTGTAGACAGGGTAGCACCCCATAGCGTCAAAGACTGTGAGCTATCCAGCTCTCAGCCTCAGCGGGGCTGTCAGTCTGCTCGAATGATTTAGGACGCTGCTTATTGAACCTTTCCAGCCATGTGATCAGGGTAGCTAGAATGGAGGAGGAGGATTCTGATTCTGGTGAGGGTGCTGATTATGGTTGGCTTGCACCTCGACCCGAATCTTATTCCTCAGTTGAGGAAGCATAGCTTGAATAACAGCTTGGACTACTGCATTCATTTGTTCTTGTTCACGTGTGAGAACTATCTGACAGTATAAAACAAAATACAATGATTAATCTGATTAAACATAATATAAACATGAAATTTTTTTTATGCATGAAACAGTGTATGAAGGCATAACCAACGAAAATGACATGGGTTTAGGTGAACGCCTATGGGTCGTCCACCAAAACAAAATTGACATGACGAAGATGAACGCCTATGGGTCGGTTCATCAAAACAAAAATGACATGAGCTAATGTGAACGCCTATGGGTCGGTTCACCAAGCAAATAATTCGAGTAAAAGCACATGCGACTAAATACAGCCAGTCCTGTACCAACCATTACTTAGTCAAATTCCTGCAACAATGATACATGAAACAAATGCATGAAAACAAACTGTCAGTTTTAGGAAGACCATGGTGATTACCCACTAATCATAGGTCATGTTTTTAGAGCCTACAGGTCGAAACCTTGGCTCTAATACCATAATTGCAACACCCCATTTTGATAAATGGAATATCATAGGATAATTATGGCGTGTCATCAAAGCATGCAAGGTAAATGTCCAAAAACATTAAATGACCATAAAAGGAAATACCGGAATCAAACATCGGTAGTCCAACATAAGCTCACATATATGAATATAAGTACTGAAATGAAAGGACTAAACAAAGTCCAAAAGAAATGAAGTAATGTAATGTATGGAAATGCATAAAGTAATGAAGGCTAGATAGCTTCCATCCCTATGCACGTACTCTCGAAGTCCTACGTACGTCCCTGAGTACCTGCCGTTTGGGAACATGAAAGGAAAACGGCTGAGCAAAACGCCCAGTGAACGGATATACAAACATAGTATGAAATGACATAAGCATAATAAGACTAATAGCAGCGGAAATATATAAGTCCTAGATAACCTAGAACATGTTTATAAAACTGGTTTTATAGTTTGAAAAGACTTATGTTTTTATATGAAACTGTAGTTAATTTAGCCAATAACCCATATAGGTCACGAGGTTCCACCGTGCATGAATACTTGGAGGGGTGACCTTATCATGCAATTAGAGGGGATGCCTCTAATTAAATTAGTCTGGGTAGGAGGGATCAACTCCTTGTGAAGGATGCAAGACACACACCTCATTCACCATGAAAATCCTATAAAAACATGTAACTAGGATGCACCCATACGCCCCACATGATAATATAAATAACGGCCAAAACTGTAAAGGGACGCCACGAGCAATCACTCCGCCCTGGGGAAGTCATAACACTGGTGCCTCCAATGTTATGGTTATGGTACCTCCATAACTAGATGACATGGCATGCATGTATATGGCTTAGGCATTTAAAACTAAACATAAGCCATCAAAACATATAAAACAAATACTTGGGAAAACAGTTGGCTGCGAATGCGGAATCCTAATAAGGAAAGAGAATGTCCATACCGAAGGACGGATATCCGTACCTTATGTCCAGTGAACGAGGAAAGATGAAAGGATGGAAAGTCCTACTCTGACCTCACTAGTGCTACATAAATAAGGGACATGTATGAGTTGTCTGTTTACTAAGTGTGTTACTGAATCTGTGTGTTCTTAACTGATTTTATATGTTCTTGTCTTATTATACTTGTAGTGTAATAATAAGTAACTTTCTAAAAATAGCAGGTTTCCAAAAATAGAAACTTTCCAAAAATAGAAACTTTCCAAAAACTAGAAAGTTTCCAAAAATAGAAAGATTCCAAAAATAATCAGTTTCTAAAAATAGAAAGTTTCTAAAAATAGTAAGTTTCTTGAAATAGAAAGTTTCTATAACTAGAAATAAGCTGGATTAATAAGCTAAAAGTATAAGCTAGTGCTTACTACTTAAAAGTTACAAGTCATGGAATTAATAGCATAGTTTATTAATTAAATACTATAGGTTATATATGATTATTAATTAATAATGAAAATACATGTTTTATTAATTAATATCATATCATGGTTAAATTAATAACTATAGGTTATACAATTTAATTAAGTCATGGTTTAATTAAATTAAGTCTAATATAATACTTAGGTTAACATGTATTATTAATTTTAATTAATTAACCTAAGTCATGGATATATTAATTAATTATTAGTTCATGTAATTTAAATAAAATAATTAATTTATAAACTATAGTCTAATAAAATACTTAGGTTAAAACTTGTATTATTAATTTTAATAAATTAACCTAAGTAATGGTTCCAAATTAAGTTAATTAATTAAACATGAAAATTAATTTAATTTAACTTATAAAATAATGTGACAATAATATCCCGAGCCCGAAACCCGAGACAACAAAACCCGAACACGAACCACCACCAACAGCCGCGGCTGTGGTGGTGGCTAGGGGCTGTGCAGCCAACGGCGGCAACCCTGGTTGCTGCTGCGCCATGGCTTTCCCCTGCCGAGACAAAGTTCCCACCGGCTTAAGCCGGTGGTTCCCCCTGCCTGTCCTGCGTTCGCACTGTCCGAACCAAGGTACCCGCTGGGGTACCTTGGTTTCCTGTTGTCCGAACAAAACCCACACCAAGTCCCATGAGGGGTCTCGGCTATGGACCAAGAACCACCACCGAGAGCTTAAGCTCTCGGTTTGGTGCGTCGAACCCCAAAACCAAAGCAAACCAAACAAACCCTTAATCTTGTTTAGTTAAATCCATAATATTTTTTCATTTATTGTTTTTAAAGATTAAAGAACACGTAATCATAATTAAATAAAAGAATGACCAAAGATGAAGGTTTATGATTATACCGTTTACGTGAATGAAAAGAGGTTTGGAACACGAACACGATTATATGAAAACCTAAGATCAAATCACAACAATGAATCGTCCTTGTGTGGTGGCTGCCTCGGCTTCAAGCAACAAGGAAGCTAGGGTTTTTTTTTGTAAAAACTCTGTATTATGTTTTCCTGTAATTTACTTTTACTAGTTAAGTTTCAATGGTGGGATGGCCCCCCTTCTTTGGTTGCCGCGGACACCAAGCCCAACAAGGATCAAACCGGGCTTTTGTCATGTTTAAATATTATTCGTGTTCATTTGTGTTTATTATTCGTGTTAGTTTGTGTTTTAATATTCGTGTTATAATTATTATACGTAATAATTATTTACCGTGCATAATAACATACATAGTTTCTCGTAACTAATATTCGTGACACGTGTACATGACATAAATGGAAAGTTTTAATTAGTTTGTATGTTTACGTGATGTACTGTTCATGGTATTTATATGCGGGTTTTACAAAGCCATTACAACTACAGCGGATTTGATTTATGTCTTTACCAAGAGCCGTACCCCCTGGACTAGCCACTCTCCAGTCTAGGACCAAGGTGAGTGAAGACCATCCAATTTTGGTAGACCGGCAACCATCAACGGATTTGATAATCACACTAGAGCCGTACCCTAATGGTGAATCAACTCTTTCTTGTCTGTGAGACATGGTGAGTTGAACACCATTTGTTGTGTGGAAACATTCCAACACCAGAAGTACACTCTAAAACAGCCTAAGTGTGAAAAGATGTCACCATGTTAAAGTATAAGCAAATATTATATAATTTACATGTTTTTTTTCAAACTATAAGCAAATATTATATAAAGGTATTTTTTTTAATGAATAAAGGATGTGTTAGTCACCAATAGCCGTACACATTGGTGAAAAGAATGCAAAAAGTATCAAAAGTATATAACAACCATACCAGGATTCAGAATCCAGAAGCTGCCACCTTGTTAGCAAGAAGCCTAGCCTGAATTGATTCAACCAAACTGGTGGCCATAGTAGACTCATTGCCAGCAAGAGCATTGGACACCACCAAGTGACTCTCTAACATAGCTTCCATGGTAGAAATGGTAAGGGGATAGTCTTGATCCACAAGCATGAATATTCTCTTGCAATATTCTAATTCCAGCACATGTACAACATACCCCGCATACAACTTCCATCTAGAAATGACCCATCGGGGTTGATCCTGCCATATACTAGCTCTAGGAGTACCAGGTGGACAATCCAACATTATCTTTAAATCTCCCCAAAGGACCAAACCAGGCCATGTAGCAGGAGTCATAGGGACAACAACATCAACCAATCCATAAAGAACCATAAGATCTTGACGATCCACCCAATATAAAATGCTTTGCAGATTAGAGAAATATATATGGTGGTCATCATTCGTCTTGATCATATGAGTAAGCGTGCCAGCAACAATCGGAGATGGTTGGATTTCCTAATGCACAATATGACCACAACCAAGAGGTATATATCATCATCGCTATCAGAAGCGGCATCAATCAAGTTAGTGGGATCCCTCTTCTCCCAAGGAACAACCGGGCCACGGCGAGCCTTCTTCTTTCGAATAGACCTGCGAGGCTGAGTCTTAGAAGAAGATGGTTCCTCCTTTACCTTGACCATGGTGGGAGCACCACCAGGTGTAGCAGTAGAGACTGGCGAAGAAACATTGGCATCAACTGGAGGATTAGGATCAACAACCATGGGAGTAGTAGCATCAACAGCTGGTGTAGTAGAAGGTGCATGAACTGGTGGAGTATAAGTATCAACATCTGGTGTAAAAGAAGGTGCATGAACTGGTGGAGTAGAAGAATCAACATCTGGTGTAGAAGAAGTCTCGTCAACTGATGGAGTATAAGCAGCAACATGTGGATAAGTAGGAGGTGGAGCAGCAGTAGATCCTAAATCATGTGAACCAGCAGGATGGGATGGAGTAGCCATGGGAGTGGGTGTAGGAGCAGAAGGAGTAGGTTCAACTGGTGCTGGATATGTGGCATTGGTAGGCATACGCACATCCTTCTACTTGAGCTGAATCATTTTGTTGTACAAGGTCTTAAGCTCATCATCTGACAACTTCTTTACCCTCTTCATAGGCCAACCAACAGTAAAGTAAGCTCCAGTCTGATTCTTTACATATTGTTGCATAATCTTATTTTGTTCAACATAGGAGAGGGGTATGTTGCGGCGAATTTCACGGAGTTGAGCAGCTAGATCCTCCCTTTGCCTTTGAACCAATGAAACAACCTGACGAGCACAATTTCCCTGATTCACACCCTCACCCAAGATGTCCAAGAACTGAGAAACATTGGAGGTGAGGATAGTGACCACATCCATCCAGTCTTTATTATCCCAGAACATGGCATTGTGCCTCACTTGCTCGTGTCTTTGCTTCCAAAGAGATTCAGCCTCAGCCGCAGCCTCTTGCTCGGCTTGCATACTCCTTGCAGCTTCTTATTCAAATCTTTCTTCCTCAAGTTGTCTGCGTGTGCGCTTCCTAGGAGGAGATGGTTCATCAGTCATGGGGGCTTTCCCCTTAGTAGCAGTTGATGGACCAGGAGTTACAGACCTTGGCATAGGTCCAGCAGAGGTGGGAATGCTACAAGTACTAGGAGGGGCAGATATATGCTCACTAGGCTTGGCTGCAAATGTTGCCTTAGCCAGAACAATCAAACATCATATTCCATATTATTTTCCTCATCATTAGAATCAGTCAACACCACTTTCTTCTTATGACGTTTCAATTGGTGCTCTAAGTGCTTAACCCGGGAAGCCAAAGGGATCACAAAATCTCTAGTTAGTTGACGATGCTTGTTGAGACCAGCTTCTAAGGATTTGATCTTCTCATAGTACCTGTTTACCAACGCCAACAAAGAAGTAAGAGTAACAGGTTCCTCAGCTTTCCCACCAAGAGAACTTCGTTTAGGGGATGCTTCATTGGGACCAGTAGCAAAGGTGTGGTCAACATTGGGAGCATGTGCATCTGGCATAAAAGAAGTAGATGGCTCCCCATGAGAAGGGTGGACTGGACTAGAGTATCAAGAAAAGGAGAGACATTTGGGACAGCAGAAGAGGCAGCCTTCGAGGAAGAAGGCACCTCAACCACCACCTCAGGAGTAGGATCCTCATGAGGAATCTCAACCTGTATCTCTTCCTCCATAGGATCATCAATCATATGAGGTTCCTTCTGGGCTTCCTCAGCCGGATGAACCTCATTGGGATCCTCTTAGGCAATGCCCAACATAGCAGGGGTGAGAGGAATTTTAGGACCAAGATAGGCAAGCTTCATGTTAGCATAAACTTTAGGAATTAGTCTAACAGGCACATACTCCTTTATATTTCTAGGAACACACACAAGAATCTGTTGTAGAAACCTAGGATATATAAGGAACTTCTTCTTGAGACCACTAAGATTTCCTACCATACCATCCAAAATATAGCGAGAAAAGTTGAACCTATGACCTTAGGGCCAAGCAAATGAAACCAGTAGCAAGGGAGATGGGAAAGGTATCCCAACTCCCAGCCTTGGGGCTCGGATAATGAATTAAGAAGTAAATAAGTAGTTTCCATTGGTGTGAAAATCAATTTTTCTGAAAATTAACCTTTCCCTCATGATTATAACCAATGGCATCCATCCCATCCAAGACCTCATCATTGGTGAGGGAAACAGTGCCATCAACATCTTGGAGATGCAGGGTAGACCTAATCGAGGCTTCAGTCACCACATATGGACGACCCCCTATGGTGGCATGAATCTCTGTGGGGTGACCCACAAAATCACGAACATCCGCAGTTGCGCAAAACTGACGTATGACAGTGTCATAGACAGTAGGGTAAACAGTAAGAGCATACCTGATGTGAGAAGCTTCCAAGAACTCCAAGATCTCAGTATAGTCCTGTTGTGGTCCCTCGCTAAGGTATGCAACCTTGTTATGATCAGCTTTGTAAAGGAGTCTAGCCATTGATGATGAGTTATAATTTGCAAGAAGATGGATGAAGATTGAGGGGAGGAGCGTGTGTGTGTGTGTTTTAGGTCTGATAATTGAGCCAAATGATCCCCATTGACCATAAATAATGGTTGGGTAACTGTTCATTGACCCTTAATTAAAGGGGTTGCCCTTTCCAAAATAAATCATTAATAGGATTAACCACTTACCTTTTAATCCATTAATAGCCAAATCCATGTACCAAATTAATAGGTAAACTGATGGACCAGAAGTAACTTATGCTGACCAAAAGTCAAACGGTCAATAAGTCAACACTAGTAGTAGCGATTGGTCAACAAAAGTCAACGACAATGAACAATGATTCCAAGAAGCATTAGGAGCCAAACACACCTTGTTTAGGATGACCATTCAACCACTAGGAGTAAGTGAGATCCTCCAGGAGTAACTTAAGTCGACCACCAGTAGTAGCACACACATCACAAATCCATGAAAAATGGCGAAAGAAGCTAATGTACAAGTACATATGTACAACAAGCCTCCCCTCAATCCTAGACCTTAAGGATTGACCATACCAATGTGAACCACCAAGTAATCAAACCGAGGCCCATCAAAAGCTTTAGTCAATAAATCAGCAACATTGTCATCTGTATGTACTTTGAGAACCTGTATCAACTTCTTTTTATTGGCGTCTCTTATAAAATGATGTCGAATCTCTATATGCTTGGTTCTTTGTTGAAAAACAGGATTCTTCACAATGCAAATAGTGCTTTGGTTGTCAATGAAGATCTTGGTATTAATAAAGTTGAAACCATAGTCTAACAGTTGGTTTTGTATCCACAAGACTTATCCACAACAACTAGCAGCAGCTACATATTCATCTTCTGTTGAGGAAGTACTATTGTCTATTTCTTACATTGCCATGAGATAAGCCTTTGGCCCCAAAACTGACAACCACCAGTAGTTGACCTTCTATCATTATTAGCACCTGCATAGTTACTATCACTATAGGCTTTAAATACAAAAGGGGATTCCCGTGGATACCATATGCCTAGCTTAGGTTGAGCTTTAAGATACTTAAAAGTTTTCTTAACAACATTCAAATTTGAGGTGGTAGGTGCTACTTGATGTCTAGAGCAAGCGCTGACAGCAAACATAATGTCTGGTCGAGATGTAGTCAAATACATGAGTGAGCCTATCATAGACCTGTACAAGTGAACATTAACAGGAGGACCCGGCTCACTCTTGAGTTTGACCTTTGTGACTTCAGAAGGTGTAGTTGCTGGTCTGAGAGGTTCCACATCAAATTTTTGAATAATGTCATGAACATACTTATCTTGACTAATGAATATACCATCCTGCTGCTGCTTGACTTGAAGTCCAAGGAAGAAGGTAAGTTATCCCATTGCACTCATCTGAAACTCACCCTTCATCAACTGTTCAAACTCATCACACCATGCCTTCTTGGTAGAACCGAAGATAATATCAACTACATATAACTGGACAAGGATGATATCTTTGGCATTCTTCTTAAGAAACAATGTTTTGTCAATGGTGCCTCTTCTGTAGCCATGCTTCAACAAGAAAGTAGAAAGATGCTCATACCAGGCTCTAGGAGCTTGATGAAGACCATAAAGGGCCTTAACAACCTTGTAGACCTTATTAGGATGAAGAGGATCCACAAAACCCTTAGGTTGAGTGACATATACATCTTCTTCAATCTTTCCATACAGAAATGAAGTCTTGACATCCATTTGAAACAATGTAAAGCTTATATAAGAAGCAAAAGTAAAAAACAGTCGTATTGCCTCAATTCTTGCAACATGAGCAAAAACTTCATCATAATCAATCCCTTCAAGCTAAGTGTGAGCCTGTGCTACTAGTCTTGCTTTATTCCTTACCACAATACCCCTAACATCTTTCTTGTTTTTGAGAATCCATTTGGTACCCATGGCTGTCTTTCCATCCAACAAATTAACTAGGATCCATACATTATAAAACAAGAATTGTTGCATTTCCTCCTGCATAGCTTCTACCCAACTTTGATCCTCAAGTGCATGTGAGACAGACCTAGGTTCATCCTGAGATAGTAAACAAGCAAACAAACAGTGAAGAAAATCTGTATGATTATTTCACTTTTGGTATTTAATATAGCTCACAAGAGCATGATGACTAGAAGTAGCTTTCTTATGCATGCTGCGAGTCTTGACAGTAGAACCAGGATCCCTAATAATTTGAGATGTAGGATGCACTTTGTGGATCTGTTGAATAGTAGTAGGAGCTACTTCCACTTCTAGTGCCAAGTTATTAAGATAATCAACAAAGTCATCATCATATGACGCAGAGTTGAAAGTGCCTGACATAGGTTGCTTTTGAATATCATCCAACTTAGTAGTAGACTTCTTATTCTAGTTTCCTAGGTCAGAAGGACTAGAGAACCTAGTTGTGTAAGTAGGATCACTAAGTGGACTTCCAGCAGGAGAGGTACTTGCACCAGGAGTAATATTGGCATCACTAGGAGGAGCTAGAACAACAGGAGTATCCATGGAAAACTCAAAACCTCCCTTGTCAGCGGCATTAGTAGCATATTTCTGTTGCTTAAGCAATGTATCAAGATCTTCTTGTGAGCCAGTGATGTCTGGTGAAGTAGAACCATCAGGAGTAGCAGATGTGTCTGGAGTAACAGATGTAGAATATGATGGGATAACAAAAATGTCATCATCCTCTTCTGATTCCGAGAAGCTTGAAGTAGCACCTGCATTACAGAGACAAAATCTTGTGGACCTGCATGTTGGTTAGTTTTGAAGCAAAAATATCCTAAAGAGTCACTGAGATAGTCAAGATCAAAATACCAATCAGGACCTTTCCCCTGAAGGTTTGTCTTATCTTCAAAATACCTTAGGTTGATTGTTTCAATGACACGCTTGGCAGTAAGATTATTGACCTTATAGGCTCTAGAGTGAGCAGAATAACCCATAATGAAGCCTTCATCAGCCCTTGCCATCAAATTTCCCCAAATAGTCACTAGTGTTGAGAATGGTGACAGGACAACCAAAAGGTTTCAAATGAGTAATGCTTGGGACTTTGGTTGTGAGTGTCTCATAGGGAGTCTTCTTATGAGGATTAGTAATGGAGACCCTATTCAACACATAACAGGCAGTGTTGACTGCTTCTATCCAAAACATAGTCGGAAGCTTTGAATCAGCAATCATGGTTCTTGCTGCTTCTATAAGAGTCTTGTTCTTCCTTTTAGCAACACATTTTTTTGAGGAGTTCATGCAACACTGTAGTCTCTTTTAATACCTTTGGAATTGAAAAGTGCTATGAGTTCAACATTCTTAAACTCTGTGACATTGTCACATCGAATACCTTTTACTTTCTTTCACAGCTGATTTTCAATAAAGGCAATGAAGTCTTTGAGTAGGTCTCATTTTTAGCAGCAAGAAAGAAGACTCATGAGAATCTACTATAGCCATCAGTCACCACTAGGCAGTATTGTTTATGATCAATGCTTTTGATGGAGGTAGGACCAAAGAGATATATGTGAAGGAGCTGCAAAGGTTCAGTTATAAGACCGAGAGCAGTAATGGCCTTGAAGGATGCTTTGTGCTGTTTGCCTTTGCTGCAAGCAAGACAATTTATGTCATTATTGAAGGTTTTGGGATGTAACTTAGAAACTAGGTTCATATTTGCTAGTTTATAAATTGTTTTGAAATTAACATGCCCCGCCCTTCTATGTCATTTTGTGGCTTTATCTTCTGATGCTTTGGCAACCAAGCAAGCCAATTGGCCAGTTGGATTGACTTCATTCAACTTGATAATGTAAAGATTATGTCTTCTTAGAATTTTAAGTAGTACTTGGGAGTCATCCGGAAGTTTGAAGTCTTTGGACAACACCAGGCAATCAGTATCCGTAAAGAGGACAAATTGCTTCTTGTCACAAATCTGAGAGACAGAGATCAAGTTGAAGTGTTGGAGTGCCTCTATATAGTATACCTGTTCAAAGTTAAGGTTAGGAGTCTGAATAGTTCCTTTGCTTGTGATACGCCCTTCACCCCCACCAAAGTACACCTTCCCGCCTTGAAATGGTACAAAGTTAGTCAAAAGTCCTTTGTTTCCTGTCATGCTTCTTGAACAACCACTATCTACTATTCCAAGAGATGGATCTTGGTATGGATTAATCTACAACAACAACAAAATATATGTAACAGTTAGTGTCTTAAGGGGACCCAAGCCATTCCTGGCTTGAGTCTGTCTTGTGGATCATTGTAAGATAGCCATGGAGATTGATGAGATCCACTGTTGTTCTTGTGTTTCCTTGGCATCATTGGGGTTATAATTTGTGTCCAAGAACAACCTGCTGAGGGCTTAACAGCAGAACCCAAATTTACCAATCCAAAATGCATATGGTTAGTAGAAGTATTGTAATTTGTAACAGACTTATGAAAAATTTGAAAATAAGCACTGTTTGGTCTGTTGGTGGTACTATGTTTGTTACTCCAATTAGTAGTAGCTGAAGGAGAATTCCTCCTAGTAGTAGGAAAAGGTTGAGCACAAGGGTTTAACCTACTAGAAGTGAAACCCACACCAGTAGGAGTAACTACTAGTGGACCAGAAGTACCATATGAATAATGGCCATCAGGGATTTGATCATAAAAATCACAATCTTTAATCAAATGAAATTTACTACCATAAAAAAAGCATGTTTTAAAAGACCTTTTATTTAAATGACATTGTTTATTGCTGCTACTCTTATTACAAAACTGTTTAGGAGAAACAACATTCCTCGAAGAAATAGTACTAGAATAAAAAATAATGGAAGTAGAAGCAGTAGCAACTCTCTCATCACTCCTCATAGCACTAGAAGCATGAGTGTCATTTGTATTGGGTCTTGAGGGACTAGACTTTTCACTTGAACCACACGATGCATAGTCTCTGGCCTTGTCACTGAAGTACAAGAGACAAAGTCATTAGTGTTAGTAGAACTTTTAGTGGACTCATGCATCTGTGATTCATCTAAGTCTTCATGAAGTGGTATAGGCATAAATGTTCCTGTAAGAGGTGGAGGAACTGCGTGTATTGCTGCAGCTGGTTTAAACCTATTGTAGCTATGTTTTTCTCTCCTCCTCCTTGTCAGGATCAAAGACACTAGAAAAAGATAAATTAAAAACATCATCAGGTCATATATAGTTGTCAAAACCTATGCCCCCTCTTTGTTCTTCTAGACATACTACTGTCTATAAGTTTAGAAAGATATTTTGGTGCTTTTTGCCATTTATCAAACTTTAATAAGGTAGCATCTAATTTAACTTGCATGTCTTGTTTTGCTTGAATGCTTTCAGCATTAAGTTTTCAGTGTATTTAAGCAAATTAGATGTATTTTCTAATTCAATACTCAACACTCTAATTCTATCCTCATACTCTAGTTGAGCATTTTTCAACTACTTCTTTTGTTGTTCTAAAGTTTTGAGAGAACTTTTGTAAGCCTGGACTTCTAGAAAATATTTATCATTTTGAGTATTAAGTTCATCACATTGTTTCACAAGGTCAGAATATTTATCATCACAGTCAAGAGGACATTTTTGTACTTGAGAAGAGATTCCCATTAACACAAATTCCTCCACTTCCTTTGCCTCGTATATGTGACCAGCAATCATAGCAAACACATCAGTACCAGGTTCAACTGCTTTCAAAGTTGGAGCCTCATGGTCATTCTAATTGATCATGGTATCACAGGATACCAAAGCTTTCTTCTCCTCCTGAAGCTCTTGAACCTTGAAGGTTGAGTACCTATTCTTCTCTTGGTCATTTCTACTAGAGCATTCTCTAGCAAAATGTCCTTGCTGATGACAGTTGTAGCATTTAACTTTGCTCCTATCAAACCTGGCTGGCTCCTTTGGGTTGTAGCTGAATTTTCTACCAGCCTTCTTTTCAAACTTGTGAACTCGGAGAGTAAGCATAACCATCTGTCACTTGAGATCCATTTCATCCAAATCAAGCTTGTCCACTTGTTTGAAATCATCAAATGTTAGCTGCTGTTATGGTTTAACATCAACAACAAAGGAATGAAGAATAGTTTCTACCATGCTACTAGTCTTGGCCTTTGGTTCAGGAGTAGGAGTATGTTTTGAGGACAAAGCATAACTTGGGCTACTGGTATAAGGCATTGGATTGGATCCCATGGAGCTCACAAAAGCAGAGTTAGTAGGATTAGAGTAAGATCCACTTGGGTACCCTCTCACATCAGACTCAAAGGTTTTGAGTTTGTAGAATAAATCATCAAAAAAGAGGTACTCAAGTCCTCCTTTTGCTTTGAGAGAGATGACTACCTGGTTCCATGAATGAGGCAGAGCTCTAAGAAACCTAGCATTGATGTCTTCATTTTTTGGTTTCGACTTGAGTTGATTCAATTGGCTAAGAATCTTTTGAAACCTGTCATAGTCTTGATGAAGACCTTCTAATTTAGAGATATTGAATTCTGAAAATTCATCTCTCAACATTGATCTTCTCATCTTCTTGGATTCTTCATTTCCTCCAAACCTTGCTTTGATGGCATTTCATATCTCCTTTGCATCATCCAAGTGATAGAAATCACCCATATGATCATCAAGAAGAGGCTGAAGCAAAATGGTTTTTGCTTTGATTTCCTTTTGCACTGATGTGATTTCTTCATGAGTTTTAGGATCAAGAATGGTAATAGCACCATTCTTGTCTCTGCCAGTGCTCTTCTTGCTGTTTCCATTCTGAACAATCTTACATAATGCTAGATCAGTGTTGGTGATCCAACATTCCATCTTCATAGCCCAGCTTTCATACTCTTCTTTCTTCATGTGTGGGAATTTTCCATTGTGTTGGAGACAGTAGCAAAGATTTGTTGTGTTTGTTACGTTGTAGTGGTGTTTGGTTGTCCGGTTTCATTTAAACTTGAAGCAGACATGTTTCAGGGGTTGCAAAAAAAAATTTGTTAGAAAGAAATTGGTTCTTCTTGTACAAAGACTCTCCCAGGCTCTGATACCACTTGTTGAGTCCTTCAGATGTAGATCTTTCTAAATGTTAAGGATGGTGAACAACTTCTGTAATCACAAGTTTATTCATAGAGAGACTCTAATGAAAACAAAGTATTTGTACGTAATACACACACTAAGAACAAGAAGAAACAATTTAACTAAATGAGAAACTTGATCCTTTCTAAGGATTTCTAATATTATTGATATGAAATCAAAATGGTGAAAGGTGTGCCTAACCCTTCCGCCAATGGGTTCCTTTTATACTACAAGGAACCCTAAACTACATTAACTCAAAACGTGTAACAGATGATATGCACATCATTTCCTAAGATATCTCATGCATATCCTAACAAACTACTACTAATAATAATGTTTGACTTTCTAACATACCAGGAGCACGTATTGATCCTACTACTACTATGACTAGGACGAAATACATACCTCCTAGTCAATCTATTACAAAACACCTATTACATAGGTCCTAACATTTATAAATGAACTTAAAGATAATCAATATAAGACAAGTGTATACTTAAATCGTTAGAATTTTGAATGAGAATTACGATTCGAAAAGCAAGTAAAAGTACATTGGACCATTCAAAGATTTTTGAACAGGACTGTGACATATTAACTTGAGTTTCCCAAAGAACTCAGTAATATTCATGATACTTTTCGCGTAACGAATCTGAATAAATGTTTATATGAAGAATCTCTTATCACCCCAATGAAAGAGTTTTCGCTCGACGATGCAAGAATTCTTTTCTTCTCTTTGTACTTCCGTTTCTCTTCTTGAAGACGAGTGAGTTTTTATTGCATTTCAACTGCTTCAGCTGCTTGATTTTTCTTCGATGATTCTTCACTTTGTTGACGACGAGCTAACTCTTCTTTCATTCTTAAGGTTTCATCCTCTTGGGCTTTTAGGCGTTGTTCCATCCTTTGCATGAAATCGTCAGTGAGAGCTAGCTGGGAGGTAGTTGGTACGGGTTGTACAGTTGATAGCAGAGTAGTGGAAGGAGTTGTCATAATGTATTGAACACCGGTGTTGTGACCATGGTAACAGGAAAATTTACCATGTTCGGGTTAGTTGAGGGATCGGTGTTGGTGACTTCAGCGGCGATATCTGCTTTTGGACCAGAGAAGTTAAAGTATTTATTCGCCAAATCAGACTCAGAAGTAGATTCGGTAACATTAGCGCCCTTGTTGGTGTCACCAGTCACTGTCTCCATATTGACAGGCTCCATGTTTTCATGTTGAAAATCATCAAAATTTGTGTCTTGTTGAGATACATCGTCTTCATCACCTTTGTTTGACGCTTCGAATTGATTGGCAAGTACTTCAGCTTCTTCATCAAGTGTCTTGTCAGTGTAAGCATTAGGGTTTCTAAATTCGGCAATGTCAGATTCTTCGATTTCTTTTGACACATTACCTAAACCACTACTACCAGTATCTTTTCTGCTTCGCTTGAAAACCAACTCCAGTTGTTTTCTTTTAGTACGGGTTGTACTTTCCCTTAGCTTTTGTCTTCTCACGTATCTCTACGATTTTTATTCTTTTGCCCTTGGTTTTTGGAGTGTCAGCTTCTGGTGATTTAGGTTGCTTTCGTTTGACTTTTGTTTTAGTTGAGGTGAACTCTCTAGAGGCTATTCTTCTTGCTTGTTTTGCATTGTCTCGCATGAGTTTCTTGTATGCAGCACTGTTCTTGATTTCCTCATTCAACATATTATCCAGAACTGGGGCTGGAATCCCTGTATAGATACTCTTTGATCCTTCTTGTTTCATGTGCTCCAAAATAGGATCATCTTCTTCAGAATGAGTAAAGTATTCTCCATGTTTATCAATTGAGTCATCAGTTTGCATGAAGTAATTGACAATGAGCTTCGTGAATCGTGGAAATTGAAAATGCTCAGATTTCTTCTTGGTGTTTCTAAAGGCTTGATAGTGAAACTCTTCCCAAAGTAACGAAGCATAATTCAAGTTATCACCCTTGTAAATTCCCTAAAATATGCGAGGCTGAGGAAGTCTCAGAGAGTCTGAGCCTTTGGATTTTATAGTAAGACACCTGATGATTATGATAAATATTACCTTCCATGGTTGTCCCAGCCTTGAAGTGTTAAACTGAGACAATTTTAGCAATTCTTCATCATAACCGAGAGATTGAAGCAGCTCTACGATTTGTTCTTTGTATAGGTCTTTAGCGTACTGTTCTCCAGGAGCAAGAGGAGTGAATCCAAAGATTTGATGGAAGTGGGCAATGCTGAGTATCTTTTTCTTTCAGTTAATGGTGAATGAGATCTTTATGGTTGATATATCTTTTATTGATGCCCAAAACTCATGCATATAGATTTCTGTTACTGTTGATGTAGCCCTCAATGTAGTTCTGATCGGCGAGATATCAAGTATATCGATAGAAACCTTGAATGCTGGCTGAGTTGGGTTAAAACCCTCTTTCAGTCTGAGTTTATTTGGTGCAAATGAAAGATGATTCTCTCGTGGAACAAGTGCAAAGTCGGTTATGCGTTGTTGATCCTCAGTGAGAGACATGATTACTGCTAAAGATAAAAACATACACGTTTGATACACATAGATATATATCATTATATATGAAAAACCCCTAGCATGATGAACATATCATAACACATCACATGATTGCACACGATAAATTAACTAACACTTATAAATATCCCAAGAAGCCTAACACATAATATTTCAAAACAAATCATCACAAAATTTCACAAGTAAAGATTTCAGAATGTAAACATGCAAGATTTCGGAATCCATAAACATGATTTCGGAATATGTTATTTATGATTTCGGAATAAATTCTTAAAGAAAGATTTCGGAATCCATGCTTATCAAGATTTCGGAATATTCGTCATTTAAATATTTCGGAATACATTCTCTTAAGATTTCAGAATCCATTCTCTTGAGATTTTGGAATATGTTCGCTAATGATTTCAGAATCCATGCTTATCAAGGTTTCAGAGTATATTCTTTACAGTTTTCGGAATCCATACTTATTGAGATACATGTTAACAGATTTCGGAATATTTCCATACAAGATTTCGGAATGTTTTCATTTAAGATTTCGGAAAGCATACCAAAAATTTCGGAATCTTATGTGTTTAACAATGTTGATCATGGAACGAGCAAATATAGCCAAGTTTAAATCGTATGAACGATTTAAGGAAAACTGAGACAAACCCATGTCTCAAAACCCTATTCCAACATATCCCCCTTATCAATTTTGTTATTCAACCTAAAAAATCTTATAAACCCTAATTAAAATGGTTTTGGGGTTTTTAGGTTATGAACAATAAATTAACAGATATGGGAAAACATGGTATGATATGTTACACAAGAATGATGATTTACCTTAGACGAAATAGTAGTGAGAATGACCGGATCGAAGTTTTGTGAATACTTGTTAATGGCGGCAATCAATAAAAAAATAGGTGTGTTTGTGTGTATGTTATGAAAAAACGGGGGTGGTGGGGAGGGAAAAATGTTGACTAGGTCAAATTTTACCAAAATTTCATTTTAGTCCCCCTGATTTAAGTCAAAGTTCATTATGTCTTAATTAGATACCTTGTAACTCCCGCTAACTTTTCTTAACTCTTGTTAGCTATTTCCCAACAAACATAACTAACACACTTAAACCATTATACCCTAATGCATGTTATCTCTTGAGACGCCACTAATATCGCACATAAAAGTCAATCACTTGAAACATATACAAATATTCTAAGGCACAAAAAGTACGCATCACAGAAAGTACACACCAAACTAATATGACATAGAACAATTAACCGTTTTATTTTACTGAAAAGACTTTTGAAGACCGTTTTGATGACAAAGACTATTTGATATTTTCTCCCCCTTAAACAATGACCCGTTATCTATTTAAAGAGTTGTAGTTGTTGTTTAAAGAGTCAAATACCCATGAAGACATTTTATGTTTAGTGTTTTGAGAATACGATTCTGGTGGCAATAAGATTTCTCTTATTTTAACAAATAAATGCACTGAAGCGTATACTAATTTGTGTTAGACCAAGTTATAGAGTAAACTCGATCCCTTGTATCATTTTAAATTAAACCATACTCGAGAAAATTAATTCTTGTTGTGAGCCAACATTTTCAGAAAAAATATGTGACTTTAATGCGAAAAGCGGGTTGCAGTCTAAAATAACTACAAGCCATATATGCATGTTTTAAAATATTTACAACGTTTATACGAACTCTATTTATGGCGCCGTGTCAATATTGATCGACATTTCTAAGGCCGTAAATATTATCGTACTAAAAGACATGCCTTTTTGAAAATGAAAAATATTTTTGGATTTTCTTGATTTTAAAATTTTTATGGTTTTTGTAGGTTTTATATTTTTGTATTTTTCTTTTTGGTTTATCGATATATACAATACATACATGATCATGAAAAATGATACTCGAGAATAGTTTTGTAACACCCCACTTGGATAAGTGGACTGTTACATGTATTTATGGTGTGTCATCAAAGCATAAGGTAAATGTTCTAAAACATGAACTGACCATAAGGGAGATACCGGAGTCAAACATCGGTAATCCACACATAAGCTCAAAACATGAAAAGTAAATACTGAAGGAAAGGTCTAAACAATGTCCAAATGAGCAAAGTAATGTAAGAAGTGCATAAATTATGAAGTCTGGATAGCTTCCATCCAATGCACATGCTCTCAGAATCCTAAGAGCGTCTCGATGTACTTGCCGTTAGAACATTAAAGGAACTACGGCTGAGCATAAAGCCCAGTGAATGGATATTAGGCATGATAAGAAATACTAAAATGAAGCAGATACTAAAATACTGAGGCTGTAAGACTGATAGGTAAATTGCAACGGAAATCTGTGTATAATCTAAAAAGTCTGATTTATAAATGGTAAAGCTGAACTGTTATTTGTTAAATTTGAAAACATGCATTTAATGTATTTTAATTTCCAAGAGCTTATATAGGTCATGTGCTTTAACAACGTCTACATGAATACATGGAGGGGTGACCTCGTCATGCTGTAGAGGGGTGACCTCTAAATAATGTGTTGGGTGGAGGGATCAACTCCAATGTGAAGGATGTAGAGCACACACCACATTCACCTGATAAACTATAAACTGATAGGCTAGGATGCATCCATAGCCCCACTGATAAATACTGATAAAATGGCCAAGATGAAATAATGGGACGCTGCGAGAAATCACTCCCTCGTAGAGGAGTCATGACACCGGTGCCTCTAGTGTCATGGTTACGGTACCTCCGTAACTAGTACATAAACCAGTCATGCTTGTATATAAAGCTCAGTCAATTTATTTAGTTATTAAAAAGATTACTGATAAGCTTAAAACATAATACTAGGGAAAACATTTGGCTGCAGACGGGGAATCCTAATCATGCATAGAAGGAGGTCCTTACTGAAGGACGGGAATTCCGTACTATCAATCGAAACAAAAGAGACAATGAATAGTAGAGAGATAAAAATATCCGTACCTTGTAGCAAAACCGACATCTAAACAAAGTCGCAATTTCTTTTAACGCCCGAGAAATCATCTACAAAGATTTACAAGTTACAGAGTACTAATTAATAACTAGAAAATATCATAGTTTTACCATGTCTAACATAGACTTATAATTATCCATGTTTCATGAAATTAGCTAGTTACCCTCCTATTACTTACACTAATATACTTCATCAATTTATGACGAACTGTTCTTGATCACACACACATGCACATCGTAAATGATTGTATATTTGTCACCATGTTGTACTAGTTAATTGAACTTCATATTTCAATATTATGGTCTTTAGTTAAAAAGTTTTAACCATGTTCCTACTTTATAAGTAACAATTTATAACCACTTATTTTAATTAAGAAATCAGTATTTACGAATTTCATAGATGACCAACTTGCTTAAAACCGAAAACTTAAAGATTCGCTATTGGCTATTGATGGTTTACTATATGAGACGAAGTGATTAATGAATAAAATGATTCATGTACAAAGTATATTATAGATAAAGACTTACCTCCCAATAATAAACAAAGACGTATCAATATCGGAACCGAAACAAATATCATTCACGAACATATGCAAAAGTGAAGATCGATTATAGCCAAATCTGATAATACGCTAACCAAAACCTCTAGCAGATAATCCCAAAAGTCACACCGAACCACAAATCAAACAACAACTCAAGCCGTGAAACCGAACACGAAATTATGAAGGACGGTTGTGTCATATTTTCTTATTAAGGTTTAGCAGGTTCATTGGTATGTTATATAAATATGTAAGTCGCAATTGTCGAGCGTGATTATACGCACAAATTGAGAATAGATCCGGATACTCTTATTGGCCATATATTCTTTTTCTTTTCATGACACATTTGAAGTTTCTAATTAACAATCATTAATATCCAAGAGCCCAAATCTTTGCTATCATTAACTTAATATTTTAGATTCAAATATTTATTATAATATCTTATGTGACAATCCGTCAATTTATGGTTTATATTTTGCTCTCAAGTATAATTTAAAAACATTATTTTAATGTTATATTATGAACTCACTCATTTTTGGGAAGAAATTTGGGTTTACGTCTTGAAGTAGCATCGACTACATCTAAACCGGAGGATTCTACGTTACGTGCTTACGTTTACATACACCGTTTTGGTGACAGTCTGACATTTCAGGAAATAAATTTATCCGTGAATATTATTTTGGGATTTTAAATTTGTGTTGGTTCATAAACTCACAAATTTACTAGAAGAGATTAGGACTTACGTGAATAATTTAGCGTCCTTTACGAATAAACCGAAAACCTTAATATTTCGTATTTACGTTTTCGAATTCCATTTTTGATGAGACAATTTTTATTAGATTCTTTTTGTGCCGCTGATTCACAATTTATAAAAACGTTTTTCGTAAAACGACTCGATGGCACGCAAATCGAGGAAACTAGAATCAAGGAGTACCCGTAATTAAATGGGGATGAGACAAGATAAACTTGTCCCACCCCCACACATGGGATGGCAACATCTATCCACCACACCCTTTGAGGTGTCAATTTGTAGTTAACAACTACTACACTTGTTATTTTAAGCTTAATAAACAAGTTACTCCATAATCAAAACCATCCAAGCCAAAACCACTTCTCCAAAAACACATACATGCAAACCACTCTCATCCTCCCTTTTCTCTCTCTAAAAATTCTTCCCATATCACCCTAAAACACCTATTTTGATCGAATTCAACCACAAAATCTCATGTTATTTCTACATATGATGATGTCCTTTTGAAGATATGAAGATTGGAGGTGATCTTAACTTATGAAAAGGAGTTTTCATTAGGTTAAAGGGCTGATTTCATGGAGGCGTTGATCTATCCAAAGGACCTAAGAAGTTTCCTTGCTAAAGTTGAAGATTTGATAACAAGAACCAAGTCTTGTTCATCAAAAACCTCATCTTTTCATCACTAATGGTGGTATAAAGATTGTTCTTCCTATCCTCTTGTTATTTTGATTATGTAATCATGTATTTTCTTTCTTATTGTATATGTATATGATGAATATATGATGATAAAAATGTTGTTTGGGGATCAAGTGTTGATAAATATGATTAAAAAGATGGAAACCATAAGAAACAAGGCTAAAATCTTGCTTAAATTGTTGGCTGTATAAAAACAGTAAGTAACCAAGTTAAGAACTGATAAAATTACATGGTGGAATCCATTTACAGTAAGTGTTAGATGTCATACACATGTGAGAGTTGGCCATGCAATGGAATCATCAAAATGAGTGAGATATGATAAAAACAAGATGAGTATACCAATCTGAATAGTCTGTTTTGTAGGGACTGTTAATGATAGTTAAATATGGAATGAGCAGTAGCTATAACTAACTTATTTGTAGCACATAATATGAAGTTTATGCCATCCAAAAATGAGCTTCTATCTCCTTATAGAACTCAAGATATGATAAAAATGGTGAAGATGAAACTAAAAATCAGATTTTGAAGAATTAATGTTTAATAGTATTATATAAGCACTCAAACTAATATAGTATAAAATATGAATTAAAACCCACTGACTTATAAATTTCATTTATATAAATATGTATAAGATTAAATAAATGGACACTTTATAAAAGTGGCAGTTGAATAAGATTTATAATTTATAAAAACTATAAACATGATTTTTACGACTTTTTCAGCTATTACCGTAAAATTAACGGTTTTCGCCAATTAAAACTTAGACGATCAAACCCGTCTAATGTAAAGTTTTTAAAAGTCATATACTGATATATAAGTACCTAATACAAGTAAAAACCGATAAAACCCGAACTATATGACATACGGAGATTAACGAGCTAAGTTAGCATATTTGGACTAATAATATAACTAAATAAGTTAAACACTTATAAAAATTACTTATTGGGCTTAACCCATTTGGGCCCAACATGTAAATTATAAATACTGATAATACAAGTAATGGATTAATATAAGTTAAGGAACTTATAATAGGCTTATTGGACCTAAAACATGTAAATAGGTAAAACTAGTAAACTAGTAAAAAGTTACCAACACATAAACACTATAATGAAAGAGTAAAGATGTATAAACCCACTTGATCATCATCATATATATAAAATCATCATATGTATACATAATTTTTATTTTGATAAAGTCATTGGACAAAAGTCTAAGACGAGTATTATTTGTCTAGGTTTCCGTGATTGAAGCACGTACCGTACATCCGAATTGCCGATAACCCGCTTTCCCACATCAACGTGAGTTCATAGCCTCACACTCTTTTAAATGTTTTTATGAAATGTTTTATAAACCCGCGAGGGAGATAACATGTTAGTTTTGATAAAATAGGACACCATTTGTCCCGATTGTTTGTTTATTGATTTGGACCCGAATGATTGTATGACCCGATGAATGATTAAATGATCCGATAGATGAAATGAAATAAAATTTATTATTAAAGTTAGGATATGTCACTAAAGTCCCATTAGCATGAATTGTGAACTACCGGGATTTGGTAGACGCTTATGAATATAATAGTACTATTTGGGGACGATCACCCCAGTTCGCGCCTTGACGGTTGATCCCCGTCGTGCCACATTGATTGGTAAGCGAATTTATGTATGAGAAGATTTACACAAGCATGATTATTGTGACGACACGCTAATTTAGATGGGCAAATGATTGTCGGGTTAGCTATCCGTTGTTTATTATAGTAAGGTAACAATGTCATGCGGCTTATAATAATCCAATTAACGGAATACTGCTTTATGCATTGAATTACGATATATTGCCTGACTAGCAATACAGGGTCTTATCATTGATATTATGTTCGTATTTTGGTTTTATATAACCCTATTCATATAAGGTTTTTATTTAATCTATACAACGTTATAAAACGTATTGTATGATGTTTTTAACGACAATGGTTCGTATAATGATTTTGAAGCCGAAAAACTATATTAAGATTTTAATAAGGATTTGTATAAAATGACTTTGGCTATTTTATGGCCTATTACAATGATTTGTACAAAATGATTTTCGGTAATAATTTTATACCGATGTTATATTGATGGATTTTATTAAACTCTATGAATTCACTCGGCGTTATCGCTGACCCTTTTCTTTTAACATGTTTTGTCTCAGGTACTTGAAGGTAATTCTCGGGAAGACAACAAGAATTCATGGCCCGCACTTAAACAACAATTTCCATTCAAATGTTTTGTAAAAATTGTATGAAATAATATGACTTGGGACCTATGTAAATCTGATATTTATGAATGGAAATGCTTTATTAATAAACGACGCGATTTTTAAGCGTTGTCTATGATGTGAGTAATGTGCTATCCCGTAACACCAACGAGTCTTCCGCTGTATTGAATTGTGTAAATTTGGGGGTGTTACAGTTTGGTACCAGAGCTCTCGTTATAGAGAACGAAAGATTTTTAAAACCAATGTTTTGAATAAAAAATTTCAAAATCTTTTAACTATAAACATTTTTCTAAAAATGACTAAAAATCTTTTGACTATAACGGTGCCGAAGAATTCCCGAGTTACCGACAAGGCCAGACTGAGAAGTGTTATTTTAATATATATAACTTGGATTATATATATATGATGTAATTTGATTACATGATCGTTTGATGATTATTTTTAATACTTATACAAGGTATTTATACGACGTAGATTGTCACAAGGAACCCTAAATCCCCTAGTAAATTAATCGAAGCTATTCTCGTAGGAATTCTAGCTATCCTAGATCTAAACCAAGTTGTGGATATTTATGATCCCAATAAATGGTTGATATTCGTAGAAATATAGATATTAGTTTATTGTGATATTGAAAAAGAATTGGCGAGATTAAATATGATATCGATGTCATGACGATCTTTCCTTATAGAGTGGAGTTTGACAAAACGTTGCCACCTAGAAAGATGTCATCTGATTTGTTGTCATCCAATTCTTAAAATGAAATCGAAAGGGTGAATGTTGCACTTGAGGCTGTCATTGGAACCATTACCCAAAAGCCTCATGCCACTAGTACCTTTCCGAGAAGTCTAATCGAATGTGTGAGTCATTTCATACTAGCGACTCATTTGATAACTATTGTTGTAAGAGCTATAGGATTGGAAATTAAGTGTTGTTCATACTGAGATTTTATTGCCTTTACAAGGCCGAAGAATAAGATTGTAAGTATTGGAGAATGAGGTAGAATATCACATTGAGTATAATTTGGTTGAAACTTGAATAAAGTAAAATTTAACCGTATGGAATATGAGATTATTAAGAGGAAGTCATTAAGTCATGTGATTGAATTATAAGGTTTTAATTGATTGTAGGTTTGTGTTAAGGGTTGTTCCTAGGCCATTGTCCAATGATGAGGATGCCTAGTGTCCAATAAATAAATTGAAGAAATCTTCTTCTGAATTGGAACCGATGGATCTTCCGGGACATGTGGAACACCTAATGACTCTTGTAGATTGGTATTCATTATGGTATCTTTTAAAAATCCCTAACTTAACTGAGACATCAGTTGGTAGGATGAGTTCTTGGAATTGTATGACATAGTGACACGTAATGTGTTACGGTACATTTTGACTTGTTTGTGATTAATGAAAAGACTACCTTTTATTGCTAAATTCTACATGTATCGATGTTATCTATCCTTTATTGCTTCATCCTAATGTTCGCATTAGTGATGCAACCATTGAACAAGTACTCATCTTGATTTGAGTTACGTTTTGGATTATTCTTTTGGAGTGCCATCGAGGTCATGAACCTCATGATTATTTGGCTAAGCTCATTTCCTATCATATTGTAGTTAGTTATTGGTGAACAACTTTTCATAACTCTTTTGTAGATCACTCATTGTTTTTATAAATTTAAAACAGTATCCCTTGAGAAAAATTGGGTTTTCATCACCATATGGATTATTTAAAGTGAGACTTATAAATAATCGTTATCGAAATGAGGTTGTTTATAAAACACCTTGGAAAACATAATTGTTTTCATAACAAAGAACATCTCTGTAAATTCATTTGATTTTTATTTCATGTTTAAGCATGAATATATATTTTAAACATGATGAAAAAGTTTTGACGAACTGAGTATTGCATCGTTAATCTTGAAATTGTATATAGTTGCGCGCCTACATACAATTTGGAATGGACCATGCAAGGCTAATTAGTAGTCACCATAAAACTGATTAATAAACACTACATTTTCTTTGAAGATTGTGAAAGATTAAATTTTATGAGATCTGCAAGAAGTAAAAAATAGGGACATAGTGTTAGGGACACCTACATATGTGCCTGTAGCATCTATTCTTCTGAGTCGAATTTACTCATCTGTGGAAATTGTCTTATTTGACAATTGACAATTCTTTCTTGTCCAATTCTCCCGTAGTGAGATTCTTAGGAAAAGTATCTGATTATCGAGTGTTGATACTCGATTGGATGTATCGAAGTTCCTATCATTTCTTTTGATTAGATTTCATTTGAATGACCCGGGTAACGATCCGAGGAGCTTTCGAATGCGTACTCAAATTATGAAAACATGGGATATATTCATATTCATTAAATGTTTTCGTCTGTGTCTGATTTGAAATTCTCTCGCGTAGATTATGCGTTGACCCTACTCTTTTAATGGTAGTTGTGTCTCCATATATCCTTGAATTTGTGAAGGATTATGAGTTATTATTAGTCTTTTGAGAAGTTCACATCTTAACGACGACAATAAAACTGAAAAGTTGGTAGTGCCAATAGAATGGATTGATTGATTATGACATGACGACATTTTCTTAATTGATGGGAACTCGAATAGAATTTCCCTAAATAATAAGATGTTGATTATCAAAAGTGATCTAAATAATTCTTGATGGATGACCATATCCTGCATTTAGACTTGAAATTATACCGTGAATGGTTGTGAATTAGTCATAGATATTACAATCTTGAAAGAACTTAAAGAAAATTTATTAAAAGACGTTTCTGTTATCTGAAACTATAAGAGGTATTTGTTGGTGAATTACCTATACTTTAGCCATTAAGGCAAGTTGAAATTGGTATTGATTATATTCCCGGTGCTGCACCTATGGCTTGTGCACTGTACGTCAGCACCATCTAAATTAAAAGAATTACCGTACAACTGAGAGAGTTGTCGGAGAAAGCTTTTATTCTACCAAGCTCGTCATTATGAAGAGCTATGGTGTTATCATTCCTTATATTTATTGATTACCGTGAACTAGGTAAATTGACGATTAAAAATCTATATCCACTACCCAAGATGATAGATTTGTTCGATCATTTACAAGGTTCTAGAGTATATTCAAAAATTTGATTCACGACATGGTTATCATCAACTTCGCATCCGCGAAAAAGATTAGTAATTCCAATCACTACATCCGGTACTTGTAATGAACATTATGAGTTTCACGTGATGTCGTTTGGATTGACTAATACACATGTAGTATCCATAAATTTGGTGAATCACGTGTGTAGGCTATAATTTGATAAATTCATGCTTATGATCATTAAGGACCATTTGTTTATTTATAAGAATTAGAATGAGTTAATAATTATTTGTAGAATGCCCTGAGTCGGCCGAGTAGTGAAAACTTGTACCTTGAATATTTAACATGTGATGAAAGACTTAATCCTTTACATTATTTGACCGTGCGATTAATAGAAAATGGAATATATTGACACTTCAAAAATTTAGAGCCCTTTTAAGACTTCGGGTTTTACCAAAATGAAAATGGAATTATGTTTTGACAAATGTTTTAACAAAGGATTTTTAAGGGATTATTCCCTTATACACAAATCATTTAACTAAACTCCTGTTTAGGGGTAAATGTTTGTGTATACCTCAAGACAACCTAAGAGGGATTGAGGAAACCGTTAAACCATGACTTAAAATTTGAAATGACAATTTTTGCTTTTCAACTAAGAAAATTTTTACCAAAGAATAAACGAAGGTTTTTCGAACATTTACGGATCTTACTAATTAGTTGCGATAAATCAGCAAAAATAGTGTTAATTAAATTCAAATTTATTCTTTTGAACATTTTCCTATAATTGGACGAACCGAGAAATTTAAAACTTTTTACGTTTACGTTTCATAAAATTTAATATCTATTATTTAATTACTAGCAATAGTTATCGACGCTTTAGACGTCGAATTGAGTAAAACGGATAAAAATGATAGTTGAGAAGAAACTAAAACTCAAAAAATGTGAAGAAATAATTTTTGAATAAATACAGACATGATAATTATTTCATCAGGGAAGATGATTGTAGATACTGACACATAATATAGAAAGAATAAAGAACCAATTAGGATGTATTTCTTAATAATGACTGTGCAAAATAAATTGCCAAGCAATTTAGAAATAATTGATGCTTGTAAGGAGGATAATATAAATAATAAAAGGGGGTTCGCGGCTAATGTGAACCATTAGTAATAAGAGCCGATGGCGTTAAATGCTTAATAGGCCACTTGTAGTTGCCTAATATGGAGGTTTATGAGATGTATTCATGTTGGAATCCCGTAAGTATAAGTATTCTATTCCTGTCATTTCTGATTTAATGTATCTTTATCTGAAGAAGTTGTACTAATGGCAAATTATGAAGGCAAACATCGCCTCATACATTAGTAAACGTCTAACTATTGCAAAGGTCATCATCTGAATTTGATTCGATTTTTGGGTCATCGTCAACAGACTGACCAAATCTATTAATATCATTCCCGTTAATGATAGATTCTAGATGAAGAAATTGACTCTTTGTATTTAAAAGAGTTGTGTAAACATAGTGTGCCTGTATCAACCATCTCTATCAAGATCCTCGCTTTGCATCAAATTTCTAGAGATTTGCTCAGAAGTCATTGGGAACGAACCTTGATGAGAGTACTGTTTACCACCCCAATCGAAGGGACGAGGAAAAGTAACGATACAAAATATTAGAAGTGTTGTTTTATGTTTGAATGATTTACCTTTGGTAATGAACCATATAATTGTTTTTCCTTTGGAAAGATTATCATTGATAATTATCGTGTTAGGATCGAGATCGAATCTTGTTAGGATCTATATGAGAGCATCTGTAATCAGGAGTTGGGATGAAGACACCCGACATACACTCATTGTGAGTTGGACATGTCTTTTAGGTTTAAGGTTGCCTATGATGACCAACCTAACCTTACAAAATACCCAACTCGCGAGACCTGAATTGATTGTTGAAATTAGGATCTGTTTATTGACTGCCGGTAGTGGGCAGGGGGCAAGGTTGCAGAAATCGCTAGGCGCTAGTGACGCGGTCGACGACCTTCGAGGCGGAATTGATCTAGACGGATTGGTATTTTATGCATATAAATATTATAAATAATATGTATAGCATAAAAAAATACTTCTAATTTCAAATAATTCGAAGTTCTTGCAAAATAGACAAATAAAACATAACAATTTAAGTGCTTAAAACTTCAAACGTGAACATATATTTCAATTGGTTTCAATTTCATACGAAAAACCCATTACTTTATGTTTATAAACATTCGTTTATCTATTATTTTAAGATGTTATGTTAAAATAAATATGGACACTATATATTAGAAAGAAAACCCTTAATTTTTTGTAATAAAATATCGACTTTTTGTTGACTTTCTTGACTTTTTTGACCGCCTAGATCCTAGGCGCCCCCTAGGCGGAGTATGACCGCCTAACGCCTAGGCGGCCGCCTAGGACTTGTTTTACAACAGTGGCAGGGGGTTATGTGAATATGAAGTGTAGATCTTGAAGTGCATGATGGGTAGCGAAGTTATGCCAAAAATTTTAACCATGGAGAAGTAAATTGATGATCTGAAAGATCATGGGAAATAAGTCCCCGTTGTATGGGACCATTGAGATAATATAAAGAGTTGGTTTGAAAGGCATATAAGCTGGATCTACCCTAGGGCTTCAAGGAATGCGTAAATTATGTTTCGTATATCTAACTTGATAAAATGTCTATCAAGTGAAAATCTGATTTCTTCTTGATGAAATTTAGATCGGCGAAAAGTTGCATTCATCAAAAACCCGTGAACATCATGGATAGAGAAAGTAAGTCAACATTAAGCCTGATCTTATTCCCGTAGTTATGTTTGATGAAACTCGCGTATTGTAATGAATTACACTTGAGAGAAAAGACCGAATGTGGAGGAAATACCCACATGGCTTTAACTCTATAAGAAGCGAGTAGTAAGGTAAATTGATCTTTGAGGACAAAGATCCTGTTTAGGGGTAAATGCTGTGACAATCCGTCAATTTATGGTTGATATTTTGCTCTCAAGTATAATTTAAAAACATTATTTTAATGTTATATTATGAACTCACTCATTTTTGGAAAGAAATTTGGGTTTACGTCTTGAAGTAGCATCGACTACGTCTAAACCGGAGGATTCTACGTTACGTGCTTACGTTTACATACACCGTTTTGGTGACAGTCTGACATTTCAGGAAATAAATTTATCCGTGAATATTATTTTGGGATTTTAAATTTGTGTTGGTTCATAAACTCACAAATTTACGAGAAGAGATTAGGACTTACGTGAATAAATTAGCGTCCTTTACGACTAAACCGGAAACCTTAATATTTCGTATTTACGTTTTCGAACTCCGTTCTTGATGAGACAATTTTTATTAGATTCGTTTTGTGCCGTTGATTCATAATTTATAAAAACGTTTTTCGTAAAACGACTCGATGGCACGCAAATCGAGGAAACTAGAATCGAGGAGTACCCGTAATTAAATGAGTATGAGACAAGATAAACTTGTCCCACCCCCACACATGGGATGGAAACATCTATCCACCACACCTTTTGAGGTGTCAATTTGTAGTTAACAACTACTACACTTGTCATTTTAAGCTTAATAAACAAGCTACTCCATAATCAAAACCATCCAAGCCAAAACCACTTCTCCAAAAACACATACATGCAAACCACTCTCATCCTCCCCTTTCTCTCTCTAAAAATTCGTCCCATATCACCCTAAAACACCTATTTTGATCAAATTCAACCACAAAATCTCATGTTATTTCTACATATGATGATGTCCTTTTGAAGATATGAAGATTGGAGGTGATCTTAACTTATGAAAAGGAGTTTTCATTAGGTTAATGGGCTGATTTCATGGAGGTGTTGATCTATCCAAAGGACCCAAGAAGTTTCCTTGCTAAAGTTGAAGATTTGATAACAAGAACCAAGTCTTGTTCATCAAAAACCTCATCTTTTCATCACTAATGGTGGTATAAAGATTGTTCTTCCTATCCTCTTGTTATTTTGATTATGTAATCATGTATTTTCTTTCTTATTGTATATGTATATGATGAATATATAATGATAAAAATGTTGTGTGAGGATCAAGTGTTGATAAATATGATTAAAAAGATAGAAAACCATAAGAAACAAGACTAAAATCTTGCTTAAATTGTTGGCTGTATAAAAACAGTAAGTAACCAAGTTAAGAACTGATAAAATTGCATGGTGGAATACATTTACAGTAAGTGTTAGATGTCATACACATTTGAGAGTTGGCCATGCAATGGAATCATCAAAATGAGTGAGATATGATCAAAACAAGATGAGTATACCAATCTGAATAGTCTGTTTTGTAGGGACTGTTAGTGATAGATAAACATGGAATGAGCAGTAGCTATAGCTAACTTATTTGTAGCAAATAATATGAAGTTTATGGCATCCAAAAATGAGCTTCTATCTCCTTATAGAACTCAAGATATGATAAAAATGGTGAAGATGAAACTAAAAATCAGATTTTGAAGAATCAATGTTTAATATTATTATATAAGCACTCAAACTAATATAGTATAAAATGTGAATTAAAACCCACTAACTTATAAATTTCATTTATATAAATATTTATAAGGTTAAATAAATGTACACTTTATAAAAATGGTAGTTGAATAAGATTTATAAGTTATAAAAACTATAAACATGATTTTTACGACTTTTTCGGCTATTACCGTAAAATTAACGTTTTTCGCCAATTAAAACTTAGACGATCAAACCCGTCTAATGTAAAGTTTTTAAAAGTCATATACTGATATATAAGTACCTAATACAAGTAAAAACCGATAAAACCCGAACTATATGACATACGGAGATTAACGAGCTAAGTTAGCATATTTGGACTAATAATATAACTAAATAAGTTAAACACTTATAAAAATTACTTATTGGGATTAACCCATTTGGGCCAACATGTAAAGTATAAATACTGATAATACAAGTATAAAATGGATTAATACAAGTTAAGGAACTTATAATAGGCTTATTGGACCTAAAACATGTAAATAGGTAAAACTAGTAAACTAGTAAAAAGTTACCAACACATAAACACTATAATGAATGAGTAAAGATGTATAAACCCACTTGATCATCATCATATATATAAAATCATCATATGTATACATAATTTTTATTTTGATAAAGTCATTGGACAAAAGTCTAAGACGAGTATTATTTGTCTAGGTTTCCGTGATTGAAGCACGTACCGTACATCCGAATTGCCGATAACCCGCTTTCCCACATCAACGTGAGTTCATAGCCTCACACTCTTTTAAATGTTTTTATGAAATGTTTTATAAACCCGCGAGGGAGATAACATGTTAGTTTTGATAAAATAGGACACCATTTGTCCCGATTGTTTGTTTATTGATTTGGACCCGAATGATTGTATGACCCGATGAATGATTAAATGACCCGATAGATGAAATGAAATAAAATGGATTATTAAAGTTAGGATATGTCACTAAAAGTCCCATTAGCATGAATTGTGAACTACCGGGATTTGGTAGACGCTTATGCATATAATAGTACTATTTGGGGATGATCACCCCAGTTCGCGCCTTGACGGTTGATCCCCGTCGTGCCACATTGATTGGTAAGCGAATTTATGTATGAGAAGATTTACACAAGCGTGATTATTGTGACGACATGCTAATTTAGATGGGCAAATGATTGTCGGGTTAGCTACCCGTTGTTTATTATAGTAAGGTAACAATGTCATGCGGCTTATAATAATCCAATTAACGAAATACTGCTTTATGCATTGAATTACGATATATTGCCTGACTAGCAATACAGGGTCTTATCATTGATATTATGTTCGTGTTTTGGTTTTATATAACCATATTCATATAACGGTTTTTATTTAATCTATACAACATTATAAAACGTATTGTATGATGTTTTTAACGACAATGGTTCGTATAATGATTTTGAAGGCGAAAGCCAATATTATGATTTTAATAAGGATTTGTATAAAATGACTTTGGCTATTTTATGGCCTATTACAATGATTTGTACAAAATGATTTTCGGTAATAATTTTATACCGATGTTATATTGATGGATTTTATTAAACTCTATGAATTCACTCGGCGTTATCGCTGACCCTTTTCTTTTAACATGTTTTGTCTCAGGTACTTGAAGGTAATTCTCGGGAAGACAACAAGAATTCATGGCACGCACTTAAACAACAATTTCCATTCAAATGTTTTGTAAAAATTGTATGAAATAATATGACTTGGGACCTATGTAAATCTGATATTTATGAATGGAAATGCTTTATTAATAAACGACGCGATTTTTAAGCGTTGTCTATGATGTGAGTAATGTGCTATCCCGTAACACCAACGAGTCTTCCGCTGTATTGAATTATGTAAATTTGGGGGTGTTACATCTTACGTGATATTTCAAAAATAAATCAAAAATTCGGGTTTTACAACTCTTCCCCTCTAAAAAAAATAATTCGTCCTCGAATTAGAGACATGATAATGCTGCGGTTTTACAATTCTCCCTCTCTAAAAGGAAATTTCGTCCTCGAATTAAGGTAATAAGCTGCTGGGTTATAAAAACCTAAAAGGACACAAAAGCTGAAAAGACATGTAAGTTGAAGGGATATGAACGTGACATGACTGACAAGAACATGGAACGTGACATGACTGAAGAGGACATGGAACATCACATGACTGAAAGAAAACATGGAATGTAACATGACTAAAAGAACATAACTGAATTATGGCAGGAAAAGGATGAGAAGTCCTGGTGGACTCCTCCGTTTCAAGTGGCTTCCCGCTCGAAACGGTTTCTTCAAGATCTTGACACAATAAAAAAATCTTGGTCTTAATGACCTTGTCCTAACGATACTGAATAGTTTCTGGTTCCATACTTGAGATGGATTTTTTGAATCTGCTCGAATGAATAGGATATAACATGTAGGATACATGAAATGATATGTACAAATAACATGAAAGTATAACATTTATATCTCTAAGAAATGATACTGAAAACATACTAGAACGAACTACGTGAACAATTGTGAACGTGTTACGTGATCAATTGTGAGCATGGTTCGTGATCATCTGATGAACACTGTGCATGGAATATATCGTGATCGTGTTACGTGAAACATACTGTGAACGTGATACGTGGACCTATCATGAACGTATACTGACTGAGGGAGGACTGCCAAGCGATATGACCTGAGAAATGAAACGTCTGCCTGGGTATGGAAAAGCTGTGCTAAACTTGAGTCTGGTTTCTTAAGCTTTCTGGAACCGTATTCAGTAACAAGTTGTGAAACGTGTATCGTGAGATAGAGCACAAACCTGAATGTGAACAATGTCATGAACGCGATCGTGAACTTAAATCATGAGATAGTACAAAATATGGACTGAAACAACATTATAATGTGAACGTGATACGTAAACGTGAAGGTGAACGTGAACGTGAATGTGAACGTACACGTGATCGTGAACATGAACGTGAGCGAAAATTCGTGAACGTGAATTTCTATCTAATATGATTATTGATGATTAATAAGTGTGAAAACACTTATCCTTTTACCACTTATTTCCAATAATAACAAGACCAAAACGTGTGATTTATGTCGTAAAAGTCAGAATTATGCGTGGTTTGTGTTTTTATTGTGTTTTAGGACCAAAATATGAAAAAGGAAGAAAACACGGGTTTTCACGGGCTTTTATCGAAGAAAACACGGGTTTTCACGGGCTTTTATCGAAGAAAACGGGAAAAGACGAAGTCAAAAGATCAAGAGTGCAAAAAGAATGGAAGTCCAAGACCTATTCTGAAGATTTATCGAAGAAAAAGTCTAAAGACGGAAGTTTAATGAAAACGAAGAACTTAAGTCTAATAGAAGAAGAAAATTTAAAAGACAAGTTCGAATCCCGAGACGACATCGACAAAAGACAAAGAATTAAAGTCGAGTAGAGAAGACGTGAAGAAAGAAAGAAAGAAGATGCAACACATGCACTCCTTCCACCTTCCCTATAAATACCCTCCTAATAGTCATTAGGTGGGAGTTAGTCTTTAATTTTTAGTTTTTCATTTTTCACTTTTCTTTCTATTTTTAGAGAGAGAAATTCTTAACCTTTCTCTCACTAAGTTTCATCTTTTCTTTTAATCTTTCAAGATTAAAAATTTGTGTATTGCTTATTTTATTAATCAAGTTATATTTAAGCTTTTAATCCTTAATCTCATTCTACATTTCTTGATTTACTTTACCTTTGATCCGATTTGCATACTTCACGCGTATGATTTAATGATTTCATGATTGAAGGAGTGATCTTCTTTGGTTATACTTAAGCTCTTACACGTATAAGTCATAAGCTCGTAATGCTTATTAGCTTATTACAAGTTTTAGCCTATTGATTTTCGGATTTCACAAAGGTTTTAGTCATTTTAAAATTCATTTCATTAAGTTGATAATCTTTTATGTTTTACAAGTTGGCAAATTTAAGCTTTTCGAGTTGTTTAAGTTTTGGATAAAATAGATTATTTATTGTGCTTATTGAGTTTTACACTTGCCACGAATTTCGGATTAAGAGTGCATCCCATCGTAATCTTGGGGGTTCACACATTCCGACGGGTTTCTACATATTCCGATAGATTTTAGTGTTTTGATCGCAATAACCCATTAGGGTTCTACTTTGCGATCGGGTGGCTAATTCCCCTTTATTCCGATCTGGGTTGCGATCGCTCATTGCGATCGCACATTCCGACGGGACTAAGGTCTTGTTAAGACGAAGTGCTGCCCAATTTTACTTTACATCATTCCGATCTGAACCACATTGCGACAGAAGTGTTGGATTATTCCGATCTGGATCTTTGCGATATAAAAACATTCCGACGGGTATTTTGTTGTTGCATTCCGATGGGTATTAAGACTGGTATTCCGATGGGCCTTTGTATTGATTATTCCAATGGCTTATTTTAGTGATATTCCGATGGTTATGATTTGGTGCATTCCGACAGAAATGAATTGTTATATTGCGATGGAACATGTTTTTAAGTTTTAAAGTTTTTACTTAAAGTTTTTCTACATAGCTTTTAGTTTAATTCTTAAACACTTTAACTTTACTCAACGACACTTACTTATTTGCTCTTAGTTAAAATTAGACAACCAAACAAAACCAAATCATTTAGTTCACCAAAAGACGATTGAGTCGCACTTTAGACCGGTTATCAATTCGAAAAGAATCGGACGATAAGATTTTATACTTGGTGTAAAAAGCCATTTATTAAATGGCGCCGCTGCCGGCTCTTTTCGTTACGATTAAAGGTTTTTAGTGAGAGACGCATTGAATTTTGGGATCCGTTCTTTGAACGTTATTTTCATTGTTTTAAAAATTTTCAAAAATCCTAAAAATCCTAAAAATATATATAACTCTTCAAAAATTCAAAAAAAATAAAAAATCATAAAAAGCAATTCTTTTCCAAAGGTTTTGCACCAAAAAGATTATATAGATATTCTCTATGTATATTTTTCTGCAGGTGTATGCGTACTAGATCTTCAAACTATTCTGAGCCCGAGACTCGTGAAGATTTAGATATGGCTGGTGTTAATAACAACAATAATAACCCACCTCTACCCAATCTCAATAACAACAACAACAACAATGTCCACCTACCTAACTTACGAACAATGGAGGAATTGTGTCAACCCCCCATGAACGGACGCGGAGGCCCGATTGCGCCAATGCACGTCACGGCTCAGGAGTTTTCGTTGAAGCATCACATGATCCAGCAAGTGCAAACTAACCCATTTCGTGGAATTCCGGATGATGATGCCAACAAACACCTCGACAAATTCATTACCATAACCCAAAGCATGAAGTGCCCCGGTGTTTCTATGGATGACCTTCGCCTTCAACTTTTTCCCCACTCGCTTTCTCACCATGCCGAAAAATGGTTTGACCGTCTTCCTAAGAATTCTATTCATACGTGGAATGACATGACTCAACGCTTTTTGTCGCGCTACTTTACCCCATCCATGGTCACTAGCCTTCGTAACCAAATCAGTGGATTCATGCAAGACAATGATGAATCGCTTTTCGATGCTTGGGAACGATACAATGATTTGATCGACCGCTGTCCAAATCACAGTATGCTCCCCGTCACTCTCATTGATACCTTCTACAATGGTCTCACTTTTCGTGACCGTGACACGATCAATGCCGCCGCCGGTGGTACTTTTATGAAAAGGAGACCGGAGGAGTGTCGAGAGTTGATTGAAAACATGACTACTCACCACAAGAATTGGGATTCATCCGCATCCTCAAGATCTAACTCGAGAGTCAATGTTTCTTCTACTACTTCCAATCCTGAGATGACTGAAATTTCTCGACAACTCGCTGAGATGAACAAGAATTTCATGGCCATGGCCACAAACCACTTTCAACAAGCTAAAGCCGTTGCTATTTCTCGTGACACATGTGGTGGCCCTCACTCTTATAATGATTGTCCTTCTACCCAAGGCATTTTTTCTGAAAACGTTAACGCGGCATACGGTACTTATCCCACGGGAGGCTATCAAGCTTGTCCTCAAGGAGACCGTAGCTTGCTAAGTTATCGTTCCAACAATTATCTTGCTTCTCCCGGTTTCCCTCCTGCAAACCAAAACCAACAACAAAGCTATAACCGAAACAACCAATCCCAACCTCGTGCTAACAATCAATATCAATCCCAAAGAAACCCATACCCAACTCAAGGAAATTCTCAAGCTTACCAAGCTCCACCTCTCAATCAACCGATGGCATTAAATCAAGACGTCGAGACGTTCATGAAGACTAATCGGGAGCTGGTGACGAATCTTCAGAGTCAAGTCATCAACTTGAAGGGCGAAATGAGGAAACAAGGGAAAGATATTCGAGCCAAGCTAAGGAATGATATGGCAAAACAGAGCAATGAGATCCGTGCCGACATCAGAGATTCTTTCAGCACTCAAGCGCTTAACATTCGTGATATGATTGGTTCGCTCATCCAAGGTAATCAACCCTCTTCTTCGGGTACTCTTCCGAGTAATACCGTTGCGAATCCAAGAGGGGAGATGAAAGCAATCACCACTCGTAGTGGAAAAGGTTATATGGAACCCGAGCTTCCTACACCTCCACCCGTGATTGTGAACAAGGAAAAAGAGCAACTTTCCCCACCTCCTTCACCTTCTATCCCCATTTCCCCACTACCCGTGGTTGTGAGTGATCCTAATCCCCTAAAGCCTTCTTCTTCATCCAATATACCTTATCCTTCAAGGTTGAGGAAAGAGAAGCAAAAGAGCAAGGATGATATTCAGGTTTCAAACTTTCTCGAAATGTTTAAACAATTGAATTTTAACATCTTCTTTGCCGAGGCTCTCGCTCACATGCCCAAATACGCTAAGATGTTTAAAGATCTTTTAAGTGATAAGGAAAAGCTTCTTGACATTGCTCAGACCCAACTTAATGAGAACTGCTCCGCAGTGCTCTTAAGGAAATTGCCCACCAAACTTGGTGATCCGGGTCGCTTCTTGATTCCTTGCAACTTCCCGGGAGTAGAGAATTGCATGGCCCTAGCCGATCTAGGTGCCAGTATAAACTTAATGCCTTTAAGTGTTTGGAAGCAATTATCTATCCTCGAGCTAGTCCCCACCAAAATGACTTTGGAATTAGCCAACCGTACGGTTGCTTATCCAGTGGGGATAGCCGAAGATGTCTTTGTTGGCGTTGACAAATTCACCTTCCCGGCGGATTTTGTTGTCGTTGACTACGAGATGGATCCTCGTGTTCCATTAATCGTTGGACGTCCCTTCCTGAGGACCGGTCGTACTCTCATTGATGTAGCCGCGGGCGAAATAATCATGAGAGTTGGTGACGACAAAATTGTCTTCAACATGGGTAAGATTTCTAAGCAACCTTATTCGTATGAGAGTGTTAATGCTATTGATGTTCTCGATGAGGCTTGTGAAGAACATTTTCATGATGCTTGCAAAAGTACTCTCTCTTCTCTACCCAATGTTGAGACCGTTTCCTCAATTGCTCCGGCATTGACTCCTTTTGGAGAAAGTGACTTGGATGATTTCGAAGCTAGCTTGGGTCCTCTCGATATTAAGTATGATAATTCGTTCATTGATTCGGATGAATACATTCATACTATTGAGAGACTTCTCAAAGAAGACCCGGTTTCTCCTCCTTCTCCTAAAGAGGTGACTAATGATGATCCATCGTTAGTTTCACCATCCATTAAGGATCCTCCCACCCTTGAGCTTAAGGACCTACCTCCTCATCTTGAGTACGCTTTCCTTGAAGACAACGAGAAGTTACCGGTCATCATCGCAAAGGACCTAAAAGAAGAAGAAAAAGCCCGACTTATCGCCGTGTTGAAGAAGCATAAAAGAGCTATCGCTTGGAAAATCTCCGACATTCGCGGAATTGATCCTCACTTTTGCACACATAAAATTCTCATGGAGGACGACTTTAAGCCCACAATTCAAAGCCAACGAAGGGTGAATCCTAAAATCCATGAAGTCATCAAAAAAGAGGTTATCAAACTTCTTGATGCGGGTATGATTTACCCTATTTTGGATTCACCATGGGTTAGTCCAGTCCATTGTGTGCCTAAGAAAGGCGGAATTACCGTTGTGCCCAATGCAAACAACGAGTTGATTCCTACCCGTCTCGTTACTGGGTGGAGAGTTTGTATAGACTACCGCAAACTCAATGATGCCACGAGAAAGGATCATTTCCCTCTACCTTTTATGGACCAAATGCTTGAACGTTTAGCGGGTAATGAATATTACTGCTTTCTTGATGGTTTCTCGGGTTATTTCCAAATACCCATCGATCCCCAAGATCAAGAGAAGACAACATTCACCTGTCCCTATGGCACATTTGCTTACAAAAGAATGCCTTTTGGCTTATGTAATGCCCCCATGACTTTCCAAAGGTGCATGTTGGCTATCTTCCATGACATGGTTGAGCAAACCATGGAAGTCTTCATGGATGATTTCTCGGTCTTTGGGGATTCCTTCTCTTCTTGCCTTGCCAATTTGGAACGTATGCTTAAGCGGTGCGAAGACACTCGCCTTGTTCTGAATGGGGAAAAATGCCATTTTATGGTAAAAGAATGCATTGTGCTAGGACACAAAATCTCCAAAGCATGTCTTGAAGTTGACCGTGCTAAAGTTGATGTCATAGCCAAATTACCTCCACCTTCCACCGTGAAGGATGTGAGAAGTTTTCTGGGTCATGCGGGCTTCTATCATCGATTCATTCAGGATTTCTCTAAAATCGCTCGCCCGATGACCCACCTCTTGGAAAAAGATACTCCTTTTATCTTTTCTAAAGAGTGTCTCGAAGCCTTCAATCTTCTTAAGGATAAGCTAACTAAGGCACCGGTCTTGGTTACCCCTAATTGGGAGCTGCCTTTTGAATTGATGTGCGATGCTAGCGACTTTGCTATTGGTGCGGTTTTGGGGCAACGAGTGAATAAACACTTCCAACCAATCCACTATGCTAGCAAAACAATGACGGGGGCTTAATTGCATTATACGACAACCGAAAAAGAGCTTTTAGCTGTTGTCTATGCTTTTGAGAAATTTCGCCCCTATCTTGTTTTATCCCCCACCATCGTATACACGGACCATTCCGCGTTGAAGTACTTGATGACTAAGCATGATTCTAAGCCAAGACTTCTTCGCTGGGTTTTCCTCCTTCAAGAATTCAACATTGAAATTTGCGACAAGAAGGGAGCCGAAAACCTGGCCGCGGATCATCTGAGCAGACTTGAGGATCCATATCAAGGGGATCATCCGAACAAAGAGATCAATGACTCTTTCCCCCTTGAGACCTTAATGTCTATAAATCTCAATCTTGATGACACCCCGTGGTTTACGGACATTGCAAACTACTTAGCGGGTGGTATTCTCATCAAAGGGTTAACATCCCAACAAAAGAAGAAGTTCTTGAATGATGTTAAGACTTACTTTTCGTATGACCCTTATCTATTCAAACAATGTGTTGATCTGATCATTCGTTGTTGTGTTGACGGACCAGCAACTTTTGACATTCTCCAAGCTTGCCACAAAGGACCCACCGGTGGTCACTTTGGTCCCAACTACACCGCTAAAAAAGTGTTTGATTCTGGATTCTATTGGCCCACCATTTATCGTGACGCTCACGAAATGGTTAAGCATTTGACGTATGGGGCATCGACTTTATGGGGCCATTTCCATCCTCCAAAGGGAACAAGTACATCCTCGTAGCCGTTGACTATGTTTCCAAATGGGTTGAAGCTAAGGCTCTCCCTACGAACGATGCGAGGGTGGTTGTGAACTTTTTGAAGCAGCTTTTCGCTCGATTCGGCGTTCCTCGTGCTATCATCAGTGACCGCGGGACTCATTTTTGCAATGATCAATTTGCAAGAGTCATGGCTAAGTATGGTGTCAATCACCGTCTTTCCACCGCCTATCATCCCCAAACCAATGGGAAAGCCGAGATATCCAACCATGGATTGAAGCGAATTTTGGAGCGTACTGTGGGAGAGCATCGCGCCATGTGGGCCGATAAGTTAGATGATGCTCTGTGGGCTTTCCGTACTGCTTATAAGACCCCGATCGGTTGTACACCTTATCGTCTTGTGTACGGAAAAGCATGCCACCTTCTCATCGAGCTGGAACATAAGGCGCACTGGGCCTTGAAGTGGGCTAACTTCGACATCAACAAAGCCAGTGATCATCGCAAGATTCAACTCAACGAGCTCAACGAACTGAGGAATGAAGCTTACGAGAACTCACTGATCTACAAGGAGAAGACGAAGATCATTCATGACGCAAAAATCAAGAACCGAGAGTTCCACGTTGGTGATCAAGTCTTACTTTTTAACTCTCGGTTGAAGATCTTCTCTGGCAAGTTGAAGAGCCGCTGGTCTGGTCCATTCACCGTCACCAAAGTCTTTCCATATGGGACCATTGAGCTTTCTCAGCCAACTGGGCCCAATTTCAAGGTGAATAGCCAGCGTTTGAAGCTATACTTTGGTGAGGACATCTCTCATGAGATGATTCCATCCCTCACCATGTTCCCCATGAACTAAATTTGGGTCGAGTCAGGCTCGTGACTCGGTGAACAAAAACAAGCGCTTCTCGGGAGGCAACCCGTGATCTATCCTTTACTGCTTTCATAATAAGTGTAGGGGGAGCCCCGTATGTGTTTGTTGTCTTGTTTCTTGTGTTGTGCAGGGATTAAAGCTTCAAAGATCCACCTTGATGACTTTTGACGAACTGTGATACCGTGTTCCCATCCTCCCAGTTCTATCCAAAACTCTTGTGATTCAATATTTCATATTTTATATGTTCACATTGAATTCACTTTAGTTTTCCTTCCCTTAGCAAGATTTAAACAAAGTGCACAATGTCCTAAGTGTAGGGGAGTTTACTCCCACATGCTTAAACATTGAGGACAATGTTTATCTCAAGTGTAGGGGGGACTTCTATCGAAGTAAGTGGTCTTTTCTATGAATTTGCCCTCATTTTAACCGGAAAATTTGATTTTTCGACATTTTTCAAAATTTTTAATCTATTTTGGCCTAGTTGTATAGTTGTATTTGCTTTTGTTATGATTATTTTCTTTCCATTGCTAGAATAATTCTTCAATAAAGTGGTTTTAGATTTTTCTTAGTCGTGAACATTTTGACTCAACCCGAGTTTACTTATCTAAGTTTACTCTAGCTAGTATCCTTAACGTGTTTAAGTCAAGTTTTGCTAGGCTTTTATATAGGGAGCTATAAAACGCGAAAGTCTTAACTCTCACGGGTTAAGAACAAGAACTTTTCGCAAGTTCCTATAACTGATCCTAGAGAGTCGTTTATCAAGGGAACTTTAAAATGCGAATTCTAAACTTGAAAAAGTCTAAGAATTTGCAAGATCCTATAGACGACTCGAAAACCCAAAACTTTGATTTAATAGGCTAAGCATCCACGAGTCTCATTCCTTGAGATTTTAAACTGTGGAGGACGAGAGATGATAGAGTCAGTTATAAGTTTGGTATTCTTTCGTGAATTTATTTGAGTTAATTATAAGCCTATTCTCCCTCCGCTTGTCAATAAATTTATCTGCAATAAATAAGGTTGTACGATTTAAAAGGTTACTTAGCTTCTAGCCCCAGATCGTTTAAAAGTTGCTCGGTACGGATTAGAGTTCATAGCCAAGGCATAACTTATTGAAGCGGGATGCGAAGATTGGCGAGTCCGAAAAGGCCCTAACAAGGCATGAGGGCTACATTTTGTTGCTAAAGATCCAAAAGTGATGTGAAGAATCATTTATTGAAAATCAATATGAAGGATCGAGACACACGACGAAAAGCAAATACTCCCCTAAAGATCATGGAGAAGTCTATCCAAAAAGACCCTAACAAGGTATGAGGATAAATAGATCCAAGTCCTAAAAGGAGGCGGATCGTTGTATATCGATGTCCAAAATAAAGATTGGAGAAAAATGAAGAAGTCGTGGTCCAAAGATGAAGAATCTCTCAAAACTTCAAGTGAAGAAATTCCTAGTATGAAGAGAAGACCATAATTTCAAGAACATCTCTCTAAGATTCGAAGTATGAAGTCGCTGCCAAAAATCGGTCCGAGAAAGGTCTCAAATCGTGAAGCGAGTTATGCCAAGATATGAACTTTATGAGGTCCCGAGAAGCAGTTTTAAAAGATTTGGTCCTTTAGCTAACTATTGATTAAATCGTGCACTTTATTTTCGGCCTAAATAACTATCGAAATAAGTCAAACAATGCATCCTCGTGATCATTCAAGACAAAAATAAAATATAAGAGATACACCTAGGAATAAGGGAGTCTAAGTGAATAATTGGCCCACATGAGTTCGTGATAGTTTGCTAACTTATAATAACAATGATCTCGTTTTTAAGCTTGGTATGGGGAACATGAAACTTGAGGATGATAAACGTTCATGGCAGCCAAAACCCAATGTAAGTTTTTAATTTCTTTACTTGTTTCTATCTTTTTATGTTTAGTATTTAATAAAGGCCAAGGTGGATTATTTATGATGGAAAATGTAAACCGTGTTTTAAAATTAATGCATTGCATGAGGGCATCGCAATGGTCAAGTGTAGGGGATTTAATAAGTGTGAAAACACTTATCCTTTTACCACTTATTTCCAATAATAACAAGACCAAAACGTGTGATTTATGTCGTAAAAGTCAGAATTATGCGTGGTTTGTGTTTTTATTGTGTTTTAGGACCAAAATATGAAAAAGGAAGAAAACACGGGTTTTCACGGGCTTTTATCGAAGAAAACGGGAAAAGACGAAGTCAAAAGATCAAGAGTGCAAAAAGAACGGAAGTCCAAGACCTATTCTGAAGATTTATCGAAGAAAAAGTCTAAAGACGGAAGTTTAATGAAAACGAAGAACTTAAGTCTAATAGAAGAAGAAAAATTAAAAGACAAGTTCGAATCCCTAGACGACATCGACAAAAGACAAAGAATTAAAGTCGAGTCGAGAAGACGTGAAGAAAGAAAGAAAGAAGATGCAACACATGCACTCCTTCCACCTTCCCTATAAATACCCTCCTAATAGTCATTAGGAGGGAGTTAGTCTTTAATTTTTAGTTTTTCATTTTTCACTTTTCTTTCTATTTTTAGAGAGAGAAAGTCTTAACCTTTCTCTCACTAAGTTTCATCTTTTCTTTTAATCTTTCAAGATTAAACATTTGTGTATTGCTTATTTTATTAATCAAGTTATATTTAAGCTTTTAATCCTTAATCTCGTTCTACATTTCTTGATTTACTTTACCTTTGATCCGATTTGTATACTTCACGCGTATGATTTAATGATTTCGTGATTGAAGGAGTGATCTTCTTTGGTTATACTTAAGCTCTTACACGTATAAGTCATAAGCTCGTAATGCTTATTAGCTTATTACAAGTTTTAGCCTATTGATTTTCTGATTTCACAAAGGTATTAGTCATTTTAAAATTCATTTCATTAAGTTGATAATCTTTTATGTTTTACAAGTTGGCAAATTTAAGCTTTTCGAGTTGTTTAAGTTTTGGATAAAATAGATTATTGATTGTGCTTATTGAGTTTTACACTTTCCACGAATTTTGGATTAAGAGTGCATCCCATCGTAATCTTGGGGGTTCACACATTCCGACGGGTTTCTACATATTCCGATTGATTTTAGTGTTTTGATCGCAATAACCCATTAGGGTTCTACTTTGCGATCGGGTGGCTAATCCCCTTTATTCCGACCTGGGTTGCGATCGCTCATTGCGATCGCACATTCCGACGGGACTAAGGTCTTGTTAAGACGAAGTGCTGCCCAGTTTTACTTTACATTATTCCGATCTGAACCACATTGCGACAGAAGTGTTGGATTATTCCGATCTGGATCTTTGCGATCTAAAAATATTCCGACGGGTATTTTGTTGTTGCATTCCGATGGGTATTAAGATTGGTATTCTGATGGGCCTTTGAATTGATTATTCCAATGGCTTATTTTAGTGATATTCCGATGGTTATGATTTGGTGCATTCCGACAGAAATGAATTGTTATATTGCGATGGAACATGTTTTTAAGTTTTAAAGTTTTTACTTAAAGTTTTTCTACATAGCTTTTAGTTTAATTCTTAAACACTTTAACTTTACTCAACGACACTTACTTATTTGCTCTTAGTTAAAATTAGACAACCAAACCAAAACAAATCATTTAGTTCACCAAAAGACGATTGAGTCGCACTTTAGACCGGTTATCAATTCGAAAAGAATCGGACGATAAGATTTTATACTTGGTGTAAAAAGCCATTTATTAATGATATCTTGTGAAATCGTAAGATTTATTGCTGAATTTCTGCAGATCTGCTATTACGTAATCCTTTCGGATGGAAGAAAATGTGTACGCTGGGTTAAATGGTCGACAATTACTTAGATATTATCATACTTTTTTCTGACTTCTGTGGTAAACTGATAACAACCTTCATGGAATCTTGTCTCACTTCTGTTCAGAATTTCTAATGGTTGTAATAACTCACTTGGCATGATGGTGTTCTATCTTGAACGTGCTGGCATGTCAGGCATCAAGATATGAACATAGCTGCATCAATGTGTTATACTGCTTCTATCAAAATTCTGCCTGGGATTATGGTACGTTCTGGTGAAATTTGGGTAAATAATCATGGAAGAATTTTAGTGAGAACTATCAGCAATTTCCACGGTAGTAGTCAACTGAGTTCTAGGAAATTTTCGTACTTCAGTCACAGATGTCGGTCTTGACCATCTGGTGATGGCCTTCACCTTCGCATGGTTTCTGAAATTTCTTTATGCTGAAACAATGTGTGTAAAACCCGCATTAAAAACCTATGAACAGTACACGTGAACAGTAACTTACGAAAACACGGTAAAATTTAAACTTTCCATTTATAATATTAATACACGTGTCACGACAATAAATAACGAACAATCATGAATATTATAAATGTGACACGATCACGAATACCAAAATCACGAATAATAAATCACGAACACACACGTTAATTATTTAACATACGAAAAGTTACGGGTTACTCCTTGGTGGGCCCCACATGCCGCGGCAAGACAAAGAAAGAGGCCAAGTGGGCCTTTTGGCCCAAAACCAATTTTAATAAAAAAACATCTGGAGGAAACCTTTTTCATTATTTTAGGTTTACAGAAAAATTAATCTCTCTCTCTCTCTCTCTTGGACCTTGTGTCGCCGGCCACATCAAGAAAAAGGGCAAACCCGGACTATTTTTGTGTTTGTTTAATTATTCGTGATCACCTCGTCATTCTACACGCATTGGTATATTCAAAAATCTTTTCTTTTCATTTTTATTTTCTTATGATTTCATGTTTAAAATTAATTAATCACATGAACATGTAAAGGAATAACCTAGGATTAATTAATTTTGTCAAAGGTTCGTTTGGTTTGTGGTTTGGACCGGCCGAGACACCGAGACCCCAAGGGGGGTGCTCGGTTTGTCTTATTTCACCACCACCGAGACCATAAAGGTCTCGGCTTGGTTTGGTTTCGGCTCGGCGCAAGCAAGGAAACCCCGACCAAGGGTCGGGGTGTGTTTTGTTTTCAGTTTGTGTTCACTGAGGCACCACCGAGACCCAATGTGGCTCGGTTGGTTTTTGTTTGATCGGACCCGAGACCAAAGGGACCCCGACTTCAAGTCGGGGTATGTTTACATGTTTCTTAGATTAAGTAGTGTCAACTGAGACCCCATAAAGGTCTCGGTGGGACGTTTTTTATAGCTTATACGGTTCGGCATATATTAGAACACGGGCTCGGGATTCGGGTTTTTGTAAAAACTATTTTTATAAATCATGTCATATTAAACTTTAGGTTAATTAATTTATTAAAATAATTCATGTATAACCTAAGGTATTTATACTTAGTCATTTTAATTAAAACATGTATTTTAATTAAAATCATATAACGTATAGTTTAATTAAATTAACCAGCTATTTAATTATTAAGCTATAACCAGGACTTGTATTGTACTAATTTAACTTCACATATTATTTAAAATTTAGCTTAATTTTAATTATGGAAACTTACTATTTTTGGGAACTTTCTATTTTTGGAAACATTCTATTTTTGGAAACTTACTATTTATGAAAACCTGCTATTTTTGAAAAGTTACTTAACATTACAATACAAGTATTAAAATACACTAATACATGAATAATACACAACATAACATTAGAATAACTACAGTTAACACAGTAAACAGTAAAACATGACAGAAAACGTATAACAAGCTAATAACACACGGAACCAGAAAAACACATGTAATTCAGACAACTCATACACTTCCATATTTTTTATGTAGTGTTATCCGTCAAGGCGGATTAGTCTTCATCGTTTCCGTTAGCTTCTATTGGACATAAGGTACGGATTTCCCGTCCTTTAGTAAGGACAATCTCTTCCTTCATTAGGATTTCCCGTATGCAGCCAACTGTTTTCCCCAGTAGTTACAGATTAAATGCTTATGTTTATTAGTTACCTTATCTATATACATGCATGACCAGTTTCACCTAGTTATGGAGGTACCATAACCATAACACTAGAGGCACTAGTGTTATGACTTCACCACGGCGGAGTGATAGCTCGTGGCGTCCCTTTTCTGTTATTTGGCCATTCTATTATTATATTATCATGTGGGACGTATGGGTTCATCCTAGTTACATGTTTCAGTCAGGATTTCATGGTGAATGTGGTGTGTGCCTTGCATCCTTCACAAGGAACTGATCCCTCCTACCCACTTACCAGTTAATTAGAGGCAACCCCTCTAATTACACGATGAGGTCTCCCCTCCAAGTATTCATGCATGTTGTTGACCTCATGACATATATTTGCAATTATGGTACATTAACTAATACATATTTTCATAAGTGACATAAGCTATGTTTTCAGAACTAAAACCAGTTAACATGACAGACAACTAGGTTTTCCAGGACTTATTGATTTCCGCTGCCATTCATGCTATATACTCTTTATATGCTTCTATACTCTATGTTTTTCCATGCTTTGTTGTATATCTGTGCACTGAGCGTTATGCTCAGTCGTCTACTTTTCCATGTTCCCAAACGGCAGGTACCCAAGGACGCAAGTAGGAACTCCAGAGTATGTGCATTCGGATTGGAAGCTATCCGACCTCTTTTACCTTATGCATTTATTCCTACTTTATCATACTTTACTTCTTTTGGACATTGTTTAGTACTTTCCATTTACAGTACTATATTGCTTGTGTGTGAGTTACTAGACTACCGATGTTTGATTCCGATATTTCTATTTATGGTCATGAATGTTTAGACATTTACCTTGCATGCTTTGATTATACGCCATAATTTACTGTAGCATCCTATCCTATTACATGAGGTGTTACAATTATGGTATCAGAGCGAAGGTCTCGACCTGTAGCTCTGATGTGTCGTGGAATGTATATGTTAATTAGATACGTTATAGGGTTAAATAGAAATTTACCCTTAGGAAAAAGTAATAGACTAAATTCACCAAAGACAGATTTAATTAAACATGATGATGAACCAAGTTCTTTGTACACGAAGATCGAGTGAATTTGAGACGTATTGTTTCGATTTGGACAATTGATTCGAATGAGTTTTCGGTTTTTAATCTAATATTAAACCTACAAATTTAAAACCTACGTGCATGAATCGTTCCCCATTATTTTTTTTAACTAAAGTCAATTATTTAAATATATGAAACAATTTAAAAATTTACACTATTTAAAAATCTATCAAAAAAATAATTATTTAATTGAAATAACTTTTACACTATTTAAAAAAAATTATTAAAACTAATTTAAACATTATTAAATCTATTTAAAAGAAAATCTATTTATAAAATTATTTATTTAAAACTAATTTTAATTAAAATCTACAAATTTTTATAACTAATTAAACTTATAAAATTAAACAAACATTTATTTTTATTTTTTTAATTTATTTATTTGTAAATTTTATAAAAGAAATTAAAAATAAAAACTAAGTAATTAAATAACTTTTAGAATCTGACAGCCTTATTAACTGACTATATTAATTACCTATTCCATTACTAAACCAAAAAGAATATCTAGACGAGATGGTTAAGGTGTTTGGCCTGTAACCAAAAGGTCACAGGTTCAAATCCCATGAGAGACACTTTTTTGGATGATTATTTTTTTGGATAGAAAACTTTATAAAATGTCACAGGAGTCACTTATAACTGCTATTTGGACTGGTAAATACAGTATAACTATGCAGATCAAAGGGATCTGCTAGCTTTATTGCTTAGCAAAATAACAATTCAACAATACTACTGATGAGACTGCATTTATACATAGTCTCATCGTCCAAATCGGGCTTAAAACGCTTAAAAATATCATAAAATACCCCAAAATATGCTTGTGTTTGTTCATTGTGTATTTTAGGTACGGATATCGTGAATTCACCAAAAGATTACAAGAATCAAGCAAAAATGAACACGGGAAACGAAGCCGCACAAAGAACCGGACCCGAATCATGAATTTCCAAAGAAGTCCTTGAAGTTTGAATATTTGGCAAGATTGGTCCCTCAACTTTTGAAGACTTGGCATTTTATACCGTTGCAAAACTCATAAATTGCATTATGGTCCCTTAAATGTCAAGAAATTACATATTGAGTCCTTGTACCAAATTTGACAAGATGGTCAAACTTGAATGCAAAGGGAAATGATGTGAAAGCTGGTGGAAACATTCTGTGCATACTTTTGGATATTATAGGGGGCAACATGGATAAACCAAACCTCACTCTTCACTTCCCACTTATTATTATTATTATTATAAAAAATGTTTTAAATTATTAATAATAATTTGTTAAAACCGGGAAACATAATCCCCACCCTAATTCGACGATCTAATCACTTTTCCATCACCATCATCTTCCCCAAACCCTAAAATCTAATTAACCATCATAATCAAAGGGTTATTCCCCCAAATCTTCCAGAATCATGATTCATGGTCCCCTCATTCCATCCCACACCTCAAAATCTTCAACACGTGGCTTGTGGTCCCTATTCGTGTCTCCCCTGTCACTCTTTTTTGGGCAAAGAGAGAATCTACACAGATAATCAACGACCCACAACTTATTCCTTGCTCATCACATGGGTTTTGGACAGAGATCACAAGATAAACTTTGACCAAGAATTTTTACAAGACTTCAGGGGCAATATCGGATTTACATAACTAGGGTTTGTATAGTTTATTTTATTTTATTTTCTTCTTTGTTCTAGTATAAAAGGAGGACCAGGGTTGTTGGTTTCCCTTTGTTCCAGCATCTTTGTAAAAAATTTAGTTAATGAAATTTTATTTTAAGTTTTGTACAATGAGCTGAGTTCCACTTTTATTCCTTGTTTAGTTTAAAACATTTACCTTTCCAGTCAAGTAGTGTATTTGGTTTGCATTTCAGCAAGTATAGTGTAATCTTTTTTTTTTTTTTATCAAAATCCTTTTCTTGTTTCAAAGAAATTTTGGCAGAAAACAGGTTTTGAGACCCACGAATTTCTAGTCTAAAATCAAGGTGGAGTGACAACCCATCCTTGTTCTTGGATTTGGATTCATGTTATGTTTTTTTGTCAATTGGTTCCAAAAGATTTTCCTCAAGTTTTGGAGTTTCTCAAAGATTTTTCAAATCTTTTGTTTCTTTTTTTACTTACTGTTCAAAAAGCCATAGCCACAAGCTTTCTGACAAAAAGTTTGTGACTAGCTTTTGTGAGCTTGAATTTGTTCGTGTTTGGTTGTGCTTTGTGCATGTTTGAAGTAATCAAGCGCGTAGACCTTTGGTTGATTTTCAGGTTGTGTGGACTGTTGTAGTCCTCAACCTTGCTGTTAAGCCCTCATAAACCAAGTCTCATAATCCTTTTGTCCAGAATAGCTTGTGAAGCTGGTGGTATCGGCGTATTAAGCTTGGCCTGAATAAGGTCAAGAGTGGGTATCGCTTTGAACTCCCTTACATGTTTTCTGTCATAAAATGGTGTTTATGTGTCTTACGTTTGTGACTACGGTTTTTTATTTTCTCATGTTGTTTAGTTTGGTTTGTTGATTTACGTCTTAGGAAATATTAGGAATTAAGTTAAGACTGCACTAGCTCCTATACTTCTATAATCTGCCAACACAAGGGTGTTATGGACTTACTGGTTAGGCCTTAAGCAACATAGGGTTTGAGCTCGCTAGCGACTGCACACTCCTATTGCTTTAAGTTAGTTTAATATGACCTTATTGAAGTTTGTGTAGTCCAAAGTCTAAAGGTTGATAGTTTTTTCCATTTTCTGTCTACTCAACAGTAGGCCGTTGTGGGCGTATATGTGTGATTCATAAACTATAATCTTAGGTATCTGTCAGTTTTCGTGTTATTTAGGACTGTAGGTTTGTGGTCTTTAGTGTTATAGTGTTTTGGTTAATTTATCTCACCTTAAAACTCACCATATTGCCTAAACATATCAGCAAATGCCACTCCAACCCATTTTCTGTTTTACCATTTACACCAACAGGTGCATAGGTTTCAATTTGGGGTTTTGAGGTTTGTACTTTGGCTTACTAGAAAGGTTTTAGGGTAGTCCAAGTTCCCCATAGCTGGTCTTGTGGCTTTCTTTGTGATTTGGTTGGCCAAACATCGTGTAATAGCTCACTATTAGTGTTTAAACAGCAGCAGGCCACTTTTCTGTCCAAAGTAGTGGTAGTTCGTGATTTGTGGTTCATTTGGTGTTAGGAATTTGATCTATAGTCAGTGGTTAGGTCCAAATAGGGTTTAAATATCTAGCATTAGGGTTGAGTGAGCATTTGGTGTTTTAACGTGGCCTTTGTAACCCATTGTCCACCTTAGAATACCAGCAGCCCGGATTTTTGCCTTTACTTGCTGAATTTAGGTGTTAGTGTGTTTATTTGTGTTTTTATTGTGGGTAATTTTACTTGTTCTTGACTCCTCACAACCCAAAGGTTGTGAGGGTTGTTGGGAATAAATTAAGGTCAGATCACTTGAGCGCTGACAAGAACAAAACAAGCGTTGACAAGAACAAAAAAAGCGCTGACAGCTCAAGCGTTGACAAGTTAAAGTCAAGCGTTGACACATTGAAGACAAGCACTGATGGAAGATATATTCTACACGTTTATTATATTCTAGAATACTTCTAGTAAGGATAGAAACGACAATGTATTTTCTATATTTATCTTTACCTAGAATAGCTGATACGTAGATTATTGTACAAGCCTTCTTATGTCTATAAAAGAAGGCCTTTAGGTTATAAGTTTTATATAAGTTCTCGTTCGTAAACATCTTTCATTGTAAGCAAGTTCGACATTCATAATCAAAGTGAAAGTTTGTTTACATCTTGTGTGTTCTTATTTAAGTGTTAAATTCCGCATAACACTTAGATTCATAAAGCATATACAAAGGTTTCTCTACGTGTATTACTTGATCTAATCTCGTATACACAAAGCTAATCGATCTAAGTTTGGGATCAACAAGTGGTATCAGAGCTTGTTGAGGAACTTTTGATCTTTAAGAACACTAGAACCCTAAAATCACCAAAACCCTAATTTTCTCAGAAACCCTAACAACATCATGTCTGAAGCAATAACCTCCTCCTCCTCAACCTTACCAAACATCAAGATTCCCATGCTTGATGCAACCAACTTTGACCTATGGAAGTTCAACTTTGAACAATATCTAGGGATCTATGACTACACACTATGGGAGATTATTGAATATGGAAACACTTTCAATAAAGCTCAAAAGATTCTTGATGCCATTACTCAAAGATCAGCTGTTGAAGGATGCCCTGAAGAGGATAAGAAAGAAAAACCTGGAGATGGTAGAGCTGTAGCTGCTGATGACATTGCAAAGAAAAGGGTTGACATGAAAGCCCTAAATATTCTGAAAGTCTCTTTGGGACAAGAAAACCAGCATAAATATAGAGGCTATGAATCTGCTAAGGATCTTTGGGAAGCTCTTGAAGTTGCATATGGTGGCAATGCAGACACTAAGGAAGAAAAGAAAAAGCAACTTCTGCATGATTATGCCGTCTTCAAAGCTCAACCCAATGAGAAACTGAGTAGTGTGAGAAGCAGATTACTTGACATTACAAGCAAGTTGTCCTTAATGGGGACACAAGTTGGTGATGTTGACATCAATGCAACCTTTCTTAAAAGTCTTGGTGAGGCATGGAAGATTGAGGCAAGATCTATTCTTGCCAACAATACTTACAAGAGCTCCTCGTTTGATGACATCTACAACAAACTAAGACTGTTGGAAGATGAAACTCTTTTAGAACATGGAAGGAAATCTACCACCAGCAACATGGCCTTCTTCTCTCATAGTGAAGGTCAATTCAATCAGAAGGACTCTTACATGCATCCAGTTACTGGATCATCATATGTCAGCGTTGGAACAAGTCCTGTCAACGTCTCCTATTCAGACGCTGACACATTCAAGAATGACTCCCCAAGAGTTAAACCTGCTGGTTTGGATTTGGATACTGTTTGTGCTTACATTGCTTCTTTGCCCAACAGTGATTACATATGAGGACCTTGAGCAGATAAGTGATGAGCACTTGGAAGAGATGGACATCAAGTGGAACATGGCTCTTGCTAGTATAAGAGCAAATAGGTGGAACAGAAGGTTTAAAAAGAAGATGACCTTCAATGCAAAAGACACAGCTGGATTTGATAAATCCAAAGTTGAATGCTACAACTATCATCGTATGGGGCACTTCATGAGGGAATGCAGATCTCCTAGAAGATCTGATGCTGGTAAACCCTCAAGTCAGGTTGTTAAAGCTCAGGATTCCAAAGCTATGGTTGCAGTTCAAGGAATTGATGGTACAGGATGGGATTGGAGCTATCTGGCTAAGAATGTTGAAGAGGACAAAGCTTTGGTTGCTGATATTGAAGAAGAAGAGCATGTTGAATATGCTCTCATGGCACACTCCTCCTCTTCATCTGATAATGAGGTATATGATGATGCTTTTTGTAGCAAAGGTTGTAGGTTAAATACTGAAAGACTTAACAAAGAGGTGTTAAAACTAAAAGATGACATGAGTACTGAAAGATGTAAATTGTCTAATTACCAACTAGCTCTTACTGAAACTGAGAAAACCGTTTCTGAATACAAGAAAATGGAATTTGACTTAAAAGATAAGATCAATATCTTAAAACATGAGTTAGAGGGTAGTATGGATATTAGAAACATCATGAAAAAGGTTAATGGTGAATTACAGGCTAAGTTAGATGAGGCCATTAAGAATAAAGATAATGTTGGCCTCAAAATTCAAAGATTTGATAGAGCCACCCAAACCCTAGGAGATTGTGTAGCTAAACAAAGGGATCCTAAGGACATGACTGGGATTGGAATGAATGATTACTCTTTGGTTCCACCACCAGCTGGTGACTTCTATGGTGTCCAACGAAGGGACTTATCTTGGGCTGGTTTACCAGAGCTCTAAGAGGAGGAATTCATTCCTCCACCAAGAGTTGTCACTCCAGTGGAAGAGTATTAACAAAAATTGACTGACCTAAATGAGTGGAAGAAAGCTAACCCTACTTTATTTGTTAAGGGAGGTTTGCTATGTGAAAGTCCCAATGAATCACCACCCATTAATGTTACTAACCCAATCACTGGTAAAGCTGTTGACCTACGCTCAAACACTGTTAGAAGACCTACCATTAAATATGCAGAGATGTATAGGAATAATAGGTCACCCAAGAGCCAAGTTAGCAATCATGGAACAGGTTTCTTCTCTTCTAGACCTAAGGTTGTGTCTAAGAAAGCCTGTTACACTTGTGGTAGCTTTTCACATTTGGCTTACAAGTGTGTCAACGCTCCCAAATACAACGCTGATAGGAACAATTTCAGCGCTGTCAGGAACAAAGTCAACGTTGTTAGAAAGTCAAACGTTGTCAGACCCAAATCTTGTGTGCAGCAAAGTCCACAAGTGATTAGACCTGCCCCATTCTTTTCTAGAAGGTCTAACACTCATGGACAAAGACCATTTCAAAAGACAAACACCTGGTCAAATAGGCAATGGGTTTCTGTAGCAAACCCTAGGTTCAACGCTGACAAGGGTAATTTCAGCGTTGACAGGACAAATTCTAACGCTGACAGAAACGTGACCAGACCTAAATATTTGCAGCCACAAGGTAAGGGGTCTAAAGCTTCTTCAAGCTTAACATGGAGACCCAAGAAAGATCAAAACCCTAATGATAATGGGATTTCAATGACTTGCAATAGATTTAATTACATTTCAAAGGTCATTACAAAACCTATTGGGGTTAACTGGGTATTTCATCCTAAAAAGGATGAGAATGGGGTTGTTGTGAGAACTAAGTCTGTTCTTATTGAACAACCAGATGAATCCAAGTCTTTTGAGACTTGGGTTCCCAAAGAAAACTAATTTGTTTTCTTTATGTGCAGGGCATTCAAAGACAGATCAATGATTATGGATATTGGGATAGTGGATGCTCAAGGCACATGACAGGGAAGGAAGACTATCTGACAGATTTCACTCCTATTAAAAATGGTGATAAGGTATACTTTGGAGGTGGATATGGAACTATCACAGGCAAAGGAACCCTTCTCACCAATAATCTATGTTTTGAGAACGTCTTCCTGGTAAAAGAACTTGATTACAACTTGTTTAGTGTATCACAGGTTTGTGATAACAAAAATAAAGTTCTTTTTACTGATACTGAGTGTTTGGTGTTAAGTAAGGATTTTAAGATCCCTGATGAGAAATATATTGAGTATAGAACACCTAGGCATAAGGACATATATAATGTGAATTTAAATGGGATTAAAATGAATACCAATATGTCTTGTTTTTATGCTAAGGCCTCAGTAGATGAGAGTAATTTGTGGCACAGGAGACTAGGGCACATAAATTTTAAAAATATAAATAGACTTGTGAGACTTGGTTTAGTTGATGGTTTGCCTGAGAAGGCCTTCCACAATGACCACTCTTGTGTTGCATGTCTTAAAGGCAAGCAGCACAAGGTCTCATTCAAGTCCAAACAGGTGCATACTAGTTCCAGACCTCTTCATATGCTTCACATGGACCTCTTTGGTCCAACCAATATAGAAAGTTTGAATGGTAAGTCATATTGTTTTGTTATCACATATGACTTTTCTAGATTTACTTGGACATTCTTTCTAGCTATGAAGAGTGACACAGCTGATGTTCTTATTGATTTTATCACTCAGATTGAGAAGAGGTCTGGCAATGAGATTAAAATGCTTAGAAGTGATAATGGTGGAGAATTTAGGAACAAGAAGCTAGATGATTTTTGTGCCAAGAAAGGAATTACAAGGCAATTTAGTATTGCTAGAACCCCACAACAAAATGGGGTTGCTGAGAGGAAAAATAGAACCCTAATTGAAGCAGCCAGAACAATGTTAGCTGATGCTCACTTTCCAATAGCCTTTTGGGCTGAGGCTGTTAATACAGCATGCTATGTGCAAAATAGAGCATTAGTTAATAAAATTCAGAACAAAACACCTTATGAGTTACTTTGGGGAAGAAAACCTAATATTGGTTTTCTCAGACCTTTTGGTTGTCATGTAGTAGTGTTGGATACTAGTGATGCCTTAGGGAAATTTAGTGCAAAAGGTGATGAGGGCTACTTCATGGGGTATTCAGTGCAGAGCAAGGGTTATAGGGTTTATCTTAAAGAGGACAAACATATAGTTGAAAGAGTACATGTTAGGTTCTTAAAGAATAAACCTAGTGATCCTTAAAGTGGTCCTATTTGGTTGTTTGATTTGGAACCCTTATCTAGAACTTTAAATTATATGCCTGTCACTAATCCAGACATTGTGAAGATAACTTCAAATGTTGTGGAGGAACAAATTGTTAATGTTTCAGGTACACAAGTTCATGAGAAGGTTGGATCACAAGCAGAAAAGGCATCTCCTACATTAGAATATGTTACAATTCCCATTTGGACAGATGCTTTTGCTGCTGATGCTACTGCTGGACAAGATAATGGTGGTTTCCAAATACCACCAGATACAAACATGCATGGTCCTTCAGGCGCTGACAAAGGAAAATCTAGCGCTGACAAGACCAATTCAGACGTTGATGGCTCAGACGTTGACAACAACATTTCAAGCGCTGTTAGCCCAGACGTTGACAACCAAGATTCAGACGTTGACAACACTTATGGGCATCTTTTCTCTTCCAGTTTTGAACAAGGTGGACCTTCCAATATTCTTGAAGAAGTTCACATTGATCAAAGAGAGTCTGATGAAGAAGATATTGGCAACATGGAGCGTGAGGTTGAGGACACCAGACTTTTTGAAGGAGGAGTTCTCACTTCCACAATGAAGAATCACCCTCATCCCAGATCATTGGTGATATTATGACTCCAGTTCAGACTAGAAGATCTCATCAAGGTCTTGGTGGGTTTATTGCCAATATACACAAGAAGGTTGATACCCCTCTTGTGCAAGCATGTTTGTTTGCATGTTTTCTGTCACAAGAAGAACCCAAGAAAATATTTGATGCTCTCAAAGAACCAAGTTGGGTGGAAGCAATGTAGGATGAGCTTCACCAATTTGCAATTCAGGATGTTTGGGAGCTGGTTGATTGTCCTAGATATGTCAGACCTATAGGGACAAGATGGGTTCTCAGGAACAAGAGAGATGAAAGAGGCATTGTGGTCAGAAATAAAGCAAGGTTAGTAGCTCAAGGTTATACACAAGAGGAGGGGATAGACTATGAGGAGGTCTTTGCACCAGTTGCAAGGATTGAAGCTATTAGGATTTTTCTAGCCTATGCCTCCTGCATGGGCTTCACAGTCTATCAAATGGATGTCAAGAGTGCCTTCCTGTATGGCACTATTGTTGAGGAAGTATATGTAATGCAACCTCCTGGTTTTGAGGATCCAGAGCATCCAGATAAAGTGTATAGAGTCAAAAAGGCTATGTATGGCCTTCATCAAGCCCCTAGAGCATGGTATGGTACTTTGTCTACCTATTTGGTGGACAATGGATTCAAGAGGGGCACCATAGATCAGACACTATTTACAAAGAAGAAAGGTAAGGATGTGTTGCTTGTGCAGGTCTATGTTGATGATATCATTTTTGGGTCTACTGATCCAAAGATGAGTGAGGATTTCTCCAAGCTTATGACAGACAAATTCAAGATGAGTGCTATGGGGGAGATGAACTTCTTTCTTGGTTTACAAGTTCAGCAGAAAGAAGATGGTATCTTCATCTCCTAGGACAAATATGTTGCTGAGATCTTGAAGAAGTTTGGCTTTTCTCCACATGAAAAGAGGGCTACTACTCCTATGGATAGAGAACACCCTTGGGGGAAAATTGGAGATGGGAAAGATGTTGATGTCAGGCACTATAGATCCATGATTGGATCCTTGATGTATCTTACTGCCTCCAGACCTGACATTATGTTTGCTGTGTGTGCTTGTGCACGCCATCAAGTGACTCCCAAAGAATGTCACCTTTATGCTGTGAAGAGGATCTTTAGGTACCTACGATGCTATCCTAGTCTTGGTTTGTGGTACCCAAAGGATTCACCATTGGAGCTGATTGCATATTCAGATAGTGATTATGGAGGTGATAAATTTGATAGGAAATCCACAACTGGTGGATGTCAGTTTCTTGGGAGCAGGTTAATATCTTGGCAATGCAAGAAACAAACAGTGTGGCTAATTCTACAACTGAAGCAGAGTATGTGGCTGCAGCTGCATGTTGTGGTCAAGTTTTGTGGATTCAGAACCAGCTGTTGGATTATGGGTATAATTTCATGCATACTAAGATATTTGTTGACAATAATAGTACTTTATGCATCATTAAGAATCCTGTACATCATTCTAAAACTAAACACATAGAAATTAGACATCATTTTATAAGAGATTGCTTTGAGAAAGGTTTAATACAACCAGATAGGGTTGACACTGAGGAAAATGTGTCAGATTTATTAACTAAACCTTTTGATGCTGGGAGATTTCAATACTTGGTAACAAGTATTGGGATGGTCAATCTCACATAATATGTGTTTTGGATTCTTTTTGTAAAAGTATGTACAGGATGATGCATTATTATTGTTGGTCTTATTAATGATTTAGATTTTCCACCATATTTTTCTAACACTGACAAAGGTTGCTTGAACACTGATAAGTGTTTTTGTAACGTTGTCAGCAATATAATTGTCTAACGCTGACAAAGCTTCCCTCAACGCTGTCATGTGTTATCGGGGCGTTGTCAGCAACAATGTTAGTTTTGTGGTTTTCAATCTAAATGTGCAGATGGTGTTAGCAGTATACCATTGGATACAGAGTTGCTTATGGATCAATGGAGAAGCATTTGGACAAGTTTTTATTTATGGATGATGGTTGGAATGCTACATTCCTATCTTGACATAAATTTTTTATGTTCATGCATGATTTTAGCAAACTTTATGTATCATAGTTTAAGGGGAGGTTTTAGGAACCTTTAGGATGTTTGGGTATCCATATGAAACTCTTATCACAATTCTAGATTGTGTCCACGGGTGAGTATGAGTTAGTTTTACTAAATCATGAGGCACTGTAGCATGCAAAGTTGATATACTGTGCATGCTGCCAAGACATTTTTGGCCTAGAATTGGTTGTGGTCTGTTGGGAGACTTGGGAATGATTTTGATATGGGATTTACCTGGGAGTAACAAGGATTTTATAAGGTAACTTGGTTGTTAAGAGTTTTGGTTAGCAAGGGACACTAGGGGACTGTTATGTCTATCTTGCTTATGCAAGTGTGCATAACTGGACAGTGCTTGCCGCCCTATAATAATTATCAGCTTTTGGTTATCTTCTCTATGATAAATTACTTGTTAAGGTCATTTTTCACTTTTTAAAATAATTTTATTTTTGGACGCTGACAAGAATTTTCCAAGCGTTGTTGTGACCAAATTGGACGCTGACATGGCTATAGGCAAACGTTGACAAGATTATAGCCGTTGGGCGTTGATAGGTTATTTTTGACCGTTGACACTCAATGGGACCTACCCAGATGTTACTTTTTGACATATTTTCAAGCCGTAATTTTAGGAGTTGTTACTTTCATTTAATGCCTGAGATAACTTATAACTTTTTCAATATTTTCATGATTGATTTTTGAAAATCTTTGCCTATTTTTGGGCCAATCACATGCATTCTTTCTCTCCTATAAATTTGGCTCCTATTTTAAACAGGGTATCTATAATTCTTGTCTAACACTTTTCTCTTATCAACTTCATATTTTTCACTTAAAATTAACAGCTTTCATCAATGGCACCAAAGTTTAAACCAACAGAATTGGAATTGGGGTTCAGATCACAACACAACATGATTGCTTATCTTGAAGCTGATGATGCTCTGTTTCCCCAATACACAAAATTGGTGGCGTATTTGAACGCATCCCCATTAAGGTATGCTCTTTCTCATGCACCACTCATTCCAGTCACACACATTAAGCAGTTTTGGAACACTGTTAGTTCCTCAACAGTTAATGGAGTGACCACATTGACTTCTATTGTTCATGGGAGATCTTGGGTGGTTACTGAGGCCTTGGTACGCCAAGCCTTGCATCTTGATGATGCTGATGGTATAGCCACCCTTCCCATAAATGAAATAGAACAAGGGCTTAGGGCTTTGGGATATCCTTTTCCTGATGAAGGTACTCTAAACAAGTATCATAAGCAGGAATTTCCCCCAGCCTGGAAGTACCTCATACATGTCCTCCTCCAATGTTTGAGTCCCAAATGTACTGCACACAATGAGATCAATAGATCCATTGCAAGTGCTATTGTGTGTGGCAAAAATATAACTATTCTAAAATGATTTTTGAGGGGATGTGTAAAAACAAGGGGACAAAAATGACTTTAGCTTATCCCCGTTTTCTGCAAATGGTTTTTGATGATCAAGGATACTGCTCAAGGGATCACAATGATTTTTATAAGATCCCTGAGCAAAAGAAAGCTATTTTTATGAAGATGGACTCACCACCCTATAGAGACCTACCTTTAACCCAAGCCATGCTTGCTGTGATTGCAGCAGCACAACCCCAACCAAACCCCCAACCTCAAATTGATCCTCAACCACAACTTGAACCCATTCCTAAACCTTTACCTTCACCTGAACACATGCAACTTGACCAAGAACCCTTTGACGCTGACACATCAAATGTTGGCGTTGATGTGCCTATTTCCAACGCTGACACACAACCTTCACAATCCCAAACACCCCTTAACCAACCCACATCTACCCATTCTTCCACACCATCTTCCACACCCCCTGAATATAGGTTGATGAAACGCCAAAGGACTACTGGAGTGTTCTCCTCTGGTGGTCCTAGCCATGAAGCAGAGAGAACCACCACCACAAGTGTGGCTGGTGACCTGGATGAGGCTGGGACTATTGGTTCTGGCTTAGCAGCTGGCCAAGGCAGTCCCACCATCATTAAGTCCTCATCCTTGCCCAATGAATCTGACTTGGGAGGTCAAATTCCCATTTTAGAAGAGGGAAGCCTGGAACCAATGACTCTTTTGGAATTGACGGCAGTCTGCATAAGCTTGCAAAAGAAAAATGCAGACTTAGTACATATTGTCAGCTCACAAGGCCTTGAACTCAAGCAATTGAGGGAGAGGATTGTTGTTTTGGAAAGTGATCGTGCTAGAAGGGGTATGGAGGAATCTTCCAAAGGGGAGGAAGATCAAATAAATCTGAGTGATAAGGGCAGCCAGGATGGTCAATCAATGGATGTTGCTGAGGCCCTTACAACTTTGAAGAAACAACCAGGTTTTGATACGTCCTTAGTCTCTCCTACCAACTTAAATTTATCATTTACAGCTATGTTGAGAGAGGTTACACAAGGCGCTGAGGGAAGATATTTGAGCGTTGACAAGGAAAATTTGGACGCTGATAGAAGTATTTTGGGCGCTGATAGAACAAATTTGGGCGTTGACAGACCTGCACATGAAGGTGGTGTATCCAGTCATCATCTATCATCAAGGAAGTTTCTACTCAGGCATTACCATCTACCTTACCAACCATTGCACCATCAGATAAGGGTAAGGGTAAAATGGTAGAAGAGATTGTTCCAAAGGATGCAGCTCAAGTTGAGTTTGATAGAAGATTAGCTGAACAAATGATGGAACAAGGTGAAAAGGAAAAGTCACCATTTGTTGTGACTTCAGAAGAAGAAAGTGATGGAGCTAGCTCAGATTCAAGTGTGATGATTATAGAACCTGAAAGGCTTGAGTATGGAGATGAGTTGGCCAAGGAAAAGTTGAGAGAATTGAAATTGCAGGTTGACTTTGACATGCCAGAGGTGGTTCAAATGTATTATGCTTGGGAAGACAGATGCATGGATAATCCAGACTTGACCATTTCAGATCAAATATGGGGTTTGGAGCTTCTTCTTAGAGTTCAGAAGGATTGCCAGGTAATTTTGAAACACAAGGCAAGCAATATTCTCTCAGAGTTGAAAAGGGATAGAAGGGAGCTCTATTTTATGTTGCTCAGATGTCATGGAGTTGGATGGACATATCAGAAGTTGAAGGCTTTGACATTTGATGAGTTGGAAAACAGGGCTTATCCCATTTGGGTGAGAGTGCAGGAAGCAAACACTCTCAGACTTCTTTCAGATGAAAGAAAGGAGGAACTTGCAGAAGAAATGGAAATCAAGAAAGCTATGATGGTTCCCAGGCCAGTGAAGAAGTGAATTTCATTTGAGTTTCCAAAAGATATGGATCCACTATATCCAAGTGAAGCAGTTATAAGAAAGAGCCTCAAGCTCTCCCCATTAGAAGCTTCAGATATGGTGCAAGTGTTACCATTAGATTCCAGGAACCCAATTGTGAGCTATGAAGAAGATGAATGTGGGTTCTGGAAGATTGGCAGATTTGGCAAGGAGGTACACACTTTTACCACTCTCATATCTTTGTTTGCAAGTTGTGATAGAGAAGACTTGGTGGACCTTTGGAGGTTGCTGGAGACCAAGTATGAGGCTGAAGCACCAACTTCAGCTAATGGAATAAAACTTTGGACCACATTCAAAAGAATGTGTGGACCAAAAGTTGAGGATCCTGCAATTTGGAAGGATCTTGAAGATGACCTCAGTGGTCTTCAATGGAGGTTATATTCAGCTGCTGGTGTATACTATTTGAGCTCTACAAAGTTTGCTGAGTATTTACTTGTAGATGCTCAGTAGTTCATATCCAAGGCTAGTTTGGAGAAGATGAAGGACACTCAGCTGGAAATAGATTATTCAAATGATGTGGCAAAAGATTTGATCAGATTTATTCATTACCAATATGAGAAGGTTTGTAAGATTCCTCCTAGTCCTTAATGCTTATTCAGAAACTTGATCTTAAGAGTGGATATCAAGTTTAGGGGAGGATTGTTGGGAATAAATTAAGGTCAGATCACTTGAGCACTGACAAGAACAAAACAAGCGTTGACAAGAACAAAACAAGCGCTGACAGCTCAAGCGTTGACAAGTTAAAGTCAAGCGTTGACACATTGAAGACATGCACTGATGGAAGATATATTCTACACGTTTATTATATTCTAGAATACTTCTAGTAAGGATAGAAACGACAATGTATTTTCTATATTTATCTTTACCTAGAATAGCTGATACGTAGATTATTGTACAAGGCTTCTTATGTCTATAAAAGAAGGCCTTTAGGTTATAAGTTTTATATAAGTTTTCGTTCGTAAACATCTTTCATTGTAAGCAAGTTCGACATTCATAATCAAAGTGAAAGTTTGTTTAAATCTTGTGTGTTCTTATTTAAGTGTTAAATTCCGCATAACACTTAGATTCATAAAGCATATACAAAGGTTTCTTTACGTGTATTACTTGATCTAATCTCGTATACACAAAGCTAATCGATCTAAGTTTGGGATCAACAAGGGTGCCGTTTGTGCCCTTAAACATTGACTAACAAGCAAGAAAACAACTCAAAATCGTCCAAAACGAGCCGAAAAACCATACAACAACAATCCTCTTTGTTGACCGAGAACACTTTCTTTTTTTTGTTTTTTTAGTGTTGTCCGATATCGGACAACACTGATATTGGACAACACCTTTGTCTGGTAGGATCTTGGACAACACAGAAGTACTCCACCTTGGAGTACTTTGGGGTACTTTCGTTTTTAGCCATTTTTTTAGTTTTTTTAAACTTTATCATTTTTACCTTGTTAATTTAGTTAAAAAGATTTTTAGAAAAATAAAATTTACTTTTATCATTATTTTATTAATTTTTAGCATTATTTTAATACAAAAAGTGTTTTTAGCCATTAAAAATTAGAAAAATAGTTTTAAAAATTTAGGAAAATTACTTTTTAGTCTAATAATAATATAAGTGAGTTTTTAGTTCAATAAAATAATATTTTGGGCTTTTTATTAATTATATTTAATTTTAGGGCTTTAATTAGCATTTAAAATTGAATATTTAATTAATAAAAGGTTTTAAAAATTATTTATTGGATTTTTATCCTTAATTATATTATTTTAGAGTTAGTTTAAACTTTTAATTAATTTTTAGGTTTAATTTTTAATTTTTTCACGTTTTACGTATTTACGTTCGCGTTTTACGTTAATTCGTCGTAGTGTAATCGTAATCGTAGCTCGTCTTTAATTTTTCTCTTCTAAACCAAAAACGTCACTAATCCAAACTTTGATTTTACATATTTGCACACTTAATTCACACACCTCCTTCGAGAACGAACCCGCATTTGTTCGGTTTTACGTTTTTCCTAAAGCGTAAGACTTAATACTTGCCGCTCATACGCGTTTTTCCTAAAACGTGTACGATTTTCCTACATCAATTTTTGGCGCCGCTGTCGGGGAGGTGTTTTTAGTGTGCCATTATTATTATCGTGTTTGTGTGAGTAGTGCGTTTTTTATTTTCATTTTTGGAAAGCGTAAATATCGTACATACTCATTTTTTGTTATTTTTCCTTAATATATTATAGTATCCAAATAAATCGTGTTTAATTTTCCTAAATGAAACACAAACCAATCTTTACTATATTGTAGATATCCCATTATCGTTTTCGTTTTTCTTGTGAATATATTACTATATTGTACTTACGTAGAACAATAAATATACAAGTACTCCAAAAGCGTGAAAACGCAACCTTGATTCGGGATTTCATCACTCGATCATTGTATTCGAATCTAAAGCAAAAGTTTAAAGGCAAAATAGATAAATACTTTCGTGAGGCTTAATTTTGATTAACACAAACTATAAAGTGGGTATAAGGCGGTTGTATTTCACGACCTAAGGGAAAAAGGCTCTTAAGTGCTTAGTGCCGCCTCATTTCCCCCGCTTGCTTGTGCGTGTTTTGAGAAAGAGGGCTAATCGAGGGTTTGCCGCCCAAGTATTATCTACGTATCATATATATTTGCTTGTTTTCAAGATTAAACCCTCTTGAACGTTTTGGTGTTCCACCAACGTTCTAAAGTCATCGAAGGCGTTCACTCCACGTGATCGTTTTCATTCCTTGAGGCTCCTTTAATCGAGAAATTGATTCGAGGAGATATTTGTAGATTTGAATCTACGTAATACACCAAAAAAACCAAAAAAACCAAAAAACAATCAAAAATGAAAAATATTCTTCTTACCCCTAATCAATTAATTCTTTTTCTAACCCTCTAGTGTTTAATTCTCATAACACTATTCACGTTTCGTCATGTCCAACGAGGGATTCTTGTCCATATTGTGGAGGTCCGTCTGACGGTGGTAAGTGCTTCAATTGCGAGATTTATGGAGGAAGGGAGGGGTATATATACAACTCTCCTCAAAACGACCATGGTTACGGATTTCAATCCTATGACCAAACTCCACAACCGCCTTCGTCTTATTCGTGTAATTTTTGCGGTTTGGAGCACGACTTCGGATTTAGTTGTACGAATTATAATGACCCCGAACCGAGTCCTAATTTCTTTGACCAATCATCGCAATATCCATTGTCATATTCATGTGAGTCTTGTGGAAATGCACCTCATTATGGGTATGATTGTCAACCGATGAACCATGATACGTCTTTCGACAACCAATTCTCTGGTTTTGACCAATCACCTCCACAAATTTTTTTCGATGATGATCTCGGTGCAAGTCGCGTCGACAAGGGATTTGAAGAAATTAAATTGCTTTTTCAACAAATTATGGAGAAAAAGGAACTTTCAATCGTAGAAGTGATCGAAGAAAGCATCAAAGATATGGAAGAGGAGAAACAACGAATCAATCAAGAAATAAATGATATAACTAATGAACTCGGCATTAGGAGATATCGTAAAGAAGAAATAAGTGACAAGTTTAAAAGAGAGTGTGAGATTAGAACTAAACAACTTTTACAAGATTACAATGGTTTAAGCATCGATATTCGTCATAAAAAACAAGAACTAGAAAGAGAGGAGCATCTAGCTAGATGTGATCTCACGCCTCCTATTTATGATGATGACGACGATAGCGACATTTTTAATCTCAACTCGTCTTGTGAAACCATTACTCTCATGCTCCCTATGGAACCCGATGCCTCTCTAAGTATGGGGGAGAAGAATCTTAGCACTAATCCTAGTGTTGAGATCCCTATTCCAATCCAAAGTGAGCCTACGGTTGTCTCCGATGAGGAGTTAAGTGATTTTGCTCTCGATGAATTTTTCCACGAAAATTCTAGCGAGGTAAATTACGATAGTGAGTGTGATACGATTTCATGTGATGATGTTTCTCCCAATGACACTTCGGGTAGAGAATCATTGACTTTTTCGAACCCGCTTTTCGATGATGATTTTTCGACTAGCGATGACGAGTCACTACTCGATGAGGAAGTTCGTGTCGACAAATTTAAAATCTACTCGAATTCCCTTTTTGAATTTGATGACGAGATCGTTTTTGGTGACGTAAATCCTCTCTTTGATGAGATGTTCGAGGACATCGAGAGTGAGGATTCTAAGGATCCTAAACTCGATGTGCCGGATTTGCTAGTCACCCTCCCTATGTCTCATTTGGATGAGCCTTCTCTTTTAACTTGTGATGCCTCCATTTTCGAGGGGTTCACTGATGGACCGCCTCTCGATGAGAATGAGGATTTCAATGAGGCCTTTGCCTTTGAACCGGGAGGAGACTTTGAGACCCCTATTTCTATTGATTCTCTTTCAAACTTGCCTTCATCTCAAAGTAATCCCACCCACCCTCTCGGTTCTCATGACTACACGTACTTCGAGTACGATGCAAGGAGTTTTCTTTCTTACAAAACGTATCCTTAAGCTTTGCCTTTATCATTTTCCACCAAATATGAGGATACGATCTTTGACCCCGGTATAAAGGCTTTGCCTTTATTATCGGTTTCTTTGGGCCTTGTTTACATGTAAGACCCACGTTTGTTGACCATCCCATGATAATCCCTAAATGATCACATTTATGGGGATTCGAGTCGAGCTCTTGACTCGGTTATCAAAAACGAGGTGCCTCGTGGGGGAATCTCATGCCTATCCTTTTTATCATTTCCGTTTTATTTTTCTAATTAGTGTAATGTGAGGGGACTTGTGCTCTTCCAACCTTTGTTCCGTGGTTGTTTGTGATGGTGATTTATTAGGTTCTTCGTCATCGCTGAAGCCTCTCGTGTTTGTTTTACGGATCACTCGAGCTTCGATCGTTGCCTTTGGAGATTCCGATATCCGATGATATCCTTTTATGTTCTAACGTTTATCTTATTAGCATAATTCATAAACGGCTTTTAGGTTATTCGTTTTACGCTTTCCATGCTCGAGATTAAGCATTCGACTTCGTCTCTAGTATGGGGGTGTTTTCACCCCTAGACTCGAAACATTGAGGACAATGTTTAGTTTTAGTATGGGGGGGTGAGTAGATACTTCACCTTGCTTACGTCATCACGCAATCCAAAATTTCATCTTTTTGTTATCGTTTTATGCAAAATAAGGCTAAAAATGGCAAAATTTTAAATTTTTTCTTGTTTTTCATAAGTGTTTAAGACACGAATGTAGGTTTTCCAATGGTGAGAATAAGAGTAATTTTTGACTCGACCGTGCGTGTTGAGCACTTAGCTTCGATTCCTTAACTTTTTAGGCTAAGTCTCTTAAATGAGGACGAGAAATGATAGAGTTATTTATAGGTCTCATAATCTTTCACGATCTCATGTGTAGTAATTATTAGCTTATTCTCCCCACACTTTTGATAATAAATTGTTAATAAATATTGATTTAGCGGTTTAGTCACTATTGTTGGTTTCTAATTTGTTTTAGTAGCTTCCATGTAATTAAATTGAGAAAACATTAAGGTATCGCCAGCGTCACGGTTTTAAAGTATTGGCACCCGAATAATCGAAAGCTTCACCTAATAATAAGATTTCAAGTGCTCACCTAAATTAAGCAAAAATTTGAAGCTCACAAGGCCGAAAAATCTATGCCCAAATTGAAACTGAATCAAGCCTTAATCTTTGAAGCTTTAAAGATCCAAAATTCGCTTTAGAGTAAGGATATACGTCTTTGGCCATAATAAAACCACCGATGATGGCGTATAATAAAAGGCAAGGAAATACCGAAGTCATAATAAAAGCTCCATGGCGGAGTTTAATAAAAGATGGAGGTAAACCTATGATAATAAGGCCCTTCCGTTAGGGGGCGTATAAAAGTCTTGGTAATAAGTCTCATGTTCAAAACCGTTATAAAATCGTGTTTATCGATCCTTCTTGTTGACTTAATTTTTTGACATCGTTGTCTATTAGGGTGAATTATTAATTTAATGATTTTGGTTACACCGTTAAGACTCTATTTTTAGACCTAATCTCTATTCACGCATAAGTAAATGATGCATCCTCGTGATCATTAAGACAAAATAAAATATAAGAGATACCAAGTAGGAATAATGGAGTTTAGGTGTATAATTAACACTCATGAGATATGATTGTGTTGCTAACTTATAATAACAATGATCTTGTTACACGCTTAGCATGGAATTGGGAGAAAATCGAGGACGACGAAATTATTTCTAACGTAGCATTCACATGTTCTTGTTCTATGATCCTAAAAGTCACTTCATTGTGATGAAAACAATACATTATGTCTAAAACACGTGTAGTAGTTTATTTAAATTTATGTCTTCAATAAATGTAATCATAAAATGAATTTTGGAAGTGCTACGATACTTAATTCTAGCATTGCGTGGGGACAAGGCAATGGTTTAGTATGGGGGAGTGATGAGACTGCATTTATACATAGTCTCATCGTCCAAATCGGGCTTAAAATGCTTAAAAAATATCATAAAATACCTCAAAATATGCTTGTGTTTCTTCATTGTGTATTTTAGGTACGAATATCGTGAATTCACCAAAAGATTACAAGAATCAGGCAAAAATGAACACGGGAAATGAAGCCGCACAAAGAACCGGACCCGAATCATGAATTTCCAAAGAAGTCCTTGAAGTTTGAAGATTTGGCAAGATTGGTCCCTTAACTTTTGAAGACTTGGCATTTTATACCCTTGAAAAACTCATAAATTGCATTATGGTCCCTTAAATGTCAAGAAATTACATATTGAGTCCTTGGAAAATGCCAAATTTACAAGAAAGATCCTTGTTTAAAGTTAAGAATTGTCTTGTACCAAATTTGACAAGATGGTCAAACTTGAATGCAAAGGGAAATGATGTGAAAGCTGGTGGAAACATTATGTGCATACTTTTGGATATTATAGGGGGCAAACATGGATAAACCAAACCTCACTCTCCACTTCCCACTTATTATTATTATTATTATTATTATAAAAAATGTTTTAAATTATTAATAATAATTTGTTAAAACCGGGAAACATAATCCCCACCCCAATCCCACGATCTAATCACTTTTCCATCACCATCATCTTCCCCAAACCCTAAAATCTAAATAACCCTCATAATCAAAGGGTTATTCCCCCAAATCATCTAGAATCACGGTTCATGGTCCCCTCATTCCATCCCACACCTCAAAATCTTCAACACGTGGCTTGTGGTTCATATTCGTGTCTCCCATGTCACTCCTTTTTGGGCAAAGAGAGAATCTACACAGATAATCAACGACCCACAACTTATTCCTTGCTCACCACAACTAATGGACGATGGAGATTGGTCTCATACAACTCAGCATCACATGGGGTTTGGACAGAGATCACAAGATAAACTTTGACCAAGAATTTTCACAAGACTTCATGGGCAATATCGGATTTACATAACTAGGGTTTGTATTTTTTATTTTATTTTATTTTCTTCTTTGTTCTAGTATAAAAGGAGGACCAGTGTTGTTGGTTTCCCTTTGTTCCAGCATCTTTGTAAAAAAATTAGTTAATGAAAATTTATTTTAAGTTTTGTACAATGAGCTGAGTTCCACTTTTATTCCTTGTTTAGTTTAAAACATTTACCTTTCTAGTCAAGTAGTGTATTTGGTTTGCATTTCAGCAAGTATAGTCTAATCTTTTTTTTATCAAAATCCTTTTCTTCAATTTTTCTCTTCTAAACCAAAAACGTTCGCGTTTTACGTTCGCGTCAAGTAGTGTATTTGGTTTACGTTCGTGTTTTACGTTAATTCGTCGTAGTGTAATCGTAATCGTAGCTCGTCTTCAATTTTTCTCTTCTAAACCAAAAACGTCACTAATCCAAACTTTGATTTTACATATTGGCACACTTAATTCACACACCTCCTTCGATAACGAACCCGCATTTGTTCGGTTTTACGTTTTTCCTAAAGCGCAAGACTTAATACTTGCCGCTCATACGCGTTTTTCCTAAAACGTGTACGATTTTCCTACATCAACTACATATCAGCAAACTACTAATCATCTAAAGAAAACTTATAAAACAGCAAGTATGCTACTATAAATCAGTAAGAGAAATCCTACAAGCTTATAACAAGTCTCACAGACTAAATGCTATTTCAGCTAAACTAGTCACTCGAACTAAATCAGTAAAATAAGAGCAGATTAAACAGTCAATAGCAATAACCCAAAACCTAATCAAACACTAGACTCTAAATCAGATTAAGTAGATTTAAACTAGCAGTTTAGATAATGAAGCAGACTTGTAACAAAATTCAGATTAAATCAGCTAAAACGCACATACAGAAACTCTTATGAATTCAGATTATTCAAAATCCCTTTTAACCAGATTAATCTAAACTTATTTAAACATTAACCCCAAATTCCACATAACAGATATAAACTTACTATTATCCAAAAATAGATAAAAAAATTCTAAACAGTAAGCAGATTAGTTTGTCTAAACAAATAAGCATATGATAACAGGAAAACTAAACAGCTAAAATCATATAGCCTCAAACTTTAAACTATATAGCATAAACATAAATAACATAAGAATTAAATTTAATCAAACCTTTTGTAGAAACCATTGGGATGTAGAAGCGGCGCTGAGCCGTCTAAATAACTAACTCGAGACTACCATTAATCTCACAACAAACAACCATCGAATCCACCTGTTAGGAATAAAATGTAGCCAGTACACTTGGACGCTGACAAGAGCAATCGAAGCGTTGTTGAGAAGAAATCAAGCGTTGACAGGACAAGCGTTGACAGGAAGATGTCAAGCGTTGATAGGATGAAGTCAAGCACTGATAGAAGACTTAGTCTACACGTGTTATGTTTCTAGTAAAGATATGATCAACGATGTATTTTCTATGTTTATCTTTACCTAAAATAGCTGATATGTAGACTCTTGTACAAGGCTCCTTATGTCTATAAAAGGAGACCTTTAGGTTTATGTTTGATATACCTTTTAACACTTTCATTGTACACAAGTTTGTTTTATCAATCAAGTGAAAGTTTGGTTGACATTGTTTGTGTGTTCTTGTTTGAGTATTAATTCCGCATAATACTTAAATTGTTTTATACACAACAAAGTTTCTCTACGTGTTTAACTTGATTTAATCTCGTTTACACAAGCTAAATCGATCTAAGTTTGGGATCAACAAGTGGTATTAGAGCTTGTTGAGAAACTTTGATCTAAAGAACACAAGAACCCTAAATCGCCAAAAACCATAATTTTCAAGAAACCCTAAAAACATCATGTCTACCCCAGAAGTAAACTCCTCCTCCTCCTCAACCCCCAACATCAAGATTCCCATGCTAGACCCAGCCAATTTTGAGCTGTGGAAGTTTAACTTTGAATAGTATCTACAAATCTATGACTACACCCTATGGGAAATTATTGAATATGGAAACACATTCAATAAAGCTCAAAAGATTTCAACTGCCATCTTACAAAGAACAAATGTTCAAGGCTCTACTGAAGAGGATCGAAAAGAAAAACCTGAAGATGGTAGAGCTGTCTCAACTGAGGACATAGCAAAGAGAAGGAATGACATGAAAATCCTAAGAATTCTCAAGCTCTCTTTGGGACAAGAAAATCATCACAAATATAGAAGCTATGAGTCTGCAAAAGATCTTTGGGCAGCCCTTGAAGTTGCTTATGGTGGTAATGCTGATACTGTACAAGAGAAAAAGAATCAACTCTACATGAGTATGCTGTTTTTAAAGCTCAACCCAGTGAGAAGATAAGTGGAGTGAGAAGCAGACTTCTTGACATTAAAGCAAGCTGTCCTTCATGGGAACAGTGCTTGGTGATGTTGATATTATCACCACTTTTCTTAAAAGTCTTGGTGATGCATGGAAGATTGAAGCAAGGTCTATAATTGCTAATAACACTCACAAAAGTTCAACTTTTGATGATGTTTACAATAAACTGAGGCTGGTAGAGAATGAAACTCTTTTGGATCATGGAAGCAAGTCTACCAATGGAAATATGGCCTTCTTCTCACATAGTGAAGGTCAATTTGATCAAAAGGAGTCAAACATGCACCCCGTTACTGTATCAACCTGTGTCAACGCTGGATCAAGCCTTGTCAACGCCTCATATTCAGACGCTGACACATACAATGTTGACTCACCAAGTGTTAAGCCTGATGGTATTGATCTAGATACTGTTTGTGCATACATTGCTTCATTGCCCAATGGTTCAGTGATTACATATGAGGACCTTGAGCAAATTAGTGATGAGCATTTAGAGGAGATGGACATAAAGTGGAATATGGCTCTTCCAAGTATAAGAGCAAACAGATGGAATCGAAGGTTGAGTGTTATAATTGTCATAAAATGGGACACTTTATGAGAGAATGCAGATCTCCGAGAAGATCTGATGCTGGAAAACCCTCAAGCCAAATCATCAAGGCCCAGGATTCCAAATCTATGGTTGCCATGCAAGACATTGATGGTGTTGGTTGGGATTGGAGCTGCTTGGCCAAGGATGAGGAAGAGAACAAAGCTTTGGTTGAAGAAAAGGAAGAAGAAGAGCATGTTCAATATGCTGGGATTGGTGGTGATTGTAAGATATGTAAATATTGCTTATGTTTTAGAGAGAGAAATAGATAGAGAGATGATGGAGTTCACACAATTCTAGAGAGAGAAAATGAAAGATTACTATGTATAAATTATGAAAACCACTACCCTCTCCATTAAAGGAGAGGGTTTATATACCCAAGCCCATGAGATGGGCTTGGGTTTACATTAGGCCGCCGGCCCATACATTGCATGGGCTCGGTTTTGGGCTTTGTTTAATAAATGTAAATAACTAAACTACGAGCTATTACATGGACTATTGTTGGAGTGACCGATCCTTTCTAATACGTAAAACGTATTTCCAACAATCTCCCCCTAAGGGAGGTCACTCCAAACAAGGGCGTTACCCAAGTTACAATAATAAAATAAACCTAGCATACTATGCTTGTCTTGAGCACGTAGTCTTCGTCTTTCTTTTCTTTTTCTTTTTTGGTGAACATGCGGATGTGATCTTTGATATCCATCTTTAGCATTAATCTCTTGCCTTGATCTTGTGCATCCATCACTTGTGATCTTCGCCTCCTCGTGACACCATGTCCCACATACTTATGCCTTTATAATTCTTGAAAGCTTCAGAGTTCAATACAGCCGAAGACTTAACTTTTAGGCTTTCTTGAATTTAGATGAGGTATTAAGTGCATAAAGTATAAGCATACGGGACGACTTCTTCTTGGATTCCACAACGCCACCGTCTTCAAATGCCGCAACATAAGTAGACACAAACAAAATGGCTTTGAACATTTCATTCTAAATCGGTAGCATTTTACCTCCGGTTGGTGAAGACCGTTGGACGATATTAAATATCGTACTTGTGGCAGGTAGATTTAATTAAAAATCTCCTTGACAAGATTTCACGGGTAAACCCGTTCTCTTTACTTGATCGTCCATAGCTAACTGCGAACGTAAAGAGTGAATCATTTGGATTAAATTATCCGCATGATTGAATCCATCAATTATGATTCCTGGAACAAGTTTGATTCATTAAAGAATCGCACCATCGTTGCTTTCCAGTTGTCACGAGCTTGATTCATATTGAATCTTGCAAGTTACCTACCAAGTGGTGTTTAAGGTTAACACTAGAAGGATTTCCAATCATCACTGTGAACACTAAGGTATCACTCTGAGTGTTCTGGCAAGATCACTTAGATATTGTGTAGAGGCCTGGAACGTGTTTAAGTTCAGCTAAGAATTAAACCATTGTTGCTTTCCAGTTATCACAAGTTTGATTCATAAAGAATCGCACAAGTCACCTACCATGAGCTTTTTGATATTCGCTCAAGAAGGATTTCCATCTTCATTGTAAATACTTTCGTATTACTCGGATGTTCAGGCAAGATCATGAAGATTTTACGTAGGACTCTTAATATCTTTCTTACTTCTCACAGTGTGTGAAGAAGCAAGGAATTATGAAAGTGTGTCCTAATGAGATATTTGATGATCTCAAATGGCTCTAGACTCGACCGTGCATTTTGGATTTTAGTGATCGGAGGCTGGAGAGGAGTGCCACCATTTCAATACCAATTTATTCGAAGTGAATAAATCGATAGATAACGTGTTGTCTCCGTGTGATTAAAACAAATACCTTTTGAGAGATATCTGAGTTAGCTGGGATGGGTTGTGCATTTCATCACTGGGTCCATGATGTCTATCTTCAATATCGAGCATCATTAAAATAATCTCAATAGCATATGTGTTGACCTGGTTTCTGCCTAAAGTTGTAAGGAGGGCTTCTTTCTTTACACCCTTTATCTTTGCAATTCTTTTTCATTCTTCAATCCCTTCAATGCTTACCAATACGTCATAACTAGCACCTTGTTGTGATTGTTCCAATGCTAACTTAATTACTTGGTCGGCATTCAACTACATTCACAATCTTTTCTCCAACTTTCCTAAGGACTACTATTTCTAGCTATGGAATGTCCTTGGGAAGATTCCTCCGGTTCTGGAAGAATCATAGGACTTAACCTATCCTACCATCCTTATGTCACCACAATCTTCATCTTCGTGAAATAAATGGGTTGTGGGTAAGTATAAATCACCATGAAATCCATTTTGAAGTGCAAATACATTTTGCTCCCCCTTAACATATGCCACGATATTCGAAAACATTTTGCACATGTCGGGATGAGCTATCACATTAAGTCAAACCATTTGTGATAATTTCCCATATTAAATCACATTTTCCCCCATATTAAAAATATTAACCCAATTGATGTTTTTAATATCAATTGATTTAATGAAGTTTTAAGAAAGGTTTTGGGTAGAAAAATGCAAGTCCATTTATCTTCATGATACCAAATGTATGAGATATGATACCGATTTGTAACATGATCACATATTCACCATATTAGAAAAAATTGACAAGGTTGGACCTGATTAATGAGAACATCATATGATAAGATCAAATGGTTCTTGTCTGCATATGTTGGTCGCCTCGTCACGTCTAAAGTCATCTCTTAACACCACGTGTACGATTGGTATTGTTGTCTTGACACCAATTAGTGAGCTTGGCACTTTCGGCATCGAAGATTCTGAATGCTTGACAATTGCTACCCCTCAATTGTTGACCCGTGTTCTATCGAAAGAGCTGTAGTCGTCGGTTGAGTAGTCGCATCGTCGAGTATGTAGATACCAATTGTAGATAGCTATGGTTGTAGAGATGATAGCTTCATGTAAACAAGACTTCTCTTGTTTTAACAAATGAATGCACTGAAGCGTACATATATTTATATTCTCGGAATCTTCTCGAATTGATAACGGTTCAAAGTGGAATAGTTGTTCTTGGTGACAAATAGGGGGTTTGGTTTTCTATTCTACGAAAAAGGAATAAAAGAGCAAAGTCGTGAAAATAAGCTAAGACAATTAATTAAAAATGATTAATCAAAATAGTAAATAAAACTGAATTTAAAAACTCGACTTAGAAAACTTAAGAAAAACTTAAAATAAGAAAAGATGAAAAAGATGTTCATTCGGAATAAATGAAAATTAAAACCTTGAGTCTTAATAATGGATTTGATCCGGAATAATATTGTAAAAGAGCTTGATTCAGAATGTAGGTGATGCGGAATATTGGATATTCCGGATGAAGAAGGTGATTCGGAATATTATTCCGAAAGAAACAACTTGATTCGGAATGTGGAACTTGATGCGGAATAATGGGAAAGAAGGTTGGTTCGGAATGTTTTGAAGAAAATGATTGATCCGGAATATCCGGTTGATCCGGAATACTGGGGTTGATCCGGAATAATTGATTATTCCGGATGAAAGGCTTTGATACTGAATAATTAATTTGATCCGGAATAAAAAATGAAAGTGATTGATCCGGAATAAATGGCGATCCGGAATAAAAATGAAAGACACTTGATTCAGAATCTGGGCACGAAGAACAGTAAACAGAAAAAACAGGGTAACACGATTTTTATCAAATCAAGCCAAATTTAACCAAAAGATTTAAACCAAACTAAACACTAATCATCTACTAACCATAAACATCAAATCAAAACAATAAAAACACAAAACCCACTTACTTTTATGGATTAAAATCAACCAAATAAGAACTTTAAACTTTAGATAAAAAAGATGAAGATGAACAAGATTAATGGAGGGATTATATTGATTGATTAAGGTAAAGTAAACAAAAGGAAATATTAAAAAAAACTTACAAGGTTAAAGATTCAATAATAATGAAAAATCACCAACACCTTAGTGGTGTTGCTTCCTACGAAAGAAAAGAAAAGAACTGGAATTGAAAAACTAGCTCAAAAAGTGTGAAGGTGAATCCTATTTATAGGCCTAGTGGTTGGTTGGTGAGTGGGCTTTCTCCCTTTCTTCTTGTCTTCTCGTCTTTTCAGAAAAGTTGACGTTTTCGATTCTGATTTGGGATTTGTCGACGATTAAATTCAACTCATCTTTTAATTTCTTCGTTTAATAGACTTGAGTTCCTTCGACATATGTAAATCTTCCATCTTTGGTCCTTTTCTTCGATAAATCTTCAAATAGGCCCATTGACTTCAAATCATTTGCATCTCTTGGACAATAGACTTCGTCTTGAGTCTTTTTCTTCGATAAAACCCGTGCAACCCCATATTTTCTTCAATATTTATCCGGTTGGCTCTGAAAACACAACAAACACACAAACCACGCATAATTCCAAACAAATGACATTAAATACGCGTTTTGGTCTTGTTTTAGCAAGAAATAAGTGGTAAAAGGATGGGTATTTTCACACCTATCAGATCCCTTACAAGGTTTTAGAGTAAACCTTGCCCGAGAAAATTAATTCCCGCTGTGAGCCGAAGATTTCATAAGAAATAGGTGACTTTAATATGAAAACCAGGTTGCAGTCAGAAATAACTACAAGCCATTTAGGCATGTTTTATGAAATATTTACAACTTTTGTACGAACTCTATTTATGGCGCCGTGTCAATATTAATCAACATTTCTAAGGCCGTAAACATTATCGTACCAAAAGACATGCCTTTGAAAAATAAAGGAAAAATATCTTTGGATTCTTATGAATTTTTCAATTTTTATGGTTTTTATATGGTTTTATATTTTTATATTTTGCTTTTGTGGATAAAGATATAAACAGTATATACAAATGATCACCAAGGATACGGAGAATAGTTTACCACCACTATTCTTTCGCTTCATCTGCCAGTTCCTTTAGAGTCTCAGGCGAGAAAGTTCTCATTCCTAGCTTGTCGGCCAAAAATTCCATTCGAGCGTGATCTAAAGCCTTCGTGAAAATGTCCGCCAATTGATACTCAGATCAGAAAAAGTAAAGCTCGATCACTCCATTTTCCACTTGCTCCTTGATGAAGTGGTAGCGAATGTCAATATGCTTCGACCGGGAGAATTGAACATTGTTGCAGCATAAGGCAATTGCACTTTTGTTGTCGCAGTACATCGGAATCTTGTTGAAACCTAGACCATAGTCGGTTAATTGTGATCTCATCCAAAGAATTTGAGCACAGCAACCAGCCATAGCTATGTATTCTGCTTCCGTACTTGAAATTTCAGCGCTTTTCTGCCTTTTCGATGCCCAACTGATTAATCGATCTCCTAGTTGTTGCAATGTTCCACTCGTGCTACGCCTTGTATCTTGACAACCCGCGTGATCCGTATCTGCATATGCCATTAGTTCAATAGAAGAGTCCTTCTAATACCAAAGTCCCCGATTAATGGTTCCTTTAAGATATCGAAAGATCCGTTTAACAGTAGCTAAGTGTAACTCAGTAGGCCTAGATTGATACCGAGCACACATACATATAGCAAACTGAAGATCAGGTCGACTAGCTGTGATATACAGAAGAGTACCGATCATTCCACGATACAGTGTCGGATCAACAGCAACTCCATGTGGATCTGCATCAAGCTTAGTTCGTTCCACCATTGGAGTATCCTCGGGGTCGCAAGATTCCATCTTATATTTCTTAAGAGATTCAAGGGCATACTTGGATTGATTGATAAAGATGCCTCTGGGACTCTGAGATATCTGAAGACCTAAGAAGAATGATACCTTGCCCATCATTGACATCTTAAACTTGGAAGACATGAGTTTCCCAAACTCGTCGGATAAGGTTTGGGTCGAGGCTACAAATATAATATCATCAACATATATTTGTACCATAATCATATCTTTACCTCGTTTCTGAATTAACAGCGTGGGATCCACCTTGCCTTTAACGAAGCCTTGCGTAATGAGGAATTGTGATAATAGATCATACCATGCGCGTGAGCTTGCTTCAACCCATAGAGAGCCTTCTTAAGCTTGTACACATGATTAGCATATTTAGGATTCACAAAACCATCCGGCTGTTGAACATAGACCTCTTCCTTGATTTCACCATTAAGAAATGCCGTCTTCACATCCATCTGATACACGATCATATTCATGTGGGCTGCATAAGCGAGGAATAGTCTAATAGCTTCCAAACGGGCAACAGGTGCAAAGGATTCCATAAAATCGATGCCCAATAATTCCTTGTATCCACGAGCTACTAGTCGAGCTTTGTTCTTCAATATTCCGCCTAACTCATCGAGTTTCACCTTGTAAACCCATTTCAAAGTGAGTAATTGCACTTGATCCGGGCCTGGAACAAGTTCCCATACTTCAAGACGTATAAATTCATTAAGTTCTTCTTGCATAGCTTCTATCCAACAGGATTGAGTAAAATCTTCTTGCCATGTCTTAGGTTCAACTTTAGTGAGAAAAGCATCAAAATGACAAAACATTGCATTTTCTTGTAACTGACTTCGAGTGGATATCGGGCGATTAGGGTCACCAATAATAGAATCTATAGGATGATCCTTTGTCCACTTGCTGTCATGTTCACGAATCCATGGATTGGAGTAAATCGTAGTAGGAGCTTCCTCTGAGGTGGACGACCCGGCTTGATTAGGGTCGGGAATTGGTACACTAAAGAATGGAAGTTCACGCATTTGAGCGAATTCCAAATCGTGATCATCATCATCCTCTTCATCATCAATAGGCATGACATGGGTAGTTGAAACATTTGTTGGTTAAGAATTACTTGTTGAGGGTATATCTTGACCAATTGTAGGTGCAGGCGTATCTGATTGTGCTTCAGTTGCTGGAGCGACAACTTCGGTTACCGGAGCTATTACCTCAGGTTCTGGAGCAACAATACTTGAAGGAGTAAAGAATTCATCAAATAACGGCTGAAACAACGTATCCCATTCAGTCCTAGAAGGTGGTGTAAATGATGATGAAGTCGGGTTGTTTGGGACAAGACCAGAACTAATGTTACTGGGTCCCATTTCATGAAGTGTGGGTTCAGAGCTGCTTTGCTAAGAAGCCATTGCTGTCAGCTCATCAAAATCAACATTCATAGTTTCGAGGATCTTACGAGACTTATGATTGTAGATTCGGTATGCCTTCTTTGCGGGTGTGTAACCAATGAAAATACCAATATCAGCCTTTGGTTGAAGTTTTCCCAAATTGTCACCATCATTATTTGGATAGCAAAGAGAACCAAATACATGAAGATATGATAAATCTGGTACTTTTCCATGGATAAGCTCATAAGGTGTTTTACCATGGCGTTTACGAATTAGTGACTGGTTTTGGGTGTACACTGCTGTAGATACTGCTTCTGCTCATAAAAACAATGGAGCCTTTGCGTAAATTAACATCGTTCGAGCAGCTTCCATAAGTGTGCGATTTCGCCTTTCAACGACACCGTTTTGTTGTGGAGTGCGTGCAACGGATGTTTCATGAGATATGCCAACTTCTTCATAATAATCACGCAAGATTTGATTCACAAATTAGGTTCCATTATCTGTACGAATGCGTCGGACAGTAGTGTTGAGACGCACTTGAATCATCTTGAGAAATCCGATGATGAATTTAGGTGCCTCATTTTTTGTTGTGAGAAATTTCACCCATGTAAACCGAGAGTGTAAAACCCGTATTTAAATAGTTGAAATATTAAATACGCAGTTATAATTATATAAAACTATGCAATTATTCAGGAAAATAATTATTACGAACGTATATACGTTAAGTACGCATAATTAATACGTTTCAGAAAGACTAAAGACAAATGAGAATATTTATCACGAAAGTATGTAAACAATTTATATTATTTTTTTAAAAAAAAGGAAAGGAAAACTATATAATATTTGAAAGGGGCGGTTTGTAAAATAAAAAAAAGGAATTTGGGCTTAGGCCCATTTTATACAAAAAATAAACACGGGGGTTACCCCCTTTGGTAGCATTCAGACGAAAAAAAAGGTGACGAGGGTTAGGGTTTGAGTTGCCGCCACAAAAAAAAAAAAGAGATCAAGAACAAGGAGATCCGAATTTACTCTATTAATCATTCATCATGTATGTTCTCACTAAATCCCTGAACGTATAGGTAATTCTTCCTTTTCTTTTTGTGTTTTGATCTCGAGTTTATGTTCAGCCGAGAATCAGTGGGGCTCAAATGGTTAAACATGTAAGATCCAAACAGGGGTGTCGGGCTCTTGGCGAACTTAGGTAGAACCGAGACCAATTGGTCTCGGTGTGTGTGTTTGTGGCCAGCCGTGACCCTCCAAGGGCTCGGTTGTGATTTTGTTAAACAGCCGCAGCCTAGAAAACCAGTCAGGGGTGTTTGTTGACCAGTCAGGGGTGTTTGGGATTAACTCGCAGCAAGAGGGTGTTTGGGACTGTGAAAACAGCGGGAACATTTTCATAAACAGTGGGAATAATAACAAACAGTGGGAACATTTCACTAACAGTGGGAACGAAATGAGCAGCAGGGGGAACTGCTGTCCAAACAGTACCCATGGTAGGGTCTGAGATCTCGGACAGCACTAGGGTGTGAGATCTCGGACAAAGAGGGCAGAAAGAGGGACGTTGGTTGTTGTTTTGTTTGCTTTGCTTTGTCGTGCGACCGAGACGTTTGGAGTCTCGGTAGGCTTAAGTTGACTCGGTTTCGGGGTCACGGGAAATAATAAATACCGGATTTATTTTAATTATGATTAATCATATTTATAAATTAGTGCTAATATATAATTAGTTAAGTGGTTTTATTGTAATAATTTAATTAGTAAAGTTTAATTGATTTTTTTAACGATCCTTTTTAACCACTTAAAATCATGTGCTTCATCACGATTTAACCTTCAAGAAAAAAAAATATGTAAATATTTCTAATTGAGAACTTTCTATTATTAGCGGGTTATTAAATATAAAAATATTATACGTGTTGTAACGTAATTAATAATAGAACAGGAATACGTTAATCAGAAATATTAGGACTTTCAAATTATCAGTTATATATTAACAGTATTACAAGAATAAATAAAATTAACTAAGTACGATTGAGATAAATAAAATAAACGAATATCAGTTAACTTATTCGCGTCTTTTACTCATGTAGCTCGAGTGAAATCGGAGTAGACTTTCCGTCAGTTGATCTCGGTCGGTTACTGGATACGAGGTACGGAATTTCCGTCCTTTCAGTAAGGACTTCCTTTCTATGCATGATTAGGATTCCCCGTCTGCAGCCAAATGTTTTCCTCAGTATATGTTTAAGTTTATCAGTAATCATGTTAATAACTAAATAAATTGCCTGAGCATTATATACAAGCACGACCAGTTTATGTACTAGTTACGGAGGTACCGTAACCACGGCACTAGAGGCACCGGTGTCGTGACTCACATGCAGGAGAGTGATATCCTGCATCGTCCCACTCAGCTCAGCTTGGCCATTTTATCAGTATTATTAGTGGGGCGTATGGATGCATCCTAGGCTACAGTTTACAGTTTAGCAGGTGAATGTGGTGTGTGCTCTACATCCTTCACATTGGAGCTGATCCCTCCACCCAACACAGTTATTTAGAGGTCACCCATCTACAGCATGACGAGGTCACCCCTCTAGTTATTCATGCACGCTTATTACAACACGTGACCTATATAAGCTCTGGCAAATAAAATACAGTAAATGCATGTTTTCAGAATTTATAGTTATATTTCAGTATCAGTAAATATGAATCAGGTTTTTATTCAGATTTTATGCAGAGTTCTACTACATGTTACATATCAGTATTACAGCTTCAGTATTCTATCGCCTGTTTCATTCAGTATATTCTTATCATGCTTGATATCCGTTCACTGAGCGTTATGCTCAGCCGTAGTTCCTTTCATGTTCTAACGGCAGGTACACCAGGACGCTCTTAGGATTCTGGGAGTATGTGCATTTGGATGGAAGCTATCCAGACTTCTTACTTTATGCATTTCTTACATTATTCTGCTTATTTAGACATTGTTTAGTCCTTTCCTTCAGTATTTTACTTTTCATGTTTTGGGCTTATGTTTGGATTACCGATGTTTGATTCCGGTATTCCTTTATGGTCAGTTAATATTTTAGGACATTTACCTTATGCTTTGATGACATGCCATAAATACACGTAACGGTCCACTTATCCAAGTGGGGTGTTACAATTATGGTATCAGAGCGCAAGGTTCGACCTGTAGGCTCTAAAACTTGACCTGTGACTAGTGGGTAGTCACCAGGAACTTTCTAGATTTTGGCGTTGTTATCTTTCATGTTTCTCATGCATTTACCAGTCAGTTTTCTTCGGTTATCAGTCGGTTTTCTTAAAATTTTGACTAAGTAAAAGGTTGGTACAGGACTGGCCATATTTAGTCGCATGTGCTTTTCTGCGAATTTTTGTTTTGGTGAACCGACCCATAGGCGTTCACCCTTGCCCGTTCAGATTTTTGTATTGGTGAACCGACCCCCCCTTCATCCTTACTATTGACATATTCATGTTTCAATCAAATATTACTTGGTGAACCAGCCACAAACGTTCACCATTGTTCAGGTCAAATTCCATGCTATTTAGTCGAAGGTTGTTTTGTGAACCGATTCATAGTTGTCCACCTTTGTCATATCAGGACATTTCATAAATTTGGACAAGTATGGACTGGACTACAGCCAACCATATTTAGTCCCAGATTATAAATTTCTATACATGACAGTTCTCAGAAAATTTTGACACGCATGGAACGAACCAGAATAGCCCATACTTAGTTTCATGTTTTCTTCTTTGAATTCTGTGAATTGAACCATAGCCGTCCACATCAGTTGATATTACACCTCAGTTGAATTGACTTTTTATGTTCCTTGTAACATTCAAATTTTCATAACCTCACGTTGATGTCGTCTTCATGATGATTCAGTTTCATGTCTCCTTACGAGGATTATATTTTTCAGCAAAGTAAAGATGTATTCATGTTAAGATACACAAGAATGTTAGTAAAAGCCGTTTTCATGATAAATCAAGATTGGCCTTCATTAATCATGCTTCATGCTGGCCACTGTTGGGATTTCGATTATATCATACTTTCAGCCTCGATACAACCAGCAGTAAGTCGATGCAGGAATTGTCAGCCTATCATGTTACTTATTTCAGATCGGTTTACTACCGTTTAAATCCATTTATTTCTTTGATCATGTCGGACAAGCGACACCAGTACCGATCATCCCATAAAATTTACACTAGTGCCATGTATCGTATATACCCCATGTACAGTGTCTCAGTTATACTCCATGAACAGTATTTCATGAGTATTCCACGTACAGTGCCTCAGATATGTTCCATGTGCAGTATTCAGTTTTACTTCATGAACAGTAGTACAGGTGTACTCCAGGTACCCTACTCCATGGATATTGCTAATCGATCCTCAATCATCTCAGGCGTTTGCCACTTGTCGATATTCTACCAGGTGCTGATGCTGCTTGTGAGTTGAAGATTGTACCAGATGTTGATGCTGCTAACACTTTGAAGACCTCACAAATGTTGATGCTGCTGATACTTTGGAGATTTCTCAAAATGTTGATGCCGTTTATACTATGAAGACTCTGCAGAACAAGGACGAAAAATATAAATTTGAAATTCCTGACAAGAATAAATTTCAACCATCAAACACTACAATCATATTCCATGCCTTACTTCCTCAGTTAGCTGTCACACATCACTCAGCTAATCTTTCAGTCGGAATAGTGAGAACCGGTACCCATCCGGCCACTCAGCAAAAGTAGTTACTCGAATCACAGTCATGATAATGACCGTCATAAAACTGACAGACAAAGCGGTAATGACAACCACCGTGCTTATATTTAATCAGTCAGTAACCATCAGAACTCCGGAACGGACGTGACCAGAAATACAGAGGTCAGTAGTCTAACCGGTCCGCCAATCCTAACAGTTACCAAAAATTCTTAACCTTATTCAGACTCACCATTAAAATACATGTCCAGACAACAGTTAAGGCAGGTCTCAAGTATCATTTGGACGTTTGTCAGGACACCAGTCATGGTACACGTCATACGAATATCTTCTCAAGTACGAGTCAGAACTCATAACTCCGTATGTTTCTAAACCAGGCCCTCAATGATTCAGGGAACCCTCCAAGGGGGATATACTCGTTCTATTATGCCACACATAAATCAGATCATTTGAAAAATTCAATCACCACCACTGGAGTATTATTCAGGTTAAACACGCACTGTTCATTCTGTGAGGTTACAAACAAACACATTCAGCAAGATCTGTCATGCTTGCCCAATTATTCATATGGCAACATTATCTAATTCAGACATTATCTACGCCCATCCAGAAAATACTCCTCAGTACAACCCGTATTTATGAAGGATTTCCGTTCAGTTAACGACGAGATCCGTCTTACTAGATCCCAAATACATTCATTATATTTTACTCCCAGAAAAATCAGTACAAATTGTTTCAGCTTTACAAGCATGTAAATTATTATCTTATGGTTGCGAAGACTTCTAGTCACCATTCATGATACGAATTCTGAAATTCCTTAAATTCATGATCAACATATTATCCCAAAGTTTCCAGATGTAATTCCGGAAGGTTTTCCAGAAATTTATTCCTGACTGCAAGACATAATTTAACATCGAGTTAGTCTCAAGAACAGAACCTGTTTTCAAAACTCTTTATTGCAAGACTTCAGCTAAGTTAAAGAGTTGCAGCATTTGCTGCAAAAGTTACCGGGAAGAGGCCTTATTCACCATAGCGCACCACCAGGAAGTGCACCGTTTATGTCTATCAGGAAGAAGGCCGGTATCATGAGATCATGTATCGACCGCTAAATTTTTTTTACAAGATCACCATTCTTAATCAATGTTCATTCCATAAATAGCAGGTTTATCTAACCTGCTACGATGTCTTAAATATTTTCCAGAACAAATTCCCGATCATGCTACCATCAGTGGTGAGAGAAAGAACATGACGTTTCCAGACTGCTGTTGCACATATTACAGTCTCTCTAAAAAAATTTTGATTGTATACTTCTGAGCTCCCTAACGCTCCAGTTAGATATGAAATTATGAATAAAATTTTTTTATGACTCTCATGCAATATCATCAGTATATTCATTGATCACATTCTGATATGCCTAATACTAGAGAAGAACACGAGACTCATCTTCTCACAATTGTACCGAATCTTCGATAGGAGAAAATTTTATATACAGCTTTCCAGATATGAATTCCAATTGAACAAAGTGGCATTTCTGAGCCATTCTACCTTAGCAGAAAGAAATTTCAAACAATGATGCGAAGGTGAAGGCCATCACCTGATGGTCCCGACCGACGACTGTGAACGGAGTACAAACCTTTCTAGAACTCGATTGACTGTTACTGCAGAAATTGCCGACAGTTCTCCCTAAGAATTTCTTCCATGGCTATGCAAACAGATATCCACCAGAATGTTCCATAATTCCAAGCAGGATGTTGTTAGAAGCAGTATCACACATTGATGTAGCTATGTTCATGTCTAGATGCCTGACATACCGCAGGTTCGAGATAGAACGCCGTCATGTTAGTGAGTTACTACAACCCTTAGAAATTTCTGAACATAAATGAGACGAAATCCCATGAAATTGTTATCAGCTACCACAGGCTCAGAGAAAGTATGATACTATCTAAGTTATCGTCAACCATGTAATCAGCCTGCGCATTTCTTTCATCCGAAAGGATCACGCAGTAGCAGATCTGCAGAAAATTTTAAAATTCAGCAGCAAATCGTATGAATTCAAGGCATTCCATCGACCATCATATCAGACATAATTCATGTTCACGATCAAGTGTATGTTTACGCCCACTTTAAGTTTATGTTTATTTTCACTTTCGCATTTACGTCTCATTCGCAGTATGATGCTGTTTCAGTTCATCTTTTATGCTATCTCATAATTTAAGCTCACGTTTGTGTTCATAACATTGTTCACGTTCAAGTTCGTGTGCCATTTCACAATAAACGTTTCTCAGTTTATTACCGAATACGGTTACAGAAAGCTTGAGAAATCAGACTCAAGTTTAGCACAACTATTCCATAACCAGGCAGACATTTCACATCTCAGGCCGTATCGTTTGGCATTCATTCCTCAGTCAGCATACGTTCGTAATATGTCTAGTATCACGTTCACAGTATGATTCACTTATCACATTCTAATTCCATGCCAGCGCTCCTCATATAATTATGAACCACGTTCACAATTGCTCACTTAGCATGTTCACAATTGTTCACGTAGTTTGTCCCTATATATATATATTCTCAGCAGCTTGCTCAGAGATATAAATGTTATCTTTTCAGGATAATTATACGTACCACTTAGTGTATCCTACATGCTATAGCTTATTCACTCAGATTCAGAAAATCTATCTTAAGTATAGAACCGGAAACTATTCAGCATCATCAGGACAGGGTCATCAGGACCAAGATTTTGTTCATTATGTTTAGACCTTTGAAGGAATCGTTTCGAGCGGGAAGCCACTCGAAACGGAGGAGTCCATCCGGACCTCTCATTATTTTCTTCAATAAATTCAGTTATGTTCTTTCAGTCATGTCATGTTACATGATCATTTCAGTCATGTCAGGTTTATACCTATCAGCAGCATTATGTCTTAATTAGAAGACAAATTATCCTTCAGCTTATTTGTCTTTCAGTTTACGTGTTCTTTCAGTTCTTATAACTTCATCAGCTTATTACCTTTAATTCGAGGACGAATTTCTCCTTTTTAGAGGGGAAGAATTGTAAAACCCAGTATAGTGTATCCTTAATTCGGGGACGAATTATTTTTTTTAGAGGGGAAGAATTGTAAAACCCGTATTTAAATAGTTGAAATATTAAATACGCAGTTTTAATTATATAAAACTATGCAATTATTCAGGAAAATAATTATTACGAACGTATATACGTTAAGTACGCATAATTAATACGTTTCAGAAAGACTAAAGACAAATGAGAATATTTATCACGAAAGTACGTAAACAATTTATATTATTTTTTAAAAAAAAAGGAAAGGAAAACTATATAATATTTGAAAGGGGCGGTTTGTAAAATAAAAAAAAAGAATTTGGGCTTAGGCCCATTTTATACAAAAAATAAACACGGGGGTTACCCCCTTTGGTAGTATTCAGACGAAAAAAAGGGGACGAGGGTTAGGGTTTGAGTTGCCACCACAAAAAAAAAAGAAGAGATCAAGAACAAGGAGATCCGAATTTACTCTATTAATCATTCATCATGTATGTTCTCACTAAATCCCTGAACGTATAGGTAATTCTTCCTTTTCTTTTTGTGTTTTGATCTCGAGTTTATGTTCAGCCGAGAATCAGTGGGGCTCAAATGGTTAAACATGTAAGATCCAAACAGGGGTGTCGGGCTCTTGGCGAACTTAGGCAGAACCAAGACCAATTGGTCTCGGTGTGTGTGTTTGTGGCCAGCCGTGACCCTCCAAGGGCTCGGTTGTGATTTTGTTAAACAGCCGCAGCCTAGAAAACCAGTCAGGGGTGTTTGTTGACCAGTCAGGGGTGTTTGGGATTAACTCGCAGCAAGAGGGTGTTTGGGACTGTGAAAACAGCGGGAACATTTTCATAAACAGTGGGAATAATAGCAAACAGTGGGAACATTTCACTAGCAGTGGGAACGAAATGAGCAGCAGGGGGAACTGCTGTCCAAACAGTACCCATGGTAGGGTCTGAGATCTCGGACATCACTAGGCTGTGAGATCTCGGACAAAGAGGGCAGAAAGAGGGACGTTGGTTGTTGTTTTGTTTGCTTTGCTTTGTCGTGCGACCGAGACGTTTGGAGTCTCGGTAGGCTTAAGTTGACTCGGTTTCGGGGTCACGGGAAATAATAAATACCGGATTTATTTTAATTATGATTAATCATATTTATAAATTAGTGCTAATATATAATTAGTTAAGTGGTTTTATTGTAATAATTTAATTAGTAAAGTTTAATTGATTTTTTTAACGATCCTTTTTAACCACTTAAAATCATGTGCTTCATCACGATTTAACCTTCAAGAAAAACAAATATGAAAATATTTCTAATTGAGAACTTTCTATTATTAGCGGGTTATTAAATATAAAAATATTATACGTGTTGTAACGTAATTAATAATAGAACAGGAATACGTTAATCAGAAATATTAGGACTTTCAAATTATCAGTTATATATTAACAGTATTACAAGAATAAATAAAATTAACTAAGTATGATTGAGATAAATAAAATAAACAAATATCAGTTAACTTATTCGCGTCTTTTACTCATGTAGCTCGTGTGAAATCGGAGTAGACTTTCCGTCAGTTGATCTCGGTCGGTTATTGGATACGAGGTACGGAATTTCCGTCCTTTCAGTAAGGACTTCCTTTCTATGCATGATTAGGATTCCCCGTCTGCAGCCAAATGTTTTCCTCAGTATATGTTTAAGTTTATCAGTAATCATGTTAATAACTAAATAAATTGCCTGAGCATTATATACAAGCACGACCAGTTTATGTACTAGTTACGGAGGTACCGTAACCACGACACTAGAGGCACCGGTGTCGTGACTCACATGCAGGAGAGTGATATCCTGCATCGTCCCACTCAGCTCAGCTTGGCCATTTTATCAGTATTATTAGTGGGGCGTATGGATGCATCCTAGGCTACAGTTTACAGTTTAGCAGGTGAATGTGGTGTGTGCTCTACATCCTTCACATTGGAACTGATCCCTCCACCCAACACAGTTATTTAGAGGTCACCCCTCTACAGCATGACGAGGTCACCCCTCCAGTTATTCATGCACGGTTATTACAGCACGTGACCTATATAAGCTCTAGCAAATAAAATACAGTAAATGCATGTTTTCAGTATTTATAGTTATATTTCAGTATCAGTAAATATGAATCAGGTTTTTTTTCAGATTTTATGCAGAGTTCTACTACATGTTACATATCAGTCTTACAGCTTCAGTATTCTATCGCCTGTTTCATTCAGTATATTCTTATCATGCTTGATATCCGTTCACTAAGCGTTATGCTCAGCCGTAGTTCCTTTCATGTTCTAACGGCAGGTACACCAGGACGCTCTTAGGATTCTGGGAGTATGTGCATTTGGATGGAAGCTATCCAGACTTCTTACTTTATGCATTTCTTACATTATTCTGCTTATTTGGACATTGTTTAGTCCTTTCCTTCAGTATTTTACTTTTCATGTTTTGGGCTTATGTTTGGATTACCGATGTTTGATTCCGGTATTCCTTTATGGTCAGTTAATATTTTAGGACATTTACCTTATGCTTTGATGACACGCCATAAATACACGTAACGGTCCACTTATCCAAGTGGGGTGTTACAGAGAGTAATCATCGATAATTACGAGGATGTACTTTTTGCCACTAAGACTTTCAACACGCATTGGCCCACAAAGATCCATATGCAACAAATAAAGTTTCTCTTGGTTGGTGTCTTCCGTCTTGGGTTTGTATGATTTCTTAGTGCTTTTCCCCATTGTACACGCGGAACACAAATGATCCTTATGAAATGAAAGTTTAGGAAGACCACGAACAAGTTCGTTTTTCGCCAAATGATTAATAGCGTCAAAGTTAAGATGAGATAACCGTCGTTGCCATAACCATGACTTAGTCTTCGATGCTTTGGAGAGAAGACATACGGGAGAAGCGGCCATCATGTCTTGTAGAGACAAAGTATACAAATTATTCCCTCGAGTACCTTACAATAAATCAACCCCTTCCAAATTACGAATGAAGCAGGTATGCTCTCGAAAAGCAACTTCTAGGTTTGCATCACAAAATTGTCACACATAAAATAAGTTGTGACCGAGACCTTCCATATAATACACTCTTGAAATTATAACATTCCCAATATGATATTCACCATAACCCATTATCTTTGCAATATGATCATTTCCAAATAGAACCGTAGCAAGAAACTTGCTGACGAAATTTTTGAGCTGAGAGCGATCTCCGGTCACATGCTTGGAGCAACCAGAGTCCAAATACCAGAGAACAATTTGGACCACCTGCTTTCAACAACAACAGTAGACAATGCATTGGAAACTATTGGTTCCGGAGTGTTAGCAGATACAAATAAAATATTATCAGAATTGCTAACATGTTTGTGACCCTTAGATTTCCTGCGTTTTCTAATGTGAGTTTTAGCACTAACAGGTTTTACTGTTCCAACTTTCTTAGGTTTTGGATTATTCGCGGGCACTACAGTGGGAGTAGACCTATTTAAAGGGCACTTGGTTCCTACAGTAGTGTCGGTGTTCCTAGTTAAAGGATACGCTTGTGTTTTGGTAGCCTTGGTACTCCTAGTTAAAGGGCACTCTTTCTTCGCTTTAGTGGGAGTGATCCTAGTTAAAGGGTACACATTTTCTACTATAGTGAAAGTTCTACCAGTGGGGCGCCACAACCATCCAACTTGGGTTAACACTTTCCCAGTCGGTTTCCATTCTAATCCATTTTTCCGGGCATTCATCTCATTCACGTGGTCACTAAGGCAAGAATCATGACGACTAGAAAACATACATTCATTGCAATTGCCAACATTTCAAATTAGAATTCATAGTAGGCTTAGAACACTGCACAATCGTAGAGCCTTTAGGTTTAGCTACATGATTCTTTTTATTCAAAACAGAAATAACATTCCTAGGGTGGGCTTCTACTGTCTTCTTCACTTGACTACTGGATAGGGGCAAGATCCTATCATTCTTCTTGTTTCTTTTAAGCTTAGATCTTTGAGCCTTAGTAGTGGCGCTTAGTCCTGTAGAAGGCAACACGGGAATATTAGAAGCTGGTTTTGATTCCGCCTTATCTTTAGTGACCAAAGTTTGAGATGGTTTAGTCCTAGGGCCCTTATTAAATGGTGTGACGGCTATAAGGTTCCTTTTGATTGCACTAGAGGACAAGCTGAGACAGTGGCTGCGTTATCCACAACATTCTTACCTTTTAGAGTACGAAGTGTTTCCTTTAACTCAGCCAAGGCCAGATTTTTATCACAAATTTGTTCCCTCAAATCAGATATTTCCATCGACTTTCGATCAATTGTTCAATCAATGATTGATTTTGTGCAGTGGTATTAGCACATGCGGGCTTTACTGAATCGAGAGTCGTGTATCTTTCTGTTTTAAGTTATCAACTTTGGACAAAATATTGGAAACTCGATTATCTAGATCAAGTTTAAAATTCTCAGCGGCCTCAAGTACGTTCACACAGTTAAGCTCCTTAGATTTCTCTATGTCTATCGACAAAGATTTAGCAACTTTGTCACTTGGCTGACGCTGTTTTGATTGTAAATTCAATCGAAAATTCTTTTCAAAGTTTGCAACATCGATATTAACATCTTCGGATGACGTTTCAAAGATTTCTTGAATAAATTGTTGCTTGCATTCAAGCGAAATAAAATGTGTTTGAATCTCATCAAAACGTTTTGAAAGCGAAGAATATGAATCTTGAAGCTTTAAAAATTCAGCGTCAGATTCGTGACAAGTACTATCTACCACATTATCCACAGTTTCAACATTATGCACAATAGAATCATTATCAACACTTTGATTCACACAGACGGAAACTATATCATGAGACATCACTTGCTTTAGAAGCTGATCATTTTGGCGTGAAACCCGTTCTATTTCAAGTAAACTGTTTTCATAAGCATCATCCATTTCATTGAAAACACGTTTAACTTCTTCTATTTCCAAACGCAAATCTTGATCAAGATTACTAAGACAAGCTTTAACATTCTTTACAAACGGAACAATTTCGTCTCGGAACGCAGCTCTAGTGTGCTCAAAGTTCCACTCACCTTCCGTTATGGCCGTGGCCGTCGTACGTTCCAAAATGACCTTGTCAAAATCGGCTAAGTATTGGTGTACCGCTTTTAAGTTAACGGACGCCTTACTTACCGGTGGAAGTAAATTCGTTAAATTCGTTTTGACGAGTGTAGGAGACGTACCAGGATGGTTTTCATTTGACAAACTTGGGGGCACAAGAACTGTTAGTTCAGCTAATTCCTTTTGTAAGCGAATACGTGTCTTTTTAGAAAGTTGATCTTTATTATGCTTATCATAATCAATCGTATGGAATTTTGAAAACATTTTAGAATGAGTTTCTTCCATAAGTGATTGTGTCTCCTTATAACTACGAACATAAGGTGCTTCTTTCGATTTGCCAATTATGGTCATATCATAAAGACATGGAATAAATTCCTGAGCTTGTTTTGCATAACCAGGATTAGGTGGTAAATCTTGAAGACGCTTAAGTTCGAGTTCTTTAAACGATTTAGTTAAAAGTTGAACCTTTTCTGTGGAAGCGTATTGTTTTAAAAGTTGTTGTTCTTTGAATTTAAGAAGTTTGGTAGCATTAATTTCCGATTCAAACTTTTTAGACTCGAGAGTTTCAAAATCCATTTTAAGTTTCTAAAAATCATTGACAACCGACTCTTTAGCTTTTAATTCATTGGAAAGATTAGCTTTTAATGATTCTATTTCTTTCAAGTGTTCAATCTTTTCAAAACGAAATTGGTCAAATTCAGAACATGTTATTTTCTCTGCTTGAGGGACCATTTCAAAAGTTTTGACCTTTTCTTTATAAAACGCAAGCTCAGCAGTTAGGGTGGAATTCGTATCTACAGATTGTCTGAGAGCCGTATGCACTTGATCAATAATATGTTTAGGCACCACGACCAAATCTTGTTGATCATAAGATTCCATACCCGTCGTAGCATTTGGTTGAGGTTAACTCAAATGTGTAGGATTGGGTACCACATCATTTGAGTTACTAGTTCTCGAATGCTGTTCGAGGTTGTCATTTTCATGCCCAACTTGATGTGGGTTATCATCATTACCAAGATTGGTAGTGGTGGGTACCTCACTGGCGACATCAGAACCGTAGTGAGAGAGATTAGCAACGAGAGCAGCTTGGGCAGAGTGAATGCCATCACAATCTGAATCATATGCGTCAAGATCATCTGCTTGATAAGCTGCATTAGAAGTGGAAACGACTACAATGCCTTTAGTATCTGCTGCCCATGGGTCTGCAAGAAATGCTAACTTTTGAGGACCAATGGGGTTTCCATTTCCATTAGCTTGAGAATTCACAGCTTGAGCATTCACAGTCCTTGTAGGAGGTCCATATGAATTTTTCCTTCCCTGAATAGGTTTCATTGTTACTTGACCATCTTGAACAGTAGCTTGTTGTTGAGGATTTGAAGAGGTGCGGAGCTGATTGTTTGTTGGTGGAAATCCTCTAGTTGCAACAAGTTTTGACAAGTAAGCAGTGAGATGGTTTAGAACATCAGCTGGCGTATCATTTGGAGTAAAGACCGGTGCTTGGATTGGTGGAAGTTCATTAGAGTAGAAGGCTTATGCTGGTTGTGCTTCAATTGGAATGTATCCTTTATGAGGAGTATAGCCCATTGGAGAAGTGTTGGCTTGTGATGGTGATGCCTGATATGGTGGTTGTTGTGGAAAAGATTGTTGATGAACACTTTGTTGAAATGCTTGCTGTGGCATCATTGGTGGTTGATAAGATGGTTGTTGTGGTTGCTGATAGGTGTGTGGTGGTGGCTACTACAAGTATGATGGTTGTTGATAAGTATAAGTCATGTTTTGTTGAGAAGCATACATGGCAAGTGGATCATGAACTTGAGGTTTAGACAACCGAGCTTCGATCACATGGCATTCGTGTTGTTGAAGAAAAGATTGAAGTTGATCCACATTGGTGTTATGCAAGTCCTTAGCCAATTTAACATCCGTCACGTACTTTTTCCATTTTGAAGGAAGAGTGTTAAAATACTTGGTGTTCAATTGAAACGTAGGAATTGCCATGCCATAGATATTCAGTTCATTCAACAATAGGGTAAATCTCAAATAGTAGTCATTGAGAGTCTCCCCTGGCACATAGGCAAACTTATCAAAAGTATCATAAAGCTTACACTCTCGTTCTTGTTTAGTTAACGAGGTGCCTTACATTAGAACACGAATTCTATCCCATAACTCTTTGGCAACTTTATGTTTGCTGACGAGTTTGTAGACATCTGGAGGAAGGGCTTGGAGAATGATGTTTGTAGCATACTTATCACATTTGTCTTGAATCTTCATATCTCCAGTCAATTCATCCGTTGTGCGAGGACGAGTAGATGTACCTTCCGTCACTGTACCATAATCTAATGGTCCATTGAGCACCGATGCCCAAATGAGATGTCCATTCTCTTTGTTCAACATGTAAAGTTCCATTTGGGAATTCCAATCCTCGTACATAGATTTTTACAACATTGGTGGACGATTATCTGAACCCGAGAGGATGGACTTATCGTAAGAGATGTGTACTCCATTTCGATAAGTAAAGATTTACAAATATTGATCGAACAATGAGAGAAAGTAAATGTGTTTGTTGTAGTGTGTTAAATCCGAGAAATAATGTAGAAATCCCCTAAATTATGTTCTCGATAAACAAAAAATTCCAAGTCAAAATTACACACGATTGTTCGAAAATTTTAAGGAATAATTTTTGGGTTGTCGGAATGTTGATCGGAAAAAAGGATCGGAATACCCTTGTCAGAATAACCTTTATCGGAATATACCCTATCGGAATACCCTTGTCGGAATAACCTTGTCGGAATAAACCCTATCGGAATACCCTTATCGGAATAACCTTGTCAGAATAAACCCTATCGGAATTCTCCTGATCGAAATGTCCCTAATCGGAATGTCCCTAATTAAAATGTCCCTAATCGGAATGTCCCTAATCGGAATGTCCCTAATCGGAATGTCCCAATCGGAATGTCCCAATTGGAATGTCCCAAATCGGAATGTCCCTAATCGGAATGTCCCAATCGGAATGTCCTAAATCGGAATGTCCCAAATCAAACCTGTCGGAATATAGCCCTGTCGGAATGATGTCGGAATGACCCTAGTCGGAATGTGATCAGAAACCTTAAATCCTTTTCCGATGACACTGATCGAAATAACTATTAGAATCCTTAAACCCTTTTCCGATGACACTGATCGGAATATATCCCACTTTTCTCGGACAAAACTCAACCAATTCGAGATTTTAAGCCAAAAAATGATCAAAACACCCAAAAATTTTGTGTTTTTAGCCAAAGTAAATATACCAAATCTCTACCACAACTATGTAGAAGATTTGAATCAAGAAAAAACCATAAAAAACACAAAATAAATTTGGTTCGTGTAAAATGGGTCAAAATAGGCGTATGAATCAAGAACACAAACACATAAACAATACAATCATCCCATGGATCTTGATACCATTTGTAGGATATGTTAATCTTGCTTATGTTTTAGAGAGAGAAAGAGATAGAGAGATGATGGAGTTCACACACTTCTAGAGAGAGAAAATGAAAGATTACTATGTGTAAATTATGAAAACCACTACCCTCTCCATCAAAGGAGAGGGTTTATATACCCAAGCCCATGAGATGGGCTTGGGTTTACATTAGGCCGCCGGCCCATACATTTCATGGGCTCGGTTTTGGGCTTTGTTTAATAAATGTAAATAACTAAACTACGAGCTATTACATGGACTATTGTTGGAGTGACCAATCCTTTCTAATACGTAAAACGTATTTCCAACAGTGATGTGTTGTCACAGCCAATCAGATGCAAGGGAAAGGCCACGTCACATAGCTTGCACCCATCTTCAATCTCCGATTAACTTGGGGATTTATTTCCCACTCGTGTGCATCACACGTGCCTCACAAATACGTGAAAAGCCCCAAATATTTATTGATTTGGGTTAAGGTGAATAGTAATTTTTTACAGGTTATTTGGGGAAGGTGAAAGATAAGGAGATGATGGAACTTTGGTTTTATCGAAAGGTATGTGTGGGTAAATGTGTGAGTTATGAAACGTGTGTGTGTTGACCAAAAGTAGGTAAATTTTGTATTTAACTCGTTTTTTTAAAGTTTTTAACCCTACTGGGTTATCAAGGCCCAACATATGCCAATTCCTTCTTTGTTGTAAGAATGATTTGGGATAATAGCTTATTAAACCACATCCGTCCCATTTATCATAATTGGGCCCTTAATGGGCTTTTGATCTAAAAGATGATAACAATAACTTCCTTGTTGGGCTTTTGGGCCCAATACCCAAATGTGGGACCCACAAGCCTATTTATCTTCATAAAAAGTTAAATCCACTAAAATCAAGCTTGTATTTGGCTTTGACAATCTTTTCTTCAAACTCGTGCCGTTTTTTTGCCTGTTTTCGTGATCATCGGTACCTACACACATGAAACGACAAACAAACATATACAAGGCATTTTTCATTTATTATATGCATTTATTCATTGTTTTTAGATACAATTGATATGATTAATTAAGCTCATATCAAACTCCCCCTTGCTAAGAAATTGTCGTGTCCGCACGCAATGATAAAATAAAAGACTAACTATACTTTTATTCAACTTTTGACATTTTATTTTGCAAAGACATAATGTATTGCTTTCATTATTAGAAAAATAACTTTTAGGATCATAAAACTCAAATAGATTCATCGTCCTCAACTTTTCACTTTTCCATGCCAAGTTTAAAAACAAGATCATTGTCAATCATAAGCCCCAAATTTAAAACAACTCATACAAGTAATTTGCGTTAAACTCAATCTCCTATTATTCCTAATTGTATCTCTAGATTTTAATTTTCATTCACCCAAAGGCTCATTTGACTTATTTGATATTTATTAATCCAAAAATGAAGGCAAAAACGGTTTAAACTCAACACTCAAAACCTAACCTCGACTTCAAAAACCGTTGTCACTAAAGAAAGCCCACATCAAGGATAACTTAACACGATTTGAGGGACAAATCCCCGGACCCGAAATTTGGCTAATAGGACTACTTAAAAGCAACAATAAAACCTCCAAAGTCAATTATGACCTTATTAATGGAGTTAGCAACAATTACATCATATCACCTTGTGGCTCTTTAAGATGCAATTGTGCTCCTTATTTAAAATCCACAACCGAAGGCTCCTTGGAAAAAAATAAGGGAATTGACATTCATCATACCACCTTATGGCTCATGATGATGAAGCAATTTTTATTCAACACGTCCCCTTGCCATACACCCTAAGGCTCTAATGACAAGGTTAGTGCTACATGACTCCCACCCGAAGGCTCATAGAGAACATCTTTTTATTTATTCTTCTTATTATTATGATATGTATAGTAAGCCAAATTTCCGCAATCCCATGATCAAAATTCCATGACGCTGACACCCTTAATGTGTTCTCACTTTAATTACAAGGGAAGAAAAAGAAGGAGTTACGAGTTAAGATATCAAGCCTAAACCGCTAAAAACTTCATTTATTAAGCAATTATTATTCAAGCGTGAAAAATAAATACGAGGAGATTAAATCAAACACAAAAGTACTTACACAAAGAAGAATTAACCTTAGAAACTTATGATTAAACTATATCATCTCTTGTTCTCCATATTGTAAAATTTCAAAAATGTGAAATCAATGGATACTTAGCCTATTAAATCAAAGTTTTGGGTTTTCAAGTCATCTACGGGATCTTGCATCTTCGTATACTTTTTCAAGTTTTAGAATTTGCGTTTTAAAGTTCCCTTGATAAACGACTTTCTAGGATCAATTATAGTAACTTGCGAAAAGTTCTCGTTCTTAACCCGTATGAGTTAAGAATTTCGCGTTTTAAAGTTCCCTATATAAAAGCCTAGCAAAACTTAATTCATACACGTTAAGGAAAAAGCTAAGGTAAAAACCAAGTCGAGTCAAAAACTATTTTTATTTTCACCAACAGAAAGCCTACATTTGTGTCAAAAGCACTTATTTTCTTTATTAAAACTTAAAAATAACACTAAAAATTTAAAATTTTATGAAAAACGAGGAAAACGATTACGTTTAGACACGACAAAAGCAATTGCAAGCGATTATATCGATTGACTCCCCCATGATAAAACCAAACATTGTCCTTAATGTTTCTTAGCTCAAGAGTAACACCCCCTTGCTAAAACACGAAGAGTCTAATGCAAAATCCTAACATGGAAAGAGCACGCAGATCTATAAGCCGTTTATTAATTATGCCTCAAGATAAAACGTTAGTCGATAAAAATCAAAGGATAGAGAGTGTGCCCCTTATGGCAATCAAAGAATGGAAGATCAAGTGGACCAGCAAAAATCGAACACGAGAGTCTTCAATGATTAGGGTCATACCTAAGATTCACAACACAACAAAACACGAGCACGAGCTTGAAAGATCAAGCCTTATTAGTGTTAGAAAATAGAAAGAAGATAGAATGTATGGGACTCCCCCACAAGGCACCTCGTTTTTGTTAACCGAGTCATGAGCTCGACTCAATCCCCGCATTCATTGGTCCTTAGGGAAAATGGTGAAAACCGGCATAATGGAATAAATTCCATAATAAAGCACGATGTCGGGGTCAAAGATTACATCCTCGTTGTCGGATGACAAACGAAAGGATAAAACTCCAACATAAATCTCCAAAAAGAGATGGTAGTCACAAATTATGGAATGAATATAGCATGCTCCCCAAGATAAACTCGCACCAAGATGATCGAAAAATCTTTCAATTATTGCATCGGTGAAAGGCCAAGATTTCCCTAAATCAACGATTCTGGGGTCGAATACCTCGTCCTCGGGAGAGAAAGGAATAGATAACAGGATGTCGTCCCCCATGCTAATCCATGATCATATAAAGCACATGGTAATGGTGGGATAAAAGTTTCATCCATAGTGGAATCAACATTCTTAGCTTTAACGACCATTTCACCCTTAGAAATGTGGTCAATCGGGTCATGGTACTCAATATGAGTCATATGAAAACCCCGCACATTAAGGTCAAAGTGGGTGGGAGGAGGACTTGGGACGAAATCATCATCAAGTAAATTCTCTAAAAAGAGAGCGTCCCCCTCCGGGTCGAGATCATCAATACCCGGTGGTATCGGATAATTAGAAGCAAGAAACATGTCAATCTCCTCCATAAGCGGATCACTATCCTCAACGGGAATAGGAGATGGAGAGAAAGACTTTATAATAGGATTAGATTTTAAAGTCTCGATCTTAGAAATGAGAAGATAGACGTTGGATATTTTTTCACGAAGAACCACGTCTTCCACATCTAAATGAGTAAGTTCATCGGAGAACTTCTCAAGGATCGGAATAGTCAAATCAACCTCATTTCCCCGTGGAAATGGGTCTAAAGGAGCAAGTTCAAAAGTGAACCTCTCAAAAACCGGATCACTATCATCCTCATTTCCCAGTGGAAATGGGTGAAGAAGAGTAGGTTCATCGGGAAACCCCTCAAAATCCGAGTCGTGAATATCATCTTTATAAGAAAGTTCATCGGAGAACTCTGTCACAATCCGTCAATTTATGATTGATATTTTATTCACAAATATTATTTAAAAATATTATTTTAATGTTATAATATGAACTCACTTATTTTTGGGAAGAAATTTGGATTTACGTCTTGAAGTAGCATCGACTACGTCTAAACCGGAGGATTCAACGTTACGTGCTTACGTTTACATATACCGTTTTGGTGACAGTCCGACATTTCAGAAAATAAATTTATCCGTAAATATTATTTTGGAATTTTAAATATGTGTTGGTCCATAAACTCACAAATTTACGAGAAGAGATTAGGACATACGATTATAATTTAACGTCCTTTACGACTAAACCAGAAACCTTAGGATTACGTATTTACGTTTTCAAACTCCGTTTTTGATGAGACAATTTTTATTAGAGTTTCGTGTCGTTGATTCATAATTTATAAAAACGTTTTTCGTAAAACGACCCGAGGGCACGCAAATCGAGAAAACTAGAATCGAGGAGTACCTGTAAATAAATGGGGATGAGACAAGTGAGACACTTGTCCCACCCCCACTCATAATCGGCCTAACACCACCAACACATCACTTATGTGTCAAAGTTTAGCTAACAAGCTAACACTTGTCTAAGTTAGCTTAACATTGAAGCCTTCCACCAACAAAACCACTAAGCTAAAACTAGCAACCTCATTTCATCCATGCAAAAGCTTCCATTTTCTCTCTTGCTCTCTCTTTGTGCCGTCCAACAAACACCATCAAACACCCCATTCATACAAAAAATAACCACAAAATCTCATGTTATTCATACATAAGTTGAAGCCCTTTTGAAGCCCTATTGATTTGTGGTGATTATAACATCTAAGGAGGAGTTTCTATGGAGTCTTGGGGCTGATTTTCCACAAGGAGTTCATGAAGATTGGTGGACTTGAAGATGGTCTTGATTTATCACAAGTTTCTCCATCAAAATCCATGTCTTGATCATAACCTACATCATCATGGTAGTATAAAGATTGTTCTCCCCATTCTTATTTTTATTATGATTATGTAATCATGTATTTTATTTCCTATTGTATATGTATATGATGAATATATGATGATAAAAATATTGTGTGGGGATTTGGTGTTGATAATCATGGGTAAAAAGATGAAAAACTATATGTAGAAAGGTTAAAATCATGCTTAAAATGATGGCTGTATAAAACAGTAAAGAAACATGTGATGAACTGATAAAATGGCTTGAATAGATTAATATACAGTAAGCTATGAGTCTTGTACACATGTGAGAGTTGGCCATGCAATGGAATCATTAGGATGAGTGAGATATGATCAAAACAAGTTTAGAATACAAATCTGAGTTCACTGTTTTGGACGATTTTTAGAAAATACTTAGAGGCTGATTAAACAATAGCTATAGAAGAGTTAAATGGAGCAAATATCATGTAGTTTATGTCATAAACATTTGAGCTTCTATCTTCATATAGAACTCTAGGTATGGCAGTTTTGGTGAACATGAAAATAAAAATCAGATTTTGGGAAATTAAAGTATAATAGTATTATATAAGCACTCAAATAAAAATAGTATAAAATGTGAATTAAAACCCAATAACTTATATAATACATTTATATAAATATGTATAAGGATAAATAAATGGAAATTTTATAAAAATGGTAGTTTGATAAGTTTTATAAGTTATAAAACTATAAACATGATTTTTACGACTTTTTCGGCTATTACCGTAAAATTAACGTTTTTGCTAAGTAAAACTTAGACGGTTGGACCCGTCTAATGTGAACTTTATAAAGCTCATATACTGATATATAAACATATATAACAGGTAAAAACCGATAAAACCCGAACTATATAACATACGGACATTAACGGGCTAAGTTAACGTTATTGGACTAATAATACAACAAAATGGGCTAAAACACTTACAAACTTATTTATTGGGCTTAACCCATTTGGGCCCAACATTTAAAGTATAAATACTGATAATACAAGTATGAATTGGATTAATACAAATTAATGGACTTATAATAGGCTTATTGGACCTAAAACATGTAAATAGGTAAAACTAGTAAACTAGTATAATAGCTATCAACACATAACACTAAAATGAGAATATGTAAACCCACTTGATCATCATATATATAAAATCATCATATGTATACATAATTGTTATTTTTATAAAGTCATTGGACAAGAGTCTAAGACGAGTATTATTTGTCTAGGTTTCCGTGATTGAAGCACGTACCGTACGTCCGAATTGCCGATAACCCGCCTTCCCACATCAACGTGAGTTCATAGCCTCGCACTCTTTAAAATGTTTTTATAAATGTTCTATAAACCCGCGAGGGAGATAACATGTTAGTTTTTAAAAAACAGGACACCATTTGTCCCGATTGCTTGTTTATTGATTTGGACCCGAATGATTATATGACCCGATGAATTATTAAATGACCCGACAGATGAAATAAAATGGATTATTAAAGTTAGGTTATGTCACTAAAAGTCCCATTAGCATGAATTGTGAACTACCGGGATTTGGTGGACGCTTATGCATATAATAGTACTATTTGAGGACGATCACCCCAGTTCACGCCTTGACGGTTGATCCCTGTCGTGCCACATTGATTGGTAAGCGAATTTATGTATGAGAAGATTTACATAGCGTGACCTTTGTGACGACACGCTAATTTAGATGGGCAAATGAGTTTTGGGCTAGCTACCCGTTGTTTTTTGTAGTAAGGTAACAATGTCATGCGGCTTATAATAATCCAATTAACGAAATACTGCTTTAAGCATTAAATTACGATATGTTGCCTGACTAGCAATACGGGGTCTTACTATTGATATTATTTTCGTGTTTTGGTTTTCATAACCATAATCATATAACGGTTTTTATTTAACTCCATACAACGTTATAAAACGTATTGTATGATATTTTTACCACATTGGTTCGTATAATGATTTTGTTGGAAATACGTTTTACGCATTTAGAAAGTCTCGGTCACTCCAACAATGTAGTTATAGGCTCGTAGTTATGTTTAGTTTCATTTATTAAATATTCCGACCCATGAGCATGTTCATGGGCCGGAAGCCCAAGTCCATTAAGGACTTGGGGTATTTAAACCTCTTTCCACCATGGAAAGAGGTGTTGGTTGTTTTCATTTCATGTTTTCAATATAGAAAAGTTCTCTCATTTCTCTCTCTAACTCTCTCTCTCTAGAAAACATCCACCCCCTTGTTTCACAAAGATTATCATATTCTTCAATTGGTATCAAGAGCATGGGATGAAATATAGGTTTGTTTTTGGTGTTGTGTGGTGTTTTATAAACATTTCGTAGAGTTTTGCCGAATCTTCAAATTTTTTTGTGTGTTTGATCGTAGTTTCAAGTAGTGTAACGTAGTGATTCATGTTATTGTATTTTTGGTATCTTGGTTTTGGTTAAAACATAATCTTTCTTGGATCAAAAGTGCAAAAAGGTATTGTGTTCATCTTTCCGAAATTCAAGCAAACACTTCCATCGGAAAGTACAAGTAAAAGGGGCTTCCATCGCAATAACCATCACCATTAGAAAGTGTTTGGTTCCACATTGCGATACTGAGGATTTAGATACTTATTCCGATCTGAACATTCCGATCTGAACATTCCGATCGTTCTTTGCGATCTGGGATTCCGACAGATATAAGGAAGTTGTTAAATCGTTACTCTGCCGAAATTTTGTCAGCTATATTCCGATCTGAATCCTTCCGATAGGTCTTTGCGATCTGAACATTTCGACAGCTTTGCATTGCGATCTAGGCATTCCGATACCATCATCATTCCGACAAGGTTACATTGCGATCTGAATCATTCCGACAAGGTTACATTGTGATCTGAGCATTGCGATCTGAATCATTCCGGCAAGGTTACATTGCGATCTGAGCATTGCGATCTGAAATCATTCTGACAGCCTTGCATTACGATCTAAGCACTTCGATAGTAATATATTCCGATCTGGGTATTCCGACAGAAAGAACATTTCGATAGAACATGTTTTTAGATACTTAGGGAATTTCTTCTATTTGGCAATTAATTTGGTAATTTGGTAAAATTTAAAAGCAAACACAACAACAAGATAACAACACAAAAAACTCATAACCTTATTTCATTGTTCGATCATCTTTGATAATCTTTTTAAAGTGATCAAAATGAATCCGAATTCATTAATGCCTCAAATGACATCACTTACGGATATTTCCGTCATTACGGGAACGGATAATCGCCCTCCAATGCTCATTAAAGAAGTCTTTGAAGCATGGCAAGGCCGTATGATGTCATACATCAAGTGAACGTCTAAAGGTGTTGCTACAAGGTACGTCTCTTACTAAACAGGAACGGGAATGTCAATTGTATGATCTGTTTGATAGATTCACGTACAATCCAGGGGAAACGCTTCACGACTACTACTTCAGATTCACTACTCTAATGAATGATTTGAATGTATACAATCTCGTGATTGCTCCATTCCAGGTTAACACCAAGTTTTTGAATACTTTACCTCAAGCTGAATGGGGTGAGTATATTACCGATGTTAAGTTAACCAGGGATTTGCATAAGTGGAATTTGGATCAACTCTATGCTTTTCTTCAGCAGCATGAGAAACACGTGATCATGCACCGTTCACCTCGAGGTATGTACCCCGATTCTCTAGCATTGATGGCTAATCAACCAAGCTTGTCATATAACAACACTCCTTATATCATGGGACACCAAGCTTATCATCCATCACCGTACTTGACTCCAAGCTTCCCCCAATATTCGATTCTACCTCAACCACCCACCTCACATCAGCAATAATATCGGTTTAATGCACCTTTGTCTCAGAGAGAACCACAAGCATCACAATATGCCTCACAACCTCACCCATATTCACCAGCAAGCATTGCACCTTATGCTCAGTCATCATACTCTTCTTATCAAGAAAATGCAGCATATCCATCAAGCTATTCTGACCACATGAGTATCCCTCCTAGTGCTTATGCCGCTCAACAAGACCAAGCATTGTATTGTGATAATGATGAAGTTCCCATTCCTGAATTCAAACAAGGAACTGACCCAGTTGAAGTGTTAGCCACTATGTCTGCTTATCTCACAAGGACATTGAGCAAACGAGGATTTAGAGGACCAGCTCCTAGTAACAATCAGCTGAGGAATTCATCCAATTCTCGACAACAAGCTACCATTGAGAATGGCAGGGTAATGGTTCAACCCATACAACCTAATCAGGGGAGACCCAATACATCAACCAATGCACGCATGGTCAATCCTGCTCCAATGGTCAAGACTCCTCCGCGGGCTAATTCCACAGGTAAGTTGAGAATGATTACATGCTACAACTGTAAGGAAGAGGGTCACATGTCTAGGGATTGCACAAAACCCAAGAGGAGAAGGGATGGTCAATGGTTTGCAGAGAAGATTTATTTGGTAAACGCTCAGGCACAAGGACAGGAACTTGATGAAGAGGAGCTTGCATTTCTTGCTGATCCAGGGATTGCGGAACAAGAAGTTGTCACTACACAGAATGCAGCATACCAAGCAGATGATCTGGATGCTTATGATTCAGACTGTGATGATCTTCAATCTGCTTAGGCAGCTCTTATGGCAACTATCTCTAGCTTTGGGCCAGATAAAATATCTGAGGTACCTACTAATACCACTGATACTAGTATTCAACCACATCAAGTTGGGCAAGAGGGTGCTGATCCGAATGAGTCTTCGGTGGTGAGTATTTCAAACGAGGAGACAATCAATGATAGCAATATCAATGCAAGTCCCCAGACTTTGAGTGAATCACAACTGGGAGTCATTTCGCATACGCATACTCCTGCTCAACAAGATTTGGTCATGGTTCCTGCAAATTTACTTAGCCAAATGAATACTGCACTCTTAGAAACCCTAGCTAAGAATAAGAATTTGTCTGCTGAGCTCGCCTTGTGCAACGAAAAAGTTCAAACCTTGGAATTAGTTCCTTCGTCCAATGTTCTAACAAATCCCGAATATGCTCATTTTCGAAACAAACAAATGGGTCATTTGCAAGAAATTGAAACCTTAAGAGCAGATCTTTCCAACGAACTTAAAGAAAAAGAGTTAGTGTTCACTAATTTTCATAAACTTCAAACGGATTTTGAATTACTCGAGTCTAAAAATAATGAAATGGAAATTAATGCGGCTAATAAGATTAGAAGTTTAGATTATTTGCTTTTAAGACAATACGCTGCCTCTCAACTAGTGCACTTATTTGACGCTTTGTTTAGAGAATTTAACTTATCGCGTCAAAAAGGCCTTCCCCCTAACCCACGGTATGCAAAACAAGCTTTTATCCATAGTCCAAGACTTTATAATGCAACCCAATTAGGATTGGTCTTAGATCCGATTGTTATTTTCGAGGATCGCACAAATAAGGATCTAGTTGATAAGAATCGGTTATACAACTTTGCAAAATATCCCCAGTGTGATTATTTTAAAATGAATCAGGAGCTTGCAAAAACGGACTTTAGAATTCGCTTCCATATGGATAAAGATCTCATCACAGCACCAACCTACATGTTAAATGAAGAAAACCCTAGTACACTTCCTACACTTGTCAAAATGGAAGGACCTAAGGAAATTCCAAAGGACCTTCCACCTGTTAGCACTGTATGGATAAACTTGCAAGAGATTAATCAATACTTTGCTAGTTTTGACAAGGTCATCCGGGAATGTACGACTTCAAATGGCCTAAACGCCGGAGAATAGGCTTTCGAACACATGAACGAGGTGTTTAAGAATGAGATCAATCCGTTTGTCGAAAGTTTAAAAGGAAGTTTTGCATCTCTTTTAGAAAATCTCGAGTTTGAAATTAAAGAAGTTCAAAAAGTGTTTTATGAAATGGACACCGCTTACGAACTACAATTAATTGAAAAGGAAAAGATTTTATTCGAATATGACCGATTCTTGTCCCAAGTAATTTCGTGTGATGTGCTTACTACTGTGAATATTAATTATTCGAATGAGCTTACATCCTCTATGATTAAATGTGATGCTGAGAATATATGTGATGATGTGTGTGATCTCTCTGTAAATGTTGCTGATACTGTAAATGAGGTAGATAATCATTCTTGTCATGAGTCTAACGCTGAATTTTTAAAGCTTCAAGATTCTTACAAGTTACTTACAAAACGCTTTAATCAACTTGAACAACATTGTATATCTTTAGAATTAAAAAAGCAAACTCAAAATGAGGATCTTTTGATAACAAATGGTTGTTAAAACAGTGTTGAGACGAGTGACAAGATGATTGAGATAGTTAAGGCATTAGAGGAAGAGATTATGAGATTAAAGAGAGATGTGTCATCAAATGAAACACTAAAATTGGAACTAGAGGCTGTAGAGTCTAAAAACCAGGACTTAGAAATTAGACTTTCGTCTATTCTAGGGGAGATGGATCGTGCAAGACAGGGAATGTCCAAACTTTATGGTTCACTAGAAGAACGCTTCGCTTTTAATGCGGCACAACAACAATCTTATGTTGAACAATTGAACCAAAAATGTGAGGAAATCTCTGACTTAAATATCCAACTCATTGACAAAAACATGGTTTTGGCCGAGTTAAAGGAGACACTTCTTCTCACCCGACAAGAAGTTGTTAGTAACTTAGCTACCAACTCTACACCGTCCTCTAGTGCTCCATCAACCAATTCAGTAGTGCTCTATAAGAACCCGCGCCATAAGCAAAATCCGCTTACTTACGATGACTATATGAGGAATGCAATTAAGCACGTGGATCTTGTTAGGGATATTTTAGATGATTTGTATGCGTTAGATCCCTCAAGCAGTTACTATTATTCAGCTCATGAATATATTAAGCGTGTTCAGTATTGCTTAGCATATTTGCAATACATAGGAAAACCAGGTTCTGCACTACTCACTAATCGACCCATTGCTGTAACTCCATTCAATAAGACCCCAGGAGCAAAACCGTCATTGGTACCATCAACTAAGGCACCGTTAAAATCTGTTGCTAATATTCCCACTTTGCCTTCTACAGGATTAAAAGAGTCTACTAGGGCTAAAGGATCGCCACTCAAGAAAGATAAGATCAAACCCTCCACTAGTAGTACCATCAAGAAGAAAGTAGAAGCTCACCCTAGGAATATTATTTCAGATTTAAATAAAAAGAATCATGTTGCTAAGACTAAAAGCTCTGCGCCTGTGCAGAAGTCTAAACCATTTGTGAATTCTAATTTGAAATGTTGGAATTGTAATGAATGCATGTTTTCCCAACGTCATGATTTGTGTCTTATTGATCATGTGAATGAAATGAATGCCATTAGGAATGATGTTGAATGGAAGCCAACTGGGAGAACTCGTACCCAAGTTGGATGGCAATGGCGTCCCACTGGTAGGACCTTTACATTAGATGGAAAAATGTGCCCTTTAACTAGGAATGCATCCATTGAGGTTAGGTCTCAGCGTCCTTTAGTTAGGCACACTAGCACTAAAGTATGGAAACCGCGCCCTTTAATTAGGTCAGCCCCCACTATAGTGCCTATCGGTGAAGAAATACCTCAGGATTTAAGCCAACTTGAATCTACACCACCAACTAGGAAGAAGGCTAGGAAATCTAAGAAACCTAAAGTTAGCAAATCTAAGATCATTAAATCTGTACCTGCTAATAACAAGGAACATTCAGATTCCGAAACCTATACATTGTCTTCGTCTGGTGATATTTTCAGGTGGTCCAAATCATCCTCTGGTATTTGGACTCCGGTTGCTCAAAGCATATGACCAGAGATCGCTTGATGCTCCGAAATTTCGTCAGCAAGTTTCTTGGAACGGTAAAATTCGGTAATGATCATATTGCAAAGATAATGGGGTATGGTGAATATCAGATTGGAAATGTCACGATTTCAAGGGTATACTATGTAGAAGGTCTTGGTCATAATTTATTTTCAGTAGGACAGTTCTGTGATTCTAACCTAGAGGTTGCTTTTCGACAACACACTTGTTTCATCCGCAACTTGGAAGGAAAAGACTTGTTGAAGGGGTCTCGTGGTGCAAATCTTTATACTTTGTCCCTACAAGACATGATGGCCGCCTCTCCAGTATGTCTTCTCTCCAAAGCATCTAAGACCAAGTCATGGTTATGGCATCGCAGATTATCTCATCTCAACTTTGATGCTATTAATCATTTGGCTAAAAACGAATTAGTTCGTGGTCTTCCAAAGCTCAAATTTCACAAGGACCAATTATGTTCCGCGTGTTCAAGGGGGAAAAGTACCAAGAAATCATACAAGACCAAAGCTGAAGACACCAATCAAGCAAAACTTCATCTTTTGCATATGGATCTTTGTGGGCCAATGCGAACCGAAAGTGTGAGCGGTAAGAAATTCATCCTTGTTATTGTGGATGATTTCTCCAGGTTTACATGGGTTAGATTTCTACGTACAAAGGATGAAGAACCAAAGGCTATCATCACTTTTCTGAAATTCATCCAGGTACGTTTAAATACTACTATCCGCCGAATTCGTACAGATAATGGAACAGAGTTCGTCAACCAGACTCTTCGTGATTACTATGAAGAAGTTGGTATTTCACATGAAACATCTGCTGCACGTACTCTACAACAAAACGGTGTCGTTGAAAGACGGAATCGTACGCTTATGGAAGCTGCTAGGACTATGCTGATTTATGCGAACGCTCCATTATTCTTGTGGGCAGAAGCTGTATCCACTGCATGTTTCACCCAAAACCGCTCTATCATTCGGAAACGCCATGGAAAAACACCTTACGAGCTTCTACATAATCGTAAACCCGATGTTTCATTCTTTCATGTGTTTGGTGCTCTTTGCTATCCAAACATTAATAGTGAGAACTTGGGCAAACTTCAACCAAAAGCCGATATAGGTATTTTCATTGGTCACTCACCCTCCAAGAGAGCATACCAAATTTACAACCGTCGTCTTGGTAAGATAGTAGAAACTATGGACGCAGATTTTGATGAGCTGACAGCGATGGCTTCTGAGCAACACAACTCTGAACCCGCGCTTCATGAGATGGGAACCGTTGCTATTAGTTCCGGATTAGTTCCCAATAATCCTACTTCTACATCATTTTTACCACCTACAAGTCCCGAGTGGGATAAACTATTTCAACCGTTGTTTGATGAATTCTTTGATCCACCATGTGATGAAGTTCCAGCACCTGTAGTGATAGCTCCAATCCCTGAAGTTGTTGCTCAAGCTAATGAAGCTTTATCAAATGCATCTTCAATTAACATTGAACCGGATGCACCTCTACCAAGTAATTCTCAAACTACACCTGAATCGTCACCCTTACTTGTGCCTAATGATGTTGAAGAGGATTCTACTGATCACGACTTGGAATATGCTCACCTACAAGAGCTTCCTTTCTTTGGTATACCGATACCTGAAAACCCTTCAGCCGCGTCTACCTCAGAAGAAGCTCCTACAATTGTTCACTCCAGACCACCACGGATTGAGAATCACAGCACCAAATGGACAAAAGATCACCCAATTAGGAATATTATTGGAGGTCTCGATCGACCAGTCTCGACACGCCGTCAATTATAAGAGAGTGCACTCTATTGCTATTTTGATGCATTTCTCTCCGAAGTTGAACCTAAAAACTGGCAACATGCTATGACTCAATCATCTTGGATTGAAGCCATGCAAGAGGAACTAAATGAATTCCAAAGACTTGAGGTATGGGAATTAGTTCCTCTCCCTGACAAGGTAAACATCCTTACTTTGTTGTGGGTTTATATGGTTAAACTCGATGAGATGGGTGGAGTCTTGAAGAATAAGGCTAGATTGGTTGCTAGAGGATACAAACAAGCCTTGGGTATCGACTTTGAAGAATCTTTTGCTCCTGTTGCGAGATTGGAGGCTATTAGACTATTCCTTGCGTATGCTGCTCATATGAACATGATCGTCTATCAAATGGATGTGAAGACGGCATTTTTGAATGGTGAACTAAGGGAAGAAGTCTATGTTAATCAGCCGGATGGGTTCGTTAGTACGGAGTTTCCTAATCATGTGTACAAGCTTAAGAAGGCTCTCTATGGGTTAAAACAAGCTCCACGCGCGTGGTATGATCTCCTTTCAACATACCTCATTTCGGAAGGCTTCTCCAAAGGCAAAGTGGACCCCACTTTATTCACTCTCAAGGAGGACAACGACATGATATTGGTACAAATTTATGTTGATGATATAATATTTGTTGCCTCTAACATAGAATTGTCAAACCGCTTTGAGAAGATAATGTCCACACGCTTTCAAATGTCAATGATGGGAAAATTTTCATTTTTCTTAGGATTACAAATTTCTCAGAATCCCAGAGGCATCTTTATTAATCAATCCAAATATGCTCTAGAATCTTTAAAGAAATATAACTTTGAAAATTGTGACCCCGTGGACACTCCAATGGTGGAGAAATCCAAGTTAGATGAAGATAGGAATGGGATTATTGTCGATCCGAAACTCTACCGTGGAATGATCGACACCCTTCTCTATCTGACTGCTAGCATGCCTGATTTTCAATTTGCCGTATGCATGTGTGCCCGGTATCAGGCTCGGCCTACCGAAAAGCACCTACATGTTGTTAAAAGGATCTTTCGGTATCTCAAAGGAACACTTCATCGTGGTGTTTGGTATCCGAAAGATTCCTCTATTGCTTTAATATTATACGCAGATGCCGATCATGCTGGGTGTCAAGACACGAGGCGTAGCACTTCTGGGTCTGTGCAACTCCTTGGAGACAGATTGATCAGTTGGTCTTCAAAAAGGCAGAAAAGCGCTGCAATTTCTAGCACGGAGGCTGAATACATTGCCATGTCCGGTTGTTGTGCTCAAGTCCTTTGGATGAGATCACAACTAACTGACTACGGTCTTGGATTTAACAAAATCCCGATGTATTGTGACAACAAGAGCGCCATTGCCCTTTGCTGCAACTACGTTCAACACTCCCAAGCAAAGCACATCGACATTCGCTACCATTTCATTAAAGAGCAGGTGGAGAACGGAGTGATCGAGTTGTATTTCGTCACCACTGAGTATCAGCTGGAAGATATGTTCACCAAAGCCTTAGATCGAGGACGAATCGAGTTTTTGATCGACAAGCTTGGCATGAAATCATTCTCTCCAGCAACTCTCAAAGAGTTGGCAGAAGAATCAGCTGAATAGTGGTGGTAAACTATTCATGCGTATCCTTTGTTCGTGATCATGTATATTATCGTATATATATAAACCATAAAAAGAAAAATACAAAAATATAAAACCTAGAAAAACCATAAAAAATATAAAACATAGAAAATCCATAAAAAATATAAAATCAAGAAAATCCAAAAATATTTTTCGTTTTCAAATCGGGCATGTCTTTTAGTACGGTAATATTTACGGCTTTAGAAATGTCGATTAAAATTGACACGGCACCATAAATAGAGTCCGTATAAAAGTTTTACAAGTTTTAAAACATGCCCATTATGGCTTGTAGTTATTTCAGACTGCAACCCATTTTTCACATTAAAGTCACGTATTTATTTTGAAAACGTTGGCTCACAACGGAAATTAATTTTCTCGGGCAAGGTTTACTTTAAAACCTTGTAAGGGACTAAGTTTACTTTATAACTTGGTCTAACACAAATTTGTGTACGTTTCAGTGCACTTATTTTGTAAAAATAAGAGAACTCTTATTGCCACCAGAATCGTTCTATAAAAGCACTTAACCGGCAAATGTCCTCATTAATAGTTGTGTCCTTAAAATCATTGACTACAGCTCTTTAGATAGAAAACGGGTCAGGGATTAAGGGGGAGCAAATATTAATTCTTCGTGGAAACAAATTTGGTCGTTAAAAAGGGTTGTCAGAAAATATTAGCTATTCTTCATCATCAGTTATGCTATGTGTGCCTTGTGTGATATAGAATCTCATGAATAGGTCATTAAAATTTTGGCGTTAAGTATTTGTGGTCGTGTTTGTGAGCGGGTTTATTTTTTGTTAAGCTAATTCATTTAACTTTAACTAACATTCTAAAACAGGGGGACCATTATTGCACTTTTTGCAAAATGGTGGGTGCTTGACCAATTTGACCAAGTCAAAACCTTTCACCCCCCCTCTTCCCTGCCACAATCACAAACACACACAACTGAGTATTCATCCGCCATTGTTGAAACCCTTCAACACCTTCGTTCCTTGTGTTTTCGCATCTCTGATTACTGCTCATCTTCTAGGTACAGTTTTATGCTACTACTTCTACCACTAAAACATCATCTAATTCATCTAAAACTATTCAGATTCCTGTATTCATATCCAAGATTTAGGGTCTCGTATTTTTTGCTATGGATATGGTATTTAGGTTGTGGGATTTGTTCTATATGATTAGATGATCATTGGGTTTACCCAGAATCACTTAAAACATTCCCTAAGTTCCAGATCGAGAAGTCAACGTTTGAGATCGAATCCCTGTCACGGATTTCGGTGCACATTACGATACCATCATTGCGATGCCCGTCATTGCAATGAGTCATTCCGATGACTCATTGCGATGGGCTATTGTGATGAGTCATTTTGATGGCTCATTGCGATGGCTCATTGCGATGTGTCATTGCGATGGTTCATTGCGATGGGCCGTTGCGATGGGTCATTCCGATGGCTCGTTGCGATGGCTCATTGCGATGGCTCATTGCGATGGCGTATTGCGATGACGCATTCCGATGCGTTATTGCGATGGCTTCACACTAGGTATTGCGATGGGTAATATTGCAATGAATTCTCATTTATTCCGATGGAAATGTACTGATTGCGATGGACATAGATATTGCGATAGGCCTTTAAATCATTAGGAATACGATGCTTGATTCATTGCGATGGTTTGGATAGGATTCTGATGGATTGATACATTGCGATGGACTTAGGTTTCTTATGATTATGCACTTGCCTTAGAATATCTAATGAGTTTGGCCTAGCTTGCACTATTTCCTCCTTAGGTTTAAGTACTTTAGGGCCACTTAAACGAAACCAAGTGTTATTGAAACAAGTTAATTTTTATCTCATAAGAATACTTGAACGGTTTCTTATTACAGAAGTTCATCTTATTTAATAAGTTGATTCCTATGTAAACAAAAGAGATACAAATTACTTAGTCAATGTCTTGTGTTTTGTTTCCAGACCATGGAAGACAAAGCTTCATCTTTGTTCATGCCCACTATCTTTTGGGTTGAGGATAATCCTACAATTCCTGACGTAGTGGTTGAAACTAAACCAAAACCCACTGAACTTTTGGTTGAAATCAAACCAAGACCTAATGAGGTGTTAGTAGAAATCAAACCTAAACCTACTGAGGTTTTGGTCATGACCACCAAGAAATCCAAATACTTTAAGAACTAATGCTATGTCGGTATCTCTTTAGAATAAAAATGTCTTTGGCAGTTATGTCATTATCCTAAGTGTATTGCTAAATGTAAGGACCTTGTTCATCTGATGTATGTGTGAATGTTGTGGTAATAATTGTAATGATATTTTCCCTATGTTTCAACTTGGCATAGACTTAAGACATCTACATATTTTGTGTATATCATTTGTGCTTATGTCATCAAAGCAGGAAAATGTCAATCACCGAGGAACAACAACGACTTCGTGATCTTGAACTTGTTTCGCTCAGTAATAGGCTTCCATATGCTGAGAATAACTCTCGATTACAAGATGATTTTGATCCGGCCTTACCAGCTTTTAAAATCGCCACGGATATCCTTGACACATCACCCATCAGAGACACACTCAAATGTACTGCATCTGTTCCCGAAGTCTACATGCATGAATTCTGGAACACTACGTCTTTCTCCAAAAAGACTATCTCTTTTGAACTGAACAAAACACCAAGGGTACTCAGCTTGAGCATTTTTCGGAAATTGTTTAAACTTCCTAGGTTGGCACAAGTAGAACAATTTGTGGCTAACCCAAAGAATGATGAAATGCTTCGAGTCATTCGTGCCATGAATTATGAGGGTGAAATCAACAACCTATCACAATTTAACACCTCACACATAGGGCAACCCTGGAAAGCACTTATCATCATCATCGTCAAGTGTCTTACTGGAAAAACTAGGGGCATCGATGCAATGAGACCACCACAGGCCCACTTATTTTGGGGATTGTATACTGCATCCAAAGTCGAGTATGCACTTCTTCTCTGGCAAGAATTTTGTTATCAGTTCACTGGAACGAAGAAGAAATCCGTGCATCTTCCATTCCCGAGATTCACCAAGCTCATTATCCACCATTTTATGAAGAATGACCCAACCATCGACACTCGCGGGAATTTCTTCTATCACACCAAAGATGATGATTATGTGATTCTCTCAATGAATCCAGACACTAATTCCACAAAGTATGCATTACTCCCTGCACTAGTACCCGACACAATGCTTAATGATGGAATCAAGGAGAGTGATAAATACCAAGAGATGCTTAATGATATTGACGCACAGTTTAAGCGTGCAAATTCACATCCTTCAGAGAAGCAAAAAGGTAAACGCAAGAAACGAGTTTCAAAGCGTCAATCAGCTGCTTCTAAAGATAAAGGCCCAGGAAAAATGCAAATTGTTGATGAAGATGATGAAGATGAGCTGATCCATACTGAAGAAGAACAGGAAGAAGTACCACTCCGCAGGCCTAAGAAAGCAAGAAAAGCTAAAGGCAAAGAGGCAAGTGTTGCTCCAAATGAACCTGCTCAACAACAAATCTCTGAAGCCAAAAGACTTCGTATTGTTCTTCAACAAAGCCGACAGGAAGCTTTTGGCGGATCAGGCTCAAGAGTATTTGAAGACTTAGCAGATTTTGGTAATCCTGATGGTGACACGGAATTTTACGACGATCCTACTGAGGAAGAAACTTATGAAGATGCGTATGAAGATGCTGCTAACTATCATCTTGAAAGTCGGGAACCAAGTGAAGAACGTGAGACCAGTGCTGACACTGATACAAGTATGATGTATCGAGATGCCAATATCACCACATCTTTGCCAGAAGCGACTCACATGGTGCTAAATGAAGATGCTCATGCAACTTTCATACCAGAAACGCAATTTCAAAGTAAGTCTACTTCAAACTCTGATGATGTCATGAAATATCTCAATCAAGAAGGGGAGGGTGTCGAGGTCACAAACACTGATCCATCAACAAATGAAGAAATGGTGGATGTTCCTATAACCACTATTACATCGACCACCACTCCACTACTATCAACCCCAGTCATCAGTGAGGTCACAACCACCACTATCACACCTGCAATTGTTGAGCAACCAGTATCAACCACCACCATCACCACTGAATCTACACCGTCATCCACAGCTGAACAACCTGTATCAACTACCGTCCTAACCATTGTATCTACATCAACACCTATCCCGGTACAACCAGTATCATCCACCACCACCTTAATGGTTATGGTTACACCTCCACCAACAGAACCACAAGTATCATCCACATCAAATCCTTTCCTCACAGTCAATGATCCGTTGATCTAGTCTCTTCAACAACAGCTAGAGGCTCAAGCTACACAAATAGCTACGTTGACTGAAAGGTTTACCACTCCTCCCAAGGAACCGCAACCTGATTAGCCTACTCTTCAAAAACTAACAGACAGAGTGTAAAAGCTTAAAGAACAACATAAATCATTTCTTAAAGAGAAGAAAACTCGGGATAAAGAAAATGCTGTTTTCTCGGGTCAATTGACGAGCAGATGACCGCGATCATTCGACGCGAAGTCAAGTCTTATGTTGATCAACAACTACCACATCTTGTCGGTAATGGTTTATCTACTCTTCAACTAATGACATTGCTACAGACACGTCTGCTAGATATGGGAGCTCATAAATCGAAATACAAACGCAAAGTTCTACAATATCTCAACAAAGCAATTCTTGGAGAGAAACCTGCAGACACTACCGACTCTGAGTCTGACGATGAAAATGAGTTAGAAGAGGAAGATGACGAGGAAAACGGTGAAGAGGATGATGGTAACCATGATAAAAATGAGGATAATGATAAGGAAGGAGATGAGGAGGAAGAAGAGGATGAACAAGGAAAGGATAAGAATGAAGATGAAGATGAGGACGAGGACGCGGATACAGATGATGATCAGGATGACGATGATGGTAATGAAAAGGGTAATGAAGTCAACAAGGGTGATAAGAATGACGACACCGGTACTAATACCCAAGAATCAAACAAGAATGACAATGATACGGCCACTGAGAAAGGGTTAGAGGAAACTGCAGAAAAGATTGCTGACACCACAGAAAAGACACTGGAGTCAACAGTCTCAGAAACTCAGCAGGTTGCTACAGGTATATCTACTACACCAGAATTCACTACTGATTCTCACATTGAATCTGTAGAATACATGCAAGCAGAAGAACCGACAGAGACAATGCTTGATGAAGAACTTCACGATGATATAACGGTGATGCAAACTCAACCTTCAACATCATTTGTAGTACATCATGACGATGACATGGAAGTTGAAGATTTAAATGTTCCAGAACCGACATTTGCTGAATCCTTTATCATTGATGATACTGTACAAGAGCAACTTTGGCTAACAGATGCAGCACCACAGCATCCATTTGACACTGCAACTGAAATGAAGCTGACTCAATTCCTCAACAACCCTATCGACTTCTCGGCTTTTCTAAGGTATTCTCATGGGAAACCGACGATGCCCCGGATCTGATCAAGATGGCAGCTGCTAATGTGGACTTCTTTGACACGTTAAAGATCAGCCATAATGAAGCAGAATATCACCTGAATGAGCTTACAAAAGCAATGAGAGCGACAACTACAGGAATTCAGACTCTCGTGTTGCGACCTCTTACACCAATGGTCATCACCGGTTCTGCCACTATCCCAATAGAGCATTTTGTCTCTCACGATCTTGAATACCTTGAAAATGGAGCAAAGAAATATGCCACGTCACTAACAATTCTCAAGGCCGTTAACTTGGAGAATGTTCCATGGATAGAGGATAAAGTGCCTGTTTCAATATGGAGAAAGAAGCTACTCAAGTTTTATGATACCTATGCTTTACTTGGCATCTTTCACTGGACCGCAAAGAAAAGGTTAGCCTACAATCATTTTCATCGTCCTAAGAGAGGTTCATCTATTGTATCAGCTCACAGAATCAAAAGTATCCAAGGAGCAAACACTCAGACCATCTTCGGTTATGATTACTTGAATGTAATCATATTCAAACATATCGATGAGAAAGAGTACCGTATTGACGAAAGTGATCTCCAGTACCTTTAACTTGAAGACATCGAAGATCTTTTGTTGTTATTGGCTCAAGAAAAAGTTGACCATCTATCACCTGAGATTGTCATAGCTTTGAGTTCAAACTTTCGTCAATATGCCAGGAAAATCGTCATTCAAAACCGGGTGGAAGACTTTCAACTTGGAGTAGAAAGTTATCAGAAGAAGCTAAACCTGGAACGTCCCCATACGACTCCACTCAGTAATTTCCATAAGAACAAGAAGGTCTACATGGGGACAACAACGCCGGAAGCAGGGATCTTCTATCCTAATGAGACTGGGGTCATGCAATACATGCGCTTCTCAGAACTGCACAAATTCAGTGATGGAACGCTAAAGAATGTTCGAGATGATCTGTCGGTTCTCAATGCCAAATTACCTCTTCCGGCAGTCAAATACACCTGGACAACCCAGTGCAGAAAGGGAGCATCGTACGCAATCAGGAAGATTGAGGAACTTCTAAGGAAGCGCCGGTTGCTACGAAGTATAGAACGATTCGTCGGTGGACGACCATATGGAGATCACCATCGGTTCACGGAACGAACCAATTAATTTTGGTTCATCTTATAACAGGTCAACTCCATATATCTAAAATTGTGAATATGTTATCTTTTTGCTTTGTAAGCTTTTGTGGCTTGTTGTAGTGTAAAAGTATGATATTTTTTCAAGAATTTCTCTCGAGATTCTAAATTTTTTCAAACAAATCATACTCAAGCACTACAACTTACCCTCATTAATTTGAGGGGGAGCATTAATATGTTCTTTGGCCATCATCTACTTTCATTTTGTTACCCAAAGACCGGTTAATCCATTAATATCCAAAATATTGATGGTTAACATTTTGGAAAGGGGAGAAAATAGGATTAAGGAGACTTAATGATACTTGGCTAAAACAATGAAAAAGGCTTAAAAGATAAACCAACTTAACATGTGTAATGCACAAGTTAAGGGGGAGCGTTTTTGATGATCAAAACACTTAAGGCACAAAAACTTTGATTTTAATATCACAAGTGCTTTAAGTGATTTTTCAAAGATTTTTCATGGTGACTATATCAACCTAAAACACACTTAACTCACGAAGGATGTGGTGACAAAAGGGTGGTAGGTATAGATATTAGTCCAATGATTCATCAGAACCGATGGAATCTTCCCAAGGACAACTCCCTAGATAGAACTAGAAGTCCTAGGAAAGATGGAGAATGAATGTGAACGTAGCTGAATGCCGACCAAGTACTTAAGCTAGCACTAGAACAATCACAACAAGGTGCTAGTGATGACTTATTGGTAAGCATTGAAGGGGTTGAAGAATGAAAAAGAATTGTAAAGATAAAGGGTGTAAAGAAAGAAGCCCTCCTTACAACTTTAGGCAGAAACCGGGTCAATACATATGCTATTGAGATCATTTATGATTCTCGATATTGAAGAAAGCCACCATGGACCTAGTGATGCAATGCACAACCCTCCCCAGCTAACTCAAATATCTCTCAAAAGGTATTTGTTTTAATCACACGGAGATCAACATGTTATCTATTGGTTTATTCACTCCGAATAGACTGATATTGAATAGGTGGCACTCCTCTCTAGCCATCGATCACTAAATCAAAACGCACTATCGAGTCTAGAGCCACGAGATCATTAAAAGTCTCATTAGGACACTTTCCATTTATTCCTTGCTTCTTCACACACTGTGAAAAGTAAGAGATCTTTTATGAGTCCTACGCAGTATTCTTGTAATATTACCAGAACATCCGAGTAATACGCAAGTATTACAGTGAAGATGGAAATCCTGCTTGAGCCAACATCAAACAAGCTCATGGTAGGTGACACGTGCGGTTCTTTACGAACTAATCTTGTGACAACTGGAAAGAAACAGTAGTTTAATTCTTAATTGAACTTAAACTCGTTCCAAGCCTCTACGCATTATCGTATGATCTTGCCAGAACACTAATATTGACACTCTTTAGTGTTCACAGTGACGAGTGGAAATCCTTCTAGTGTTAACATCAAACAGCACTTGGTAGGTGACAAGCAAGATTCAATTAGAATCAAGTTTGTGACAACTGGAAAGCAACAATGGTGAATATCTTAATTGAAATTCACTTGTTCCAGGTTTCATGAATTGACGGCTTCAATCATAAGGATTCTTAATCCAAATGATCCACTGTTTATGTTCGCAGTCAATTTTGGACGGTCGAATAAAGAGAACGGGTTTACCCGCGAAATCCTGTCAGGAAGTTACTTAATTGAAACTATCCGTCACGGGTACGATATCTAATATCGTCCAACGGTCTTCACCGACCGGAGGTAAAACGCTACCGAATTAGAATAAAATGTCAAAGCCATTTTATTCGTGTATTATTATGTTGCTGTATTCGAAGACGGTGGCGTTGCTGTGTACCTGTTGAAGACAGTGGCGTTGCTGTGTACCTGTTGAAGACGGTGGCGTTGCGGTGTACCTGTTGAAGACGTCCTCACATGCATTTTCCTTCTGCATCAAATACTCCTGCAAATTCAAGAAAGTATGAACTGAAAGTCTTCCGCTGTATCGACTCTGAAACTTTCAAGAATTCAACAAAGGATAAGTGTGTGGGACATGAAGTCACAAAGAGGCAAACATCACAAGAAAATAAAGACTGTACGTGAAAGGCCTAAAGAACGTGTTCCAAGCAAAAGGCTGATATCATTCAACACATATTCACAAAAGGAAGAAAAAGAAAGAAAAGAAGACTACGAGCTCAAGAACAAGATCTAACATGCTAGATTAGGACTTTGTAAATTTGGAGTGACCTCCCTTTGGGGGAGATTGTTGGAAATACGTTTTACGCATTTAGAAAGTCTCGGTCACTCCAACAATATAGTTATAGGCTCGTAGTTATGTTTAGTTTCATTTATTAAATAGCCCGACCCATGAGCATGTTCATGGGCCGGAAGCCCAAGTCCATTAAGGACTTGGGGTATTTAAACCTCTTTCCACCATGGAAAGAGGTGTTGGTTGTTTTCATTTCATGTTTTCAATATAGAAAAGTTCTCTCATTTCTCTCTCTAACTCTCTCTCTCTAGAAAACATCAACCCCCTTGTTTCACAAAGATTATCATATTCTTCAGATTTTGAAGGCGAAAGCCTATATTATGATTTTGACAAGGATTTGTATAAAATGATTTTGGCTATTTTATGGCCTACTACATGGATTTGTACAAAATGATTTTCGGTAATAATTTTATACCGATGTTATATTGATGGATTTTATTAAACTCTATGAATTCACTCGGCGTTATCGCTGACCTTTTCTTTTAACATGTTTTATCTCAGGTACTTAAAGGTAATTCTCGGAAAGACAACAAGAATTCATGGCCCGCACCTAAACAATAATTTCCATTCAAATTCTTTGTAAAACCTGTATAAAATAAAATGACTTGGGACCTATGTAATTTTGATATTTATGAATGGAAATGCTTTATTATTAATCGACGCGATTTTTATGCGTTGTCTATGATGTGAGTAATGTGCTATCATGTAACACCAACGAGTCTTCCGCTGTATTGAGTTGTATAAATTTGGGGGTGTTACAGTTTGGTATCAGAGCTCTCGTTATAGAGAACGAAAGATTTTTAAAACTAAGGTTTTGAATAAAACATTTCAAAATCCTTTAACTATAAACATTTTTTCTAAAAATGTCTAAAAATCTTTTGACTATAACGGTGCTGAAGAATTCCCGAGTTACCGACAAGGCCAGACTGAGAAGTGTTATTTTAATATATATATATAACTTGGATAATATATATATATATATATATATATATATATATATATATATATATATATATATATATATATATATATATATATATATGATGTAATTTTATTACATGATTATTTGATGATTATTTTGATATTTATACGACGTAGATTATCACAAGGAACCCTAAATCCCCTAGTAAATTAATCGAAGCTATTCTCGTAAGAATTCTAGCTATCCTAGATCTAAACCAAGTTGTGGATATTTATGATCCCAACAAATGGTTGATACTCGTAGAAATGTAGATATTAGTTGATTGTGATATTGAAAAAGAATTGGCGAGATTAAATCTGATATCGATGTCATGACGATCTTTCCTTATAGAGTGGAGTTTAACAAAATGTTGCCACCTAGAAAGATGTCATTTGATTTGTTGTCATCTAATTCTTAAATTGAAATCGAAAGGGTGAATGTTGCACTTGAGGCTGTCATTGGAACCATTACCCAAAAGCCTCATGCCACTAGTACCTTTCCGAGAAGTCTAATTGAATGAGTGGGTCATTTAATATTAGTGACTCATTTGATAATTGTTGTTGTAAGAGCTATAGGATTGGAAATTAAGTGTTGTTCATATCGAGCTTTTATTGCACTTTGAAGGTCTAAGAATAAGATTGAAAATATTGGAAAATGAGGTAAGATATCGAATTGAGTATAAGTTGATTGAAACTTGAATAAGGTAAAATTTAACCCGTATGGAATATGAGATTGTTAAAAGGAAGTCATTAAGTTCTGTGATTGAATTATAAGGTTTTAAATGATTGTTAGATCGTGTTAAGGGTTGTTCCTAGGCCATTACCCACTAACGAGGATGCCCAGTGTCCAAGAAATAAATTGAAGAAATCTTCTTCTGAATTGAGACCGATGGATCTTCTGGGATAGGTGGAACACCTAATGACTCTTGTAGATTAGTATTCATTGTGGTATCTTTTAAAAATAATCCCTAACTTAACTGAGACATCAGTTGGTAGGATGAGTTCTTGGAATTGTATGACATAGTGACACGTAATGTGTTACGGTACAATTTTGACTTGTTTGTGATTAATGAAAAAGACTACCTTTGATTGCTAAATCCTACATGTATCGATGATATCTATCTTTTATTGCTTCATCCTAATGTTCGCATTAGTGATGCAACCATTGAACTAATACTCATCTCGAATTGAGTTACGTTGTGGATTATTCTTTTTGAGTGCCATCGAGGTCATGAACCTCATGATTATTTGGCAAAAGCTCATTTCCTATCATATTGTAGTTAGTTCTTGGTGAACAACTTTCCATCACTCTTTTGCAGATCACTCATTGTTTTTATAAGATAAAACAGTATCCCTTGAGAAAAATTGAATTTTTATCACTATAAGGATTACTCAAAGTGAGATTTATAAGTGATCGTTATCAAAATGAAGTTGTTTATAAAACATCTTGGAAAACTTAATTGTTTTCATAACAAAGAAAATCTTTGTAAATTTATTTTTGATTCTTATTTAAGAATTAAGCATGAAAATGTTTTTATGATGATAAAAGTTTGACGAACTGAGTATTGCATGGTTAATCTTGAAATTGTATATTGTTGCGCGCCTACATACAATTTGGAATGGACCATGCAAGACTGATTAGTAGTCACCATAAAACTAATGAATAAACACTACATTTTCTTTGAAGATTGTGAAAGATTAAATTTTATGAGATCTGCAAGAAGTGAAAAATAGGGACATAGTGTTAGGGACACCTACATATGTGCCTGTAGCATCTATTCTTCTGAGTCGAATTTACTGATCTGTGGAAATTATCTTATTTGACAATTGACAATTCTTTCTTGTCCAATTCTCCCGTAGTGATATTCTTAGGAAAAGTATCTGATTACCGAGTGTTGATACCCGACTGGATGTATCGACGTTCCTATCATTTCTTTTGATTTGATTTCATTTGAATGACCTGGGTAACGATCCGAGGAGCTTTCGAATGAGTACTCAAATTATGAAAACATGGGATATATTCATATTCGTTAAATGTTTTCGTCTATATCTGATTTGTAATTCTATCGCATAGATCATGCGTTGACCTTATTCTTTTAAGGTTAGTTATGTCTCCTGATATCCTTGAATTTATGAAGGATTATGAGTTATTAGTCTTTTGAGAAGTTCACATCTTATCGACGGTAATGAAACTGGAAAGTTTATAGTGCCAATAGAATGGATTGATTGATTATGACATGACGACATTGTCTTAATTGATGGGAACTCGAGTAGAATTCCCCTAAATGATAAGATGTTGATTATCAAAAGTGATCTAAATAATTCTTGATGGACGACCATATCCTGCATTTAGACTTGAAATTATACCGTGAATGGTTGTGAATTAGTCATAGATATTATAATCTAGGAAGAACCTAATATGAATTAATTAAATGATGTTTTCGTTATCTGAAACTTTAGGAGGTATTTGTTGGTGAATTACCTAAACTTTTGCCAATAAGGCAAGTTGAATTTGGTATTGATTATATTCCTGGTGCTGCACCTGTGGCTTGTGCACTGTACGTCAGCACCATCTGAATTAAAAGATTTACCGTACAACTGAGAGAGTTGTCGGAGAAAGCTTTTATTCTACCAAGCTCGTCATCATGAAGAGCTATGGTGTTATCATTCCTTATATTTGTTGAAAATTAGGTAAATTGACAAAAATCTATATCCACTACCCAAGATGATATATTTGTTCGATCATTTACAAGCTTCTAGCGTATATTTGGAGATTTGATCCTCGGCATGGTTATCATCAACTTCGCGTCCGCGAAAAAGATTATCTATCCCAATTACTACATCCAGAACTTGTAATGAACATTATGAGTTTCACGTGATGTCGTTTGGATTGACTAATACACATGTAGCATCTATAAATTTGGTGAATCACGTGTGTAGGCTGTAATTTGATAAATTCATGCTTGTGATCATTAAGTACCATTTGTTTGTTTATAAAAATAAGAAGAAATTAATAATCGTTAATAGACTGTCCTGAATTGGCCGAACAATGAATACCTATACCTTGAGTATTTAACATATGATTTAAGACTTAATCCTTTACATGATTTGACCGTATGATTAATAAATAATGGAATATATATTGACTCTTTAAAAATTTGAGTCATTTGAGACTTTGGGTTTTACAAAAAAAAAGAGAAAAGTGCAAATGTGTTTTGACAAATGTTTTATCAAAAAGAACTTTTGAGGGATTTTTCCCTTATACCCAAAACATTTAAGTAAACTTCTGTTTAGGGGTAAATGTTTGTGTATACCTCAAGACAACCTAAGAGGGATTGAGGAAACCATTTAAACCAAGACTTGAGATTTGAAACGACAATTTTTACTTTTCAACTAAGAAAATTGACCAAAGTATAACCAAGGATTTTTCGAACATTTACGAATCTTATTAAATATTTTCGATAAATCAACGAAAATCTTGTTAATTAAATTCAAATTTATTTTGAGCATTTTATATAACTGGTCGAACTAAGAAATTTAAAATTTTTACGTTTACGTTTCATAAGAATTTAATAATTATTATCTAATTAGTTGTAATAATTATCGATGCTTTAGACGCCGGATTGAGTAAAACAGTATAAAAATAATAGTTGAGGACGAAACTGAAACTTAGAAAATATGAAAGAAGGTGAACATAATTACTGACACATTATGTAGAAAATATGAAGAACCAATTACGATGTATTTTCTTAATAATGAATGTGCAAAATAAATTGTCGAACAATTTAAAATATAGCCGATGCTTATAAAAAGGATAATATAGATAATAAAAGTGGTTCGCGGCTAATGTGAACCATTAGAATTGAGAAGCCGATAGCGCTAAATGTTTTAAAGACCACTTGTGATTGTCTAAATATGGAGGATTGTGAGATATAGTTATGTTGAAATCTTGTAAGTATAAGTATTCTATTCTTGTCATTTCTGATTTAATGTATCATTATCAGAAGAAGTTGTACTGATGGTAAACTATGAAGGCATACATCGCCTCATACATTAGTAAACGTCTAACTATTGCAAAGGTCGGCATCTGAATTTGATTTGATTTGGATCATCGTTGACAGACTGACCAAATCTGCTAATATCGTTCTCGTTAATGATAGATTCTTGATGAAGAAATTGACTCTTTTGTATTTAAATGAGTTGTGTAAACATGGTGTGCTTGTATCAATCATCTCTATCAAGATCCTCGCTTCGCATCGAATTTCTAGAGATTTGCTCAGAAGTCATTGAGAACGAATCTTGATGAGAGTACTGTGTACCACCCCAATCGAAGGGACGAGGTAAAGTAACGATACAAAATACTATAAGTGTTGTTCTATGTTTGAATGATTGACCTTTGGTAATAAACTATAAAATCGTTTTCCTTTGGAGAGATTATCATTGATAATTATCGTATTAGGATCGAGATCGAACCTTGTTAAGATTTATATATTAGAGCATCTGTAAGCAGGAGTTGGGATGAAGACACCCGGCATACACCCATTGTGAGTTGGACATGTCTTTTAGGTTTAAGGTTTCCTATGATGGCGAACCTAACCTTACAAAATACTCGACCCGCGAGACCTGAAATGGTTGTTGAAATTAGGATCTGATTATTGACTGCCGGTAGTAGGCAGGAGATTATGTGAATATGAAATGTAGATTTTGAAGTGCCAGATGGGTAGCGAAGTTATGCCGAAAATATTAACCATGGAAAATGAATTGATGATCTGAAAGATCATGGGAAATAAGTCTCCGTTGAATGGGACCATTGAGATGATGTAAAAGAATGGTTTGAAAGGCATATAAGCTGGATCTACCCTAGGACTTCCAGAGCTGCGTAAATTATGATTCGTATACCGAACTTGATGAAATGTCTATCAAGTGAGAATCTGATTGTTTCTTAGTAAAGTTTAGATCGGCGAAAAGTTGCATTCATCAAAAACCCGTGAACATCATGGATAGAGAAAGTAAGTCAACATTAAGCCTGATCTTATTCCCGTAGTTATGTTTGATGAAACTCGCGTATTGTAATGAATTACACTTGTGAGAAAAGACCGAATGTGGAGGAAATACCCACATGGCTTTAACTCTATAAGAAGCGAGTAGTAAGATAAGATGATCTTTGAGGACAAAGATCCTATTTAGGGGTAAATGCTGTGATAATCCGTCAATTTATGATTGATATTTTATTCACAAATATTATTTAAAAATATTATTTTAATGTTATAATATGAACTCACTTATTTTTGGGAAGAAATTTGGATTTACGTCTTGAAGTAGCATCGACTACGTCTAAACCGGATGATTCAACGTTACGTGCTTACATTTACATATACCGTTTTGGTGACAGTCCGACATTTCAGAAAATAAATTTATCCGTAAATATTATTTTGGAATTTTAAATTTGTGTTGGTCCATAAACTCACAAATTTACGAGAAGAGATTAGGACTTACGATTATAATTTAACGTCCTTTACGACTAAACCGGAAACCTTAGGATTACGTATTTACGTTTTCGAACTCCGTTTTTGATGAGACAATTTTTATTAGATTCGTTTCGTGTCGTTGATTCATAATTTATAAAAACGTTTTTCGTAAAACGACCCGAGGGCACGCAAATCGAGGAAACTAGAATCGAGGAGTACCCCTAAATAAATGGGGATGAGACAAGTGGGACACTTGTCCCACCCCCACTCATAACCGGCCTAACACCACCAACACATCACTTATGTGTCAAAGTTTAGCTAACAAGCTAACACTTGTCTAAGTTAGCTTAACAATGAAGCCTTCCACCAACAAAACCACTAAGCTAAAACTAGCAACCTCATTTCATCCATGCAAAAGCTTCCATTTTCTCTCTTGCTCTCTCTTTGTGCCGTCCAACAAACACCATCAAACACCCCATTCATACAAAAATTAACCACAAAATCTCATGTTATTCATACATAAGTTGAAGCCCTTTTGAAGCCCTATTGATTGGTGGTGATTATAACATCCAAGGAGGAGTTTCTATGGAGTCTTGGGGCTGATTTTCCACAAGTAGTTCATGAAGATTGGTGGACTTGAAGATGGTCTTGATTTATCACAATTTTCTCCATCAAAATCCATGTCTTGATCATAACCTACATCATCATGGTGGTATAAAGATTGTTCTCCCCATTCTTCTTTTTATTTTGATTATGTAATCATGTATTTTATTTCCTATTGTATATGTATGATAAAAATATTGTGTGGGGATTTGGTGTTGATAATCATGGGTAAAAAGATGAAAAACTATATGTAAAAAGGTTAAAATCATGCTTAAAATGATGGCTGTATAAAACAGTAAGAACCACGTGATGAACTGATAAAATGGCTTGAATAGATTAATATAAAGTAAGCTATGAGTCTTGTACACATGTGAGAGTTGGCCATGTAATGGAATCATTAGGATGAGTGAGATATGATCAAAACAAGTTTAGAATGCAAATCTGAGTTCACTGTTTTGGACGATTTTTAGAAAATACTTAGAGGCTGATTCAACAGTAGCTTGGATCACATATTATTTAGTTTATGTCATAAAAATTTGAGCTTCTATCTCCATATAGAACTCTAGATATGGCAGTTTTGGTGAACATGAAAATAAAAATCAGATTTTGGGAAATTAAAGTATAATAGTATTATATAAGCACTCAAATAAAAATAGTATAAAATGTGAATTAAAACCCACTAACTTATATAATACATTTATATAAATATGTATAAGGATAAATAAACAGACATTTTATAAAAATGGTAGTTTGATAAGTTTTATAAGTTATAAAACTATAAACATGATTGTTACGATTTTTTCGGCTATTACCGTAAAATTAACGTTTTTGCTAAATAAAACTTAGACGGTTGGACCCGTCTAATGTGAACTTTATAAAGCTCATATACTGATATATAAACATATATAACAAGTAAAAACCGATAAAACCCGAACTATATAACATACGGACATTAACGGGCTAAGTTAACGTTATTGGACTAATAATACAACAAAATGGGCTAAAACACTTATAAACTTATTTATTGGGCTTAACCCATTTGGGCCAAACATGTAAAGTATAAATACTGATAATACAAGTATTAATTGGGTTAATACAAGTTAATGGACTTATAATAGGCTTATTGGACCTAAAACATGTAAATAGGTAAAACTAGTAAACTAGTATAAAAGCTATCAACACATAACACTAAAATGAGAATATGTAAACCCACTTGATCATCATATATATAAAATCATCATATGTATACAAAATTGTTAATTTTATAAAGTCATTGGACAAGAGTCTAAGACGAGTATTATTTGTCTTGGTTTCCGTGATTGAAGCACGTACCGTACGTCCGAATTGCCGATAACCCGCCTTCCCACATCAACGTGAGTTCATAGCCTCGCACTCTTTTAAATGTTTTTATAAATGTTCTATAAACCCGCGAGGGAGATAACATGTTAGTTTTTATAAAATAGGACACCATTTGTCCCGATTGCTTGTTTATTGATTTGGACCCGAATGATTATATGACCTGATGAATTATTAAGTGACCCGACAAATGAAATAAAATGGATTATTAAAGTTAGGTTATGTCACTAAAAGTCCCATTAGCATGAATTGTGAACTACCGGGATTTGGTGGACGCTTATGCATATAATAGTACTATTTGGGGACGATCACCCCAGTTCGCGCCTTGACGGTTGATCCCCGTCGTGCCACATTGATTGGTAAGCGAATTTATGTATGAGAAGATTTACATAGTGTGACCTTTGTGACGACACGCTAATTTAGATGGGCAAATGAGTTTGGGGCTAGCTACCCGTTGTTTGTTGTAGTAAGGTAACAATGTCATGCGGCTTATAATAATCCAATTAACGAAATACTGCTTTAAGCATTAAATTACGATATATTGCCTGACTAGCAATACGGGGTCTTACTATTGATATTATGTTCGTGTTTTGGTTTTCATAACCATAATCATATAACGGTTTTTATTTAACTCCATACAACGTTATAAAACGTATTGTATGATATTTTTACGACATTGGTTCGTATAATGATTTTGAAGGCGAAAGCCTATATTATGATTTTGACAAGGATTTGTATAAAATGATTTTGGCTATTTTATGGCCTACTACATGGATTTGTACAAAATGATTTTCGGTAATAATTTTATACCGATGTTATATTGATGGATTTTATTAAACTCTATGAATTCACTCGGCGTTATCGCTGACCTTTTCTTTTAACATGTTTTATCTCAGGTACTTAAAGGTAATTCTCGGGAAGACAACAAGAATTCATAGCCCGCACCTAAACAATAATTTACATTCAAATTCTTTGTAAAACCTGTATAAAATACAATGACTTGGGACCTATGTAACTTTGATATTTATGAATGGAAATGCTTTATTATTAAACGACGCGATTTTTATGCGTTGTCTATGATGTGAGTAATGTGCTATCCTGTAACACCAACGAGTCTTCCGCTGTATTGAGTTGTATAAATTTGGGGGTGTTACAAACTCCTCATTAGAAAGTTCACTTGAAGTCGAATCATTCTCAAAATCTTCATTTCCATCACAATTTTCATCATTAGAATTGTAGAAAATCTCAAAGTGATTGGAAGAAGTAGAGTCATCACAATGTGGCAAATCACACGTTTCATTGGAAATACCATCGAACTCTCTTGGGTTTTGGACAAGGATTTTAACACTAGACTTTATTACTTCGTCCGATTCCGTGTCCGGAATAGTGTTAATAAGCTCGTCCCCCTTGCTTAGAGAATTGTCGGGTTCCACGGTGGAAGAATCATGAATAGGAGTAGTGATGTCATGAAAGATTTCATCATCATCTAGGATGGGTGAATTATCATGCTCCATAGTCCGCAAGACATGAAAAGGAAGTACGATTGCACTAGACGAAGGATGTAGAGCAATAAGATCTCTCAAAGAGATAGTACTATCCTCGTCATCATCAATAAGAAGAGAACGCTCGAGTTCACGAGTGGCAAGATATTTTGCTTCCTCTTGAGCTTGTTCTTTATTTCGAATTCCAATGCTTAATCCATTATAATCTTGTGAAAGTTGTCTAATCTTAAGTTAACAATCTCTTTTAAATTCCTCCTCAATTATTTCTCCATGATATCTTCGACTTCCCAATTCATTAGTTATATCATTAATCTCTTGATTAATTTGTCTCTTTTCTAGCAACATATCTTCAATGCTCTTTTCAACAACTTCAACATTTCTTTGATTCATTATTTTTTGGAACATTGTTTCAAGTCGTTTAAAATTCTCACTCACGAGAGAAAATTGTGGGGATTGGTCAAAACCGGAGGGAATAGAATTATAGCAAGGACTAGGCTCATAAAAAATTTGATCTCTCGGTTGACAACAAAAACTCTCGTGAGGACCTCCACAATACTCACAACAAAGATGTTGTTGTGATAAACTCGGTAAATCTTGTGGATAACAATTATCATTAAAGTATTGATTGTAGCTCGGTTCTTGCTCGTAATTAAGCGAGAATCGATGCGAATAATTTATTCCAAAATGAGAATCGTTTCCACAAAACTCACACTTGGGTGTCTCGTATGTTTGGTGTGGAGATGGGTAAAAATCGAGAGAATTATTTGAAAAATTCGGGTTTCCACATGAAGTAATCTCATTACAACAAGGACAAAATCCAACTCGTATATCTTGACGTAAATCATTTCCACAACGCTCACACGTACACCACCGACATGGTAAAAGACCATATAACGGTTCTCCACACCCTACACAATTGACGAAGGAATTCATAGAAGAATTAAAAATTGGAGGGTGAGGAGAAAAAGAATTAAACATGATAGTGGATTAAGAACATTAGTTTTTGTATTTTTCATAAATCAATCAAAGATTGACAAAAACAAGGAATAAGGATAATTACTATGGAATTAAATTACCCTCGGTCGACTTTGAAACGATATGTGAAAACCTAAACGCCTCGAGGTTCAATAAGTAAACTACAAAAATAAGATATAATACTACTTGAGTTGGCAAACCAATAATCGGTCGTCCCTCTCAATATACGCATAAGCAAGCGGGGAAACGAGGTGGCACAAAGCACTTAAAAACCTTTTTCCTTAGACGGCCTTTTATAGCTCGTCGCCTTATACCCACCTTATAGTTTGTATAAATCGAGTTCAAACTTTTTATTAGTATTTATCTATTTTGCCTTTTATTTTTCGTTTTGGATTCGAATACAATAGCTAGGTGATGAAATCCCAACTAAGGTCTTATTTGGAAGTAGGTAAATTTATTGTTCTACCTAATAATATAGTAATCACAAAAAAACACAAAAAATGATACATACTATAATAATAGAAAAATAACAAAACTTTATGAGGACGGAAAGGGTCTTCAAATCAACGATCAACAAATCTCACAAAGACGAATTGTACACAAGATCCCCGGCAGCGGCGCCAAAATTTTTGATGTGTCGTGGAATGTATATGTTAATTAGATACGTTATAGGGTTAAATAGAAAATTACCTTTAGGAAAAAGTAATAGACTAAATTAACCAAAGACGGATTTAATTAAACACGATAATGAACCAAGTTCGTTGTACACGAAGATCGAGTGAATTTGAGACGTATTGTTTCGATTTGGACAATTGATTCGAATGAGTTTTCGGTTTTTAATCTAATATTAAACCTACAAATTTAAAACCTACGTGCATGAATCGTTCCCCATTATTTTTTTTTAACTAAAGACAATTATTTTATTTAAAAATTTACACTATTTAAAAATCTATCAAAAAAAAATAATTATTTAACTGAAATAACTTTTACACTATTTAAAAAAATTATTAAAACTAATTTAAACATTTAATCTATTTAAAAGAAAATCTATTTATAAAACTATTTTATTTAAAACTAATTTAATTAAAATCTACAAATTTCTATAACTAATTAAACTTATAAAATTAAATAAACATTTTTTATTTTGTTTTTAATTTATTTATTTGTAAATTTTATAAAAGAAATTAAAAATAAAAACTAAGTAATTAAATAACTTTTAAAATCTGACAGCCTTATTAACTGACTATATTAATTACCTATTCCATTACTAAACCAAAAAGAATAGCTAGACGAGACGGTTAAGGTGTTTGGCCTGTAACCAAAAGGTCGCAAGTTCGAATCCCATGAGAGACACTTTTTTGGATGATTATTTTTTTGGACAAAAAACTTTATAAAATGTCACAGGAGTGACTTATAACTGCTATTTGGACTGGTAAATACAATATAACTATGCAGATCAAAGGGATCTGCTAACTTTATTGCTTAGCAAAATAACAATTTAGCAATACTACATATCAACAAACTACTAATCATCTAAAGAAAACTTATAAAACAGCAAGTATGCTACTATAAATCAGTAAGAGAAATCCTACAAGCTTATAACAAGTCTCACAGACTAAATGCAATTTCAGCTAAACTAGTCACTCGAACTAAATCAGTAAAATAAGAGCAGAGTAAACAGTCAATAGCAATAACCCAAAACCTAATCAAACACTAGACTCTAAATCAGATTAAGCAGATTTAAAATAGCAGTTTAGATAATGAAGCAGACTTGTAACAAAATTCAGATTATATCAGCTAAAATGCACATACAGAAACTCTCATGAATTCAGATGACTCAAAATCCCTTTTAACCAGATTAATCTAAATTATTTAAACATTAACCCCAAATTCCACATAACATATATAAACTTACTATTATCCAAAAATAGATTAAAAATTCTAAACAGTAAGCAGATTTTGTAGAAACAGGAAAACTAAACAGCTAAAATCATATAGCCTCAAACTTTAAACTAAATAGCATAAACATAAATAACATAAGAATTAAATTTAATCACACCTTTTGTAGAAACCATTGGGAAGTAGAAGCGGCGCTGAGCCGTCTAAATAACTAACTCGAGACTACCATTAATCTCACAACGAACAACCATCGAATCCACCATCATTTTTTTACCTTTCTCAAACCACTCTCGAACCAAGAGTACGAGCCCAACAGCTTATTTATAACTTAATCAGTGGATTAAGCATTTATCCCCTATTTCACTCAAATCTTTCACATAAACCAATTAACTAAGCTTATTTAAAAGATTAACGTGTAATTCCAACTTATAACATTAGAATATGCAAGAAGCTTGAAACAGTAAATAAAACGTGACAAAGAGGAATAACAAAACTGAAAATAAATTTTATTGATCTCAAATCGATATTACAATAATTGTTAAAATTAAAACTACAAATTCTAACTACAAATTGACATAATAACATTAAAATGAAAAAGGGATGAAAAATACATTGTGAAGAGGGGGTTTTATAGCGAAAGAGAGGGGTGTGGGTTGTTGGTGATGATCGATTCTTGACCCTTAGATGAGCATAACTTCTCTCTTTCTTCTATCCAATTTGATCCAAGGGCTGTAAAACACTCCTTGTGCACACGGATTGCCACCGTGGCACAAGGTTGTGCTAGTTGTGCTTTCTCTTTGTAGATGTAGCCTTAGATGATTGGTAGATTGGTGGTGATGTGATGTCACAGCCAATCAGATGCAAAGGAAAGGCCACGTCACATAGCTTGCACCCATCTTTAATCTCCGATTAACTTAGGGATTTATTTCCCACTCGTGTTCATCACACGTGCCTCACAAATAATTGAAAAGCCCCAAATATTTATTGATTAGGGTTAAGGTGAATAGTATTTTTTTACAGGTTATTTGGGGAAGGTGAAAGATAAGGAGATGATGGAACTTAGGTTTTATCGAAAGGTATGTGTGGGTAAATGTGTGAGTTATGAAACGTGTGTGTGTTGACCAAAAGTAGGTAAATTTTGTATTTAACTCGTTTTTCCAAAGTTTTTAACCCTACTAGGTTATCAAGGCCCAACATATGCCAATTCCTTCTTTGTTGTAAGAATGATTTGGGCTAATAGCTTATTAAACCACATCCGTCCCATAGATTATCACAATTGGGCCCTTAATGGGCTTTTGATCCAAAAGATGATAAAAATAACTTCCTTGTTGGGCTTTTGGGCCGAATACCCAAATGTAGGACCCACAAGCCCATTTATCTTCATAAAAAGTTAAATCCACTAAAATCGAGCTTGTATTTGGCTTTGACGATCTTTTCTTCAAACTCGTGCCGTTTTTTTTGCCGGTTTTCGTGATCATTGGTACCTACACACATGAAACGACAAAAAAACATATACAAGGCACTTTTCATTTATTATATGCATTTATTCATTGTTTTTAGATACAATTGATATGAGTAATTAAGCTCATATCAAGCTCTGTAAAACATGACCTGTGACTTACGGGTAGTCACAAGTGTCTTCCTAGAACTGACAGTTGGTTTTCATGCATTCATTCATTTTCATTTTTATTTCATGCATTCATATCATTGTAGCAGGTTTATGACTAAGTAATGGTTGGTACAGGACTGGCCCTATTTAGTCGCATGTGCTTTTATCAAAACTTTTAACTTTGGGACCGACCCATTGGCGTCCCCGCGCCATGTCTTTTGTTTTGAGTGAACTGACCATAGGCGTTCACTCCCGTTCATATAAAAGTTTTATAAACTGCATCATGCATTTTTACATTGTTTCATGCGTTATAAACTGTTTCTTTGATTTATACATTGTTCATGCATTCTTATGATATCTCGTTTTAGATTTATAATTTATGTTGCATTTTGTTGTTTTAAACTGTCAGATGGTGAACAATCGCAATACTCCAGATTTGACAGCAGCTGTCAATGCAGCTCTGTAAGCCCTCCTTCCCCAACTTTGCAATGAAATCAGGGATGAACTTCATGCGGAATTCCAGGCTCATGGTAATCACAACAACCCTCCTCCTCCTCCTCCTCCACCGGTTACTCTTATGACTTGGTTGGAGAGATTCAACAAACAGCGACCCCGTTCGTTCGAGCAGACTGACAACCCCAATGAGGCTGAAGCTTGGATTTCTCACATCGAGAAGATTTTCGATGCAATGGGTTGTGATGGTGTTTTCAAGGAAAGACTGGCTTGCTATAAGTTTGAAGGTGATGTGCTGCAGTGGTGGAAATCGGTTAAGCAGTCCAACGGTGGTGTAACACCCCCAAATTACCACGCAGCGGAATGTCCACATTGGGTGTTACTCATAGCACATCACACACAACCATAGAAAACAATCCCAAAAGAGACGTTAAAATGTATAAATATAACATTGTCTAAAATATTTTCCATCCCAAAAGATACCATCAGAGTAGCGTTTTAGTCCCAAAAACCGTTACCAACATAACATGTCCCTCAAAATACTTGAATGAAATGGTTAATTTAAAAAGGATGAAAAATAAACAAAATTTAGACAAGTAAGCACCAACTCCCTCCCTGCATGCTCCGCTGCTATCCATCTTGATTACCTGAAACACATGCTTAAAAGGATCAACACAAAGGTTGAGCGAATCTATAGGTTTTGCAAATCATCATTTGAACACAAGTATATAAAAAGCAATTTCATTTATGGTTCCTTTGTGTGACCCTACGTTGGTATACGAGTCCACACCAATTCATTGTACTCAACGTACCAATCCATTGTACTCAACGTACCAATCCATTGTACTCAACATACCAATTCCATTTCAATCACAATTCCCTTGTGTGACCCTACATTGGTATACGAGTCCACACCAATTCATTGTACTCAACGTACCAATCCATTGTACTCAACGTACCAATTCCATTGTACTCAACGTACCAATTCCATTGTACTCAACGTACTTGTTACAATCAAAACAACATTTAAGTTTAAGCAATCATTCAAAAGACTTGTGTTCTTTTTGTTTCAAATAGCATGTATTCCCCCTCGCGGGTTTAAATCATTTAAAACCAGTATAAAAGCGAGGCTATAGACTCACCTTAGATGATACACGAAGCTAGTAGTAGTAGTGATCGCCGAAGTGAAGATGCCTCCCAAATATACACGTCAAAAGCCGCCACCTAACAAATAAGGTGCGCGCTTAACAATATACTCAAGTACCTCAAAACATACTTAGTATAATAAAATCAATGACTCAAAATAGTATGTACATAGACATGACCAACCAATACAAGTGAATCCCTTCTAAACCCCATAACATATACTAGCTTTCTAAAACTAGTATCTTCGATATTGATCCATCTCAAGATGCCAAATCAACACGGTTCAAGTACCCTAAATGGGTCTCCAATCTCAGAATATACACTCTTACATAAGACTTATATCCTTTTAGAACTTTGAGAAGCTAATAGATTAGCCTCTCGCCTCAAACTATGACGCGAGGTTAAGTACCTCCCAAAAATACTCAGCCGGTACTTACCGAAAGTACACGCTGTTTTACCATACCTAAACAACTCCGTTTTTGACGAAACTTGGTGACAAACTCACTCAATATCTGTAGAAGACTCAGTTAAAATTTCATCAAATGATTCACATTTTAGACCCACCTGCTCGACATATCTTTAGACATTAAAAACCGGACAGTTTTGCACACTTGTATCGTAAAACCGTTTTGACCTCCTTAACCAAAACCATTTACAAATCCGACTCTTGATTATGAAAATAGACTCAAAATGCTAAGTATAGGGACTGAGAACAGCCCTTGACTATTTTTGAAACTCAAGTTATAGTCCCCGAGATTTGACCCAATATCGACAACAATTTCGGATTGCGTCGATACTCGCCTCCCGGTACAGGAATATTCAAACCTATGTAACTTTTGACTCGTTATGAGTTAGAAGCTCTACCTTATACCGAAACGAGTCTCGGCGACTACTACAACAATATCCAATAATACCAACACTTATCCAACATCTACTGTACGAGAATAGGGCCTAAACCTACTGATCTAAAATGACTCTTTAAAAATCATACTAACAACCAATTTGACCCATTTTTATCATCATCTACACCTTAAATATGTTATACCCATCATCTACAACAACTCCTAATTCTTAAATTCACTTGCATGGTCATATGCATCCATTTAAAATTAAAAACAAATGCATGCACTCAAAAATAAAGAATTAATATAATAATAATAACATAAACAAGGAATCTTACAACAATCCAAATGGATCAAACTCATGTTCATCTTCAAAATCTTTTGGAAAAATTAAAGTTCTTGCATGTGGGATTTTCTTAGATCAAAATGATCACAAGAAGATTTGCAACATGGGTCTTTTGTTAGATTTTATGGATTCAAGCTAGAAATCAAATTGTGATGGTGTTTTTGGGTGGAGTATGGGACGGCAAAGGCTAGAGAGAGAGAAGATGGTGGTTGAAATTTTATAAATGATTTGTAAATGTGATGTGTGTAGTGGAAAAATAATATATAGTGTCTAGTTAGGGTAGATTTTGCAACTAGTGTATAGTTTTAGGCTAAAATGTAAATATTAATTAAAAAAAAGCGGGAAATGACTATTAGTCAATTTTAAAAATATTTACGAGAGTCGGGTTTCATAAAAATAAAAATCTTGTTTGTTAAATCGATCGTTTTAATAAATAAACGCACACAAAACGAAATAATAAAGTTCGACTCGACTTAAAACGTAAATGAAATAAAAATTTCAAAAATCTCCAATATCGAGATAGTCGATACTAAAATATAAAATTTGGGCATCCATCGGCATCACGATCACTAGTAGTACTTTTCAATCGACACAACAATTAAATGTATGCACCCATTATCGGTTTCAACGTAAACCATCAAACATTACAATACTCACCATTACTTAGAAACTCAAAATACGTTACATAGTTAGGGTAAAATGATGACGTTAAGTACGGGATGTTACATTCTCACCTCCTTAAAGGAGCGACGTCCCGGCGCTCGCCTCGCCTCATACTCGTATCGCGCTCTCCTAGGAAAAACGAGGGCACTTCCTATAAAGAAATCCTCACGTTCCCACGTGAATCTCGTTCCACGTCTCGAAATACATCGCACCTTCGTAACGAGAATCTTACTCGGTCTCAAACGCTTAACCTCTCGATCGAAGATCTCTACTGGTTCTTCTACAAAATTCAACTCGTCACCAAGTTGTATCTCACCAAAAGGGGATGAATGAGTCCTTATCCAACAAGAACTTCTTCAAGCTCGACACATGAAAACTTACACAAATTACAAGAGCTCATCCAACGATTTTAACTTACAAACAACCGGTCCCATCCGCTGGGTGATCTTAAACGGTCCAACGCACCTTGGAATTAACTTTTCTCCATTTCCAAAACGGATTACACCTTTCCAAGGTGATACCTTAATAATTGCCATGCCTCCAACTTCAGATTTCCAACGGCTCCCTACGGTTATTGGCAAAGTTCTTCTGACGACTCCTCACGGTTTACAAGCAATTATCAATCCGTACGATCCTTTCGTAGTCTCCCAAATAGTCTCAGTTCCAATTTGTCCTTCATCTACTTTATTCCAACAATCTGGCGATCTAAACCACCGTTCATGATCCTCACAAAAACAATCACTCACAAAAGATAGTCGCATGGGTCGCATAAGACTCCATCGAAAACATTCTAGAAAAGAATTGAGACGAGGTAATTAGTACTAGTCGTACAAAATCACCTTATTGCGTATTCTCGAACATGCCAACTTACTTCGTCAAACGCGAGTTCGTCGATACGGAAATCCTTCGGCGTATACATTGCGCTATCGGACGCATTACAGTTTAAACCCAAACACGAAAGCCGCCACTAGGCATATAAGGTCAAGTTACGGCATGTTTGCCAAAAAGACAAACCACGCCAAGTCAATAAATTCAATCGAGTTAACTCATGCTTGCTAAACAGCCAAGCCATGATGAATAAGAATACTTGACAAGACTTTCGGGTAAGTCAGTCAATCGCAAGGTTATAAGTTAAAGGATATCCAATGGCCGGATAGCCGTGGACACATATCAAAAGGAATAACAAGGAAATATTTCGTCATCAGAGGGTGCTCACACGCGGATCCACACCGAAAAGATAATACAAAGACACCATCTCACTTCCGCCCACGTGCATTCAAAGTCTCAATAAGCATCGTCGTTGAAGGTCAAAAAGATACTACAAGGTACGTGTTCTCCATGATCCGACGTCATTGGACAATGCCGCCTCAAGTTCTCACAACTTAAGATTACTCAACTAGATCACATACCACATAAGTACCTAAAAACAAAGGTCAAACATAAACATCAAATGTAAATCTCCGTCGTTGATCATCGATAAAACCTTGGACTAGCCCTTGATAATACAACTCGATCTCTAAAGTCTTTCCACTTGCGGTGTCGGCAACAACATACTCTTCGAAGTGAAAACGAATTTGTTAATTCCAGTCATTAAGAAATTCGGTCCATTGGCGAGAATTCACAATATATCGGGCATACCATTAAGTTCTACTCCAGTGTTCAACGTACAAAAGCGTCCCACTAATTTTTGCTTCAGCGTTCATCGTACAAAGGCGTCCCAATAATTTCGACTTCAGTGCTCAAGGTGATGCATCATATTCCTCGTTTTTAGTTCGTCATACTAGCCCCAAGAATTTCGTCATAAAGAAAAGTCTTCGGTGACCCTTCGATAGTAGCAAGTAAAATTACAAAATCTTCACATCCACGATAAGTTGTCGTTGATAACTTGATCCTCAGTCAATCCGCAAGTACACACATAAATCATGGTGACGCTTAAGCGAGTCGCCTATTCTCGGAACGGTCAACGGTTCTTAACAATCTGTTTATAAAGCTCGCGATCATCGAGACACATTAGAAATGGTCCATCAAAACAAATCATAACTCGAGAGAAGTACAACGGGTTATTCGTACATAGATGATAATCGACGATCATCATAATGACGGCAACATCGAACGATTCTTACCAACGAAATACGAGTCGAAGGAAGACGTACGCACACCAAAAATCCACAAATCGAGCCAGACATACTTGGGCCCACTCATTTATAACTCCCTGTCTACATCAAAAGGCGTCCCCCTCCATGTGTACAAGAGTTTATAAATTTACGGTTCGGGAACTTATAACTTTCTTGTTCAAATGAAAAGGCGTCCCAATCCATTTCAACAAGACGATTATAAGTCATCCTACTCAAGTATTACTATCTCTCAACACGATATCATATCCAAATACCATAGTAAATATAAGGTGTCAAATAAACTTACATCATGATTTCCGTATTCAAATGTCCCATTCCATTTGAATAAGGAGATCATAACGATCTAAGGTCCAGTGGTTTAAAACCTTCTTATTCAAATGTCCCAATCCATTTAAATAAGACAACCTTAAACGACTCTTAGTTGGGCGAGTTAAAATCTCTATATCTAAATGTCCCATTCCAATTAGATACAAGGCATTAAGCCACTCAACCGAATGACTACTACGAGCATATCTTTGTTGTACCCAAACTATATATATTTGATTAGGATATATATATCTTAAGCCCAACATTGGCATCCTCCTTTCGCCAATAAAACGTAGTCATATAAAACCAAATCACACGTCGCATTACGTAGAAGATGTCGCCTTGGATAAATGATTCTTCAAAATCATAAGAAGTAACGGAAATAAAAATATCACGTTAATCAATTACGTTTCAATATGAGATGTCCTAAAATAGCACATCACGATGTGACGACAACGACCGAACTTAAACAAGTCGATATGAGATAGATTACGAAACAATATACACGTACCCAAAGTATCAAACGAGTTTCACACTCGTATTCATAATACATAATTATCAAGATCGGTGATTGGCGATGAGGCCGAATCCTATTCAAAACCGAATTATAAAATGTACAACAATCATTCAAGGAACATTGCTTCGCGTACAATGCCTTTAAATATCATAGTATATTCATACATATACATACTACCATTCCTATATACACATAGGTTCACATAATCATAGTCAAATATAAAGTAATACAAGAATAGCCTTACCGGAGCCATGCGGAGTAGTTGCGTGCTTAAAACTTTTACGACACACCAAAAGTTATAGTTTAGGACATTTTCAAAAAAAATCGACCTAGTTCTCTATAACTTGTGGCTCTGATACCAATCTGTAACACCCCCAAATTACCACGCAGCGGAATGTCCACATTGGGTGTTACTCATAGCACATCACACACAATCATAGAAAACAATCCCAAAAGAGACGTTAAAATGTATAAATATAACATTGTCTAAAATATTTTCCATCCCAAAAGATACCATCAGAGTAGCGTTTTAGTCCCAAAAACCGTTACCAACATAACATGTCCCTCAAAATACTTGAATGAAATGGTTAATTTAAAAAGGATGAAAAATAAACAAAATTTAGACAAGTAAGCACCAACTCCCTCCCTGCATGCTCCGCTGCTATCCATCTTGATTACTTGAAACACATGCTTAAAAGGATCAACACAAAGGTTGAGCGAATCTATAGGTTTTGCAAATCATCATTTGAACACAAGTATATAAAAAGCAATTTCATTTATTCATTGTTTTTAGATACAATTGATATGAGTAATTAAGCTCATATCAAGCTCTGTAAAACATGACCTGTGACTTACGGGTAGTCACAAGTGTCTTCCTAGAACTGACAGTTGGTTTTCATGCATTCATTCATTTTCATTTTTATTTCATGCATTCATATCATTGTAGCAGGTTTATGACTAAGTAATGGTTGGTACAGGACTGGCCCTATTTAGTCGCATGTGCTTTTATCAAAACTTTTAACTTTGGGACCGACCCATTGGCGTCCCCGCGCCATGTCTTTTGTTTTGAGTGAACTGACCATAGGCGTTCACTCCCGTTCATATAAAAGTTTTATAAACTGCATCATGCATTTTTACATTGTTTCATGCGTTATAAACTGTTTCTTTGATTTATACATTGTTCATGCATTCTTATGATATCTCGTTTTAGATTTATAATTTATGTTGCATTTTGTTGTTTTAAACTGTCAGATGGTGAACAATCGCAATACTCCAGATTTGACAGCAGCTGTCAATGCAGCTCTGTAAGCCCTCCTTCCCCAACTTTGCAATGAAATCAGGGATGAACTTCATGCGGAATTCCAGGCTCATGGTAATCACAACAACCCTCCTCCTCCTCCTCCTCCACCGGTTACTCTTATGACTTGGTTGGAGAGATTCAACAAACAGCGACCCCGTTCGTTCGAGCAGACTGACAACCCCAATGAGGCTGAAGCTTGGATTTCTCACATCGAGAAGATGTTCGATGCAATGGGTTGTGATGGTGTTTTCAAGGAAAGACTGGCTTGCTATAAGTTTGAAGGTGATGTGCTGCAGTGGTGGAAATCGGTTAAGCAGTCCAACGGTGGTGTAACACCCCCAAATTATCACGCAGCGGAATGTCCACATTGGGTGTTACTCATAGCACATCACACACAATCATAGAAAACAATCCCAAAAGAGACGTTAAAATGTATAAATATAACATTGTCTAAAATATTTTCCATCCCAAAAGATACCATCAGAGTAGCGTTTTAGTCCCAAAAACCGTTACCAACATAACATGTCCCTCAAAATACTTGAATGAAATGGTTAATTTAAAAAGGATGAAAAATAAACAAAATTTAGACAAGTAAGCACCAACTCCCTCCCTGCATGCTCCGCTGCTATCCATCTTGATTACCTGAAACACATGCTTAAAAGGATCAACACAAAGGTTGAGCGAATCTATAGGTTTTGCAAATCATCATTTGAACACAAGTATATAAAAAGCAATTTCATTTATGGTTCCTTTGTGTGACCCTACGTTGGTATACGAGTCCACACCAATTCATTGTACTCAACGTACCAATCCATTGTACTCAACGTACCAATCCATTGTACTCAACATACCAATTCCATTTCAATCACAATTCCCTTGTGTGACCCTACGTTGGTATACGAGTCCACACCAATTCATTGTACTCAACGTACCAATCCATTGTACTCAACGTACCAATTCCATTGTACTCAACGTACCAATTCCATTGTACTCAACGTACTTGTTACAATCAAAACAACATTTAAGTTTAAGCAATCATTCAAAAGACTTGTGTTCTATTTGTTTCAAATAGCATGTATTCCCCCTCGCGGGTTTAAATCATTTAAAACCAGTATAAAAGCGAGGCTATAGACTCACCTTAGATGATACACGAAGCTAGTAGTAGTAGTGATCGCCGAAGTGAAGATGCCTCCCAAATATACACGTCAAAAGCCGCCACCTAACAAATAAGGTGCGCGCTTAACAACATACTCAAGTACCTCAAAACATACTTAGTATAATAAAATCAATGACTCAAAATAGTATGTACATAGACATGACCAACCAATACAAGTGAATCCCTTCTAAACCCCATAACATATACTAGCTTTCCAAAACTAGTATCTTCGATATTGATCCATCTCAAGATGCCAAATCAACACGGTTCAAGTACCCTAAATGGGTCTCCAATCTCAGAATATACACTCTTACATAAGACTTATATCCTTTTAGAACTTTGAGAAGCTAATAGATTAGCCTCTCGCCTCAAACTATGACGCGAGGTTAAGTACCTCCCAAAAATACTCAGCCGGTACTTACCGAAAGTACACGCTGTTTTACCATACCTAAACAACTCCGTATTTGACGAAACTTGGTGACAAACTCACTCAATATCTGTAGAAGACTCAGTTAAAATTTCATCAAATGATTCACATTTTAGACCCACCTGCTCGACATATCTTTAGACATTAAAAACCGGACAGTTTTGCACACTTGTATCGTAAAACCGTTTTGACCTCCTTAACCAAAACCATTTACAAATCCGACTCTTGATTATGAAAATAGACTCAAAATGCTAAGTATAGGGCCTGAGAACAGCCCTTGACTATTTTTGAAACTCAAGTTATAGTCCCCGAGATTTGACCCAATATCGACAACAATTTCGGATTGCGTCGATACTCGCCTCCCGGTACACGAATATTCAAACCTATGTAACTTTTGACTCGTTATGAGTTAGAAGCTCTACCTTATACCGAAACGAGCGTCTCGGCGACTACTACAACAATATCCAATAATACCAACACTTATCCAACATCTACTGTACGAGAATAGGGCCTAAACCTACTGATCTAAAATGACTCTTTAAAAATCATACTAACAACCAATTTGACCCATTTTTATCATCATCTACACCTTAAATATGTTATACCCATCATCTACAACAACTCCTAATTCTTAAATTCACTTGCATGGTCATATGCATCCATTCAAAATTAAAAACAAATGTATGCACTCAAAAATAAAGAATTAATATAATAATAATAACATAAACAAGGAATCTTACAACAATCCAAATGGATCAAACTCATGTTCATCTTCAAAATCTTTTGGAAAAATTAAAGTTCTTGCATGTGGGATTTTCTTAGATCAAAATGATCACAAGAAGATTTGCAACATGGGTCTTTTGTTAGATTTTATGGATTCAAGCTAGAAATCAAATTGTGATGGTGTTTTTGGGTGGAGTATGGGACGGCAAAGGCTAGAGAGAGAGAAGATGGTGGTTGAAATTTTATAAATGATTTTTAAATGTGATGTGTGTAGTGGAAAAATAATATATAGTGTCTAGTTAGGGTAGATTTTGCAACTAGTGTATAGTTTTAGGCTAAAATGTAAATATTAATTAAAAAAAAGCGGGAAATGACTATTAGTCAATTTTAAAAATATTTACGAGAGTCGGGTTTCATAAAAATATAAATCTCGTTTGTTAAATCGATCGTTTTAATAATTAAACGCACACAAAACGAAATAATAAAGTTCGACTCGACTTAAAACGTAAATGAAATAAAAATTTCAAAAATCTCCAATATCGAGATAGTCGATACTAAAATATAAAATTTGAGCATCCATCGGCATCACGATCACTAGTAGTACTTTTCAATCGACACAACAATTAAATGTATGCACCCATTATCGGTTTCAACGTAAACCATCAAACATTACAATACTCACCATTACTTAGAAACTCAAAATACGTTACATAGTTAGGGTAAAATGATGACGTTAAGTACGGGATGTTACAGGTGGTGACAATTGGGTTGCACAACTGACATGGTAACAGTTGAAGGAGCTCTTCCTTAATCAGTACTTTCCACATGCTGAACAAGAGAAGCTCAAGAGGGACTACCACAACATTCGGCAGATTGCTGGTGAAAACAGCAATGAATTCATGCAAAGGTTTCTCAGGTTAGCAGGTTTTCTGGGTCCAGCCGCAGGAACTGCTGTGGAGCAGGCTGAGAAGTTTAGCTGGGCACTTCGCACTTTGGTTGCCAACAAACTGGTATGTGCTACTTTCACTACAGTGGCACAGGTGGCCGATGCAGCCCGTAAGCTCGAGATGCTTCAGGAACGAGAGGAGTTCGGTGATGACAGAGCAGTGAAGAGGTATCTTCAATCACTAATTGTAAACAATTCATTACCATCAGTATTATTCATTTCATATAAACCTTTGTTCAACAATATATTTATTCCAGGCAGAAGACTGACGACCGTAAGCCTACGACCGCTCAACAACAAGCATCCAAGGGAAACGGTCAGACTAACGACCGTTCTAGTTTTGAGAGGCGTGGTGGTAATGAAAGTTACTATAACAACGCTAACAACTCGAACAACAGCAGGTCCCTACATTAACCTTCTTTCATGTTCAACTATTTTATGTTATGGTATTCTGTCACTACAACAATTGTTAATTCAGGAACAATGGTAACAGCAGGGATCAGGAACGTAGGGGTTCACAACCTAACCGTTCTACCTCATCTGGTAAATTTTACACCTTCTATGTAATCGTGTTTATGTTCCATGATCATGTCTCATGCATGTAATCCTTAAACAGGCTCTCAGCTAACTAGGACGCCTGCTGGAGGATTCACGCATCCTGTCTATCCTACTTATTCGCGCAGACACTCTGGTATTCGTCACCGAGGTACTTGTGGTTGTTTCAAGTGCGGCCAACGAGGCCATCAGCAGAAGGACTATCGCCACGGTGAGATAGAAGGCACCTCTGGACACGCCGACACCAAGCCACCTCCTACTTCTGGTCGCGTGTTCACTACTACTCGAGATCAGGCGAATAAGACTTCAGGTACCATCACCGGAAATCTCTTTATGAATGGTTTGGCAGCATGTGTTCTATTTGATACTGGAGCGACGCATACAGTCGTGTCCACTACTTTTGCTATACGTGTTAGGATTTCCCCGATGCCATTACATAATGCCTTATTCATTTCCACACCACTTAGGGACTCTGTACGAATCACTCAAGTGTACAGAGATCTTCCCCTAGAATTCGATGACAAGATATGTAGAGTTGACACACTTCCTTTGGACATGTGCGATTTTGACTTGATTTTTGGCATGGACTGGTTATCCAAACACCAGGACACGATTGACTGCCACACTTATCGGGTTATCTTCGGTGATGTTAAATCTCCGGAGTACATACACCATGGTTTTCTGCCAGGGAGGTCAGTACAGATTATTTCATCTATAGAGGCGCGTGCATTGCTATCCCACGGCTGTCAGGGCTTCATCGCCAATATTCATGACATTACTATCGAGTCTCCATCGATACAAGATCAACCTATTGTCTCAGAGTTTCCTGACGTATTTCCAGGTGAACTTCCGGGCATACCACTTGTTCGTGAAGTCGAGTTTGGAATCGAGCTCATACCAGGTGCAGAACTGATTTCCAAAGCTCCTTACCGATGGCTCCTATAGAGCTTAAGGAACTAAAAGATCAGTTGCAGGAACTTCTGGAACGAGGTTTCATCTGTCCCAGTGCATCGCCATGGGGTGCACCGGTACTGTTCGTGAAGAAGAAAGACGACAACATGTGTTTATGTATAGACTATCGTGAGCTGCATAAGATCGCGATCAGGAATCGTTATCCTTTGCCGCAAATTGATGACCTATTCGATCAACTTCAGGGCTCCATGCATTTCTCCAAGATCAATCTGAGGTCCGGCTACCATCAGTTACGGGTTAAAGACCAGGATATCTCCAAGACTGCTTTCCGTACACGTTATGGGCACTACGAGTTCGTAGTCATGCCATTCGGACTCACTAATGCTCCAGCTGTCTTCATGGATTTGATGAACCGTGTCTTCCATGAGTTTCTGGACAAGTTCGTTATTGTGTTCATTGATGACGTCCTGATATTCTCCAAATCCAAGGAGGAACATGAGAAACACCTTCGTACAGTCTTACAGATTCTTCGTCAGAAGCAGTTGTACGCCAACTTCTCTAAGTGTGAGTTATGGTTAACCAAGGTGGCATTTCTGGGCCATATTGTATCTGCATAGGGGATCGGCATGGATCCTACCAAGGTTGAAGCTATCACTAAATGGCCGAGACCTACATCTGTAACAGAAGTTAGAAGTTTTCTGGCTTTAGCTGGCTACTAACGTAGGTTTGTAGAGAACTTTTCACGGTTAGCCTTACCTTTGACTAAGCTGATGAGGAAAGGAGAGAAATTATCCTGGACGGAAGAGCGAGAGAAGAGCTTTGAAGATCTTAAGCAGAAGTTAGTGACTGCACCTATTCTTACTCTCCCATCTAGCTCAGGTGGATTTCCGATATATAGTGACGCTTCAGGATAGGGTTTAGGCTGCGTTCTCATGCAACATGGGAAGGTTATTGCATACGCATCACGACAGCTGAAACCTTATGAAGAAAACTATCCTACTCACGATTTAGAGCTTGCATCAGTTGTTTTCGCGTTGAAGATCTGGAGACATTATTTGTATGGTGAATCATGTGACATATTCACCGACCACAAGAGTCTCAAGTACATCTTCACCCAGAAGGAACTGAACATGAGACATAGGAGATGGTTAGAGCTATTGAAGGACTACGACACCAACATTCAGTACCATCCTGGTAAGGCGAATGTGGTGGCAGATGCTCTAAGCAGAAGGTTGGGTATAATTGCTGGCATTTGGATTGCAAAGGAGATCATTCGTGACCTAGAGATGACTGATATTGAGTTTTGTGTATGAGGACAGCACGGTTACTAGGCTAATCTTAGAGTGGAACCAGACTTACATTCTAGGATCAAGGAAGCTCAGAAGGACGATGGTGATATTTGGGCTATCATTTAGAACCTTGATTAGCAGACGGAGTTTCGTGTTGACGACGACGGTATCTTATGGCAGGGCACCAGACTAGTGGTTCCTGATGACTCTACTCTCAGGGAAGCTGTGTTGACTAAGGCTCACAGTTCTCCATTTACCATACATCCTAGTTCTACCAAGATGTACCACGACATCAAGCAACACTTTTGGTAGAGGGGTATGAAGCAGGATGTTGCCACCTTCGTTTCTAAGTGTATGATCTGCCAGTAGGTGAAGATCGAGCATCAGCGAGCTAGTGGTTTACTACAACATTAGATATTCCAGTATGGAAGTGGGACAAAATCTCCATGGATTTTGTTACTGGTCTTCCGGTTACTCAAAATAAGAATGATGCTATCTGGGTCATTGTGGATAGGTTGACTAAATCTGCTCATTTTCTGCCTATTCGCAAGGAGCATCCGGTCAGCAAATTAGCAGACACATTCCGACGGGAGATCATGAGACTGCATGGTACTCCATCAGAAATCATCTCTGACAGAGATCCTCATTTCACATCACGTTTCTGGCAGAGTCTGCAGAAAGCTTGGGGCACCAGACTTAAGCTCAGCACTGCCTTTCATCCTGATATGTTGATGTAGTAGATAGTATGTGATAATTAAGATACGTTATAGGGTAAATTAGAAAATTACCTTTAGGAAAAAGTAATAGTCTAAAATTACCAAAGACGAATTTAATCAAACACGATGGTGAACCAAGTTCGTTGTACACGAAGATCGAGTGAATTTGAGACGTTTTGTTTCGATTTGGACAACTGATTTGAATTGGTTTTCGGTTTTTAAAACTAAAATTAATTCTACCAATTTAAAACCTAAATGCATGAATCGTTCCCCACTATTTTTATCTAAAAACAACTATTAAAAATTAACACTTCTTAAAAATTTAAACTATCTATTTAAAACCAATTAAAATTTAATCCATTTAATAAAAATACTTTTTCACTATTTAAAAACTTTATCTAAAACTAAATAACCTATTTAAAATCTATTTTAAATCTCAAAATTAAATAAATCTATTTAAAAATCTACTTTAACTTTTTACTTAAACAAAATCAATTTTTATAACTAATAACTAAGATCTAATTTATTTAAAAAAAATTAACTTTTATAACTAATTAAATTTCTAAAAATAATAAAACATTTTTTTTATATTTTGATTTATTTATTATTTAAAAACTTTATAAAAGTAAAATTATAAAATTATTATTTAAACTTAGAAAAGTGAAAACTTGTATTAAACTATCTAAAATCTAATAGACCACAAGTAAAACTACTATAATAATAGAACAAACTAGGATTGTTAACAAAAGACAAGCTAGCACAGTTGGCTAACACGTCTGACCTGTGACCAGGAGGTCACAGGTTCGAATCTCACTAGAGACATAATTTTGTGATTTATTTTTTTTTGGACAATTAGAAGTAGCAAAGTCATAGGAGTGAACTTTTGGTGATACCTTTTTGACAGCTGATAAGTAAATCAGCTTGTGAGCTATCAGATTAGAGGAATCTGATAGCTTATATATAAATCAGAAAAACCCAATAAAAACTTTAAGAACAAACTAATTCCAGCACAATAAGATCTTATAACAACAAGTCATAATCATACAACATCAACAGTCAACCAATAAAATCAGATTCGAACATTCAACATTTAATCAAGATAACTCAGCTGCCATATCAGCAATATCAGTATGATATGAAACCAAATGTTTGAGCATACAGCACATCAAAATCAGAATACCACATCTTATCTAAGGAACCTAAGTAGATTATTATCAACTCAAATTAAACAACACGATTCAAACATGAATCAGTTGAAATAACAGCAAGGTATTACAACAAATAAAGCTAAGCAAACTTCACATATAAGTTCTAAGCTTATATCAAAAATTTAATATCAACTATAAATCAAATACCAGCTATCTAAAAATCTTCTTAACACAGTTGAACACTTGATACAGTAGTTTTAATCAATATGCAATTTATCAGATAAAATTGCAGCAAACACACGCATACAGTCAACATAAATCAGCAAGCAATCTGAATTCTCAATCTAAAATACCAGTCTAACATTCTCATCTACCAAATCTATAACTCAAGTTTAACTAACATATATCAATTTAAGTAGATAAAAACATAAATCTAGATATCTAGCACACGGACTCACAAACTCAAATATAACTATCACAAAAACAGCTAGGCTTAATTAAATTATCAGAGCTAACAAAACATGTAAAATAAACAGAAAAGTAAAAGAACTTAAAACCTATTGATGAAATCCTTTGGGACGAAGATCTGCGCTGAGCAGTCTTATGATCTAAACGACACCACCATCGAACCACCAAATCATCACCGAATCTCGAACCAAACAACTCTCGTGGATTCAACAGCTTATCAATATCTATCCAGTGGGGATAGATTTTTAATCCCTTTTTCTACTTAATCAACTAAATAAGCTATGGATAAAGCTTATTCACCCGATTAACAGTTTTAACAGTATATTTTAGATCAAGTATTGCAATTAATTAACCATAAAAATAGAATTTAAATAAGAAAGACTGATGAACCGAAACTTAAAATTTTATTAACTTAAAATTTTATTAACTCAAAATATTCAATACAACTTTTAATAAAAAGAAAATTACAAATCCTATTCTAAAACTACCATTATAACAATACAGTAAAAAAAGGATGAAGATTACAAAATAAATGGGGGTTTATATAGGCCAACCCCCAAGGGTTGCTGAGGAGGTTTGTTGAGAAGCATCTTTATTCTTGGCCCTTCGATCCTTCTTTTCTCTTTCTTCTTTTGATCAAACGGTGATAAATTGATCTCTTCTCACATGGATTTCCAAGGTGGCAATCCTTGTGCTAGTTGTGTTAGTTTACAAGCTGATTTGGCATGATATTATTGGGTGGATTGGGGGTATGAGGTGTTTTAGCCAATCAAATACAAGAGAGGAGCCACGTCAGAAAGATGCCCTCCATCTTCTTGCCTCCGATTAACTTGAGGAATTAATTACAAAACGTGTAAATCACACCAATTTCATAAAATCCCCAATTATTTAGGCTAGGGTTTGGATGAATAGTGATTATTGAGTCTGGTTTATTTTGGGGGTGAAGGAGAAAGAAGTTGTGACATACTAAATATCGAAAGTATTTTGTGGTGTGTATTTGGTGTAAATGGGTTTTGACTGAATAAACAATCGTTTATAATAAATACCAGTTATAGAGTAAAAAACGCTAAAGGGTTTGAAGGCCCATGACACGTTTAAGTTACCTTAAAAAATGAATTGGGCTTTTGGCCCATTTATTTCTCCATCCGTCTCCATATAAATCCGATTTGGGCCATAATGAGCTTTAAGGGTAAAATGAATATACTTGTATTTGCTATTGGGCTTTTAAGCCCAATAGATCCAATGTGGGACCTACAAGCCCGATAAACTCCATATAAGATTAAATCCGCTAAAGACGAGCTCATTTTTGGCTTCCTCGATCTTTTTCTTCAAACTCGTGCCGTTTTTGCCGGTTTTCGTGAACTTGGTACCTACACACACAAAACAAACATATACATGACCATTTTCATTGATTATATGCATTTATTGTTCGTTTGTAGATACAAAAGATATGAGTAAAATCACTCATATCAAACTCCGCCTTGCTTAGCAATTGCCGTGTCCTCACACAATGATAAAATAAAACACTAACTACACTTTTATTCAACTTTTGAAATTTTATTTTGCAAAGACATAATGTATTGCTTTCATTATTTGATAAATAACTTTTAGGATCATAAAACTCAAATAGATTCATCGTCCTCGACTTTTCACTTTTCCATGCCAAGTGTAAAAACAAGATCATTATCAACCATAAGCCCCAAAATTAAACCAACTCATACAAGTAATTTGTGTTAAACTCAATCTCCTATTATTCCTAATTCTATCTCTAGATTTTATTTGACATTCACCCAAAGGCTCATTTGACTGTATTTTGATATTTATTAGTCCAAAAATGAAGGCAAAACGGTGTAAACTCAATACTCAAAACCTAACCTCGACTTCAAAAACCGTTGTCACTAAAGAAAGCCCACATCAAGGATAACTTAACACGATTTGAGGGATAAATCCCCGGACCCGATATTTGGCTAATATGACAACTTAAAAGCAACAATAAAACCTCCAAAGTCAATTTTGACCTTATTAATGGAGTTAGCAACAACTACATCATATCACCTTGTGGCTCTTTAAGATGCAATTGTGCTCCTTATTTAAAATCCACACCCGAAGGCTCCTTGGACAAAAATAAGGGAATTGACATTCACCATCCCACCTTTTGGCTCATGATGATGAAGCAATTTTTATTCAACACGTCCCCTTGCGATACACCCTAAGGCTCTAATGACAAAGTTAGTGCTACATGACTCCCACCCGAAGGCTCCTAGAGAACATGTTTTTATTTATTCTTCTTATTATTATGATATGTATAGTAAGCCAAATTTCCGTAATCCCATGATCAAAAGTCCATGACGCTGACACCCTTGATGTGTTCTCACTTTAATTACAAGGGAAGAAAAAGAAGGAGTTACGAGTTAAGATATCAAGCCTAAACCGCTAAAAACTTCATTTATTAAGCAATTATTATTCAAGTGTGGAAAATAAATAAGAGGAGATTAAATCAAACACAAAAATACTTACACAAAGAAGAATTAACTTTAGTAACTTATAATTAAACTCTATCATCTCTTTTTCTCCATATTCTAAAATTCCAAAATTGTGAAATTAATGGATACTTAGCCTATTAAATCAAAGTTTTGGGTTTTCAAGTCATCTATAGGATCTTGCATCTTCTTGTACTTTTTCAAGTTTTAGAATTTGCGTTTTAAAGTTCCCTTGATAAACGACTTTCTAGGATCAATTATAGGAACTTGCGAAAAGTTCTCGTTCTTAACCCGTATGAATTAAGACTTTAGCGTTTTAAAGTTCCCTATATAAAAGCCTAGCAAAACTTAATTCAAATACGTTAAGGAAAAGCTAAGGTAAAAACCGAGTCGAGTCAAAAAATATTTTTATTTTCTCCAACGGAAAGCCTACATTTGTGTCAAAACCACTTATTTTCTTTATTAAAACTTAAAAATAACACTAAAAATTTAAATTTTTATGAAAAACGAGAAAAACGATTACGTTTGGACACGACAAAGGCAATTGCAAGCGATTATATCGATTGACTCCCCCATGCTAAAACCAAACATTGTCCTTAATGTTTCTTAGCTCAAGAGTAACACCCCCTTGCTAAAATACGAAGAGTCTAATGCAAAATCCTAACATGGAAAGAGCACGCAAATCTATAAGCCGTTTATTAATTATGCCTTAAGATAAAACGTTAGTCAATAAAAATCAAAGGATAGAGAGTGTGCCCCTTTTGGCAATCAAAGAATGGAAGATCAAGTGGACCGGCAAAAACCGAACACGAGAGTCTTCAAATATTAGGGTCATACCTAAGATTCACAACACAACAAAACACGAGCACGAACTTGAAAGATCAAGCCTTATTAGTTGTTAGAAAATAGAAAGAAGATAGAATGTATGGGACTCCCCCACAAGGTACCTCGTTTTTGTTAACCGAGTCATGAGCTCGACTCGATCCCCGCATTCATTGGTCCTTAGGGAAAATGGTGAAAACAGCATAATGAAATAAAATCCATAGTAAAGCATGATGCCGGGGTCAAAGATTACATCCTCGTTATCGGATGACAAACGAAAGGATAAAACTCCAACACAAATCTCTAAAAAGAGATAGAAGTCACAAATTATGGAATGAATATAGCATGCTCCCCGAGATAAACTCGCACCAAGATGATCGAAAAATGTTTCAATTATTGAATCGGTGAAAGGCCGAGATTTCCCTAAATCAATGATTTCGGGGTTGAATACCTCATCCTCGTGAGAGAAAGGAATAGACAACACGGTGTCGTCCCCCCATGATAATCCAAGATCATATAAAGCACATGGTAAAGGTGGTATAAAGGTCTCAACAATTGTGGTATCAACTTGCATGACTTTGTTGACCTTATCACTCTTATGAATGTGAACAAAGGGGTCATGGTACTCAAAGTGAGTCGCATGAAAAAACCCGCACATTAAGATCAAAGCGAGTGGGAAGGATAATTGGAGTAAAGGTAATTTCTCCCTCCGAGTCAAAATTATCATCATCATAAATCAGGTGATCAAACCAAGAATCTTCATCACCATCATTAGACTCTTCCTCAAATTCCGAAGGAATGTCTATATAATAAAACTCATCAACTTCCTTCAAGAGAAGTTCATCATCATAAAGGTTGTGAGATGTAGGAGGTATGATGCTCTCAAAATCCTCTTGAATCAATGGATTATTGTTCATTGAAGCTTCAAAGAGAGGTTTGAGTAAGTCACTAAAGTGTCATCAATCTTGTCATCACAAGAAATTTCCGATAAAGTATCAAGTGTGTAACACTCGAATACAAGATCATCATTCTCATTAGAAGGAAATTCATCGGAGAATTCCTCGAGAATGGTAGGTAAAACACGAGATTCACGCTCGATTTCGAAATTGTTAACGTCTTCACTTCCCTGTGGAAGTGGATCAACAAGTTCATCGGCGAACTTATCGAATGAATAGTCACTAACATCACTCGGTGTGAAGTTAGGAATCAAAGGCTCTTCAAATGAAGATTGTGCCTTAGGATCATCAATTTGGTCCTTCGAAGAGAGTGAAAATGAGTCCATTTTCAATGATTTTTCAATTAAAGCAATATCACTCTCGGGATCAAAATTCTCACTTTTAAACTCACTAGGATCGAATGGTGCACTGAGGTATTCATCAATTTCTTTTTCAATCTTAGAACTATCATCCTCGTGTGGAGTGAGTGGAGAAGAGGTAAGATTACAACATGACTCAACAAAACAAGCATCTTCCTTTAACTTTTCTTCATCACAAAATGAGGGTTCCATAGTTGGCAAATCACCTTTATACAAGAGAGATTCCTTGTTTGTGTTACTTTTAATAGGTTTATCAAGTTTCACACTTTCCACCTCCTTAGAAACCAATCTTGGAATTTTTTCCGGTTTGAAAATTATATGTTTATCCCCATACCACAATTTAATCTCCTTTTCCCCGTATCAACTACAACATCAGCCGTGTATAAAAATGGTCGTCCTAAAATTATAGGCACACGAGGATTTGGCTCATAATCAATGATTGCAAAATCGGCTAGGTAAATGAACTCCTCCACTTTAACAAGGACATTTTCCGCTATACCAACTGGATGGGTGGTAGTACCATTAGCGAGCTCAATGATCATTCGAGTGGGCCTAAGTCGTTCATAGTCAAGAGTCTTCCAAATGGCTAAGGGCATTACGTTAATACTAGCTCCTAGATCGGCTAGAGCTTTGTATTCCCCAAGCTCATCAAAAACACAAGGTATCAAGAATTGACCCGGATCATTATGTTTCTTAGGAATGAAATCAAAGAAATCCGAGGTACTAATCACATTTAAAGTAGCCTTGGCGACATTAAGAAAAGTTTCTTTAGGTGGAACATAAAGCTCAATCACTCTTTCTACATTATCATCATTATAAGTGGTGATAGCCTTAAGCTCTCCCCTCGGGTTAGGAATGGTATTACTAGGTAAGCAACCCGAAGAAGAGGATGGTTTACTCATAAAAGATTCAAACATCGAAAGCAATTTATTTTGATTTTGTTCCATACTTTGTTGCATACAGTTTTGACTTTGCTCTAATATTTGTTCAATTCTTTGTTCAATTCTTTGTTCAATTCTTTGTTGATTAAGCTCAATCTTGTTATTTTGCCCTTTAATCGTATTTTGAAACTCATTTTTTAAAGTTGCCATTTGTCCTTGAATGTTGTTTTGAAAAGCTTTCAAATTTGCCTCATTCGTTTTAATGTAGCTTGACAAATCATTTTGGTTATTATGAAAACCTTGATTGTTTTGATTAGCATTAAACCCATTTCCTTGATTGTAAGTCCCTAGGTTACCACGGTTAAAATTATTCCCATTGTTTCCATTGTTGTACCTATTTTGAACCGGTGGAAAACCCGGTGGAGCAACATGATTTTGACGAGGAACTTGACCGTTGGAGCCATAAGTTCCCGTCGCGGCAAAAGCACTAGCTTGATCAAACCCCGTGGTTGAACAAGCATAATTAGGATGTGCTCCACCACATGATACACAAAAATTCTCAACCATATTAATCGATCCATGAGGATTCTTCCTAAGCTCATTCAAAATCGTGTCAATCTTATAGTCCAATCTAGCAATCTCGATATTAAATGAATTCACATTGGAAACAACCGGTGTGTTTCGTGAATATTGCAGTCTAGACTTATTCTCAATTATTCCCCACGCGTCTCTCGGAGTTTTTCTTAAAAGATTACCACCCGCGAAGGCATTTAAAGAATCTTGTTCAACCATATTAAGCCCATTATAAAAAGTATTGATTTGATGCAATTCCGAGAAACCGTGGTGTGGACATTGTCTTAACATATCTTTAAACCATTCCCAAGCAACCCCAAACGATTCATGCACTTTTTGTTCAAATCTAGTGATCTCGTTCTTAAAGTGTGTTGTTTTGGATGGTGGAAAGAAGTAATCTATAAACTTAGTCACTAAATCATCCCATGTCAAAATCGAACCCGGTGGTTCTTTCTCATACCAAATCTTAGCGTTACCCTCGAGCGAGTACGGAAAAAGCATGAGCTTAATTGCGTCATTCGGCACATCTCTAAACTTGAGAGTCGAGGTAATACGATGAAAATTCCGAATGTGAGAGTGTGGGCTATCGGTCTCATTGCCACAAAATTGGTCGGCACGAATGAGCGATAAAAGACCCGACTTAATCTCATAATGATCCGCCAAAATAGCCGGCACAACGATTGCTTCCCCATACCCTTCGGTGGGTGCACGGAGCAATTCCTCCATTGTTCGGTTCTCGGCCATCTCTACAACAATAGGTGGAAGCTCGGGTTCCACTATTCGTTGTTGACGATTTCTATTTCTACGAGGAATATTTTCAAGCCTATTTAAATCAATCACAAGTCGAGAAGAACGTAATTGCATAAACCAAAATGACGAGAATTTTAGAGGGTTAAAGAAAAGAAATTAGACAAGAAGAAGATTATTTTTGGTATTTTTATTTGGTATTGCTCAGTCAAAAATTGATCGATAAAAACAAGGAATAAGGATAACTACTATGGAAGTAAATTACCCTCGGTCGACTTTGAAACGTTAGGTGAAAACCTAAACGTCTCGATGTTCAATAAGTAAACAACAAAAATAAGATATAATACTACTTGAGTTGGCAAACCAATAATCGGTCGTCCCTCTCAATATACGCACAAGCAAGCGGGGAAACGAGGTGGCACAAAGCACTTAAAAACCTTTTTCCTTAGACGTCCTTTTATAGCACGTCGCCTTATACCCACCTTATAGTTTGTATAAATCGAGTTCAAACTTCTTATTAGTATTTATCTATTTTGCCTTTTTTTTCATTTTGGATTCGAATACAATAGCTAGGTGATGAAATCCCAACTAAGGTCTTATTTGGAAGTAGGTAAATTTATTGTTCTATGTAATACAATATAGTAATCACAAAAAAACACGAAAAACGATACATACTATAATAATAGAAAAATAACAAAACTTTCCGAGGACGAAAAGGGTCTTCAAATCAATGATCAACAAATCTCAACAAGACGAATCGTACACAAGATCCCCGGCAGCGGCGCCAAAATTTGATATGTTGATGTAGTAGATAGTATGTGATAATTAAGATACGTTATAGGGTAAATTAGAAAATTACCTTTAGGAAAAAGTAATAGTCTAAAATTACCAAAGACGAATTTAATTAAACACGATGGTGAACCAAGTTCGTTGTACACGAATATTGAGTGAATTTGAGACGTTTTGTTTCGATTTACACAATTGATTTGAATTGGTTTTCGGTTTTTAAAACTAAAATTAATTCTACCAATTTAAAACCTAAGTGCATGAATCGTTCCCTAATATTTTTATCTAAAAACAATTATTAAAAATTAACACTTCTTAAAAATATAAACTATCTATTTAAAACCAATTAAAATTTAATCCATTTAATAAAAATACTTTTTCACTATTTAAAAACTTTATTTAAACTAAATAACCTATTTTAAATCTATTTTAAATCTCAAAATTAAATAAATCTATTTAAAAATCTACTTTAACTTTTTACTTAAACAAAATCAATTTTTATAACTAATAACTAAGATCTAATTTATTTAAAAAAAATTAACTTTTATAACTAATTAAATTTCTATAAATAATAAAACATTTTTTTTATATTTTGATTTTTTATTATTTAAAAACTTTATAAAAGTAAAATTATAAAACTATTATTTAAACTTAGTAAAGTGAAAACTTGTATTAAACTATCTAAAATCTAACAGACCACAATTAAAACTACTATAATAATAGAACAAACTAGGATTGTTAACAAAAGACAAGCTAGCACAGTTGGCTAACACGTCTGACATGTGACCAGGAGGTCACAGGTTCGAATCTCATTAGAGACATAATTTTGTGATTTATTTTTTTTGGACAATTAGAAGTAGCAAAGTCAAAGGAGTGAACTTTTGGTGATACCTTTTTGACAGCTGATAAGTAAATCAGCTTGTGAGCTATCAGATTAGAGGAATCTGATAGCTTATATATAAATCAGAAAAACCCAATAAACACTTTAAGAACAAACTAATTCCAGCACAATAAGATCTTATAACAACAAGTCATAATCGTACAGCATCAACAATCAACAAATACAATCAGATTCGAACATTCAACATTTAATCAAGATAACTCAGCTGCCATATCAGCAATATCAGTATGATATGAAACCAAATGTTTGAGCATACAGCACATCAAAATCAGAATACCACATCTTATCTAAGGAACCTAAGCAGATTATTATCAACTTAAATTAAACAACACGATTTAAACATGAATCAGTTGAAATAACATCAAGGTATTACAACAAATAAAGCTAAGCAAACTTCACATATAAGTTCTAAGCTTATATCAGTAATTTAATATCAACTATAAATCAAATACCAGCTATCTAAATATCTTCTTAACACACTTGAACACTTGATACAGTAGTTTTAATCAATATGCAATTTATCAGATAAAATTGCAGCAAACACACGCATACAGTCAACATAAATCAGCAAGCAATCTGAATTCTCAATCTAAAATACCAGTCTAACATTGTCATCTACCAAATCAATAACTCAAGTTTAACTAACATATATCAATTTAAGCAGATAAAAACATAAATCTAGATATCTAGCACACAGACTCACAAACTCAAATGTAACTATCACAAAAACAGCTAGGCTTAATTAAATTATCAGAGCTAACAAAACATGTAAAATAAACAGAAAATTAAAAGAACTTAAAACCTATTGACGAAATCCTTTGGGACGAAGATCTACGCTGAGCAGTCTTATGATCTAAACGACACCACCATCGAACCACCAAATCATCACCGAATCTCGAACCAAACAACTCACGTGGATTCAACAGCTTATCAATATCTATCCAGTGGGGATAGATTTTTAATCCCTTTTTCTACTTAATCAACTAAATAAGCTATGGATAAAGCTTATTCACCCGATTCACAGTTTTGACAGTATATTTTAGATCAAGTATTGCAAATAATTAACCATAAAAATAGAATTTAAATAAGAAAGATTGATGAACCGAAACTTAAAATTTTATTAACTCAAAATATTCAATACAACTTTTAATAAAAAGAAAATTACAAATCCTATTCTAAAACTACCATTATAACAATACAGTAAAAAAAGGATGAAGATTACAAAATAAATGGGGGTTTATATAGGCCAACCCCCAAGGCTTGCTAAGGAGGTTTGTTGAGAAGCATCTTTATTCTTGGCCCTTCGATCCTTCTTTTCTCTTTCTTCTTTTGATCAAACGGTGATAAATTGATCTCTTCTCACACGGATTGCCAAGGTGGCAATCCTTGTGCTAGTTGTGTTAGTTTGCAAGCTGATTTGGCATGATATTGTTGGGTGGATTGAGGTATGAGATGTTTTAGCCAATCAAATACAAGAGAGGAGCCACATCAGAAAGATGCCCTCCATCTTCTTGCCTTCGATTAACTTGGGGAATTAACTACAAAACGTGTGAATCACACGAGTTTCATAAAAGCCCCAATTATTTAGGCTAGGGTTTGGATGAATAGTGGTTAGTGAGTCTGGTTTATTTTGGGGTGAAGGAGAAAGAAGTTGTGACCTAGTAAATATCGAAAGTATTTTGTGGTGTGTATTTGGTGTAAATGGGTTTTGACTGAATAAACAATCGTTTATAATAAATACCAGTTATAGAGTAAATAACCCTAAAGGGTTTGAAGGACCACGACACGTTTAAGTTACCTTCAAAAATGAATTGGGCTTTTGGCCCATTTATTTCTCCATCCGTCTCCATATAAATCCGATTTGGGGCATAATGAGCTTTAAGGGTAAAATGAATATACTTGTTTTTGCTATTGGGCTTTTAAGCCCAATAGATCCAATGTGGGATCCACAAGCCCGTTAAACTCCATATAAGATTAAATCCGCTAAAGACGAGCTCGTTTTTTGGCTTCCTCGATCTTTTTCTTTAAACTCGTGCCGTTTTTGCCGGTTTGCGTGAACTTGGTACCTACACACACAAAACAAACATATACATGGCCATTTTCATTAATTATATGCATTTATTGTTCGTTTAGATACAAATGATATGAGTAAAATCACCCATATCACATCCTCAGACCGACGGACAATTGGAACGTACCATTCAGACATTGGAGGACATGCTGCGATCGTGTGCTCTAGAATGGTCAGGAAGCTGGGATGATTATATATTCCTAGTAGAATTCGCATACAACAACAGCTGGCACGCTAGCATCAAGTGTGCTCCCTTTGAGATGTTGTATGGCAGAAAGTGTTGCGCCCCAATCCGCTGGGATCAAGTGGGCGAACGACTACTTGAAGGTCCAGAGATGATTGAAGTGACCAATGAGAAGGTCGATGTCGCCAAGGCAAAACTTAAGGAAGCCCGTGCTCGTCAGAAGAGCTATGCTGATAAACGTCGTAGAGATGTGTCTTTCAACGTAGGTGATCACGTTTTCCTCAAGGTATCACCTGCACGACAAGTTAGACGTTTTGGAATCAGAGGGAAGCTCATTCCTCGCTTCATTGGACCGTTCGACATCATAGAACGCGTTGGTGAAGTGTCATACCATTTAGCGTTACCGCCTTAGCCATCACACGTTCACAACGTGTTCCATGTGTCCTTACACAGAGGATACAACTATCATCCAGTTCATGTTGTCCAGTATCCACTTGATCAGATTCGAGAGGATCTTTCATATGTCGAAGAACCCGAGAGAGTTCTTGAGCGACAAGATCGTGTCATGCGGAGGAAGACGATCCCTTTCGTCAAAATCCTCTGGAGGGATCATCCAGAGCGGGAAGCCACTTGGGAGGCGGAGGAGTCTATACGGACTTCTTACCCTCATTTCCAGTTCTAGTTCGGGTATGTTTTCTTTCAGTTTACATTTCTCCAATTCGAGGACGAATTGTTATTTTAGAGGGGAAGAGTTGTAAAACCCGCATTAAAAACCTATGAACAGTACACGTGAACAGTAACTTATGAAAACATGGTAAAATTTAAACTTTCCCTTTATAATATTAATACACGTGTCACGATAATAAATATGATAACCCGAACCCGTGGTCATTATTTAATATTATATAATATTATTTTACGATTGATTTTGAAATTTTTGATGAGTTTGAATGATATGACGGTTGATGGTTTTATTTAAAACCGACGTTGGAAGTCTTTCTTTTATCTGTTTACTAATAGCAAGGGTTATTAGTGACCACGATATCGACGGATGCCCGAGATTTTATGTTTTATCATTTGTTGTCTTGATGTTTATATTTTTGACGTTTTTATTTTAAGTTCGTATTAAGTCGAACCGGGATCATATTATTATCATATTTTGAGTGCGTTTTAACTTTTGAAAAGTATTTTTACGAAACCCGAGACTCGTAAATATTTTTCAAAAATTGACAATTTACATTTTCAACCTTGTAAACTATTTAATTGCATTTTTGACCAAAACTATCACAAATTGGCAAAATTTACCCCTCCACCACCACTATATAAGATTTTTCCACTAACCATTTTAAATAAAAAAATTAATTTTATTGAAAACACAATCTCTCTCTCTCTCTCTCTCTCTCTATCTCTCTCTTTGTTCTTTGTTTTGCCGTACACCCCTCAACCAAAAATCCCTTTTGATTTTGATGATCAACATTGATTCATGAAAAACTAATCATAATCCCATCTTGCAAATTCAAAGAGGATCATTTTGGTATAATCTTTAACCACATGCATCCACTTTTTCAAAAATCAATTTTTCATGATGAACTAGTAGTGTTTGATCTATTTTTATAATTGTATGAAGGTGTTATTGTTATTATATTCAAGTATTATTGGTTGCATGTTTATTATTTTTGAGTGGGTAATTTTTGGATGATCATTCAAGTGTGTTATGGGTTAGCTAAGTTGTTTGTGATGACATTAGGATGATTTTAGGTATATGAGATTGATTAAAATGAGTTGAAAATTTGATTTAACATGATTTTTAAACATGTATTTTAGATCAGTAGGTTGAAGGCCAATTTTGGCTACCTTACTGTTTGAAAATAGTTAAACTAATAGCATAAGGTTGTAAAGAATTCTTTTAGCTTCGATTCAATATAAGGTAGAGCTTCTAGCTCCAAACGAGCGCGAAGTTATGATGATTTGATTATTCGGTGTACCGGGTGACGAGTATCGACACAATCCGAAGTTGTTGTCGATATTTGGATCGAATCTCGGGGACTATAGAATGAGTTGTGAAAATGGTCAAGGTCTGATGTTTGGTTCTAAACTTAGGGTTGTGAGTCTATTTTCAAACTCAATTGTCGGATTTGTAAACAGAATTGTTTAGAATGGTCAAAATGGTTGTATGAGTCGGTGACGTAAAACTGTCCGGTTTTTGTAGTTCAAAGATGTGTCGCGCAGGGAACTTTAAAAGTAACATCTTTTATGGGCTTTTAACAGGTCTTTCTATATATAGTAAGTGATATCTCTGATTAGTATCATAAGCATTTGACTTGTTTAAGTGGGGTAAATAAGCTCGTACATTTGTTGTGTACCGGCAGATTTTTATCGAAAGAATTAACTAATAGAATAAACACATAGAAGGAAGTAATAGTATCACTTGTATTGTTTTCTTTCGGGATTGTCGTGATTTCATGATTTTGAGTTTGATGTTATTAAGTATAGATTTTATTCGAGTTTATTATTAATGAACGCGTCTTATTTGAAAGGTTGCGGTTTTTGTGTTTATCGGGCATCAACTATCGTCGAAGGTCGTCTTGCTACTGCTATAACTGAAGGTGAATCTATAGCCTCGATTTTGTAATTGTTTTGGATGATTTTAAAACCCGCGTGGGGGATACATGCTATTTGAAAGTAAAATGAACACAAGTCATGATTGGTTGTTTGGACCCGAATGTTGCCTGTTGTTGCCTTGAATTGTATAAGTACCTAAGTTGCAAAAGTCTCTAAATTCATGAGCCGTTAACTATCTTCTGACTTGATGTTGTGAGTTGGGAATAGCCTCTTATTCTAATAATAGTACTATTGGGCTGACGACCCTATCCGAGACCAGGGCTTTACGCTGAGTAACCTCTGGGAATGATAATTTTACGAGAATGAGAATGTGGTATACTTGCAACTGATACCCTAGTAGGGGCACTGGAATTCATCTAGTCATGTCGGATTTAGGCGTGGGTGACTAAGTTAAGGGGTCAGTGTCATGAGCTTAATACAATTCTATAGCTATTTCTATATGCCTGAATGCCTGACTAATAGATTATGTGCACGACAATTCTATTAAATGATCTTGATTGATTTTTCTCTTATGTTCAAATGATGATTTGGAAAACCTATAGACTCGCTCAACCGTTGTGTTGATGATTTTAAGCATGTATTTCAGGTGATTGAAGATGATGAATTGCGGAGCTTGCTGGAGAAGGATTGCGGATTGCTTTTGTGATGATCGGTCTAAAACGGATTTCTTTCCCTTTTGTCATAAAAATAATAATGTACGGTCATGTACCTTGATAAATTGTTTGTTGATTTGATAAAATCTTTGGGGGACCTAAATGATATTCTGATATTTCTAAAATTTTTTTACTTGGGATTGAAGGTTTTAGACAAAGGTTAAATTATATCCTTTTATATTTCAAATGTATGATTTTGAGATCGTTTAAAGTGTTTTGTGTAATGATGTTTGAGTTTAGCACCCAAATGTGTATTTCCGTTGCGCAATGTAATTTGGGGGTGTTAAAGATTGGTAATCAGAGCTTTTTAGTTATAGCGAATTAGGTCGATTTTGAAAAATGTCCTAAACTATAACTTTTGTGTCGAAAATATTTTACAAAAGCACGCAACTTATCCGCAAGGCTCTGGTAAGATTATTTGTTTTGTATTGTTTTATAGTTAGATGTATCCCTTAAAACTGAAATGATTTTTTGAGTATTTATTAAGTAAATACTATGATGATGTATTGATGTTGTTGAAAGTACGTTGAGTACTTCTTATCGTAATTTTCTTTATGTAATGCATATATATATAATTTTAAATAATGACCTTATATGCCACCGAGGGTCTAGGACAGTAGACCAGATGTTGAACGATTTTACAACTGATTTCTTGCGACTTGTATCGGGTATGAGGAAGTTTGACTAGCTGATGTATGATAGATATGTGGTAGAAACTGGTGTGATTAGAAGGTTGATGTGAAGGAAAAGTTGTTTTAAAGGTTGAATTTGGTATGTGAAGATTTGAGTTTGTTAGGACTTGGAAGATGGATGAGATTGCTAGTCTTGGGTCGATTGTGATGAATTTGTGTACTTGAATTGAAAGGTTTAAAGAGAATTAGGTAAGTTTTAAAAGGATAAGTGAGTGGGAGTCTCATGTGAGATCAATTCTGAGTCAAGCTTGGAAGTTTAGGGATGTTGAAAGTCGTACTGAGATTTGCCTTGTGATTAATTTGCCGTGTAGGAGTGAGTATTTGGATTCTGAGAGTGAGCTGCCATCATGTTGGGGATTCGACTTTGAAGTGCGAAAAGGGAAATAGATGAGTGTGATGAAGCTGGCAGCAATATTAAGGAGAATGAGGAGCCGGTGTCTAAGGAACTAATCGCGTGATGGATTTCTTTGTATCTTATTTTCTTTTTGTGATCGAACTTATTTAAACCTTGTGTCGTAGCATTGTGATGGAACTTATTATCTTTTAAGTTTGTTCGGTAGATGATTGTAGTGACAGACATTGCCACTGCCTTGTTGAATCCTAAACGCAATCTAAATTACCCCGATGATCTATGTTGTGTCTTTATTAACTCTTTTGAGTTTTGGTTGATGAACCATGGTAGTTTGTGTTGTTTGTGCATGTAGTATCCATGAGATGTCCTGATAAAGAATTCTTCTTTTATCTTAATATGTATACTTATCATGTTTCTTTCTTCTGTGATGATGGAAGAAGGAGTAGGGGAATCATATTTCTGTCATTAGTAGATCGCTACGTGACTAAGTTTCTTGAAATATGTCACCAAAACTAACGGCTGCTACTGTGAACACTATGATTGAACAAGTCATTGCTAGAGCACATGAAACTGACCGTGCTGCAAGGAATCAAGATGCTGGGGATAGTTGTGCTGGAGATAATGATGCTGCCCAGTTGATGTTGCTGAGAATAATGTTGATGCTGCTGAGAATAATGTTGATGCTGCTGAGAATAATGATGATGTTGTCGAGAATAATGATGATGCTGTTGATCCAGACGATAGTGTTGCTTCTGTTCTGCAAGTTCAAGAAAATGTACATATGTTAGTTTTTGGAAGTGTGGTGCTACGCAGTTTTGTGGTATTAGTGGTGCATTAGAATTGCATAGGTGGATTGATAAGAAAGAGAGTACTTCTAAGATTATTGAGTGATCAGAAATTAATAAGGTGAAATTTGTTGCTGCTATAATTCAGGATGGTACACTAAGATGGTGGAACAACCAAGTGACTACTTTAGGATTGGTTGTGGCTAATGGTAAGACATGGACCGTGATGAAAGGACTATTGACTGCTAGGTTTTGCCCTGAGAAGGAACTAGGACAGTTGGAATCCGAATTGAGATAATTAGTACTAAAGGATGATGTTATTAATGCTTACTAGGAAACTTTATGCGCTATATTTGCTATGTCCTGATACTTTTGTAAATGACTGTAAGGCAAGGAAGCAGTACATTCGAGGATTGTTTAGTAATATCAAGAGTGAGATTATTTCTTCAAACCTGAATCTTTTGATGAAGCTGTTCAGATGGAGCATGATTTAATGGAAGTAAAAGTGCAAGTTAGGAAAGATAGCATTGTGAAAACAATAAGAGAAAGTGGGAATCTGTTCAGTTCAACCAGAATCGAGGTTCGAATCGTGGGGATTACAGTAATAACAATAACCAAAGATAGAACCGAAATCAGTATTTAAACCATGGAAGGAATGATGGGATTTGTGCTGCCACTGTGTCTAGAAGTGACAAAATAAATTCCAAGTGTGTTACATGTAGGTAATTTTTCACAATTGCGACTAGAGTTAGGACAACCTGGTCATAAAGCTGCTAAGTGCAGAACAAGAGGATTAGTTACTGGAAATAGTACCCCTGGAGTTGTGATATGATTTAGCCGTGGTGAGACATGACACAAGCAAGGGAATTGTCCAAGGAAAGGAAATTGACAAGATAGGAATGCTGCCGCTCCAGTTTACGTCTGAGTGATGCTGACAAACCTTAGGGTCTGAATGTTGTAAATGGTATATTATTATTTGGTGATGTTTATGTCAGTATGTTGTTTGATTTCAGATCAGGTAGAAACTATAGAAATGTAAAGATTCAGTTGTTTTATCAATGGAGAATTAGTAACATTGACAATTAACTATAATGTGGAGTTAACCGATGGAAAGGTTGCTAGTATTAGTTCTATACTAAGAGTGTGTTCCTTGAATTTAGGAAAGTAAGTGTTTAGTATCGACTTGATGCTCAAAGAGTTGGAATCTTTGGATGTGGATTATTGGTATGAATTGGTTAGTTGTGCGTAGTGCTGATGCTTGAGATTGAACTGATCTTCACCATGATTGATAGTTGCTGGTTTGGATTTGCTGGGAAACTGAGTGCTGACTGTGAAAGGTGATGAGTGAACTTTCCGTTTGAGAAGTATCTTGTTTGGAAACAAGGAAGTAGGTGGAAGAGGGATATGATGTATTTCTGGTTCAGGTAATTAATGATGGGGTAGTTGAGAAGAAGTTGGGAGATCTGTTAATGATTTAAGGGTATTCTGAGGTTATACCTGAAGTTCTGCAGAATTGCTGCCGTATCATGAAGTGGAGTTCGTGTCGATTGAGTGTTGTAAGCGATAGATGTAGCGCTCCTGCGTTTCGTTGTGTAGTGCTTCTGCGTTTTGTTGAATAGTATTTGTATGCCTTATCATTTGCCACCGTCAGAGTGGAATGAGTTATCCGGTAAACTACGAGAAGTGATGGATAAGGGATGTATTAGATTAAGTTTCGTTACAGTGATGATAGTTTGTGTCGTTTGTCAAGAAGAATGGATTGTTTCGGATGTGTATTGTTTATCGAGAGCTTAACAAATTGACTGTCAAGAATCGGTATCCACTGTTGAGGATTGAATTCATTTGACCAGCTGTCTGGATCCAGTGTGTACTGAAAGATCGCTTTGAGTTCTGGTTATCATTAACTGAGAGTTAGGAAGGAAGATATTCCTATAGTTGTTTTTCGTACTTGATGTGGTTACTATAAGTTTCAATTGATGTTTTTGGAGTTGACGAATGCGTCTGCCATATTCATGGACTGGGTAAATCTTGTGTGTAAGATGTGCTAGGATGAGTTAGTCATTATATCTATTGAAGATATTCTATTTTATTCCAAGAGGAAATGAGGAACATAAGTAGCATATGAGGATAATATTGGGATGGTTGGAAAAAGAGAAACTGTATGTAAAGTTTCCTATGTGTGAATGTTGGTTAAAATATTTGCCTTTTCTAAAGGCAGTTGATTGACAACAAAGGTATTCGTAAAGATCTTGCCAAGAATGAAAAGATTGAGGATTAGTCGGTACCAACGACGCCGACGGAAATTTGTTAAATTCCTTGGTTTAAGCTGGGAATAATAGGAGGTTTATCGAAAGGTTTTCACTAATTGTTAAACCATTGATTAAAGCTGACTAAGAAGAATTGGATGTGTGAGTCCCACTTATACATCTAAATTTAAAATTTTGAGATCTGATCCTTATCAGATGAGGAAGCTATATTCTGAACACTGAAGGGTAAGTTGTGTTCTGCACTGATGTTGTCATTGTTGAAAGGATCTGAAGTATTTATAGTCTATAGTTTGCTATGATGCATCTCATAAGGGTTATGTAGTTGTGGTGTTTGCTTTGAGATTGTACAAATATTACTTGTATGGAATCAAGAGTGTATTAATAAAGGATCAAAGAAGTTTGCTCCATAATTAATTTCTTGGGATGATAAAGGAAATGAGTAGAGGATCACTAGTTATATATATTTCGAGTATTTGAGTATGTTGATGGTTACGACTGTGAGTGATTATGATTACGAGATTCGCTACCATCCGGGATAGGCGAATGTGGTAGCTAATGCACTTATCAGGAAGAAAAATGAAAAAGCTTCTAAGGTTTGAGTTTTGGTAATGAAAAAAGTGTGGACTTGATAGAAAGGATATTGAAGTTTTAAGTTAGTGGTGTGATTTGCATAGGATGTCAAGGTAAGTGATTTCAACATTTTGTCAAACTTATGGAAAGGATTTGGTTGTAAGTCAAGTGAGACATGGAATATTGAGCACTCCTAGCATACCTGAGTTGAGCGGGTGAGACTTAGTGATGAAGGAATCTCACAAGTCAAGTAATCGATACGTTTTGGTTTGAGTAAAGTTGAAAGTTGAGTTGATATTGTGTGTTATACAGAGAATGATGGACAGAGTGAAAGAACGATTCGAACATCGAACGGTATACTTGTGCGTGTGTGATTGACATAGGAATTGTTGGAATTATATGACGATGATTATCATGCTAGTAATGAGGCTTTACTATTGATGGTACATAAAGAACTTCAATCTGTGTAGGTTAAAGACCGTGAGTTATGGACATAAGTTAGGTATTCGGTGTATTGCAGAAGTGTAGATGGAAGTGAATGATTGAACTAGAAGTGATATTGGAAATATTAATTAGATTGTATAAGTTAAGGATCGTTTACTAGTAACAAAGAGTTGTCAGAAGAGTTATGTTAGCAATCGAAGGAAATCGATGGAGTTTGAAAGTAGGAAACGTGGTTATGCATAAGGTGTCGTTATGAAGGGTGAAATTGGTTTTGGGGACAACAAGGAAAGAATTCAACTTAAAAATAAGTGGCATTTCATACACGAGAACTGTGACGAGTTCTTAAGAGGTTGAAACATAGTAGAAATTATATTGTGAAGATACAAGAATTTCAGGAGTGGAATCTGAATTCGCGAAGGAAGCATGAGGATTTCTTTAAGGAAAAGAGTTCTCTTTTGTTCTGGAGGTATGGAATGTGAGTATAAGAGGGGCCGAGCGCCAGGACGTCGCTCTCTTTTAGGAGGGTAGGATGTGATAACCCGAACCCGTGGTCATTATTTAATATTATATAATATTATTTTACGAATGATTTTGAAATTTTTGATGAGTTTGAATGATATGACGGTTGATGGTTTTATTTAAAACTGATGTTGGAAGTCTTATTTTTATTTTTTACTAATAGCAAGGGTGATTAGTGACCACGATATCGACGGATGCCCGAGATTTTATGTTTTATCATTTGCTGTCTTGATGTTTATATTTTTGGCGTTTTTATTTTAAGTTCGTATTAAGTCGAACCGGGATCATATTATTATCATATTTTGAGTGCGTTTTAATTTTGAAAAGTATTTTTACGAAACCCGAGACTCGTAAATATTTTTAAAATTGACAATTTACATTTTCAACCTTTAAAACTATTTAATTGCATTTTGGACCAAAACTATCACAAATTGACAAAATTTACCCCTCCACCACCACTATATAAGATTTTTCCACTAACCATTTTAAATAAAAAAATTCATTTTATCAAAAACACAATCTCTCTCTCTCTTTGTTCTTTGTTCTGCCGTACACCCCTCAACCAAAAATCCCTTTTGATTTTGATGATCAACATTGATTCATGAAAAACTAATCATAATCCCATCTTTCAAATTCAAAGAGGATCATTTTGGTATAATCTTTAACCACATACATACACTTTTTCAAAAATCTATTTTTCATGATGAACTAGTAGTGTTTGATCTATTTTTATAATTGTATGAAGGTGTTATTGTTATTATATTCAAGTATTATTGGTTGCATGTTTATTACTTTGGAGTGGGTAATTTTTGGATGATCATTCAAGTTTGTTATGGGTTAGCTAAGTTGTTTGTGATAATATTAGGATGATTTTAGGTATATAAGATTGATTAAAATGAGTTGAAAATTTGATTTAACATGATTTTTAAACATGTATTTTAGATCAGTAGATTCAAGGCCAATTTTGGCTACCTTACTGTTTGAAAATGGTAAAACTAATGGCATAAGGTTGTAGAGAATTCTTTTATCTTCGATTTGATATAAGGTAGAGCTTCTAGCTCCAAACGAGCGCGAAGTTATGATGATTTGATTATTCGTGTACCGGGAGACGAGTATCGACACAATCCGAAGTTGTTGTCGATATTTGGATCGAATCTCGGGGACTATAGAATGAGTTGTGAAAATGGTCAAGGTCTGATGTTTGGTTCTAAACTTAGGGTTGTGAGTCTATTTTCAAACTCAAGTGTCGGATTTGTAAACAGAATTGTTTAGAATGGTCAAAATGGTTGTATGAGTCGGTGACGTAAAACTGTCCGGTTTTTGTAGTTCAAAGATGTGTCGGGCAGGGAACTTTAAAAGTAACATCTTTTATGGGCTTTTAACAGGTCTTTATATATATAGTAAGTGATATCTCTGATTAGTATCATAAGCATTTGACGTGTTTAAGTGGGGTAAATAAGCTCGTACATTTGTTGTGTACCGGCAAATTTTTATCGAAAGAATTAACTAATAGAATAAACACATAGAAGGAAGTAATAGTATCACTTGTATTGTTTTCTTTCGGGATTGTCGTGATTTCATGATTTTGAGTTTGATGTTATTAAGTACAGATTTTATTCGAGTTTATTATTAATGAACGCGCCTTATTTGATAGGTTGCGGTTTTTGTGTTTATCGGGCATCAACTATCGTCGAAGGTCGTCTTGCTACTGCTATTACTCAAGGTGAGTCTATAGCCTCGCTTTTGTAATTATTTTGAATGATTTTAAAACCCGCGAGGGGGATACATGCTATTTGAAAATAAATGAACACAAGTCATGATTGATTGTTTGAACCCGAATGTTGCCTGTTGTTGCCTTGAATTGTATAAGTACCTAAGTTACAAAAGTCCCTAAATTCATGAGCCGTTAACTATCTTCTGACTTGATGTTGTGAGTTGGGAATAGCCGCTATTCTAATAATAGTACTATTGGGCTGACGACCCTATCCGAGACCAGGGCTTTACGCTGAGTAACCTCTGGGAAGGATAATTTTACGAGAATGAGAATGTGGTATACTTGCAACTGATACCCTAGTAGGGGCACTGGAATTCATCTAGACATGCCGGATTTAGGCGTGGGTGACTAAGTTTAGGGGTCGGTGTCATGAGCTTAATACAATTCTATAGCTATTGATATATGCCTGAATGCCTGACTAATAGATTGTGTGCATGACAATTCTATTAAATGATCTTGATTGATTTTTCTCTTGTGTTCAAATGATGATTTGGAAAACCTGTAGACTCGCTCAACCGTTGTGTTGATGATTTTAAGCATGTATTTCAGGTGATTGAAGATGATGAATTGCGGAGCTTGCTGGAGAAGGATTGCGGATTGCTTTTGTGGTGATTGGTCTAAAACGGTTTTCTTTCCCTTTTGTCATAAAAATAATAATGTACGGTCATGTACCTTGATAAATTGTTTGTTGATTTGATAAAATCTTTGGGGGACCTAAATGATACTCTGATATTTCTAAATTTTTTTACTTGGGATTGAAGGTTTTAGACAAAGCTTAAATTATATCCTTCTATATTTCAAATGTATGATTTTGAGATCGTTTAAAGTGTTTTGTGTAATGATGTTTGAGTTTAGCACCCAAATGTGTATTTCCGCTGCGCAATGTAACTTGGGGGTTTTAAAGTAAATAACGAACAATCATGAATATTATAAATGTGACACGATCACGAATACTAAAATCACGAATAATAAATCACGAACACACACGTTAATTATTTAACACACAAAAAGTTACGGGTTAACCCTTGGTGGGCCCCACATGCCACGTTAAGACAAAGAAAGAGGCCAAGTGGGCCTTTTGGCCCAAAACCAATTTTAATGAAAACATCTGGAGGAAACCTTTATCATTATTTTAGGTTTACAGAAAAATTAATCTCTCTCTCTCTCTCTCTCTCTTGGACCTTGTGTCGCCGGCCACATCAAGAAAAAGGGCAAACCCGGACGATTATTGTGTTTGTTTAGTTATTTGTGATCACCACGTCATTCTACACGCATTGGTATATTCAAAAATCTTTTCTTTTCATTTTTATTTTCTTATGATATCATGTTTAAAATTAATTACTCACATGAACATGTAAAGGAATAGCCTAGGATTAATTAATTTTGTCAATGATGCGTTTGGTTTGTGGTTTGGACCGGCCGAGACACCGAGACCCCAAGGGGGTGCTCGGTTTGTCTTATTTCACCACCACCGAGACCATAAAGGTCTCGGCTTGGTTTGGTTTCGGCTCGGTGCAAGCAAGGAAACCCCGACCAAGGGTCGGGGTGTGTTTTGTTTTCGGTTTGTGTGCACCGAGGCACCACCGAGACCCCAATGGGGCTCGGTTGGTTTTGTTTGATCAGACCCGAGACCAAAGGGACCCCGACTTTAAGTCGGGGTATGTTTACATGTTTGTTAGATTAAGTAGTGTCAACCGAGACCCCTCCAAGGTCTCGGTGGGACTTTTGTTATAGCTTATATGGTTCGTCTTATATTAGAACACGGCTCGAGATTTGGGTTTTTATAAAAACTATTTTTATAAATCGTGTCATATTAAACTTTAGGTTAATTAATGTATTAAGTTAATTCATGTATAACCTAAGGTATTTATACTTAGTCATTTTAATTAAAACATGTATTTTAATTAAAATCATATAACGTATAGTTTAATTAAATTAACCAGTTATTTAATTATTAAGCTATAACCATGACTTGTATTGTACTAATTTAACTTCACATATTATTTAAAATTCAGCTTAATTCTAATTATGGAAACTTACTATTTTTGGGAACTTTCTATTTTTGGAAGTTTTCTATTTTTGGAAACTTACTATTTATGGAAACCTGCTATTTTTAGAAAGTTACTTAGTATTACAATACAAGTTTTATAATACACTAATTCATGCATAATACACAACAGAATATCAGAATAACTACAGTTAACACAGTAAACAGTAAAACATGACAGAATACGTATAACAAGCTAATAACACATGGAACCAGTAAAACACATGTAACTCAGACAACTCATACACGTCCATATTTCTTATGTAGTGTTATCCGTCAAGGCGGATTAGTCTTCATCGTTTCAGTTAGCTTCTACTGGACATAAGGTACGGATTTTCCGTCCTTCAATAAGGACAATCTCTTCCTTCATTAGGATTTCCCGTATGCAGCCAACTGTTTTCCCCATTAGTTACAGATTAAATGCTTATGTTTATTAGTTACCTTAGCCATATACATGCATCACCAGTTTCACCTAGTTATGAAGGTACCATAACCATAACACTAGAGGCACTAGTGTTATGACTTCACCACGGCGGATTGATAGCTCGTGGTGTCCCTTTTTAGTTATTTGGCCATTCTATTATTATATTATCATGTGGGGCGTATGGGTGCATCCTAGTTACATGTTTTAATCAGGATTTCATGGTGAATGTGGTGTGTGCCTTGCATTCTTCACAAGGAGCTGATCCCTCCTACCCACTTACCAGTTAATTAGAGGCAACCCCTCTAATTGCATGATGAGGTCTCCCCTCTAAGTATTCATGCACGTTGTTGACCTCATGACCTATATTGGCTATTATGGTACATTAACTAATACAAATTTTCATAAGTAACATAAGCTATGTTTTCAGAACTAAAACCAGTTAAATGACAAACAACTAGGTTTTCCAGGACTTATTCATTTCCGCTGCCATTCATGTTATATACTCTTTATATGCTTCTATACTCTATGTTTTTTCATGCTTTATTGTATATCCGTGCACTGAGCGTTATGCTCAGCCGTCTACTTTTCCATGTTCCCGAATGGCAGGTACCCAAGGACGCACGTAGGAACTCCAGAGTATGTGCATTCACATTAGAAGCTATCCGGCCTCTTTTACCTTATGCATTTATTCCTACTTTATCATACTTTACTTCTTTTGGACATTGTTTAGTCCTTTCCATTTACAGTACTTATATTGCTTGTGTGTGAGTTACTAGACTACCGATGTTTGATTCCGGTATTTCTATTTATGGTCATGAATGTTTAGACATTTACCTTGCATGCTTTAATGATACGCCATAATTTACTGTAGCATCCTATCCTATTAAATGGGGTGTTACAATGTGGCTTAGGAATGCCACCTTGTTCATCTGAACTCACATCTGGAAAGTTGTGTATATAATTTTCTTCTATTGGAGAATCTGTACCACTGTGAGAAGATGATTCTCGTGTTCTACTCTAGAGTTTAGCAGATTAGAATGTTATCAACGATTATACTGACGAACTCGTTTAAGAATTCGTGGGAACTTTGATTCATTAATTTTGTAATATAGCTGGAGCATTTGGGAGTTCAGCAGCATAAATCAAAATTTTAGAGAGACTAACGTGTGAAAAAGCAGTCTGGAAAATAACATGTTCTTTCTCTCGTCATTGATGGTAGCATGATCTAGAAGTGTTTCTGGTAAAGGTGTTTAAGACATCGTAGCAGATCAAACAAACCTTCTACATGTGGAATGAAATTTTGTTATGAATGGTGGTTTTATCAAATTTTCGGTGGTCGATACAATGTCTCATGTTATCAGCCTTCTTCATGATAGACAGAAACGGTGCACTTCCTGGTGGTGCGCTAGGGTGAATAAAGCCTCGTGCCGGTAACTCTTGCAGCAAATGTTGCAACTCTTTTAACTTAGCTGAAATCTTACAATAAAGAGTTTTGAAAAACAGGTTCTGTTCTTGAAACAAGCTCGAGGCTAAACTCTGTCTCGCGGTTAGGAAGGATTTCTGGAAACCCTTCTGGGATGACATCTGGAAACTTTGGGATAATATGTTAATCATGAATTTATGGAATTTCAGAAGTCGCATCATGAATGGTGACTAGAAGTATTCGCAGCTATAAGATAATAATTCACGTGCTGATAAAGCTGAAAAAATTTGTACTGATTTTTCTGGCAGAAGTAAAATGAATATGTTCAAGAGTTGGTAAGACGGATCTCGTCGTTAACTGAAAAGAAAACTTTAATAATTATTGGTGGTACTGTGGAGTATTTTCTGGCTGGGAGGTTGGTAAATACATGTTTTAAAATAAATCTGTCATAGGAATACGTGAAGGAAACGTGACAACTTTCACTGAATGTGTTCGTCTGTAACCTCACGGATGAACACTGCGTGTCTAACCTGAATAATACTCCGGTGGTGGTATCTGAATCGTAATTGTCTGATTTATGCGTGGCGTAACATGACGGGTATACCCCCTTGGATGGTACCCTAAATTATTGAGGACCAGGTTTAGAAGGCATACTAGAATTATGAGTCTTGGCTCGTGCCTTGAAAAGATATTCGTATGACATGTATCATGACTGGTATCCTGACATGTGTCTTCCGAAATGATACCTGAGACCTGTGTCTTGACTGATGTCTTGACATATGTTTTAGTAGATGAATCTGAACAAGGCTGGAAATTTTTGGTAACTGCTAGGGTTGGCGGACCGGTTAGTCTGCTGACCTCTATATTTCTGGTCATGTCCACTCCGGAGTTCCGATGGCTACTGACTGATAAATATAAGCACGATGGTTGTCATTACCACTTTGTCTGTCAGTTTCACGACGGTCATTATTATGTCCGGGATTCCTGTAATTATTCTAGTGAGTGGCCGGCTGGGTACCGGTTCCCACTCTTCTGAATGAAGGTTAGCTGAGTGAAGTGACATCTAGCTGAGAAGGTAAAATCATGGAATAGAATGGTAGTGTCTGATGGTTGAAGTTTATTTTTGTCAGAAATTTCAATTTATAGTTTTCGTCCTTGTTCTACAAAGTCTTCATAGTATAAACAACATCAACATCTTGAGAAATCTCAAAAGTATCAGCAGCATCAACATTTGTGAGGTCTTCAAAGTGTTAGCAACATTAGTATCTGGTAAAATCTTCAACTCACGACCATCATCAGCATCTGGTGGAATATCGACAAGTGGAAATGCCTGAGATGATTGAGGATCGATTAACAATATCCATGGAGTAGGGTACACGAAGTACATCTGGACTACTGCACATGAAGTACAAAATAAATACTGCACATGGAGCATATCTGAGACACTGTACGTGGGGTACATATGGAAAATGTACATGGCACTAGTGGAAATTTTATGGGATGATCGATACTGGTGTCAATTATCTGACATGATCAAGGAAGTAAATTGATTCAAACGGTTAGCAAACTGAATTGAGACGAGTAACATGATAGGCTGACAATCTCTGTGTAGACTTAATGCTGGTTGTATAGAGAGCTCAGAAGTATGATTTAATCGAAGTTCCAACGACGGTCATCAGGAAACATAATTAATGAAGGCTAACCATGATTTATCATGAAAACAAGATTTTACTATAGTCCTTATGTATCTTAGCATGAAAACATCATCACTTTGCTGAAATATACATCTCGTAAGGAGACATGAAACTTAAACAGCATGAAAATGACATCCACTTGAGAGTATGAAAACTTGATTATTATAAAGAACATAAAGGTATAGTCAACTGAGGTTTAATATCCACTAGTGTGGATGGCTATGGTTCAATCCACAAAATTTAAAAGAGAGAACATGTGACTAAGTATGGGCGATTCTGGTTCGATCCACACTTGTCAAAATTTTCTGAGAACTGTCATGTATAGAATTTACAATCTGGAATTAAGTATGGGTGGTTGTAGTCCAAACCATGCTATCCAAAATTTTAATGAAACACCATGATATGAACAAAGGTGAACGCTTTTGGGTCGGTTCACAAAACAACTGTCGTCTGAAAATATGAAATTTGACCTGAACAATGGTGAACGTCTATGGGCCGGTTCACAAAGTAATATTCGACTGAAAACATGAATCTGACATGAGTAAGGACGAACTCCTATGGGTCGGTTCACCAATGAAAAATCTGAACGGGCATGGGTGAACGCCTATGGGTCGGTTCACCAAAACGAAAATTCACAGAAAAGCCCATACGACTAAATATGGCCATTCATGTACCAACCTTTTACTTAGTCAAAAACTTTAAGAAAACTAATTAATAAATGAAGAAGACTGGCTGATAAATGAAGAAAGTTGACTGATAAATGCATGAGGAACATGGAAGGTAACAACGCCAAAATCTGAGAAGTTCCTAGTGACTACCCACTAGTCACAGGTCAAGTTATAGAGCCTATAGGTCGAACCTATAGCTCTGATACCATAATTATAACACCCCACTTGGATAAGTGGACCGTTACGTGTATTTATGGCGTGTCATCAAAGCATAAGGTAAATGTTCTAAATTATTAACTGACCATAAAGGAGATACCAGAATCAAGTATCGGTAATCCAAACATAAGCTCAAAACATGAAAAGTAAATACTGAAGGAAAGGACTAAACAATGTCCAAATGAGCAAAGTAATGTAAGAAGTGCATAAAGTATGAAGTCTGGATAGCTTCCATCCAATGCACATGCTCTCAGAATCCTAAGAGCGTCTCGGTGTACCTGCCGTTAGAACATTAAAGGAACTACGGCTGAGCATAACGCCCAGTGAACAGATATTAGCCATGATAAGAAATACTGAAATGAAGCAGATACTAAAATACTGAGGCTGTAAGACTAATAGGTAAATTGCAGAGAAAATCTGTGTATAATCTGAAAAGTCTGATTTATAAATGGTAAAGCTGAACTGTTATCTGTTAAATCTGAAAACATGCATTTACTGTATTTTAATTGCCAAGACCTTATATAGGTCATGTGCTGTAACAATGTCTGCATGAATACATGGAGGGGTGACCTCGTCATGCTGTAGAGGGGTGACCTATAAATAATGTGTTGGGTAGAGGGATCAACTCCAATGTGATGGATGTAGAGCACACACCATATTCACCTGATAAACTGTAAAATGATAGCCTAGGATGCATCCATACGCCCCGCTGATAAATACTGATAAAATGGCCAAGCTGAAATAATGGGACACTGCGAGAAATCACTCCCTCGTAGAGGATTCATGACACCGGTGCCTATAGTGTCATAGTTAGGGTACATCCGTAACTAGTACATAAACTGGCCATGCTTGTATATAAAGCTCAAGCAATTTATTTAGTTATTAAAATGATTACTGATAAGCTTAAAACATAATACTGGGGAAAACATTTGGCTGCAGACGGGGAATCCTAATCATGCATAGAAGGAGGTCCTTACTGAAGGACGGGAATTCCGTACAATCAATCGAAACGAAAGAGACAATGAATAGTAGAGAGATAAAAATATCCGTACCTTGTAGCAAAACCGACATTTAAACAAAGTCCCAATTTATTTTAACGCCTGAGAAATCATCTACAAAGATTTACAAGTTACAGAGTACTAATTAATAACTAGAAAATATCATAGTTTTACCATGTCTAACATAGACTTATAATTATCTATGTTTCATGAAATTAGATAGTTACCCTCCTATTACTTACACTAATATACTTCATCAATTTATGACGAACTGTTCTTGATCACACACACATACAATCATAGTTTTACCATGTCTAACATGGACTTATAATTATCTATGTTTCATGAAATTAGATAGTTACCCTCCTATTACTTACACTAATATACTTCATCAATTTATGACGAACTGTTCTTGATCACACACACATGCACATCTTAAATGATTGTATATTTTTCACCATGTTGTACTAGTTAATTGAACTTCATATTTCAATATTATGGTCTTTAGTTAAAAAGTTTTAACCATGTTCCTACTTTATAAGTAACAATTTATAACCATTTATTTTAATTAAGAAATCAGTATTTACGAATTTCATAGATGACCAACTTACTTAAAACCGAAAACTTAATGATTCTCTATTGGCTATTGATGGTTTACTGAGAGGAAGTGATTAATGAATAAAATGATTCACGTACAAAGTATATTATAGATAAAGACTTACCTCCTAATAATAAACGAAGACGTATCGATATCGGAACCAAAACAAATATCATTCACGTACATATGCAAAAGTGAAGATCGAGTATAGCCAAATCTGATAATACGCTAACCAAAACCTCTAGCAGACAATCCCAAAAGTCACACCGAACCACAAATCAAACAACAACTCAAGCCGCGAAACCCGAACACGAAACATAGCTACTAGTACCACCCTCATATTCATGTAAAACCCAAATAGACGGATACTCCTAACGTTGCTTTATCATTTTTTTGTGAAGGGCGGTTGTGTCATATTTTCTTATTAAGGTTTAGCAGGTTCATTGGTATGTTATATAAATATGTAAATCGCAATTGTCGAGCCTGATTATAGGCACAAATTAGGAATAGATCCGGATAATCTTATTGGCCATATGTTCTTTTTCTTTTCATGACACATTTGTAGTTTCTAACTAACAATCATTAATATCCGAGAGCCCAAATCTTTGCTATAATTAACTTAATATTTTAGATGAAAATATTTATTATAATATCTTACGTGATATTTCAGAATAAATAAAATAAAGTGAAAATTCCAATTTTCAAAAATTCGGGTTTTACAAGTTTACCACCACTATTCTACAGTTTCTTCTGCCAACTCCTTAGGAGTCTCTGGTGAGAATGATTTCATGCCCAGCTTGTCGATCAAAAACTCGATTTGTCCTCGATCTAAAGCCTTTGTAAAAATATCCGCCAGCTGATACTCGATGTTGACAAAATACAGCTCAATTACTCTGTTTTCCACTTGCTCTTTGATGAAATGGTAGTGTATGTCAATATGCTTCGACCGGGAGTGTTGAACGTAGTTGCAGAAAAGGGCAATAGCACTTTTGTTGTCGTAGTACGTCGGTATTTTGTTGAATCCAATATCGTAGTTAGTCAGTTGTGATCTCATCCAAAGAACTTGAACACAACAACCGGACATGGCAATGTATTCTGACTCCGTACAGATATCGCAACGCTTTTTTGCCTTTTAGATGCCCAACTAATCGAACGATCTCTAAGTAATTGTAAGCTTCCTGAAGTGCTATGTCTAGTATCTTGACACCCGGCGTGAGCCGCATCTGCATATGATGTTAGTGCAATAGAGGAGTCTTTCGGATACCACAGACCACGATGAAGTGTTCCTTTAAGATACCAAAGATCCTTTTCACAACATGTAAGTGCTTTTCGGTAGGCCGAGCCTGATACCGGGCACACATGCATATAGCAAATTATAAATCAGGCCTGCTAGCAGTGAGATAGAGAAGGGTGCTGATCATTCCATGATAAAGTTTTGGATCGACAACAATCCCATCTCTATCCTCATCTAACTTAGATCTCTCTACCATTGGAGTATCCACGGGGTCACAATTTTCAAAGTGATACTTTTTTAAAGATTCAAGAGCATATTTGGATTGATTAATGAAGATGCCCATGGGATTTTGAGAAATTTGTAACCCTAAGAAAAATGAGATTTTTCCCATCATTGACATCTTAAAACATGTGGACATGATTTTCTCAAAATGACTGGACAATTCTTGAGTAGTGGTAGAAAATATGATATCATCAACATAAATTTGTACCAGTATCATGTTATTGTCTTCCTTGAGAATGAACAATGTCGGGTCCACTTTTCCTTTAGAGAAGCCTTCTGAGATGAGATATGATGATAAGAGATCGTACCACGCGTGTGGAGCTTGTTTCAACCCATAAAGAGCCTTCTTGAGCTTGTACAAATGATTAGGATACTCTGAGTTCACAAATCCATTCGGTTGGCTGACTTAGACTTCCTCCCTTAATTCACCATTCAGAAATGTCGTCGTAACATCCATTTGATAGACGATCATGTTCATGTGAGCAGCATAAGCAAGGAATAGCCTGATAGCCTCCAATCTTGCAACAGGGGCAAAGGATTCTTCAAAATAAATACCAAATGCTTGTTTGTAACCACGAGCGACCAATCTTGCCTTGTTCTTTAATATTCCACCCAACTCATCGAGTTTGACCTTATAAACCCACAACAAAGTAAGAACATTGACATTGTCGGGTAAATGAACTAATTCCTATACTTCAAGTCTTTTAAATTCATTAAGTTCCTCTTTTATGGCTTCAATCTAACATGACTATGTCATAGCTAGTTGCCATGTTTTAGGTACAATCTCAGAGAGAAAGGCATCAAAGTAGCAAAATAATGCATTTTCTTGTAATTAGTGGCGTGTATAGACTGGTCTTTCAATGGCACCAATAATATTGCGGATTGGGTGATCCTTTGTCCACTTAATGTTGTGAGTTTCAATCCGGTGGGGTCTGGAGTAAACGGTAGCAGGAACTCCCTCTGAGGTAGACGCCCCGATAGGGTTACCGAGAATAGGTAACTCAAAGTATGGAAGCTCTTGTATGTGAGAAAATTCCAAATCGTGATCAGTGTGATCCTCTTTAACATCATTAGGAACGAATGGGGGTGTTGATTTAGGTGTAGTTTGAGAATTACTGGGGGATGGTGCATCTGGTTCACTAGTGAGTGTAGATGCATCAGATTGATCTCCATTATCTTGAGTAACAACTTCGGGAATCAGAGCTGCTACTATAGGGGCTAGAGCATCATCATTTGGGGAATTTAAGAATTCATCAAACATCGGTTGAAATAACTCATTCCACTCGGGCCTTGTTGGTGGTATAAATGATGGAACTAATCCGGAATTGATAGTACCGGGTCCCATCCCATGAAGCGCGTGTTCAGAGCAGCGTTGCTCAGAAGCCATCGTTGTTATCTCATCAAAATCGACATCCATAGTTTCTATTATCTTCCCAAGACGACGGTTATTGATCCGGTAAGCTTTCTTCGCAGATGAGTAACTAATGAAAATTCCTATATCAGCCTTCTGTTGAAGTTTTCCCAAATTTTCACTGTTGATGGTCGGGTAACAAAGTGCACCAAACACATGAAGAAATGATAAGTCGGGTTTTCGTTCATGAAGAAGCTCATACGGTGTTTTTCCATGGCGCTTACGAACAATAGAACGATTTTGGTTATAACATGCGGTTGCTACAGCTTCTGCCCATAAGAATAAAGGAGCATTTGCTTAAATCAACATAGTTCTAGCAGCTTCTATAAGTGTACGATTTCGTCTTTCCACGACACCGTTTTGTTGTAGAGTGCGAGCAACTGATGTTTCATGTGAAATGCCAACTTCTTCATAATAATTTCGTAGATTCTGATTGACAAACTCAGTTCCATTATCAGTAGGAATACGACAGACAGTAGCATTAAGACGCACTTGGATCATCTTGAGAAACTTGATAATATATGTTGGTGCCCAATCCTTGGTTGTTAAAAACTTTACTCATGTAAACCTTGAAAAATCATCCACAATGATTAGGACGTATTTTCAACCGCTCACACTTGTTGTACGCATTAGCCCGCAAAGATCCATGTGCAAAAGATACAGTTTTTCTTGATTGGTATCTTCAGCTTTGGGCTTGTAAGATTTTTTGGTGCTTTTCCCCAATGAACACGTAGAACATAAATGATCCTTGTTAAACTTGAGCTTTGGAAGACCACGAACAAGTTCGTTTTTAGCCAAGTGATTAGTAGCATCAAAATTAAGATGAGATAAATGTCGATGCCATAACCATGACTAAGTCTTAGATGCTTTGGAGAGAAGACATACGGGAGAAGCGGTCATCATATTTTGTATGGATAATGTGTAGAGATTATCCCCTCAAGAACCTTTTAACAAATCTCTTCCTTCCAAAACACGGATGAAGCAAGTATGTTGTCAGAAAGCAACCTCAAAGTTTGAATCACAAAATTGTCCCACTGAGAATAAATTATGACCGAGTCCTTCCATATAATACACACGAGAAACCGTAACATTCCCAATTTGATATTCACCATAACCCATGATCTTTGAAATGTGGTCATTACCAAATTTAACCGTGCCTAGAAACTTGCTGACGAACTTCTTGAGCATAGAGCGATTTCCGGTCATGTGCTTTGAGCACCCAGAGTCCAAGTACCAGAGGATGATTTGGACCACCTAAGAATATCATTAGACAAAGACGATGTATTGGAATCTAATTGTTCCTCTATGTTAGCAGGTACAGATAAAATTATCTTAAATTTGCTATCATAAGGTTTCTTAGATTTCCAAATTTTCTTCCTAGTTGTCGGCTTAGATTCTAGTTGTCTAAGATCCTGAGGTATTTCTTCTCTGGTAGGCACAATAGTAGGGGCAGACCTAATTAAATGTCACTTTTTTTAATTTTTTAGTGTTAGTGTTCCTATTTAAAGGACGCTGAGACCTAACTTAAGTGGATGTGTTCCTAGTTAAAGGGCACTTAGTTCTATTAATAGTGAAGGTCCTACCAGTGGGATGCCATTGCCATCCAACTTGGGTACGAGTTTTCCCAGTTGGCCTCCATTCAAGGTTGTTCCTAATGGAAAACATTTCATTAACGTGATCAAAAAGGCATAAATCATGACGCTGAGAAAACATGCATTCATTATAATTCCAACATTTTAAATAAGAATTCACTTTGCGCTTAGGCTGTTGCACAACCACAGGGCCTTTAGTCTTAGCTACATGATTCATTTTATTCAAATTTGAAATAATATTCCTAGGGTGAACTTCTACTTTATTCTTCATAGTCCTACTAGTGGAAGGCTTGATCCTATCTTTCTTGTCTTGAGATTCTTTAGCCTTAGTAGAAACAATTACTCTTGTATAAGGCACGGAAACATTAGTGACAAATTTTAAGTTATCCTTGTTGGTTGTACCTAAAGAAGGTTTAGCTCCTGGGTTTTATTGAATGGAGTAATGGCAATGGGTTGTTGTTTGAGTGGTGTAGTGTGAGAACTCGTATTTCTCCGGTATTATTTTATTCTTTTATTCATGTCTCTTGAATTTTCCAACATGTTACGTTTTCTGCTATTCTTCCTACGAAAATCCTGATATCTTGATAATTTTAAATAAATTATATTTTAAGTAGTTTTCTGATCATTAATAATACTTTATTCGGAATTATAAAAATTTTATTTTATTTTTCCGTATTTATTTAAATAAAAAAAAATTGATTTAAAAGAACCCGCGTACATTTTATTAAAATTTTACCCGAATCAACAGAGCGAGAACCGATGGCTAAATATTTCGACTTTATTAAGTCAAAATACTATGTTCTTTAATATATTTTGTTTACATAATATAACTTGCACCGAGTCGGAACGATTAGTGTTTTAGAAATTAAGTCGGGCTAGAACTAGTTGCATTTTGGGCTTAAGTTATAACAAGAATAGACAAGTGGGCCAAAAATCCCACTCCCTTCCTTTTCTTTTGTTAGTCTACTGCTCCAACACAAAACAAAACACTGACATTTATTATTACCAAAAAATAAACCATTATCCCCTCTTCTTCTTTCTGAGCGACGAACACCAAGAAAACACAACCATCATCTCCATTTTTCTTCATCAATTACACAATTAAAACACATTACAATCGTCTTTGATAAACCCTAAACACAAACCCATGTTTTATTTGCACATGCAATTGATTTTAAGAAAATCATAAATTTCAAGAATTGGTGTTCTTGTATGTTTGATCATGGGATGATCATGCATTATGCTTATTAGTGTTTAGGCATTGATAACTTTTTTAGAACCCTTATTATGATTATTGTTTTTGGCCAAGCTTTGATTTCTACCATGAATGTTATAGAATTATTGTACCTTGATATAATTTAGTTAGTGTAGGATGTATTTTTGATGTTTTGGATTGAATTAGAGGTTGTTTGGAATAGAGATTATTATAGCAAAATTCGGACAGCATGTATATCAGTCCAAAACTCTCATATTTTTCATTGTTACCTGTACTTTTTATAGCTTAAATAGTTCTTTAGGCTTTTTACCTATTAGTGGCAAGTTGGATAGGCACACAACTCCTCCGGATGAGGAAGTTATGATCAAATTAAGATTTTATAAGCAAAATTCGGACAGCGGGTTTGTGAGCCCAAATCTCACATATTTTCCCACTATAGGCTGTGTTTTTATAACTTAGGTGGATTCATTGAACCTTTTTACATATTATTAGCGAGTTGGATGGGCGATCAAATCCTCCGTATGAGTGAGTTATGGTCGATTTACGGTTGTGAACCCAATCTGACCCAACAGACTTTTATAGTTATTTGCTACAGGTCATGGACCATATATTTGACATTTAAGACCTTGTGAGTTAGTATACATTATAATCTAACAAAGGCCGCTGACCTCGCGCCGATAGCTAATACAAGGTTTTGCCAAGTATAAAAATTCGTTGTTCCGATCTTTTCGAATTGATTACTAGTTAACAGTGCGACTCAGTCGTCTTTTGGTGGAAAACAATAATTTGGTCGTGGTAGTAAAATTTAATTGTGAAACGTTAAAGTAAATGACGGTAATTAAAACTAAAACTAATTAAAACGTAAATTGTGCAATATTAAAACTTTTAAAAGTAAATGACGAGAAATTAAATGACGTAAAATTAAAACTCGACAAAAAGTAAATTAAACAATGTAATAAAAATGAAAATTTGAAAACTTAAAACAATGCAAACTTAAAAATAAAACTAAGGCAAAATATTAAAACAAACCCTGTCGGAATACACTCCTATCGGAATCCCGTCGGAATCCGATCGGAATGATGATCGGAATGACAGTCCTATTGGAATGCAACCAAAACACCTCCGTCGTAATGATGGCTTACCTCTCCTATTGGAATCCTGGTCGGAATGAAGACCTATCAGAATGATGGAAATCAAGGCTAATCGGAATGTCCAATAAACACCCTCGTCGGAATGCTGATCGGAATCCCAATCAGAATCACAAACCCTTTTCCGATCCAGCAATCGGAATGCTGGTCGGAATGTGAAACCCCTTTCCGATGGTTGGTGATCGGAATGAAGTAAAAACGTAAATAAGCAAAAACACAAATAAGCTACGAACCAAATAAGCACTCCACTTAAAACTTAACTAAAACACGTATAAGAAAAAGCTAATAAGCTAAATTTAAAGACTTTTAAAAACAATTAAATGAAAAAGATATTCGAAAACAACTTTTATATAAAAATAACTTTTATAAACACTTAAGTAAATTTAAGAAAGACACAAATAAGCTATAAAATCAATAATCCAAAACAATCAAAAGCATAAAAACATAACATTTAATCAAATAAGCCTAAAAATAAGCACATAAACATAAAAATTAAGCAAAACAAGAAAGTTAGAATGAGAGATAAAAATAAGAACTTGATTAAAAGAAAAGATTCAACAACAAAATTAAACTTACTTGAAATTAAAGGCAAGAAATTAAAGGTGCAATTAAGCAAATGACAATAAGAAAGTGCAAGTAATTAAAGGTGGAAGAACTATGTGTCAAATAGCCAACACCTCCTAATGTGACATTAGGAGGGTATTTATAGGAGACTAGGGAGGTTAGCATGTGTTGCTCCTTTCTTTCTTTTCTCGTCTTTCCGTCTTCTAAATTCTTCGACTTTTTCGACTTTGTCTCGGGATTATTTGAACTCGTCTTATAATGTCTTCATTTATTAGACTTGAGTTCTTCGACTTCATTAAACTTCCGTCTTTAGACTTTTTCTTCGATAAATCTTCAAAATAGGCCTTGGACTTCCGTTCTTTTTGCACTCTTGATCTTTTGACTTCTCTTTTGTCTTTTTCTTCGATAAAAGCCCATGAAAGCCCATGTTTTCTTCCCTTTTCATATTTTGATCCTAAATCACAACAAAAACACAAACCACACATAATTCCGACATTTATGACATGAAATACACGTTTTGGCTTGGTAATTATTATAATTAAGTGGTAAAAGGATAAGTGTTTTCACACTTATTAATAGCTATCACCAAATGGTTTTTATGGCTAAAACGGTAAACCTGAGTTTGAAAACCTAAATTCTGATTTTGTAACCTTCAAAGAATGTAACTTTTCTGGTAATTGGTAGTAGCTATTTACTCATGGTTGGTATGGGCCGAAGGTAGAGTCTTGAGGCTTTTCAATGGTGGAAATCTCAGACCTTTAAACCTTATAGGTTAACAGGTTATTTTGTCCCAAGTTTGACTAGTGCAGTTTGACTATTAGGTGCTTACGATAAGGCTGTTAGTGTTTTGGACTTTTAAAAAGTTCTGTAAATTCTTAGATCGAATGGTTAGACATTCTGGAAAGCTCATAATAGACCCGTTCCAGGGGTGAAAACCCCATAGTTGTTGGACTTATGTATTGGGATCTCCACCCTTTACAAAACAGCTAAACCAGAAAATGTGACTTTACGCCTACGGTTAAGTAAATTGTTGGCGTTTTTAGGTACAAATCACTTGGGTTACTTGATTTGAGACCTTAGGCTATCATGTTATGCATTTTTTACAGGTTGTGTGTCATGAAGGTCATTATCACACTTAGGCTCGGTTGGTTGTGCAAGTTATATACATATTATATTTTTACAAAATATTTTGATACAATTGTTTTATATTTTTATAAAACGCATACTTAAGGGTCGTGATCACTCTGGTAGGTTGCGGGGTATTCTTTGGAGTACTTCCATAAGCCTTCTTCATCCCGTTCTCATATCCTTCACACTTGTACTAAGGTAATCTTGGCACCATTGTATTACTTTGATTTCTATTTGATTAAATACCTTGATTATGAAATTGGGGTTTTTGTATTTAGACCATATGCTACTGATGTAAATGTGGTATTATGATCATGATAGGTCTTGTGTACTTGTAGAGGCATTGCTTAGGGTGTGAAACTGTTTAGGTGATGTTAGAAGTATATTTTAGTGTCAAAATGAGGTTAAGAATGATAGCAGATTGCTACAGCCATTCACAAAAATTTTCTGCAAATAAGGCCTGCAACTTTCTTGATTTTTAGATAGCCTTTGTTATGTCGTGCAATTGGTGATTTAGGTAATTTTTGGAAGTGTCCAGATGAGTAAAATATGGTCTTTTTATCAAAACTAGTCAATACCGACATGTGCGCCAAATTTGTGTTTGAGGTCAAAGCATAAAAAGTCAAAGTGGGTATTTTTATGAATTATTACAGTAACATAGATCAAATGTGAACATTTCCAATTGGTTCAAGTTAAAATCTTTTAAGGAATGTAAATGATGGTCAAAATAGTTTTATGCAATTTTTTGTCGAAAAAGTCAAATCTGAGTAGTCTGCACTAAAACTGCATTTCCCGTTGATTGGTAATATCTTTGATAGTGTTACTTAATTATTTGAAAAGGTAATAAATGTATCTTTCCAGGTCCATAAAGTTTGAGTTTATAGCTGTTATAGAACTCTAGATATGATACAATCTTTACAGCATGTTTCTGAAAATTTAGTGCAGCCAATTTGTCAACGTTAATTTTCGACTCAAAGTGTACAAGTGTTTGCTACTTATGGGTTTGATGATCATTGATAATGTTTATAAACATGATTATATAGTGGGTAAGTAGTGTTTTTAAGTCAAAATTGATTCGAGTCAATAGGTTTCAATGCATTGCGAGTTATAAGATGGTTTATGTACTAATAGTAACCAAAGCGTTTTCTAAAAGTTATTTTGTATCTTATAAGTTTTCGCGCCCCGTTATCGTAGGTCTTGTATGACTTAAAGTTTCTTGATTTCTTGTTGTTACTACTCAGCCCTCAATTTCCATATTTATTCACCTCGTAGCTAAGGTGAGTTCATAGCCCCTTTTTACTACTTGTACATTGTTTCTAAACGCGGGGTGAGATTTTATATGGTGGAACACATCCATTTAAAAATTGTATGCTATCCAGAACTTGTATGCTATTCAGACTTGTATGCTTTCCAACAGTTTTCATTGATATTATTGCTTATATTTAACAGTCTTAAGTTTCCTCTCTTGATCATGAACCGTTAATTGTCCCGTATGCTTTGCGCTAAGCGCGAATGTTGTGGGGGGATCCATCGGGATTGACAATCCCCTTCCCAATTACATTGACGCACTTACATTTGTTTATACTTAAGTATTTAGGCTGAATACTCCCTAGAGGAACTTACTTTGACTTAAGCTTCGGTTCATGAACTAAACAACAATAATATTGGTTTCGGACTATGGTCAATGATCATAACCATTTTCTCTATTTACTTGTTTTACAAATGAATGTTTGTGTTCCACACCTTTACTGCTAAACCTATGAATATCACTCAACTTTATGTTGACGATTTTACATGTTTAATCTCATGTGTTATTTCTTAGCTTTGCTTGGATGGGAGCCCGCAAGATATTATCACAGTTTGGAGATTTCTGTGTATATTCAAACTTTGGTTTTATCTAAAAACTGTTAGAAGTTTATCATGTATTCTTGGTAACTATAAGTTACAAAACCATTATTAAATTATAGATTTCCGCTTATAAAACTTTGGGACCTTTGTTTAAAAACTCTTATTCTTTATGATTTAATGTATAAATTTTTATTACGTCAACTTTATGTCAACAATATTTCATTGTTTCTTGTACCATGACATGGCTCCCCCTTGCTACATAGTTGTTCCATACCTGGTTTTGGGGGTCTCACAGATTGGTATCAGAGCGATGGTTATAGGGAACTATGTCGTTCTTCAAAACTTAGTCTATAACCGAAAAGTTCATATATTTCATGTTTCTAAGTGTTAAACACAGAATCTGCCATTGTTGTTCGATATCTACGCGGGTAATTCTCTACTCCTTATTATTTACTTTTAATTATCGTTGTAGTATTTCACCTCTTGATTACATTTTGAATTATGACATTACCCTCATGAAGATAATTACTATCTCCTTTCAAAGTCTTTGTGCTCAATGAATTATCAACGGATATTACTATGATTACATCCGTCCTTATTGTATTTCTTGAATTCTTGTTCGTGTAAACTTGATCTTGTTACAATAATTTTGTATTGTTATGACGTTACATACTTGTATTCGGAGCGCGTATGCTGCGGACTTTTCATACTCACTTTTCTGAGTACTTATGTTATTTCGTCTATGCGTGATACGACTGACCTCACATACTCGTTCGTTTTGAACCGTCTGTTTTTCTCGAGTCACTGTTACATGTTGTGTGTATTCTCGTGATACCCTTGTTTGGGATTAAGAAGTGATGCTTTCAATTAAACTTCCGATTTTCATTTTACTACCTTGTGTGTTACTTCCATTGTTAAACTCCTTTAAGATATCAGTTTAGATATCTAAATTGCCTTCTGACCATTTGTGATTGGATGTCTTGAAAAATAGACTATCTACCCTTGTGTAGCTCAATGAGTCTCTGGAAAAGACTAAAGGACATCGTGTGAGTCACACGTCTCGAAGCATTCCTTGAATCCGTGTTGAATAATATTATGGGTTTTCGTAACCTTGATTGACCTTTACGTCATCGTTTTACGCGACACTCGGATATCGATTAAATATTACTTCATTGACCATTCTACATTTCGACTTCGAATTTCAATGTCCATTTGTACCTTGAAAACACCATCGTCGTCTTGTAATTCATCCTCTATTATGTGGCGATTGTTTGGAATACGATTCTACCTCTATAAAATTGTATCTTTCCCTTTCATTAAACCTTCCCACTCTGGGAGTGCAATTTGTTAATGTTCCATTTCTTTCTAGATATGTCTTGTGATTTTGGAAAATCACGCCACCAAGAGACCTTCTTGCATTGCATCTTGAAATCGAAGACACGGATGTCATGCGCCGTTTTTTATTTCTTAGATTATCGTTGGTATTCTTGAACCATTTTTATACTATGTTTTCATTTACATGCTTAATTATACAATTTATTCTCTTTTGTCTATATGGAATCCACAAGCCATGTGTGTGTACATAAACTCCGGGTTGTTATGATGTTTGATTAAATTTCAAAGTGTGTCGAAATATATACTATCTGCAGAAAATTTACATGTAATTTAACGATGTTGAGAAAATATTCTTATAAACTTTAGACATAAAAATATATTTCTACTTGTTGAGACGTTCGTTTAGACATAAAATTCGACCCGTGACTCTTAAAAACGAGCAAGTTACGCTCACTTTAAATTTTTAAAATTTAAGAACTTATTTTCTACATATATGGAAATTATTGCTGATGCAGAACTGCAGAGGGTAGAATCGTCATTTCTGGTCAGTTTCGGCTGACGGCCGAAACACGAAAGTTGTCTGAAATGTCGTTTTACGTCTACCGAGAAGGAACTAGTGTCAAAACTGAATATTTATAGGACTTTTATCTAATAAATCTGCGTTTTCTAAAAATATCATTTTTTTGACAGATCTTATGCGAAGGCGTTTTCGCCTATTTCTGATCCGTTTCAAGTCTCGAGTAAAACTACAAAGTTGTTTAAAATTCCGTTTTACTTATACCAAGTAGGTAACCAAGTCCGAAACTAATATAAACGGGTCAAACCTTACAAAATAAAAACATGCGTTTTAGGATAATATAGTCAAACCTGCGCAGAACGTGCAAGGGCAATTAGGTCATTTTACGTTTGGTTTCAGATCTTGGTAAAACTAGAAAGTTGTTTGAAACATTGTTTTGAACTAAATTGCTTTAGACTCAGAGTCTTGAAAATGTCATTTAACGGGTTAATTGATCGGGTCAGGCCTAAAAGTCAAAGTTGACTAAAAAGTTAAAGCTGATAGAAATTTTGAAATATGGTTTTTAAGCGTTTTTTATAGTTCGTTTGAGCTTGTAGAAATTTAATAAATGATATTTTACAAATAACAATCATTAGTTACGTTTGAAGACGTTTAAAAATAGTAACTTTGGGTACGAGTTATACATACATATATCATGAACTTTTGAAACCGAGTGTTTAGATAAACCGATGGTGAGTTATAATTTTGTCGAAAGTTGTACATTTTTATTTTTATTAGTTACGATGTGAACGCATACGGAATTCCTTTTTCATTTCTTTTATATATAACCTATTTGTCATTTTATATTATCTTTCTTTTCTCTCATCATACCACTGATATGGGTCGAGATTTGAAGTTCTTGTTTCACGTCGTTCGTTATCATTTTGACATGTGTCTCATGACGATTCCGGCTAAAGATTTTCAAACCTTATCACCTTGTAACCCTTTCATCGATTTCGTATTAATTACCCTTTACTACTCTCGTGTAACCCACTTGCTATTTATACATTGCTATAATGTCACCATATAAACTCAAACTCGTATTGTTTGCAAATCATTTAACAAATTGTTCTACTTTGACTTTATAAAATACTTGAATGTTACTTTATAACGTTAAGTAATATTGTTTTACGAGGTATTTTCACAACTTATTTTACCTTTATCTTATAAAAGTATTCATGTAACATTAAAGGTGTTGATTTAAATATCAAGCGAATTACTTACTTGCGAAAAGTTCCATAAATTATTCCGATTTCTATTTTTGGTATCATATATATATTTTAAATATATGACATGTAATACCGGTTTGACGAAACTGTGTATCACATTCCTAGTCCTAAAGTATGCATGGCTTGATCACCTATGCGTAATTTAGAAGGAGCCATGCGAGGCCGAATAGTAATCACCTTAAAAAAATTTAGCTAACAACCAACTTTTTACTTGTGTTTCGGAAAAGCTAGATAAAACGAAGTTTTGAAAACTTTTATATATTTTGCGAGTAGCACCCGTTCATGATATATGCATATGTTTCTTTATCTCTTCTTGAACGAATTACATGCCTACAAGCACGTATTTCTTTACTCAACGATCTTTGTTCTACTTGTTACCTCATCTTCCCCCGTGATATAATTCTCGTTACCACTCGTCTAATTTTCTTACTTGATACCAGACTTGAAAGTTTCAGTGTTTTTATGCTTCTACATCGACCAACCTTATCTATATATTTTGGTAGACCTTCGAAACGTCTCCGAACACGAATAGTGATTTATGACTAGAAGTGAACGATGATTTCGTGTATTTGTCATGATGTGTGTTATACTCTATCATCTCGAAATTCGTTCGTGTGAACCATGTGTTGACTTCTCTCTCTCATTGCTAATGTTGTTCATTTTGCTAGAATTACCCTCAAGTGACTTCTTAAGAGTTTTCTTTGATTCAAAAATTGTTGTGTGGCTTTTCTCTTTTGATTGTGTATCGACCATCGAGAACTTAATAAACCATTGTTGGTGACACCAACCGCTCTTGTGATTTAATCCCTTGCTAAATCCTTTGTTTCTCATTGCACTTATCATCGATGCATCTATTCTATCATGTTCGTTAAGAATTTGGTACAAATTTTCCTTTATTCACTCGTGTTATTGCTTGCATACATTGTTGATTATTATTCGTTTCATACTCGTTTGCTATTTTGTCACCTTTTGAAAATCTGAACATGTCACTTGTTTACTATTCAATGCATTAAACACCTTCTTGGATTTCTAAAAATTATTATAATTTTTTTAAGAACGTTTTACACATTTTATCAAGTGGTTAAATTACCAAAATACATGTTTCAAGTTTAATGTCGGATCTATACATCCTCTTTGGTAGATTTGTAACTAGTGTTTAAAAATATGTTCTGCTTTATCTTTTAAACTATTTGATATATCATACTTTACACTCAAGTTAATGAAATTATCGATTTAATTTATATTTCTATCAATGACTCCAAATAATTTGGAAATTTGATTTTCTCTAATCGTGACAATGAACCCAAGTTTTAATAATTATTTTGAACAGTTTTACTCTTTGTTTTGAAATCCTGATCTAGAAAAAGGACTTAACGACTGTTTACTCACTAAATATATATAGTTTTGATTACAAATCACCAAAATTTGTAAAATTTTCTTTTAATCAAGAAAGTACCTAAGCCGAGTTTTAAAGTAATACCAAATTCGAGACGGATAATTGTGGTAACTCGTATTTTCAATGTCTTTGTGAAATTCATATTTTCCCTCTATTTCCCTAGTAAGTAGATTATTACATTTGTAGATTTGCTATTTTACTAGATCCGGTGGTCTAGGTGGGTGGTGGAAAAGGGTGGCTGCCATTATTGGTTTAGAGAGAGAGAAGAGAGGTTGAATGTGAAATGTAAATGTATTGAAAGATAAAAAACACAAGCAACACCCCTCCTTTGAAGCTAAGGAGGGGTATATATAGCCACACACACAACATAAACTATACAACGAACCTAGTCTAGTCTAAACGTGTGTGACTATGATAACTAATGGGAATTCTTAAATGTCGTCACATAAAGTGAGTTTCTAACAATCTTCCCCCATGGGACGACATGTAGAATTCCTTACAATATTCTTCCTAACAAGTACAAAATGATTAAGAACAAGAGCTTTCATGAAGCATCCAATGCTGATGAAGTCTTCTGAGGCCTTCGTCTTCAAAACGACTCATCTTTAAAGTAACTTGTAGAAGAAATACTGTAACGGCACGAGCTAAGTAACCTATACATCTCTGGTAAAGGAGAAGCTTCTGAATTAGCTTCCCCCTAATTCATGCCACATAAACTTGATGTAGAAGCTTTTAAATAGCTTCCCCCTAAATCGACAATCCTCGTAAGCAACTTCAAAGCTTTCAATAAAGCTTAGAATGATTAAGCGCACAGCGGAATCTAACAAGCAAATCCCATCATATAACATGATAACGTTGCTAAGAGAGATTGAAAGCTTGGGGCACACCAAGTAGATCAACAACTTCTCTTCTCACGCTTGAATAATTCTTTTGAATTTTTCTTCCCCCTGAGAGTTCAAGTTATGCATACCAGAAAGAATCAAGACATTTCTTCCCCCACATGGTTGAAGAAAGTAAATCAATCCCCATTATCAAGCTCAAATACTGAAGTGGACACTTTATCCCATTCATGAAGTTGACATCGTAACACCAGAGTCAATTAAGTCCCGGAAATGCACATATCTTCTTCCGGAGATGCACTAGAGTCAATTAAGTCCCGGGAATGCATATAGGATAATGATGATGAATAATTGCAACAACCAAACAATTAATCATCGAATCAGTAGTGTACCGTTTAGAGATTGATAACGCCACGAGTTAAAACACTGATTTTCTCTGCGGCTATGACAAATGTCATCCCGGAATGTCTTCAAATCAAAAGAAGGTATGAAGTTCATCACGTGAACTCGTTGTGCGTTCAATGTGTCTTCTTCTTCCCCCTTGATGGTTTCGAAACTCGGAACCATCAATAAATCGTAAGCACATGAACCTGAAAATCTCGAGAGAATAATAAATAAGCTTAATTATATTCAGTGAGAATCAGCTGTTGATCGAAAATCTCTACTCATAAGCTCTCCATGGACACCTTTACTAACCCACGTGAAAGCAATTTGAAGTGACCACTGATAGAATGAACCGGATACATCAAACATGAAGCTGAATAAGAATCCTTCGATCTTGTGACTTAAGCTTGCACTGTTGTTGAATGAAGAACGGTGGAGAAATCTCTAAGTACCCAATGCATCACTGAAGAAATCTATAAGCACAACACCTCTTGAAATTATCCACGTCGACTAAGCGCGTGACACTGAGTACAACAATGTAACCCCTTTAAGTGATAGTAATCCGAGTCATCAACCATCCACCCCGATCCCGGAAACTAGATAAACAAGTCTTCATTCTGAGATTAAGCACGAGTAAGTTATCTGTTCAAGGATAAAATAAGTACACGCCTTCGAAGAAAATCGTCTCCGTCTTCAAATAATTAATACCCGATCCAAAAAAAATCTGTAGTCACTAAAAAATCGCCCATTTTTTTTCTTGGTCTCGTCTCTAATAAATTCTCGTCACATTTGTCTCGTCACTTGTTGTCTCGTCCCGATAATGACCGAAGTAAACTTAATACACACAAAATTTATAAAAAAAATTTGTTTTTTTTTTAAAAAAAAAACTTGTGTGTACATGATAGTTAAGCAAAGTCATGGCAAAGTCTAACAATTTTACACCCGGTCCATTAAATACTCGGCCCATTACTTCTTTTGTCCAACTGAAATAGCAGCCCATGGACATTTCACATCCGAAAGGGTCAATACAAAGACTTGAAAGATATCTTATATGGCCCACTTGAAAAACAAATAAGCGGCCCACCATGAGTTGCTGTTAACCCAAAAACCAACACATAATCCTAATGTCATTGTAATATCCGCCCTTTTGTTTGCTAGACAGCCACGTATGGAAATAGATAAGCTGGTAAGTCAATTTACATGGGAAAAACGAACACGATAAGGTCACATTGTGATCATCGCCTCATGAAAAGATAGCCACGAAGAAGCAACAATAACCACAAAATAAAACGGTCCAATAGAGGCAAGATATGGGGAATATATAAACTAAATCAGACCAAATCTACTCACACCAAATGCCCATCTTGACTTTCTCGAGACCTCCGCACCCCCATAAACTCATCTTCCCAAAACATCATCTTCCCAAAACAGAACCCAACTCATCTCTCACAAATCCACTTCATCTACCCACTTTCAAGCAACAAAAGACATCAATCTCATCTTGGTCTCCCAAAAATCAAATAACACTCTCCATCAATCAACTAAAACCGAGCCTTAACACATCGAACCCAATCCAGAAAACACACCGTGATAAATGAAGAAGAAGATGCGACGTCTAGATCAAATAGAATGGTCTCGGGTAGGTGAAAGTTACGCATGTCGTTTTTTGATATGGTCAATGATTTTGTTTAAATGAAAAAAAAAATCCTTTTAACAGATTAAAAAAAACGTTTTAACAAATTGAGATCATGATAGATTGATTTCGAGTCTATGAATTTCGTGTGAATTAATAGTGATCGAGTCTAGGTGATGGGTTATAGGAGACGATGGGTTAGGATAGTTGAGGATTTGTGGAGGTAAAAGGTTGGAGAGTTGAGTATAATTGTTACAGATTAGGTCTCGGTGTAAGTTTGAATGTCTATGAGTCGATATTTGGAGGATGTTACTGGTTATTGGATTTGTGAAATGAATTAATTGATGGTTTTTAGAAAACGTGAGTCTAAATCTGATTTATATTATTAACTGATTTAAACTCCAGAGTTTTGACTTTAGTGGTTCACCATCGCAATATATATAATTTTTTCAGTCCATCGCTATGATTAAACCAATCCATCGTAATGGTTTTAATTTTCAGTCCATCGCAATGTCAAACTTCATCCATCGCAATATTTTTCACAGCCATCCATCGCAATAAGACATGAACCCATCGCAATACACACTTCCCATCGTAAAGTCATCGGAAAAAATTGGGCAGCATGACGACTCATCTACCATTGCGATGGATCAAGCCACCCATCGTAATGTTACCCATCGGAATGAGTCCCATCGCAATAGGTACAGCCCAACCCATCGGAATGTGTAAAAACCCCATCGGAATACATCCGTAGAAGAAGCCGTCGTAATGTGTTCATCTGAATGTGCATCGTAATATCCATCTCAAATAGCCATCGCAATAGGTTTTAGAACCATATTTTGAAACCCCGAAAAAAAAAGGATCTAGACCAAGTTTTTGTCCTTATCCCCATAGATAGAGACTGATGAATACAGGGACAAACACAATAACAACAAGGTACAAAAAAATGGATAAAAAATAGTATGACGAGGCACTGATTTGGACAACAATACGAGACACAACATAATCAATCTATATGATAATAACAAGAAATGTTAAAATCTGATAAAGATTTGAATCCAAAAAGGTACGAACCTTGAGCCTTGAATCTTGACAACATAACACGAATCTGATGACACAACACAAACATATGACAAATCGGACCAAAAAGATTTTTTATAGACCACCGAAATCGAAAATAAGAACGACCCAAGGATGGAACCGAGGCTCTGATACCAATTGTAGATTTGCTATTTTACTAGATCCGGTGGTCTAGGTGGGTGGTGGAAAAGGGTGGCTGCCATTGTTGGTTTAGAGAGAGAGAAAAGAGGTTGAATGTGAAATGTAAATGTATTGAAAGATAAAAAACACAAGCAACACCCCTCCTTGGAAGCTAAGGAGGGGTATATATAGCCACACACACAACATAAACTATACAACGAACCTAGTCTAGTCTAAACGTGTGTGACTATGATAACTAATGGGAATTCTCAAAATGTCGTCACATAAAGTGAGTTTCCAACAACATTTTAAGATTGTCATGCTTTATAGTTTGCGCGAATTGCGATTCCGTGTCGATTATTAATCTTAACTCGTTTTAGCGCACCTTGTCCGTTTAAGCAATGCTCGTATTCATTCCATCTCTTTATATTTCTTCGTACCGAAAGGTTATTATTTCAATCCGAGTTTGAACTAATTTCGAAAAGGAGTTAAGAAGCTGAAACATAGTTGGATTCCAATAGTTAAGGTTCGCCATGGTGCAGAAATTACCAGGGAATCAATTAATCAGTTCTAAACTATGTATGTCCACTTGTTCGCATCTTCTTCCGTCTCTAGTTTAACTCTGAGGGACCAGAGTTCCTTTAGGGGGTCGACTGTGAGAACTCATATTTCTCCGGTATTATTTTATTCTTTTGTTCATGTCTCTTGAATTTTCCAACATGTTACGTTTTCTGCTATTCTTCCTACAAAAATCCTGAGATCTTGATAATTTTAACTAAATTATATTTTAAGTATTTTTTTAATCATTAATAATACTTTATTCGAAATTATAAAAAATTTATTTTATTTTTACATATTTATTTAAATCAAATTTTTTTTGATTTAAAAGAACCCGCGTACGTTTTACTAAAAGTTTACCCGAATCAAAGGAGCGAGAGCCGATGGCTAAATATATTGACTTTATTAAGTCAAAATACTATGTTCTATAATATATTTTGTTTACATAATATAACTTGCACCGAGTCGGAACGATTAGCTTTTTTTAGAAATTGAGTCAGGCCAGAACTAGTTGCATTTTGGGCTTAAGTTATAACAAGAATAGATAAGTGGGCCAATAAGCCCACTCCCTTCCTTTTCTTTTGTTCGTCTACTGCTCCAACACAAAGCAAATAACTAACATTTTTATTATTACCAAAAAATAAACCATTCTCCCCTCTTCTTCTTTCTTAGTGACGAACACCAAGAAAACACAACCATCATCTCCATTTTTCTTCATCAATTACACAATTAAAACACATTACAATCGTCTTTGGTAAACCCTAAACACAAACCCATGTTTTATTTGCACATGCAATTGATTTTAAGAAAATCATAAATTTCAAGAATTGGTGTTCTTGTATGTTTGATCATGGGATGATCATGCATTATGCTTATTAGTGTTTAGGCATTGATAACTTTCTTAGAACCCTTGTTATGATTATTATTTTGGGCCAAGTTTTGATTTCTACCTTGAATGTTATAAAATTATTGTGCCTTGATATAATTTAGTTAGTGTAAGATGTATTTTTGATGTTTTGGATTGAATTAGAGGTTGTTTGGTATAGAGATTATTATAGCAAAATTCGGACAGCATGTATATCAGTCCAAAACTCCCACATTTTTCATCGTTACCTACAGTTTTTATCGCTTAAATAGATTCTTTAGGCTTTTTACCTATTAGTGGCGAGTTGGATAGGCACACAACTCCTCCGGATGAGGAATTTATGATCAAATTAAGATTTTATAAGCAAAATTCGGACAACAGGTTTGTGAGCCCAAATCTCACATATTTTCCCACTGTAGGCTGTGTTTTTATAGCATATATGGATTCATTGACCCTTTTATATGTTAGTAGCAAGTTGGATGGGCGATCAACTCCTCTGGATGAGTGAGTTATGGTCGATTTACGGTTGTGAACCTAATCTGACCCAACAGACTTGTATAGCTATTTGCTACAGGCTATGGACAATATATTTGACATTTTAAGACCTTGCGAGTTAGTATACATTATAATCTAACGAAATCCGCTGATCTCGCGTCGATGGCTATCACCAAATGGTTTTTATGGCTAAAACGGTAAACCCGAGTTTGAAAACCTAAATTCTTATTTTGTAACCTTCAAAGAATGTAACTTTCCCGGTAATTGGTAGTAGTTATTTACTCGTGGTTGGTATGAGACGAATGAAGAGTCTTGAGGCTTTCCAATGGTGGAAATCTCAGACCTTTAAACCTTATAGGTTAAAGGGTTATTTTGTCCCAAGATTGACTATTAGGTGCTTACGATAAGGCTGTTAGTGTTTTGGACTTTTATAAAGTTTCGTAAACTCTTAGATCGAATGGTTGGACATTCTGGAAATTCCATGAGAGACCCGTTTCAGGGGTGAACACACCATAGTTGTTGGACCTATGGATTGGGAGCTCCGCCCTTTACAAAACAGCTATACTAGAAAATGTGACTTTACTCCTACGGTTAAGTAAATTGTTGGCATTTTTAGGTACAAATCACTTGGGTTACTTGATTTGAGACCTTAGGCTATCATGTTATGCATTTTCTACAGGTTGTGTGTCATGAAGGTCATGACCACACTTAGGCTCGGTTGGTTGTGCAAGTTATATACATATTACATTTTTACAAAATGTTTTGATACAATTGTTTTATATTTTTATAAAACGCATACTTAAGGGTCGTGATCACTCTTGTAGGTCGCGGGTATTCCTTGGAGTACTTCCATAAGTCTTCTTCAGCCCGGTTCTCATATCTGTCACACTTGTACTAAGGTACTCTTGGCAACATTGAAAATTGCTTTGATTTCTATTTGATTAAATACCTTGATTATAAAATTGGGGTTTTTGTATTTAGACCATATACTACTGATGTCAAGGTGGTATTATGATCATAATAGGTCTTGTGTACTTGTATAGGAATTGCTTAGGGTGTGCAAATGTTTAGGTGATTTTAGAAGTAAATTTTAGTGTCAAAATGAGGTTAAGAATGATAGCAAATTGCTACAGCCATTCACGAAATTTTTCTGCAAACAAGACCTGCAACTTTCTTATTTTTGTATATCCTTGGTTGTGTAGTACAATTGGTGAGTTGGGTGATTTTTGGAAGTGTCCGGATGAGTAAAATATGGTCTTTTTATCAAAACTAACAATACCGACATGTGCGCCAAATTTGTGTTTGGGGTCAAAACATAAAAAGTAAAAGTTGGTATTTTATGACTTATTACAATAACATAGGTCAAATGTTAACATTTCGAATTGGTTTCAAGTTAAAATCTTTTACGGAATATAAATGATGGTCAAAATGGATTTATGTAATTTGTTGTCGAAAAAGTCAAATCTGAGTAATCTGCACTAAAACTGCATTTTCTGTTGATTGGTAATAGCTTTGATAGTGTTTCTTAATTATTTGAAAAGTTAATAATTTTATCTTTCCAGGGCCATAAAGTTTGAATTTATAGCTATTATAGAACTCTAGATATGATTCAATCTTTACAACATGTTTATGAAAATTTAGTGCAGCCAATTTGTCAACGTTAATTTTCGACTCAAAGTGTACAAGTGTTTGCTACTTATGGGTTTGATGAGCATTGCTACTGTTTATAAACGTGATCATACAGTGGGCAAGTAGTGTTTTTAAGTCAAAATTGATTCGAGTCAATAGGTTGCAACGCCTTGCGAGTTATAAGATGGTTTATGTACTAATAGTAACCAAAGCGTTTTCTAAACGTTATTTTTGTATCGTATAAGTTTTAGCGCCCCGTTATCGTAGGTCTTGGATGACTTAAAGTTTATTGATTTCTTGTTGTTACTACTCAACCCTCAAGTTCCATATTGATTCACCTCGTAGCTAAGGTGAGTTCATAGCCCATTTTACTACTTGTATAATGTTTCTAAACGCGGGGTGAGATTTTACATGGTGGAACACATCCATTTAAAAATTGTATGCTATCCAGAACTTGTATGCTATTCAAACTTGTATGTTTTCCAACAGTTTTCATTGATATTATTGCTTATAGTTAATAGCCTTAAGTTTCCTCTCTTGATCATGAACCGTTAATTGTCCCGTATGCTTTGCGCTAAGCGCGAATGTTGTGGGTGTATCCATCGGGATTGACAATCCCCGTCCCGATTACCTTGACGCACTTACATTTTTTTTATACTTGAGTATTTAGGCTGAATACTCCTAGAGGAACTTACTCTGACTTAAGCTTCGGTTCATGAACTAAACAGCAATAATATTGGTTTCGGACTATGGTTAATGATCATAACCATTTTCTCTATTTACTTGTTTTACAAATGAATGTCTGTGTTCCACACCTTTACTGCTAAACATATGAATATCACTCAACTTTATGTTGATGATTTTACATGTTTAATCTCATGTGTTATTTCTTAGCTTTGCTTGGATGGGAGCCCGCAGGATATTATCTCATCTTGGAGATTTCTGTGTATATTCAAACTTTGGTTTTATCTAAAAACTGTCAAAAGTTTATCATGTATTCTTGGTAACAATAAGTTACAAAACCATAATTAAATTATAGATTGCCGCTTATAAAACTCTGGAACCTTTGTTTCAAAACTATGATTCTTTATTATTTAATGTATAAATTTTTATTACGTCAACTTTATGTCAACAATATTTCATTGTTTCTTGTACCATGACGTGGCGCCCCCTTGCTGCGTAGTTGTTCCATACCTGATTTTGGGGGTCTCATAGATTGGTATCAGAGCGATGGTTATAGTGAACTGAGTCGTTTTTCAAAACTTAGTCTATAACCGAAAGTTCATATATTTCATGTTTCTAAGTGTTAAACACATAATCTGCCATTGTTGTTTGATATCTGCGCGGGTAACTCTCTAATCCTTATTATTTACTTTTAATTATCGTTGTAGTATTTCACCTCTTGATTACATGTTGAAACATTACATTACCCTCATGAAGATAATTACTATCTCCTTTCAAAGTCTTTGTGCTCAATGAATTATCATTGGATATTACTGTGATTACATATGCCCTTACTGTATTTCTTGAATTCTTGTTCATGTAAACTTTATCTTGTTACAATAATTTTATATTGTTATGACGTTACATACTTGTATTCGGAGCGCGTATGCTGCCGACTTTTCATACTCACTTTTCTGAGTACTTTTGTTATTTCGTCTATGCGTGATACGACTGACCTCACATACTCGTTCGTTTTGAACCGTCTGTTTTTCTCGAGTCACTGTTACATGTTGTGTGTATTCTCGTGATACCCTTGTTTTGGATTAAGAAGTGATGCTTTCGATTAAACTTCTGATTTTCATTTTAGTACCTTATGTGTTACTTCCATTGTTAAACTCTTTTAAGATATCAGTTTAGATATCTAAATTGCCTTCCGACCATTTGTGATTGGATGTCTTGAAAAATAGACTATCTATCCTTGTGTAGCTCAATGTATCTCTGGAAAAGACTAAAGGACATCGTGTGAGTCACACATCTCGAAGCATTCCTTGAATCCGTGTTGAATAACATCGTGGGTTTTCGTAACCTTGATTGACCTTTACGTCATCATTTTAATGACACTCGGATATCGATTAAATATTACTTCATTGACCATTCTACATTTCGACTTCGAATTTCAACGTCCATTTGTACCTTGAAAACACCATCGTCATCTTGTAATTCATCCTCTATTATGTGGCGATTGTTTGGAATACGATTCTACCTCTATAAAATTGTATCTTTCCCTTTCATTAAACCTTCCCACTCTGGGAGTACAAATTGTTAATGTTCCATTTCTTTCTCGATATGTCTTGTGATTTTGGAAAATCACGCCACCAAGAGACCTTCCTGCATTGCATCTTGAAATCGAAGACACGGATGTCATGCGCCGTTTTTGATTTCTTAAATTATTGTTGGTATTCTTAAACCATTTTTATACTATGTTTTCATTACATGCTTAATTATACAATTTATTCTCTTTTGTCTATATGGAATCCACAAGCCATGTGTGTGTACCTAAATCCCGGGTTGTTATGATGTTTGATTAAATTTCAAAGTGTGTCGAAAAATATACTTTCTTCAGAAAATTTACATGTAATTAACGATGTCGAGAAAATATTTTTATAAACTTTAGACATAAAAATATATTTCTACTTGTTGAGACGTTCGTTTAGACATAAAATTCGACCCGTGACTCTTAAAAACGAACAAGTTACGCTCATTTTAAATTTATAAAATTTAAGAACTTATTTTCTGCGTATATGGAAATTATTGCTAATGCAAAACTGTAGAGGGTAGAATCGTCATTTCTGGTCCGTTTCGGCCGAAGGCCGAAACACGAAAGTTGTCTGAAATGTCGGTTTACGTCTACCGAGAAGGAACTAGTGTCGAAACTGAATATTTATGGGTCTTTTATCTAATAAAATCTGCGTTTTCTAAAAATATCATTTTGTTGACAGGTCTGATGCGAAGGCGTTTTCGCCTATTTCTGATCCGTTTCAAGTCTCGAGTAAAACTAAAAAGTTGTTTAAAATTCCGTTTTACCTATATCATGTAGGTAACCAAGTCCGAAAACTAGTATAAACGGGTCAAACCTTAAAAATGAAAACCTGTGTTTTAGGATAATATAGTCAAACCTGCGCAGAACGTGCAGGGGCAATTATGTCATTTTACGTTTGGTTTCGCATCTTGGTAAAACTAGAAAGTTGTTTGAAACGTTGTTTTGCGCTAAATTGATTTAGACTCCAAGTCTTGAAAATGTCATTTAACGGGTTAATTGATCGGGTCAGGCCTAAAAGTCAAAGTTATAGAAATTTTGAAATATGGTTTTTAAGCGGTTTTTATAGTTCGTTTGAGCTTGTAGAACTTTAATAAATGATATTTTACAAATAACAATCATTAGTTACGTTTGAAGACGTTTAAAATTAGTAATTTTGGGTACGAGTTATACATACATATATCGTGAACTTTTGAAACTAAGTGTTTAGATAAACCGACGGTGAGCTACAATTTTGTCGAAAGTTGTACATTTTTATGTCTATTAGTTACGAAGTGAACGCATACGGAATTTTTTTTCCTTTCTTTTATATATAACTTATTTGTCTTTTTATATTATCTTTCTTTTCTCTCGCCGTATCACTGATTTGGGTCGAGATTTGAAGTTCTTGTTTTCACATCGTTCGTTATCATTTTGACATGTGTCTCATGACGATTCCGGCTGAAAATTTTGAAACCTTATCACCTTGTAACCATTTCATCGATTTCGTATTAACTACTCTTTACTACTCTCGTGTAACCCACTTGCTATTTATACATTGCTATAATGTCATCATATAAACTCAAACTCGTATTGTTTGCAAATCGTTTTATAAATCGTTCTACTTTGACTTTATAAAATATTTGAATGTTACTTTATAACGTTAAGTAATATTGTTTTTCGAGGTATTTTCACAACTTATTTTACCTTGATCTTATAAAAGAATTCATGTAACACTAAAGGTGATATCAAGCGAATTACTTGCTTGCGAAAAGTTTCATAAATTATTCCAATTTTTATTTTTGGTATCATATATACTTTAAATATATGACATGTAATATTGGTTTGACGAAACTGTGCATCGCATTTCTAGTCCTAAATTATGCATGGCTTGATCACCTATTCCTAATTTAGAAGGAGCCATGTGAGGCAGAATAGTAGTCACCTTACAAAAATTGTCTAAGAACCAACTTTTTACTTGTGTTTCGAAAAAAGCTAGATAAAACGAAGTTTTGAAAACTTTTATATATTTTGCGAGTAGCACACGTTCATGATATATGCATATGTTTCTTTATCTCTTCTTGAACGAATTACATGCCTACAAGCACGTATTTCTTTACTCAACAATCTTTGTTCTACTTGTTACCTCATCTTCCCCCGTGATATAATTCTCGTTACCACTCGTCTAATTTTCTTACTTGATACCAGACTTGAAAGTTTCAACGTTGTTATGCTTCTACGTCGACCAACCTTATCTATCTATTTTGGTAGACCTTCGAAACGTCTCTGAACACGAATAGTGATTTATGACTGGAAGTGAACGATGATTTCATGTATTTGTCATGATGTGTGTTATACTCTATCATCTCGAAATTCGTTCGTGTGAACCATGTGTTGACTCCGCTCTCTCATTGCTAATGTTATTCATTTTGCTAGAATTACCCTCAAGTGACTTCTTAAGAGTTTTCTATGATTCAAAAATTGTTGTGTGACTTTTCTCTTTTGATCGTGTATCGACCACCGAGAACTTAATAAACCGTTGTTGGTGACACCAACCGCTCTTGTGATTTAATCCCTTGCTAAATACTTTGTTTCACATTGTACTTATCATCGATGCATCTATTCTGTCATGTTCGTTAAGAATTTGGTACAAATTTCGCTTTATTCACTCGTGTTATTGCTTGCATACATTGTTGATTATTATTCGTTTCATACTCGTTTGCTATTTTGACACCTTTTGAAAATCCGAACATGTCACTTGTTTACTATTCAATGCATTAAACACCTTCTTGGATTTCTAAAAAATATTATAATTTTTTAAGAACATTATACACATTTTATCAAGTGGTTAAATTACCAAAATACACGTTTCAAGTTTAATGTCAGATCTATACATCCTCTTTGGTAGATTTATAACTAGTGTTTAAAAATACGTTATGCTTTATCTTTTAAACTATTTGATATATCATACTTTACACTCAAGTTAATGAAATTATTGATTTAATTTATATTTCTATCAATGACTACAAATAATTTGGAAATTTGATTTTCTCCAATCGTGACAATGAACCCAAGTTTTAATAATTATTTTGAACAGTTTTACTCTTTGTTTTGAAATCCTGATCCAGAAAAAGGACTTAACGACTGTTTACTCACTAAATATATATAGTTTTGATTACAAATCACCAAACTTTGTAAAATTTTCTTTTAATCAAAAAGTACCTAAGCCGAGTTATAAAGTAATACCAAATCCGAGACGGATAATTGTGGTAACTCGTATTTTCAATGTCTTTATGAAATTCATATTTTCCCTCTATTTACCTAGTAAGTAGATTATTACATTTTAAGATTGTCATGCTTTACAGTTTGCGCGAATTGCGATTCCGTGTCAATTATCAATCTTAACTCGTTTTAGCGCACCTTGTCCGTTTAAGCAATGCGCGTGTTCATTCCATCTCTTTATATTTCTTCGTACCGAAAGGTTATTATTTCAATCCGAGTTTGAACTAATTTCGAAAAGGAGTTAAGAAGCTGAAACATAGTTGGATTCCAATTGTTAAGGTTCGCCATGGTGCAGAAATTACCTGGGAAGCAATTAATCAGTGCTAAACTATGTATGTCCACTTGTTCGCATCTTCGTCTGTCTCCAGTTTAACTCTGAGGGACCAGAGTTCCTTTAGGGGGTCGACTGTGAGAACTCATATTTCTCCGGTATTATTTTATTCTTTTGTTCATGTCTCTTGAATTTTCCAACATGTTACGTTTTCTGCCATTGTTCCTACAAAAATTCTCATATCTTGATAATTTTAAATAAATTATATTTTAAGTATTTTTCTGATCATTAATAATACTTTATTCGAAATTATAAAAGTTTTATTTTATTTTTACATATTTATTTAAATCAAAATTTTTTTGATTTAAAAGAACCCGCGTACGTTTTACTAAAAGTTTACCCGAATCAAAGGAGCGAGAGCCGATGGCTAAATATATTGACTTTATTAAGTCAAAATACTATGTCCTATAATATATTTTGTTTACATAATATAACTTGCACCGAGTCGGAACGATTAGCGTTTTTAGAAATTGAGTCAGGCCAGAACTAATTGCATTTTGGGCTTAAGTTATAACAAGAATAGACAAGTGGGCCAATAAGCCCACTCCCTTCCTTTTATTTTGTTCGTCTACTGCTCCAACACAAAGCAAATCACTAACATTTTTATTATTACCAAAAAATAAACCATTCTCCCCTCTTCTTCTTTCTTAGCGACGAACACCAAGAAAACACAACCATCATCTCCATTTTTCTTCATCAATTACACAATTAAAACACATTACAATCGTCTTTGGTAAACCCTAAACACAAACCCATGTTTTATTTGCACATGTAATTGATTTTATGAAAATCATAAATTTCAAGAATTGGTGTTCTTGTATGTTTGATCATGGGATGATCATGCATTATGCTTATTAGTGTTTAGGCATTGATAACTTTTTTAAAACCCTTGTTATGATAATTGTTTTTGGCCAAGCTTTGATTTCTACCATGAATATTATAGAATTATTGTTCCTTGATATAATTTAGTTAGTGTATGATGTATTTTTGATGTTTTGGATTGAATTAGAGGTTGTTTGGTATAGAGATTATTATAGCAAAATTCGGACAGCAGGTATATCAGTTCAAAAATCCCATATTTTTCATTGTTACCTGCACTTTTTATTGCTTAAATATATTCTTTAGGCTTTTTACCTATTAGTGGCGAGTTGGATAGGCACACAACTCCTCCGGATGTGGAATTTATGATTAAATTAAGATTTTATAAGCAAAATTCGGACAGCAGGTTTGTGAGCCCAAATCTCACACATTTTCCCATTGTAGGCTGTGTTTTTATAGCATATATGGATTTATTGACCCTTTTACATGTTATTAGCGAGTTGGATGGGCGATCAACTCCTCTGGATAAGTGAGTTATGGTCGATTTACGGTTGTGAACCGAATCTGACCCAACAGACTTGTATAGCTATTTTCTACAGGTCATGGACCATATATTTTATATTTTAAGACCTTGTGAGTTAGTATACATTATAATCTAACGAAATCCGTTGACCTCGCGTCGATAGCTCTCACCAAATGGTTTTTATGGCTAAATCGGTAAACCCGAGTTTGAAAACCTAAATTCTGATTTTGTAACCTTCAAAGAATGTAACTTTCCCGGTAATTGGTAGTAGATATTTACTTGTGGTTGGTATGGGCTGAATATAGAGTCTTGAGGCTTTCCAATGGTGGAAATCTCGGACCTTTAAACCTTATAGGTTAACGGGATATTTTGTCCCAAGTTTGACTAGTACTGTTTGACTATTAGGTGCTTACGATAAGGCTGTTAGTGTTTTGGACTTTTAAAAAGTTTCGTAAACTCTTAGATCAAATGGTTGGACATTCTGGAAAGCTCATGAGAGACTTGTTCCAGGGGTGAACACCCCATAGTTGTTGGACTTATGGATTGGGATCTCCGCCCTTTATAAAACAGCTATACTAGAAAATGTGACTTTACGCCTACGGTTAAGTAAATTGTTGGCATTTTTAGGTACAAATCACTTGGGTTACTTGATTTGAGACCTTAGGCTATCATGTTATGCATTTTCTACAGGTTGTGTGTCATGAAGGTCATGACCACACTTAGGCTCGGTTGGTTGTGCAAGTTATATACATATTACATTTTTACAAAATATTTTGATACAATTGTTTTATATTTTTATAAAACGCATACTTAAGGGTCGTGATCACTCTTGTAGGTTGCGGGTATTCCTTAGAGTACTTCCATAAGCCTTCTTCAGCACGGTTCTCATATTCGTCACACTTTTACTAAGGCACTCTTGGCACCATTGTATTGCTTTGATTTCTATTTGATTAAATACCTTGGTTATGAAATTGGGGTTTTTATATTTAGACCATATGCTACTGATGTCAATGTGTTATTATGATCATGATAGGTCTTGTGTACTTGTAGAGGCATTGCTTCGGGTGTGCAAGTGTTTAGGTGATGTTAGAAGTAAATTTTAGTGTCAAAATTAGGTTAAGAATGATAGCAGATTGCTACAGCCATTCACGAAATATTTATGCAAATAAGACCAGCAACTTTCTTATTTTTGGATAGCCTTGGTTGTGTAGTACAATTGGTGAGTTGGGTAATTTTTGAAAGTGTCCGGATGAGTAAAATATGGTCTTTCAAAACTAGTCAATACTGACATGTGCGCCAAATTTGTGTTCGGGGTCGAAGCATAAAAAGTCAAAGTGGGTATTTTATGACTTATTACAGTAACATAGGTCAAATGTGAACATTTCTAATTGGTTTCAAGTTAAAATCTTTTACGGAATGTAAATGATGGTCAAAATGGTTTTATGCAATTTTTTGTCGAAAAAGTCAAATCTGAGTAGTCTGCACTAAAACTGTATTTCCTATTGATTGGTAATAGCTTTAATAGTGTTTCTTAATGATTTGAAAAGATAATAACTTTATATTTCTAGGGCCATAAAGTTTGAGTTTATAGCTAATAGAACTCTAGATATGATACAATCTTTACAACATGTTTCTGAAAATTTAGTGAAGCCAATTTGTCAATGTTAATTTTCGACTCAAAGTGTACAAGTGTTTGCTACTTATGGGTTTGATGAGCATTGCTAATGTTTATAACCGTGATCATACAATGGGTAATTAGTGTTTTTAAGTCAAAATTGATCCGAGTCAATAGGTTGCAATGCCTTGCGAGTTATAAGATGGTTTATGTACTAAAAGTACCCAAAGCGTTTTCTAAACGTTATTTTTGTATCTTATAAGTTTTCGCGCCCCATTATCATAGGTCTTGGATGACTTAAAGTTTCTTTATTTCTTTTTGTTACTACTCAGCCCTCAAGTTCCATATTGATTCACCTCGTAGCTAAGGTGAGTTCATAGCCCCTTTTACTTGTACATTGTTTCTAAACGCGGGGTGAGATTTTACATGGTGGAACACATCCATTTAAAAACTGTATGCTATCCAGAACTTGTATGCTATTCAGATTTGTATGCTTTCCAATAGTTTTCATTGATATTATTTTTTACAGTTAATAGCCTTAAGTTTCCTCTCTTGACCATGAACCGTTGATTGTCCCGTGGGCTTTGCGCTAAGCGCGAATGTTGTGGGTGGATCCATTGAGATTGACAATCCCCGTCCCGATTACCTTGATGCACTTACATTTTTTTATACTTGATTATTTAGGTTGAATACTCCCTAGAGGAACTTACTTCTAGTTAAGCTTTGGTTCATGAACTAACAGCAATAATATTGGTTTCGGACTATGGTTAATGATCATAACCATTTTCTCTATTTACTTGTTTTACAAATGAATGTTTGTGTTCCATACCTTTACTGCTATACCTATGAATATCACTCAACTTTATGTTGATGATTTTACATGTTTAATCTCATGTATTATTTCTTAGTTTTGCTTGGATGGGAGCCCGCAGGATATTATCGCAGCTTGGAGATTTATGTGTATATTCAAACTTTGGTTTTATCTAAAAACTGTCAGAAGTTTATCATGTATTCTTGGTAACTATAAGTTACAAAACCATAATTAAATTATAGATTTTCGCTTATAAAACTTTGGGACCTTTGTTTAAAAACTCTGATTCTTTATGATTTAATGTATAAATTTTTATTAAGTCAACTTTATGTTAACAATATTTCATTGTTTCATGTACCATGACGTGGCGCTCCCTTGCTGCCTAGTTGTTCCATACCTAATTTTGGGAGTCTCAAATGTAGAACCCGGTTGACCGATGTAATTAAGATACGCTAGGCAGTATTGTACCCGCTCAATGTATGTGTGAGCATAGTAATAGTCACCATTTGAGGGATCTGATTCATATAGATTATCTAAAATATCCTTCACAAGATGCCCGTGCTTAATTACGTTCTACATGTAATCAGCATATGTGATCGGGTTGTTCTTATGGTACGGGTTCTTATAGATCACCACTTGGTTGGTTTTTGGAGCACTAGAGGACGGTGCAGAGATTGTAGCTGCGTTATCAACAAATTCTTGTCCTTTGAGTTGAAGTGTCTCCATTAACTCAGCTAAAACCATGTTTTTGTCTATGAGTTGAATATTTAAATCAGAGATTTTCGCAGACTTTTGGTTCAGCTGGTCAACAAGTGACTTATACTATGCTTCATTAGAAGCGAATGTTTGCTCTAGTGAACCATAAAGTTGCGAACATCCCTGTTTTCCTCGTTCAAGCTCCCCTAGAATATAGATGATTCTATTTTCCAAGGCATGGTTTTTAGCCTCTGCGGTCTCTAGTTCCAATTTTGCAGTTTCTATTGATGACTCTCTCTTAAGTCTCATAATCTCTTCCTCTAATGTCTGAATCACCTTGTCACTCGTCTGAACATCATTTTCACGTTCATTTGTTAAAAGAAGAGTTACATTTTTAGATTGTTGTCATATTTCAAGAGATATACAATGTTTTTGAAGCTCATCAAAACGTTTAGAAAGTAAATTATAAGAATCTTGAAGCTTTAAAAATTCAGCGTCAGATTCGTGACAAGGTTGATTATCTACCTCAGCATTTACATTCTCAAAAATATTCACAGAGAGATCATGCACATCATCATATGTATTCACAACGAGATTTACAATATCAAAGGACATCACTTTTTCCAAGAGTCGGTCGTTTTCTTTCAAAAAAATTTCTTTCTCAACTAGCATAAGCTCATAAGCGTCATCCATTTCATAGAAAACTTTTGAACGTCTTTAAGTTCCGAAAGTAAGTTTTGATAAATAGCTTTAAACCCCGCTTTAATATCATCCACAAATGGAACAACTTCATCCCGAAACGCAACTTTAGTGTGTTCAAAATTCCATTCCCCTTCGGGTTGTGTCGTTGGAGTCATACTTCTTTTGGAAGTTCTTTAGGTAATTCTGGTTCGACAAGTGTCGGAGACGTATCGCTCTGCTCCTACTCCTTCTTCTCCTTTAGGATAGGGTCGTCGTTGGTCCTTTTTTGCACTAAAAAACTAGCCCAAAATGGCATAACCAAATGATTGTTTAGCCAATGATGGATTACGAGCCACGGAATGAATCGAGGAACTAAGGACGTTTCCAATACCGATAGCAGCTCCCGCTGAAGCAATTGTAGCAGCTCCGGCTCCTATTAGTTTTGCACCTTCTAACATCTCGAGTTGAGCCCTCTCCCGTTGTTGTTCCCGGACTACCCATCCATCCACTTCCCCTTTTCCGTGTGCCCAAAAGCCCGCCCGCCCGGTTTATGAGCCCATTTCCGATTCCCTTACCCAATCTCATGAGAAGCAAGCCCAGCAGGCCCTACCTTAAAATGTCCCCAGTCAGGTGCGAAGTAATTAGTCCTATTTGTAAAGTAGCTCTAGCTGTTTTCATCTACTTATACTTAGCTTCGGTATTGTACCCAAGAGAATCTGAATCAGAAAAAGTACCTAGACCTTAGGAATTTCAGTCAATGACACTTTGGGTGGTGCGAAAAGAATGTCCTTGTGTGGTTTAAATCGAGTTCTAAAATCCAATTGTTGTTTATTATGTGATTCATAATCAAATGGTTTTGGAAATTTAAAAAGCATTTTTGACCGATTCTCATCGAAAAGTGGGATATCTGCTACATCATCACGAACATCGGGTGGACCTAACTGTAACACCCCACTTAGATAAGTGGACCGTTACGTGTATTTATGGCGTGTCATCAAAGCATAAGGTAAATGTCCTAAAACATTATCTGCCCATAAAGGAAATACCGGAATCAAACATCGGCAATCCAAACATAAGCCCAAAACATGAAAAATAAAATACTGAATGAAAGGACTAAACAATGTCCAAATAAGCAGAATAAGTGCATAAAATAAGAAGTCTGAATAGCTTTCATCCCAAATGCACGTGCTCTTAGAATCCTAAAAGCGTCCTGGTGTACCTGCCGTTAGAACATGAAAGGAACTACGGCTGAGCATAACGCTCAGTGAACGGATATCAAGCATGATAAGAATATACTGAATAGAACATGCGATAGAATACTGAAGCTGTAAGACTGATATGTAACATGTGGTAGAACTCTGCATAAAATCTGAGAAACCTGGTTCATATAAACTGATACTGAAATATAACTATAAATTCTGAAAACATGCATTTACTGTATTTTAATTTGCCAGAGCTTATATAGGTCACGTGTTGTAACAACCGTGCATGAATAACTGGAGGGGTGACCTCGTCATGCTATAGAGGGGTGACCTCTAAATAACTGTGCTGGGTGGAGGGATCAGCTCCAATGTGAAGGATGTAGAGCACACACCACATTCACCTGCCGCCCCTGTGTGGGTCACGGCTGGCAGGGCTGAGGCCACCAAGACCTTGGGTCTCGGTTTCACTAAACCACCCAGCCCTCGAACTCATATTCTAAAACAAACACCCCCGTTGGGTCTTTCTGCCCTCGGTCGACCACCAGCCAACACCACCGAGACTCTTTGAGTCTCGGCTGGACAACATCCCCACACAAACCCGACACCCCTGCTTGGGTTCGTGATAATCAGATCGAAAGAATGAAAAGAATGGGACCGGGGATTTACCTTGGTTTCTGTGAAAGGAGAAAGATACCTAACGACATCCATCTCGATCCTTGAATTACATTTGCGAATGATTTCTGTTTTCTTGTTGTTTGTTCGTCGGCAGGAAGAAGACAGGGAAAGAAGGACGACGGTTTTCTTCCCTTTTTTTTTGGCGGCATAAACCCTAGCATTGAAGCGCATGTTTTTTTTTTTTGATAACTGTTTAGACAAAAGGGGGCTTACCCCGTGTTTTCTTTTATGTTCATGGGCTTGAGCCCAACATCTTTTTTTTTCTTTCTTTCTTTTCACAACCGGCCCAAACCTTTTCTTTTCTTTTCTTCTTTTTTGTAAACTTAAATTAATTCACGTACCTTCGTATAAATTTTAGTTTCTCAACGTAACTATCTTTGTGTTAACATATATACTCTCGCAATAATTATTTTCCTGAATAATTGTATATAGTTTTAATAATTAAAACTGCGTATTTAATATTTCGAATATCAAAATACGGGTTTTACAATTCTTCCCCTCTAAAAAGAATAATTCATCCCCGAATTAAAGATACGACTGTACTGGGTTTTACAATTCTTCCCCTCTAAAAAAAAGAGAATTCGTCCTCGAATACAAAGGTATTTAAGCTGATTGGGATAAAAGCTGAAAGACGTAATAGCTGAAAAACACATATACTGAAAGAACATGAAGGCTGGAAAGGTCTATGAGCTGAAAAGATAATTCGCCTTCTAATTAAGGCATAATGTTGCTGAAGGTATAATCATGACATGACTGAAGTGAACATGTAACGTGACGTGACTGAAGAGGACATGAAACGTAATATGACTAAAAGGACTTTGCTGAATTATTGAAGGAAAGTAATGAGAAGTTCGGATGGACTCCTCCATTTCAAGTGGCTTCTCACTCGAACCGGTTCCTTCAAGGGTCTATACATAATAAAAAAAATCTTGGTCCTGATGACCCTGTCCTGATGATGCTGAATGGTTGATGGTTCCATACTTAAGATGGATTTTCTGAATCTGATAGAATGAATAAGCTATAGCATGTAGTATACATGAAAGGTGCGTACATTTTATCCTGAAAATATAACATTTATATTTCTGGGCAAGCTGTTGAAAATACATATAGGGACGAACTACGTGAACAATTGTGAACGTGCTACGTGAGCAATTGTGACGTGGTTCGCGATTATACGAGGAACGCTGAGCATGAAGTATATCGTGAACGTGATCTGTGGAACATACTGTGAACGTGATACTAGACATATCATGAACGTATGCTGACTGAGAAAGGATTGCCAGACGATACGGCCTGAGGCTTAAACATCTGACTGAGTATGGAAAGTTGTGCTAAACTTGAGTCTGGTTTCTTAAGCTTCTGTAACCGTATTCGGTAGTAAACTGTGAAACGTGAATCGCGAGATGACACACGAACTTGAACGTGAACAATGTTATGAACGCTAACATGAGCATAAATCATGGGATAGCACAAAACATGAACTGAAATATCATCGCACTGTGAAAGAGACGTAGACATGAAAGTGAAAATAAACATGAACGTGAATGCGGACGTACACGTGATCGTGAACATGAACGTGAGCGTGATTCGCGAATGCTAATTTCTATCTGACAATATTGTTGATGGAATACCTTGAATTCGTACAATTTACTGCTAAATTTTCTGCAGGTCCGCTACTGCGTAATCCTTTCGGATGAGAGAAAACGCGCATGTTGATTACATGGTTGACGATGACTTAGATAGTAACATACTTTTTTTTTCTTAGTCTGTAACTGATAACAGTTTCATGGAATTTCATCTCATTTCTTCTTAGAATTTCTACTGGTAGTAATAACTCGCTAGCATGACGGCGTTCTATCTTAAAGCTGCTGGAATGGAAGGCATTAGATATGAACATAGCTGCCTCAACGTTTTATATTGTTTCTATCAAAATTCTGCCTGGAATTTTGGTACATTCTGGTGGAACATGAGTGAATATTTACGAAAAGGTATGAGTCCTGGTAACTAGACCTTTATTATCTTACGGTCTTGTGGAATGCATAATTCGGTGTAGGTTCCCTTCTTTATGCGTAAGCTTAGTCATGGAAGGCTGATCGTGAGAATTGTAAGGGATTTTTGAGGTAGTAGTTTTATGAGTTCTAGAAATTTTGTCCTTCGCTCACAGGCGTCGGTCGGGACCATCAGGTGATGGCCTTCACCTTCACAGGATTGTCTGAAATTTCTTCTACTAAAATAGGGTGGTCCAGAAATGCCACCTCGTTCAACTGGAATTCATATCTGGGAAGCTGATTATATAATATCTTCTCATATCGAAGATTCTGTACAACTACGAGGAGATGATTATTGTGTTCTTCTCTAGAACTTGGCAGATCAGAAAGTGATCAATGAATATACTAACGATTTTGTCTGAGAGTCATGGAAAAATTTTATTCATAAATTTCATAATATAGCTGGAGCATTAGGGATCTCAGAAGTATAAAATTAAAATTTTAGAGAGGCTTAATATGTGCAACAACAGTCTGGAAAGCATCATGTTCTTTCTCTCACCACTGCTGGTGGTATGGTCGCGAATTGTCCTAGAAATATTTAAGACATCGTAGAAGGTCAGATAGACCTGCTATTTATGGAATGAACATTGATTAAGAATGGTGATCTTGTAAAAAATTTCTGGAGGTCGATACATGATCTCATGTTACCGGCCTTCTTTCTAATAGACAGATACGGTGCACTTTTTGGTGGTGTGTTAGGGCGAATAAGGCCTCGTTTCGGTAATTTTTACAGCAAATGCTACAACTCTTTTGACTTAGCTGAAGCCCTGTAATAAAGAGTTTTGAAAACAGGTTCTGTTCTTGAGACCAGCTTGATGTTAAATTTTGTCTCGTGATGAGAAAGGAAATTTCTGAAAACTTTCTGAAATTATATCTGGAACTCTGGAATAATCTGCTGATCATGAATTTAAGGAATTTCCGAAGTGAATTTATAACAGGTAGGTAAAAGTCTTCGTAGCTATGGACTGACAAGCCATGTGCTTGTAAGGTAGACGTAATTTGCATTGATTTTTCTAATTTAAGATAAAGCTGACATAGGAATACGTGAAGTGAACATGGCGACTTTTGTTGAATGTGTTTGTCATTAACCTCGCAGAATAACACTACGTGTCTAACCTGAATAATACTCTAGTGGTGGTAACTGAATAATGGTCTGATTTATGCGTGGCATAACAAAACGGGTGTACCCCTTTCCGAAGGGTACCCTGAATTACTAGGGGCATGATTTAGAAACATACTGGAGTTATGAGTTCTGACTGGTATTTTGAGAAAAGATTCATATGACGTTTACCATGAACGGTGTCCTGATATGTGTCTTCCGAAATGATACATGAGACCTATGTCTTGATTGATGTCTTGACATGTGTTTTAGTGGATGAATCTGGACAAGGTTGAAAATTTTTGGTAACTGCTAGGATTGACGGACCGGTGAGACTACTAACCTTTGTATTTCTGGTCACGTCCGTTATGGAGTTCATATAGCTATTCTGCTGAGTGGTCGGCTGGGTTTCGGTTCTCACTCTTCTGAATGAAAGGTTAGCTGAGTGAAGTGCGACATCTAGCTAAGAAGGTGAAAGCATGGAATGGAATGGTAGTGTCTGATGGTTGAAATTTATTCTTGTTAGAAATTTCAAATTTATAGTTTTCGTCCTTGTTCTGTAGAGTCTTCATAGTATAAACAACATCAGCATCTTGAGAATCACCAGAGCATCAGCATCAGCAGCATCAGCATTTGTGAGGTCTTCAAAGTGTTAGCAGCATTAGTATCTGATAAAATCTTCAACTCACGAGCAACATCAACATCTGGTAGAATATCGACAAATGGAAACGCCTGAGATAACTGAGGATCGATTAGCAATATCCACGGAGTAGGGTACCTGGAGTACACCTGGACTACTGTACATGAAGTACAAAGTGAATACTGCACATGGAACATATCTGAGACACTGTATGTGGAGTACTCATGAAATACTATACATGGAGTATAACTAAGACACTGTACATGGGGTACAGATAAAATACTGTACATGGCACTGGTGGAATTTTTTTTTATGGGATGATCGATACTGGTGTCGCTTGTCTGACATGATCAAAGAATTAAATTGATTTAAACGGTAGTAAACTGAACTGAAATGAGTAACATGATAGCCTGGTAATTACTGCGTGGACTTAAAGCTGGTTGTATAGAGTTTCAAGAATATGATTAATCAGAATTTCAACAATGGTCAGCATGAAGACATGACTGATGAAGATCAAACCTGATTATTATGAAAACAGGATTTAACTGTAACCCCTTCTGTATCTTAGCATGAAAACATCATCACCTTGCTGCAAACATAATCCTCATAAGGAGACATGAACTTAGTCAGCATGAAAATGACATTCACGTGAAAGTATAAACTTGACTGATACAAATAACATAGAAGAATAATCAACTGAGGTTTAACATCAACTGATGTGGATAGTTATGGTTTAATCCACAGTATTCATAGTAGGAAGTATGTGACTAAGTATGGGCGATTCAGTTTCGATCCATATCTTTCAAAATTTTCTGAGAACTGTCATGTATAGAAATGTACAATCTGGGACTAAATGTGGTTGGTTGTAGTCCAATTCATATTTGTCAAGATTTTATGAAACGTCATGATATGACAAAGGTGAACAACTATGGATCGGTTCACAAAACAACATTCAACTGAAAAACATGAAATTTGATCTGAACATTGGTGAACGTATATGGGCTGGTTCACCAAGTAATATTCGACTGAAAGCATGAATCTTTCAAGAGTAAGGATGAACGCCATTGGGTCGGTTAACCAATACAAAAATCTGAACGGGCAAGGGTGAACGCCTATGGGTCGGTTCACCAAAACAAAATTCGTAGAAAAGCACATGCGACTAAATATGGCCAGTCCTGTACCAACCTTTTACTTAGTCAAAAACTTTAAGAAAACTGACTGATAATTGAAGAAAACTGACTAATAAATGCATGAGGAATATGAAAGATAACAACGCCAAAATCTGGGAAGTTCCTAGTGACTACCCACTAGTCACAGGTCAAGTTTTAGAGCCTACAGGTCGAACCTTGCACTCTGATACCATAATTGTAACACCCCACTTGGATAAGTGGACCGTTACGTGTATTTATGGCGTGTCATCAAAGCATAAGGTAAATGTCCTAAAACATTATCTGACCATAAATGAAATACCGGAATCAAACATCGGCAATCCAAACATAAGCCCAAAACATGAAAAATAAAATACTGAATGAAAGGACTAAACAATGTCCAAATAAGCAGAATAAGTGCATAAAATAAGAAGTCTGAATAGCTTTCATCCCAAATGCACGTGCTCTTAGAATCCTAAAAGCGTCCTGGTGTACCTGCCGTTAGAACATGAAAGGAACTACGGCTGAGCATAACGCTCAGTGAACGGATATCAAGCATGATAAGAATATACTGAATAGAACAGGCGATAGAATACTGAAGCTGTAAGACTGATATGTAACATGTGGTAGAACTCTGCATAAAATCTGAGAAACCTGGTTCATATAAACTGATACTGAAATATAACTATAAATTCTGAAAACATGCATTTACTGTATTTTAATTTGCCAGAGCTTATATAGGTCACGTGTTGTAACAACCGTGCATGAATAACTGGAGGGGTGACCTCGTCATGCTATAGAGGGGTGACCTCTAAATAACTGTGCTGGGTGGAGGGATCAGCTCCAATGTGAAGGATGTAGAGCACACACCACATTCACCTGCTAAACTGTAAACTATAGCCTAGGATGCATCCATACGCCCCACTAATAATACTGATAAAATGGCCAAGCTGAGCTGAGTGGGACGATGCAGGATATCACTCTCCTACATGTGAGTCACGACACCGGTGCCTCTAGTGCCGTGGTTACGGTACCTCCGTAACTAGTACATAAACTGGTCGTGCTTGTATATAATGCTCAGGCAATTTACTTAGTTATTAACATGATTACTGATAAACTTAAACATATACTGAGGAAAACATTTGGCTGCAGACGGGGAATCCTGATCATGCATAGAAAGGAAGTCCTTACTGAAAGGACGGAAAATCCATACCTCGTGTCCAGTAATGAAATAAGAACGAAAGCTGAAAGATCTACTCCGACTTCACGGTTACTACATAAATAACGAGCGCGTAATAAGTTATCTGATTACTGTTTCCTGTTTCTGATTCTTAACTGTTCAAATTTTAACTTATTCATTTCTTGATATACTGTATGTGTATAAACTGTTAAATCTGAGTGTTCTAATATTTCTAATTAACGTATTTTCGTTCTACTATTAATTATGGTATAAAACGCGTTCTGATGTTTATACTGATTCTATATTTGGTAACCTGCTAAAATAGAAAGTTTCCTAATTAAGAAGGTTTCCAAAAATAATTTAATTCATTTAATAAAATTATACCCTTTAAAATATTTATAAAACTAGTTTAGTATGAACAAATTAATTTACTACATAATTCATTTAAAATATTTATTTATAAAAGTGAATTAAATAAGGTATAACTAAGTTGTCGTTTTTATCATTTTAATTATAGTCCCGAGCCTACCGAGATACCCCTTTTCAGTCGCACTAAATAATTAAACAATATATATAAAAATCTGTCTATATGAAATTAGTGACAGAAATCTGAGTCACTAAGAAGTGTCACTAAATCTGGATTTTAAAAACTGTCTATAAAATGAATCTGCGACAGAAATTAGTGTCGCTAAACTGTCGCTAATTTCAGAACCAACACTTCTATTTTTCTGTTTAAAATGTTCCCACTGCTCTTTATACCTTTCCCACTGATTCTATATGGTTTCCCACTGTTCGCCACAGTCCCAAACACCCCCTTTATCAGTTTATACCCTAATGGGTTTTTAGGCAGCTTTTGGGTCGAAACGCAACCCAAGCCGCCCCTGTGTGGGTCACGGCTGGGCAGGGCTGAGGCCACCAAGACCTTGAGTCTCGGTTTCACTAAACCACCCAGCCCCCGAACTCATATGCTAAAACAAACACCCCCGTTGGGTCTTTCTGCCCTCGGTCGACCACCAGCCAACACCACCGAGACTCTTTGAGTCTCGGCTGGACAACATCCCCACACAAATCCGACACCCCTGCTTGGGTTCGTGATAATCAGATCGAAAGAATGAAAAGAATGGGACCGGGGTTTACCTTGATTTCCGTGAAAGGAGAAAGATACCTAACGACATCCATCTCGATCCTTGAATTACATTTGCGAATGATTTCTGTTTTCTTGTTGTTTGTTCGTCGGCAGGAAGAAGACAGGGAAAGAAGGACGACGGTTTTCTTCTCTTTTTTTTTGGCGGCATAAACCCTAGCATTGAAGCGCATGTTTTTTTTTTTTTGATAACTGTTTAGACAAAAGGGGGCTTACCCCGTGTTTTCTTTTGTGTTCATGGGCTTGAGCCCAACATCTTTTTTTTTTCTTTCTTTTCACAACCGGCCCAAACCTTTTCTTTTCTTTTCTTCTTTTTTGTAAACTTAAATTAATCCACGTACCTTCGTATAAATTTTAGTTTCTCAACGTAACTATCTTTGTGTTAACATATATACTCTCGCAATAATTATTTTCCTGAATAATTGTATATAGTTTTTAATAATTAAAACTGCGTATTTAATATTTCGAATATCAAAATACGGGTTTTACACTAACACCTTTCCAAGTTTGGTAGCATCATAAAGTCTAAGGTTGTGGATAAGAGCTTGCTTTGCGTAACCCGGGTTAGGTGGAAGGTCTTGTTGACGAGATAAATTAAATTCCTTAAAAGATGATTCGAAAAAATGTTTCGTGTGTGTCGCAGAATATTGTTTTAACAGCAAATTATCAATCTTTTTAATCTGGTTAGAAGCATTAATTTCTGTTTCAAGCTTTTTAGACTCGAGAATTTCGAAATCCGTTTAAGTTTTTGAAAATTAGTGACAACTAATTCTTTTTCCTTAACTTCTTTAGAAATATTTGCTCTTTAATTTTCAATCTCTTGTAAATGACCCATTTGAATTTTTTGAACTCGTCAAATTCGGGATTGGTTAGCGTATTGGTCGACGGATTTAACTCCAAGGTTTGAACCTTTTTCTTATACAAAGCAAGTTCGGTGGATATGGTCTTATTAACACCTAGGGTTTCAAGGACCGCAGTATTCATTTGGTCAATCAGAGTTGCCGGAACCGTTACCAAATCTCGTTGAGCAGGAGGGTCATATGCGAAATAGCTTCTGGTTGTATTTCACTCAAAGTATGGGGACTTGCATTGATATTATTGTTAACTTGGATTCACTAATAACACGGGTAAAAGATCCGGAGGTCGGGGAGGATAGAAGTGTTGTTTAGCCATGGTAAGAGAAAAAAGAGACTAGAAACAAAGAGTTTATTTCTAGTGAGAGAAAGTAAAACAAGTAAAATGATTATCCTCACCCCTCCATGGAAGTATGGAGGGGTATATATAGCACGGGACTTGGACTATTACATATGACAATATTAGTCCCTGCAAGTCTCGGCTATGAAATTAATGTAATTCCGTTAGTCACACAAATTTTAAGGCTAACAATCTTCCCCCAATGTGGAGACATACGGAATTACTTACAATGTTCCTAACAAATGCAAATACAACAAAAATATGACAGTATTAAGTTTGATTCCAATGTTGAGGATGACGTCGATGTCTTCAAGTCTTCTAGAAAAACTTATACCCCAGTTTGAATCCTCTTTGTCTTTGCTTGTTGAGGAACCATTATATCATGTATGAACTGGATTAACTTCCCCCCAATTCATACCACATGTCTTGAAAAGCTTTCTTCATAGACTTCTTTTTGACGAAGCTTCTGAATCAGCTTCCCCCCAAACCAATATCCCTGTCTTGAGCAGAATCTGTAGCTTGAGCAATCTTCTATCTTTGATATTTAAAGTGCACAGCGGAATTTCGTAGACGAAGAAGCAAACCACACCAAGTAACTGCTGCCTTGACATTTTTGGTCTTCATGATTATGTGTTTGGGGGAACATGTAAGAAATCAGCAACAAATCTTCTCATGCTTGTAGAATGCTTCCCCCTGGAAGTTGAACTAAGTACTCCAAAGTGGGAACTAAGTCTCCAAAGTACATGTTCTTCCCCCATGATGGTGACGAACTCTCGGAAGCATCATCTGACGTGTACGGTCAAAATCGCGAGATGTTCTTGTCGAAAGTATGATGGTGACGAACACTCGGTAGCGTTCTTGTCGAAAGTATGATGGTGACGAACACTCGGTAGCGTTCTTGTCAAAAGTATGGTGGTGAAGAACACTCGGTAGCATTCTTGTCAAAAGTATGGTGGTTAAGAACACTCGATAGCATCATCTGACAAGTACAATCAGAATCGCGAGATGTTCATGTCTGAAGCAGAAATCTTTGTTGACATTATGTAGCTCAAGTTGCTCGTGACATTTGTTTGCTGATCACATCTCTACTCTTGTACTCTCTGGCTAAACTTACCAACCTCGTATTCTTTCGGCTATTTGAAGTGACCACTGGTGAAGTAAATTCGATATTCCAAACTTGAAACATAAGTACAATCCCCAAATTTGTTACTTACGGTTAGCACTTGTGTTGGTTGACAAACGGTGCAGAGAAACGTCTCTTAGAATCTTATACATAAAGAGAGAGGTATAAGATGTAGAACACCTCTTGAAGTATCCACAACTTAACTCCTTAAGTGATAGTTGTCCATGTCGTCGACCATCCACCCCTTGACAGTGGAAACTAGATAAATCAAGTCTCAATCATAAATGCTGAAGCGAATCATCAATCGATAGAATGGGGTGAAAGAGGCTCGATGATGAACTGAGTAGACGCCTTCGTGATATTCCACTTCACCTTCAAATAATAAATACCAAATCCAATTTATTTGCCCGAATACTAGCCGTTTTGACAATTTCAGTGAATCTTAAAGGATCGTTTTGGTGTTTGTTTGTTTTTTCGTGTTTGCTGTGTGTGTCGTGTTTGTTGAGTTTGTTTGAGTGTAGCTAACTTGAGAACCAACGATGACTAAAGAATGAGAAGATGTCAACGTGGTCTTGCTAACTTTACTTTGAAGCCCAAAATCAATCATACACCCAACTGATGCGCGAATCAACCTCGCGGTGAGGTCGTCGAAAAAAATTTCGACACATTGGGTTTACAAAACAAGAGTTTTCTTTGATCGAAATGAGTACGTAAGCACTATATACCCAGTATCTGGAAAATGATACTCGACCCATTAACAATAATAACTTAATTCAACACTTGTGTCAAAATTCGCAGCCCATATCCATATCAAATTAACTAAATCGAGTCAGCCCATCAATTTGTATATCACTTGACATATTCAGTCTCAAATGAACCAACCCGAACTATGGCCCATTATAAATGTGCAATACCCGATTCAGATAGGGAAACATAGTGATATAAATCCACTTTTACCCTAGATATTACTCACAAATAAACCTAACCCCACTTCACATAACACTCTGCCCCCATCTCTTTCGATATTCCCTAACCCATCTCTATGATCACACATCCAGACCTCATCTAACACAAACAGTAACATTCACCTCCTTTACCATATTTGTCCATCCTTCATCTCATATAATCAATCTTCATCACCTAATCTCAGTTCGCATCGTCATATATCTAGATCAATCACACCTCAAACTAATAACGTCTATCAAAATCCATCCTCATCTCAACTCCTTAGACCAATAACAACTAACTGACTCAAACATCAATCCCATCAATCTTGAACGAAGACCACAAAGAAGAAGGTGCTACAAGGCCTCCAATTTGGGGGTCTCGGGTTGGTGTATGAGTCACGTTTTATAGTTCCATTTTCTTTTAAAGCAATTGAATGAATGAAAGATTATAACTTATTAGTTAATAATGTTTATTAAGTTCGAAAATTAACAGAGGATCTATGATGATATGATGAAGTGATAGATATAAAAAGATCTTGACATGCATGTCAATATCACGATTTGAATCTGAGAACTTGTATTTTTCGGTTTGATTTGAGTCTAGATGGAGATTAGGTGTCGATGGGTTAGGTTATAGACGATGATTGGTGTTGATGGGAGTTAAAAGGGTTGTGTTTGTGTGATGAGATACAATACTCAGTGAGTTGACGCGGTCAACTCGGTAATTACCGAGTTGACTCGGTGTGGTGTAGTAGAGAGTTTTGGACAGATGAAATTGAGTCATCGGAATGTTGTTGTTTTTTTTGTTTTTTTTCTTTTTTAGAACCATCAGAATATGAATACTGTAAAACCCGCATGATTTTACCATGAATAGTACCCTTTAGATCGTACGTACATGATTAAAACTTTCCTTTTATAGCATGTTTACGTTCACGTATAGGAATTTTAAGTATTACGTACGTGTTAGAACACGATAAGTATTTATTACGTATGAACACACGATAATTATTCAAATAATAATTATAATTACGAACATGCGATCATGAAATCACGAACGTAATTTAATCACGAGACAATATTAATTACGTATATATATTTATTACGAACACGAATAAATATATTAAGTCACGATCAATAATTAATTAGAACACATAAAACACGAACACGATAAAACACGAACACACACTAAAATATTTAGACTCGAGAAAGGTACGGGTTACCCCATGTGGGGCCCCCTACCCGTGGCTACACCAAGGAGAATGGGCCAAGCCCATTTTAATTTTTACTAAAACAAGGAATTAGGAAAACATGTTTTATTATTTACAAAACAAGAAAAATAGTTAAAACCCTAAAATCTTTTCTTCTTCCTTCTCTCCCTTGGCTGCCGGATTCAAGACACCAAAAGGGGTGTTCGGTTGATTTTTTATCTTAGAAATTGTGCAAGCATTCGTGTGTGTTCATCCTTAATTGTTTCACGTAAACGGTATAACCTTTTTAACCCTTTTCTTTATGTTTTTTATTTAATGAATCACATAAAATCATGATGTTTTTAAAAACTAATTAAAAACAGTTATTAAAAACATGTTAATGATCATGGGTAAATCAAACAAGGGTTTTTAGGGGTGTTGTGTTTGTAGCCGACGCCTAAACCGAGCCCTAAGGGGTCTCGGCTTGGCTTATTAACCACCACCGAGACCATATGGTCTCGGTATGGTGATGGTGGTCCCACGGCAGCAGCCTAAACAAGGGACCCCGACCTTGGTTCGGGGTATGGTGTTGATTACGGGTCCGGTTCATGGTTCCTAGTCACGGGTCCGGTTCTTATATTATTTTAAGGTTATGATTTTAATAGTTATGTGTTAAAAATTAAATTAATAAAACTTGACATGATTAATTTAATTAACATGACTTAGGTTATAAATTTAATTATTAGATCATGAATTTTAACCTAAGTATTTATATTAACTAGACTTTATAATTAATTAATTATTAAAAACCATGACTATAATTAATTAATTAACATGACTTAGGTTATATTATTAATAATTAATAATACAAGTTTTAACCTAAGTATTTTACCTTATTTAATTAAAAACATGATATATTTAATCAAATACTTCTAACCTATAGTTTATTTAAATTACATGTAATAATTAATAAACTATACTTTATAACAACATGACTTAGAATAATAATCAGAATACACTTAAGCTTATATAATTAGCTTATTTAACCAGCTTATATCTAATTATGGAAACTTTCTATTTTTAGAAACTTATTTAATTAAGGCAGCTAATCTATTTATGGATACTTTCTATTTTTAGAAACTTATCTATTTTAAGCAGTAATTCTATTTTTGGAAACTTTCTATTTTTGGAAACTTTCTATTTTGGAAACTTTCTATTTTAGGAAACTTTCTATTTTTGGTAACTTTCTATTTTTGGAAACTTTCTATTTTAGGAAACCTGCTATTTTTAGAAAGTTACTTATTATTACACATTAAGTATAATAATACATGAAATACAAGTAATACTTAATCAGAATAGACAGAATGTAAGATAAATACAGTATAAAGCTTAAAATAGTAAAACATGACATGAACGTATAAAATAAGCTAAGACATGACATAAAACCAGTTACGTATTTAGTAATCAGATACTTATACATGTATGTATTTATGTAGCATTAGTGATACCGAAATAGGACTCTCTTCCGTTCGTCTTCTTCGTTCACTGGACATAAGGTAGGGATTTCCGTCCTTTCAGTATGGACATTCTTTCCTTATTAGGATTTCCCCGTATGCAGCCAACTGTTTTCCCATAGTATAAGTTTATATGTTTGATTGCTTATGTTTAATTTAGAATACCTGAAGCCATATACATGCATGACCAGTTTCACCTAGTTATGGAGGTACCATAACCATAACACTAGAGGCACTAGTGTTATGACTTCCTCACGGCGGAGTGATTGCTCGTGGCGTCCCTTCAACTTTTGGCCATATTATTATATTTATCATGTGGGGCGTATGGGTGCATCCTAGTTACATGTTTTCAGCAGATTACTCAGTGTGAATGTGGTGTGTGCCTTGCATCCTTCACAAGGAGCTGACCCCTCCTACCCAAAAGCAGTATATAAATTAGAGGCAGCCCCTCTAATTTGCATGATGAGGTCACCCCTCCAAGTATTCATGCACGGTGGATTTTCATGACCTATATTGGCTAATGGTAAAATATGTTAAACAGTTTTTACAAGATAAACATAAGGCTTTTCAAACTATGAAACCAGTTTTACTAAGACTTAACCGGGTTATTCGGGACTTAGTTTCTTCCGCTGTTATATGCTTATATGCTTATATTATTCATGCTTTATTGTACATCCGTGCACTGAGCGTATTGCTCAGTCGTTTCCCTTTTCATGTTCCCAAAACGGCAGGTACTCAGGGACGCTCGTAGACTTTAAGCGTACGTGCATATAGACTGGAAGCTTTCTAGCCTTTCTTTACTTTATGCATTATCTATACTTTGATACTCTTTCCATGGACATTGTTTAGTCCTTTCATTTAAAGTACTTATGTTTGTGTGTGATGAGCTTTACTTTTGGACTACCGATGTTTGATTCTGGTATTTCCTTTTTATGGTCATGTAATGTTTAAGACATTTATCCTTGTATTCTTTGATGACACGCCATAATTACGCGTGACATTCCATTATCAAAATAGGGTGTTACAATTATGGTATCAGAGCCAAGGCTTCGACCTGTAGGCTCTCAAAACATGACCTGTAATTAGTGGGTAGTCACTATGGTCTTCCTAGAACTGACAGTCATTTTCATGCATTCATCATTTTTACGCATACATATATATGTCATTGTCGTAGGTTTATGACTAAGTAATGGTTGGTACAGGACTGGCCCTATTTAGTCGCATGTGTTTTATCGAAACTTTTAAATTTGGGACCAGCCCATAGGCGTCCCCTCGCCATGTCTTTTATTTTGGGTGAACTGACCATAGGCGTTCACTCTCGAGCATACAAAAGTTTTCATAAAACTGCATCATGTATTCATATACGAATTTTCTTGCATAAAATTTTTCTCTTGATTATTGGTATAAATTTTTTTCATGTATATATATATTTTATGTTTTGATCTGTTTAATCATATGTTTTATGTAATACTGTCATATGGTTCTCACACGCGAACAGGAACAACTCAATGCAGCAATCCAAGCTGGAATGCAAGCTTTGCTTCCTCAACTGAGGAATGACATCAGGGCTGAGGTTCAGGCTGCCAACAATCAGCAGCATAACCAAGCACCTCCTCCTCCGGTGACATTGGCAATATGGCTGGAGAGATTCAACAAGCTCTGTCCTCGAGCTTTCGAGAGAACAGATAGCCCTAGTGAAGCTAAAAGCTGGTTGGCTCACATCGAGAAGATCTTCAACGCTATGGGTTGTGACCCCGTGTTCAAGGCGAGGTTGGCATGCTACCGGTTCGAAGGCGATGTTTTAAATTGGTGGTTAGCATTGAAGCAGTCCGAGGGAGGTGATAATTGGGTGGCCGGTTTGACATGGGCTCAGTTCAGAGATAGGGTGATGGAGCAGTTCTTTCCCAAGGCTGAGCAAGACAAGCTTAAGAGGGAGTACCATAGGATCCGACAGAGAGCTGGGGAGAATAGCAATGAGTTTATGCAGCGCTTTCTATGCTTAGCTGGTTTCCTTGGTGCAGCGGCAGGTACTCCTGAAGAGCAGGCACACCACTTTAGGTGGGCTCTTCGCACATCGGTCGCAAACAACTTGGTGTGTGCTACGTTCAACACGGTAGCACAAGTGGCCGATGCGGCACGTAAGCTGGAGATGTTGCATGAGAGAGATGAGTTTGGGGAAGCTAAGAAACCCGAGAGGAGGTAAACATTCGTAATCAAGCGGTGACCAATCCGTATTCTTTCTATTTATGTCAAGTATTCATCTCTTTAAATTGTATCTTCCAGGCAGAAAACTGGGGACCGTCTCAGCCGGCTACTCAGCAGCAGCCTAATCAGCCTAAGGGAAACGGTCAGACTAATGACCGTTCTGCTACGGATAGGCGTGGCGGTAATGAAAATTACCGTAACAACGTTGGACACTCCAACGGCAGCAGGTCCTAATACTTACGCATTTTCTTATGATTTCATGTTATAACTCATAATTCTGACACTTTAGCAAACCTTCTACCAGGAACCATGGAAACGGTAGGGACCAGAACCAGAGAGGTTCACAGCCTAGCCGTCCAGCTATCACTGGTATTCAATCTTATGATTTTTTGCATTGTCCTTTGTACCCTGTTATCATGTCTTATGTAAAATGTTTTATCAGGTCCTCAGCAAGCTAGAGCACCTGCTGGAGGATATACTCATTCTCTTTGCTCTACTTGCCACCGTAGGAACCCAGGGCCATGACGTTGTAACACTGACGCATGCTTCAAGTGTGGTCTCCTGGCCATCTCATGAAGGTCTGCCGTAAGGGCGAGATGGAGGGCACATCGGGACATGCTGATACCAAGCCGCCTCCTACCACTGGACGTGTCTACACGAAATCTCGAGATCAGGCCAACAAGTCTACAGGTACCATCACTGGAATCTTGTATATGTATGGTCAAGCTGCATGTGTTCTATTTGATACGGGTGCTACTCACTCGGTCATTTCTACTGCTTATGCCAAAAACATTAGGATGCTCCACATGCCACTAGATAATAGACTTACTATTTCCACGCCTTTGAGGGACTCTGTATTAACCACCCATGTATACAAGAGTCTTCCCCTAGAGTTTGACGATAAGGTTCGTCCTGTTGACGCACTTCCGCTGGACATGAACGACTTTGACATGATTTTGGGCATGGATTGGCTATCCAAGCATCATGCTACCATAGACTGTCATTCATATCGAGTCATCTTCGGTGATGTTAATGCACCAGAGTGCATTCACAACGGGTTCGTACCCGGAAGGTCTGTACAAATCATATCTACCCTGCAAGCACGTGCACTACTGTCACATGGATACGAGGGTAATCTAGCTATGGTTCACGACATGGATGCTGAATCTCCATCAATTTAGGATCAACGAATAGTGTCGGAATTCCAAGATGTATTTCCAGAAGAACTTCCGGGCATACCACCTGCACGAGAAGTGGAATTCAATATCGAGCTTATCCCATGAGCTGAACCGATTTCCAAAGCTCCTTATCGCATGGCTCCACAGAGTTAAAGGAGCTGAAGGATCAACTGCAAGAACTTCTTGAACGAGGTTTCATTCGACCGAGCGCATCTCCATGGGGCGCACCGGTCTTATTTGTTAAGAAGAAGGACGACAGTATGCGTCTTTGCATAGACTATCGCGAGCTCAACAAGATTACTATCAGGAATAGGTATCTACTGCCACGCATAGACGATCTGTTTGACCAACTCCAAGGGGCCAAACACTTCTCCAAGATTGATCTTAGGTCAGGCTATCATCAACTACGCGTTAAGGAGCAGGACATCGCCAAGACTGCTTTTCGTACCCGCTATGGCCACTACGAATTTGTAGTCATGTCATTCGGCCTAACAAATGCTCCAGCAGTGTTCATGGATTTGATGAACAGAATCTTCCATGGATTTCTAGACAAGTTCGTCATTGTCTTCATCGATGACATCCTGATTTTCTCAAAGTCCAAGGAGGAACACGAAGACCATCTTCGTACAGTACTACAGATTCTTCGCCAGAAGCAGCTGTATGTTAAATTCTCCAAGTGTGAGTTCTGGTTAGACAAGGTGGCATTCTTAGGTCACATTGTATCAGCAGAAGGAATCACTATGGATCCAGTGAAGGTTGAGACTATTACTAAGTGGCCGAGGCCGACATCAACGACTGAAGTCCGCAGTTTCTTAGGCTTAGCTGGCTATTACCGTAGGTTCGTGGAGAACTTTTCCCGCTTAGCACTACCATTGACCAAACTGATGCGGAAAGGGGAGAAATTCGTCTGGACTGAAGAACGAGAGAAGAGCTTTGAAGACCTGAAGCAGAAGCTAGTATCTGCACCTATTCTTACTCTCCCATCTGGTACGGGTGGATTTCAAATCTACAGTGATGCAACGGGGAAGGGACTTGGTTGTGTTCTTATGCAACATGGGAAAGTGATCACGTACGCTTCACGGCAGCTTAAGCCTTATGAAGAAAATTACCCTACGCATGACTTGGAACTTGCTGCAGTCGTGTTTGCATTGAAGATATGAAGGCACTACTTATACGGAGAATCATGTGATATTTTCACGAACCACAAGAGCTTGAAGTATATCTTCACTCAACGTGAATTGAACATGAGGCAGAGGAGATGGTTAGAGTTGTTGAAGGATTATGACATTAATCTACAGTATCATCCCGGAAAGGCAAATGTAGTAGCATATGCACTTAGAAGGAAGTCCGGAATGATCAACGACATTAAGATTGAGGAGGAAATCATAAGAGACCTGGAGCGACTAGACATAGAGACCATGGTACGTGGACAGCACGGTTACTGGGCTAATCTTAGAGTGGAACCCGAGTTACTCTCTAAGATCAGGGAAGCTCAGAAAGATGATGGAGAAATCTGGGCGATAGTTCAGAATTTGGAGAAGCATACAGAATTAAGAATAGATGCAGATGGTATCGTATGGCAGGGCACGAGACTTCGTGTTCCTGATGATCAAGAACTCCGGGAAGTGTTGTTAGGTGAAGCTCATAGCTCCCCATTTTCTATACATCCTGGTTCGACTAAGATGTACCATGACATCAAGCAGTACTTTTGGTGGAGTGGTATGAAACACGATGTTGCCACTTACGTCTCCAAATGTCTTACCTGCCAGCAGGTTAAGATCGAGCATCAGCGATCTGGCGGTCTCCTTCAACCGTTAGATATCCCAGAGTGGAAGTGGGACAAAATCACCATGGATTTTGTTACTGGTCTTCCGCCAACCAAGAGGAAGCACGATGCAATTTGGGTTATCGTAGATCGACTTACCAAATCAGCTCATTTCTTACCGATCCGCAAGGAAGATTCGGTTAGTAAACTCGCCAATACGTATAGAAGAGAGATCATGAGACTCCATGGTGCTCCATCCAGCATCGTCTCAGACAGATATCCTCGATTCACTTCGCGATTCTGGAAGAGTCTGCAGAAAGCTTGGGGTACACAACTTAAGCTTAGCACAGCTTTTCATCCTCAAACAGACGGGCAGTTGGAGCGAACGATTCAGACATTGGAAGACATGTTGAGGTCATGTGCGTTGGAATGGACGAGTGATTGGGACGATTATATATGTTTGGTAGAGTTTGCATACAACAACAGTTGGCACGCAAGTATCAAGTGTGCTCTTTTCGAGATGTTGTATGGCAGAAAGTGTCGCGCCCCAATCTGCTGGGATCAGGTTGGTGAGCGAACACTTGAAGGACCAGAGATCATAGAGATGACCAATGAGTGGGTCGCAATAGCTAAGCAGAAACTTCAAGAAGCACGGTCACGTCAGAAGAGTTACGCCGATAAGCATCGTAGGGACATACATTTTAACGTAGGAGATCACGTCTTTCTTAAGGTTTCGCCGGCACGTGGTGTTAGACGCTTCGGGATTAAAGGGAAGCTCAGTCCTCGTTTCATCGGACCGTTTGATATCATTGAACAAGTCGGTGAAGTATCTTACCGGTTAGCGTTACCTCCGCAGCTTTCGCATGTGCACAATGTGTTTCATGTTTCTTTACTCAGAGGGTACCAGTATCATCCCCTTCACATGGTTCAGTATCCACTGGAACAGATACGTGAAGATCTCACTTTCATAGAAGAACCCGAACGAGTTCTTGACAGACAAGAACGAGTCATGAGAAGGAAGACGATTCCATTCGTCAAAATCCTTTGGAGGGATCACACCGAGCGGGAAGCCACTTGGGAAACAAAGGAGTCTATCCGGGCTTCTTACCCTCATTTCATATTTTGAATTCGGGTATGTTCTTCTTTTCCAGTTTACTTTATCTATAATTCGGGGACGAATTATTCTTTTTAGGGGGGAAGAGTTGTAAAACCCGCATGCTTTTACCATGAATAGTACCCTTTAGATCGTACGTACATGATTAAAACTTTCCTTTTATAGCATGTTTACGTTCACATATAGGAATTTTAAGTATTACGTACGTGTTAGAACACGATAAGTATTTATTACATATGAACACACGATAATTATTCAAATAATAATTATAATCACGAACATGCGATCATGAAATCATGAACGTAATTTAATCACGAGATAATATTAATTACGTATATATATTTATTACGAACACGAATAAATATATTAAGTCACGATCAATAATTAATTAGAACACATAAAACACGAACACACACTAAAATATTTAGACTTGAGAAAGGTACGGGTTACCCCATGTGGGGCCCCCTACCCACAGCTACACCAAGGAGAATGGGCCAAGCCCATTTTAATTTTTACTAAAACAAGGAATTAGGAAAACATGTTTTATTATTTACAAAACAAGAAAAATAGTTAAAACCCTAAAATCTTTTCTTCTTCCTTCTCTCCCTTGGCCGCCGGATTCAAGACACTAAAAGGGGGTGTCCGGTTGATTTTTGATCTTGGAAATTGTGCAAGAATTCGTGTGTGTTCATCCTTAATTGTTTCATGTAAACGGTATAACCTTTTTAACCCTTTTCTTTATGTTTTTTATTTAATGAATCATATAAAATCATGATGTTTTTAAAAACTAATTAAAAACAATTATTAAAAACATGTTAATGATCATGGGTAAATCAAACAAGGGTTTTTAGGGGTGTTGTGTTTGTAGTCGACGCCTAAACCGAGCCCTAAGGGGTCTCGGCTTGGCTTATTAACCACCACCGAGACCATATGGTCTCGGTATGGTGATGGTGGTCCCACGGCAGCAGCCAAAATAAGGGAACCCCAACCTTGGTTCGGGGTATGGTGTTGATTACGGGTCCGGTTCATGGTTCCTAGTCACGGGTCCGGTTCTTATATTATTTTAAGGTTATGATTTTAATAGTTATGTGTTAAAAATTAAATTAATAAAACTTGACATGATTAATTTAATTAACATGACTTAGGTTATATATTTAATTATTAGATCATGAATTTTAACCTAAGTATTTATATTAACTAGACTTTATAATTAATTAATTATTAAAATCCATGACTATAATTAATTAATTAACATGACTTAGGTTATATTATTAATAATTAATCATACAAGTTTTAACCTAAGTATTTTACCTTATTTAATTAAAAACATGATATATTTAATCAAATACTTTTAACCTATAGTTTATTTAAATTACATGTAATAATTAATAAACTATACTTTATAACAACATGACTTAGAATAATAATCAGAAAACACTTAAGCTTATATAAAAAGCTTATTTAACCAGCTTATATCTAATTATGGAAACTTTCTATTTTTAGAAACTTATTTAATTAAGGCAGCTAATCTATTTATGGAAACTTTCTATTTTTAGAAACTTATCTATTTTAAGCAGTAACTCTATTTTTGGAAACTTTCTTTTTTTAGAAACTTTCTATTTTTGGAAACTTTCTATTTTTGGAAACTTTCTATTTTAGAAAACTTTCTATTTTTGGTAACTTTCTATTTTTGGAAACTTTCTATTTTAGGAAACCTGCCGAAAGTTACTTATTATTACACAGTAAGTATAATAATACATGAAATACAAGTAATACTTAATCAGAATAGACAGAATGTAAGATAAATACAGTATAAAGCTTAAAACAGTAAAACATGACATGAACGTATAAAATAAGCCAAGACATGACATAAAACCAGTTACGTATTTAGTAATCTGATACTTATACATGTATGTATTTATGTAGCATTAGTGATACCGAAATAGGACTCTCTTCCGTTCGTCTTCTTCGTTCACTGGACATAAGGTACGGATTTCCGTCCTTTCAGTATGGACATTCTTTCCTTATTAGGATTTCCCCGTATGCAGCCAATTGTTTTTCCATAGTATAAGTTTATATGTTTGATTGCTTATGTTTAATTTAGAATACCTGAAGCCATATACATGCATGACCAGTTTCACCTAGTTATGGAGGTACCATAACCATAACACTAGAGGCACTGGTGTTATGACTTCCCCACGGCGGAGTGATTGCTCGTGGCGTCCCTTCAGCTTTTGGCCATATTAATATATTTATCATGTGGGGCGTATGGGTGCATCCTAGTTACATGTTTTCAGCAGATTACTCAGTGTGAATGTGGTGTGTGCCTTGCATCCTTCACAAGGAGCTGATCCCTCCTACCCAAAACCAGTATATTAAATTAGAGGCAGCACCTCTAATTTGCATGATGAGGTCACCCCTCCAAGTATTCATGCACGGTGGATTTTCATGACCTATATTGGCTAATGGTAAAATATGTTAAACAATTTTTACAAGATAAACATAAGGCTTTTCAAACTATAAAACCAGTTTTACTAAGACTTAACCGGGTTATTCGGGACTTAGTTCTTACGTTGTTATATGCTTATATGACTTATATTATTCATGCTTTATTGTACATCCGTGCATTGAGCGTATTGCTTAGCCGTTTCCCTTTTCATGTTCCCAAAACGGCAGGTACTCAGGGACGCTCGTAGACTTTAAGCATACGTGCATATGGACTGGAAGCTTTCTAGCCTTTCTTTACTTTATGTATTATCTATACTTTGATACTCTTTCCATGGACATTGTTTAGTCCTTTCATTTACGGTACTTATGTTTGTGTGTGATGAGCTTTACTTTTGGACTACCGATGTTTGATTCTGGTATTTCCTTTTTATGGTCATGTAATGTTTAAGACATTTATCCTTGTATGCTTTGATGACACGCCATAATTACGCGTGACATTCCATTATCAAAATGGGGTGTTACAAATACTGAATCCATCGGAATGTGAATACAGAATCCATCAGAATAACCATCGGAAAATTCCATCGAAATAAGCATCAAAAAGTCCATCGGAATAACCATCCGATTAATCCATCGGAATAAGTATCCGAAAATCCATCGGAAAAATCATCGGAAAAAGGGTTTTGATACCTGAAAATATTGGATCTGTTAATAATTTTGTCCTTTTGAGCTATTTCCAAGAAACTGGATCTGGTCTCCTTTTTCCAACTTTCAAGAAATGAAAAAAAATGATAAAAATGATATAAAAAAACTTACTGTTTTGGAAACAGTGAGAAACCAAAAACGAGACACAACTTTATTAAACAAAATAAATGAATAAAGTGCAAAATTTTCATATGAGAAGAGAGATAAAAGAAGTATAGATGAAACGGATAGAGATGATCAAAGAGACCGAGACCACAAATCTGAATATGGACACCACAACACAAACACGCCAATACCAAAACATGAAACACCCCCGGTTAGCTCTGATGCCAATTGTTAACTTGGATTCACTAATAACACGGGTAAAAGATCCGGAGGTCGGGGAGGATAGAAGTTTTATTTAGACATGGTAGAGAGAGAAACAAGAGATACTAGAAACAAAAAGTTTATTTCTAGTGAGAGAAAGTAAAACAAGTAAAATGATTATCCTCACCCCTCCATGGAAGTATTGAGGGGTATATATAGCAAGGGACTTGGACTATTACATATGACAATATTAGTCCCTGCAAGTCCCGGCTATGAAATTAATGTAATTCTGTTAGTCACACACATTTTAAGGCTAACAATTACTATAATTATTTGTCTCCTCGTTTGAATTACTTAACACCAAAGGCTCTTCCGGATACTAAGACTCTTGCCCAACTTGATGTGGTGCAATACTAGTATCAACGGTAACACTTGCTACCTCAGATGTTTGATCGAACCCATAAACTGAAAGATCTGCCATAAAAGTTACTTTGGCGGTGTTGAAGTCATCATAGTCAGAATCGTATGCATCAACATCATCTGCTTGATATGCTGCATTATGAGTGAAAGTTGTTGTGTGTCCATCATTATGCGCAACTCCTAGATCAGCAAGAAACGCTAACTCCTCCTCGTCTAGCTCATGGCCATTTGTCTGGGCATTAACCAATAACACATTATCCTCAAACCACGAAGCATCCCTTTTCCTCTTGGGTTGCTTACAATCCCTAGCCATATGTTCTCCCCCCTTGTAGTTGTAGCATGTAATCATCTTCAACTTGTCAGTAGTGTTGTAAGTTCTTGCATCGGTGTTGGATGAACTCGGTCTCCCCTGAATAGATTGAACCATTACTTTGCCTTCTTGAATGGTAGCTTGTTGACGAGAGTTTGAAGAGGTCCTCAATTGATTGTTTATGGTAGGAAGTCCTCGATATGCTCGTTTGTTCAACATTTGAGTAATATAGGCAGACATGGCAGCTAACACTTCAGTAGGATTATCACCATGTTTGAATTCGGGAATCGGGACCTCATCATCACAATATAGTACTGGTGCTGGTGGAGCTACATAAACACTTGAAGAAGTACAGGCATGTCGTGAGTAGCTGGGTTGAAGAAATTTCGATGCCTGATATGTGATGACAGGAGCTATAGGTGCTTGATATGACGGGTATTGTTGATGAGCATACGTTGAGGGATATGGATCTCTGTGTGATTGTGCTGCTGGAAGCTGATATTGTTGATGCGAAGTAGCTAGTTGTGGTAGAAGAGAATATTGTGGGAATATTGGAGTTTGATACAAGGACGTCTAATATGATTGCTGCCCATTTGCATAAGGAGTATTGTTATATGACAACAATTGATGATTCGCCATTAATGCCATTGGTTCAGGGTAAGATCCTTGAGACATACGAGTCATTATCACATGCTTTTCGTGTTGTTGTAAGAAAGCATAAAGTTGATCTACATTTGTCTTGTGCAAATCCCGTACCAGTTTAACATCAGGGATGTAACGACTCCACTTAAGAGGTAACGAATTTAAGAACTTAGTATTGATTTGAAATTGAGCAATCATCAGATTATAAGTATTCAATTCATTCATCAATGTAGTAAATCACCAATAGTAATCATGAAGAGTTTCCCCTAGAGTGTATGTGAACCTATAAAAAAGATCATGAAGTTGACACTCACGTTCTTGCTTAGTGAGTGAAGTTCCATGTAACAAAACATCCAAACGATCCCATAATTCCTTCGCTATCTTATGTTGACTTACCATTCGATAAATATCGGGTGGAAGAGCTTGAGGAATAGTCTGAAGAGCCTTTTCATCCGCATCAGCAATAAGTTGATTTGTAGGAGTTAAGTCAGAAAATTCCCTTGGTCGAGTCACATCATTTCAGTGACTGTGCCCCAAACAAGTGGACCTTGTTCGATTGACTTAATCATAAGTCTCCCGCTGTGTCTACCGATAATATATGACTTCATTCGGCTCTACCAGGCATCAAATAGCTCTTTGATAAGCAGCGGTGGACGGGTATCGGTACCCGATATAATGGATAGGTCAGAAAGCGAGGGCATTGTCGGCATCAATTAATGAGGATTAATTTTTGATCACTTGAAAAAGATTATCGTATGATCGAGCAGTGAAATAAAGTTGTAGTGTTTGTTGTGGTTGAAACAATACGGAGTTTTACGAATCGTGAAGAAACCGAGAAATCAATTCGGGAAATTTTACAAATCATCGATTAAGCCGTATTAATCCGTAGTTCGTGTGTTGATGTAGAAATCTTCAAAAAAATTCCAAGTCCAAATTCCGGAATATCTTCTAATAATTTCGGAATGTACCCTTATAAGATTTCGGAATCCAATGTGCTTATAAGGATTTCGGAATATGTTGGGAATCTAAACTTGTTAGATTCCCTGATCATAGATTTAAACATAATTAAGCTGTTAGATAGTCCCTTGCCTGTGCCTAGGAGGCAGGCAAGTATCGCGAGACTTACAGAGATCCAAGTCTTTGTGAGCAACCTCAGAGGAGTCCATGTCAGAGACATTGTCAAGGAAGTCAAAGATTACTTGAAGACATACTCATTGGCCGTGATGGATAACAGCCAAGATGTATCAGGGACTCTGAGGGGTTGAGGGTTAACAGGGGTGGCAATACCCTGTTAACACTCAGCACACTTTGGACATGCCATTTGTGTGTTCGAGACTATGAAGAAAAAGGAAACTGTTTTGACAACTGTTTCCTTAAAGCATAATGGAAGACTACCAAGAATAGAAGAACATCATGTGACTGATGTGGGAACTTGTGAAAGCTTGTGTAGTCACCATCAAGTACTATTTAGGTCAATATCGTAACACTATAAATAGGATGTGTATCCATGCATTAATGTTCAACACTTTGAGATATTCATAACATTATTGCTTAGAACTTATAGAATCAAACAGCTGTGACTGTATTCATAAGTTAGGATTTATAGTTGTTCAAAGTGTGCACAACACATTGTCATCAAACGGTGTTATCCATAACACTTGTAATTCTTTATTATACAATAATAAGATTACGTTTGAAAAGTAATACCTTGTGTTGATTAGTTAAGTTTAGGGTTTCTAGCATTGATTAGGGACTTTCAATTGGTATCAGAGCGGTGTTTGATATTAAAACCTTCAAGAAACATCGTTCTCAGTTTTATAATCAAGATCCACCATGCCAGAAACTTCTAACCCACCACAATCACCTTCCACAACACCATCTTCACCAAGACTCAACCCTCCTACCAATGACGATGATCTACCCCAACTTCTTAACTCAAGAGGTGGATCACATGTCACAAGTGTACCAGTCTTTGATGAAGAAGATTTTGCCAGTTGGAAGAGTCAATTTCTTGTGTATCTCGATGGACTTGAACCTTTTCTTCTAGAAATTTTAGAAAATGGTCCTTATATTGTGACAATCCGTCAATTTATGGTTGATATTTTATTCTCAATATTTATTTGAAAACATTATTTTAATGTTACAATATGAACTCACTTATTTTTGGGAAGAAATTTGGATTTACGTCTTGAAGTAGCATTGACTACGTCCAAACCGGAGGATTCAACGTTACGTGCTTACGTTTACATACACCGTCTTTGGTGACAGTCCGACATTTCATAAAATAAATTTATCCGTGAATATTATTTTGGAGTTTTAAATTTGTGTTAGTTCATAAACTCACAAATTTACGAGAAGAGATTAGGACTTACGATTTTATTTTAACGTCCTTTACGACTAAACCGGAAACCTTAGGATTACGTATTTACGTTTTCGAACTATGTTTTTGATGAGACAATTTTTATTAGATTCGTTTTGTGCCGTTGATTCATAATTTATAAAAACGTTTTTCGTAAAACGACCCGAGGGCACGAAAATCGAGGAAACTAGAATCGAGGAGTACCCGTAAATAAATGGGGATGAGACAAAACCATTTTTGCCCCACCCCCACTCAAGGATGGCTAAAATAAAGCCACAAACCCATTATGTGTCAAGTAACTAGCTTCCATACTACACTAGTTACTTAGCTTACAAAGTAAGCCAAGCTTACATCAAAACAACAAACCAAACCACTCTTCCCATTTCCACCCATGCAAAACAAGCTAAATCCTCTCTTCCTCTCTCTAGGATTTCGTCCATATCTCACCCAAAAACACCCAATTTTGATCTTGATTCCACCACAAAATCATGTGTTATTTACACATATGTTGAAGCCCCTTTTAAACCCTATTGATTGGTGGTGCTTATAACATCCAAGGAGGAGTTTCCATGGAGTACTAAGGCTGATTTTCCACAAGGAGTATATGAAGATTGGTGGTCTTGAAGATGGTCTTGGTTATGCACAAGTTTCTCCATCAAAATCCATGTCCAAATCATAACCTATATCAACAAGGTGGTATAAAGATTGTCCTCCTCATCTTCTTGTTATTTTGATTATGTAAACATGTATTTTATTTCCTATTGTATATGTATATGATGATTATATGATGATTATATGATGATAAAAATGTTATGTGGGGATTTGGTGTTGATAGATTGGATAAACATGGGTAAAAAGATGGAAAAACTACATGTAAAATGGGTAAATCTTGTTTAAATAATAGGTTGTATAAAAACAGTAAAGAAACATGTCATGAACTGATAAAATGATGAAGTAGAATTGATATACAGTAAGCTATGAGTCTTGTGCACATGTGAGAGTTGGCCATGCAATGGAATCATTGTAAAGAGTGAGATATGATCAAAACAAGTTTAAGGTACAAATCTGAGTTCACTGTTTTGGACGATTTTTAGAAAATACTTATAGGATGATTCAACAGTAGCTATAGAAGAGTTAAATGGAGCACATATCATGTAGTTTATGTGATAAACATTTGAGCATCTATCTCCATATAGAACTCTAGATATGGCAGTTTTGGTGAAAGTGAAGATAAAAATCAGATTTTGAAAATTAAAGTATAATACTATTATATAAGCACTCAAAATTTAATAGTATAAAATATAAATTAAAACCCACTAACTTATATAATACATTTATATAAATATGTACAATGGTAAATAAGTGGACATTTTATAAAAATGGTAACTTGTTAAGTTTTATAAGTTATAAAACTATAAACATGATTTTTACGACTTTTTCGGCTAATACCGTAAAATTAACGTTTTTGTTAAATAAAACTTAGATGGTTGGACCCATCTAATGTAAACTTTATAAAACTTATATACTGATATATAAACATGTATAACAAGTAAAAACCGATAAAACCCGAACTATAGGACATACGGACATTAACGAGCTAAGTAAACATATTGGATTAATAATTGGACTAAATAAGTTAAACACTTATAAAAAGTACTTATTGGGCTTAACCCATTTGGGCCCAACATGGAAAGTATAGATACTGATAATATAAGTATAAAATGGATTAAAACAAGTTAAAGAACTTATAATAAGCTTATTGGACTTAAAACACGTAAATAGGTAAAACTAGTAAACTAGTATAAAAGTTATCGACATATAACACTAAAAATGAGTAAACGAGAATATGTAAACCCACTTGATCATCATATATAAATAATCATCATATGTATACATAATTGTTATTTTTATAAAGTCAATGGACATGAGTCTAAGACCGAGTATTATTTGTCTAGGTTTCCGTGATTGAAGCACGTACCGTACGTCCGAATTGCCGATAACCCGCCTTCCCACATCAACGTGAGTTCATAGCCTCGCACTCTTTTAAATGTTTTTATGAAATGTTTTATAAACCCGAGAGGGAGATGACATGTTAGTTTTTATAAAATAGGACACCATTTGTCCCGATTGCTTGTTTATTGATTTTGGACCCGAATAATTGAATGACCCGATTGTATGACCCGATAAATGATTAAAGGACCCGATAGATGAAATTAAATGGATTATTAAAGTTAGGTTATGTCACTAAAAGTCCCATTAGCATGAATTGTGAACTACCAGGATTTGATAGACGCTTATGCATTTAATAGTACTATTTGGGGATGATCACCCCAGTTCGCGCCTTGACGGTTGATCCCCGTCGTGCCACATTGATTGGTAAGCGAATTTATGTATGAGAAGATTTCCATAGCGTGACCTTTGTGACCACACGCTACTTTATATGGGCAAATTGAGTATCGGGTTAGCTACCCGTTGTTGGTTTAGTAAGATAACAATGTCATGCGGCTTATAATAATCCAAACTAACGAAATACTACTTGACGCACCGAATTACGATGTATTGCTTGACTAGCAATACAGGGTCATACTATTGATATTATGTTCGTGTTTTGGTTTTCATAACCATATTCATATAACGGTTTTTATTTTCATACAACGTCATAAGACGTATTGTATGATGTTTTTAAGACATTGGCTCGTATAATGATTTTTAAGGCAAACGCCTATATTATGATTTTGATGAAGAATTGTATAAAATGACTTTGGCTATTTTATGGCCTATTAAAATGATTTGTACAAAATGATTTTCAGTAATAATTTTATACTGATATTAGATTGATGGATTTTATTAAACTCTATGAATTCACTCGGCGTTATCGCTGACCCTTTTCTTTTAACATGTTTTATCTCAGGTACTTGAAGGTAATTCTCGGGAAAACAACAAGAATTCATGGCCCGCACTTAAACAATATTTTCCATTCAAATACTTTGTAAAACTTTGTATGAAATAATATGACTTGGGACCGATGTAACTTTGATATTTATGAATGGAAATGCTTTTATTATTAAACGACGCGATTTTTTGCGTTGTCTATGATGTGAGTAATGTGCTATCCCGTAACACCAACTAGTCTTCCGCTGTATTGAGTTGTATGAATTTGGGGGTGTTACAGTTTGGTACCAGAGCTCTCGTTATAGAGAACGAAAGATTTTTTAAAACCAAAGTTTTGAATAAAACATTTCAAAATCTTTTAACTATAAACATTTTTCTAAAAATGTCTAAAAATCTTTTGATTATAACGGTGCCGAAGAATTCCCGAGTTACCGACAAGGCCAAGACTGAGAAGTGTTATTTTAATATATATATAACTTGGATTATATATATATGATGTAATTTTATTACATGATTGTTTGATGATTATTTTGATTTTTATACGAGGTATTTATACGACGTCGATTGTCACAAGAAACCCTAAATTCCCTAGTAAATTAATCAAAGCTATTCTCGTAGGAATTCTAGCTATCCTAGATCTAAACCAAGTTGTGGATATTTATGATCCCAACAAATGGTTGATATTCGTAGAAATGTAGATAGTAGTTGATTGTGCTATTGAAGAGGAATTGGCGAGATTAAATCTGATATCGATGTCATGACGATCTTTCCTTATAGAGTGGAGTTTGACAAAACATTACCACCTAGAAAGATGTCATCTGACTCGTTGTCATCCAATTCTTAAATTGAAATCGAAAGGGTGAATGTTGCACTTGAGGCTGTCATTGGAACCAGTACCCAAAAGCCTCATGCCACTAATACCTTTCCGAGAAGTATAATTGAATGTGTGAGTCATCTCATGCTAGTGACTCATTTGATAATTGTTGTTGTAAGAGCTATAGGATCGGATGTTAAGTGTTGATTCATATCGAGCTTTTATTGCCCTTTTAAGGTTTATAAATAAGGCTGAAAGTATTGGAAAATGAGGTAGGATATCGAATTGAGTATAAAATTGGCAAAAACTTGAATAAAGTAAAATTTAACTTGTATGGAATATGAGATTGTTAAGAGGAAGTCGTTAAGTTCTGTGATTGAATTATAAGGATTTAATTGATTGTTAGTTTGTGTTGATGGTTGTTCCTAGACCATTGTCCACTAACGAGGATGCCCAGTGTCCAAGAAATAAATTGAAGAAATCTTCTTCTGGATTGAGACCGATGGATCTTCCGGGTCATGTGGAACACCTAATGACTCTTGTAGATTAGTATTCATTGTGGTATCTTTTCAATATCCCTAACTTAACTGAGATATCAGTTGGTAGGATGAGTTCTGAGAATTGTATGACATAGTGACACGTAATGTGTTACGGTACAATTTTGACTTGTTTGTGATTAATGAAAAAAAGACTACCTTTGATTTCTAAATCTTACATATATCGATGTTATCTATCTTTTATTGCTTCATCCTAGTGTTCGCATTAGTAATGCAACCATTGAACAAGTACTCATCTCGAATTGAGTTACGTTGTGGATTATTCTCTTTGTATTCGTGAGTGCCATCGAGATCATGAACCTCATGATTATTTGGCTAAGCTCATTTCCTATTATATTGTAGTTAGTTCTTGGTGAACAAGCTTTCATCACTCTTTTGCAGATCACTCATTGTTTTTATAAGATAAAACCGTATCCATTGAGAAAAATTGAATTTTCATCACTATAAGGATTATTCAAAGTAAGGTTTATAAGTGATTGTTATCGAAATGAAGTTGTTTATAAAACACCTTAGAAAACCTAATTGTTTTCATAACAAGGAATATCTTTGTAAATTTATTTTTGATTCTTATTTAAGAATTAAGCATGAAAATGTTTTTATTATAAACATGATGATAAAATTTTGACGAACTGAGTATTGCATCGTTAATCTTGAAATTGTATATAGTTGCGCGCCTACATACAATTTGGAATGGACCATGGAAGACTGATTAGTAGTCACCATAAAACTAATGAATAAACACTATATTTTCTTTGAAGATTGTGAAAGATTAAATTTTATGAGATCTGCAAGAAGTGAAAAATAGGGACATAATGTTAGGGACACCTACATATGTGCCTGTAACACCTATTCTTCTGAGTCGAATTTACTCATCTGTGGAAATTATCTTATTTGACAATTGACAATTCTTTCTTGTCCAAATCTCCCGTAGTGAGATTCTTAGGAAAAGTATCTGATTACCGAGTGTTGATACCCGACTGGATGTATCGACGTTCCTATAATTTCTTTTGATTTGATTTCATTTGAATGACCTGGGTAACGATCCGAGGAGCTTTTGAATGCGTACTCAAATTATGAAAAATGGGATATATTCATATTCGTTAAATGTTTTCGTCTGTATCTGATTTGAAATTCTCTCGCATAGATTATGCGTTAACCTTACTCTTTTAATAGTAGTTGTGTCTCCATATATCCTTGAACTTGTGAAGGATTATGAGTTATTATTAGTCTTTTGAGAAGATCACATCTTATCGACGGCAATAAAACTGGAAAATTGAGAGTGCCAGTAGAATGGATTGATTGATTATGACATGACGACATTGTCTTAATTGATGGGAACTCGAGTAGAATTCCCCTAAATGATAAGATGTTGATTATCAAAAGTGATCTAATTCTTGATGGATGATCATATCCTGTATTTAGACTTGAAATTATACCGTGAATGGTTGTGAATTAGTCATAGATATTATAATCTACAAAGAACCTAATATTAATTTATTAAAAGATGTTTCCGTTATCTGAAACTTTAGGAGGTATTTGCTGGTGAATTACCTAGACTTTCGCCAGTAAGGCAAGTTGAAATTGGTATTCATTATATTCCCGGTGCTGCACCTGTGGCTTGTTCACTTTACGTCAGCACCATCTAAATTAAAGGAATTACCGTACGACTGAGAGAGTTGTCGGAGAAAGATTTTATTCTACCGAGCTCGTCATTATGAAGAGCTATGGTGTTATCATTCCTTATATTTATAGATTACTGTGAACTGAGTAAATTGACAATCGAAAACGATATCCATAACTCAAAATGGAAGATTTGTTCGATCATTTACAAGGTTCTAGCGTATGTTTTAAAGATTTGATCCACGGCATGGTTATCATCAACTTCACATCTGCGGAAAAGATTATGTATTCCAATCACTACATCTGGTACTTGTAATGAACATTATGAGTTTCACGTGATGTCATTTGGATTGACTAATACACATGTAGCATTCATAAATTTGGTGAATCACGTGTGTAGGCTGAAATTTGATAAATTCATGCTCGTGATCATTAAGGACTATATGTTTGTTTATAAGAATAAGAATGAGTTAATAATTAGTTATAAATTGCCCTGAATTGGCTGAACAATGAAAACCTATACCTTAAATATTTAACATGAGATTAAAGACTTAATCCTTTACCTTAAATGACCGTTTGATTAATGATGGTAAGAGATATGTATATTGACTTTTCAAAAAAAAAAATAGAAGTCATTTAGAACTATGGGTTATACTAAAAAGAAAGTACAAATATGTTTTGACAAATGTTTTAAATAAAGGATTTTAAGGGATCATTCCCTTATAACCAAAACATTTAACTAAACTCTTGTTTAGGGGTAAATGTTTTTGCATACCTTAAGACAATCTAAGAAGGAATGAGGAAAACCATTTATACCATAATCTGAAAACGTAAAACGACAAATTTTTGCTTTTCAACTAAGAAAATTTTGACCAAAGTATAACCAAATATTTTTCAAACATTTACGAATCTTATTAATTATTTTCGATAAATCAACAAAAATCTTGTTAATTAAATTCAAATGAACATTTTATATAATTGGTCGAACTAAGAAATATAAAACTTTTACGTTTACGCTTCATAAAAATTAACTAATAATTATTTAATTATAATAATTATCGACGCTTTAGACGATGGATTGAGTAAAACGGATAAAAATGATAGTAAAGACGAAACTAAAACTCAGAAAATGTGAAGAAATAATTTTTTTGAATAAATATGGACATGATAATTATATCATCGGGAAAAGTGAATATAAATACTGACATATTATATAAAAAGTATAAAGAACCAATTAGGATATATTTCTTAATAATGAACGTGCAAAATAAATTGCTGAACGATATAAAAATAAACAATGCTTATTAGAAGGATAATATAAATAATAAAAAGGGGTTCGCGGCTAATGTGAATCATTAGAATTGAGAAGCCGATAGCATTAATTGTTTTAAAGGCCACTTGTGGTTGTATAAATATGGAGATTGTGAGATATAGTTACGTTGGAATTTGTAAGTATAAGTATTCTATTTATGTCATTTATGACTAAAAGTATCTTTGTCTAAAGAAGCTGTACTAATGGCAAATTATGAAGGCAGACATCGCCTCATACATTAGTAAACGTCTAGCTATTGCAAGGGTCATCATCTGAATTTGATTTGATTTGGGTCATCGTCGACAGACTGACCAAATCTGCTAATATCATTCTTATTAATGATATATTCTTGATGAAGAAGTTGACTCTTTTGTATTTAAAAGAGTTATGTAAACATGGTGTGCCTGTATCGATCATCTATATCAAGATCCTCGCTTCGCATCGAATTTCTAGAGATTTGCTCAGAAATCATTGTGAACGAATCTTGATGAGAGTACTATGTACCACCCCAAATCGAAGGGACGAGGTAAAGTAACGATACAAAGTAATATACGTGCTATTTTATGTTTGAATGAATGACCTTTGGTAATAGACCGTATAATCGTTTTCCTTTGAAGAGATTATTATTGATAACCATCGTGTTAGGATTAAGATCGAATCTTGTTAGGATCTAAATCTTAGAGCATCTGTAAGCAAGAGTTGAGATAAAGACACCCGACATACACCCATTGTGAGTTGGACATGTCTTTTAGGTTTAAGGTTTCCTATGATGGCGAACCTAACCTTACAAAATACCCGACCCGCGAGATCTGAAATGATTGTTGAAATTAGGATCTGATTATTAACTGCCGGTAATGGGCAGGAAGTTATGTGGATATGAAATGTAGATCTTGAAGTGCCAAATGGGTAGCGAAGTTATGCCAAAAATTTTAACCTCGGAAAAATGAATTCATGATCTGACAAATCATGGGATATAAGTCCCCGTTGTATGGGACCATTGAGATGATGTAAAAGATGGGATTGAAAGGCATATAAGCTGGATCTACCCTAGGACTTCAAGAACTGCGTGAATTATGTTTCGTAAATCAAACTTGATGGAATATCTATCAAGTGAAAATCTGATTGTTCTTAGTAAAGCTTAGATCGGCGAAAAGTTGCATTCATCAGAAACCCGTGAACATCATGGATAGAGAAAGTAAGTCAACATTTAGCATGATCTTATTCCCGTAGTTATGTTTGATGAAACTCGCGTATTGTAATGAATTACACTTGTGAGAAAAGACCGAATGTGGAGGAAATACCCACATGGCTTTAACTCTATAAGAAGCGAGTAGTAAGATGATCTTTGAGGACAAAGATCCTGTTTAGGGGTAAATGCTGTGACAATCCGTCAATTTATGGTTGATATTTTATTCTCAATATTTATTTGAAAACATTATTTTAATGTTACAATATGAACTCACTTATTTTTGGGAAGAAATTTGGATTTACGTCTTGAAGTAGCATTGACTACGTCCAAACCGGAGGATTCAACGTTATGTGCTTACGTTTACATACACCGTCTTTGGTGACAGTCCGACATTTAAGAAAATAAATTTATCCGTGAATATTATTTTGGAGTTTTAAATTTGTGTTAGTTCATAAACTCACAAATTTACGAGAAGAGATTAGGACTTACGATTTTATTTTAACGTCCTTTACGACTAAACCGGAAACCTTAGGATTACGTATTTACGTTTTCGAACTCCGTTTTTGATGAGACAATTTTTATTAGATTCGTTTTGTGCCGTTGATTCATAATTTATAAAAACGTTTTTCGTAAAACGACCCAAGGGCACGCAAATCAAGGAAACTAGAATCGAGGAGTACCCGTAAATAAATGGGGATGAGACAAAACCATTTTTGCCCCACCCCCACTCAAGGATGGCTAAAATAAAGCCACAAACCCATTATGTGTCAAGTAACTAGCTTCCATACTACACTTGTTACTTAGCTTACAAAGTAAGCCAAGCTTACATCAAAACAACAAACCAAAACCACTTTTCCCATTTCCACCCATGCAAAACAAGCTAAATCCTCTCTTCCTCTCTCTAGGAGTTCGTCCATATCTCACCCAAAAACACCCAATTTTGATCTTGATTCCACCACAAAATCATGTGTTATTTACACATATGTTGAAGCCCCTTTGAAACCCTATTGATTGGTGGTGCTTATAACATCCAAGGAGGAGTTTCCATGGAGTACTAAGGCTGATTTTCCACAAAGATTATATGAAGATTGGTGGTCTTGAAGATGGTCTTGGTTATGCACAAGTTTCTCCATCAAAATCCATGTCCAAATCACAACTTATATCAACATGGTGGTATAAAGATTGTCCTCCTCATCTTCTTGTTATTTTGATTATGTAAACATGTATTTTATTTCCTATTGTATATGTATATGATGATTATATGATGATAAAAATGTTATGTGGGGATTTGGTGTTGATAGATTGGATAAACATGGGTAAAAAGATGGAAAAACTACATGTAAAATGGGTAAATCTTGTTTAAATAATAGGCTGTATAAAAACAGTAAAGAAACATGTCATGAACTGATAAAATGATGAAGTAGAATTGATATACAGTAAGCTATGAGTCTTATGCACATGTGAGAGTTGGCCATGCAATGGAATCATTGTAAAGAGTGAGATATGATCAAAACAAGTTTAAGGTACAAATCTGAGTTCACTGTTTTGGACGATTTTTAGAAAATAATTATAGGATGATTCAACAGTAGCTATAGAAGAGTTAAATGGAGCACATATCATGTAGTTTATGTGATAAAAATTTGAGCTTCTATCTCCATATAGAACTCTAGATATGGCAGTTTTGGTGAAAGTGAAGATAAAAATCAGATTTTGAAAATTAAAGTATAATACTATTATATAAGCAGTCAAAATTTAATAGTATAAAATATAAATTAAAACCCACTAACTTATATAATACATTTATATAAATATGTACAATGGTAAATAAGTGGAAATTTTATAAAAATGGTAACTTGTTAAGTTTTATAAGTTATAAAACTATAAACATGATTTTTACGACTTTTTCGGCTAATACCGTAAAATGAACGTTTTTGTTAAATAAAACTTAGATGGTTGGACCCGTCTAATGTAAACTTTATAAAACTTATATACTGATATATAAACATGTATAACAAGTAAAAACCGATAAAACCCGAACTATAGAACATACGGACATTAACGAGCTAAGTAAACATATTGGATTAATAATTAGACTAAATAAGTTAAACACTTATAAAACGTACTTATTGGGCTTAACCCATTTGGGCCCAACATGGAAAGTATAGATACTGATAATATAAGTATAAAATGGATTAAAACAAGTTAAAGAACTTATAATAAGCTTATTGGACTTAAAACACGTAAATAGGTAAAACTAGTAAACTAGTATAAAAGTTATCGACATATAACACTAAAAATGAGTAAACGAGAATATGTAAACCCACTTGATTATCATATATAAATAATCATCATATGTATACATAATTGTTATTTTTATAAATTCATTGGACATGAGTTTAAGACCGAGTATTATTTGTCTAGATTTCCGTGATTGAAGCACGTACCGTACGTCCGAATTGCCGATAACCCGCCTTCCCACATCAACGTGAGTTCATAGCCTCGCACTCTTTTAAATGTTTTTATGAAATGTTTTATAAACCCGCGAGGGAGATGACATGTTAGTTTTTATAAAATAGGACACCATTTGTCCCGATTGCTTGTTTATTGATTTTGGACCCGAATGATTGAATGACCCGATTGTATGACCCGATAAATGATTAAAGGACCCGATAGATGAAATTAAATGGATGATTAAAGTTAGGTTATGTCACTAAAAGTCCCATTAGCATGAATTGTGAACTACCGGGATTTGGTAGACGCTTATGCATTTAATAGTACTATTTGGGGACGATCACCCCAGTTCGCGCCTTGACGGTTGATCCCCGTCGTGCCACATTGATTGGTAAGCGAATTTATGTATGAGAAGATTTCCATAGCGTGACCTTTGTGACGACACGCTACTTTATATGGGCAAATTGAGTATCGGGTTAGCTACCCGTTGTTGGTTTAGTAAGATAACAATGTCATGCGGCTTATAATAATCCAAACTAACGAAATACTACTTGACGCACCGAATTACGATGTATTGCCTGACTAGCAATACAGGGTCATACTATTGATATTATGTTCGTGTTTTGGTTTTCATAACCATATTCATATAACGGTTTTTATTTTCATACAACGTCATAAGACGTATTGTATGATGTTTTTACGACATTGGCTCGTATAATGATTTTTAAGGCAAACGCCTATATTATGATTTTGGTGAAGAATTGTATAAAATGACTTTGGTTATTTTATGGCCTATTAAAATGATTTGTACAAAATGATTTTCAGTAATAATTTTATACTGATATTAGATTGATGGATTTTATTAAACTCTATGAATTCACTCGGCGTTATCGCTGACCCTTTTCTTTTAACATGTTTTATCTCAGGTACTTGAAGGTAATTCTCGGGAAAACAACAAGAATTCATGGCCCGCACTTAAACAATATTTTCCATTCAAATACTTTGTAAAACTTTGTATGAAATAATATGACTTGGGACCGATGTAACTTTGATATTTATGAATGGAAATGCTTTTATTATTAAACGACGCGATTTTTTGCGTTGTCTATGATGTGAGTAATTGGCTATCCCGTAACACCAACTAGTCTTCCGCTGTATTGAGTTGTATGAATTTGGGGGTGTTACATATATTCCCATGGCGCTTACCTCCACTGAAGAAAACCCTCTTCCCAAACCTCTCAAACAATGGACTCCAGCTGATAGAAAATTGGCAAACCAAGATAAACGTCTCAAAAGCATAATCATATCCTGTCTTCCCAAACACATCATGAAGTCTGTCATTCAATGTCCCACAGCCAAACAAATGTGGACTAACCTCATCCTTGGCCATGAAGGACCCTATGAAACAAGAGAGACAAAGATTCAGGCACTCAGACTTCAGTTCAATGCCTTTAAGTCACTTGAAGGTGAAAAGGTTCAGCAAACCTATACAAGGCTGAAGATTCTTCTCAATGACCTAGCAATGAATGATGTCACTATTGGTCAAGCTGAGATCAATGCCACATTTGTCAACAGCCTTCCAAGAAAGTGGCTGAGTATGAATCAGACTCAGAGAGCTAACAACTCAATCAAGAATGACACCCTTTCTCAGCTTTATGGAAAGTATAATTATTAAGAAGGGCTGATCGATACTATTTACAAGTCAGAGACTGAAAGATTTGTAGTCCAATGAGCATCTTCTAAAGCCTTGATCTCTGCAACACATCCTCATGACAGCGACTCTGATGTTGAAGAAGACACTCGCAGCAGCCAAGAGTTCTTGACAGACCTTAATGCAGAGTTTCATGAAAGAGCCTTGCTAGCCAACCAAAGAAGATTCTTCAAAAGATCAGGGAGAATAGGATCAGCTAGTAAACCAACTGACAGGTCAAAAGAAACTTGCTTTACGTGTGGAAAGCTTGGACATTTCCAAAAAGACTGTCCTTCCACCAAGACATCCTCACCCTCTTATCCATCATCTTCATCCAAACCTTACAAGTTCAAACAACATAACAACTCATCTCACCAATCCAATTCATCAGAAACTGAGAAGAAGGATTACAAAAACAAATACAATGCACTTAAAGCTGAGTTAGAACAAATGAACCTAAAGCTTGAAGCTCTGTCCAAGAAGAAGGGTGGTGATAAAAAGACAGAGAAAGGGTTGGTTGCTGAAGCTTATGATTGGAATGATGAGCCACTGACTTCAGATGAGGAAGATACCACTAGAGTCAGGGCTTTCATGGCTATAGCTGAGGATGAACCAGCTGTTGGAAAAGGTGATGCAAGATCAGGACAATGGGTCGACATCACAATGAAAAAGGTACACAGGCTTTTATCTATGTCTGATAGTGATGAACGCAAGCATGTCCTTGATTACACCATTGTTGATTTACACTTTGTTGAGGAACAACGAAAGAACCTACTTGATAAGTTTCACTCTGTTAAAACTGAATTGCTAAATGCTAAATCAGAATGTGAAACTCTTAGACGGGTTAATTTAGAGAAAATATCCCTGCAAAATGAAGTCACTAGGTTAACCTTGAAAAACATTGCTTTAAATGATCAAGTTTCTAAATTAAACAAGGTTATTGAAAAATGGTTATGTGCTAGGTTCACAATAGATCAATTACTTAATAATGAAGTACCTGCTGACATTAAAAGGGATATATCTGCTAAGAAAAATAAGCTGATAATTCTCACCAAACCCAAAGACATTGTCTTCAAATCTACAGAGACTATTCATATGTCGGATACCACTTTGACTAATGAACATGTCTCTAAAGATGTGGCTGAGTTACCACCCTTGCCCAAACTCTCTGGAGTTGAACCCAGCAATTCTTCTCGAGCTGCTAAGGGTGAACTTAGAACAGATATTGAGAATCCTCCAGCTAAAGTTTTTCATGTGCCTGCTAAACAAACTGGTAAACAAGTTGCTTTTAAGCCTGTCACTACTAAAGCTATGAATAAGGTTGACCCTACCACTGAAGATCGCCTGTTGTCTTTAATGAAAGAAGTAGAACTCTTGAAACAACACATTAAGCCTTCCGCTGAATGCTCTACTTCTCATGAACCTAAGTCAGTCCTAGGTGAACCCAAAGGGGAAAGGTTAATCAAACCTTATTGCAATGTATGTAAAAACTCTCACCACATGACTTTAGATCATGGCAGCTAAAAGAGCTCAAACACCCTCTAGAGATAGACCACATGGTTCCAAAAGACAACAGGGAAACTACAGACCTTATCCTCCCTGTAAATTTTGTGGATTCACAAACCATCACTCAGACGAGTGTGGTGACTTCCCTGGGTGTGATATCTGTGGAAGTTATACCCATGAAACAGTGAATTGTCCCTCCCAACGCCAAAAGTTCTTCAGGAACACAAGAGTTGCTAATAAGCATATCAGGGAACCCACTGGAAAGTGGGTTCACCATAGGAACTAACATGTTTCCATGTATCTGTGCAGAAATATCTCAAGGAATTAGTATGGTATCTAGACAGTGGCTGTTCTAGACACATAACAGGGATTCAACAATACCTGCATAGATACAAAAAGGAGCCAGGTCCTAAAGTGGTGTTTGGAGATAACTCTTCAGGTGACACAGAAGGATATGGCTCAGTGAACTGCAATTGAATTATGTTTACCAGGGTTGCATATGTGAATGGTCTTAAACACAATCTTATTAGCATCAGCTAATTGTGTGATGCTGACTATAAGGTTTTGTTTACTAAGACTCAGGGAACCATATTCAACAAAAACAATGATGTTGTGCTTATTTCACTTAGAAGAAGAGATGTTTATGTCATCAACATGGCTGTTTGCTCTGAAGACAGCTCAAATTGTTTTCTTGCTAAAGCCTCTGAAAGTGTCAATTGGTTGTGGCACAAAAGACAGTCTCATTTTAACTTCAAGAACATCAACAAGATAGCCACTCAAAACCTGGTTGCTGGTCTACCTTCAGTAATGTTTTCTAAAGACAAGACTTGTTCTGCCTGTGTCAAAGGAAAGCATCACAGGTCTTCATTCAAGACCAAGCAATCATTCTCTATTGACAAGTGCTTACATCTCCTTCACATGGATTTGTTTGGGCCTGTCAAACCTTAGACCATTAATCACAACAAATACACCTTGGTCATAGTTGATGAATTTTCAAGATACACATGGGTGTTCTTCCTCAGAAGGAAAAGTGATGCAGCTGATACCATCATGTCCTTCATCAGACAGGTTGAAAATATGAATGATGTTAGAGTCAAAGCTCTAAGAAGTGATAATGGTACTGAATTCAAGAATCATCAACTTGAATCTTTTTGTGATGAAAAAGGGATTTCACAGAACTTCTCTTCAGCTGGCACCCCTGAACAAAATGGTGTGGCTGAAAGAAGAAACAGGACTTTGATTGAAGCAGCCAGAACTATGTTGAATGGTGCAGCCTTACCAAAGCAATTTTGAGGAGAAGCTGTTCACACTGCCTGCTACACACAAAACAGATCAATCATTGTCAAAAGACATGGTAAACTTCCTATGAAGTTTTCAGAAAAAGATCTCCAGATGTCAGCTATTTTCATGTGTTTGGATGCCCTGTGTTCATTTACAACTACAGGGATAAACTTGGAAAGTTTGATGAAAAAGCTGATGATGGTTTCTTCTTGGGATACTCTCCAACAGCCAAAGCCTTTAGAGTATTCAACATCAGAAGACAAGAGGTAGAAGAAACCTTCCATGTTAGATTCAATGAAGATGATGAAGTCATACAGAGAACAGGAACAGAGGGTGATGAAATTGATTTTAATGAAAATATGTCTTTCCCAAGTGATGAGTTCTCAGAACCAAGACCTACCAGTCATCTCCATCATCACTCCAACACTCTCACCCCTTATGTTCCTGCCTTTGACCCTCTGTCTACTCACAACATAGAAGTTCCTACCTCTCAGGAACTTGATGAAGAAGAACCACATACCTCTGGTAGTCCTTCTTCTTCTAATGCTATTGATGACTCACCAATTCTTCAAATCCCTAAAGAATCTCCTGCTGATAATGAAGTTGTACCTCTTGATATGGCTGAAGAAGACTCTGACACTAAAGTAGTCTTTGAAGAAAGCCCTCCTAGTCAGCAGGATGAAACTCAAATTGTACCAGCTGTGCCCACAAGTGTTCCTGTCCTTGAGTCCCCAGCTCCTCAAAATAAGTGGTCAAGAGATCAACACATTCTTCTTCTCAACATTATTGAGGAACCTAATGCATGGGTCACAACTAGACAGCGAATCCATGACTCAGAGTCTGCCTCAGCCAATGAATGTCTCTTTGCTGAATTTCTCTCACAAATTGAACCTAAAAGAGTAGATGAGGCTCTGGTAGAAGAAGGATGGGTAGCTGCTATGCAAGAAGAAATCAATCAGTTCAAAAGGAACAAAGTATGGACACTAGTGCCAGCTCCACCAGGAAAGAATATCACAGGCACTAGATGGATCTATAGGAATAAGATGGATGAAATTGGGAACATCATCAGAAACAAGGCCAGGCTGGTGGCACAGGGGTTTTCTCAGACTGAAGGAATTGATTATGATGAAACATTTGCTCCAGTTGCAAGACTTGAAGCCATCAGAATCTTCCTTGCTTATGCTGCCTATATGAACTTCACTGTGTATCAGATGGATGTAAAGAGTGCATTCCTCAATGGTGATTTGGCTGAGGAAGTGTATGTCGCACAACCTGAAGGATTTGAGAACAGCGAGTTTCCTAACCATGTGTACAGACTACACAAAGCCATGTATGGGCTGAAACAAGATCCAAGAGCATGGTATGAAACTCTTTCTAATTTCTTAACTGAAAATAAATTTGTTAGGGGTTCTATTGATAAAACACTCTTTACCTTCAAGGATAAGAGTGATTTCATCATTGTGCAGATTTATGTGGATGATATCATCTTTGGGTCAACAAATGTCAATCTTAGTAAACGTTTTGCTAAATTAATGACCAAGAAATATGAGATGAGTATGATGGGTGAATTAACTTACTTTTTGGGTTTTCAAATTAAACAATGTCCTAAGGGAATTTCAATTTGAAAAATATGTTAAGGATTTACTTAAAAAATATGACTTAGCTGATTGTGCATCAGTGAAATGCCCCATGCTTCCACCCAACAACTTGGGCCCTGATGAGTCAGGGGTCTTTGTTAATGAGACTTTATATAGAGGCATGACTGGGTCACTCATGTATCTGACAGCTATTCGTCCTGATATCCAATTCTCCACATGTCTCTATGCAAGGTACCAAGCTAACCCAAAAGAATCCTATCTAGTGGCTGTTAAGAAAATTTTCAGGTATCTCAAAGGAACTCCATCCCTAGGGCTATGGTATCCTAAGGAATCAGGCTTTGATCTCAAGGCCTATTCAGATTCAGATTATGTTGGATGTTGTATTGATAGGAAAAGCACCTCAGGCAGCTGTCAAATCCTAGGAGGAAAATTGGTTGGATGGAGTGCTAAGAAGCAAAACTCTGTGGCTATGTCTTCAGCTGAAGCAGAATATGTCGTTGCAGCCAGCTGTTGTGCTCAGGTGCTCTGGATGAAAAGTCAATTGGCTGACTATGAAATTTTATACGACAAAGTGCCAATCTTTTGTGATAACACCAGCGCCATTGCCATATCCAACAACCCTGTTCTTCACTCTCGTACCAAACACATTGATATCAGGTATCACTTTATCAGGGATCATATAATGAAGGGAGATATTGAGCTGCATTTTGTTCCCACAGAGCTGCAACTAGCTGATATCTTCACAAAGCCTTTGGCTGAACCTTCGTTCAACAGGCTAGTTGCTGAGCTAGGGATGCTCAATCTCTCAAAGCTTGTGGCTTGATATTAAATGTGTTCATTAAATGATTGATTCTATATTAAAAAAATTTCACATGAAACTAGGTAGTTACTTTCCAAGTAAATGCAAAAAACATTCTCAAATATTTAATCATTTATTTTTCGAATAACGAGGAGACAAATAAGTTTTGAAAAGTCAAGGGACCCACTTGAGCAGTCATTTTCTCACTTTGCATTTAATGCGGTTGAATAACTGTTTACTTAGTTTGAATATATATATTGTCTCTCTTCTCTTCTCACCCACCACCATTCTCTTTTCACAAATCTACTTCTCTCTCTAAGTTCATCTCTCTCTTAAAACATCCTCCATTTTGTTTCACCTTCGACCTTGAATCCATGGCGTTTTCCGTTCCCAAAGCAGCAAACGTCAACTTCGAGATCAACGAAAGCATCCTCGCCTCCAACAACTCCATTGGATGGATCAAGGCTCCTATTGACACATACTCAGATCTGGTAAACTTCATGCAAAATTGTGACCTAAGTGAAGCCTTCACCAAATCCCCAACCACCTTCTACCAAGAATACCTTAGGGAATTCTGGTACTCTGCTGAAGTGGTAGATGATACAATTACCTTTAGCCTTTCATGCAATGAACACCCTTTTGCTTTCTCCCTTAAAGATTTCTCGAGTGTGGCTGGATTGAAACATGGAGATGAATGCCTTAAGGTTGTTGATAAAAAGGCTGTTAAAGATGCCCTGGCCACACTCAAACCCTTCCATGATGTAAACCCTGCCCTTACACCCGCTGAGGTCCTCTCAAAATCTCCTTTGAAGATTAAGTACTTTACACCCATGTGGCGTGTCCTCTTCACCCACATTGTTAAATCCCTGGGAGGAATGCAGGGATCCCAAGACCAGATGTCCTTTAACCATCAAGCTATAGCATATGGGCTGATCTGGGGAGCTGATGTTGATGTTGGAAGCATTCTCTTCTCCAACCTTGTAGAACAGCTGAAGGGAAGAAATCAAGTCAGGGAAAAGAATATCTGCTATGTTCGCTTCTTGTCGCTGATCTTTGAAAGTCTGTTGGGAGACAACTACCACAACTCTGCGTTGACTGCTCTGAAGCCCTACCGCATCACATGTGCCATCTACAAAGAAACAGGAGCTGAAGATGTCCCTGTCACCTCTCATATAATGAACGTTGCCAACAAACAACCAACAGCTGAGAAGTCCTTGCTCCCTTCTTCTGAAAAGGTGAATACTTCTAGTGTGTCTGGCAAGTCTAAGTCTTTGACCTCTGGGCAGCACACTACAAAGTCCAAGGCTTCTTCTGGCCAACAGCCTAAGAAGAAGAAAATCCCCTCTTCTTCCCACACCAAAACTGTTACTAAGGCCAAGGGAAAGAAGATTGACACCTCCTCTGTTCCAGATACTCATGTGGAATCAGATACTTCTGCTGACCAACAACAGGGGTCTAGTGTCTCAAAGTCAGCTGAGACAACAGGAAACCAGCCTAATCCAGCTGATATCTCACAGGTAATCAGTGTACATTTTTAGAGGTTCACAAGCAGCCACTCTCAATTGTCTGTAAGAGAGAGTGGTGAAGTTAGGGTAATCCTCGACCCATAGAAGTCTGTCTATGCACTGAGAACTCTTTATGACTTCTGTATACTCTGTCTTTGCACCAGGGAATGATTCATTTGTGTTTATAAAGCACCCCGATGACCCTGCACCCTCTAGACAATATTCAGGCTAACAACAACCTGGATACACTTATGTCTCAACCTTGATCAGTTGTACTTCACACAGCCTCTTGGTTCCCTCCTTAAAATAATCCCAAAGGATTTATCCTTTTCAGGGGGAGCTGAATCATCACCCTCAGCTTTCCTAGGGGTAGCGTAACAGGCGACCTTAAACCACATATGTTTCACTCTTAAAAGAGTCCCAAAGGTTTCTTAACCTTTTTGGGGGGGGCTGAATGATCACCCTCAGCTTTACTAGGGGCAGCGAATGGCGATCTATAAACAACATATGTTTCACAATCAAAAGAGTCCCAAAGGTTTTAACCTGTTGGGGGGCTGAATAATCACACTCAGCTTTCCTAGGGGCAGCGAATGGCGATCATTAACCATATATTTTTCACACTTAAAAGAATCCAAAGGATTTATCCTTTGGAGTGGCTGAGTAATCACCCTCAGCCTCTCTGGGACAACGAAATGACGCTCATTCCCCTTATCTTTTTCCCTGTTACTAATTATAACAATTTGCAGGCTGAAATTGTACAGCCAGTCACTGAATCCCAGGTACAACAAGAGAAGGAGGCTGATACAATTACTCAAGACCAACCTAATGACGATGAGCCTCTGCTAAATATTGATGAAGACATGTTGTCATTATAGGATGATGTCTCTGACCTTGAGTCAATGCCTGAAGATGAAATCCCTGTAGGGATGTTTGAGGAGGAGGATGAAGAAGATGAGGAAGATCAACAATCTGTCTCTCCTCCCAAGGAAATAGTTGTGTCCACTCCAGCTGAAAATAATACTCCTCCTCCCAAGGACGCTGTTGTTACTCCAACCTCTGCTACTTCCACAACAACAGTATTCCAACGCCCAGCCTATGATCCAACAGCTGAGTTTCTAATGTTTGATCATCCTGCCCAAACCAACTTTGATCTTTTACCAAGGGGGATGATTATGCTCAACAAAGCCTCAACATACATAATCTTCAGTCTGTTCATCATCAATCTGACATTGAACGCTTATCAAGGAAGTTGGATGTGATCAAGTCTGAAATGCACAACTTCACTGCCACATTTCCAGGGATCATACAAAAGGCTGTTGCTGAGGCGGTTACTGAACCCATCAAGGATGGTGCAAGGAAAGGTGTAGCACAAGGACTTAGTCACCTTTCCACCAGAATGAAGGATGTCATTGACTCAGAGGTCCCTGCCTTATTCCATGAACATGAGCTAACTATGCACAAACAATTTGATGTTGTTCGCAACAGGAAATACCGTCATGCAAACTTCATTGTCAGTCGAGTTCAGGCCAACACTAATGCGAACAACAACCTTCTGCTGAAGATTGCCAGGGCTTCAAGGAAAAGGCAACGTGCTATGGCTGCCTCTATTGAACAGATTGCAAGGCATTTTCAAACACGTTCATCCAAACGTCTGCGTAGCCAGGATGAACGTGAGGGGGAGAAAGAAACAACACTTAACCTTGAATCTGCTAAACAAGGCTCATCATCAGCTGACAACACCATTACACCTGTTCCTCTCCAAGTCATCACACCCATCAACATACCTGATGATGAGGATAACACTCAGGGGGAGCAACAGAATCAAGATGGAGCTGACTCATCAAAGTCCCTGGCTTTGGTTAACACCAGCGAGTCTGGGGATGATGGTGAACCAGCTGCCAAGAAGCTAAAGTTCACTGTTAGCTCCCTTCCCAAAGCAATACAAACTCAGGCTCAGACAGCATTTATCAGAAGATCTGATGTTTTGAAAAATATAAGTGTGGAGTCCTCTGTCTTGAAGAAAGGAAAGGAGATAGTTTTGGTTGACACAGGCACCAAACTAAAGGAGATAGTTTTGGTTGACACCAAACTAAAGAAGATAGCTGCGATGCTAGAGACAGGAGGATCCACCACAGACCTTTCCCAATTTTCAACCTTTACACCTTCCAATGAGATTCCTTTAACTCCTGAAGAAATAGAGAAACAGGCTGAGGAATTTAAGAGATTAAATGAACTCAAGATAGCCAAAGAATTGAATGAAGCTACTCTAAGGAAGATGACTCCACCTGAAAGAGAAAAGCAAAAACAAAGGTTGAGGGAAATGGAAGCTAAACGCGTTGAGGCACTAAGGAAAGTCAAAGCTGATTATGATGCCTGCGTTAAAAACAGATATGCACCTGGCAAGATAACCAAGTTCAAATACACCATTCATAAATCCACAAACACCCCACAAATGATCTTATGGAGGGATAACCAACAGGGAAATATGAATGTGTTTGACAACTTCAGGCTAAAGACACTTGGGTTATCTGAATGGTTCGAACTTGAAGCCTTAGCTGCCAAAAGAACTGCACAGGCTAATTTTCTTCTGCTTAAGACTATTAAGGCCAAGTTTACCTGGATCCAAGAAACAGCTGCCAAACTCAAGATTGATCCCCCACCATAGCTTTTTGAACAAGAACCCCCAAAGACTGGTAACAAAAGAAGAAGAGTTTCTCAACTTGTTAAAGAAACTTTTGTCACAAATGATGTTCAAGTGGATGGCATGCACAGGGATTTGATCCTACCCAATGGTATTGTTGGCCCTGTTGATGGTCAGACATACACAGAGCCTGAAAGAGGAATGGCATTCATGAACAGGGCTTGCTAGTATGCATTTCAAAGAGAAGATGAGTTGTGCTTAGCTTCAACAATTCAGCTGCTCTGTCACAAGAAGTCACTCAAGATCAACATAGAGTATTCCAAAAAGTTTGCAAAGACTTTGCAGGAAGAATTGGATAACAGATTGGACTTGGCTGAAGCTGAATAAAGTATTAAAAATGATGACTATTGAAGATGTTCACACCCAATTTTACCTTCACCTTTTATTTTACTTTTGTAATGTACTTGTAATTTTCTTTAAGTATTAATAAAATCATGAGGTATGTTTGTTTAGATCTGTTATGAGTAAGAAGAAGTTGTTAACTCACTTACCTTAACTTAGTTAGATCTAGCAATATTTATGTTTAAATAGGGGGAGATTGTTGGGAATCTAAACTTGTTAGATTCCCTGATCATAGATTTAAACATAATTAAGTTGTTAGATAGTCCCTTGCCTGTGCCTAGGAGGCAGGCAAGTATCGCAAGACTTACAGAGATCCAAGTCTCTGTGAGCAACCTCAGAGGAGTCCATGTCAGAGACATTGTCAAGGAAGTCAAAGATTACTTGAAGACATACTCATTGGCTGTGATGGATAACAGCCAAGATGTATCAGGTACTCTGAGGGGTTGAGGGTTAACAGGGGTGGCAATACCCTGTTAACACTCAGCACACTTTGGACATGCCATTTGTGTGTTCGAGACTATGAAGAAAAAGGAAACTGTTTTGACAACTGTTTCCTTAAAGCATAATGGAAGACTACCAAGAATAGAAGAACATCATGTGACTGATGTGGGAACTTGTGAAAGCTTGTGTAGTCACCATCAAGTACTATTTAGGTCAATCTGTTGGGAATAAATTAAGGCCAGATCACTTGAGCGCTGACAAGAACAAAACAAGCGTTGACAAGAACAAAGCAAGTTATGACAGCTCAAGCGTTGACAAGTTAAAGTCAAGCGTTGACACATTGAAGACAAGCACTGATGGAAGATATAATCTACACGTTTATTATATTCTAGAATACTTCTAGTAAGGATAGAAACGACAATGTATTTTCTATATTTATCTTTACCTAGAATAGTTGATACGTAGATTATTGTACAAGGCTTCTTGTATCTATAAAAGAAGGCCTTTAGGTTAATGTTCAATATAAGTTTTACATAAGTTTTCATTCGTAAACATCTTTCATTGTAAGCAAGTTCGACATTCATAATCAAAGTGAAAGTTTGTTTACATCTTGTGTGTTCTTGTTTAAGTGTTAAATTCCGCATAACACTTAGATTCATAAAGCATATACAAAGGTTTCTCTACGTGTATTACTTGATCTAATCTTGTATACACAAAGCTAATCGATCTAAGTTTGGGATCAACAAGTGGTATCAGAGCTTGTTGAGGAACTTTTGATCTTTAAAGAACACCATACACGAACACCAAAACCCTAATTTTCTCAGAAACCCTAAAAACACCAAAACCCTAACAACATCATGTCTGAAGCAATAACCTCCTCCTCCTCAGCCTTACCAAACATCAAGATTCCCATGCTTGATGCAACCAACTTTGACTTATGGAAGTTCAACTTTGAACAATATCTGGGGATCTATGACTACACACTCTGGGAGATTATTGAATATGGAAACTCATTCAATAAGGCTCAAAAGACTCTTGATGCCATTAGTCAAAGAACAGCTGTTGAAGGATGCCCTGAAGAGGATAAGAAAGAAAAACCTGGAGATGGTAGAGCTGTTGGTGCTGAAGATATTGCAAAGAAAAGGGTTGACATGAAAGCCCTAAATATTATGAAAGTCTCTTTGGGACAAGAAAACCAGCATAAATATAGAGGCTATGAATCTGCTAAGGATCTTTGGGAAGCTCTTGAAGTTGCATATGGTGGCAATGCAGATACTAAGGAAGAAAAGAAAAAGCAACTTCTGCATGATTATGTTGTCTTCAAAGCTCAACCCAATGAGAAATTGAGTAGTGTGAGAAGCAGATTGCTTGACATCACAAGCAAGTTGTCCTTCATGGGGACACAAGTTGGTGATGTTGACACCAATGCTACCTTTCTTAAAAGTCTTGGTGAGGCATGGAAGATTGAGGCAAGATCTATTCTTGCCAACAATACTTACAAGAGCTCCTCGTTTGATGACATCTACAACAAACTAAGACTGTTGGAAGATGAAACTCTTTCAGAGCATGGAAGCAAATCTACAACCAGCAACATGGCCTTCTTCTCTCATAGTGAAGGTCAATTCAATCAGAAGGACTCTTATATGCATCCAGTTACTGGATCATCATATGTCAGCGCTGGAACAAGTCCTGTAAACGTCTCCTATTCAGACGCTGACACATTCAAGAATGACTCCCCAAGAGTTAAACCTGCTGGTTTGGATTTGGATACTATTTGTGCTTACATTGCTTCTTTGCCCAATGGTTCAGTGATTACATATGAGGACCTTGAGCAGATAAGTGATGAGCACTTGGAAGAGATGGACATCAAGTGGAACATGGCTCTTGCCAGTATAAGAGCAAATAGGTGGAACAGAAGGTTTAAAAAGAAGATGACCTTCAATGCTAAAGACATAGCTGGATTTGATAAATCCAAAGTTGAATGCTACAACTGTCATCGTATGGGGCACTTCATGAGGGAATGCAGATCTCCTAGAAGATCTGATGCTGGTAAACCCTCAAGTCAGATTGTTAAAGCTCAGGATTCCAAAGCTATGGTTGCAGTTCAAGGAATTGATGGTACAGGATGGGATTGGAGCTATCTGGCTAAGAATGCTGAAGAGGATAAAGCTTTGGTTGCTGATATTGAAGAAGAAGAGCATGTTGAATATGCTCTCATGGCACACTCCTCCTCTTCATCTGATAATGAGGTATATGATGATGATTTCTGTAGCAAAGGTTGTAGGTTAAACACTGAAAGACTTAACAAAGAGGTGTTAAAACTAAAAGATGATATGAGTACTGAAAGGTGTAAATTGTCTAATTACCAACTAGCTCTTACTGAAACTGAGAAAACCGTTTCTGAATACAAGAAAATGGAATTTGACTTAAAAGATAAGATCAATATCTTAAAACATGAGCTAGAGGGTAGTATGGATGTTAGGAACATCATGACAAAGGTTAATAGAGACCTACAGGCTAAGTTAGATGAGGCCATTAAGAATAAAGATAATGTTGACCTCAAAATTCAAAGATTTGATAGAGCCACCCAAACCCTAGGAGACTGTGTAGCTAAACAAAGGGATCCTAAGGACATGACTGGGATTGGGATGAATGATTACTCTCTGGTTCCACCACCAGCTGGTGACTTCTATGGTGTCCAGAGAAGGGACTTATCTTGGACTGGTTTACCAGAGCTCCAAGAGGAGGAATTCATTCCTTCACCAAGAGTTGTCACTCCAGTGGAAGAGTATCAACAAAAATTGACTGACCTAAATGAGTGGAAGAAAGCTAACCCTACTTTATTTGTTAAGGGAGGTTTGCTTTGTGAAAGTCCCAATGAATCACCACCCATTAAGGTTACTCACCCAATCATTGGTAAAGCTGTTGACCTAGGCTCAAACACTGTTAGAAGACCTACCATTAAATATGCAGAGATGTATAGGAATAATAGGTCACCCAAGAGCCAAGTTAGCAATCATGGAACAGGTTTCTTCTCTTCTAGACCTAAGGTTGTGTCTAAGAAAGCCTGTTACACTTGTGGTAGCTTTTCACATTTGGCATACAAGTGTGTCAACGCTCCCAAAGCCAGCGCTGACAGGAACAATTTCAGCGCTGACAGGAAGAAAGTCAACATTGTTAGAAAGTCAAACGTTGTCAGACCCAAACCTTGTGTGCAGAAAAGTCCACAAGTGATTAGACCTGCCCCATTCTTTACTAGAAGGTCTAACACTCATGGACAAAGACCATTTCAAAAGACAAACACCTGGTCAAATAGGCAATGGGTTTCTGTAGCAAACCCTAGGTTCAACGCTGACAAGGGTAATTTAAGCGTTGACAGGACAAATTCGAACGCTGACAGAAACGTGACCAGACCTAAATATTTGCATCCACAAGGTAAGGGGTCTAAAGCTTCTTCAAGCTTAACATGGAGACCCAAGAAAGATCAAAACCCTAATGATAATGGAATTTCAATGACTTGCAATAGATTTAATTACATATCAAAGGTCATTACAAAACCTATTGGGGTTAACTGGGTATTTCGTCCTAAAAAGGATGAGAATGGGGTTGTTGTGAGAACTAAGTCTGTTCTTATTGAACAACCAGATGAATCCAAGTCTTTTGAGACTTGGGTTCCCAAAGAAAACTAATTTGTTTTCTTTATGTGCAGGGCATTCAAAGACAGATCAATGATTATGGATATTGGGATAGTGGATGCTCAAGGCACATGACAGGGAAGGAAGACTATCTGACGAATTTCACCCCTATTAAAGATGGTGATAAGGTATACTTTGGAGGTGGTTACGGAACCATCACAGGCAAAGGAACCCTTCTCACCAATAATCTGCGTTTTGAGAACGTCTTCCTGGTAAAAGAACTTGATTATAATCTGTTTAGTGTATCACAAGTATGTGATAACAAAAATAAAGTTCTTTTTACTGATACTGAGTGTTTGGTGTTAAGCAAGGATTTTAAGATCCCTGATGAGAAATATATTGAGTATAGAACACCTAGGCATAAGGACATATATAATATGAATTTAAATGGGATTAAAATGAATACAAATATGTCTTGTTTTTATGCTAAGGCCTCAGTAGATGAGAGTAATTTGTGGCACAGGAGACTAGGGCACATAAACTTTAAAAATATAAATAGACTTGTGAGGCTTGGTTTAGTTGATGGTTTGCCTGAGAAGGCCTTCCACAATGACCACTCTTGTGTTGCATGTCTTAAAGGCAAGCAGCACAAGGTCTCATTCAAGTCCAAACAGGTGCATACTAGTTCCAGACCTCTTCATATGCTTCACATGGACCTCTTTGGTCCAACCAATATAGAAAGTTTGAATGGTAAGTCATATTGCTTTGTTGTCACAGATGACTTCTCTAGATTTACTTGGACATTCTTTCTTGCTATGAAGAGTGACACAGCTGATGTTCTTATTGATTTTATCACTCAGATTGAGAAAAGGTCTGGCAATGAGGTTAAAATGCTTAAGAGTGATAATGGTGGAGAATTTAGGAACAAGAAGCTAGATGATTTTTGTGCCAGGAAAGGAATTACTAGGCAATTTAGCATTGCTAGAACCCCACAACAAAATGGGGTTGCTGAGAGGAAAAATAGAACCCTAATTGAAGCATCCAGAACAATGTTGGTTGATGCTCACTTTCCAATAGCCTTTTGGGCTGAGGCTGTTAATACAGCATGCTATGTGCAAAATAGAGCATTGGTTAACAAAATTCAGAACAAAACACCTTATGAGTTACTTTGGGGTAGAAAACCTAATATTGGTTTTCTCAGACCTTTTGGTTGTCATGTAGTAGTGTTGGATACTAGTGATGCCTTAGGGAAATTTAGTGCAAAAGGTGATGAGGGTTACTTCATGGGGTATTCAGTCCAGAGCAAGGGTTATAGGGTTTATCTTAAAGAGGACAAACGTATAGTTGAGAGAGTACATGTTAGGTTCTTAGAGAATAAACCTAGTGATCCTGAAAGTGGTCCTAATTGGTTGTTTGATTTGGAACCCTTATCTAGAACTTTAAATTATATGCCTGTCACTAATCCAGACATTGTGAAGGTCACTTCAAATGTTGTGGAGGAACAAGTTGTTAATGTTTCAGGTACATAGGTTCATGAGAAGGTTGGATCACAAGCAGAAAAGGCATCTCCTACATTTGAATATGTCATAATTCCCATTTGGACAGATGCTTTTGCTGCTGCTGCTGCTGGACAAGATAATGGTGGTTTCCAAATACCACCAGATACAAACATACATGGTTCTTCAGGCGCTGACAAAGGCAAATCTAGCGCTGACAAGACCAATTCAGACGTTGATGGCTCAGACGTTGACAACAACATTTCAAGCGTTGTTAGCCCAAGCGCTGACAAACAAGGTTCAGACGTTGACAACACTTATGGGCATCTTTTCTCTTCCAGTTTTGAACAAGGTGGACCTTCCAATATTCATGAAGAGGTTCATGTTGATCAAAGAGAGTCTGATGAAGAAGATATTGGCAACATGGAGCGTGAGGTTGAGGACACCAGACTTTTTGAAGGAGGGGTTCTCACTTCCATAATGAAGAATCACCCCACATCTCAAATCATTGGTGATATTATGACTCCAGTTCAGACTAGAAGATCTCATCAAGGTCTTGGTGGGTTTATTGCCAATATACACAAGAAGGTTGATACCCCTCTTGTGCAAGCATGTTTGTTTGCATGTTTTCTGTCACAAGAAGAACCCAAGAAAATATTTGATGCTCTCAAAGAACCAAGTTGGGTGTGTAGAAAAGCTAAAATGGATCTGGTGGTCTAATGTGGTGGAAGATGGTGGTGGAAGCCATTGTTGGCTTAGAGAGAGAGAAAGAAAGGTTGAGAGTAAAATGTGTGTATTCCCAAATGAATAAAATAACAATCAACACCCCTCCTTGGAAGCTAAGGAGGGGTATATATAGTCACGCACACAACCTAAACTATACAAAGAGCCTAGTCTAGTCTAAATGTGCGTGACTATGATAACTAACGGGAATTCTTAAATGTCGTCACATAAAGTGAGTTTCCAACAATCTTCCCCCATGGGACGACGTGTAGAATTCCTTACAATATTCTACCTATCAAGTACAAAATAATTAAGAACAAGAGCTTCCATGAAGCATCCAATGCTAATGAAGTCTTCTGAGGCCTTCGTCTTCAAAACGACTCATCTTTAACTTGTAGTAGAAATACTGTAACGGCACGAGCTAAGTAACCCATACACTTCTGGTTAAGGAGAAGCTTCTGAATTAGCTTCCCCCTAATTCATGCCACGTAAACTTGATGTAGAAGCATTTTAAATAGCTTCCCCCAAGTAGATCAACAACTTTTCATCTCACGCTTGAATAATTCTTCTGAATTTTTCTTCCCCCTGAGAATTCAAGTTATGCATACCAGAAAGAATCAAGACACTTCTTCCCCCACATAGTTGAAGAAGGTAAATCAATCCCAATTATGAAGCTCAAATACTGAAGTGGACACTTTATCCCATTCATGAAGTTGACATCGTAACACCAGAGTCAATTAAGTCCCGGAAATGCACACGTCTTCTTTCGGAGATGCACCAGAGTCAATTAAGTCCCAGGAATGCATATAGGATAATGATGATGTTTAATTGCAACAATCAAACAATTAAACCTCGAATCAGTAGTGTACCGTTTGGAGATTGATAACGACACGAGTTAAAACACTGATTTTCTCTGCGGCTATGACAAAAGTCATCCCGGAATGTCTTCAAATCAAAAGAAGGTATGAAGTTCATCATGTGTACTCGTTGTGCGTTCAATGTGTCTTCTTCTTCCCCCTTGATGGTTTCGAAACTCGGAACCATCAATAAATTGTACGCACATGTACCTGAAATCTCGTGAGAATAATAAATAAGCTGAATTATATATTTTGTGAGAATTAGCTGTTGATCGAAAATCTCTTCTCATAAACTCTCCATGGCCACCTTTACCATTCCACGTGAAAGCAATTTGAAGTGACCACTGAAAGAATGAACCGGATACATCAAACGTGAAGCTGAATAAAAATCCTTCGATCTTGTGACTTAAGCTTGCACTATTGTTGAATGAAGAACGGTGGAGAAATCTCTAAGTACTCAATGCATCACTGAAGAAGTCTATAAGCACAACACCTCTTGAAATTATCCACGTCGACTAAGCGCGTGACACTGAGTACAACAATGTAACCCCTTTAAGTGATAGTTATCCGAGTCATCAACCATCCACCCCGAACCCGGAAACCAGATAACCAAGTCTTCATTCTAGGATTAAGCACGAGCAAGTTATCTACTAAAAGATAAAATAAATACACGCCTTCGAAAAATCCGTCTTCAACGTCACGTAATTAATACCCGATCAAACAAAATCTGAAGCCACTAAACAATCGCCCATTTTTCTTGGTCTCGTCAAAATAAATTCTTGTCACATTTGTCACTTCATTTTGTCGCGTCACATTTCTCGTCAGCCCATCAGTGTCAAGAAAGAATTAAAGAACCACAAATGCGACAAAAAAAACTACAAATTCAAAAAAAGGAATTTGCTTGTTTGAGCATCTATTCTCCTTAACAATGTCTCGACACTATTTGACTCGACCCGATGACACAATGAAATCCCGACAATATGCACAAATTTTTTATTCAAAATAGTTAATTTTGAAATAAAATTTGTTTATATTGTGTGATGAAACAAACGGGCCATCATTCCAATCTGCCAAAGTCAGTTAACCAAAAACGAGTTCCATGGCCCAATATAAAGTAAACTAGTTCCATGTGAATATAACCTTGAGTCCAAGGCCCAATTCGTGTCAGTCATGGCCCAAGAAGTAGACCCGATCCACTGAATTGGAGATAAACAGCTTTCACTACCCTAAATCAACTCACACATAATCCTTCACATAGATTACACCGCCCCCCATTTTCACTCCCACCAAACTTCACCTTCATCTCTCCCAACACACCTCGAATCCTCTGTCCCTTCCATGAAATCACCCAAATCGCCATCCCCATCTAATCAACATCACCTTTCTTGTAAACTCCGTCCCTTAAAAAATCCTCTAATCTCATCTTAATAAACGAATAAATCAACCGAACCATGAAATCCAACAAGTATTCAACTTCAAGATCTTTATGAAAAGATCTCAGGTAGGTATGATTTTGTTTAAATCGAATGAAAGAAAGATTATAACAGCCTTGTTATAAATCTTCTTTAAATTCGAAGATTAAGAACAGATTTATGATTGCATGTTGGGTTTTGATTAACAAAAACGAAACAAATAAATGGCTTATAACATAACTGTTATAAATCCTTAGTTGAGTTCGTAAATTAAATTAGATCTGAGGTGATTTAATTTCGAGAGTTTATAAGACGAAATAAAGAATGATTTTAACAAAGTTGTTAAAAAATCTTCTTTGATGTCGTAGATGATGACAAATCTATGATGAGATCGTCGTGTACTTGTTAGATCTGAAAAGATCGACACATGCATAACGAATAATCTGAGATCATGTTTATTAACTGTTTTCTATTTTGAGTGATGATGATTATAGATGGGTTAGGTGTCGATGGGTGTAGTATAGATTGAAGGTGTTGAGGAGAAATAAGGCAGGATGTAGTGAGTTGGTCGACTCAGTGAGTGTTCTGAGTCAACTCGGTAATTACCGAGTTGACTCGGTTGGTTGATATAGGTTTTAAGTCACATTTTTGTTCACAAGTCTTTAACAAAAACAATCCAATCGGAATGTGAAAAACAATCCAATCGGAATGTTTAAGGGAGTGTCATCGGAATATTTTGGTATGTCTCATCGGAATCAAACGAGCTCCCCAATCGGAATGACCAATCCGAAAGTCCAGTCTGAATATTCAAACGGAAAGACCAATCTGAAAGTCCAATCGGAAAAGCAATCTGAAAACCCAATCTGAATGTTCATCTGAATAACCAATCTGAAAACCCAATCTGAAAAGGGTTTTGAAGGACCTGAAAAAGTGGATCTGCACATTTTGTCCTTTTCTGATTGTATAAACCCAGAAAGATGAAACCAAATGTGATAAGACTTTGACCAAGAAGATGATGATGTAACCGAGACACAAACAAATAAGTTAAGGCCCAAAAACGTGTAACTGAATGGATGGATTGGACAAAAAATTATGACGTGACCCAAAAAAAATTTTGTGACAATGGACAGAAACAATATGAACGAGACACAAGAAATGATTAAACCACCAAATCGCATAAATAAACATGATCCAAGGATAGAACCGAGGCTCTGATGCCAAATGTAGAAAAGCTAAAATGGATCCGGTGGTCTAATGTGGTGGAAGATGGTGGTGGAAGCCATTGTTGGCTTAGAGAGAGAGAAAGAGAGGTTGAGAGTAAAATGTGTGTATTCCCAAATGAATAAAATAACAATCAACACCCCTCCTTGGAAGCTAAGGAGGGGTATATATAGTCACGCACACAACCTAAACTATACAAAGAGCCTAGTCTAGTCTAAATGTGCGTGACTATGATAACTAACGGGAATTCTTAAATGTCGTCACATAAAGTGAGTTTCCAACAGGGTGGAAGCAATGCAGGATGAGCTTCATCAATTTGCAATTCAGGATGTTTGGGAGCTGGTTGATTGTCCTAGATATGTCAGACCTATAGGGACAAGATGGGTTCTCAGGAACAAAAGAGATGAAAGAGGCATTGTGGTCAGAAACAAGGCAAGGTTAGTGGCTCAAGGTTATACACAAGAGGAGGGGATAGACTATGAGGAGGTCTTTGCACCAGTTGCAAGGATTGAAGCTATTAGGATTTTTCTAGCCTATGCTTCTTGCATGGGCTTCACAGCTTATCAAATGGATGTCAAGAGTGCCTTCCTGTATGGCACCATTGTTGAGGAAGTTTATGTAATGCAACCTTCTGGTTTTGAGGATCCAGAGCATCCAGATAAAGTGTATAGAGTCAAAAAGGCTATGTATGGCCTTCATCAAGCCCCTAGAGCATGGTATGGTACTTTGTCTACCTATTTGGTGGACAATGGGTTCAAGAGGGGCACCATAGATCAGACACTATTTACAAAGAAGAAAGGCAAGGATGTGTTGCTTGTGCAGGTTTATGTTGATATCATTTTTGGGTCTACTGATCCAAAGATGAGTGAGGATTTCTCCAAGCTTATGACAGACAAATTCAAGATGAGTGCTATGGGGGAGATGAACTTCTTTCTTGGTTTACAAGTTCAGCAGAAAGAGGATGGTATCTTCATCTCCCAGGACAAATATGTTGCTGAGATCTTGAAGAAGTTTGGCTTTTCTACACATGAAAAGAGGGCTACTACTCCTATGGATAGAGAACACCCTTGGGGAAAGATTGGAGATGGGAAATATGTTGATGTCAGGCATTGTAGATCCATGATTGGATCCTTAATGTATCTTACTGCCTCCAGACCTGATATCATGTTTGCTGTGTGTGCTTGTGCACGCCATCAAGTGACTCCCAAAGAATGTCACCTTTATGCTGTGAAGAGGATCTTTAGGTACCTAAGATGCTATCCTAGTCTTGGTTTGTGGTACCCAAAGGATTCACCATTGGAGCTGATTGCATATTCAGATAGTGATTATGGAGGTGATAAGTTTGATAGGAAATCCACAACTGGTGGATGTCAGTTTCTTGGGAGCAGGTTAATATCTTGGCAATGCAAGAAACAAACAGTGGTGGCTAATTCTACAACTAAAGCAGAGTATGTGGCTGCAGCAGCATGTTGTGGTCAAGTTTTGTGGATTCAGAACCAACTGTTGGACTATGGGTATAATTTCATGCATACTAAGATATTTGTTGACAATAATAGTACTTTATGCATCATTAAGAATCCTGTACATCATTCTAAAACTAAACACATAGAAATTAGACACCATTTTATAAGAGAATGCTTTGAGAAAGGTTTAATACAACCAGATAGGGTTGACACTGAGGAAAATGTGTCAGATTTATTAACTAAACCTTTTGATGCTGGGAGATTTCAATACTTGGTAACAAGTATTGGAATGGTTAATCTCACTTAATATGTGTTTTGGATTCTTTTTGTAAAAGTATGTACATGATGATGCATTATTATTATTGGTCTTATTGATGATTTAGATTTTCCACTATATTTTTCTAACACTGACAAAGGTTGCTTGAACACTGATAAGTGTTTTTGCAACGTTGTCAGCAATATAAGTGTCTAACGCTGACAAAGCTTCCCTCAACGCTGTCATGTGTTATCGGGGCGTTGTCAGCAATAATGTTAGTTTTGTGGTTTTCAATCTAAATGTGCAGATGGTGTTAGCAGTATACCATTGGATACAGAGTTGCTTATGGATCAATGGAGAAGCATTTGGACAAGTTTTTATTTATGGATGATGGTTGGAATGTTTCATTCCTATCTTGACATAAAAAAAAATTTATGTTCATGCATGATTTTAGCAAACTTTTTGTATCATTGTTTAAGGGGAGGTTTTAGGAATCTTTAGGATGTTTGGGTATCCATATGATACTCTTATCACAATTCTAGATTGTGTCCACAAGTGAGTATGAGTTAGTTTTACTAAATCATGAGGCACTGTAGCATGCATAGTATACCAACTTTGCATGCTGCCAAGACATTTTTGGCCTAGAATTGGTTGTGGTCTGTTGGGAGACTTGAGAATGATTTTGATATGGGATTTACCTGGGAGTAACAAGGATTTTATAAGGTAACTTTGTTGTTAAGAGTTTTGGTTAGCAAGGGACACTAGAGGACTGTTATGTCTATCTTGCTTATGCAAGTGTGCATAACTGGACAGTGCTTGCCGCCCTATGATAATTATCAGCTTTTGGTTATCTTCTCTAGGATAAATTACTTGTTAAGGTCATTTTTCACTTTTTAAATTATTTTTATTTTTGGACGCTGACAAGATTTTTCCAAGCGTTGTTGTGACCAAATTGGACGCTGACATGACTTTAGGCAAACGTTGACAAGATTATAGCCGTTGGGCGTTGATAGGTTATTTTTGACCGTTGACACTCAATGGGACCTACCCAGTTGTTACTTTTTGACATATTTTCAAGCCGTAATAATTAGGAGTTGTTATTTTCATTTAATGCATGAGATAACTTATAACTTTTTCAATATTTTCATGATTGATTTTTGAAAATATTTGCCTATTTTTGGGCCAATCACATGCATTCTTTCTCTCCTATAAATTTGGCTCCTATTTTAAACAGGGTATCTATAATTCTTGTCTAACAATTTTCTCTTATCAACTTCATCTTCTACACTTAAAATTAACAGCTTTCATCAATGGCACCAAAGTTTAACTCAGCAGAATTGGCATTGGGGTTCAGATCACAACACAACATGATTGCTTATCTTGACGCTGATGATGATCTGTTTCCTCAATATACACAAATGGTGGCGTATTTGAACGCATCCCCATTAAGGTATGCTCTTTCTCATGCACCACTCATTCCAGTCACACACGTTAAGCAGTTTTGGAACACTGTTAGTTCCTCAACAGTTAATGGAGTGACCACATTGACTTCTATTGTTCATGGGAGATCTTGGGTGGTTACTGAGGCCTTGGTACGCCAAGCCTTGCATCTTAATGATGCTGATGGTATAGTCACCCTTCCCATAAATGAAATAGAACAAGGGCTTAGGGCTTTGGGATATCCCTTTCCTGATGAAGGTACTCTCAACAAGTATCATAAGCAGGAATTTCCCCCAGCCTGGAAGTACCTCATACACATCCTCCTTCAATGTTTGAGTCCCAAATGTACTGCACACAATGAGATCAATAGATCCATTGCTAGTGCTATTGTGTGCATTGCAACAGGGCAAAAATATAACTATTATAAAATGATTTTTGAGGGGATGTGTAAAAACAAGGGGACAAAAATGACTTTAGCTTATCCCCGTTTTCTGCAAATGGTTTTTGATGATCAAGGTTACTGCTCAAGGGATCACAATGATTTTTATAAGATCCCTGAGCAAAAGAAAGCTATTTTTATGAAGATGGATTCACCACCCCATAGAGACTTACCTTTAACCCCAGCCATGCTTGCTGTTATTGCAGCAGCACAACCTCAACCAGACCCCCAACCTCAAATTGACCCTCAACCACAACTTGAACCCATTCCTGAACCTTTACCTTCACCTGAACACATGCACCTTGACCAAGAACCCTTCAACGCTGATATATTGAATGTTGGCGTTGATGTGCCTATTTCTAACGCTGACACACAACCTTCACAATCCCAAACACCCCTTAACCAACCCATATCTACTCATTCTTCCACACCATCTTCCACATCCCCTGAATATAGGTTGATGAAACGCCAAAGGACTACTGGAGTGTTCTCCTCTGGTGGTCCTAGCCATGAAGTAGAGAGAACCGCCACCACAAGTGTGGCTGGTGCTCTGGATGAGGCTGGGACTATTAGTTCTGGCTTAGAAGCTGGCCAAGGCAGTCCCACCATCATTAAGTCCTCATCCTTGCCCAATGAATCTGACTTGGGAGGTCAAATCCCCATTTCAGAAGAGGGCAGACTGGAACCAATGACTCTTTTGGAATTGACGGCAGTCTGCATTAGCTTGCAAAAGCAAAATGCAGACTTAGTACAAATTGTCAGCTCACAAGGCCTTGAACTCAAGCAATTGAGGGAGAGGATTGTTGTTTTGGAACGTGATCGTGTTAGAAGGGGTATGGAGGAGTCTTCCAAAGGGGAGGAAGATCAAATAAATCTGAGTGATAAGGGCAGCTAGGATGGTCAATCAATGGATGTAGCTGAAGCCCTTACAACTTTGAAGAAACAAACAGGTTTTGATACGTCCTTAGTCTCTCCTACCAACTTAAATTTATCATTTACAGCTATGTTGAGAGAGGTTACACAAGGCGCTGAGGGAAAATATTTGAGCGTTGACAAGGCAAATTTAGACGCTGATAGAAGTATTTTGGGCGCTGATAGGATAAATTTGGGCGTTGACAGACCTGCACATGAAGGTGATGTATCCCAGTCATCATCTATCATCAAGGAGGTTTCTACTCAGGTATTACCATCTACCTTACCAACCATTGCACCATCAGATAAGGGTAAGGGTAAAATGGTAGAAGAAATTGTTCCAAAGGATGCAGCCCAAGTTGAATTTGATAGAAGATTGGCTGAACAAATGATGGAACAAGGTGAAAAGGAAAAGTCACCATTTGTTGTGACTTCAGAAGAAGAAAGTGATGGAGCTAGCTCAGACTCAAGTGTAATGATTATAGAACCTGAAAGGCTTGAGTATGGAGATGAGTTGGCCAGAGAGAAGCTGAGAGAATTGAAATTGCAGGTTGACTTTGACATGCCAGAGGTGGTTCAAATGTACAATTCTTGGGAAGAAAGCTGCATGGATAATCCATACTTGACCATTTCAGATCAAATATGGGGTTTGGAACTTCTTCTTAGAGTTCAGAAGGATTGTAAGGTGATTTTGAAACACAAGGCAAGCAATATTCTCTCAGAGTTAAAAAGGGATAGAAGGGAGCTCTACTTTATGTTGCTCAGATGTCATGGAGTTGGATGGACACATCAGAAGTTGAAGGCTTTGACATTTGATGAGTTGGAACATAGGGCTTATCCCATTTGGGTGAGAGTGCAGGAAGCAAACACTCTCAGACTTCTTTCAGATGAAAGAAAGGAGCAACTTACAGAAGAAATGGAATCAAGAAAGCTATGATAGTTCCCAGGCCAGTGAAAAGGGAATTAAATTTGAGTTTCCAAAAGATATGGATCCACTATATCCAAGTGAAGCAGTTATAAGAAAGAGCCTCAAGCTCTCCCCATTAGAAGCTTCAGATATGGTGCAAGTGTTACCATTAGATTCCAGGAACCCAATTGTGAGCTATGAAGAAGATGAATGTGGGTTCTGGAAGATTGGCAGATTTGGCAAGGAGGTACACACTTTTACCACTCTCATATCTTTATTTGTAAGTTGTGATAGAGAAGACTTGGTGGACCTTTGGAGGTTGCTGGAGACCAAGTATGAGGCTGAAGCACCAACTTCAGCTAATGGAATAAAACTTTGGACCACATTTAAAAGAATGTGTGGGCCAAAAGATGAAGATCCTGCAATATGGAAGGATCTTGAAGATGACCTCAGTGGTCTTCAATGGAGGTTACATTCAGCTGCTGGTGTATACCATTTGAGTTCTACAAAGTTTGCTGAGTATCTACTTGTGGATGCTCAGTATTTCATATCCAAGGCTGTTTTGGAAAAGATGAAGGACACTCAGCTGGAAATAGATTATTCAAGTGACGTGGCAAAAGATTTGATCAGATTTATTCATTACCAATATGAGAAGGTTTGTAAGACTCCTCCTAGTCCTTAATGCTTATTCAGAAACTTGATCATAAGAGTGGATATCAAGTTTAGGGGAGGATTGTTGGGAATAAATTAAGGCCAGATCACTTGAGCGCTGACAAGAACAAAACAAGCGTTGACAAGAACAAAGCAAGCGCTGACAGCTCAAGCGTTGACAAGTTAAAGTCAAGCGTTGACACATTGAAGACAAGCACCGATGGAAGATATAATCTACACGTTTATTATATTCTAGAATACTTCTAGTAAGGATAGAAACGACAATGTATTTTCTATATTTATCTTTACCTAGAATAGTTGATACGTAGATTATTGTACAAGGCTTCTTGTATCTATAAAAGAAGGCCTTTAGGTTAATGTTCAATATAAGTTTTACATAAGTTTTCATTCGTAAACATCTTTCATTGTAAGCAAGTTCGACATTCATAATCAAAGTGAAAGTTTGTTTACATCTTGTGTGTTCTTGTTTAAGTGTTAAATTCCGCATAACACTTAGATTCATAAAGCATATACAAAGGTTTCTCTACGTGTATTACTTGATCTAATCTTGTATACACAAAGCTAATCGATCTAAGTTTGGGATCCACACAATCTCGTAACACTATAAATAGGATGTGTATCCATGCATTAATGTTCAACACTTTGAGATATTCATAACATTATTGCTTAGAACTTATAGAATCAAACAGCTGTGACTGTATTCATAAGTTAGGATTTATAGTTGTTCAAAGTGTGCACAACACATTGTCATCAAACGGTGTTATCCATAACACTTGTAATTCTTTATTATACAATAATAAGATTACGTTTGAAAAGTAATGCCTTGTGTTGATTAGTTAAGTTTAGGGTTTCTAGCATTGATTAGGGACTTTCAAAATATCTTCTTGAAGAATTTCGGAATACGTGCTGATGATTTCGGAATCACCTCAATAAGGATTTCAGAATAACGTCTTAAAGGATTTCGGAATAACCTGATTAAAGATTTCTCAATGTACCTTAAAGATTTCGGAATCCCACCTTCTGAGATTTCGGAATAATCTTTGGCAGTAACTTCGAAATATGTCCTTCAGCAAGATTTCGAAATACAAACTTTAGCAATAATTTCGGAATAACAGCAAGATTTTGGAATACAACCTTGCAATATTCCGGAATCTAATGTATAGATTTCGGAAAAAGAGGTTAATTTCGGAATAAAATAATATATCGGACTAAAATGCACTTTTTCGAGTTTTTACCCCAAAATCAAGCCAAAAGATCAAAACTTTTTGTGTTTATCACCAAATCAAGTAACCCAAATCCCTACCACAACTATGTAGGAGATTCTAAGAAAGGTTTAAAGGCAAAAAGAAAATGTAACCACGGGTATATTAAGCAAAAATACACAAACCAAATACAATAACACAACAAGAACTTTATTTCACCCCATGGCTCTTGATACAAATTGTAGAACAGTGATAATATTAATCCAAATAAGTGAGGTTCATGTTTATAGAGAGAGAAAGTAGTGAGAATAGTAGAGAGAAAATGATTTATATTGATGTGAGAAAAGAAACAACCAACACTCCTTTCCCTGAAGGAAAGGGGTTTATATACCCAAGTCCTTAAATGGACTTGGGCCTCTGACCCATGAACATGCTCATGGGTCGGGCTTTCTTAATCAAATATTATACTTCAAGCCCTTAACTATATTGTTGGAGTGGCCGAGACTTTCTAACAATAAAAACATATTTCCAACAATAATCTATTCCAAAAAGTCTTGGTTCATATAGTGATTTAAAATGGAAGATATAAGCTAAAGATGTAATAAAACCGTAGTTTTGTAATCTACATGAAATAATGAGTTAAAATCCATTTCAAAAGCTCTAGATCTGGAAAAGTGATGTTATTATTATTAGAAATGTGTTTATAAACTTTGTTTTAAGTTCTTAGATCTTTTTGTACAATTTTGAGGTTGTTATGTAATTTTAAATAAGTCTAGGGACTAAAATTGTCATTTTTGAAACTATAAACATTTTGGGAGAAAAGTGTCATTTTATCAAAGTTAAAACTATAAGGATTGATTTTTCAAAGTTTGAAACCCTAAGGTTAATATTTGAAGGTTGAAAATGTAAATACTAAAACTATATACTTTAGGGGTTAAAAGTGTAAATATACCAAACTTACAACTAAAATGACTATTTTTGCCAATTTGAAACTAAAGAACATAAATTATAAATATAAGATTATATACAATGTATCATGTTAGTAGGGAGCTTTGTACAAAGATGTTTCATCTCTATATTACGTTCTAATTGGGTGGTTGGGTTTACGATATAAAGTGCCCTCGCTCCTCAAACGTTTATAGAATGGCTTATGAGTATGATGGCCCGAACGATGATGCTATAATTACAACAATTTATAAACCAAATAATACAAATTAATACTTATAAGTATTGAACTCAAGATCAAAGACTTGATACTATACAAAATGTGTTAATCCAGGTTTGTGTGAGATTGTACACTTTTGTTTTAGGAAAAACAAAGCGACAAATGCGGGTAAGTATTAAACACTACGTTTTAGGGAAAACATAAATGTTTGACAATTGAGTTCACTCTCGAGGAGGTATGGTGTTTATAATACAAATTTATAAACGTTTTTAGAGTTAATACGCTTTTCGAAAGAGAAAAAAAAAGCAAATGGAAGACGGAATACGCTAAAATTAAACTATGTCGCGAAACGCGAAAACGTAATACGCGACTTAGAATTCGACTATACCTAAAAAAATTTGAAAAGTTATAAATAAATCCTAAAAAATCTAACTAAAAAAAGAAATAATCCAAATTTTGTGAAAATAATTTAATTATGTTAGCCTCAAAATATTGAGTCAAACAAGAATGTTCGGTCATAGGTTTATATTGTAACATTTATTAGAACTTTGTAATACTTAGTTAAAATAGTCGTGACATTACGGGCTTTATGGCTAGCTTAAAAGGCCTCTTTCAAGGTACTAAGCATTTATTCAAGCCCGGCCCAATCAAACTATAGCCCATTAAGCCACATGTAGGCGAAGGCTATAAATACCCTTCCTAGCATGTTAGGAAGGGTGTTGGTTGTCTCATTTTCTAGTCTAATCTCACAAAAGTTTCACACACACACTTCTCTCTACTTTCTCTCACTACTTTCTCTCTCTAGAAACCTTCCATCTTTTATCTACCTTTCTTTCTTCTCTATTCGTGTAGAATCATCATAAATATAAAGGACAACAATTGGTATCAATCGCCATGGGGTAGTTTTGTGAATCGTTGTTGATAATAGATTTGGTTCGTGTGATTTTCTCCTAAAATCATCTCGAATTCAATTGTTTCTTGTGTTCTTCGTGGTCTAATTCATTCTATAGATCATCATCATCCTTGTGGTAAGTTTTTGTCTACGTTGGTTTGGATTCAAACACGAACTCCTTGTGAAAATATTCACTTGTTTCTATAAAGTTTCGTACTTGCTTACTCATCGTAACAAAAGGGTTTACTCATTACGATCGTCTATTCTGATCGCAACAGCCCTCGGGGTTTCTACTTGCGATCGTGGATTGCAATCACTATCTTACAATCTAGCACTACGATCCAACTTGCGATCTAGCACTGCGATCAGGCACTGCGATCCAACTTGCGATCTAGCACTGCGATCGAGAGTTGCGATCAGGGTTGCGATCACGACTTGCGATCAGGTGTTGCGATCAGTGTTGCGATCGAGGTTACGATCTGGTGTTGCGATCAGTGTTGCGATCGAGGTTACGATCTGGTGGTGCGATCAGTGTTGCGATCGAGGTTACGATCCGGTGTTACGATCAGTTTTGCGATCGAGGTTACGATCTAGAGTTGTGATCTACATTTCGATGGGTGACATTGCGATGGACATTCTGATGATATGTTTAGCTAAATTTTGTTCGAGTATTTTTTAGACTCAGCCACTATCTATACTAGTCCCGGAACAAGTAAAAATTATTTCTCCTAGACCATTTTTAGGCCCATTTAAGATTCAATTTCAAATTTTGGCAAAGCGAAAAAAATTTCGACCCAAAATTCAAATTTTCGGACCAAATTTCATATTTTTTAGGTTTTATTTTGCATTAAACTTTTCATTTTTCAAAATTTTTCCCTACTAGTTATTGGCAATTTCTAACTCGTTTTTGAACATTTGGTAATTCAAATTTTTTCGGTTTACCGTTTTGTCGGACTGAGGAATTTATTGTCGGACTGAGAAAAAATTGGAATTTTCGGAGTTTCAACAACAACACAATCACATCATATATACTTAAGATCCTAAGTCACTTCATCAACAGAGATACGATCATCATGGAAAAGAGTGAGTGTTCAGTTGTGACAAATCTCGAGATGGAACAATTACAACAACGGACACACTTCTTAAGAGATAAATGCATGGAAAGTTTGAGAATTCTTCAATCATCGTTTGAGAGCCTTTCAAAAGTCCTGCTAGACTTAGGTGAATCCACTGGCACGTTCATAAGAGCATTCACACAAGCCATGGAGAAACTTGTGACACAACTCACCAAAGAAAGACTTTTTGGGAGTGAATGCAAGATCACCTTCACTAAACTCAATACGACATTTGAAAAGACCTTTGATTCAGAATTTCTCATGTCTTCGAGTACACAACGATGCTTCATGTGCTCAAACATTCAAAGACCTGATCCCAAGTAACATCAAATCCATTGAAACCTATGTCCACAGAATAATAATTCACGAATAAGAGATAGATAATAGGTTCGAGGCAAATTGTGGTACAGTATCGGGTCATGTGAATGAAAGCTGCACATCACGGAACATAAAGCATGGTACGCAGGATGATCATACCATACATGGGAAAGAAAGCAGCAGCACTGGCACACAAGACATCAGTTCTGAGAATGTCATCAGCAATACACCTTCCAATGATAATAACCCTGTCTTCGACTCTGACCCATAGGAAGAGGTACACAATGATGAATAAAATGTGTTTGCCAATGATAATACGCATGAGCATTGTGATCAAACTCAAACCCTTATTGACACATGTATGACGGAAAAGGTTGATAGCAATACCATACCTGATCCCTCAGACACATGCAATAATCAGTCTTACGATGATCAACATGCAAATGAGTATGATGATGAGGAGTGTATTACGCTTGGTAATTTAATTGCTACTTTACAAAAAGATGTCAAAGAAACTAGACAGAGTCAAAAGCAATTAAAGAAGGCAAACGCTACGCTCACTCAAAATTTTAAAGAATACAAAGTTGCTCTAATCAAATCTAGTGAGACCATTGATAGCTATAGAGCTCAGCTTCTTCAAAAGACCAATGACATTGAGGGGTACAAAGGGTGTTTAATTAACGTCAAAAAGGACGATTTATCAACAGAAATATAACGAAACTCTTAAGCTTCTAGAACAAGAGAAACTTAATTATAACACCTCTTTGAGGACTGAACGTCACAAAACGTATCTTGCTACCACGAAAGTCAATGAGCTAACTCAAGTAAATGGTTTTCTTCAAGAGGATAAAACTAAACTTGTTAATGAAAAGAAAGCAGTGGTTGAAAAGTTGGAAAAGGATTTCAATACTAAACAAGCAAAAGATATCAACAAAATGGTGGAACTTGAAACTCAAATTGATTTTTACAAGAAAATTGTTTACAAAACTAATCAATCAGTTAAAACCATGAGAATGTTGGCACCTCGTTCGTTTTTTAAGGATCGACCTAGTTTTGCTAATCCTAAGTACCTTGAGCAAGCTCAATCTGAGAATCAACACTTATATCTTGATGAGTCCCAATGGACCGATCTTGACTGCCTTGTTGTTAGGCCCGATAGTGAAGAGACAAACGATTTGGAAGAAGAGAGTAGACCAAAAGTTAATAAAGAATTTGTTAAACCATATAATTATGCTTATGAAAACAGTCTGTGTGGTCTTTTCAAACCACAAACACAGAAGACTCGTGAGTAAATATTTTTCGAATGTGAACAAATAAGAATTAAATAGAGACAAGCTTTTGCCAGTAAGAAAACTAATGTTTCAAAATTTATTGACTACTTGGCATTTCAAAAAGGTTGTTGATGATGACTGGAAAAAACGTGAACTTTCGAAAGGAGACAAACAAATTCCTCACGATATAACTGTGCTTGTGAAAAGTATTTTGATTCCGCTTGTGGAAAGAACGCAAAAACATATTTTGGAATTTGAAACATTAATTAAGCAAGAAATGTTTGATGATTTGAAATATGTGGAATCTCTTGAACAAGAAGTGAACGACCATCAACCTGAAAGAGACGAGTTTTATACAGCATATGATCTACTCTTACACGAATGTCTCTCCAAAGATATTTTGTGTGTTGCTCTCACATCTTGTGCAGATATAGACGAATATTCTGATGTGGCATGCAAATATCTTGATCAAGTCAAAGAGTGTGAACGTCTTGAAACAGAGCTTTCGAAACACACAGATAATGTTGATCAAAAGGCTTTTGCGTTGGTTCAACACCGATGTGAATTCCTTCAAAAACACTGTCACACTCTGGAACTTGCTTTACAAGACAAAGTCGGAAAAGGTCCAAATGATAACAACTTACAAGTAAAACTTTCCGCCTTGTGTCGAGCAATGAACGAAAAGAGTATGGAAATTACAGACTTGAAAGCTCGGTTACAAGAAAAGGACATAGCGATAGAAGAGTTGAAGAAACTTGTTGCCAAAATGGGTGGGAAAACTGTGCAACCTAAAGTTGTGAACCTATTATTCGACAACCTAATGCCTACAAGGATCCAAATACATCTATTTTAGGAAAACCGACTCCTTTCTCCTTTTCTTCTCATGTAAAATCTAGGTTACCCCCTAAGACCGATGTGCAACCAAGTGTTCCAAAACCATCCATTTCACCCTATGTTCCTCCATTTAGAAAACACACTGTTGCTAAACCAAACCATGTGAATGCACCTAGCACGTCTAGGAATCCTCCAAAACGTGTGACATTCGTGTTCACAAAGGAATCTGTAGGTTCAAATGCCTTAGTTCATACCAACAAGCTAGAGGATGCTACGCAAAAAGGAAGATTCAGAAAGACAAACCAGTGTATTCAAAACCTAGTTCACCAAATCTTGATAGAGTTCAACACACTCCTAATGGTAGTCAACCAAAACCTAGGATCCCTTACCAGCAATCTAGGAATTGGAAACCATCTATGAATAGTCGTGTTTCGAACACTACGCCTGAACGATTTGGAAAACCAAGGAAAACAAGTACTTTCGTGAATCCCAAATTCCATGTATGTCCCACTTGCAAAAAAGGCATTCACAATGGAAATCATGATCATTGCATTATGCAATACCTCTATGAGGTCAAATCTTGTTCCTTTGAATGAAGATCGAATATAAAATCCCATAAGACACCAAGGAGATACAAACCCGTCGCAAAGAAAAGCAATAACAAATCTGAAACATGGATTCAAAAAGGACATAGTTTCTCTCCAAAGAAGTCTTCCGTTGTGCAAGAGAAAACTACTCCTAAATCTAGTCTTCAGTGGAAACCAACGGGTAGGATCTTCAAGGACGTTGGTCTTATGTGGATTCCCACAGAGAAGAGTGTTAAAACCTGCTCCAGCACTAATGCGGGTGGTTAGAATGTAGACAATGAATTTGTTACTCCTAACACTATTATTTCTACAAACTCTTCTTCTGTCACTGCAGGTACAACAGCGGATTCTGAACCCACTTCTCCTTCTTCAAAGGGTTCCAATTCTGTACATTCTATATCACCTTCTTCTGTTGTAGAAAAATCTATTTTGGATTATTTTCAAAAAACTTGAGAAAACACAAAAATAAAATAAAATGTAAATATCATTAGAAAAACAAAATAAAAAATGGAAAACCTTTCAAAATACCAAAAATATTCTTCTCGGCATGTCTTTCAGTATCGATAATATAGACGTACCTAGAAATGTCGCTCAATAACGACACGGGGATGTACATAAAGCTCGAATGAAAGTTGTAAATATTTTTCAAAACAATGATTTACAATTACTTTAGATTGTGACTCGTGCCTCAAAGAAAGGAAAGTTGATCACGGTTGATAACTTATCCTCAACAACGGGAAAATTAAATTTCTTAGTCATGAGCTTTCGTGAAAAACATTCAAAGTTTTTAAGCTTATGTAAATGACTTACAGTTAAATGTCAGACTGTAACTCGAACTTCAAATAAAGGAAAGTGTATCTTTAAAGATAACTTATCCTACCAAACGGATAGAGCAATCTATCTTGGGTTGAGCTTGTCACAAAACATTCAACGTTTTGAGCTCAACATAATGGCTTGTAATCACTTTCAGATTGCAACCCGGATCTATATTCACAGGGGAGTGTACGATTTCGTGCTCTTACCCTCAGCAAAAGAAGAGAAATCTTCTTACACTTGAGTGGATTCGTCAAGACATTCAAAGTCTATGAACTCAAGTTTATGCTTTGGAAAACCTTTTTCGTCAAAAAGAAATACTGTTTTTCAAAAAGCGTTGAACATATTTTTTTCAAGAATTTCTCAATGATTATTCAAAATCTTTCAAAAATTGTGTGTTCAAGAACTCCTATCCTAAAAAAGTGAAATGTGGATCACATCCTCATAATGACAATTCAATTGGATCAATTTTTGAGGGGGAGCATTCCAAATTCATGCTAAGTTTGACACATTTTTCCCCCCGAAAGTTTTTCAAGACTATTTTTCACAATATATTTTAATCAAATTTGGTATCTCTAATATCAAACGATTTTATATATTAGAGATAGGGGAGAAAATGTGATTAAAATGTGATCTAAAGACTCAAGCACTCATGGTTACGATCAAACATCCACAACATCTTTAATTCACGACGTTATTGGTATCAAAAGGGTGGTTAGGTTTAAGTCTCATGATCCAACCAAAATCGGAGGGATCTTCCCAGCGACAATCTAATAGATTATTAGAAGTCCTTAGGAAAGATGGAGTAGAATGTGAACGGAGCTGAATGCCGACTAAGTACTGATGCTAGTACTAGAACAATCACAACAAGGTGTTAGTAATGATGTCTTGGTAAGCATTGAAGGGGTTGAAGAATGAAAAAGAAATGTAAGGATAGAGGGTGTAAACAAAGAAGCCCTCCATACAACTTAGGCAGAAATCGGGTCAACACATCATGAAGACAACGCATCATGGACCCAGTGATGTAATGCACAACCCCTCCCAGCTGACTTAGGCTTCTCGCAAAAGAAGTTTGTTTTATTATCACGGAGATCAACACGACTTCTTTTGACTTTCTCACTCTAACATAGTTGATATTGAATAGGTGGCATCTGCTCCAGCCTCCGACCACCATAAGTGCACAAATCGAGTCTAGAGCCAAGAGATCAACCAAATCTCGTTAGGACACACAGATGACGATCAAGAGAGTCCTACGCTATATCCTTGTGATATTGCTAGAACACTCAGAGTGATACTTCCTAGTATTCACAATGATGAGTGGAAATCCTTCCAGTGTTAACATCAAACAACACTACGGTAGGTCATGTGTAAGATTCTTTATGAATTGAACATATGTAAAACTGAAAAGCAACAGTGGTTTGTTTCTTTATCGATTCAAACTCGTTTCAGGTTTCTACACAATATCTTTATGGTCTTGCCAGAACATTCAGAGTGATATTCATTAATATTCACAGCCATGAATGGAAATCCTTCTAGCGTCAACATCAAACAGCGCTACGGTAGGTAACTTGCGAGATTCTTATGAATCAAGCTTGTGTCTACTGGAAAGCAACAATGGTAAGATTCTTAATGAATCAAACTTGTTCCAGGAATTTGAATTGACGACTTTAATCAAGCGGATATTTATCCAATTGATTCACTCTTTATGTTCGCAGTCTTGCTTTGAGACGGTCGATTAAAGAGAACGGCTAGTACAGCCGCGAAACCTGGTCAAGGAGATTCTTAATTGAATCTACCTAATCACAGGTACGATATTTAATATCGTGTAACGGTCTTCACCGACCGGAGGTAAAACGCTACCGATTTAGGACGAATGTCAAAGCCATTCAGTCCGTGTCTATGTTTTGTCTCAAGAAGGTGGCGTTACGGTGTACTCAGCAAAGTCGAAGATTCAAAACCACATTCTCACACCCAAAGACATTCAACAATCAAGAAAGCTAAAGACTTCTGTAACTCTGATGATCATAATCTTCCTTAACAACTAAAGTAGAGGAATGACCTCTATTCAAAGGAGATTGTTAGCAAGCTTTCAAGATAGTGCAAAGTATGAGCATGTGGATGAATACACAAGATCTCAAGATGGCAAAGACAAGTCAAGAATGATTTGAAGATCTCAAGATAAAAGACAAAGTCGAAAGACAATGATAAAGGCTCAAAGATCATAGCATGAAGGAACAAGACGACTATTACACGTTCACGACTCATTTATGATGAAATTCGTAATCTCCATTGATCTCCAAATATCTAAGAGGAATGACCTCACATTGGGGGAGATTGTTAGCCTCAAAATATTGAGTCAAACAAGAATGTTCGGTCATAGGTTTATATTGTAACATTTATTAGAACGTTGTAATAGTTAGTTAAAATAGTCGTGACATTACGGGCTTGATGGCTAGCTTAAAAGGCCTCTTTTAAGGTACTAAGCATTTATTCAAGCCCGGCCCAATCAAACTATAGCCCATTAAGCCACATGTAGGCAAAGGCTATAAATACCCTTCCTAGCATGTTAGGAAGGGTGTTGGTTGATTCATCTTCTCTTAATCTAACCTTCCTATTGTTTTACGTACTTCTTTCTACTTTCTCTCATTACTTTCTCTCTCTAGAAATCTTCCATCTTTTATCTACCTCTCTTGTTTAATCATCAAAAATATAAGGGACAACAAATTAACTATTATTTAATTTCAAAGTTTAATAAAAAACCTAATAATTAAAGTAATTAAAAAAGAGTCAAATCCAAAATTTTATCTTTTGTAAACCTAAAATATACTTTTCTAAAACTAAAAACTATTTTTCTGAAAATTAAAACCTATTTTAATTTCTTTTAAGAAAAATGAATATAAAATAAAAAACAAAAAGTGAAAATATAAAACCTAGACCTAAAAATCTTAAACTGCTATTAAAACAAAGGAAAAATGAAATAGACCAAAATTAGAACACCATCAAGCTGGAAACGAGCTTATAAATCTCGGATTATTTTTTAGAAGCTAAAATAAAGTGAGTATAAAAAACAGGTGGTGCACTAGGATCACAAGACCAAGATCCTATCACACCTGTAAGAGCTCTCTACTCCTACTCGATGGGTCGAGGGTTCGAAAACGGCCTAGGGGAGTTTTTGCATTTAATTTTTTTTTAATTTTTTTTCTTGCTTTGTTATGGAACACAAGGAACCCCTTTAAGCTTTGGCTTAATGGGAGTCAGCTAAGCACACAACAACTTAAAATAAGCTAAACGAAGCACGAGTAAGCCAACAGTGGCCAATGAAACAAACAAAGTAAGCACATATGACAAATAACATGCAATGGGCTTATAAATTGCTTTTTTGGTGAGATTGTTTTAAGATGTATTGCCACAATAAGCTACAAAAACTTAGAATAAATCACCATCGGACCTAGATGTAACCTAAGGCTAACAAATGACCCAAATTGCACACCTCAAAGCAACTTAATGACTCAAAAATACTTGACTGATGGTTTCTGGTTTTGGACAACAAGCCCATAAGCGGACTAGAAGACAATGGCCTGTAGTTTACTGTTTAGTGACTTTTTAACTAAGCAATAAGCTAAAATAAGCAAACACTAAACCAAAACAACCACCAGCAGGTGAAAAGAAACCTAAATTCTAACAAATGGTAAGGTTAAGGACCCTAAATCCTATTCAAGCTATTGATTAGCAACTATTGGTATAGTGTTGGTTTAAGTGAATATTTTAACAAGCAAAATACCTCAATCCTCAGTTCAACATAATGACCATCACTCAACTTATCACACCACATAAACAAACAACATATGAAGATGCTAGTTTAGACACTTTTCTTACTTTTTGACACGTTACTCTTAAAAACACCAAAGTGATATTTCAACCTTCAAAACTTAAAACCAAATCTAAAACTTAACTAGTCAAGAAAATCCAAGTGTGTTTGAGCTGGTAAGAGCCCCTAGTGGTGATCCCAACCTCTGAACTCTATAACCACAAACACCCCTTTATATCTTGATATGCAAATTTTAACAAAGCAATTGTTTTAAAACACCACAAAGTCACAAACTTTTAACTGATAAAGGTTGGATATCACTCAAATAACTAGTTTCACCAAAGTGTTTCACATAAAAAACACATAATTACATTCACATGATCTCTATGTAGAAAAAAAATAAAAAGAGAAAATGAGCTCACCTCCAAGGTGTACTTCCACACCTTTGATGTTCGATCTGATGTGTACGCTTGTGCACAAGCTTCCCTTTGTCCCTGTTAACACAAAAATAAATAGAAAAGATCAAAGTATCAAGACTTAAAGTCTTGACACAGTTAGCATAAACAATGAGATACAAGCACATATTCTTTTTGCCTTCTTTCAAAACCTTTTCACAAAAACTTGAAATAACAACTTGAAACAAGATCAAACAACAGATTTGTATAAAAAACAAGACTGGATTTTTGATCAAAGCTTTTACAAAATACCAACTTTTCAGAAAATATGAAAAAGGAATTAAATTTGAAAAACTACAAACCAAGTGATGATAAGTTGTGGAACTCATATTTACTTCAGAATTTTACTTTTAACAATAAAAAGGAATTATAATTTCTTGAAGAAAAATACCAACTTTTATTAATTTAAAAAGGAATTACAAAAACTGAAGAAATTCTGGAACAATGTAAATGAAAGACTTCGCCTGTCTTATATAGTTGGCTACAGTAGGTTCTAGAAATTGAAACAAAAGCTAAAACCATAATGACGAATTCCCTTGCTATCCTTGGTTCTTGAATTTGAAATTGGCCAAAAGCATACACATGTGATCTTGCAGAAGGCTTGTGACTTTTCCAGTTGTACCAAACTCATCTTAATCGTCCATATGGGTTTGGGGGTTAAGGAATTAACATGGTTCATTGAATTCAATGGCTCTTATTGTTTGTTTGCTCAATATGTGTGCAGAGCAACATGAGGGAGGGCCCCTATGATGATGTGGTGAGAGTTTAAGGGTAAGGATTTGTTTAGGGTACTCTCAATTACTGATCTAGAAACGTTTGAGACTAATCATCAAATATTAATGATTATCCCAAGTTAGGGTTTATAGGTGATGAACTGGGGATTTGATCTAATTTAGGCAAAGTGTTTATGTTAACCGCGAGTTTAAATAGTATTTAATTAAGTTTAAAATTAATTAAATACTATAAATCTGGTTAGTGGGTTAGGATGAGGTGACAGGTGGTGTGGGTCGGGTTTTTTTGGTGTTGGGCTGGGTTTGGTTTGGGCTTTTGGGTAGGATAGTGGGTATATGGGTGGTAATGGGTTTGTAATGAAGCAGAAAACACCCCGAGACTCTTCAAAAGTTGCCAGAACAAGATTGGCAGAATATGTGTTCCATTTCCCTTGATAAGACTTATGCCTAATTACATTTTCAGTCCTTGTAATTAATAAAAAAGATATGAAATGTATTTAATGCATTCTTGAAGGGTTTATATTAGACAATGAGCAAACATTAGGGGCCATTCTTGTATAACTTGATTCTTCAAGAACCAAAGTTGACAAATCTTCAAACATGGAGGAGCAAACTTGTCATTTCTTCAAACTTGAGGGACTTTCTTATAAAATCAACAATCGGGTCCGGTTCTTTGTGCGACTTCGTTTCCCGTGTTCGTTTTTTCTTTTTTTTGTGATCTTTTGTCTTTTTCACGATATTCGTACCTAAAATACACAACAAACGAATACGAGCATATTTCACGATATTTTATGATACAATCACGCTTTTTAAGCTCGTTTTAGACAATGAGACTATGTATAATTGCGGTCTGATCACTCCCCCATACTAAACTATTGATGTGCCCTCACGCAATGCTAGAATAAAGTATCGTAGCACTTCCAAAATTCATTTTATGCGAATTTTATTGAAATTTAATCTTACTAAGTTATTCCTACGTGTGTTTTAGACATAATGTATGATATTCATCACAAAATGGGACTTTTAGGTTCATAGAATAACAACACGTGAATGCCTCATAGAGATAAGTTCGTCGTCCTCGATTTTCACCTAATTCCATGCTAAGCATGTAACGAGATCATTGTCATTATAAGTTAGTAATGCTAACACTACTCATATGCTCTAATCATGTACTTAGACTCCCTTAATCTTAATTTGTATCTCTTATATTTTATTTTTGTCTTGAATGATCACGAGGATACATTTTTTTCTTATGTGTAAATAGAGATTAAGGTCCAAAAATAGAAACAAAACCGTGTAACCAAAATCATCGAGTTAATAACCTCTCCTAATAGACAATTATGTCAAAAAATTAAGTCAACAAATAAGATTTGATAAACACGATTTTATATCGGTTTTGAACATTTGACTTATTACCAAGACTTTTATACGCCCCCTAATGGATGGGCTTTATTATCATAGGTTTACCTCTACTTTTTAGGGCTTCGGTCTTGCCTTGCCTTTTATTTAACCTCGCCGTGAGGTGTTTATTATGGCCAAAGACGTATATCCTCAATGTAAAACATAATTTTGGATCTTTAAAGCTTCTAGATTTAAGACATTCACTTTCAATTTTTGCATAGATTTTGCGGCCTTGTGAGCTTCAAATTTTTGCTTGATTTAGGTGAAGAGGTGCTTAAATTATTCTTGGGTGAATCTTTCGATTATTCGGGTTGCCAATACTTCAAAACCATAACGCTGGCGATTCTCAAATGTTTTCCCAATTTAAATACATGGACGCTATTAGAATTAATTAGAAACCAACAATAGAGACTAAACCGCTAAGTCAATATTTATAAGTGATAAATATGGGAATAACATTTGGTATCATTCGCCACGGGATAGATTAGTGATTTTTTTTTGGGATCTTTATTGTGTTCGTGTGGTTTATAGCTTAAAAAACCTTGATTTCAAAAACTTTTCGTGTTTTTTCTTTATGGTTTAATCTTTCCTAAAATCTCCTATATAGCCGTGGTAGGGATTTAGGTTTCTTGTTTTGGTGAAAACGCAAAAAAAAAATTATCTTTTGGCTTGATCTTGGTGCTAAAACTCGAAATTTGTACTTTTCATCCGATATATTGTATAATCTCGCAATATAGGTATAATCTCGCAATATTGTTTTCTGAAATCTTTCTTTGCGAAATCATTTATTCAAAAGGTATTATTCTGAGATCTTGTCTTTGCACATTCCGAAATCTTGGTTGCACAATCTGAGATGTTGTCAAAAGGTATTATTCCTAGATCTTGTCTTCGCCCATTCTGAAATCTTGGTTGCACATTCCGAGATCTTGTCAAAAGGTATTATTCCGAGATCTTTTTTTTGCACATTCTGAAATCTTGGTTGCACATTTCGAGATCTTGTCAAAAGCAATTATTCCGAGATCTTGTCTTTAACACCCCCAAATTCACACGCAGCGGAATACATCTTTGAGTGCTAGACAATGATACTACAACACATAATTTATAAAGAACGACTCGAAAAGAGACGTTTCAAATTTATCGTTCCTAAAACATTTGTCAGAGTAGCGTAGTCCCAAGTAATCGTTACCAAAAGATAAGTTAAAACAACATATTAGTTTGTTTTAAAAATGGAACGATAATTAAATCAAAGAGTTTGAACAACAAAAGCAGTGCACAACTTCATTCCCGTGACCTCCAAGCTTCCACTTCTTGATTACCTGAAATACATGTGAGTAAAACAATCAGCAAAAATGCCGAGTGAATCTATAGGTTTATGTAATCAATTTGAACACAAGCAAAGATTATAAGTTTGTGGCATGCTTATAAGCATCAAATAAAATATTTGCATCAACAATGATAATTGTATATAGCCTAAATTGCAATAAGCTCATGGAACCGAGCCCTTAGACACTCCCATATCAGTCTAATAAGACGAGAGATTTATTAATTGTCGGTTACCTCCAGATTATCGGTACATTGCTGTATACCTGACTTCTCAATACAATATGCTCAAACAGTGTGGAGGTCGGGCCTAAGCTTCTATGACAAGTCCACAAAAACTGAACCGGGGCGGCTTCCCCCATAGATCTATTAACTGTACTAGCGGTTAACCCATCATAGGTTAATTAACGGTCCATAATTGAGGTTTTAACAAAGGCAATCACTTAATGCAATTTAAAGGCAACCACGGGTCCATTCATAAAGGGACAAAGTATACCATAAAAATCTTGTGTTCTAAGTTTATAAAACATGTATTCCCCCTCGCGGGTTTAAAATCATTTAATAACTAGTATAAAGCGAGGCTATAGACTCACCTTAAATACAGACATCAGCAGAATATTAGTATCACACCACACAGCATCACATAATATATACGGCTTGATTCCAATAGTCGTAATACCCCATAATAAATAATCATGTAGCGTCAACAAATATCTTTCCCCGGTTGTAAATAATTCCACAGCTATGCTCCAATCGTTTGGTGAGGTTTAAGTTTTGGTGTTTTCCTGATGGATGGTTACATCAACTCGACACAAAATAAATTAATAAAATTTAACTCGTAAAACTTTGGTGGTTGGCCAAATAAAATAAAATGATAAATAAAATCATATAATATATCCAATATATATTTTAGATGTGAAAATGACGCACATAAATCATGTCGTAAGTTACTATTTATAATAACATATAAAAATGTATTTCTTAAATTATATACTATATCCTTCGGTTATAATAGTGTATACGAAGTTATTTTTATATAATTCGACACTCGTTCGAAAATCATTATATAGCTCATTAAAATTTATTTATCATATATAACGTTACATGTCATATTAACTAAAATAATACTTTTCAAAAATTATTTTATAACGTAGTTATTCGTTAACTATTTCTTTTATAAAAGTATACATTTTTAGAAAATTTCGGCATGACCTTGCCGTTTTTATAACATTTTCCATGTATATAAAATACATAATTTTTCCTACTTTGTCTCAATCAATACTCAATTAATATTTTTCTCAATCAATATTCTAATTAAGGTATTTTTAATAATATAATTATTATATTAATTATATATTCTCACCATTAATATTTTAATTACTTTCCATTTCTCCTTAATTAATTACTTTCCATTTTTAATCAATACCTTAATTAATATATTAATTATCTCCATCAATATTTTAACTACTTTCCATATATCATTAAATAATTTTATATTTTAATATATCATTTATTAATAATAATATTGATAACAGCACTCTTTTAAATATGTATTTATTTATTATTTTCTTATGAGTCCTTAAATAATTATATATCTCATTTTATCAAATAATTATTATTATTATTATTATAATATTTTCAGAATCTTACATTCTATATTTTATTATACCCCAATTATTATTAATAATTATTATTATTATTGTATCCTTAAAATATGTATTTTCATACATCCCACTATTGTTATTTCCTTTATTTATTTATTTATTTCTTTTATATATCATTTTTAACCTAATAAAAATAAAAATAAACTTATTATATAAATGGTTATAATTTTATTTATTTTCTTAATCATTAAACTTTGTATTTATCATTTCATTATTAAATAAAAACAATAAAATAAAATAATAATAATAAAAATACAAATACAAGTATACATCTAGATCTTATACCCAAAAATAACAAACAATCAACTAAAACAAGTCCAGGAGCATCACCACCACAAGCCCGACACCACCATGGTGCGGCTGTGGCTGCTGTGACGACGTCCGGCCGCCACCACGACGGTGGTTGGGCGGCGGACAGCCCCCTTTTCTGATCAAAACGCGGCCAAGAACCACCATAGATAAAATAAATAAAATAATTAAACTATTTTGTCTAATCTTGATTGTAACCATCTTGCATGTATAGATCGGGATAAGATCAAAAGGTTTTTGGGGTTTTTAAGGCATACCCACATGTTGAAATGGTGAATCCGTCACCTACACACCACCACAAGGTGGCGGCGCGAATATCACCACCACAGTGGCGGTTTGGGGATGACAGCGAGGAGGAGGGTTCTAGGGTTGGAGAGGTGCGGATTCGCTTGAAAAAAAAGCCCATCGGAGAAGATTAAGACTCGCCGGAAAATATTCCGGCGGCGGCGGCTGGTGGCGGCCGGATTTTGAGATAGAGAGAGAGTTTATGTTTTAGGTTTTTAGTGTGTTTTTGGTTTTGAGAGAAATGAGAGAAAAATGAGTTAAAATTCCCTTTATATTTGCTAGTCAAAGTTTTACAAAAGTAAGTGAAAGGTTCTAAATAATGCAGGGACTGTTAATGTAATTTTTGTTATCACTTTTGTTATACATGGTTCGGGGCTCGTTTGGGCGACTTAACGGACGATTCAAGTCACGAGACTTGCGCCATCGTTTTTAAAATCATTTTTCCAATAAATATGAGTCCTTACTTTGTCGAGTTTCGAAAACATTTGCTATTATTTATTTAATTGCTCGTTTAATCATTTATAGATATTTCGGTTAGATTTTACCGTAAAAATAAAATGTAAGTTTTATTACTCACGTTATTAGCAATGTTTTAGGATATAATAAAAATACTATTCCTTCATATTTTCAAGGTTTTCGTTTTGAATCGTTTCAACTATTATTTTTATCAGTTTTGCTCAGTCCGTCGTTTAAAACGTCGATAAATATTACAAGTAATTAAAATAAATATTTAATTTTACGAAACGTAAACGTAAAAATTTTAAATTTCTCAGTTCATAAACTAAAAGAAAATATTCAAAATAAATTTGAATTTTAGCTAACACGATCTTCGTTAAATTATCAAAAATAAATAACAAGTTTCGTAAATGTTCGAAAAATCTTAATTTAAACTTTGGTCAAAATTTTCGGGTTGTTATATTGTCTTTGCACATTCCAAAATCAAGAATTTTCGAGATCTTTGGCGTACCATTATTCTGAGATCTATTTTTTAGAGTTTTTGCAACATATTCCGAGACTAAGATTTCAAATTTGGAATATTTTCAAAAAAGTGAATTTGAAAACTTTTTGGTCTTGGAATTTTTGGTTTATAAAGAACACATTGTCAGGGGATTTCAATAACTTTTCTCGTCTACAACACACGAACTTAGGCAAATTTACGGTTTAGTCGGTGGTTTGTAAAATACCGCGAATTTATTTCTCGGTTTCTCCATGATTAGTAAAACTCCGTATTGATTATTCAACAACAATCACAACAACATATACTTAATATTCGTATTCACTTCACATTTCAGATATCATTAAGATGGATTCTAATGCAGAGTATCGTGTTACGAACAACAACATCATGGTGGCTGGTAACAAAGAAAGACCACCAATGCTTGTGTCCGGTCGATATGCACAATGTCAATCACGTTTTATTCGATATCTTGATACAAAACCAAATGGTGATGTTCTACAATGTTGCATCAAAGAAGGACCCTATACTCTCATTACAATTACCATTCCTCAACTCTAGTAACCGACACGACGCCAAGTGTCGATGAGCAGACTATTAAGGAAATGTATGAGAATACTACGAAAGAGAACCGTGCTTGGATTGATGCAGAGAAGGAATCAATCTATCTGATTCTAAGTGGGATTGGGGATGATATTTACTCAACGGTCGATGCTTGCTTTAATACAAAAGAAATGTGTACGGCCATTGAACGCTTGCAACAAGGAGAATCACTCAACAAGCAAGATATCAAAACAACTTGTTTTGGAACTTTGGAAAGTTTACTTCATTGGATGGAGAATCAGTTGATTTAGATTACTCCAGATTCTACAAAATGATGAATAACATGACACGAAACAACTTGGAAGTCTCCACCATGCAAGTCAATGTGCAATTCCTATAGCAACTTCAACCAGAGTGGACACGATTTGTAACTTTGGTGAAACAACATAATAAGTTAGACGATGTCAACTATCATACGCTCTTTAACATTTTGAAACAATTTCAGAACGAGGCAAATGAACTTCGAGTTGAACGGGTAGCAAAGACTGCTAATCCACTTGCTTTAGTGTCTACCACTCAACATTATCAAGATCATCGCTCTTGTGCTCCAAAGTCATACTCTACTCAATCATCATCACCAAGATACTCCACTGCATCTAAGATATCTGCTCCCACAAGATCAAGAGGTAAAGATCCTAGAGCATCATCATCAGCATCTGAGCATTCATCAGAAGAAGATAGCGATGAAGAACAAGCTCAGAAGGATAGGGAAATGAAGCAACAAATTGCTTTCATCATGAAGTCTTACAAGAAGATTTACAAACCCACCAAAAACAACCTCCGAACTTCATCTAACATACGGAAGAGATATATTGAGAGCCCTCCAAGGTATGATACACGTAGGTGTGGGGAGAGTCCTTTAAGGTATGATCGACGTAATCCAACGCATGTTGAGGGTTCTGCATGTTATGATCGACAAACTGGTACCTATGATAATCAGAGGGTTGCTACTATTACTGGGAATAGGGAAACGGTTGGTACTTAAGTGGTTCAACAAAGTGGGATTTAGTGCTTTAACTACAAAGGATTTAGGCATATGGCAAAGGAATGCAGATAGTTGAAACGGGTTAAGGATTATGCATATCTTAAGGAGAAAATGTTGTTATGCAAGAAGATGGATGCAAGGGTTAAATTATCGGCTGAGGAAGGAGAAATGCTTGATGACACTGATGATGAACTCTCCGACCAAGAACTCAAAGCACATTACTCTTACATGGCAAAGATTGAAGAGGTCCTCAAAGTCACTAAAGATGAAAATTATCCTATCATTGATACTGAGCCAATCGATAAGGTACAAACTGATGAGGAATATAATGTGTTTGGTGATACTTATGAGCATAGTGAGCTACCAACAACCATTACTGACACATGTATAATGGAAATTATCACCCGATTCATCAGACATGTGCAATAATGAGTCTGAGGATGATCAACATGAAAATGAGTATGATGATGAGAAGCCTATTGCGCTTGCTAATTTAATTGCTACTTTAAAAAATGATGTCAAAAAACTAGAAAGTTTTAAAATCAATTAAAGAAGGCAAATGCAACACTCACTCAAAACTTTGACGAAAGCAAAGCTGTAGTTATAAAATCTAGTGAGCTTCTTGCAAGCTGCAGAGTTGAGCTTCTTCAAAAGGAAAAAGAGCTCGCGAGGTACAAAGGGGGTGTCATTACTATTGTAAAAGATGTTTTTGAAACTAAATACAACGAAACTCTTAAACTTTTAGAACAAGAGAAACGTAACTATAACACCTATTTAAGTACTGAACGACACAAAACGTATCTTGCTACCACTAAAGTGAATGACCTAACTCAAAAGATTGGTTTTCTTCAAGAGGATAAAACTAAACTAGTCACTACGAAAACGGAAGAGGTTGCAAACTTGCAAAAAGCATTCAAAACTAAACAAGCTAAATACATTGACAAAGTCGTGGAACTTGAAACACAAATTGATTTTTATAAGAAAATTGTTTATAAAACAAATCAATATATTCAAACCATGAGAATGTTGGCACCTCGTTCGTTTTTCAAGGGTAAAGCTAGTTTTGCTAGTCCTAAGTACCTCGAGCAAGCTCAATCTGAAAACCAATGCCTATATCGTGAACAGTCCCAATGGACAGACCTTGATTGTCTTCTTGTTAGGCCTGATAGTGAAGAGACAAACGATTTGGCAGAAGAGAGTAGATCAAAAGTTAATAAAGAATTTGTTAAACCATATAATTATGCTTATGAAAACAGTCTTTATGAACTTTTCAAACCGCAAACACAAAAGTCTCGTTAGCAAATATTTTTCGAATGTGAACAAGGAGAATAAAATGGAGACAAGCTTTTGCCACTAAGAAGACTAATGTTTCAAATTATATTGAGTACTTACCGTACAAAGCCTCGATAAGAAAGAGTAAGCAAGCACTTAGTATTTGATAACTGAGATTTTGCTAGATTCAGTTGTTGTTCTCGGTATCTTAACGAATTGATCTAGGCTCCCTATGTGTGACTCTATTGTTTTTGGTGAAAAAGAATATTTTTGGTTGTTTTTAAATAAAAGTGCAAAGACGTAAAGTAAAAGGGCGCTTAAAGTAAATCTAAGTCTAATTAAAATAAAGTTGCAAGTATTTAAAAACGTGACTGAAATTAAAGGGCATTAAAGTAAATGATGCAAACTTAATTCTATTTAAGGCAAACTTAAAACGCGACTAACACTTAAACTAAGACAAGACTAAAATAAAGCTAAGGCAAATAATCTTAAAGTGCAATTAAATAAAAGGCAGGAAAAATAAAGCTTGAAAATAAAAATCAAAGACAAAAGCTAATAAGAACCTGAATACAGCTCATTCGGAATAAACCTTCGTTTGGAACAATCACTCGTCCGGAATGTCACCTTCGGTTGAAATGATTCTTCTTCGCTTGGAATATTGCCAAAATCCTTGATCCGGAACAAATTGATCTGAATATGTCACTTATCCAAAACAATCCTTCGTTCGGAATCTTGCTGATTCGGAACTTTTGATTACCCCTTGATTCGGAAGTTTTAGGTCACCCTTGATTCGGAAGTTTCCGAATTTGATTCGGAAGTTTCCGAATGAAGCCCCTTGATTCGGAAGTTTAAGACTTCCGAATGAACACTCTTTGATCCGGAACTTGTCCTTGATTCGGAAGTATGTTCGGAACTTTTAAGTTCCGAATGAACAGCCTTGGTCCGGAACTTCGTTCGGAAGTTCGTTCGGAACTTTCGTTCGGAAGTTGTGTTGATCCGGAACTTTTGAGTTCCGAATGAGTCGCTTGATCCGGAACTTTTTAAGTTCCGAATGAAGGTCTTGACCCGGAACTTTTGAGTTCCAAATGAACTTATCCTTGACTCGGAAGTTCTCCTTCGTCCGGAACTTTGAATGTTCCGGATGAAGAGTCTTGGCTCAGAACTTTTTACCCGGAAGATCAGAAACAAGAACAACCTTTCCGAAGAACAAGGGATACAGTAACAGCAGAATAATAACAAAGATTAATCAAAGTAAACACAAACGATTAATCTAAACAGTAACGAATCATCAGTAAGCATAAACAAACAATTAAAAACAAGAAATTTAACAACTTTAACCACAATAATCAACAATCACTTGGATCAAAATAAAAGCATGAACATGAACATAAACATAAACACATAAATCAAAGATTAAGAAAGGTAGATAAGAGATTGACAAGATAAAGTAAAGATTGACAATAATTAAATGAAAACATAATTGAAATTAAATGAATTAAAGGTGCAAGACAATGTATTTAAATTTGACAAGAAAAGTAAATGACAAGGTATTTAAATGGTGGAAGAGCTAATTGTCACACTTAGCCAAAAAAATGAAAAGTTAACAACTAATGGCTATTTATAGGGGAGGATTAGGAAGCTTCCTCCCCTCTTTCATTTCTTCTTAATTACAAGCTTAAGTCCCTCCTTTTATTAATCTTCATTAATTGCGTCATTAGTCCTTTTCTTCTAATCTTCTTTAAACTTGGACTTAAGGGACTTTTGACTTCGGGATTTCTTCGAACTCGTCTTTAAATTCTTCAATAAAATAGACTTGAATTCTTCGGCTTTTGATAAACTTCCGTCTTTTGACTTTTTCTTCGATAAATCTTCAGAATTGGTCGTGGACTTGCGTTCTTTTTGCACTCTTGACTTCTTGACTTCGTCTTTCATCCTTTTCTTCAATAAAAGTCCGTAAATGCCCGTGAATGTCCGTGTTTTCTCCACTTTTCACCTTTTCATCCTAAATCACAACAAAAACACAAACCACGCATAATTCCGACATAAAAGACATAAAACACACGTTTTGGTCCGGTTATTATTGTAATTAAGTGGTAGAAAAGATGGGTGTTTACACACCTATCAGTATTCTTCTTCAAAACATTGAAATTTTCAAAAAAGTTGTAGACGACAACTGAAAAGAACGTGAACGTTTGAAAGGCAACAAAGAAATTCCTCACGATATAATTGTGATTGGGAAAAATATTTTGATTCCGCTTGCGGAAAGAAAAATAAACATGCTTTGGAATTTGAAACATTAATTAAGCAAGAAATGTTTGACGATTTGACATATATGGAATCTCCTGAAAAAGAAATTGACGATCATCAACCTGAAAGAGACGAGTTTTCTATAGCATATGATCTACTTTTACAAGAATGTCTCTCCAAATATATTTTGTGTGTTGCTCTTACATCTTGTGTAGATATAGACGAATATCGTGATGTTGCATACAAATATATTGATAAGACCAAAGATTGTGAGCGTCTTGAAACCGAGCTTTCGAAACACAAAGATAATGTTGATCAAAATGGTTTTACGTTAATTTAACACCGATGTGATTTCCTTCAAAAACATTGTCATTCTCTTGAACTTGCTTTGCAAGACAAAGTCGGAAAAGGTCCAAATGATAATAACTTGCAAGTAAAACTTTCCGCCTCGTGTCGAGAAATGAACAAAAAGAGTATGGAATTTAGTGACTTGAAAGCTCAGTTGCAAAAAAAGGACATAGCAATAGAAGAGTTGAAGAAACTCGTTTCCAAAATGGGTGGGAAAATTATGGAACCTAAAGTTGTGAAACCTGTTATTCGACAACCCAATGCCTACAAGGATCCAAAGCCATCTATCTTAGGAAAACCGACTCCTTTCCCCAATTCTTCTAATTTAAAATCTAGGTTACCCCCTAAGACTGATGTGCAACCAAGTGTTCCAAAACAATCCATATCACCCTATGTTCCTTCATTTAGAAAGCACACTTTTGCTAAACCCAACAATATGAATGCACCTAGAACTTCTAGGAATACCCCCAAGCGTGTGACATTTGCGTCCACAAAGGAATATGTAGGTTCAAATGACTTAGTTCATACCAACAAGCTAGACGATGCTAAGCAAAAAAAACAGAAGATTCTGAAAGAAAACACCGTGTATTCAAAACCTAGTACACCAACAACCGCTAGAGTTCAACACACTCCTAATGGTAGTCAACCAAAACCTAGGATCCTTTCCCAGCAACCTAGGAATTGGCAACCATCAATGAGTGGTCATGCACCAAACACTGTGACTGAACGATCAGCAAAGCCTAGATACCCACGGCCTTTCGTGAATTCCAAATTCCCTACATGCCCAGACTGTAAAAAGGTCATTCACAATGGAAATCATGACCATTGCATTCTACAATACCTTTATGAGTTCAAATCGTGTGCCTTTGCAAAAAGAAAGAATGCAGAATTCCATAAGACAACAAGGAGATACAAAACCGTCGTAAAGAAACAACAACAAATCTGAAACGTGGATTAAAAAAGGACATAGTTTCTCTCCAAAGAAGTATTCCATTGTACAAGAGAAAACTACTCCTAAATCTAGTCTTTAGTGGAAACCAACGGGTAGGATCTTCAAGGACGTTGGTCTTAAGTGGATTCCAATAGAGAAGAGTGATGAAACTTGCGCCAGCACTAATGCTATTGTTCTACATGTTGAAAAGGAACTTGTTACTCCTAATACTAGTATTTGTGTAAACTCTTATTCATTGATTGCAGGTACTTCAGCGGATTCTGAACCCACTTCTTCTTTAAAGGGTTCCAATTATGTACATTCGATATCACCCTCTTCTATTGTACAAAAGTCTATTTTGGATTATTTTCGAAAAACTTGAGAACACACAAAAATAAAATAAAATGTAAATATCATAGAAAAACATAATTTAAAAAATTTAAAAATCTTTCAAAATATCAACAATATTCTTCTCGACATGTCTTTCTGTATCGATAAAATGGACGCACCTAGAAATGTCGCTCAATAATGACACGGGTGTGTACATAAAGCTCAAATGAAAATTGTAAATATTTATTCAAAACATGTCATTTTCAATGATTTGCAATTACATCAGATTGTGACTCGTGCCTCAAAGAAAGGAAAGTCTATCACGGGTGATAACTTATCCTTAACAACGGGAACATAAAGTTTTCTCGGTCATGAGCTTTCGATAAAAACATTAAAAGTTTTTAAGCTCATGTAAATGACTTACAGTCAAATGTCAGACTGTATCTCGGACCTCAAATAAAGGAAAGTTTATCTTTAATGATAACTTATCCTAACAACGGGTAGAGCAATCTATCACGGGTTGAGCTTGTCACAAAACATTCAACGTTTTGAGCTCAATACTATGGCTTGTAATCACTTTCAGATTGCAACCCAGATCTATATTCACTGGGGAGTGTACGATTTAGTGCGCTTACTCTCAGCAAAAGAAGAGAAATTTTCTTATACTTGAGTGGATTTGTCAAGACATTCAAAGTCTATGAGCTCAAGTTTATGCATCTAAAAAACCATTTCTTAAAAAATTTAGAATGTTGTTATTTTCAAAAAGCGTTGAACACAACTTTTTCAAGCGTTTTTCAATGATTTCTCAAAATATTTCAAAAATTGTGTGTTCAACAACTCCTATCCTCAAAAAGCGAAATGTGGATCACATCCTCACAATGACGATTCCATTGGATCAATTTTTGAGGGGGAGCGTTCCAAATAATTCATGCTAGTAAGACAAATTTTTCTCCCGAAGATTTTCAAGACTATTTTTCGCGATATATTTTAATCAAATTTGGTATCTCTAATATCAAAATATTTATATATTAGAGACAGGGGAGAAAATGTGATTAAAATGTGATCTAATATATGAAACGAACATATAAGACTCAAGCACTTTAACTCTTACCCACATTGCGAAACACTTTCGATTATCGATGCACATGTGAAGGGGGAGCTTTTCTTAAACGATAAAAACTATCAAGGTGTTAAATGTTTTTCAAACACTTTGAAAGACTTTCAAGTGGTTTTATGGTTACGTTCTCATACCCACAACATCTTTAATTCACGATGTTATTGGTGTCAAAAGGGTGGTTAGGCATAAGTCATATGATCCAACCAGAACCGAAGGGATCTTCCCAGGGACAATCCAATAGATTGTTAGAAGTCCTTAGGAAAGATGGAGTAGAATGTGAACATAGTGTTGGGAATAAATATAAGAGTATAAGTTACCCCTGTTAGTTGGTCAGAGTTTCCCCTGCTAGAGTAAGTTCCCCCTGCTAAATAACAAAGGCAGGGGGATTTGGTGCCCCTGCTAGAAGTCAAAGACCCTGTTACTAGATAAACTTGGAAGAGATTATGATGTCCCATATATTATGTGATGATTAAACAAGAAAGAAAGATAGAAAATAGATGAATTCTATAGAGAGAAACTAGAGAGAGAAAAGAGAGAGAAGTGTGTGAAAACTTGGTGAATATTAGATTAAGAGAAATAGAAACAACCAACCAACCTCTCCTTACATGCAAGGAGAGGTTTATATAGCCTTGCCTACATGTGGCATGATGGGCTATATGATAATGGGTCGGGCTTTCCTTTTGGGCTTTGGTTACTTATGAATGAACCTTAGCTTAAAGTTAAGCCCATAATACACGACTAACCTACTACCTATTACAACGTTCTAATATACGATACATAATAAACATATGATCGAGCATTCTTGTTTGAATCATTATTTTGAGGCTAACAATCTCCCCCAATGAGAGGTCATACCCTTTATGAGAGGTCATTACCCTTTGTCATTTGGAAATTTGTAGAGATTACTAATTTACTAATCTCGCCATAAATGAGTATTGAACGTGTAATAGTAGTCTTTTTCCTTCATGCTGTGATCTTTGAGCCTTTGTCGTTGTCTTTCTACTTTGTCTTTTGATCTTGAGATCTTCAAATCATCCTTGACTTGTCTTTGCCATCTTGCAATCTTGTGTCTTCATCCACATGCTCACACTATTAATTGTTGAATATGTCTTTTGGCATGAGTATGTGGTTTTGAATCTTTCACTTTGCTGAGTACACCGTGACGCCACCTTCTCGAGACAAAACATAGACACGGACTGAATGGCTTTGACATTCGTCCTAAATCGGTAGTGTTTTACCTCCGGTCGGTGAAGACCGTTATACGATATTAAATATTGTACCTGTGATAGATAGATTCAGTTAAAAATCTCATTGACAGGGTTTCGCGGTTGTACTAGCCGTTCTCTTTACTCGACCGTCTCAAAGCAAGACAGCGAACATAAAGAGTGAATCAATTGGATAGATATCCGTTTGATTAAAGTCGTCAATTCAAATTCCTGGAAAAAGTATGATTCGTAAAGAATCTTACCGTTGTTGCTTTCCAGTTGACACAAGCTTGATTCATAAGAATCTCACAAGTCACCTACCGTAGCGCTGTTTGATGTTGACGTTATGAGGATTTCCATTCGTCACTATGAATATTAATGAATATCACTCTGAATGTTCTGGCAAGACCATAAAGATATTGTGTAGAAACCTGAAACGGGTTTGAATCAAATCAGAATCAAACCACTGTTGCTTTTCAGTTTTACACATGTTCAATTCATAAAGAATCTTGCATATGACCTACCGCAGTGCTATTTGATGTTAGCACTGGAAGGATTTCCACTCATCATTATGCATACTAAGTAGTATCAGTCTAAGTGTTCTAGCAATATCAAAAGGATATAGCGTAGGACTCTTTTGATCTTCATCCGTGTGTCCTAACGAGATTTGATTGATCTCTTGGCTCTAGACTCGATTTGTGCACTTTTAGTGGTCGGAGGATGAAGCAGATGCCACCTATTCAATATCAACTATTTCGAAGTGATAAAGTCAATGGAAGGATGCCACCTATTCAATATCAACTATTTCGAAGTGAGAAAGTCAATAGAAGTCATGTTGTTCTCCGTGAAAATAAAATAAACTTCTTTTGAGAGAAGCCTGAGTAGCTAGGAAAGGGTTGTGCATACATCACTGGGTCCATGATGTGTTGTCTTCATGATGTGTTGACCTGGTTTCTGCCTAAGTTGTATGGAGGGCTTCTTTGTTTACACCCTTTATCCTTACATTTCTTTTTCATTCTTCAACCCCTTCAATGCTTACCAAGACATCATTACTAGAAACTTGTTGTGATTGTTCCAGTGCTAGCATCAGTACTTAGTCGGCATTCAGCTACGTTCACGTTCTACTCCATCTTTCCTAAGGACTTCTAATAATATATTGGATTGTCCCTGGGAAGATCCCTCCGGTTCTGGTTGGATCATAGGACTTAACCCTAACCACCCTTTTGACACCTATAACGACGTGAATTAAGGATGTTGTGGGTATGAGATCGTAACCATAAAAACACTTCAAATGTCTAATAAATTGTTTGAAAAACATTTAACACCTTGCTAGTTTTGTTGTTTCAGAAATGCTCCCCCTTCACATATGCATCGATAATCAAAAGTGTTTTGCACATGTAGGTAAGAGTTAAAGTGCTTGAGTCTTATATAAGATCATATTTTAATCACATTTTCTCCCCCTATCTCAAATATATAAAATCTTTTGATATTAGAGATACCAAATTTGATTAAAATATATTTTGAAAAATAGTCTTGAAAATCTCCGGGAGAAAGATGTGTTAATATTTTGCATGAAGTTGAAATGCTCCCCCTCGAAAATTGATCCAGTTGAATTGTCATTGTGAGGATTTGATCCACAATTCTCTTTTTGAGGATGGGAGTTGTTGAACACACAACTTTTGAAAGATTTTGAATAATCATTGAGAAATTCTTGAAAAATTGTGTTCAACGCTTTTTGAAAAATCCTATTTCTTTTTGGCGAAGAGGTTTTTCTAAAGCATAAACTTGAGTTCATAGACTTTGAATGTCTTGGCGAATCCACTCAAGTGTAAGAAGATTTCTCTTCTTTTGCTGAGGGTAAGGGCACTAAAGCGTACACTCCCCCGTGAATATAGATCCGGGTTGCAATCAGAAAGTGATTACAAGCCATAGTGTTGAGCTCAAAACGTTGAATGTTTTGCGACAAGCTCAACCCGTGATAGATTTCTCTACCCGTTTATTAGGATAAGTTATCTTTAAATATACACTTTCCTTTATTTGAAGTTCGAGTTACAGTTTGACATTTAACTGTAAGTCGTTTACATGAGCTTAAAAACTTCGAATGTTTTTAAGTAAAGCTCAAGACCGAGAAATTTAAGTTTCCCGTTGTTGAGGATAAGTTATCAACCATGATCAACTTTCCTTTCTTTGAAGCACGAGTCACAATCTGAGGTAATTGTAAATCATTGAAATGACATGTTTTGAAAAATATGTACAACTTTCATTCAAGCTTTATGTACACACCCGTGTCGTTATTGAGCGACATTTCTAGGTACGTCCATATTATCGATACTGAAAGACATGTCGAGAAGAATATTTTTGGTATTTTGAAAGTTTTTCCATTTTTTATTTTGTTTTTCTATGGATATTTACATGTTATTATATTTTTGTATTTTTCTCAAGTTTTTCGAAAATAATCCAAAATAGACTTTTGTACAGCAGAAGAAGGTGATATCGAATGTACAGAATTGGAATCCTTTGAAGAAAGAGAAGTGGGTTCAGAATTCGTTGTTGTATCTGCAATGACAGAAGAAGAGTTTGCAGAAATACTAGTGTTAGGAGTAACAAATACATTGTCTGTATTCAGAACACCCGCATTAGTGCTGGAGCAGGTTTCAACACTCTTCTCTATGGGAATCCACTTAAGACCAACTTCCGTGAAGATCCGACCCGTTGGTTTCCACTGAAGACTAGATTTAGGAGTAGTTTTCTCTTGCACAGCGGAAGACTTCTTTGGAGAGAAACTATGTCCTTTTTGAATCCACGTTTCAGATTTTGTGTGGTTGCTTTTCTTTGCTACGGGTTTGTATCTCCTTGTTGTCTTATGGGATTTTGTATTCGATCTTCGTTCAAAGGAACGAGATTTGACCTCATAGAGGTATCACAAAATGCAATGGTCATGATTTCCATTGTGAATGCCCTTTTTACAAGTTGGACATACAGAGAATTTGGGATTCATGAAAGTACTTGTATTCCTTGGTTTTCCAAATCGATCAGGCGTAAGGTTCGAAACACGAGTACTCATAGATGGTGGCCATTTCCTAGGTTGCTGGAAAGGGATCCTAGGTTTTGGTTGACTACCAGTAGGAGTGTGTTGAACTCTAGCGGGATTTGGTGAACTAGGTTTTGAATACACGAGTTTGTCTTTCTGAATCTTCCCTTTTAATTTAGCATCCTCTAGGTTTTTGGTATGAACGAAGTCATTTGAACCTACAGATTCCTTTGTGGACGCGAATGTCACACGTTTTTTAGGAGTCCTAGAAGAGCTAGGTGCATTCACATGGTTGGGTGTAGCAACAGTGTGCTTGCTAAATGGAGGTACATAGGGTGAAATGGATGGTTTTGGAACACTTGGTTGCACATCGGTCTTAGGGGGGTAACCTAGATTTTACATGAGAAGAATTGGAGAAAGGAGTCGGTTTTCCTAAGATAGATGGCTTTGGATCCTTGTAGGCATTGGGTTGTCGAACAACAGGTTTCACAACTTTAGGTTCCACAGTTTTCCCACCCATCTTAGCAACGAGTTTCTTCAACTCTGCTATCGCTATTTCCCTGTCTTGTAACTGAGCTTTCAACCCTTTAATTTCCAAACTCTGTTCATTCATTTCTCAAAACGTTTTGGAAAGTTTTTCTTGCAAGTTATTATCATGTGGAAAACTACCAACGTCTTTTTGCAAAGCAAGTTCAAGAGAATGACAATATTTTTGAAGGAAATCAGTTTTGTGTTGAAGTAACCCAAAAGCCTTTTTATTAACATTTTCTTTACGTTTCGAAAGCTAAAGTTCAAGACGCTCACATTCTTTGATTTTATCAAGATATTTGCATGCAACATCAGAATATTCATTGATATCAGCACAATATTGAAGAGTAACACACAAAATATCTTTGGAGAGACATTCTTCTAAGAGTAAATCATATTCATCAGAAAAACGGACTTGTCCATTTGAAGATCGTCAATTTCTTTCTCAATAGACTCAACGTATTTTAAATCATCAAACATTTCAGACCGAATTAATTTTTCAAATTCAAGCATATTTTCTTTTAATGTGGTCGTGTTCGGTATTAAGATTTGTTTGATAAGCACAGTTACATCTTGAGGAATTGGTTTTTTCCACTCGTCATTTTGTCGTTGTTTCCATTCATTGTCAACAATGGATTTAATATTATCAGTGTAATGTTGTAGAAACCCAAATGTCTGCCTACTCTTGCTTTTAGAAGCATCAAGAGGCAAGTAGTTGATGAACTTAGAAACGTTTGTTTTCTTAGTAGCAAAAGCTTTCTTGCATTGAATTCTTCTTTGTTTGCATTCTAAAAACAATTCCTCACGAGACTTCTGTTTTTGTGCAGTGAAAAGACCATATAGACTATTCTCATAAGCATAATTTTATGGTTTCACAAACTCTTTATTGACCGGTGATCTACTCTCCTCTTCCCAAAGGGATGTCTCATCATAACCAAGAGGACATTCAGGATCGGTCCATTCAGACTCATCCATATAAAGGCGAGGGTTCGTAGCTTGAGCTTGTGCAAGGTAATCAGGACTTGCAAAGCTAGCTTGATACTTAAACATCGACGGAGGTGCTATCATTCTAACGCTTTGAATAGAGTCATGCGTTTTATAAACAACTTTCTTCAAAAATTCGACTTGTTTTTCTAGTTCCGTTACTTTTTTAGTATCTTTTTCATGTCGACTTTTGAAATCTTGTTTTAACGTTTCAACCTCTTGTTTCTTTACCTCAAGAATTTTATCAGAATCGATAGTGGTCATAGAAAGCCTTTGTTTAAGTTCGTTAACTTTGGTGGTAGCAAGGTACGTTTTTTGACGTCCATCCATTAATAAAACATTAAATTGACATTTCTCTTTAGTTAATAACTCAAGAATTTCGTTGTATTTCTTTTCAAGATCGTCCTTTTGATTTTTTAACGCACTACCCTTGTACCCCTCAAGCTCTTTGGTCTTTTGAAGAAGATCATCTCTATAACTATCAAGGGTCTCATTAGACTTAATTAGAGCAGTTTAGCATTCTTCAAAATTTTGAGTGAGCGTAGCGTTTGCCTTCTTTAATTGCTTTTGACTCTTTTTAGTTTCATTGACATCTTTTTGTAAACTAGCAATTAAATTAGCAAGCACGACACGCTCCTCATCATCATACTCATTTGCATGTTGATCATTCTCAAACTCATTATTGCACATGTCTGATGAATCGGGTGTGGTAGTGCTATCAACCTTTTCCGTCATACATGTGTCAATAAGGGTTGTTGTTGGATCACTATGCTCATGCGTATTGGTATTGGCAAACACATTAAATTCATCATTGTGTACCTCTTCCAAGGTTCAGAATCATAAACAGGACCATTATCATAGGAAGGTGTATTGCTGATGACAGTCTCAGGACTGATGCCTTTTGTGCCCATGCTGCTGCTTTCTATCCCATGTATGGTATGCTTTGTGTTCTGTAATGTGAAGCTTTCATTCTCATGACCCGATACTGTACCACCACTTGCTTTGAACCGTCTGTCGATCTCTTGTTCGTGAATTATTGTTTTGTGACATAGGTTGCAATGAATTCGATGTTCTGGGTGATCAAATCTCTGTAGGAGATAGCATCCAATCCATTATTCCTCTTGAATCACTCCCTTGTACTTGGAGACTCGATGAATTCAGAGTTAAATTGTACTGCAAATATTGTCTTGAGTTCAGTTAAAGTGGTCCGGCATTCACTACCAATGAGTCTTTGTTTGACAAGCTGTGTGGCAAGTTTATCCATGGCTTGGGTGAATGTTCTTGTGAAAGTGCTAGTGGATTCACCTAAGACTCGTAAAACTCTTGATATGGACTCAAAAGTTGACCAAAGTCCTCTAATACCGTTCATTGAACTTTCTCTCATGATACCTGTCCGTTGTTGTAATCGTTCCATCTCGAGAGTTGTCACTTCTGAACACTCAGTGCTCTTTTCCATGATGATGGTGTCTCAATTGATGAAGTGACTTCAGATCTTAAGTAGATATGGTGACTTGTTGTTGAAGTTGAAATTTCGAAAATTTCCAGGTTTTTTTTTCTCAGTCCGACAATAAATTTCTCAGTCCGACAAAATGGTAAGCCGAAAATTTTTGAATTATCAAATTTTCAAATCGAGTTAGAAATAGCCTAAAACTAGTAGGGAAAAATTTTGATTTTACTTGACCTAAAATTTTTTATTTTTTTAATCTTCGTGTAAACTACATTCTGGGACTAGTCTAGATAGTGGCTAAGTCTAAAAAATACTTGAACAAAACTTAGATGTCCATCGCAATGTCACCCATCGCACTCTTAGATCGCAGTCTGATCATACTCTTAGATCGCAGTCTGATCGCAGTCTGATTGTATTCTTAGATCGTGGTCATAATCGTGGTCTTAGATCGTAACAAGTGATCGTGGTCAGTGACCGCATCCAATGATCGTACTCAATTGATCGTATTGGTGATCGTAGGCAGTGATCGCACTCGTGATCGTATTGATGATCGTAGTCAATGATCGTAACCTTGATCGTACTCCCTTGATCGTACTCACTTGATCGTAACCGTGATCGCACTTGGGATAGCAGTCACTGGTGATCGCAAGTAGATCGTAAGATATGATCGTGACTTTGGATCGCAAGTAGAAACCCCCAGGGTTTATGCAATCGCAACAATCAGATCGTAACAACAAAGTAGTCCGAGACTTGTAAGCAACAAGAAAAAAAAAGATTTTTACCTTGGAACTCGTGTTTCTAGCCAAACCAAAGTAACCAAAATCTTACCACACGTATGAAAGATGTAGAGATGTATAGAGGAAGATTTAGAGCACGAAAAACACAAGAAAAAACTTGAATTTGGAATGATGTTAGGTGTAAATCACACGAACCCAATATAATAGCAACAACGAATCACAAAAACTACCCCATGGCGATTGATACCAATTGTTGTCCCATATATTACGTGATGATTAAACAAGAAAGAAAGGTAGAAAATAGATGAATTCTAGAGAGAGAAACTAGAGAGAGAAAAGAGAGAGAAGTGTGTGAAAACTTGGTGGATATTAGATTAAGAGAAATAGAACAACCAACCAACCTCTCCTTACATGCAAGGAGAGGTTTATATAGTCTTGCCTACATGTGGCATGATGGGCTATATGATAATGGGTCGGGCTTTCCTTTTGGGCTTTGGTTACTTATGAATGAACCTTAGCTTAAAGTTAAGCCCATAATACACGACTAACCTACTACCTATTACAACGTTCTAATATACGATACATAATAAACATATGACCGGGCATTCTTGTTTGACTCAATATTTTGAGGCTAACAGATTATGACGCGTTTCAGTTACTACTCCAAGATAGTTTCCTAGTTTGTTAGTAGTGATCTTGTATGTGGGTTCTTATACTATAAAATGACTCACTAGGTTGTCATGTAAAACACATCTTTCTCTGTTCATTTCATTTCATACTTTAAGGTTTTGTAACCCTAATACCACTATTAGGTATTCGTATATCTATGATATATTAAAGTTCAACATTTGATTTAAACATTTGTTCTTGTGCTAAACATTATATTCCGCATCTTGTTTGGTTACTTTGTGTTGCAAACTTTCTCTAGTGTTAGATTGAGTTTACTCATTAAACAAGCTAAGGTTTAAGATCTGAGTTTGGGATCAACACGTAGTTGAATGCAGACTAAGTACTTAAGCTAGCGCTGGAACAATCACAACAAGGTGCTAGTAATGACGTCTTGGTAAGCATTGAAGGGGTTGAGGAATGAAAAAGAAATGTAAGGATAAAGGGTGAAAATAAATTAGCCCCCATACAACTTAGGCAGAAACCGGGTCAACACATCATGAAGATAACACATCATGGACCCAGTGATGTAATGCACAACCCTTCCCCAGCTGACTCAGACTTCTCTCAAAAGAAGTTTGTTTTATTGTCACGGAGAACAACACGACTTCTATTGGATTTCTCACTCCGAGATAGTTGATATTGAATAGGTGGCATCTGCTCCAGCGTCCGACCACTAAAAGTGTACTAATCGAGTCTAGAGCCAAGAGATCAATCAAATCTCGTTAGGACACACAGAATTACGAAGAAGAGAGTCTTACACTATATCCTTGTGATATTGCTAGGACACTCAGAGTGATACTACTTAGTATTCACAATGATGAGTGTAAATCCTTCCAGTGTTAACACCAAACAGCACTGCGGTAGGTCATGTGTAAGATTCTTTATGAATTGAACATGTGTAAACTGAAAAGCAACATTGGTTTGATTCTTAGTTGATTCAAACTCGTTTCAGGTTTCTACGCAATATCTTTGTGGTCTTGCCAGAACATTCAGAGTGATATTCATTAATATTCACAATGATGAATGAAAATCCTTCTAGCGTCAACCTCAAACAGCGCTACGGTAGGTGACTTGCGAGATTCTTTATGGATCAAGCTTGTGTCAACTGGAAAGCAACAATGGTGAGATTCTTTAAGAATCAAACTTGTTCTATGAATTTGAATTGACGACTTTAATCAAGCGGATATTTATCCAATTGATTCACACTTTATGTTCGCAGTCTTGCTTTGAGACGGTCGAGTAAAGAGAACGGCTAGTACAGCCGTGAAACCCTGTCAAAGAGAATGTTAATTGAATCTATGATATGAGTGATTTTACTCATATCATTTATATCATAAAACAATGAACAAATGCATAAAATGTATCAAAAATGCCTTGTATTTGTATGTTTCTTGTTTGAATGTGTGTAGGTACCAAGTTCGCGAAAACCGGCAAATATCGACACGAGTTTGAAGATAAAGATAAAAGAAGCCAAAATCAAGCTCGACTTGAGTGGATTTAATCTTAAACGGGCCAAGTGGGTCCCACAAATGCTAATTGGGCCTGAAAGCCCAATATTGGGAAACAAGTATTGAGTTGTGGTCAAAAGCCCATTATATCTATGTTGGAACGGATGAAATATTGGGCCAAAATCCAAATAAAGCCCAAGATTGGCATAAGGAGCGAATGAAATAAATATTGGGCCTTAGGGTTTGCTATTTTGAGAAGTTATTAACTTGTGATCAGTTAAAACGTGTAAATACACGTTACTAACTCACACTTACTCATTTCCAGTCAAACGTGTACACACCCACACGTTTTCTCCCATTTACTTTCTCTCATAAATAAATAAAACGTATCCACATCCATTCATTTATTATCACATAATAAATAATCCTCATTCACTCATTTCTCACACACGGATTAAATAATACCATCGATACTATCTATGTTTACTCATCTTCTTTCTCCTTCAACAAATAACCAGGCAAAATATCAACTGTTCACAAACCCTAAGTTTATTAATTCATCAAATTAACAAAGGGATTTTATGGCACACGTGTAATTCACGTGTGTGGGAATAAAACCCCCATGGTTTAAGGAAGAGAAAGGATGGAAGGGCTTATTTCTTAGTGGAAGAAACACCTCATTCTCCTAAATCAACCAATCAGAAGGCTCAAAAGAAACACAACTAGCACACACGGATGCCACGTTGGCGATCCGTGTGCTAGTTGTGTCCCCTCAACCGTATGATCAAAAATAGGAGAGATAAAGAAGATCCAAGGGCTGAAAAGAAGAAGGAATATGCTGAGAAGATCCGGATATTCTTCCCCTCAACAGCCCTGGGATGGCTATAAAAACCCTCATTTTACTTGTAATTTTCATCCCTTTTTTAGTTTTAATGTTATTATGCTTAAATTAGTTTAGATAAAATTGTATTTCTTTTTTCAGATTTGTACTCATTTTCGTTTATTAATGAAAGATAATTTTGTTTTAATTGAGTTTGTTATTTACTTTCTGCCAAATCTTAAGAATTGCAATTTATTCTTTTACTGATTAACATAATAATAAAAAGATGTTTAGATAAGCTAAATGATAGCTTGATTTAAATAATCTAAAAACTGAATTTGGGAGCAAAACTTTCTTATTGAAAGTTTTTATAAAAAGTGGTTCATTACTGTTAACTGGATCGATTCGATGGTGTTTGTGGTTCGATTGATGAATGATGGTTGATGGTGGTGTCGATTTAGTTCACAAGGTTGTTCAGCACAACCTTCATCTCAAAGGCTTCCTTCAATAGGTGCTCATCTCTTTTAATTTACATGTTTATTAGATAAATCTCCGTTTTAATGATTGCCTGTTTTAAATGTTTGGTATGTTTGCTGTTTAAGTTTTTCAATGATGTCAGTTTTATTAAGGTTAAGAACGAATGGATGTAAATTTGTTTAAGTCGTTTGATTTATCTGAATTGTGGATTCACAATTCTAAGGTTATGATATGGTAATGTTTTATATTGGATCACATGAATTTTTCCAGTCTGCTTGTCTTAAATAAGTCTATTTAGTTTATATCTGTTAACTTGTCTGATTACTTTGATAAGATTAAGGTTTTGTTATAGTCTGCCTTATTCTTGTAGCTATAATGTGTTAATTTTGCTGTCTAAGTTATACACGGTATGAATCTTATATTGCTGTCTATTAGATAATGAGTTAATTTTGTAACTATAAGGTTCTAATATAGCTATATTTTGAATGTGTTTGATTCTGTTTAATAAACTGTTGGTTTGCTTTTCTACTAAAACTGCTTACTTTGAATTGGTTGCTGGATAATGGATTACTGATATTGCTTTCCTTGTGCTTTATCCGCTTTTGTGTCTGAGCTTGCTGTTAAATATGTGTGTTAGATCTTTGTTTCTGAGTCTATTTCTCAGATTGTTTTTATTGCTGATTCTGAATTTAGACAAGAAGTTTAGTCTGTGTTAGTTTTAATTAAGTTTTCTAGTTTAACAATCTGTATTGGATCTTATCTGTTGGTTGTATTTGTGCTTGAAATAAGCTTACTCTTGTAGCTTATTGATCTCATTTAATTTCGAGCTGTTTGTGTTTATACTTATCAGACTAATTGGTCTGATAGGTTCACTGCTGGTAACCTTATCAGCTCTCCAAACTAAACAAAAGTTACCTCCTGTGACTCCAAATAATTTACTGTCAAAAAAATAATTAATCACAAAATATGTCCCCTTCAGGACTCGAACCTGTGACCTCCTGGTCACAGGCCTAGCGTGTTAGCCAACTGGGCTACATGCTATTTTGATTTTTATATCAGTAGTTTAATTAATATAGTGTAATTGTTTTGGCTGATTTCATTTGGTAACATATTTTTATTTTATTTCTGTTTACATAAAATTTAAATAGTGATTTTATTAAAGTAATTTTTTAGTTTTTAAATATTATTAAGAGTTTAAAAATATAAATTAAAAAAATATATATGTTTTTATTTAAAGAGTTTAATTAGTTTATTTTAACAATTAGATTTTTTATAACTTTAGATTTTAAATAAATTAGTTTTAAAAAAAAAAATATAAATTTGTTTAAAGTAATTTTAATAAAGTTTTATTAGTTTAAAAAGTTTAATTAGATTTATAAGAATAGTTTAAAAGTTATTTTTATTAAATAGTTTAATTTTTATAGATAATTAAATTAGTTTAATTTTTAAATAGTTTTATATTTTAAGTAATTGTTTTAAATTTAAATATAGCGGGGTTTACGATTCATGCACTTTAGGTTAATTTTAAATAGTTTAAAATTGGTAGATTTTAATTCTAGTTTAAAAACCGAAAACCAATTCAAATCAATTGTCCAAAACGAAACAAAACGTCTCAAATTCACTCGATCTTCGTGTACAACGAACTTGGTTCATCACGTGTTTAATTGAATTCGTCATTGGTAATATTAATCTATTACTTTTTCCTAAAGGTAATTTTCTAATTTACCCTATAACGTAATCTCAAATTATCACTATACTATCACGATGACATCAAAAATTTTGGCGCTGCTGCCGGGGATCTTGTGTACGATTCGCTTTTGTGGAGATTTGTTGATCATTGATTTGAAGACCCTTTCCGTCCTTGGAAAGTTTGTTATTTTTCTATTATATAGTATGTATCGTTTTTCTCGTTTTTTGTGAATAAAATATTGTATTACGTAGAACAATAAATTTACATACTTTTCAAATAAGGCCTTAGTTGGGATTTCATCACGTAGCTATTGTATTCGAATCCAAAACAAAAATAAAAGGCAAAATAGATAAATACTAATAAGAAGTTTGAACTCGATTTATACAAACTATAAGGTGGGTATAAGGCGACGTGCTATAAAAAGCCGTCTAAGGAAAAAGGTTTTTAAGTGCTTTGTGCCACCTCGTTTCCCCGCTTGCTTGTGCGTATATTGAGAGGGACAACCTATTATTGGTTTGCCGACTCAAGTAGTAATAAATTTTATTTTTTGTAGTTTACTTATTGAACCTCGAGACGTTTAGGTTTTCACCTATCGTTTCAAAGTCGACCGAGGGTAATTTACTTCCATAGTAGTTATCCTTATTCCTTGTTTTTTATCAATCATTTTTGATTGAGCAATACCAAATAAAATACCAAAAATAATCTTCTTCTTGTCTAATTTCTTTTCTTCAATCCTCTAAATTCTCATCTTTGTAGTGTATGCAATTACGTTCTCCTCGTCTTGTGATTGATTTTAATAGGCTTGAAAATATTCCTCGTAGAAATAGAAATCGTCAACAACGAATAGTGGAACCCGAGCTTCCACCTATTGTTGTAGAGATGGCCGATAACCGAACAATGGAGGAATTGCTCCGTGCACCCACCGAAGGGTATGGGGAAGCAATCGTTGTGCCGGCTATTTTGGCGGATCATTTTGAGATTAAGACGGGTCTTTTATCACTCATTCGTGCCGACCAATTTCGTGGCAATGAGACCGATAACCCGCACTCTCACATTCGGAATTTTCTTCGAATTACCTCGACTCTCAAGTTTAGAGATGTGCCGAATGACGCGATTAAGCTCATGCTTTTTCCGTACTCGCTCGAGGGTAATGCTAAGATTTGGTATGAGAAAGAACCACCGGGTTCGATCTTAACATGGGATGATTTAGTGTCTAAGTTCATGAATTATTTCTTTCCACCATCTAAGACAACACACTTTAAGAACGAGATCACTAGATTTGAACAAAAAGTGCATGAATCGTTTGGGGTTGCATGGGAAAGATTTAAAGATTTGTTGAGACAATGTCCACACCACGGTTTCTCAGAATTGCATCAAATTAATACTTTCTATAATGGGCTTAATATGATTGAACAAGATTCTTTAAATGCCGCCGCGGGTGGTAATCTTTTAAGAAAAACTCCGAGAGACGCGTGGGGAATATTTGAGAATAAATCTAGAGCACAATATTCATGAAACACACCGGGTGTTTCCAATGTGAATTCGTTTAATCCCGAGATTGCTAGATTGGACTCTAAGATTGACACGATTTTGAATGAGCTTAGGAAGAATCCTCATGGATCCATTAATATGGTTGAGAATGTTTGTGTATCATGTGGTGGAGCACATCCTAATCATGCTTGTTTAACCACGGGGTTTGATCAAGCTAGTGCTTTTGCCGCGACGGGAACTTATGGCTCCAACGGTCAAGTTCCTCATCAAAATCATGTTGCTCCACCGGGTTTTCCACCGGTTCAAAATAGGTACAACAATGGAAACAATGGGAATAATTTTAACCGTGGTAACCAAGGGAATTATAATCAATGAAATGGGTTTAATGCTAATCAAAACAATCAAGGTTTTCAAAGCAATAACCAAAATGATTTGTCAAGTTACATCAAGTCAAATGAGGCAAATTTGAAGGCTTTACAAAATAACATTCAAGGGCAAATTAATACTTTGAGACTCGATTTTCAAAATACGATTAAAGGGCAAAATAACAAGATTGAGCTTAATCAACAAAGGTTAGAACAAAGTCAAAATCGTATGCACCAAAGTTTGGAACAAAGTCAAAATAAATTGCTTTCGATCTTTGAGGGATTTATGTCTAAACCGTCATCTTCTTCGGGTTGCTTACCTAGTAATACCATTCCGAACCCGAAGGGAGAGCTTAAGGCCATAACCGTTTATGATGATTGTGAAAATTTAGATGAAGTTGAAGTGATTGAGTTTAAACCTCCACCTAAGGAAACTTTTCTAGAAGTCACTAAGGCTACTTCGAATGTGATTAGTACCTCAGTTTTCTTTGATTTCTTTCCCGAGAAGTATAAAGATCCGGTTCAATTCTTGATACCTTGTGTTTTCAATGAGCTTGGGGTTTGCAAAGGCCTAGCCGATCTAGGAGCTAGCATTAACATAATGCCCCTAGCCCTTTGGATGACTATTGACTATGCACCACTTAGTACCACTCGTATGATCATTGAGCTTGCTAATGGAACCACCACTCGACCGGTTGGTATAGCGGAAAATGTCATAATGAAAGTGGGGAATTTCTTGTACTTAGCCGATTTTGCTATAGTTGATTATGAGACCAATCCTCGTGTGCCAATTATTTTAGGACGACCATTTTTGTGCACGGCTCAAATTCAAGTTGATATGAGGAAAGAGAAAATTAAATTATTTTATGGAGATAAAAGCATTGTTTTTATACCAGAAAAGATTCCAAGATTTTCTCCTAAGAAAATTGAAAGTGTAAAACTTATTGAAACAATTGAAAGTAATAAGAAAGCTCTTTTTGATAAAGGTGTTTTTCCAATATTGGAAACTTCATTTTGTGATAAAGGAAAGTTAAATTCAAATGAAGAAGCTTGCTTTGTTGAAACATGTTGTAACCTTTCCTCATCTACACTCACTCCACACGAGGATGATAAGATTGAAAAACAAATTGATGATTACTTAAGTGAGTCGTTTGATGCTAGTGAGTTTGTTAATGAGAATTTTGATCCCGAGAGTGATATTGCTTTAATTGAACAATCTTTGAAAATGGACTCATTTTTACTCTCTTCTAAGGATCATGTTGATGTTCCTAAGGCACAATCTTCCATTGAAGAGCCTTTGATTCCTAACTTCACACCGAGTGAGGTTAGTCACTATTCATGTGATAAGTTCATCGATGAACTTTTTGCTATCATTGATCCACTTCCACGGGGAAGTGAAGACGTTTCCGATCTCGAGATCGAGCGTGAATCTAGTGTTTTACCTACCATTCTCGAGGAATTCGCCGATGAATTGCCTTCTAATGAGAATGATGATCTTGTATCCGAGTGTGACACACTCGATACTTTGTCGGATATTTCTTGTGATGACAAGGATGACGACACTTTCGAGACTTACTCAAATCCTCTCTTTGAAGCTTCAATGAACAATAATCCATTGTTTCAAGAGGATTTTGAGAGCATCATACCTCCTACATCTCACAACTTTTGTGATGATGAGCTTCTTATGAAGGAGGTTGATGAGTTTCTTTATATAGACATTCCTTCGGAATTTGAGGAAGAGTCTAATGACGGTGATGAAGATTCTTGGTTTGATCACCCGATTTATGATGATGATAATGTTGACCCGGAGGGAGAAATTACTTTTGCTCCAATTATCCTTCCCACTCGCTTTGATCTTAATGTACGGGTTTTTCATGCGACTCGTTTTGAGTACCATGACCCCTTTGTTCACATTCCTAAGAGTGACAAGTTCAACAAAATCATGCAAGTTGAAACCACTAGTGTTGAGACTTTTGTACCACCATTACCATATGCTTTATATGATTCAGGATTAGCATGGGGGGACGACACCTTGTTGTCTATTCCTTTCTCCACCGAGGACGAGGTATTCGACCCCGGAATCTTTGATTTAGGGAAATCTCGGCCTTTCACCGATGCAATAATTGAAAGACTTTTTAATCATATTGGTGCGAGTTTATCTCGGGGAGCATGCTACATCCATACCATTATTTGTGACTACCATCTCTTTTTAGAGATTTGTGTTAGAGTTTTATCCTTTCGTTTGTCATCCGACAACGAGGATGTAATCTTTGACCCCGGCATCGTGCTTTATGTTGAATTTTATTACATTATGCCGGTTTTCACCATTTTCCCTAAGGACCAATGAATGCGGGGATCGAGTCGAGCTCATGACTCGGTTAACAAAAACGAGGTGCCTTGTGGGGGAGTCTCATACATTCTATCTTCTTTCTATTTTCTAACACTAATAAGGCTTGATCTTTCAAGATCGTGCTCGTGTTTTGTTGTGTTGTGAATCTTAGGTATGACCCTAATTTTTGAAGACTCTCGTGTTCGGTTTTTGCCGGTCCACTTGATCTTCCTTTCTTTGAATGCTAAGAAGGGGCACACTCTTTACCCTTGATTTTTATCGACTAACGTTTTATCTTGAGGCATAATTAATAAACGGCTTATAGATTTGCGTGCTCTTTCCATGCTAGAAGTTTGCATTAGACTCTTCGTGTTTTAGCAAGGGGGTGTTACTCTTGAGCTAAGAAACATTGAGGACAATGTTTGGTTTTAGCATGGGGGAGTCAATCGATATAATCGCTTGCAATTGCTTTTGTCGTGTCCTAACGTATTGTTTTTCTCATTTTTCAATAAAATTTTAAATTTTTTGTGTTATTTTAAAGTTTTAATAAAGGAAATAAGTGCTTTTGACACAAATGTAGGCTTTTCGTTGGTGAAAATAAGAATAGTTTTTTACTCAACTCGTTTTTTTTTACCTTAGCTTTTCCTTAACGTTTTTAAATTAAGTTTTTCTAGGCTATTATATAGGGATCTTTAAAACGCGAAGGTCTTAATTCATACGAGTTAAGAACAAGAACTTTTCGCAAGCTCCTATAATTGATCCTAGAAAGTCGTTTATTAAGGGAACTTTAAAACGCAAATTCTAAAACTTGAAAAAGTATAAGAAGATGCAAGATCCTATAGATGACTTGAAAACCCAAAACTTTGATTTAATAGGCTAAGTATCCATTGATTTCACATTTTTGAAATTTTACAATATGGAGAACAAGAGATGATAGAGTTCAATCATAAGTTTCCAAGGTTAAATTCTTCTTTGTGCAAGTATTTTTGTGTTTGATTTAATCTCCTCGTACTTACTTTCCTCGCTTGAATAATAATTGCTTAATAAATGAAGTTTTTAGCGGTTTAGGCTTGATATCTTAACTCATAGCTCCTTCTTTTTCTTCCCTTGTAATTAAAGTGAGAACACATTAAGGGTGTCAGCGTCATGGACTTTTGATCATGGGATTGCGGAAATTTGGCTTACTATAAATATCATAATAATAAAGAAGAATAAATAAAAACATGTTCTCTAGGAGCCTTCGGGTGGGAGTCATGTAGCACTAACCTTGTCATTAGAGCCTTAGGGTGTATGTCAAGGGGCGTGTTGAATAAAAATTGCTTCATCATTATGATCCGTAAGGTGGGATGGTGAAGTCAATTCCCTTATTTTTGTCCAAGGAGCCTTAGGGTGTGGATTTAAAATAAGGAGCACAATTGCATCTTAAAGAGCCAAAAGGTGTTATGATGTAGTTGTTGCTAACTCCATTAATAAGGTCATAATTGACTTTGGAGGTTTTATTGTTGCTTTTAAGTAGCCATATTAGCCAAATTTCGGGTCCGGGATTTATCCCTAAATCGTGTTAAGTTATCCTTGATGTGGGCTTTCTTTAGTGACAATGGTTTTTGAAGTCGAGGATAGGTTTTGAGTGTTGAGTTTACACCGTTCTTGCCTTCATTTTTGGACTAATAAATATCAAATAAAGTCAAATGAGCCTTTGGGTGAATGACAAATAAAATCTAGAGATACAATTAGGAATAATAGGAGATTGAGTTTAACACAAATTACTTGTATGAGTTGGTTTAATTTTGGGGCTTATGATTGACAATGATCTTGTTTTTGCACTTGGCATGGAAAAGTGAAAAGTCAGGGACGATGAATCTATTTGAGTTTTATGATCCTTAAAGTTATTTTTCAATAATGAAAGCAATACATTATGTCTTTGCAAAATAAAATGTCAAGAGTTGAATAATGGTGTAGTTAGAGTTTAATTTTATCATTGCGTGAGGACACGGCAATTGCTTAGCAAGGGGGAGTTTGATATGAGTGATTTTACTCATATCATTTATATCATAAAACAATGAACAAATGCATAAAATGTATCAAAAATGCCTTGTATTTGTATGTTTCTTGTTTGAATGTGTGTAGGTACCAAGTTCGCGAAAACTGGCAAATATCGACACGAGTTTGAAGATAAAGATCAAAGAAGCCAAAATCGAGCTCGACTTGAGTGGATTTAATCTTAAACGGGCCAAGTGGGTCCCACAAATGCTAATTGGGCCTGAAAGCCCAATATTGGGAAACAAGTATTGAGTTGTGGTCAAAAGCCCATTATATCTATGTTGGAACGGATGAAATATTGGGCCAAAATCCAAATAAAGCCCAAGATTGGCATAAGGAGCGAATGAAATAAATATTGGGCCTTAGGGTTTGCTATTTTGAGAAGTTATTAACTTGTGATCAGTTAAAACATGTATATACACGTTACAAACTCACACTTACTCATTTCCAGTCAAACGTGTACACACCCACACGTTTTCTCCCATTTACTTTCTCTCATAAATAAATAAAACGTATCCACATCCATTCATTTATTATCACATAATAAATAATCCTCATTCACTCATTTCTCACACATGGATTAAATAATACCATCGATACTATCTATGTTTACTCATCTTCTTTCTCCTTCAACAAATAACCAGGCAAAATATCAACTGTTCACAAACCCTAAGTTTATTAATTCATCAAATTAACAAAGGGCTTTTATGGCACACGTGTAATTCACGTGTGTGGGAATAAAACCCCCATGGTTTAAGGAAGAGAAAGGATGGAAGGGCTTGGCTACGTGGCAATTTCTTAGTGGAAGAAACACCTCATTCTCCTAAATCAACCAATCAGAAGGCTCAAAAGAAACACAACTAGCACACACGGATGCCACGTTGGCGATCCGTGTGCTGGTTGTGTCCCCTCAACCGTATGATCAAAAATAGGAGAGATAAAGAAGATCCAAGAGCTGAAAAGAAGAAGGAATATGCTTAGAAGATCCGGATATTCTTCCCCTCAACAGCCCTGGGATGGCTATAAAAACCCTCATTTTACTTGTAATTTTCATCCCTTTTTTAGTTTTAATGTTATTATGCTTAAATTAGTTTAGATAAAATTGTATTTCTTTTTTCAGATTTGTACTCATTTTCGTTTATTAATGAAAGATAATTTTGTTTTAATTGAGTTTGTTATTTACTTTCTGCCAAATCTTAAGAATTGTAATTTATTCTTTTACTGATTAACATAATAATAAAAAGATGTTTAGATAAGCTAAATGATAGCTTGATTTAAATAATCTAAAAACTGAATTTGGGAGCAAAACTTTCTTACTGAAAGTTTTTATAAAAAGTGGTTCATTACTGTTAACTGGATCGATTTGATGGTGTTTGTGGTTCGATTGATGAATGATGGTTGATGGTGGTGTCGATTTGGTTCACAAGGTTGTTCAACACAACCTTCATCTCAAAGGCTTCCTTCAATAGGTGCTCATCTCTTTTAATTTACATGTTTATTAGATAAATCTTCGTTTTAATGATTGCCTGTTTTAAATGTTTGGTATGTTTGGTATGTTTGCTGTTTAAGTTTTTCAATGATGTCAGTTTTATTAAGGTTAAGAACGAATGGATGTAAATTTGTTTAAGTCGTTTGATTTATCTGAATTATGGATTCACAGTTCTAAGGTTATGATATGGTAATGTTTTATATTGGATCACATGAATTTTTCCAGTCTGCTTGTCTTAAATAAGTCTATTTAGTTTATATCTGTTAACTTGTCTGATTACTTTGATAAGATTAAGGTTTTGTTATAGTCTGCCTTATTCTTATAGCTATAATGTGTTAATTTTGCTGTCTAAGTTATATACGGTATGAATCTTATATTGCTGTCTATTAGATAATGAGTTAATTTTGTAACTATAAGGTTCTGATATAGCTATATTTTGAATGTGTTTGATTCTGTTTAATAAACTGTTGGTTTGCTTTTCTACTAAAACTGCTTACTTTGAATTGATTGCTGGATAATGGATTACTGATATTGTTTTCCTTGTGCTTTATCCGCTTTTGTGTCTGAGCTTGCTGTTAAATATGTGCGTTAGATCTTTGTTTCTGAGTCTATTTCTCAGATTGTTTTTATTGCTAATTCTGAATTTAGACAAGAAGTTTAGTCTGTGTTAGTTTTAATTAAGTTTTCTAGTTTAACAATCTGTATTGGATCTTATCTGTTGGTTGTATTTGTGCTTGAAATAAGCTTACTCTTGTAGCTTATTGATCTCATTTAATTTCGAGCTGTTTGTGTTTATACTTATCAGACTAATTGGTCTGATAGGTTCACTGCTGGTAACCTTATCAGCTCTCCAAACTAAACAAAAGTCACCTCCTGTGACTCCAAATAATTTACTGTCAAAAAAATAATTAATCACAAAATATGTCCCCTTCAGGACTCGAACCTGTGACCTCCTGGTCACAGGCCTAGCGTGTTAGCCAACTGGGCTACATGTTATTTTGATTTTTATATCAGTAGTTTAATTAATATAGTGTAATTGTTTTGGCTGATTTCATTTGGTAACATATTTTTATTTTATTTCCGTTTACATAAAATTTAAATAGTGATTTTATTAAAGTAATTTTTTAGTTTTTAAATATTATTAAGAGTTTAAAAATATAAATTAAAAAAAAAGTTAAAATATATATATATATATATATATATATATATATATATATATATATATATATATATATATATATATATATATATATATATATATATATATGTGTGTGTTTTTATTTAAAGAGTTTAATTAGTTTATTTTAACAATTAGATTTTTTATAACTTTAGATTTTAAATAAATTAGTTTAAAAAAATAATATGAATTTGTTTAAAGTAATTTTAATAAAGTTTTATTAGTTTAAAAAGTTTGATTAGATTTATAAGAATAGTTTAAAAGTTATTTTTATTAAATAGTTTAATTTTTATAGATAATTAAATTAGTTTAATTTTTAAATAGTTTTATATTTTAAGAAATTGTTTTAAATTTAAATATAGCGGGGTTTACGATTCATGCACTTTAGGTTAATTTTAAATAGTTTAAAATTGGTAGATTTTAATTCTAGTTTAAAAACCGAAAACCAATTCAAATCAATTGTCCAAAACGTCTCAAATTCACTCGATCTTCGTGTACAACGAACTTGGTTCATCACGTGTTTAATTGAATTCGTCATTGGTAATATTAGTCTATTACTTTTTCCTAAAGGTAATTTTCTAATTTACCCTATAACGTAATCTCAAATTATCACTATACTATCACGATCACATCAATCTACCTTATCACAAGTACGATATTTAATATCGTCTAACGGTCTTCACCGATCGGAGGTAAAACGCTACCGATTTAGGACGAATGTCAAATCCATTCAGTCTGTGTCTATGTTTTGTCTCGAGAAGGTGGCGTTATATTGTACTCAACAAAGTCGAAGATTTAAAACCACATACTCATGCCCAAAGACATATTTAAAAATAACCACTCAAGGGTGGTCTAGTGGCAAAAATATTTGTGGTTATCACTCCAAAGTATGTGAGGTATCAAGTTCAATTCCCACTAGGTGCAAAGAACCTTGAAGTGGCCACGCTAACCTCCTAAAAAGGGAGGGCTTTACCTGGTTTGAGTATGTGTGGCGGTGGGCTCAAACCCCGTGGATTAGACGGCCAATGAGTCGGAAATCACGGTTACCAAAAAAACATATTCAACAATCAAGAAAGCAAAAGACTTCCGCAACTCTGATGATCAAGATCTTCCTTAACTATTAATGTAGAGGAATAACCTCACTTCTAAGGAGATTGTTAGCAAGCTTTCAAGATGGTGCATAGTGTGAGAATGTGGATGAAGACACAAGATTGCAAGATGACAAAGACAAGTCAAGGATGGTTTGAAGATCTCAAGATTAAAAGACAAATTCGAAAGACAACTATAAAGGCTCAATGATCACAACATGAAGGAACAAGACTACTATTACACGTTCAAGACTCATTTATGGCGAGATTAGTAATCTCTTTAAATCTCCAAATGTCAAAGAGGAATGACCTCTCATTGGGGGAGATTTTTAGCCTCAAAATATTGAGTCAAACAAGAATGATCGGTCATAGGTTGATTATGTATTGTTTATTAGAACGTTGTAATAGGTAGTAAAATAGTCGTGTTATAGGGCTTGATGGCTAGCTTAAAAGGCCTCTTTCAAGGTACTAAGCATATATTCAAGCTCGACCCAAAATAATATATTTCATAGAAAGCCGGCATGTTTGGACTATGTAAGCACCCTCCTAGCATGTTAGGAGGGTTGGCTAATTCATTTTCTAAAACTAAGTTTTTACCAAGTTTCACACACATTCTCTCTACTTTCTCTCTCTAAAATTAATCTCTTTTCTTCTTTATTTCTTATAATCAAACCATGGTGAAGTGATAAATATGGGAACAACAATCCACGTATTCTATGTTTAGCATAGTAACTTATAATTAACGCTATCATTTATCGTCCTTATTTAATAGACTTAGCCTAATAAAAGTTAAGGAATCGAAGCTAACTGCTCAACACGCACAATCGAGTCAAAAATTACTCTTATTCTCGCCATCAGAAAATCTATATTCGTGTCTTAAACACTTATGAAAAATGAGAAAAAAAATAAAAATTGGCCATTTTTAGCCTTATTAGCAACAAAACGATAACAAAAAGATAAACTTTGTAGAGCATGAAGGTTTAGCAAGGTCGCGTATCTATTCACCCCCATACTAAAGTTAAACATTGTCCTCAATGTTTCGAGTATAAGGGTGGAACACCCCCATACTAGAGACGAAAAGTTGAATCCTTAATCTAGCATGGAAAGGGTTTAACAATTAATCTTAAGCCATTTATGAATTGTGCGAAGAGATAATTGTTAGAACATAAAAGGATATATCATCGGATATCAAAAATATTCATAGCAAACGATCGAAGCTCGAGTAAAACGAACACGAGATGATTCAATCGTGACGATGATCCTAATTAACTACAAATCACAAACAACCACGAAACAAAGGTTGGAAGGGCACAAATCCCCTCATTAGGCTAATTAGAAAGCAAAAATATTTACAAGGATAAGCATGAGAATCCCCCACGAGCACCTTGTTTTTTATTACCGAGTCAAAAGCTCGACTCGAATCCCCATAAATGTGATCATTTAGGGATTATCATGGTTTAGGTCAAGTGGGTCTTACATGAAAAGCACAAAGCCCAAAGCAACCGATATTAAAGACATAGTCCTTATACTACGGTCAAAGACCGTGTCTTCATTTTCGATGATAAACGAAACAAAACGATTTTGAACATCATCGTCTCAATGGGACACAAGAAAATAGATTGAGAAGAGAAGGGTGGGACATTGGGTGAGCAAACGAATCGAGTTACTCGAGGTAAACTCGCACCGTAAGTGTAGAAAGAATTCATAGTGAATACTTCGGTGAAAGACCGATATTTACCCTTAAACGTGATACCGAGGTCAAAAATCTCGTCCTCGGTGGAGAAGTGTGAGGAAACAAATGGGGCTTCCCCCCCCCCCCCCCCCACTAGATCCACACAAAACGACGTTAAAAGGAGTAGACGCGTTTGTAGCAAGTTCAATTAAATAAGGTGATGACGGATTTAACTTGGGACATTGTTCAAATTAATTTTAAGATCATTCCCTTTTTCATTATTTAGCCATTTATTACGAAAACCCAATTTGATTAAATTGTATATATTAGGTGTTTCCAAAACAATTTTAGGCACACTAAAAACTTTCACATTTATCTTGAAGGCGGGGGGGGGGGGGGGGGGGGGGGGGATTAGAATTTTTAAAATGTGAGTCAACAGAGAAAATATCCCCCTCCGGGCTAACGTAACGGTCGTCATCAAACTCAAAAATCGAAGGCGGATCATCAAGTATACGTTTGATCTCGACAAAATCGCCATCGGGATTAAAAAACGTCTTCTTTCCCTCGTGGAAGAGGAATAAAATTATCGATAGTCGAATCACTAGCTTCAACCATCGTGAAACTATGAATAAAAGGCTCTTCGCTTGAAGATTTTTCCTTAGTGGTTTCGACTTCGTTGATGAAAAATGTATCGATGTGAACAAGGCCATCGGCGGACTTTTCACATGATAAATATACAATCTCACACGGTGTGAGATTATGAGTAAAAGGCTCGTCATGATATGTTTTAGCCTTGACGGTTTTAACCTTGTCCTTCGGAGGGATCGAACGCTTTTTCAAACATTTTAGCGAAATTACTCACACGTCCTTCCGAAATTAATTTTCGATCATCTTTTAAAAACGAGGGGTCAACGATTTTCCTTAAAATCTTATCGTATTTTTCTTTTTCGAAATCATTTAAGGGAATTTCTTCGTTCAAATTGGTGTATATTGATTTAAAAAATCCTCAATAATTTCATCTTTATTAAAATAATTGGTTTCGAAATGTTTTTCAACAATTGACATCGTTCCTACATATGCTACGAGTTTTTCTTGGTGTTTATTTTCAAAAATATTTTAAAAAAACTCGTCAGATGACGTTTTCGTTCCCTCTATGTTCTTACAAGATGACAAAGGTAGCACGACTCTAAAATTCGAGAGAACGGGATCAAAATGAGACGTACGAGTCTTAGGAGTCTAAATAATTTGAACCTCTCCTTCGGGATTAGGATTGGTATCGTTCGATGAAGAACTCGACTCGTACGAAGCTAATTTTTTCTTTAAGGTCTCAACCATGAAAAGAAGTTTATTTCGCTCATTAGTGTAAGCTTCCTCAATTTTATTAACACATTTTCCCCATCTCTCTACATCTAGGTCAAATAAACGTTCTCGCTCTATAAAGGCGGCATCATATTCGTTTTGCAACTCAGTTTTCATGAAAGCCATTTGCTCTAAGTAATATGCCTTTTGAGTTGCCAATTGTTCTATGTAAGAGTCCTTAAGGGTTGATATTTGTTCCTTACAAGTTTCCCTAAGAGTCGTCACTTGTTCTTGAATAGGCGTTATTATTTCGTTATTACGTCTTGATTCATTTCATCATTTTGATTATCATCACAATTATAAGACGAATCATACGAAAAATAAAACAAAGATGATGGGTGATCTTAGTCATATGATTGAAATTCGTCACCATGATCACGTGGAGGGGAGTTATAGACATAATCCTCTCGTCCTCCATAAATATCACAATTAAAAAAATTAGCACCATCGAGCGGGCCTCCACAATATGGACACGAAAAATAACCGCCATCATTCGACATGATGCAACGAGAGCGTCGTGATGAGAATTAAATGATTTAGAGGGTTAAAGAAGAGAATTATGAAAATAGAGGGAAAGTAGAAGATTATTTTTGTGTTTTTGGTTTTTGGTTTTTGGTTTTTCAATTTTATTTTTTTTGGAATTTTTGTGTATTACGTAGATAATTAAATCCACAAAATCTATCCACTAATCAAAGTCTCGATTAATAAATCCAAAGGAGTGAAAGTAGTCACGTGAAGTGAAAATCTTCGTTCGACTTTGAAACATTGGTGGAACACCAAAACGTTTCGAGGGTTCAATAATATAAACAACAAAAATAGATTAATAATACTTGAGTTTGGCAAACCTCTAATTAATCGTCACTTTCAAAATACGCACAAGCGAGCGGAGAAAACGAGGCGACACGAAGCACTTAAGATCCTTTTTTCTTTAGGTCATGAAATACAACCGCCTTATACCCACCTTATAGTTTGTATTTATCTAGATTAAATCAATTAAGTGTATGTATCTATTTTGCCCTTTTTTTCTTTCTTTGATCGATACACTCAATAATGACCGGAACGCCCACTATTGAGGTGCGTTTTCACGCGTATTTGAATAGTATTGTTTATTAATTGTTATACGTAAATACAATATATTATTCACAAGAAAAACGAAAATGATTTTTGTGTTAATAGAGTTCTATTTAACACTTATTTATTTATATGGATACTATAATAGAAAAATAAAAAGGAGTATGTACGATATAAACACTTTCTAAAAATGGAAGGTAAAAAACGTAAATACTCAAACAATCATAAATAATAAATATGGCTAAACACATCTCCCCGAGAGAGGCACCATTTTGATGTGGTGGAAATGTACACTTTTGTTTTAGGAAAAACAAAGCGACAAATGCGGGTAAGTACTAAACACTATGTTTTAGGAAAAACGTAAATGTTTAACAACTGAGTTCGTTCTCGAGGAGGTATGGTGTTTATAATTCAAATTTAGAAACGTTTTTAGAGTTAATACGCTTTTGGAAAGAGAAGATAAAAGAAAACGGAAGACGGATTACGCTAAAATTAAACTATGTCGCGAAAACGTAATACGCGGCTTAAAATTCGACTATACCTAAAAATTTGAAAAATTATAAATATATCCTAAAAATGCTAACTAAGAAAAAGAAATAAGCCAAATTTTGTGAAAACAATTTAATTAATTATTATTTAATTTCAAAGCTTAATTAAAAACCTAAAAATCAAAATAATTAAAAAAGAGTCAAATCCAAAATTTTATCTTTTTTAAACCTAAAATATACTTTTCTAAAACTAAAAACTATTTTTCTGAAAATTAAAACCTATTTTAATTATTTTTAATCTATTTTCTAAAAATGGAATAAGAAAAATGAATATAAAATAAAAAACAAAAAGGAAAAATATAAAACCTAATCCTAAAAATCTTAAATTGCTATTAAAACACAGGAAAAATGAAATAGACCAAAATCAGAACACCAATAAGCTGGAAACGAGCTTATACTCTCGGATTATTTTTGAGAACCTAAAATAAAGTGAGTATAAAAAATAGGTGGTGCACTAGGATCACAAGACCAAGATCCTAGTACACCGGTAAGAGCTCTCTACTCCCACTTGATGGGTCGAGGGTTCGAAACCGGGTTAAGGGAGTTTTTCCATTTCATTTTTATTTTATTTTTTTCTTGCTTTGTTATGGAACATAAGGCACCCCTTTAAGCTTTTGCTTAATGGTAGTCAGCTATAAGCACACAATAACTTAAAATAAGCCAAAAGAAGCACGAATAAGCCAATAGTAGCCAATGAAGCAAACAAAGTAAGCACAGATGACAAATAACAGGCAGTGAGCTTATAAATTGCTTTTTTTGTGAGATTGTTTTAAGCTATATTGCCACAATAAGCTACAAAAACTTATAATAAATCACCCTCAGACCTAGATGCGACCTAATGCTACAAACGACCTAAATTGCACACCTCAAATCAACTTAATGACTTAAAAATACTTGATTGATGTTTATGGTTTTGGACAGCCCATAAGCAGACTAGAAAACAATGGCCTGTAGTTTACTTTTTGGTGACTTTTTAACTGAGCAATAAGCTAAAATAAGCTAACACTAAACCAAAACAACAACCAGCAGGTGAAAAGAAACCTAAATTCTAACAAATGGTAAGGTTAAGGACTTTAAATCCTATTCAAGCTATTGATTAGGCAACTGTTGTTATAGTGTTGGTTTAAATGGATATTTTAACAAGCAAAATACCTCAATCCTCAGTTCAATATAATGACCATCACTCAACTTTTAACACCACATAAACAAACAACATATGAAGATGCTAGATCACACACTTTTCTTACTTTTTGACATATTACTCTCAAAAACACCAAAGTGATATTTACCCTTCAAAACTTAAAACCAAATCTAAAACTTAACTAATCAAGAAAATCCAATTGTGTTTGAGCTGGTAAGAGCCCCTAGTGGTAATCCCAACCTCTGAACTCTATAACCCCAAACACCCCTTTATATCTTGATATGCAAATTTTAACAAAGCAATTGTTTTAAAACACCACAAAGTGCAAACTTTTAACTGATAAAGGTTGGATATCACTCAAATAATTGATTTCACCAAAGTGTTTCACATAAGCAAAACAACAACACAAAATTACATTCACATGATCTTTATGCAGAAATAAAATAAAAAGGAGAAAATGAGCTCACCTCCAAGGTATACTTCCACACGTTGAATGTTTGAGCTGTTGTGCACGCTTGTGCACAAGCTTCCCTTTGTCCCTGTTAACACAAACACAAACAGAAAAGATCAAAGTATCAAGACTTAAAGTCTTGATACAGTTAGCATAAACAATGAGATACAAGCACATATTCTTTTTGCCTTCTTTCAAAACCTTTTCACAAAAACTTGAACAATAACAACTTGAAACAAGATCAAACAACATATTTTTATAGAAAACAAGACTGGATTTTTGGATCAAAGCTTTTACAAAATACCAACTTCTTAGAAAATATGAAAAAGGAATTAAATTTGAAAAACTAGAAACCAAGTGATGATAAGTTGTGGAACTTAGATTTACTTCATAATTTTACCAACTTTTAACAATAAAAAGTAATTATAATTTCTTGAAGAAACATACCAACTTTAATTAATTTAAAAAGGAATTACAAAAGCTAAAGAAATTCTGGAACAATGTAAATGAAAGACTTAGGCTGCCTTATATAGTTGGCTACAGTAGGTTCTAGAATGAGAAACAAAAGCTAAAACCCTAATGATGAATTCCCTTGATTGCCATCGGTTCTTGAATTTAAAATTGGTCAAAACCATAAACATGTGATCTTGTAGAAGGCTTGTGACTTTTCTAGTTGTACCAAACTCATCTTAATCGTCCATCTGGGTTTGGGGGTTAAGGAATTAACATGGTTCGTTAAATTCATTATCTCTTCTTGTTTGTTTGCTCAATATGTGTGCCGAGCGACATGTGGGAGGACCCTTGGTGTGTTCTAATAGAGATATTTAAAGAATGCAAATACAAATCCCCGACAAGAAGCCAAAAACTTAATGCGTTCTTTCTACACATTGGGTTTTAAATTTATAAACAAGAATTACCGATATTAATTAGGAACACAAATTCGAGTAAGTATACTCTAGTCATGTTGCAATTAGATTGGTAAGTCAAGGTCGTCCCATGGGACTTGGTTATACTCAAGTGTTATTTGTTTGTGAAAAATGGTAAGTATGATTGTCACGATCAAACCACCATGAGAATCGTTAAAGGCACAAGCACACAAAGAACATACATGTATATTCAAATGATCACATGGACATTAGGATGCATAGTTTGGAAAACATATTAAAGGTAATCCTTTTGAGATATAGAACTAATAATAAGACACTAGTTCTTTATAAATCAAATATACATAAGTCTCAATCAAGTGGTCACTCATGAGCCTTATGCCTAAACCAACAACAACAACAAGAATCCTTTCGACCCATAGACTTGGTGTTATCAATTTGATAAGTTCCATTTACTTGAAAGATGATTAGAATAATATATTCAAAAGACTCCTTTCGACCTATAATCTAGATTAAACCTTTACTTGTTATGTTTATTAAGTCTCTTGCACAATCTTCACACAAGTGCAAGACCAAATCGTTTGTCGATTAACGAATTGAAATCAACCATATTGAGAATAACTTCGACATATAGACTCAACAATGATTAACCAAATTGACAAACAAGAACAAGTTCTAATTCAACTAAATATAATGTTATCGCCATAATCCAATGACAAGCACTAATAGAATCCAAACATCCATTTATCACAAGTTTTCATATATAAAATACAAGTATCAAGACAACATTCACAATATCACAAAACACAAGAATCACCATAACATGAACATAACAACATTGAATAATAAAGAAGAAGTTACCAAACATTAGAATCCATAGCAGCAAAGTATCCAAACGATTATAACCAATAGAACAACCAAAATACAATGCATCCTACCCATAGCCTTCTTGGACATCAACCTCTTGGTGAGAGTATATAGTCTTTTGGGGTGTTTGGGAATGAGGATTTTTGGAGATTGAATTGTTTATGGTGGGGTGGTTTTCTTCTATACTTCTTCCATGTATTATAACATGAACATGGTAACTAATTCTACCACCCCTCACCACTTGGGTGAGGGGTGATATCAAAACACAGAAGTATGATGGATTATAGGATGAGGTTAAGATGGGATAGATTGATTGGTGATGAAAAACACTACCCTATGGGTCTTATTTATAAGTGAATTCTCCTTGGCCACCAAGCATATTTCTTGGGCTCCAAGGGTTGTAAATGAGGGTTTAATGAAGCTTGGAGGAGAAGGAATGGAGTTATGGTCGGATTGGAGAGCAAGGAGAAGTGAATGGGATGTTTAATGTGACTTTGCCAAAACCAGTCTGGACTTTTGCCGGCGGCAGAATGATCTTGTCGGTGGCAACTTGATGAAGTTTTGTCGGCGGCAGAATGGTCTTGCCGGTGACTTTCCCCTATTTCTTCTTTGGTCCTTTTTCTTTGTTTCTTCTTCTTTCTTCCTTCCAAACTTTCCAAGACTCTTATTCTTTGTATTATTTATCATACGAGAGCTCCACTTTAATGTCTCGTTCATTCTTTCACCTCCAATACTCGTCTTTTCTTTATTTCTCGTGATGTAACCATTGATGAACCTACAATAACAAATAAGCTTGATTAAGTATCACAAGTTCATAATAATCACTTAAATATAAGCATAAACACCACGAATACGCTCCGAGAAATATGTTAGATTTGAGCGTTATCAGAGGGCCCTTATGATGACGTGGTGAGAGTTTGAGGGTAAGGATTTGTTTAGGGTACCCTCAATTACCGATATGGAAACGTTTGAGACAAATCATCAAATATTAATGATTATCCCAAGTTAGGGTTTATAGGTGATGAATTGGGGATTTGATCTAATTTGGGCAAAGTGTTTGTGTTAACCGCGAGTTTAAATAGTATTTAATTAAGTTTAAAGTTAATTAAATACTATAAATCCGGTTAGTGGTTAGAATGAGGTGGTAGGTAGTGTGGGTCGGGTTTTTTGGTGTTGGGCTAGATTTGGTTTGGGCTCTTGGGTAGGATAGTGGGTATATGAGTTTTTAATGTAGCAGAAAACACCCCTAGACTCTTCAAAAGTTGGCATAACAAGATTGGCAGAATATGTGTTTCATTTCCTTTGATAAGACTTATGCCTAATTACATTTTCAGTCCTTGTAATTGATAAAAAGGATATGAAATGTATTTAATGAATTTTTTGAAGGGTTTATCTTGGACAATGAGCAAACATTAGGGGCCATTCTTGTATAACTTGATTCTTCAAGGACCAAATTTGACAAATCTTTAAACTTGGATGACCAAACTTGTCATTTATTCAAACTTGAGGGACTTTCTTAGAAAATCAACAATCGGGTCCGGTTCTTTGTGCAGCTTCGTTTCCCGTGTTTGTTTTTGCTTGTTTCTTGTGATCTTTGGTCTTTTTCATGATATCCATACCTAAAATACACAACAAACGAATACGAGCATATTTCACGGTATTCTATGATATAATCACACATTTTAAGCCCGTTTTGGACGGTGAGACTATGTATAATTGTGGTCTCATCAGAGACCAAGTTGTTATTTGTGAGACCTATTTTTTGTTTGTGAATGAAATATATCCGATGTAGCTTAGACTCTATGGATGCCAGGTGAGTTCATTGCCTCACTTTTAATGCTTTCCAAATGAAATGAAAAGCCGTGAGGGGGGTATATGTTAAAACCGGAATACATGTGTTTTTGAACTGTATAATTTTACTGAAATATGTTATTGCACGAGTGCCCAAACTGTTTCCCAAATTTCATGAATCATTAAACACATCCGTGTGCGCTAATAGGGTAAATAGATCTATTTGGGTTTAACGAATCTTGTTTGTGTTACCTGTACGTACGGGTAATCGAGCATACTTTATTAGAATTAATTAGTAACCTAGACCTGTAGGTTACTTGTCATGACGGTCACTTAGGTGAATTCTCGTTAGTATTGATTTCATGAGCTTAGTGCAATAAAATATTGATTTATGTGAGTGAATAGTAACGTAACTCAAAGTGGTAGACATGTATTTAAAACTGTTATTACAAACCAATGAATTTATTCAACCTTTGTGTTGACTTTTAAGCATATATTTCAGGAATTTATGACCGTTATCATGGAGCAGCACAAAGATGGCATAAGAGGCACGAGCTTAAAATTATTATCATAGATTTTGTGCATCTTACAACATACATAATAGATAATAGATCCTATAGCCGAAGCATAATTCTTCATGTAAGCCACCTATTTGGGTGTTGATGCATCTTTCTCATGACTTAATTCATGCTTAACTTCCATAGGTTGAAAACCTTTCTTGGAATTATGCATATTATACTTCTTCAACATCTTGTCAATATAAGCATCTTGACTAAGACCAATTAATCGTCTACTCCTATCTCGATAGATTTTAATTCCTAGAATGTATGCAGCTTCTACCAAATCCTTTATAGAAAAACATTTACCAAGATAATCCTAAACTGTTTTAAGTCTTGAATGTTACTTCCTATGATTAATATGTCATCAACATATAGAATTAGGAACAGTACATCACTCCCACTAGCTTTACGATATACACATGGCTCATTACGATTTTGAATAAATCCAAACTTTTTTATTTCTTTATCAAATCGTTTACTCCATTGACGTGATGCTTGCTTCAAACCATAAATAGATCTTTGAAGTTCACACACGCATTTTGGATATTTAGGATCAACATACCCTTCAGGTTGTTGCATATAGATGTTTTCATCTAAGCGACCGTTCAAGAAGGCAGTTTTAACATACATTTGCCACATCTCATAGTCATAGTATGTTGTTATAGCTATGAGAATCCTAATAGCTCTTAAGTCTACTACAGAAGAAAATGTCTCCTCGTAGTCTACGCCAAAAGTTTAAGTAAAACCTTTATCTACTAAACGAGCTTTATAGGATTATACTTCACCATCCATGTCAGTTTTCTTCTTGTATATCCACTTATGTTTACTTTAGAATTTGGTGGTAGATCTACAAGAATCCAAACATCATTAATTTTCATAGATTTCATTTCCCCATCCATTGCACTCATCCACTTATCCTTTTCAAGATCAAGCATGGCTGATTTATAATTAGCAGGTTTACCAAGATCCCCTACTTCATCATCATCATCCTCTATGTTAAGACATAGTTTTCCTGGTGCACGTATAGTCCTTTCAGACCTACGTAGAGGAACTATTTCTGGTGGAACCGCCAGACTTTCTGGTTCTACAGGAATTATTTCGCTAGTATTTTCAGAAGGCAATGTATCTATATGACTCTCTTCAAGATCATAATTTCTCCCACTGAATTCTTGATTTACAAGATCACTTTCAAGGAAGTCTCCATACCTTGAAACAATAATTTTGTTTTCAGGTAGATAATAAAAGTAGTAACCCATAGTTTCCTTAGGTATCCTACAAAGATACATTTCACATATCGTTGTTGGAGTTTATCAGTTGAGTCACGTTTCACATACGCCTTACAACCCCAGACCTTTAAATAAGACAAATATGGTTTTTTTGCCATGCCATATTTCATATGGTGTCTTATTTACCTTTTTCGTGGGAACCATATCTAGAATATGTTTGGAATTATTGTAAAGTACCAAGTACCGTTAATATAAGTACAAATACTATTAGTGTTAGCAAGTACTGTTAGTGTTAACGCATTATATGTTAAGTACCGTTAGTATTAATGTGAGTACTGCTAAATAGAGGAAAGACGAATATATCTTTAGTAAATATATGTCATAGTTATAATAGGAGTATATCTTATGTGATATACTTAATAGATTAGAATATTGATAATATATAGTGTGTGATATACTTATCATAATAAAATATTCTAGGGTTCCTTGCACTATAAAAGGAACATAGGTACGATGAGTTACATGTACCTTTTGCCAAAGTCGATTAATAGAAGATCGAATAGTTATAGTATTCTGTTGTTCTTCTTTACTTTATAAGTTAGATTCCGCATAACTTAATTAGAGTTGAGTAAGAGTCTCTCAAGTGCTCTAGTTTGATTACAAGCTATTGTGCAAACCTTAACAAGATATAGATCTATTCAAAGGTATCAACAAGTGGTATTAGAGCTTGTTGGGAAACTCTAAATAAGAAGAACAAAGCCTCAATCCCTAAATCACAAAAAGTCTCACACAATGTCTTAATCTAGTAAACACCCTCCAAATATGGAAGAAATGGCCAACCCCTGATCCAGTACCACAGGAACAACCTCAAATTGTGCAGCCTGCACCAATGGCTTCACAAACCACACATGCTGCAGCTACACAATCAACTACATCTTCTCCCTATACTCTATCTGTTGTAAAACTCCCTATTCTCAAAAGTGATAACTATGAGACTTAGGCTATGCATATGGAACATTACATGAATCACACAGACCATACTCTATGGGAAGTCATCAAGAATGGGAATACTCCCAAAAAGTTACATTTGTTGCCTGATGGTACATGTTATGCTTTGCCTGTTGTCACTATTGAAGAGGTACAAGTAGAGATTAGAGAAAGAAAGGCCAGAACTGACTTAGCTATGGCACTCTCAAAAGACATTCTACCTAGCTTTCATCATTACAAAGATGAAAAAGCTATGTGGGAGGCTATCAAACTTAGATTTGGAGACAATGACAAATCTAAGAAGATGAAGAAGATAGTTCTAATACAAGAATTTGATAACTTCTCAATTTCTAGTACAAAAGGAATCCATAATGGATATGGAAGGTTCAGTAAATTGCTTATTCATCTAGCAGTTCATGGAATGATAATTCCTCATGAAGAAGCTAATCTTAAGTTCTTAAGAGGGGTTCCACAAGAGTGGAAAGTGATGGCTATGCACTTCATCACAATATATGATTTGGATGTCACTCCATTTGATCATCTCTATAATAATCTCAGAGTATATGAGATGGATGTTAAAGGTATTGGGCCATCCAAATCATCTACATCAAAGCCTAACTTGGCTTTTGTGTCAGAAGGAAGTAGCGGTACTTACCATCAAAGTACCGTTGATAGAACAAGTAGCGGTACTTACTTTCAAAGTACTACTAATGGACCAGCTTACAGTACCTACTTTCCAAGTGCTGAAAACAGTCCATCAATGACTCAGAATTCACAAGGAAGGTCTCCACCACTATTTAATGAGAATGATGCATTCTCATTCTTTGCTGGACAAGATAACAGACTCAGATTGACTCTTGATGATCTGTTTTAGATGGATGATGTTGACATTGAAGAGATGGATCTAAAATGGCAAGCTGTCATGGTCTTTGTTAGATCCAATAGACTCTTCAAAAGGACTGATAAGAAGATGAATGTTGATCCTAATGAACCATTAGGATATGACAAGTCAAAAGTTGAATGCTACAATTGTGGAAAGCTTGGACACTTTGCCAGGAAGTGCAAGAGAGAAAAGACTGAAGGTAGCAGTCAGAAGTCCAAGAACAGCAATAGGACCAGCCTAAGAGTCACTGAAAGTCTTCCAAATGGAGATAAAAGAAGTCCATGGAGTCCAAATGGAACTAAAGCTTTGGTTACAGTAGATGGAGTGGTCAACTGGACTGACACACATGAAGAAGAAGAAGAGCATGGACTAATGGCTCTCTATCATGATGATACTGAGGTACATCCCTGTTCTAAAGATTGTGTTCTTAAGTTTAATAGTCTTAAAGTATAACTTGAGGAACAATATTAAAAGGTAAACACGTGTATTGTAGAAGTAAATGCTTTTAAATAAGGTGTTGCTAAGTTAGAAGCAAATATAGTTTTGTATCAAAAGGGTCAGCAAAACTATGAAGAGAAAATTAGGATTTTAACTCTTCAAATAAGGGAAACGATATGACTATCAAAGCTTTTGAAAAACAGCTTGTGAAAGTTACAACATAAAATGAAGTTTTAAAAGCTAGCTTGTTTAATGAAAGAAAAGTAATTAATCAATGGCAAAAATCTTCAAAAGGCATGGGTAAGCTAATTAATTCTCAAATGGGGTATTATAACAAAACAAGCATAGGTCATTTAGAGGACCAACCTGGGATAACTCTGACTGACAAGGACTTATCCAAGGGTATTTTTTATAGGTCTTGTGATTTAGAATATACTCTTGAAAATGATAGGTATGCTGAAGGAATGAAGGTAGTTCCTCCACCTTTATCAAGAATTTACATGCCCCTTAAAAATGATAAATGAATAGAGTTAGATGAGTCAAAAGCTGTTTATGGTAAAAAAAATCTAATGATTCATAATCAAACTCTAATACTTTAACCCAGGATGAACCTGTTGTGACCAAAAAGGTTGTCTATCCACCTTTGATGAGCACATTTGTGCCTAAAGGACTTGTGCCTACAACTAATTCTGCTCCCAAGCATGTTAAACCTTCTAGTAATCCAGTGAATAGCAATGCAAAACATCATGGTAGTATCAAACGGGGTGGGCTAGGTTTTGAAAACAATAAGTCAAAATTACCTTTTGAGTCTTCTTTAAAAAGAAGAGGATGTTATGTGTGTGGTAGTTTAAGTCATTTTATCAAAGATTGTATTGTGCATGAAGATAAAATTGCTAAACAAAGGACTGCAAATAAGGTCACAAAGAAAGGTCATGAGAAGAATGCACAGGGTAGAAGGCAATTGGGACCAAGAGATGACAAACCTACGTGGGGTCATGCTCAGAGGGTAAATAAGCAAAATAAGACCAATTAGATTAGTCACCCTCAAACCAACAAAGACTTTGTACCCAGAGCAGTACTTATGAAACAAGGTCTAGTACCTTTAAAGTCAAGTTCTTCAAGTACCGGCACACCAAAACCTACAAGTACTGCCAGAACTAAGACAAGTACCAGTGGTCAGCTATCCAGAAAACCAAAGTTTGACAAATCTTCTAGGCGTCTATTTGAGATTGTTAAGTCATCTAGAAGTAAGCCCTATGAAAAACCAATGCAAATGTGGGTTCCTAAAGGACAAAAATCATATTTTCCACCAAGTACTGCCAAAACAGTACTTAAATCAAGAAAGTCTAGATACATAGAGTCACCTTATGTTTTTTATTACATAACTGGAACAATGAAATGTAAGAGTGTTTATAGTCTTACTGGTAAAACTACTTATAAAACACTTAAGTGGGTAGGTCCCACAAGATCCGAGCGAAATGTGGCTTGGGTCCCTATTAAAAACTAATATGTTTTGTGTATGTGCAGGATCGTCTGATTAATGAATTGAAAGACAAAGGTATAGTAGATAATGGAGGCTAAAGGCACATGACAGGGAACAAAGATTTCCTTGCTGAATTTAAAGAATTCAGATATGGACCAGTAGCCTTTGGTGGAAGTAAAGGCAGGATTACTGACAAAGGAATAATCAACACAGGAAGGTTGGAGTTTGAAGATGTGTTCTTTCTTAAAGAATTGAATGAATTCAATATTTTCTCTGTATGACAAATGTGTGATAAAAAGAACAAGGTACTCTTCACAGACACAGACTGCTTGGTGCTCTCCAAAGACTTTGAGATGCCTAAGGAATCTCAAGTACTGCTTAAAGTATCCATGCAAGAAAATATGTATACCTTTAATCTTCATACTATTACTCCAACAGGTGGTATTACATGCTTGTTAGCTAAAGCTTCTAATGATGAGTCTAATTTATAGCATAGGAGGTTAGGTCATGTGAACTTTAAGAATCTAAACAAACTTGTTAAGGGAAATTTGGTTAGAGGGCTACCTACCAAATCTTTTCAAAATGATCTCACATGTACTGCTTATCAAAAAGGTAAACAACATAGAACCTCTTGTAAGACCAAGACTATCGATTCTATGACTAAGCCTTTGCAACTCTTACATATGGATTTGTTTGGTCTAGTTTCTGTTAGGAGTATTAGTCACAAGACCTTTTGCCTAGTTATAACTGATGATTACAGTAGATTCAGTTAGGTATTTTTTTTCTTACATAAGAATGAAACCAATGAGTTACTTAAAGACTTTGTCACATTAGCTGAGAAACAATTCACTAAACAAGTCTTAATCATTAGGACATATAATGGGACAAAATTTAAGAATGCTGAATTTGATGAATTCTGTAGGTCTAAAGGAATCAAGATATAATTTAGTAATCCTAAGACTCTACAACAAAATGGAGTAGCTGAAAGGAAAAATAAGACACTAATTGAGGCTGTTAGAACTATGTTGGTTGATTATCTTTTGCCAAACATCTTTTGGGCAGAAGCAATTAATATTGCATGTTATGTGCTAGATAGAGTTTTAATGACCAAGCCTTATAACAAAACACCTTATGAACTTTTGACTGGCATCAATCCAACCATAAGTCACTTAAGACCTTTTGGGTGTCATGTTTCTATTTTAAACACTCTTGATCAGTTGGGTAAGTTTGATGGAAAGTCTGATCCAGGATATCTAGTAGGATATTCTTTGCAAAGCATGGCATATAGAGTCTTTAATTTGACATCAGGTAGAGTTGAGGAAAATGCCATGTCAACTTCTTAGAGAATAATCCCATTGTCCCAAGAATAGGTTATGCTTGGATGTTTGATTTGGATTATCTAACTAACTCCATGAATTATTATTATGTGCAACAAGACTGTCAAACTAACAATGCATGTAAAAAGACTAATACAACTATCTTAGGTACTCATAATGAAATTCCTTCTTCATCAGACTCTCAAGATGATGATGATGTTCATATCTATGTACCACAATCTGCTTGCTGTCTCACCAACAATTGTTAGCCTACAACAGAAGCAACTAGTAATACCAAATAGTGATCAAGCCTTACATGATAAACTTCAAAGGCTTATAGATCAAGAAAAGAATGCTACAACAAATGCTAAGCACTCAGGAGAAAAACCTTTGGAATCATAAAGCTCAGCGGTACATTTATAACCTAGTGGTACTTCATCTACAAGCACTGCTAAGACAAATTATGCAAAATCTGTTGATTCACTAGAAGACATTCTTCAAGCAATGGATAATGAAGATGCTTTTACTAGTCAAAAGGAATGAATCTTCTCAAAAGCTTCCTATGATGAGCAGGGTGTAGTGACTGATTTCAATAATTTGGAAACTGAAATACCAGTCAGTCCTATTCCCACTCATAGAGTCAACAACAACCATCCTATAGTTCAAATCATTAGAGACCCAAAGTCTGATGTGCAAACCAGAAGACAAGTTCAAGCTAGCGCTGAAATTCATGCACTTGTGAGTTATGTCAAGCAACAACAAAGAACAAATCATAAAGATACTCATCATTGTTTGTTTGCTTGTTTCTTATCATAAGTAGAGCCTAAGAATATTTCTTAAGCTCTTGATGAAGAAAGTTGGGTAGATGCCATGCAAGAAGAGCTAATGCAATCTGAACTACAAAAGTTTTGGATTCTTGTGGATCTCCCTTCTAGAAAGAGAGTAATTGGTACTAGGTGGGTCTTCAGGAACAAAAGGGATGAAAGAGGTGTTGTTGTGAGGAACAAGGCTAGGCTTGTTGCTCAAGACTATAGACAGAAAGAAGGGATAGACTATGATGAGGTTTTTGCACCAGTGACAAGAATATAAGCCATTAGGTTATTTTTAGCCTTTTCATCATATATGGGATTTATAGTCTATCAAATAGATGTGAAAAGTTCTTTTCTTTATGGCACTATTTCAGAGGAGGTATATGTCTCACAACCTCCAAGTTTTGTAGATCCTAAGTTCCCCCAACAGTCTACAAGGCAATTAAAGCTCTTTATGGTCTTCATCAAGCTCCTAGAGCTTGGTATGCAACTCTGTCCAATTTTCTTTTGGAACATGGATATAAGAGAGGGACTATTGACAAGACTCTTTTCATCAAGAAGAATGTTAAGGACATTATCTTAGTACATGTATATGTTGTAAAACCCGCTTAATATACATGAATGCATTAATTACATGAAAACATGGATTAATTAAAACTTTATATTTAATTAATACACGACACGCGTCATGAACAATAACTGAATAACGACAAGTATTACGTATATTATTTAACTATTGACAAGCATTTACGTATATGAAATAAATTAAGACTTAGCACGAATGTAAAACACAAACTTACGTCACGAATATTAATACCGAGAATATAATTATAACACGAACTTAAATTACGAAAATATATTACACGAAAATACAATACACGAGATTAATAAATAAAAACACGAAACATGTATATTTCACGGAGTGTTTGGCCGGTTTGATTAAAGAGAAAACAAGAAAAAGGCCAAGGCCCGACCCACTAAACAATTTAACTACCAAACCTAGTCATTCTTTTCATTTTAGATAAAACAAGATTTCAACAAAAACCCTAAAGAGGGTATGGTGGCCGCCGGCCTAAGGAAAGGAAAAACAAGGGAGAGGGTGAGTTTTGGTTATTGATTTTCGTGTGATGTCGTGTTCTTCAATCATTGATTCCATTTCTCACGGTATATTCTAAATTTTATCTTCCCTCATTGTATTTACATAAATATCAAGAATATAATTACAATGTTATAGACACGCGTTTTATAAATTAATCAAGATGGGAATCGGGTTCTTTTGTTTTGGTGTCACGGGAAACCGAGAACTCACCACTGTGGGTGCTCTCGGTGGGAACTCGGGCCAGGCAGCCGCAACCACAACTGGCTCGGTGGATGGTTTGTGTGGGCAGCCGCAACCCCCCAGCAGTGTCACGGTGGGAGTAATGGCCAGGCAGTGGCTTTGTTTTATTGTCAACCGCAACCCACTGAACCATAGTGGGTACAGCCGGGTGCTAAGTTTGCTTGGCGGGGGTAAATCAAGGCGGACAGTGGCACCTACGGCTGGGCAGCAGGAAGCCCAAAGGGGCGGCTGTTTTGGTGTGGTTGTTTTGGGGCTCGGTTTAAACAAAAACAAAAGGGGGCGTTTGGATTTTATTATTCGGTTTATTAATTAATTCGGGCATTATTAAAATAAGGGTTTTTATTTAATCATGAACTTATTAATCATCGGCTTATGGAACCGGCTTAATTAAATTATGGAACATCATGAACCGGTTTTGTTAACCTTTGGAATTTTATCATGAAGCGATTAGTTAATTTTAGACTTGGGTTATAATTAAAATTTAATTAGTTATTCATGAAATTAACATACCCATTTAATTAATTAATCATAGACTTATAATAATTAGTTTTGTATAATTATTCATGATATTAAACATGGCATCCTTTTAATTTAATTAATTAAAGACTTAGCTTATTTTATTTAATTACATGTTAACCATGGTTTAATTAAATTAATATCTTACTTTAATTTAATTATACAATATCACGTTATGGTAAAGTATTATTAATATAAATCAAGTTATATTATTAATTAATAATTTATTTATAGACCATGTATTATATTATTAATTAATAATTATCATGTTAGACTAAAGCATTTATTAATTAATAAACTTTACTATATTATGACATTTAATTAATCCTGACTTATAAAATATATAATTAAGCTTTAGCTTATATCACATGCTTATTAAACAAACTTATTGCTATTTATGGAAATATACTATTTATGGGAACATGCTATTTATAGAAATATACTATTTATGGAAACATGCTATTTATAGAACTATACTATATATGGAAACATGCTATTTATGGAAACATACTATTTATGGGAACTTTTTATTTTTGGAAAATTACTAATTATGGAAACCTTATATTTTGGAAACTTACTATTCATGGAAACTTACTTTTTTGGAAAGTTACTATATATAGAAACCTGCTATTTTAGAAAGTTACTCATTATGAAACATCAAGTATAATAACACATGAAGCATGAGATACACTAATCAAGAACATATGAAACACTAGAAACTACATGATAAAACATAAAATAGTAAAACAAGACATGAACAAGTAAAACAAGTCAAGAATAAGTAAAACAAATCAAGAACAAGTAACGTAAACTAAGCACCAATCAATTATACATGAACACGCAACTCATTCACGTCCTTTATTATGTAGCACTCGTGAAGTCAGAGTAGATTACTTTCCGCCTTTCATCTTCTTCGTTACTGGACATAAGGTACGAATATTTTGTCCTTCAGTAAGGACATTCCTTTTCTATGTATGATTAGGATTCCCCGTTTGCTGCCATCTGTTTTCCCCAAGTAGTTACATGTCATTAAACTTTTCAGTAATTTACCATGCTATTATTTAAATTGCCTGAGCTATATACACGCATGCCATGTTTCACCTAGTTATGGAGGTCAGGGACGGAGCTAGGGGGTTCCCGCGGGTGCCCGTGACCCCTATGGAATTTTTTCTGTGTAGTGTTAAATTGTGAAGAAAACATCGATTTTTTCTAAATCCATCTTAAATGCACCCAGTCAATCGGAACGTGTTTTTACCCTTCGTTTTAATTCATTTTTTACATCTATTATATTACGGTTCAAAAAATTTGTGCACCCGGTCATATTTCGTCCTGGCTTCGTCCCTGATGGAGGTACCATAACCATAACACTTGAGGCACCGGTGTTATGACTCTTCCGCGACGAGAGTGATTGCTCGCGGCGTTCCTTCACGTTTTGGCCAGTATTATTATTATTATCATGTGGGGAGAATGGGTGCATCCTAGTACATGTTTATCATATTTACACGGTGACTGTGGTGTGTGCTCTACATTCGTCACATGGAGCTGATCCCTCCACTGAGACTAATATATTTAGAGGCAACCCCTCTAATTGCATGACGAGGTCACCCCTCTATGTATTCAAGCACGTTGATACCTTTCATGACCTATATGGTCTTCGGGCATTTAAAACACGTTTTCATGATTAAACATAAGACTTTTCAGTTATAAACCAGTATATAAAACATGTTCCAGATTTTCCAGGCCTTACACATATTCCGCTGCATTTTCAGATCTTTTAATCATTTTTAGTTATTTTATTCATGTTATTATATCCGTTCACTGAGTGTATAGCTTAGCCGTATTTTCTTTCCATGTCCCATACGGCAGGTACCCAAGGTCAGACTTGAGCATTTAGAGGACGTGCATAGGATAGGAACTACCTTATACTTCTTTTCCTTTTTGCACTTCATTTACTTTATGCATGTTTTGGGCTTATGTTTGGGAACCGATGTTTGATTCCGGTTTTCCTTTATGGTCATGTATGTTTTAAGACATTTTACCTTGCATGATTTGATGACACGTCATAATTATTATGTAACGGTCTACTTATCAAAGTCGGGTGTTACATATGTAAATGACATTATTTTTGGTTCAACCAAGAAGTCATGGTGTGAAGACTTTGAAGCTTTAATGAAAGGAAGATTTCAGATGAGTTCTGTGGGAGAACTTACTTTCTTTTTAGTACTTCAAGTCAATCAAAGGAAAGATGGAATATTTATCAGTCAAGATAAGCATGTTGCTGAAATCTTGAAGAAATTTTCAAATATGGATACAAGAAGTGCAAGTACACCTTTTGAAGCCAATAAGTCTCTATCAAAAGATGGACATGGTGAAAGTGTTGATCTTCATTTATATAGATCAATTATTGGTTCATTGATGTATCTTACTGCTTCAAGGCCAGATATTACGTTTGTTGTGTGTGATTGTTCAAGGTTTCAAGTTAATCCAAAGGTTTCACATCTACATGTTGTGAAAAGGATTTTTAAGTATCTCGAAGGGCATCCTAACTTAGGTTTATGGTATCCTAGAGATTCTACATTTAATTTGGAAGCTTACTTAGACAGTGATTATGCTAGAGCCAATCATGATAGGAAATCCACAACAGGAGGTTGTCAATTGCTAGGCAGAAGACTCATATCATGGCAGTGTAAGAAGCAAACTATTGTTGCTACTTCTACAACTAAAGTTGAATATGTAGTTGCTGCTCATTTTTTGTGGATAAGTACTTTGGATTCAAAATCAGTTGTTAGATTATGGTTTCAACTTCATGAATATCAAAATCTACATTGATAATGAAAGTACTATTTGCATTGTCAAAAATCTAGTCTTTCACTCCAAAACCAAGCATATTGAAATAAGATATCACTTTATAAGGAATGCTTATGACAAAAAGCTTATTCAGGTTTTGAAGATCCATACAGATAACAATGTAGCTGATTTATTAACCATTGCATTTGAAACTAAGAGTTTGAGTTCTTGGTAACACATATTCGTATGTTCAACCAATAATTGCTGCATATGTTAAGGGGAGGTAACAACTATACAATTCTTATGCTATTTTTTTATTGTATAGTGTTTGTTTTTGTTTTTGATGTGATTACAAGTTATTAGATTAAAATAAAAGAGGTTACAATGATAGTGGATTGCATGTACCGGTCTTATCTTTGAGGTACCGTTTTGGAAACCAAGTACCGCTAGGCAAAATTGAAGTGCCGTTTATGTTCCATCTACCGCTATATAACCGTCTTATCGTTGAGGGTCTCTTTTGTAAAATTGGCGATTTCTTTGCGCTTAGGTTTGCTTTCTATATAAATACTAACCCCAATTACATAACTGATTCACATAATCTTTTATTTTATACCTCGATTCTATAACCTTAATCATCTTCTTCGTTAATAAAAAACAACAATGGTTGCTCTTCAGTGATCTCTAAACACAATCGGGTTGCTAAGCTCATTCAAAACGATGATTCCCTTGGTTGCCACGAGATTCTTGACTTTTATATTTGAATTCGCATACAATATGCGCTTACTGTAAGTCCTACTGTCTCTATTCCTCTTGTTGAACAATTTTGGAATACTACTATTGCCGGTACACGTCATAATCAACCCTGTATTAGAGTTAGGGTTAATCATAGAAATATATATGTGACTGAAGTACTGCTTATGGCATCTTTAAGGCTTAATGATGCAAATGGGACTAGTATGCTGACTAATACTGAAATACATGATGGCCTCACAGCCATGAGATATCAGGGTGGTAGGGAGAGTCTTACTTTCTTTAAAGGTCTATATTCACCACAATAGAGATTGCTTTTTCATACCATAATTCACTTTTTAAGCTCAAAAAGCACAACTTTTGATCAAATTCCTACTGCTTTAGCATCAGCTGGTATTTGTTTGGCTAATAACAGAGTTTTTAACTTTTCAAGATTAATTTTTAAAGGTATGACTAAGAATTTAGATGCCTCTAAGAAATTTTTGATGTATCCCATATTTATTCAAGCTCTAATCAAGACCAAATCCCAAACCTACCTGACTTGACAGATACATGGGATGTCCCTACTTTCACTAAGAGAACTTTTTCTTTCTTGTCAAAGAAAGGTAGTACTTTCACAAGGACTGTAACACCATTATTTGCTCACATGTTAGCAGAAGAAGCTAACACGGAGGGTGAGGATCCTAGTTCTGCTAGTGAACCTCAACAAACTCCCTCTCACCAAAGCCTCCAACCCTTTGAAGAAGATCAATCTTCCTCTCATCATGGCGATGATCAACCTATCTCTGATGAGATGATCCACACTTGCTGCTTCACATGCTGCTAGTGGTTCTCCACAAGCTAGAGCAACAAATTATTAGACGGTAGTATGACCCAAACCCGATTGTGGGTTTGGGTCCATTAGGTTTAGGTTTGCTTGTTTAATAAGCCATGTATATATATAAATACATTAGCAAACCTTATTATGTAACAAACAACTCATTCAATTAATATATTATATCTTTCATGGTATCACAGCTCTAGGTAAGATCCATCAATAAATTTTTCTATCCTCCGATCATCGGCTACATGCCGATAATCCGGAGGGATTCCTTTACTTTTGCTTTATTACTTTTTTTTGCATTAGTTTTTGTCTCGTGAATAATGCATAAACCCTAAATCCTAGTCGTCAGGAAAAAAAATGTTGATTGCCTTCAATCAACCGTTTTTCTTTCTTCATCGTCTATTTGTTCTTATTGTCGGAGATCTTTGTCGTTGACATCAAAAGTTGATAATCAAATTGCCGCTCCCTTCTAAAGGCAAAGCAAGCCATGACGAAAAAGCAATCGTCACGCAAAGGAGGATGCCGCAAGCAGCAAACAACTATGCCTTCAAATACAATTATATTTTCGATCAAACAACAAAAAAAAGATGAAGAAAAGAAGATTCACTTTACAACATTTATTCCATCTTTTGTTCGGAAGCCTCCCGTTCAAACTGCGGGGGAGTATTAGACGGTAGTATGGCCCAAACCTGATTGTGGGTTTGGGTCCATTAGGTTTAGGTTTGCTTGTTTAATAAGCCATGTATATATAAATACATTAGCAATCCTTATTATGTAACAGACAACTCATTCAATCAATATATTATATCTTTCACAAAGGTGGTGGATATTGCACAATTAACTGCTTTGTGTACAAGCTTATCTAAACAGGGCCAGGTTTTACAAAAGGAAAAGCTTGTGCAAGATAAAAGGATTGCAGGCCTAGAAGCCAATCTTACAAAGCTAAGGAACAGAGCTACTCCTTGGATCAGGCACCACAGGGCAATTCAGAAGGCTCAACTTAAGAAGCAAAAGCACAAAGCCTTCAAGAAAAAGCAACTGAATGCAACCAAACAAGGGAGGAATTTAGAGGAATCAAGTCCTTCTTCTGATATTCCCACAAAGACTTTTTGGGATGAATAGAATTTTGAAGCTGATGATGGTCTTAGACATTATGTGGATGATATTAACATGGAGGATCAACCAGGGGATCAACCACAACCATTAACTGCTGAAGAAGATGTGGTTATAATGCAACCACAACTAGAATCACCACCACTACTAGAACAAATATTCCAAGAAGCTAATTGGAGTAGTTTTTATGAGAAGCTTGATGAGATAGACCAAACATTTCCTGCTACTACAACTTCACAACTACAAAAGAAATCTCAAAAGAAACAGTCCACTCAAATACTGCCAAGTTCAAAAAAGAATGATAGGTCAAATAAGACTGAAGAGTTGGAGATTGAAAAGACAGCTTCTAAAGATAAGGTGTCTGGGGATACCTTGGTGATTGATGATAGGAATGTGTCTACTGTCAGTGAAGTAAATACTGCTGAAGACCCAAGTACCGACAAGCCTATTGCAAGTATCGCTTCAGATACAGGTACCACCGGTCAAAGAAATTCACTACCATCTTCTGAGGAAAGCCATACTCCATCCTTTGGAGAGGATGAGTGATGTAGGTTTTTCGTACACGTTTTAGGAAAAACGCGTATGAGTGGCAAGTATTAAGTTCTACGCTTTAGAAAAAACGTAAAACCGAATAAATGCGGGTTCGTTCTCGAAGGAGGTGTGTGTATTAATGTGCCAAAATATAAAATAACAATGTTTGGATTAGTGTCGTTTTTGGTTTCAAGAGAGAAAAAGTAAAGACGAGTTACGACTACGATTATACTACGACGATTGACGTAAAACGCGAACGTAAATACGTAAAACGTGACAAAATTAAAAACAAAACCTAAAAATTAATTAAATGATTAAACTAAGTCTTAAATAATATAAATAAGAATAAAAATCCAACAAATATATTTTTAAACCTTTTATTAATTAAATATTCAATTTTTAATGCTAATTAAAGCCCAAAAATTAAATATAATTAACAAAATGCCCAAAATATTAATTTATTGAACTAATAACTAACTTATATTATTTAAAGACTAAAAACTATTTTTCCTAAATTTTAAAAACTATTTTTCTATTTTTAAAACACTAAAAACTATTTTTAAATTAAAATAATCCTAAAAAATAATAAAATAATGACAAAATTAATTTAATAATTTTAAAAATCCTAAATTACCCTAAAGAACAGTAGAAAATTGAAAAAGTTTGAAAAATGTAAAAATTTGCACTAAAAGACAAAACTATTTAATAATTAAACCCTAATTAACTTAAATTAATTATAGAAAATAATTAAAAAGGTGAACAGTAACTAATTTTTAAACTAAAAATCTTAAACTAATTTTCTAAATCTAAGAAAAATTTTAAATCTGAAAAATATAAATTTTTCACACTAAATGACAAAATCAGAAATGTTAAAAGGTAATTAAAATAACAATTAAACCTAAAAAAATATTAAATGAACAGTAACTTAAAATTAAATTATACTGAAAAATTAAGAATTAAAAAAGAAAAATAATGCAACAAAAATTAAATCCTAACTCCTATTTAAAGGCACAAAAGACAAAAAAGTTAAGATGTGATAGTGACACTTTTTCTTTGTTTCTGTCTTTTAGTGTAGCAGTGGGAACACCAAAGCTATCAGTGGGAAAGGAGTTCCCACTGACAATGAAAATAAACAGGTCTGGTGGGTTTAAGCTTGATTTCAAGCTCAAATCTTGGATTTAATGGACAAGAGGGGCACCCCCACACTCAGTGAAGTGTGGGGAGTCACAATAAACAAGAAAATAAGCAAGATTTACACAAAAATCACACACACAAGCACCCAAACAGTCACTGGTATGCCCCTATGTCTCTGATAAACAGTAACCTGGTGCAAAATGTATTTGGACGAATTTTAAGAGCTCTATACTTGCACCCAATCCTACCAAAATAACTTAAAACTAACTCACAATCCTAAGTATACCTATAATCTAGCATACAACAAACTTGAACAAAAAAAATCACACACAACAAAGCATAAATCTGGCTTACTGATTTTCTAAGCAGAATGTATCAAATGAGCATGCAATTGTTTGATTAATTCCACTAAACTTAAACCAATTACCCTACTTAACATAACTTATCCTAATGGAGTGTGCTTAGGCTGTTTATAAACCAAATACAAGTCATTAATCTAACTTAATAAGCAGACCCAAACACCCCTTTATAATCAGTAACACTATTTTTGCAAACCAAATCAACTCAAATTCAAACCAAACTTATAGCAATCTATCTAAGCATACACTAAACCAACTGACAAACATAAACCAACTACTAGCTAGCATTCAAACAACTTCATTTAATAAAAAAAATCACAAAATCAGTCACTTTGAACAACAAAGCCACATACACATAAGAATCCAAAAAAAAACAAATGCAAAAGGGTTCAAGCCAGACCTTGGTTAGCTGATGCCTTCTTTTGTTACTGTTCATGAACCCAAGAGTGTGTAGAGAGCCCCGTTGAGGTTCAACAACTGAACCGGGGTAACAATATCTTCAAAAATGAGAGATTATGAGATGGGATGGTTGTCCTTGTTACTACTTGAAATCTGCACACAAACAAGAGACAAAAAAGTGACCTGTGAAAAACCAATAAGCTATAAACAAGCTTATTAAATAAGCTGCTATGGCTTATTGGTTATGCTTAAAAAATGAAAACTGATTTTTCTTCTTCTAAAATCTTTTGGAACCTAACTTTGAAAACTTGTAACCAACTTATGAAATCACTCAAAAAGAACATCCACTTTCACTTCAATCCTTTTTAAATGATTTCAAGTAAAAAACTTTTCCAAGAACTTATCAAAAAATGATTTTCTGAAAACTTGTTTATAAACTACAAACTTGAAATCTTTCTGAACTAATTATCAATTAAACTAGAAAACAAATAGAAGGAACTCAGTTATATGCAAATTTAAAAACATTTCATTTTCATTAATAAGTTTAGAAAATTACATAAAGACTGGAACAAAAAAAGGCTTCCACATGTTGGAGCTCTTTTTATACTACATCTATGAATATTCTAGACTAAAAACCCTAATCCTAGAATTCCAGAAAAGCCCTTGGAGAAATTCGGATCTTTTTGGCATCTTTGAATTCCAACTTGGTCAAAAATCAGCCCATGTGATTGCCAGAGGTGTTTTGATGATCACAGCCGTTTATATGGTCCTTGGGGACAAAGAAAAACGTTTTGGAACGTTTGATTTCTGAAAGATTCGTTCTTTGCCATTTCTAGTGTAGCAGGGGACAAACGGTGGGGCCCTTGTGGTCACGGGTTGGGTGATTTGTGAGGTGGGTTTAGGTGAGAATGGGGTAAATTGATGATCTGGAGGGTATTATACAAAACCCCTTAGTTTTGGGTTTAATTCACCCTGGGTAAACTTAGGGTTTATGGAGGTAATGAACAATGGATTAGGGGATTTAATCCCAACAGTGCACGTTTCCCTCTCCTATTTAATATATAAAATCCCGTTTAAAAAGTTAATGGGGTTGACTTGATGACTGGGTGGTTTGACTTGGGCCGGGTATAGGGTGATTGTTTGGGCTATTGGTGGGTTTTGTGGGGTATTTGGTGGATTTGGGTCGGGTTTGGGTTTGGTTTATGGCAAAAGTGACCCCCTGTCTTCCAGATTTGTGTAACTTCATATTTAAACAGCATATTAGTACTTTCCCTTTGTTAATAACTATAGGCATTTTGTCACTTTTGGCACATGCATATCCAAACTTTGTTTAAAGGGCTTTTTATGTAATAGAAGCATTCTTCAAGGACCAAATGTGTATATTCTTGAAATATTAGGGACCCAATGTGTAATTTGAGTGTTCACAAGGGTATAAAATGTCAAGTCTTCAAAACTTCAGGGACCAATCTTGCCAAATCTTCAAACTTCAAGGACTTGATAGGAAAATCATGATTCGGGTCCGGTTCTTTGTGCGGCTTCGTTTCCCGTGCTCGTTTTTGCTTGATTCCTTTGATCTTTTGGTGAATTCACGATATCCGTACCTGAAATACACAATGAACAAATACAAGCACATTTTGGGGTATTTTGATGATATTTTAAGCGTTTTAAGCCCGATTTGGACGATGAGACTATGTATAAATACAGTCTCATCACTCCCCCATACTAAACCATTGCCGTGTCCCCACGCAATGCTAGAATTAAGTATCGTAGCACTTCCAAAATTCGTTTTATGATGACATTTATTCAAGACATAAATTTAAATAAACTACTACACGTGTTTTAGACATAATGTATTGTTTTCATCACGAGAATGTGACTTTTGGGATCATAGAACAAGAACACGTGAATGCTTTGTTAGAAATAATTTCGTCGTCCTCGATTTTCACCCAATTCCATGCTAAGCGTGTAACGAGATCATTGTTATTATAAGTTAGCAACACGATCATATCTCATGAGTGTTAATTACGAACCTAAACTCCCTTATTCCTACTTGGTATCTCTTATATTTTATTTTTGTCTTAATGATCACGAGGATACATCATCGACTTATGCGTGAATAGAGATTAAGTCTAAAAATAGAAACTTAATGGTGTAACCAAAATCATCAAATCAATAATTCATCCCAATAGACAACGATGTCAAAAAATTAAGTCAACAAGAAGGATCGATGAACACGGTTTTATAACGGTTTTGAACATGAGACTTATTACCAAGACTTTTATACGCCCCCTAACGGAAGGGCCTTATTATCTTTGGTTTATCTCCATCTTTTATTCAACTTCGCCATGAAGCTTTTATTATGACTTCGGTCTTGCCTTGCCTTTTATTATCCGCCTCATCGGTGGTTTTATTAGCCAAAGACGTATATCCTCACGCTAAAGCGAATTTTGGATCTTTAAAGCTTCGAAGATTAAGGCTTGATTCACTTTCAATTTGGGCATAGATTTTTCGGCCTTGTGAGCTTCAAATTTTTGCTTAATTTAGGTGAGCACTTGAAATCTTATTATTAGGTGAAGCTTTCGATTATTCGGGTGCCAATACTTCAAAACCGTGACGCTGGCGATACCTTAATGTTTTCCCAATTTAATTACATGGAAGCTACTAAAACAAATTAGAAACCCAACAATAGTGACTAAACCGCCAAATCAATATTTATTAACAATTTATTATGCAAAAGCGTGGGGAGAATAAGCTAATAATTACTACACATAAGATCGTGACGATTACGAGACTTATAAATAACTCTATCATTTCTCGTCCTCATTTAAGAGACTTAGCCTAAAAAGTTAAGGAATCGAAGCTAAGTGCTCAACACGCACGGTCGAGTCAAAAATTACTCTCGTTCTCACCATCAGAAAACCTACATTCGTGTCTTAAACACTTATGAAAAACTAAAAAAAAATTAAAATTTGGCCATTTTTAGCCTTATTTGCAACAAAACGATAACAAAAAGATGAATATTGGATTGCGTGTTGACGTAAGCAAGGTGAAGTATCTACTCACCCCCCCCCCCCCCCCCCCCATACTAAAACTAAACATTGTCCTCAATGTTTCGAGTCTAGGGGTGTAAACACCCCCATACTAGAGACGAAGTCGAATGCTTAATCTCGAGCATGGAAAGGGTAAAACGAATAACCTAAAAGCCGTTTATGAATTATGCTAATAAGATAAACGTTAGAACATAAAAGGATATCATCGGATATCGGAATCTCCAAAGGCAACGATCGAAGCTCGAGTGATCCGTAAAACGAACACGAGAGGCTTCAATGATGACGATGAACCTAATAAATCACAATCACAAACAACCACGGAACAAAAGTAGGAAGAGCACAAGTCCCCTTGTTACATTAACTAAGAAAGCGATAATATGTACAAGGATAAGCATGAGAATCCCCCGCGAGGCACCTTGTTTTTGATAACCGAGTCAAAAGCTCGACTCGGATCCCCATAAATGTGATCATTTAGGGATAATCTTGGTTTGGTCATTTTTAGTGGGGCTTACATGATAAACAAGGCCCAAAAGTACATGGAGTACTTTAAAAACCCGATAAACGTATACCGGGGTCAAAGATAGCGTCTTCGTTTTCGGATGAAAGACGAAACAACGCTACTTCAACCGAAGCCGAAACCCCAATGGGGTAGAAGAAAATAGGTAAGAAGTAGAAAGGTGGGGCAATGGGTAAGTCAACATAATGAGCTACTCGAGGTAGACTCACACCAAGCAAATAGATACGATTTCCATTTATTGCATCGGCGGAAGACCGAGATTTCCCTTTACAAGCAATTCCGGGATCGTAAATCTCGTCCTCGGTGGAGAAATGGGAGGGAACATTTGGGGCTTCCCCCACACTAAAACCACACCAACCATCGTCAAAAGGAGTAGACGAGGTGGTAGTACTCATGAAACGTGGTGATGACGGAGTTAAACATGTAGAAAAATCATTTAAAACATTTTTAAAATCTTTTCCTTTTTCATCGTTCAAAAACTCTTTATGAAAACCCGATTTGATAATGTCGAAAATATTTGGCGTGTCAAATTCAAAATTAGTCGCGCTAAAAATCCTCACATTTAAGTCATTGGTGGGAGGGGGTGGCGGATTATATAAGTTCTCAAAACGTTTGTCAATAAAGAACACCGCCCCCTCGGGGTCAACATACTCGTCATCCTCATGAACGTCGATCTCATCGATTTCTTCATCAAAGATAGGCTTGTCAAACCAAGGTTTGTCATTCCCCTCCTTGAGTATCTTAGAAACTGTCTCGAAAAGATCACGATCAAGCACGAAACCATCATTCTTTTGTGGGGATCGTTGATAAGTTAGATCCTCACGAATGTGGTAAACGTCATTCTCAAATGAGGAGTGTTGATTAGGTAACTCCTCGAGAATGGGATTTTTGGTGGTCACATGAGTTGGTTCGTCATCGAAAATAAGACGTTCCAACTCATTAAGTTCATCCTCGATCTTGGAAAGGTCGACCTCACTCGTAGGTGGAAGTGAAGGCATAAGAGCTAGCTCTCGTTCAATGATTTCCTCAATCTCGGGATCAAACTCGTAATCATCGTACTTCACATGTTTCTTCTTAGGAGAATCAAAAATAGCATGTGGATGTCGAAGTACGTGATCAAGCTCGGCAAAATCGCCATCGTCATCGTCAAAGAAAGAGTCGATGTGAGCACTCACAACCATGGACTTACAAGCACTAGGGCTATGCTTAGGTGACTTTTCTAAGACGAGAGGATCGATGTCGATAAACCCTTTAGCCTCAACGGGTGTTGGACTAGGCAAAGGAGGCACTTCGATGGAGTTAGAAGTTGAAGCCTCAAAGACGTGGTCCTTCGAAGGTGGTGAAGACGAATCCATTTTGGTCATTGTCGTGATGGCATTAACGTCACCCTTCGGAATTGGTGGTTCACTTGTTTCGCTAAAAACATCCCAAAGTGAGTTTTCATCCATGTATTTACACATACCCTTTTGAATTAGGTACACATATTCTTTATCATTGAAATCATCATCTTTAAAACCGTTTTTCTTAATTCTTTCAAAACATGCATCAAGCTTCATTCTTTCCGCTAAAGTAAACATTTTGAAATCATTAGAATTTTAATCATTAGGTTTTGAAACCTCGGTTTTTTCATTCTCATTAAATCCTTGGGATTTTCTAGCGAAAAAGTCTATTTTCTCATCCCCATATCTCATAGTAAGTCTCCCCTCGTGAACGTCGATTACGGTTCTAGCCGTCGATAATAATGGTCGGCCTAAAATAATGGGACATTTAGGGTCACACTCGTTATCGGATATAACGAAATCCGCGGGAAAAACAAACTTTCCAATCCTAACATAGACATCCTCGGCTATTCCAATTGGTATAAGTGGCGTACAATTCGCAAGCTCGATTGTCATGTTCGTGGGGGTAAGCGAAGGCAATCTCATCAATTTCCATAGAGAATGAGGCATAAGATTGATGCTAGCACCTAAATCGTCAAGGGCTAAACATCCCTCAATCTCGGAAAAATCACAAGGTAGTAGAAATTGGCCCGGATCCTTTTCCTTTCTCGGCATACGCCTTTTGGGTTTTTTAAGAAGGATCGAAGCACAAGTTTCTTCAAGGGTTACTTTGGTAAGGTCGACAAAGCTCTCTTTTTGAACCGTGGATGGAATTTGAGGTACACGAGGGTGTGCACTCTTTTCCTTGGTCGCCACGTTCACCCCATCGACTTTAGAACAAGAAGACGTCTTAGAAGTCGAGGGTTGAGAGGGATAAACAACACGGAATCCTTCAAGGTTAGGGGTAATCACACGACCTTTCTCACGAGACGAGGCGGCTTTACATTGTTCTTTCGGATTAGCAACGGTGTCACTAGGTAATGAATTTGATGACGAACCCGAGGCTTTGTTCATAATGGCCGAAAACATCTTTTTAATATCAATTTGCCCTTGCTCAATCTTCGTGTTTTGCAATTTCAAAGTATTTGTAAAGTCGTTTTTCAAAGTACCAATTTCTCCCTCTAATCGTCTCATATTAGCCTCATTCGTTTTCATGTAGTTTTGAAAATCGTTTGACGAACTATTTTGATTAGAATTAAAGTTCCCTTGGTTTTGATTACTTCTTTGAAAATTGTTTTGATTACCACTTGAAAAATTATTTCCTTGATTGTTATCTCGATTTTGCCAAGTTATATTACGACCTTGATTATAACCTCCTTGATTTTGATTCGAAAAATTTCCTTGTTGATTATTTCCATGAAAATTGTTTCGGTTTTGATTAAAATTGTTGCCTTGGTTATAATTGCCTTGTTGTGATGGACCCGCGTTATTTTAATTTGAAAAATTGTTGTTTCCATTTAACGCACTCACATTCGACGTTTGGCCATCCGTAGCCGCACACTCGTAATAATTATGAGGTCCACCACAAAACGTACACGAAACCTCAACCGCTTTCACCGTAGCGGGAGCGTCTTTCTTTTGCATCTCAATGAGATAAGACGTGAACACATTCGTCAACTTGTCGACTTTTGCATCAACTCTCTCAATGTCGCGATTAGAACTACTAACATTGGCGACATTGGCAACACTCGGTGCGTTGCGGAGTTGGTAAACCTTGGATCGGTTCTCGATAATTATCAAAGCTAATCTCGGAGTTTTACACAAAAAGTTGCCACCGGCGGCGGAATTCAACGAGTCTTGTTCGTGAAAATTAAGACCGTTGTAAAACGTATCGATTTGGTGCAACTCGGAAAAACCATGGTGAGGACATTGCCTAAGCAATTCCTTAAAACGATCCCACGCGTCTCTAAAAGATTCATTCGATTTTTGCTCAAATTTTGTAATCTCGTTTTTGAAAAACGTTGTCTTAGACGGTGGGAAGAAATAATTAACGAACTTGGAAACGAGATCCTTCCACGTAGTAATGGAATTAGGTGGCTCTTTCTCGTACCAATCCTTGGCGGCACCATCGAGCGAGTACGGAAAAAGCATAAGCTTGACGACATCGGTGTCGACGTTCTTAAACTTGCTCGTGGCCAAAAGACGATTAAAATTCCGAATATGGTCGTGAGGATTATCGGCTTCACGACCTCGAAACTTCGTAGCTTGGATCAACGAAAGCATTCCGCTCTTGATCTCAAAATTCTCCGCCTCGATAGCGGGAATTACGATCGCGTCTGCATAACCCTCGGTGGGCGCTTGGAGCAATTCCATCATAGAACGATTGTCGGCCATCTCCTCTACGGTTTCTTCAACAACGATATTAGGAACGTCGGTTTCTAATTCTCGTCTACGTCGTCGATTCCATCGATTACGATTGCGTCGATTCGAAGCTTCACTAGAATTGGAATAATCCTTCGATCGAGTGCGCATGCACTAAGCGTAGAATGGGTGGTAGCAAAGAAGATTCTTTTTGTGGTTTTTCGATTTTTCAATTTTTTTGGTTTTTGATTGGTTTTTTAATTTTTTTGGATTTTTTTTGTTGTATTACGTAGACACAAATCTACAAATCTCCCCTCGAATCGACTTTCTCGATTAAAGGAGCCTTAAAGAATGAAAACGATCACGTGGAGTGAACGTTCTCGATGACTTTAGAACGTTGGTGGAACACCAAAACGTTCAAGAGGGTTTAATCTTGAAAACACAAGCAAATATAATATACGTAGATAATACTTGGGCGGCAAACCCTCGATTAGCCCTCTTTCTCAAAACACGCACAAGCAAGCGGAGGAAACGAGGCGGCGCTAAGCACTTAAGAGCCTTTTTCCTTTAGGTCGTGAAATACAACCGCCTTATACCCACCTTATAGTTTGTGTTAATTGAAATTAAGCCTCACGAAAGTATTTATATATTTTGCCTTTAAACTTTTGCTTTGGATTCGAATACAATGATCGAGTGATGAAATCCCGAATCAAGGTTGTGATTTCTCACGTATTTGGAGTACTTGTATATTTATTTGTTCTTACGTAGATACAATATAGTAATAATATATTCACAAGAAAAACGAAAACCAATATATCTACAATATAGTAAATGATTGTTTTGTGTTTAATTTAGGAAAATTAAACACGATTTATTTGGATACTATAATATAATAAGGAAAAATAACAAAAATGAGTTTGTACGTTATATACGCTTTTCAAAAAATGAAAAGCAAAAACGCACTACTCACACAAACACGATACTAATAATAATGGCACACTAAACACCTCCCTGGCAGCGGCGCCAAAAATTGATGTAGGTTTTTCGTACACGTTTTAGGAAAAACGCGTATGAGTGGCAAGTATTAAGTTCTACGCTTTAGAAAAAACGTAAAACCGAATAAATGCGGGTTCGTTCTCGAAGGAGGTGTGTGTATTAATGTGCCAAAATATAAAATAACAATGTTTGGATTAGTGTCGTTTTTGGTTTCAAGAGAGAAAAAGTAAAGACGAATTACGACTACGATTATACTACGACGATTGACGTAAAACGCGAACGTAAATACGTAAAACGTGACAAAATTAAAAACAAAACCTAAAAATTAATTAAATGATTAAACTAAGTCTTAAATAATATAAATAAGAATAAAAATCCAACAAATATATTTTTAAACCTTTTATTAATTAAATATTCAATTTTTAATGCTAATTAAAGCCCAAAAATTAAATATAATTAACAAAATGCCCAAAATATTAATTTATTGAACTAATAACTAACTTATATTATTTAAAGACTAAAAACTATTTTTCCTAAATTTTAAAAACTATTTTTCTATTTTTAAAACACTAAAAACTATTTTTAAATTAAAATAATCCTAAAAAATAATAAAATAATGACAAAATTAATTTAACAATTTTAAAAATCCTAAATTACCCTAAAGAACAGTAGAAAATTGAAAAAGTTTGAAAAATGTAAAAATTTGCACTAAAAGACAAAACTATTTAATAATTAAACCCTAATTAACTTAAATTAATTATAGAAAATAATTAAAAAGGTGAACAGTAACTAATTTTTAAACTAAAAATCTTAAACTAATTTTCTAAATCTAAGAAAAATTTTAAATCTGAAAAATATAAATTTTTCACACTAAATGACAAAATCAGAAATGTTAAAGGTAATTAAAATAACAATTAAACCTAAAAAAATATTAAATGAACAGTAACTTAAAATTAAATTATACTGAAAAATTAAGAATTAAAAAAGAAAAATAATGCAACAAAAATTAAATCCTAACTCCTATTTAAAGGCACAAAAGACAAAAAAGTTAAGATGTGATAGTGACACTTTTTCTTTGTTTCTGTCTTTTAGTGTAGCAGTGGGAACACCAAAGCTATCAGTGGGAAAGGAGTTCCCACTGACAATGAAACTAAACAGGTCTGGTGGGTTTAAGCTTGATTTCAAGCTCAAATCTTGGATTTAATGGACAAGAGGGGCACCCCCACACTCAGTGAAGTGTGGGGAGTCACAATAAACAAGAAAATAAGCAAGATTTACACAAAAATCACACACACAAGCACCCAAACAGTCACTGATATGCCCCTATGTCTCTGATAAACAGTAACCTGGTGCAAAATGTATTTGGACGAATTTTAAGAGCTCTATACTTGCACCCAATCCTACCAAAATAACTTAAAACTAACTCACAATCCTAAGTATACCTATAATCTAGCATACAACAAACTTGAACAAAAAAAATCACACACAACAAAGCATAAATCTGGCTTACTGATTTTCTAAGCAGAATGTATCAAATGAGCATGCAATTGTTTGATTAATTCCACTAAACTTAAACCAATTACCCTACTTAACATAACTTATCCTAATGGAGTGTGCTTAGGCTGTTTATAAACCAAATACAAGTCATTAATCTAACTTAATAAGCAGACCCAAACACCCCTTTATAATCAGTAACACTATTTTTGCAAACCAAATCAACTCAAATTCAAACCAAACTTATAGCAATCTATCTAAGCATACACTAAACCAACTGACAAACATAAACCAACTACTAGCTAGCATTCAAACAACTTCATTTAATAAAAAAAAATCACAAAATCAGTCACTTTGAACAACAAAGCCACATACACATAAGAATAAAAAAAAACAAATGCAAAAGGGTTCAAGCCAGACCTTGGTTAGCTGATGCCTTCTTTTGTTACTGTTCATGAACCCAAGAGTGTGTAGAGAGCCCCGTTGAGGTTCAACAACTGAACCGGGGTAACAATATCTTCAAAAATGAGAGATTATGAGATGGGATGGTTGTCCTTGTTACTACTTGAAACCTGCACACAAACAAGAGACAAAAAAGTGACCTGTGAAAAACCAATAAGCTATAAACAAGCTTATTAAATAAGCTGCTATGGCTTATTGGTTATGCTTAAAAAATGAAAACTGATTTTTCTTCTTCTAAAATCTTTTGGAACCTAACTTTGAAAACTTGTAACCAACTTATGAAATCACTCAAAAAGAACATCCACTTTCACTTCAATCCTTTTTAAATGATTTCAAGTAAAAAATTTTTCCAAGAACTTATCAAAAAATGATTTTCTGAAAACTTGTTTATAAACTACAAACTTGAAATCTTTCTGAACTAATTATCAATTAAACTAGAAAACAAATAGAAGGAACTCAGTTATATGCAAATTTAAAAACATTTCATTTTCATTAATAAGTTTAGAAAATTACATAAAGACTGGAACAAAAAAAAGCTTCCACATGTTGGAGCTCTTTTTATACTACATCTATGAATATTCTAGACTAAAAACCCTAATCCTAGAATTCCAGAAAAGCCCTTGGAGAAATTCGGATCTTTTTGGCATCTTTGAATTCCAACTTGGTCAAAAATCAGCCCATGTGATTGCCAGAGGTGTTTTGATGATCACAGCCGTTTATATGGTCCTTGGGGACAAAGAAAAACATTTTGGAACGTTTGATTTCTGAAAGATTCGTTCTTTGCCATTTCTAGTGTAGCAGGGGACAAACGGTGGGGCCCTTGTGGTCACGGGTTGGGTGATTTGTGAGGTGGGTTTAGGTGAGAATGGGGTAAATTGATGATCTGGAGGGTATTATACAAAACCCCTTAGTTTTGGGTTTAATTCACCCTGGGTAAACTTAGGGTTTATGGAGGTAATGAACAATGGATTAGGGGATTTAATCCCAACAGTGCACGTTTCCCTCTCCTATTTAATATATAAAATCCTGTTTAAAAAGTTAATGGGGTTGACTTGGTGACTGGGTGGTTTGACTTGGGCCAGGTATAGGGTGATTGTTTGGGCTATTGGTGGGTTTTGTGGGGTATTTGGTGGATTTGGGTCGGGTTTGGGTTTGGTTTATGGCAAAAGTGACCCCCTGTCTTCCAGATTTGTGTCACTTCATATTTAAACAGCATATTAGTACTTTCCCTTTGTTAATAACTATAGCCATGTTGTCACTTTTGGCACATGCATATCCAAACTTTGTTTAAAGGGCTTTTTATGCAATAGAAGCATTCTTCAAGGACCAAATGTGTATATTCTTGAAATATTAGGGACCCAATGTGTAATTTGAGTGTTCACAAGGGTATAAAATGTCAAGTCTTCAAAACTTCAGGGACCAATCTTGCCAAATCTTCAAACTTCAAGGACTTGATAGGAAAATCATGATTCGGGTCCGGTTCTTTGTGCGGCTTCGTTTCCCGTGCTCGTTTTTGCTTGATTCCTTTGATCTTTTGGTGAATTCACGATATCCGTGCCTGAAATACACAATGAACAAATACAAGCACATTTTGGGGTATTTTGATGATATTTTAAGCGTTTTAAGCCCGATTTGGACGATGAGACTATGTATAAATACAGTCTCATCAATGAGACCTTAGCATAGCTTTTTCTTGGTCTCAAAGAGAAAAGTTCAGCTGAAAAGGCTAGGTTAGCAGAAGAGGAAAATAAGGCACAACAATCAAGTCTTGCCAGCAAAGTTCAAGATAAAGGCAAGAAGGTGCAAACTTCAAAGCCTGCTACAAATTATACCAGGTCAACAACCTAATGAGAGTGGAGACAAAATATCTTCAAGGATAATCAAGAAGTTACCTAAAATTTACCTAAAAGACAAAGGCAAGAAGAAGTTGCAGTCTGAATCAGAAAAGGAAGATGAAAGTGATTCAAATGATGATATCAACACAGCCATGAATAAATTTTATCGAATGGAAAATGATGAAGTAGCTTATAGACTACAAGCAAGACTCCATGAAGAACATCAAAAGAAAGAACTTGCAGCAAAGCAACAACTGCTTGAAGCACAAAGAATACAACAGGAATGGAATATTGAAGAATATGACAAGATTCAAGCTGAACTCAAGGCAAGTGAACTTCTAGCTGAATCTCTAATAGCTGAAGAGAGAGATGCTTATGATGAGGAAGAAAAGGATAGATTGATTGATGATCTAGTCAGGGAGCAACAAAGATTCTTTGCTGAAAAGAGAAGAAGAGAAAGAGTCAAGCCTCCAACTACTAATCAACTAAGGAATCAAATGATGTCCTACCTCAAGAAGGTGAAACATTTCACTCATGGACAACTGGTTAGGAAGAATTTTGATGAAATCAAGGCTTTGTATGAACAACACAAAAAGAGCAAGTTAAACTTTGTTGAAATTGGTTCTGAGGCGGATACGAAAGCTATTGAAGAAGCCAAGAAACACTTGCAACAACAAAGGAAATTTGGAAGTACCCCCAGGCTTGATGATGCATGTACTGCTAGACAAGAATGAAGGTCTACTAAATCTAAGGATTTGATAATTGATGGATTGATCTATTGATTAGATGGTGGAAATGGGGAAGAAGGAGATGAGGGGTAGAGAGAGAAAGGAGAGAAAAGAAAAAGTAGAGAGAGAAAGTGAAATAAGATAAATGAAAAGTTATGAAAATGAATGAACCGACCCCCTCCTAACATGCTAGGAGGGGTATATATATAGCCCACCCTACATGTGGGCTATATGGACTATATACTTACAAAGTGGATCACGAGCCCATTACATAATTATCGTTGGAGCGACCGATCCTTCACAAATACGTAAAACGTATTTCCAACAATCTCCCCCTAAGGGAGGTCGCTCCAAGTTACAAAGTTCTAAATATACTATGGCTCGTGATCTATGCTAATAATGATGTGACCGAGACTTTCTTTGGGAAAACACATTTCCAACAATCTCCCCCTAAGGGAGGTCACACCATTTTACAAAATCTTAAACCTAGCATCTATGCTTGAGTCTTCGATCTTGTTCTTGTGAATATGCTTGAAGTGATCTTTGACTTTAGTTCTTGAGCATGTTTCCTTGCCTTGACCTTGTGCATTCATCACTTGTGAAATTTGCCTAGTTGTGACTTCATGTTCCACATACTTATACCTTTAAATTCTTGAAAGCTTCAGAGTTTGATACAGCGGAAGACTTGACCTTCAGACTTTCTTGAATTTGTTGAAGTACTAATTGTATGTAGTATAAGCATGTGGTAACGACTTCTTCTGGATTGTACACCGCAATGCCACCTTTTTGTTACACTGCATAAGACAGTTAGCAACAAAACATATACACGGATGAAATGGCCTTGAACATTTCATTCTAATTTGGTAGCATTTTACCTCCGGCCGGTGAAGACCGTTGGACGATATTAAATATCGTACTTGTGGCAGGTAGTTTCAATTAAGAACCTCCTTGACAAGATTTCGCGGGTAAACCCGTTCTCTTTACTCGACCGTCCAAAGCTAACTGCGAACGTAAAGAGTGAATCATTTGGATAATATTATCCGCATGATTTGAAGCCGTCAATTCATGTTCCTGGAACAAGTGAAATTCAATTAAGAACCGCACCATCGTTGCTTTCCAGTTGTCACTAGCTTGATTCATATAGAATCTTGCAAGTTACCTACCAAGTGCTGTTTGATGTTAACACTAGAAGGATTTCCACTCGTCACTGTGATCAATAAAGAGTCACTCTGAGTGTTCTGGCAAGATCATATGATAATGCGTAGAGGCCTGGAACGTGTTTAAATTCATTTAAGAATTAAACCACTGTTGCTTTCCAGTTATCACAAGTTTGATTCATAAAGAATCGCACAAGTCACCTACCATGAGCTTTTTGATATTCGCTCAAGAAGGATTTCCATCTTCATTGTAAATACTTTCGTATTACTCAGATGTTCAGGCAAGATCATGAAGATTTTGCGTAGGACTCTTAAGAACTTTCTTACTTTTCACAGTGTGTGAAGAAGCAAGGAATAATGAAAGTGTGTCCTAATGAGATATTTGATGATCTCAAATGGCTCTAGACTCGATCGTGCATTTTGGATTTTTAGTGATCGGAGGCTGGAGAGGAGTGCCACCTTTTCAATACCAATTTATTCGGAGTGAATAAACCAGTAGATAATGTGTTGATCTCCGTGTGATTAAAACAAATACCTTTTGAGAGATATTTGAGTTAGCTGGGAAGGGTTGTGCATTGCATCACTGGGTCCATGATGTCTTTCTTCAATACCGAGAATCATTAGCAAAAATGATCTCAATAGCATATGAATTGACCCGGTTTCTGCCTAAGGTTGTAAGGAGGGCTTCTTTCTTTACACCCTTTATCTTTACAATTCTTTTTCATTCTTCAACCCCTTCAATGCTTACCAATACGTCATCACTAGCACCTTGTTGTGATTGTTCCAGTGCTAACTTAAGTACTTGGTCGGCATTCAGCTACATTCACAATCTTTCTCCATCTTTCCTAAGGACTACTATTTCTAGCTATGGAATGTCCTTGGGAAGATTCCTCCGGTTCTAGAGAAATCATTGGACTTTAACCTATCCTACCATCCTTATGTCACCACAATCTTCATCGTCGTGAAAAGAGATGTTTTGGGTAAGTGTGTGTCACCATGAAATCCATTTTGAAGTGCAAATCCATTTTGCTCCCCCTTAACATATGCTACGATATTCGAAAACATTTCGCACATGTCGGGATGAGCTAACACGTTAAGTCAAACCATTTGTGATTGATCATATCCCATATTAAATCACATTTTCTCCCCCATATTAAAAATATTAACCCAATCGATGTTTTTAATATCAATTGATTTAATAGCATTTTAAGAAAATTTGGGAAGAAAAATGCAAATCCAATTATCTTCATGATTTGAACAAGCTCCCCCTCAAATTAATGAGGGTGTACTTGAAACGTAAATTAAATACCTTTTAAACACAAGTGTAAGGTATTTATTACGTGCAAAGATCAGATATAATAATGAATTCACAAGATTAGCAATGTACGAGGTTGGACCTGAATAATGGAGAACAGCATATGAAAGAAGCACATGGTTCTTGTTCACGAATGTTGGTCGCCTCGTCACGTCCCCGAGAAAATTAATTCTCGTTGTTGAGTCAAAGCTTTCCGGTGAAATGCTTGACTTGATTATGAAAAGCGGGTTGCTATCTGAAATAATAGCAAACCATTTTGAGCATGTTTTAAATGTTTTAAACTTCTGCTCGAACTTTATTTACAACCCCGTGTCATTATTGAATGACATTTCTAGGTTCGTAAATATTATCGATTCCAGAAGACATGCTCTTTTTATCAAAACATTTTTGAACACACAATTTTGAAAGATTTAGAAAAATCTTTGAAAAATTCTTGAAAAATTGTGTTCAAAGTTTTGAAAACCAATTACTTGAGCTTAAGATGTTGAATATCTTAAAAGCGAGCTCAAGTCCGAGAAGTTGTGAACTTCCCGTTGTTAAGGATAAGTTACCATCGGCGATAAGCTTTCCTTTTATCTGAAGAACGAGTCCTAAGCTGACATTTACTTAGAAGTCGTGTTCATGAGCTTGAAAACTTTGACTGTTTTAACGGAAAGCTCATGACCGAGAAAGGTGAATTTCTCGTTACGAGGAAAAGTTCTCTTATTTAAAAGATACACTTTCCTTTCTGAGCTTAAAACTTCGAATGTTTTAATACAAGCTCATGACCGAGAAAACTGAATTTCTCGTTATGAGGATAAGTTTATCATTAATGATAAACTTTCCTTTATTTGAAGTACGAGTTACAGTCTGACATTTAACTGTAAGTCATATACACGAGCTTAAAACCTTTGAATGGTTTTAATGTAAGCTCGTGTCCGAGAAAATTTAATTTCTCGTTGTAAGGATAAGTTTATCATCGGCGATAAACTTTCCTTTATTTGAAGCACGGGTTACCATCTGATATTTAATGATAAACCATAATGCATGAGCTTAAAAACTTGGAATGTTTTTGATATAAGCTCATGCCCGAGAAAAATGAATTTCTCGTTTTTAGGATAAGTTTACCATCGGCGATAAACTTTCCTTTCTTTGAAGAGCGAGTTATAGTCTGTGATGTGACTATAAGTCCTTGATTGCAGCTTAACCATGAATCCCCTGAGACATTTGTTTCTCTGATATCTGCTTCTTCAGCAACCAAACTCTAAGAGTGTCCTTAGTTGAACGGGATACAACGATTGGACCGCTTCGTTCTTTTGGAACATCAACTTTGGTACCTGCATTCTCATTAGAAGTTTGTATACTTTTGCATGGGTTAGAGATATCTATTTTTGAAGCACGTGGGGGTTCACAGTTGGCTTTACTTGTGTCAGAGGTGGCCTGAGGGGATGATTCACTTGTCTTAGTTGGCAAACGTTTCCTTTTATAGAAAATCTTAAGTTCAGGCTTAAGTGATGTATCATCCTTTGCAATTTTCTCCCTAGTAGTCTTCGTAGAATCAGAGACTATCCTAGTTAAAGGGCACTCGTTTCCTACAAGAGTAAAAGTTCTACCAGTGGGGCGCCACATTTTACCAATGGGTTTGATTTTAGCGACCCACTGGGATTTAAGTCTAGCACGGGAGTTCACCTCATCAAGTAATTTCTTGACACAAGCATCATGATTTGCCGTAAAGACACATTTTCTACATGTTTTACAAGTAGCATATTTCATGTCTGAATAATTCCTAGATGATTGATCGATGCTCCTAGAAGATGGCATGCTACGGTTAGCAGTGTTGGGTAATCTAGAAGGCATCTGACTAGGTTTGAAATTGCTATCTCTTACATGTGTCTTTTGCTTAGCTTCCCTAAAACCAGGTTTATGGCAAACGTCATTTGAACTAGTTCTAGACGTGGTCTTGGTATTTTTAGGGAAACTAGAGGCAATCATATGATTTGGTCTTGCTAAAGCTGGAGTGATCACATAGGGCCTAGTTGCTGGAGTGACTGGTCTAGAAAGATGAACCAAATCAACTTGGGAGGCAAACCGCGGTCTCGAGGATTGTGGTCGCTCGGATCTAAATGCAGTAGGTTGTCTGACAATCGGTTGTCTGACGAACTGATTTGTAGGCGGTTTCCCCAAGATTGATGGTTTTTCAAGCTTAGTATCCACACTAGGTCCTCTAGTTTTCCTTAACTCGTTTTTCAACGCAGCTATAGCAAAAACCTTTTCCTGAACTTGAGCTTTTAAGGTCTCATTCTCTTTGAGCAATTCATCTTGGGATGCCAACTTAGATTCAAGCAACTTAATTTGTTTCAAAAGATTATCCTTTTCAGCTTTAGAATCTAAAACTATTTGATCCAATTTTCGTTCAAGAACAACGTTTGACTTTTCAAGTTTTTCAAAATATGTTTCATATTTCTCCGTTTTCTTTGAAAATTCAATTTTGGCATCCTCAAGCTCTTTGGATTGCTGAGCGAAAATGGTTGCAAGCTCTTCAGACCTAGACACAGAATTGGTTAATGAAGCAGTCGTAAAACTATTAGCAGGATTGTTAATTAGCGCATTCATTTCAGACAACATATGAAGAATATTATCTGTACCTGACATGCTACTTGGTTCCCGTTTTCCTCCTGATTCTTTTCTCTTGTGGCTGCTTCTTGTATCGTCTTGCAATATATGCAATTTTCCCTCTTAAAAACAGCCTATTCGGAAAAAAAAAAAGCCTATTCGGAAAAATAGCCTATTCGGAAAAACAGCCTATTCGGAAAAACAGCCTATTCGGAATATTCAGCCTATTCGGAAAAACAGCCTATTCGGAAAAACAGCCTATTCGGAAAAAACAGCCTATTCGGAAAAACAGCCTATTCGGAATATTCAGCATATTCGGAAAAAACAGCCTATTCGGAAAAAAACGGCTATTTGGAAAAAAAATTCTTCTATTCGGAAAAATTCTTCTATTCGGAAAAAATTCTTCTATTCGGAAAGATTCTTCTATTCGGAAAGTCTATGCGGAAAAATTTCTTCTATGCTGAAAATCCTCCTATTCGGAATCCTATTCGGAATAAACTTTCTATGCTGAAAATCCTCCCTATTCGGAATCCCTATTCGGAATATTCTGGAAAAATAGTTTCCGAGACTTAAAAAGTAGCTATTAACTCCGATTTTTGATCCAAAACCACAAAAAGTTTTATGATTTTTACCAAAATAAGCTAAACCCAATCCTTATCAATCAATCCCAATAACAAAAACACCAAAAATAACAAGATTCAAGAATGATTTTTTCTAAAGATCACTAATTGATTCAAAAACTAAAAAAGCAACACAATCAATTGAAGGGGTTTTTAATCAAATCAATAGATAAAAAAAAAAAAAAACGCAAATCCTAAGATTTAACCATGGCTCTTGATACCAATTGAAGGTCTACTAAATCTAAGGATTTGATAATTGATGGATTGATCTATTGATTAGATGGTGGAAATGGGGAAGAAGGAGATGAGGGGTAGAGAGAGAAAGGAGAGAAAAGAAAAAGTAGAGAGAGAAAGTGAAATAAGATAAATGAAAAGTTATGAAAATGAATGAACCGACCCCCTCCTAACATGCTAGGAGGGGTATATATATAGCCCACCCTACATGTGGGCTATATGGACTATATACTTACAAAGTGGATCACGAGCCCATTACATAATTATCGTTGGAGCGACCGATCCTTCACAAATACGTAAAACGTATTTCCAACAAAGAAGGAGGATCTCCACCTATCAAGACCACCTATGCTAGGAAAAACAAGAAGGTTAAGGAGACTCCAAAGGAAGCAAAGCCTACTCAAGTATTTGATGAGGGAAATAAAGCTCAAGGTGTTGAAGAAACGGAAAATGTACAGGCGTTACATACTTAGTCAACAATACATGATGAAACGGTACATATTAGCTTAGAGGCAGGATCTATTGAAATATAAGGAACCTCCAGAGGTATTAAAAGGAAAAGGTCAACCAGGCAAAAGCTATTAGCAAAGAAAAAGGTAAAATCTACAACTAAAGCTAATGAAGATAGTGATGATGATCAGAGTTGTAGAAAGTACTTGAAGATAACAAAGTTTGAAGATCAATGCATAGATACAGAGATCTTTGGAAAGAAGTCATCAATTATAGGCTGGATAGGTGCTTCAAGTCAAGGACTAGAAGCTCGTGAAATAACCAGGACAAATGGAACATTTAGGATGTTCAGGTTATTGGAAGATATTCTTCATATTCTTGATAGACAAGACATTCAAGATCTTCACAGGTTTGTCCAAGGAGGAAGTGAAGGTAAAGAAGAAGTCTCACTATTGCTTCATGAATTCAAGTTTATGTACGAGCCACACACTATAGATTAATAAATATTGAAGGACTTAGAGAATCAGGTTCCTACTTACTAGAGATATTATAGATCATGTAGGATACATACATTAGATATAGATGATGTTACCTACTATATGCTTCAAGAAAAGAGATATCCTTTTGGAATGAGGTTGCTAGAAAGAATGTTGGATATGCAACTAGAAGTTTACGAGGAATCTAATGGTGCTTTAGAGTTGATCAGAATGATCAAACAACAAATCAAGGGTTTGCAGGAAGAAGAGGAAGCTGAAAAAGCGCCTTAAGTGTTTGACTTTCAGTCACACTTCACAAATGGTTCTTAGTTCACCATGTCTAACAAACATAAGAACTGGCTAGTCCATAAGCAAACGGTTTGTGGTAAAGACTTCACAAATCCGTTGATAGCTGGTAGTTTGCTAAAAACTACATGGTTATTAACTCACCATACTTAAAAGTGAAGAGTTAGCTAATCCTAGGGCAAACGGTTCTAGGTAAAAACTCTATCAAATCCGTTTAATGGTTGACAGTTTACCAAAAATTGTAGGGCTATCAGTACACCTTATTATTGATGAATAAAGTATTGGCTATTCTAGAGTACACGGCTAACTGGTAAAGAATAAATCAAATTCGTTGATAGCTGATGATTTGCTAAAAATCATGATGCCAATACATATTGGTTTGTTGTTAACTGTTTTATTTCATGTGAGAAGATACAAGCAGGAGTGTTGATTCATAAACAACATGTTCAAGGAGATTCATGTATGTTCAAGATCAAGAAAATCATAAGAAAGTTTTGTCATCATCAAATAGGGGAATACTATTGGGCTAAAAGCTTAAAGATGCCAAAGTTTTATATATGAAGACAACATAGTTGCTGCAAAGAATGTTCAAAGATACAGAATATCACATTTTGAAGACAATATAAAGACTTAAAGTTCATTATATCATAAGAAGATATATCAAGAAGTGTTTGGATACATTCAGTTGGTACACAAGTTTAAGATTACCAAGTTCAATCTAAGTTTGAAGTGAAGTTTGAAGACATGTATTCTTATACATTCAACACACAGAAAAACAAGAAGACAACGAGTTATCATTCTCGTTTAGGGGAGGATTGTTGGAAATTATTGTAAAGTACCAAGTACCGTTAGTATAAGTACAAGTACTGCTAGTGTTAGCAAGTACTGTTAGTGTTAACGCGGTATATGCTAAGTACCGTTAGTATTAATGTAAGTACTACTAAATAGATAAAGGCGAATATATCTTTAGTAAAGATATGTCATAGTTATAATAGAAGTATATCTTATGTGATATACTTAATAGATTAGAATATTGATAATATATCGTGTGTGATATACTTATCATAATAGAATATGCCAGGGTTCCTTGCACTATAAAGGAACATAGGTACGATGAGTTACATGTGCCTTTTGCCCAAGTCGATTAATAGAATATCGAATAGTTAGAGTATTTTGTTGTTCTTCTTTGCTTTATAAGTTAGATTCCGTATAACTTATTAGAGTTGAGTAAGAGTCTCTCAAGTGCTCTAGTTTGATTACAATATATTGTGCAATCCTTAACAAGATATAGATCTACTCAAAGGGATCAACAGAATACGAACAACAAATTCTAAGGCATAGTCCTAAAAGGATAATGGTAAAGTTGTAAGATTAAACATAGATCGCACCATATCTAATAATGTACGATTTCATTCTCACTTAGATAATCTTTAAACTCTTAGCTTAAGTACTCGCCACCTCTATAAGAACGAAGAGCTTTAATCTTCTTTCCTAGTTGCAATTCTACTTCCGCTTTAAACACTTTGAATGTTTCAAATACCTCATGTTTATGCTTAAGTAAATGAACATAACCATAACGGCTATAATCATCCGTAAATGTTAAGAAGTATCTAGCACCTTTCCTTGACACATGTCTAAGTGGTCCACACACATCAGTGTGTATTAAACCAAGTAGATCAGTAGCCCTTTCAACATTATTATAAAAAGGTTTCTTGGTCATCTTTCTAGAGATACAAGACTCGCATTTATCAAATGATTCATCATTGATATTTTCCAAAAGACCTTCACGTTAAAGCTTTTGTATGTGTGTCTTCCCAATATGGGCAAGTATACAATGCCAAAGATAAGAAGAGTTCTTGTCTAACTTTATCTTCTTATTCGTACTAAAGACAAAATTATTATATACTTGTAATCATTATCATGCATGTCAATTTCAAAAACACCATTCACAGCAATTACATTAAAATCGAAAATACCATCTTTAAAAACAAAAATTCCATTATTATCAATAGTGTGAATAAATCCAAGATCCAACAAATAAGAAAAAGAAATAAACCTCTAACAATAGAAGGTGCATAATGGAAATTGTTTAAAATCAGTACTAAACTCGAAGGTAAAACTAAATTAAATGTTCCTATGGCTTCAACAGCTGTTTGTGCTCCTTTGCCCATTTGCAGATATTGCTCTCCATAGGATAACTTCCTTTCTAGCTTAAACCCATGAAGCATATTACAAATTTTAATACTACATCCCGTATCATATACCCAGAAATTTAACTTGTATGTTAGATTAAATAATTCAACCATAAATAAGTTACCTGAATCTACAACACTTAAATCAAACTTCTTTTTCTTAATTTCTCACAACTCATCAAGGTACAGAGGGCAGCTCCTCTTCCAGTGACCATTGGCGCCGCAATGGTGACAAGTTTCATCCTTTTGAGATTGATTCTTCTTAGCAAAGTTTTGCTTAGGATTTTGATAAGTCGCAACTTGCTTGCGTTTATCACCTTTGCCTATGCCTTTCATCTTTTTGTTCGCTTGCGGTTTTGGCTTACTCACTCTACCCTTTTGTATGTTAAGTACTTGAGGAGTAGATGTTGATGCCTTGTCCTTATAACTTTTTTCATAGTCAATAAGCATTGCGTGCAAATCATTAATTGTCTTCCCCACGCAATGCATATTGAAGTTCATAACAAAATCATTGAAGTCCTTGTTAAGGGACCTATTGATTAAGTTAATCGCCATATCATTGTCATAGGGTTTCCAAAGTGCAATGAGTTGTTCCATGTAACCTCTCATTTCCATATAGTGTGCACTTATGGGTTTCCTAGGGGATTACTTACAGCTACGCAAAGCATCTACTAAATCGTAGATCTATACAACTTGAGGCTTCTCAAACATTGCCTTGAGCTTTTCAAGCATGCACATGGGAGGATAAAGCTCAAACTTCTTTTGAAGAGAAGGTGGCATTTTCCCAAGCATTAAGCAAGCTACATCAACGTGCTTCTTAATTTTAGTATTGTAAATAAGCCTTTCGGCCTCAGAAGCCCCTTCAACAAGGTCAGCCGGTACGGCCGTGGACATATAATCAATAGTACCCGTTACTCTCAAGACAATTATCAGAGAGCGATACCAATCATTGAAGTTTGGGCCAGTAAGTTATGGACGATCAAAAAACATTTTGAACGCCGCACTTAAAGCGTTCTTGTCAGGTTGAGCCATTTCTACAAGAAATAAGTTCAACTATTAGTATTTTTGATAATACTTTCAAGAAAATAAAATTACCCCGGTAAATAAATTAACCATAGTATTTTCCTTGAAATTAGAACCTATATTGACATAAATCTATTACATCAGTTGATATGCTAGTAATGAATGTATTCAACATAGTAACTTGTCAAACAATTTATTGGCAAACAATTTCCAATTTCTAGATATTTTTAGGGACTTACACTGCCAAAAGAACGTTTTGCATTGTAAACATGTTTCATCCCCTCTAAATGCCTTAAGTTTCCAGATATCAATGAGTAACTTAATCAAGTCGTCTAATCTAAAGAACGTAAAACTAATCATGCGGATTCTTCTATGAAAAGTTTTATTTCCATCACAACATCGTCAAAAATATCATATGACGACATTGTAACTTCAAGTGTCCGTCAATTAGATGGCATTCGACTTAAATTTTAAGGGTATAAATTTGATGTCAAAATCAATGTATGGAGAAGCATGCATACATCTCCATATCATAAGTTTAATAAAACATTTAGTAAACTTTTCGGCAAGACTAAAAAACATAAATTATTGTTGAGGCATTGGTTAAACCAATTAAAGAATTACCCACAACAAAATTCACAACATACTTTTTCTAGAACTCGGCTAAGCACAAAGCAATAACCTTATTCATTGTGTCTCAGATGTGCATTTGCGGTAAATTAACCTTAAAGTAAAGTGCAAATAATAATCGTAGGTAATTCCAATTTGACGCACAGGCAAGCCGGGAATTTGGTCAGCGACAATGGCATAACCTCCTTCCTTAGTCGGGTACATGACCAACAACGCGTTATACCCACTTTATAGTTTGTCAAATTGAGTAGACCTTTCTAATTATTGCAAATTACCAATCAACACAATTTAAAGTAATTTAGATCTCAAAACAGTTTTAGTTTTAATATGATTTAGTCCATATTATTTTTTCTTAAAAAAATTACCCTTGTTTACAACAATTCGTGCAATTTAAATAAACAAATAGGCAAACAAAAAGACTAAAACATAAACACATAATAACAATTTATATGTGCAATAAATAAATCAAATAGTCACATGCATATAATTTTATTCAATAAGTTTAAAATCTAGGGTTTTTATGTTCATAAAAAGTTTTCCCTAATTCTAGATTTATTGAATCAAAAAACAAGTAGCAACTACGTAACAATTACCGCATACAATTATATGATCCATGAAAAACATGTATGTTCATCATGGATCCACCCACATTACTTAACAATTAAATCAATACGGATCGTAACCATAATCTACATGACATAAAAATTTAATCATGCAATTTATTTAAAGATTATACAACATGCAATTTTAGGGTTTCAATTTTTTATTTATTTTATAAATCGTCCTAAAAAATGATTTCACCACAAAACACTAAATATTTTTAAGAAAACCTAAAAAACATTTAGTTTTAACTCAAAACAATTATTAATTAAAAAATCTTTAGTTTCGATAATTATAACATGTTAAAACAGCTCTCGATGCCACTGATGGATTATGTAGTTCATAACAAGTATTAAAACCTTAAACATAGATCAAACCACATATAGCGAAAACGATTTAACAAGATCATAATAACACATTCATAATTAATCGAATTAGGGTTACAAACATTTTGCAATGCAATTCCCACAAACAAGAACAATTCACCAAATTTTGCTTAATACGAATCACCAAGATATAGTCTAAAGTAAGACTATATTACGTTCTTGTACACACGTATAATAACGAGTTAACCGTAATACTAGTACGTTGAAACCGAGCTTAAACGTATAGTGGAAAATCAACCCAAGAAAAAAACCAAACAAACCAAACGAAACCCTAAGGGTGCTTGGTCGTCTGATCGCAAAAGAGAGAGAGAGAGAGGGAAAGATGAGGTAAAAATTATGAAGACTTTGGGGTGTTTATATAGGCCTAGAAAACTTGTAGCACAAGACAAAACTGAATAAGGCAAACACCTCTCCCCCTTTTTCCTCTTAGCCGGCGGTCGAAACACCCTTAGGGGTGTTCCGGAACCTTCTTTTCATCTTCTGTTTTATTTTACAACGATCGTTAATTCTTAAATCTTAAACTTAACGACGATTAAATCTTTATAGCTCGATTTAATTAATAAACATATAAATATATTTATTAATAAAAATTAGCTCTTTACGTATTATGTGCAATCCCGTAATCTCGAGTTCGATCCTAACATACAACTATTAAATTTACATCCATAAACTTTCATAACCGATGCTAATTATACGCTTAATAATTTGGTAGAAAACAACATAAAAACCTGTTTTTAAAAAAACCAATAACTTATTACAACACTTATTAAAAAGATAATTAGTCAGATTTTCTAAAACCTTCCAAATCATTTATCTCTCGATGGATCAACTTCTAACAAGACATACACATCTCTTTTATCTCATCTATTTTTAGCTTTCGAACACATTCCCAAAATCACAGTCTAAAAATAGATAAAACTGGGTTTGGGCTAAGCTAACTCAAGTGGGCCCACATAAACAAAACTCCATAATCGAGTTTTTTTTTAATAAAAATCAAAAAACAAAAATAGTAACAATTTTTTTATTCTTTAGCGCCTCAACAATCAATCATCAAATTTCACAATTAATTAGGGCACACAGTAAATGAACACACACACACAGTAATAATAATAAAAATAAAACAATCATGGCGGATGACGGTGGCGGTACGACGGCGCCGACGACGGTGCTGTGCGGTGGTGGACGGACGAGGTTTGAGGTGGAGTTGATACCTGGTGAAACCACGATTGTTTCATGGAAGAAGCTTATGAAAGACGCTAATAAAGCTAAAGCTGCTGCTGCTGCATCAGCTTCTGCTTCTGCTAATGCTAATGATAATAATAATAATAACAGCGTTGGTGATGTGAATAATAATAATAATAATAAAGAATCTGTTAATTCGGTTGCTAAAACTGTTGGTGATCCTGGTGGTGTTGGTGGTTCGAAACCTGCGCTTGAGTCTCGCATTGCGCCTCTTATCGTAATTTGCTCTTTTTATTTTTTTTATTTTCTTCAATTTTCTCAATTTTGTGAATTTTGATTTGTTTGTTGATTGGATTGTAAATTGTGGTTATAATTTAGGGGAAATGAGGTTAGGGTTTTAATTTGGGGGAAATTAGATTATTAACTGTTTAGGGGTGTTTGTTTTCCGCTTATTTTGAGACTTATATTTCGCAAGCTTCAATTTCCGGCTTATTTTGAGACTTGTAAGCTTATATCAGTACACAAGTCTCAAAATAAGCCGGATAATCAAGGGGGTGTTTGATTTGGCTTATATAACGTAAGCCCATTTCGGCTTATATAACATAAGCCCCAATTTTGTGGCTTATTTGGAGACTTATGGGCTTATATAAGTTTATTATATCATGATAAACTTATATAATCCCCCTAAGTCTCAAAAAAACCCACAAAATTGAGGCTTATGTGAAAATAAGCCATATTTCAGCTTATATTTTATAAACATCAATTTTTTAAGCTTAATTGGAGACTTATGGGCTTATATAAGCTATTATATCATAATAAACTTATATAAGTCCATAATAGCTTATATAAGCCCATAAGTCTCCAAATAAGCCACAAACTTGGGGCTTATTTTATATAAGCAGAAATAGGCTTACACTATTACAGTATAAGCTAAAACAAACAGCCAATAAGCCGAAAGACAAATAAGCCCCATCTTAACTTAAACAAACACCCCCTTAGTTTTGTCAGTTTTGTGAATTTGAATTGCTAATATTTTGTTGATTGTGTAATTGTAATTATCTAATTCAAGTGGTGATTGTTTGCTTTAATTTGGGGGAAATTGAATTAATAACTTTTTATTGCTATTTTTCTTAATGAAAATGAATCGAATTGTCTAATTATGAATTATTTTTTTGACAAGTGAAGAACTAGTTGTTTAATTGTGGTTAGGGGAAATGAAGTTAATTTTTTTATTTGGAGGAGATTGAATGTTAATTTTGTATTTTTAATGAATTGAATTGAATCGTATTAGTTATGATTAGTGTTTCATTGTCAGCGAAGAAGTTGTTGTTTCTGGAAACAGGGGCAGTTTTATGATTTGAGTTGTTTTGTGATTGTGATCCTGTTTGTTTCGGCTTATGGCTTATTTGGTTTTGAGCTTATGTTTCATAAGCTCACTTTTTTTGGGTTATGTTAAAATTTTTCGGCTTATATAAGTTCATTATGACATAATAAACTTAGAGGCCGAAAAGTTTCAAAATAAGCCACAAAAAATGAGCTTATCAAACATAAGTCCAAAACCAAATAAGCTATAAGCCGACTATATAAGCTGAAACAAACGCCCCTTACTCGACTTTTTCTTGCAATCTGAAGATTGTGTGATTTGATTATCGTTTTTATTACAAGTAAAATGAAAGCATGTTTCTTCATCTTTGCCTTGCATTACCTACTCCAGTATTGCTCGACTGTTTCTGTAGTACATAGACTTGGTATGTGTTTTCAGATCGCTTGTTTTTGCCTTTTCTCATTGATTACTGTTTTGACAAATGTAGGGAGAGCCTGCTGAAAATGAAGGGAATGATGTACCCAATGGTAGCCGTTTTAACGCTGTCATTGAAAAGATTGAACGCTTGTACATGGTGTGTAGTAGAGTTATCGTGTCATGAATCATGTTTTTCTTTTGTAAATTGACGAGGACGGATAATATGAAGTATTTAATGTCATATTGACAGTGCTATATTCTGTACATCCAGGGTAAAAATAGCAGTGATGAGGAAGATCTGAACGATGTTCCTGACGATGATGAGTATGACACAGAAGACTCCTTTATTGACGACACTGAGTTGGTTAGTGAAGCCACCTTATCCTTGTGTATTTCAAACTTTCGAAGTTAGTTTTATCGCATTTAGATAGGAAGTACGTAACGTTTATTTCTTTCCTTGCTGCTCCTCAGGATGAGTATTTCAAGGTTGATAACTCAGCAATAAAACATGATGGATTCTTTGTCAACCGCGGGGCGTTAGAGCGCGCGTCAGTTTCTTATCACGATTCTTATGCTTTTCACATATCCCTCTTTAAATTATAACTCATATTCTTGTCTTTTTATTTTAAGTTATCAGTCTTGATTATATTTTATCTGCATGACATATATTTACATGTGACATAAGTAGCAAAAGTAGGGAAACAAATGAACCGTATTGTGCTTACTAAGTACAGATACTGAATAGCTGATGCACTGATTCTCTTTTCTATCTATTGAGGGTAAAATAATCACAACCCAAATCCATCATAGTAAAAATAGGAAACAATAACACCTTTCCCAGTTCCGTTGCTGCGAAGCACCTAGCTGAGTACCGGAAAGTGTCTAGCAGTCGAGTTAGTTTTGACTACTAATTACCTAAAACTCCTTGTGCATAACACTTAAGCAGTCACGATTCAACAAACTTCATAGCTCATCTTTAAAGGCTCGTTAGCAGTTTTAGGAAGTAACTTAGATTGCGATATTTAGGAATAAAACAACTACTTAAGGAAAAATCTGTTGTTTACTCCAGTAGATTAGACCTTTCTTGATGCCGTATATTCTTCTAAGACCTACATGTATTACTGGTTTTACATTTTGATTTAAATGTATATGTAATTATTAACAGCAATAAGTTGAGAGGACATAAGAATATCATTCATTTGAGATGGCTTGACTAAAATTGGTACATTATCTAATGTCAAAAGATTGGAATATCACAGCCTTACACATATGAATGAATGTCAATTGTATCGTCATCATTGTTTCTTGGCAATGGTTTGCATGTCTGGAAACCTTTAGAATGTCAAAATTATGACACTAGATCTGTGCAATATGACTACTATTATGAACTATCTAGTGGTAAGGAAAAAGAATTGAGGTAGAAGAAGAAACTCGAAAGGCAAATAATTGGAACTCACCTGAATTTATCTGTGTTCATCGATTTATTGTTACTACTATAACTTCTATTAATTTATTTATCAAGCTGTTAGAATATTCTATTAAATATGGTGTTCTTTCTTTTTGTTTTTTGATGTCATTTTCTCGTTTTCCGGGAAAAGAAAATGTTCTTTCGTCAATATTTTCATCAAGAGTAATCAATCTGCTCATAGAGATGTTTACAGTTATGGTATTTTTAGACATAGGATCAACATCTTTTAAAGTCTTGTGTAGATTACAGGAGTGAGTAATGAATGGAATTTACCGTGATTCAGTTGTGTAAGAACTTAAGTTGGGTATTGTATTTGGGTCTGTTGGATATATTTCATTTGTCATGACCCTTGACATTTATCATTGGTAAATAAGTAGCAGGCTAGTATGTTCCATTTTTTCATTCCTGCTCCTTTTTCTGATTTTAATCGGTTTTTCTTAATAGAAATGAGCCTCCAGCTTTGCCAACTGAGCAACCAAAAAAGAGGAGTAGAAAGGATCGATCAAAAGCTGATGGTGGAAGCAATGATGGGCAATTGCCAAATAAACAGATGAAAGTTAGCAAGAAGGAATCAAAGAAAGTTGTTGCATCAGCAGACAAGAACCCCATCACTCCGTCCCGTAGTATAACTTTACCAATTGTTAACCAAGATGATCTGAAATACCAGAGTACAGTAATAGCCCTTGGAACTGTTGTGAAGAAAGCTGATACTAAAGTTACCAATTCATCTCCATCAGCGGTCCTGAATGGTGAAGCTAAAGTGGCAGCAAAGAACATTGACAAGCAGAAAACTGTAGCTTCCCAATCCAAAAAACAAGGTTCGAAAGTGAAAGATGGAAGTCAAGTGCCTACGAGCCAGATGACCGCTGACAAGGGCGTCGATGTGTCAAAATCTCAAGGACAGTTGTCTAAACACCCAGAGGAGTTGACCCAGTCAAAGGACAAAAGCTTAATTCTTCAACAGGCAGATACCAAGGCTTTTGAGACTCCCCGGCAATCGGTGAATGTTCCTTCACCATAACTCATCTTTATGATTTGGATGCTTCATTAATGTAGTTGCATGTTTATCATAACTGAATCCTACATGATGCCTTAATAGTTCTCCTAACCTTCATCTAATTGTATGTGCAATTTGCAAGTCTCATCTATGGTATTGTAGTCCTACATGCCTTGAGGTAGTAGTGATGCTCTATAATTGCCTTGAAGGTTAAGGGCATTGCGAATTATATATCCAGGTATGTCAGCACAGGATATACTTATGGTTTTTGATGTCTATAAGGAAAGTTAAGAGAGGTTTTGAAGGAGAATCAAGATGAGTTATAAACATGCATGCCTAGATGTTGTCATAAGACACAAAGGTTAAGTATATAATTGAAACTTATATACAAAATCAAAGTACTTGCATAACATAAATAATTTCTTCTATTTATAATTACATAAAGTTTAGTTTTTTTGGTATTAATTAATTGTTAACAAGTTTCTAGTTGCTATAGTGGTCTTCAGTGACCAACACTTATTAGTGGCCTTCATGCGGCATGAGGTATACGATGATATTATTTGGGGAATAACTTAGATAATGAGGCTTCTTTACACGCTTAGGTACTTTTCGAAGACCACTTCACTCAAAAATGCAAGTTAGTTTGGGGACATTTTTGCTTAACACTTGAGATCCAGTTTTAATGGTTTTGTAATATCATGGGCACTACAATCTGTTTAGAACTGACATTGTGTTGAATACTAGTTGGCTTTTGAGAAAAGTATATTCCTGTTAACTAACTAGATTATCTATCCTTACATATAGGAGAGTGTCCTTACATCATTGAACTCATGTACATGGTCTTTTGGAGATCACATTGTTAATATGTATGCAACTGGGAGCTAAGTTAACGAGGGTCATAGTTAAAATCACAGTGTTCTTTTCATTTACATTCTTGAGTGTTACAACTCATTTATGATAAGAATATGTCTCAATACTAACAAACAAATTCAGACTAAAAATCTTATAACAGACAAACACCACCAAAGTGGAGACCGTTAGTAAACTAAAAGTGGAGATACCGTTAGAAGAATAAAAATCGCTAGATTAATATGATAACTGACATATACACACATATAGGTAAGTTAATTTGACGCTAATTAACCGAAATTAAAGTTAAAATTAATGCGACTAGATCATCAATGAGATATATTTCCCCTATTTGTGTGGCCCCCACACTAATATTATTTTGTCGTATTACTTGACTGATCGTCATAAAAAGTGCTAACGTGTGTAAGTACGTCTACTGTCATTATATGAGTAAAAATTGATAAAAAAAATTGTGACATTAGTAAATATTATTAAGGGGGGCGCTTCAAATTGCTTTTTTATTTCCTTTCTTTTTTGCTTATCTGATAAATTTTTTGTACCGAAGCAGTTTTGTGTCGTCTAAGCTGATTTTGAGATTAAATTCTTGTTATTTGTTACGTTTATATATAAACCTATAAACCTTTTATAAAGTGGCTTTGATTGAACATTTCCGACAAATAGTTTTTTTTCACCGAGTATTTATTGCAATTATTAGTATATAATTAGGAACTCCAAAAACTGTTTCATGAAGTACCCTTCTTAGCTTGTAAGTACTTATTTAGAAGCAGAAGCATAAGCAAGAAGCATAAGCAGGAGAAAAATAAGCTATCACTGGCATCCCCTAGATTCCGTATCAAATTCTTAAACCATAGTCTAGTTTTCACGATCTTAGAAGTCTCAGATCTCGAACAAAAACACAGGGCAGAATCTTATTCTTCATGGCTGGTTTAAAAATCGTATACGACTATGGTTTTCCTTATAGAATAGGTATGATGATTTTAGGGCAGAATCTTATTCTTCATGGCTGGTTTAAAAATCGTATACGACTATGGTTTTCCTTATAGAATAGGTATGATGATTTTAGGTGTGTATGCTAAGACGTGAAAAGATGTATAGATTTTACTTAAATGTTGCCTTCAGAACAGTTGATATTAAATTATCGCTACTAGTTGTTTCACGCGTCATAAATGCTATCAGGCGCCGTTCTTGTGATAATTAATGTGTGATGCTTGACGCCATATTTTGTGTATCCTTTTCTTTTTTATTTGCACTTTTTGTTATCATTACTTCGTTACTATTAGCCAAGTATTTTGGAGAACAGCAAATGAGTTTCGTCTTTACCTTCTATTTAGAAATTTCATCTCTGTAAAAATAATACTAGTTTTCATTTACGACTCATGTAATTCAAACAGTAATTTATGAAGTACCCTTCTTAGCTTTTAAGTATTTATTTATAAGCATGAAAAAATAAGTTATCACTGACACCCCCTATAATTCCGTATCAAATTCTTAAACCATAGTTTAATGTTTACCCAATCTTAGAAGTCTGATATCTCGAACAAAAACGTAGGGTAGAATCTTAATGAGTGGTTTCAAAATTTTCTACGACTATGAATGTCTTTGTTAGAATAGGGATAGGTATGATGATTTGTAGGTGTGTATGCTAAGAAGTGAATAGATGTATAGATTTTCTTGAATTTTGCTTCAACAAAATTAACGTTTCATTATTACTACTAGCCGTTTCATGCGTTAAAAATGCTATCAGGTGCCGATCTTGATATAATTAATGACTGTACTTAAATAGTGTGATGCTTGATGTCATATATGGTCTTTTTGTTTTTGTTTTTTTTTTTTTATTATTTGCACATTTTGTTATATATATTACTTCTTTTAGTGGGAAACGTATCTAAATGCCAAAATTGGTAATGTTAAAGCTTCAAATAGTCATTTAATTAAGCAAATATTTTACCGTATACATGTCTGACCCCAATGTTATTTTCAAGCAGAAGACCGCTCATATGGGGAGAAAGGAAGGTTCAAGCGCAAAACCTAAAAGCGCAATAGCGATACTTGAAAAAGCTTTTAAGGATCTGGAGAAGACTGTTGCGGAAAGTAAGTGTGACAATTACATTGGCCTTCATCAGTTTTTTTTACATTTGTTACATTTCATGTGCAACATTGAAAGGTTGGGTAACAGGTCTCAAAAGAGGTTCTGGTTGGAACATATTATTTTAAGCTGGGTCAAAACGGGCAAGTTCAAACTGTGTCGTCCCAGACAAACATTTTGTATATCTATTATTTATTCAAATCATTAATTTGCTAACTGTGATCGCAGAATATTATTATTTCAATAACAACCATAATTTTTGAATTTAACTAGTTAGGATATTGTATGCATGACAAATAGACATTGGGCCATGGGCGACTTTCCACCTGGTCGAGGCAAAATGAATTTCCAAAATTACTCATTAACAGGGTGAGGGATCTTGCCACCTCTGGTTGCTAATTGCTCATATTTTGACATGACAACAGCAAGGCCACCGAGTATGGAGATTCCTGAAGCTGATAACTCAGGTCAGGCTGTTAAAAAAAGAATTACTCCTGAAATAAAGCAAAAGCTGACTAAAGTTGCAAGACTAGCGGTAATATGCACCATCATTGCTTCTTAGTTTTATCTTAATTGGCATTTTTGCTCGTCTTCTGCTGTTATTATTATTTTTGCAATTTTACAAGGAAGTACATGGATCCAATCTTGCATTTGTGTTTTTGTAGCACTCTATTCATGGGAAACACACAACGGAGATACTTAATCGTTTAATGGGGATCCTTGGTCATCTGATACAGCTCAGATCGTTGAAGGTAATGCCTTTATCATTGCCTTTATGAATTTCTTTTTATCCACTGAGATGGTGTTTATTGGTATGAATATATATTTTATCTTGCTTGTTCAATGATGAATCTTAGAGCAACCACGATGATAATTTTTTTTTCTAGTTATAAACTCGTCAATCTTGATATTTTTTTTTGCTAGTCTATAGTTTCTTTTTGCATGTACCTTTTTTCGTATAATAAAAATTTCCATTTATGATCTATGATTAGTTGCCTTAAATTCGTTGCCTCGCCTACCATTTAAGGGGGCGCCGTCCAAACAGGGATCATGCTAAGTGATGACATAAATTTTTGTAAATACTCATAATAGTTTATTGGAAGATATTGATAACTAGATATTCATATTTGGAGTTTTGGGCGTCCACTTGAAATTCGTTTAATAACATTTGACAAGCTTTGTCCCTGAGTGTATCTTGATACATCATACATTTCAAAAGTAGCAACTTATATTATTTCGGTTCAGCCTTTTGTGACTTTCCTGTATCTTGCAACAGAGAAATCTTCAAAATATGGTAGTTACTGGAATGTCTGCTAAAGAAGAGAAAGATGCAAAGGTGCAGCAGTTAAAGAAGGAAGTAGATGAGATGGTTAAGATACGGGCTCCCTTGATGAAGCCAGCGGTATTTTTCTTCTACTAGACATTAGTGGCGTGTATCTGTATAGTGTACATGTGGGAACATGTCGGGTTGAGCCGTTGGGTGACGGTTCAAAATGTGTTCGGCTTGAAATGGGTAATCTGTTAGTACAAGTCGAATTGGGGGCTTGCATGGACAAGCAAACACCTTTTGATGATTTTCGTTTATAAATAACCAAAATAGAAGACTACAAGAAACAATTTTGTTACACTAATACTATTAACTTTTTAATGAAAACAAGTTACGGGTTTGTATACTTCAAATGCAGACTTGGGTAACTATCAACTCATTTGACCCATCAACGCTTAGGAGCTTGTATACATAAAAACATGCTTAAACTTATTTGACTTATTCTCGCCATTTGAGGGCAAACACAACCTTAATGGACCTATTATTAAGCAATTGGGTCGATATTGTCTTATGCACTGCATTCCTTTGTATAGTAGATTTCGACATTTCGTACAAAGAAACATGGTTAATATGGTATGTATATGTGTCAAAGCTCCTTTTGGCACCCTTTCAAATAACTAGGTCCAGTGCCTGGCATTCATTAATGACAATAGTTAATATCTGTTATCTCGCAGGCTATTGAGCAGCCGCCTGGATCATCTGATGATTTTCAGGAGACTAGTACCAAAGAAAAAGCCCTTAAAAGCAGATTTACCACAGATCATGCTTTAGGAGACAAGATGTGTGATCTGTATGATCTTTTCATCGAGGTACTCTACTCTGGACTCTTAATATAAGTAAAAACAATACTTGAGGTTAACCTCAATTTCTTTCGGAGTATCTTTTGATTCTGAGCTGAATCTTTATTAGGGCCTTGATGAAGATGTAAACCCCCAGCTTAGGAAGCTTTATGCAGAGGTAAGCTCGTCAATAGAATACTTGAGGTTAATTTATAGTTTGTCCAGTTACTTATGGGTTGATTTTTGTTGTGTTCAGTCTCTAATGGGTCGAATCGTAAGATAAACATTAGTAGCTAAAAAAGGAAATGATTAGGTCCAAATTTGCTGAAAGTGTATTTCTACTGCATACAACAACCTACCTTGATTACTTAATTTAAGTAAATGGGGTTTTTATTAACAATCTAGTCTTTGTAATCATATATAACTCACCACTTGTTTTACAAAAAAAAAAAATTTTGTGTTTCGGGTACCGAACCCAACCTGGCTTTGTTTTTATGTATTATATATATTTTTGGCTGTGTTTCTGTGGCCTTTATTAGAACCTTCCCCTATACATCTCATAAATCTGGGAGTATGGCAGTACACTACTGTCTTGTATATGTTGGTTTTTTGTGCATAAGCTCACATTAAAATATATGGCATTTGTTGTCAGTTTGCAATGTTCATGCTATTCGATAGTCATTTATGTTGCTTGAATTCAACAAGGTGAAACAATATTTACACGTAATTTGCTCATGTTGCAGCTAGCAGGACTGTGGCCAAAAGGCTGCATGGATAACGATGGGATCAAACGAGCAATTGCAAGCGCAAAAGCAAGGAGAAAAGCTTTAATTGATCACAAGGTATGATAATTATAGGGCACACAGTCTCATCAGCTTTGGAGTCGATTGTCTGTTTTAATGCTAGATGCTAGAGTTGGCAAGGCTGACTTGTTTACTTAAAGCAGAAGTCAGTTTGGATTTGGCTGTGTTTTATCTCAAACATGTCAAATTAAAGTATAGGTCAAATGGGTGAAAATTCTAGAAAATTGCCTAAAGTATTTTTTTAAGGCATACAACCTCATTCTTTATTTAAAGATCTGGGATTATTAAATGTAGTTTTCTTCACACATTTTAACAACACGAATTTGAATGACCTGTTTAAATAAATCTTTACCTTTTAAGCAGCTTAACTATAACAATTATGCTTTGCCATTGTGGAACTTATTTTTATCTCTCTAAATTGATGCTAAAGGACCGGGAAAACTTGAAGAAGAAAAAGGTATCTGCCCCTAAAACAGAGACTGTTACTGGCGATGTTTCCTCTGTGGGTCTGGCCCAATGCGTTCCTGATAAGCTAGTTACTGATTCGAGTGCACCCGTGAGATCTATATCCAACACAATGGCTGCTAATGCTGCCTCAGGGCAGTCCAATTCTGTAAAGGCACTTACCGGGCCAAAACAAGAGAAACTAAAGGGCAATTCCAGCAATCAGAATAACTCAACGGGTTCTGAAGCTCTGGTGAAGAAAAAGGTAAAACGGAAGCCTGAGGCTGCTTTGGATGCGGGTCAACCTCGTCCCCAAAAGTTAACTTCAGCACAAGGGGAGGCAAAATGCAAGTCAAGTAAGCAAATGACTGGAAATCTTGTACAACCCTCTATTCAGCCACCTGTTACTCCTGCCATTGCTGGTAGCCAACCTGCACAACCAGTGGTGAATAGTTTGGTTGACATGGTTTAACTTGAGGTTTTGCACCAAATCCAGACCAACCATGTTATAGTGAGTTGTACGTCAGGCGGTGTGCGTTGCTTTGGATTTGGCGTTTTCTTCTATAGACCCTAACTTAAAAAACTGAAAGTTTATAGGTTTAGGATGTTAAATGGCCACCCTTTGTTTGTGGTTTTTGTTTTGGGCTACATAGATTATAAGTAAATGATGTGAACGACGCATTGCATATGAGAGTTATTAAATGCAAATTGGGCAGCCCTTCTTCATGGCCATATAGTATTGTTTTGCATATAACATGTAATTAGATAAGCTGGGTATACACTTTTTTTAATCTTTGCAGGTAAGTAGGTAACTAACAAGGTCGATCTACATGGTTTTAGCTACGATGGTTTTGGTCTTGGCTCAAAAGTGCCTGAAAGTAAGGGTGATCTTGGGGATAAAAACAGACCGGACCAGACCCAAACCGAATGGAAATAACAAAGATGCGAAGTGGTTGGTGTTTGTAGGTCCACGTTTTCTTATAATTGTTACAAGTGTTGGATTGATCTAAATAGAGAGAGGATAAATGAAGAACTTGATATGAACTAGAAGAACTTGATATGAACTAGAGAGAGAAAGGAGAGGAGAAGAGATGTAGAGAGAGAAAGTGATAAAAATAAATGAAAGTGTTAAATGAATAATGACCAATCCCTCCTAACATGCTAGGAGGGGTATATGTAGGTCACCCTACATGTGGGCTATATGGGTTATACTGTTTACATATTGGATCACGAGCCTAATACTTGAATATATCATTAGAGTGACCGATCCTTTCTAAATACGTAAAAACGTATTTCCAACAATCTCCCCCTAAGGGAGGTCACTCCAAGATACAATGTCCTAAATAGTCTATAGCTCGTGATCTATGCTAACAATGATGTGACCGAGACTTTCTTTGGAAAAACGTATTTCCAACAATCTCCCCTAAGGGAGGTCACACCATTTTACAAAATCTTAAACCTAGCATACTATGCTTGAGTCTTCGATCTTGTTCTTGTGAATATGCTGATGAGATCTTTGACTTTAGTCTTGAGCATTTTTCTTGCCTTGACCTTGTGCATTCAACACTTGTGATATTTGCCTCTTCGTGACTTCATGTTCCAAATACTTACACCTTTATAAATTCTTGAAAGCTTCAGAGTTTGATACAGCGGAAGACTTGACTTTTAGGCTTTCTTGAATTTGTTGAAGTATTAAGTGTAGAAAGCATAAGCATGTGTTTACGACTTCTTCTGGATTGTACACCGCAATGCCACCTTCTTGTTACGCTGCATAAGACAGTTAGCAACAAAACATATACACGGATGAAATGGCCTTGAACATTTCATTCTAATTCGGTAGCATTTTACCTCCGGTCAGTGAAGACCGTTGGATGATATAAAATATCGTACTTGTGGCAGGTAGTTTCAATTAAGAACCTCATTGACAAGATTTCGCGGGTAAACCCGTTCTCTTTATTCGACCGTCCAAAGCTGACTGCGAACATAAAGAGTGAATCACTTGGATAATATTATCTGCATGATTTAAAGCCGTCAAATCCGATTCCTGGAACAAGTTTGATTCATTAAAGAATTGCACCATCGTTGCTTTCCAGTTGTCACGAGCTTGATTCATATAGAATCTTGCAAGTTACCTACCAAGTGCTGTTTGAAGTTAACACTAGAAGGATTTCTACTCATCACTGTGAACACTAAAGTATCACTCTGAGTGTTCTGACAAGATCACTAAGATATTGCGTAGAGGCCTGAAACGTGTTTAAATTCAGTTAAGAATTAAACCACTGTTGCTTTCCAGTTATCACAAGTTTGATTCATAAAGAATCACACAAGTCACCTACCATGAGCTTTTTGATATTCGCTCAAGGAGGATTTCCATCTTCATTGTAAATACTTGCGTATTACTCGGATGTTCAGGCAAGATCATGAAGATTTTGCGTAGGACTCTTAAGATCTTTCTTACTTTTCATAGTGTGTGAAGAAGCAAGGAATTATGAAAGTGTGTCCTAATGAGATATTTGATGATCTCAAATGGCTCTAGACTCGATCGTGCATTTTGGATTTTAGTGATCGGAGGCTAGAGAGGAGTGCCATCATTTCAATACCAATTTATTCGGAGTGAATAAATCAATAGATAATGCGTTGTCTCTGTGTGATTAAAACAAATATCTTTTGAGAGATATCTGAGTTAGCTGGGATGGGTTGTGCATTGCGTCACTGGGTCCATGATGTATTATCTTCAATATCAAGCATCATTAAAAATGATCTCAATAGCATATGTATTGACCCGATTTCTGCCTAAGGTTGTAAGGAGGGCTTCTTTCTTTACACCCTTTATCATTACTATTCTTTTTCATTCTTCAACCCCTTCAATGCTTACCAATACGTCATAACTAGAACCTTGTTGTGATTGTTCCAGTGCTAACTTAAGTACTTGGTCGGCATTCAGCTACGTTCACAATCTTTCTCCATCTTTCCTAAGGACTACTATTTCTAGCTATGGAATGTCCTTGGGAAGACTCCTCCGGTTTTGGAAGAATCATTGGACTTAACCTATCCAGCCATCCTTATGTCACCACAATCTTCATCGTCGTGAAATAAATGAGTTGTGGGTAAGTACAAATCACCATGAAATCCATTTTGAAGTGCAAATCTATTTTGCTCCCCCTTAACATATGCCACGATATTCGAAAATATTTCGCACATGTCGGGATGAGCCAGTACATTAAGTCAAACCATTTGTGATTAATTAGTTCCCATATAAATCACATTTTCTCCCCCATATTAAAAATATTAACCCAATCGATGTTTTTAATATCAATTGATTTAATAGCATTCTAAGAAAATTTGGGAAGAAAAATGCAAATCCAATTATCTTCATGATTTTACAAGCTCCCCCTCAAATTAATGAGGGTGTAATTGAAACGTAAATAAAATACCTTTTAAACACAAGTGTAAGGTATTTATCACGTGCAAAGATCATATATGATAATGTATTCACAAGATTAGCAATTTGCGAGGTTGGACCTGAATGATGGAGAAAATCATATGATAGAATCACATGGTTCTTGTTCACGAATGTTGGTCGCCCCGTCGCGTCTGAAGTTATCTCTTGACTCCATGTGTACGATTGATATCGTTGTCTTGACACCAATATGTGAACTTGGCACTTTCGGCGTCAAAGATTCTGAATGCTGGACAATTGCTCCCCCTCAATTGTTAACCCGTGTTCTATTGAAAGAGCTGTAGTCGCCGTTTGAGTAGTCGCATCGTCGAGTATGTAGATATCAATTGTAAATTGCTATGATTGGTGGAGATGATAACTTCATAAAAACAAGATTTCTCTTGTTTTAACAACTAAATGCACTGACACGTACATATATTTGTGTTAGATTGTGTTATTACGTAAACACAATCCCTTACATGCTTAAAAAATCAACCATGCCCGAGAAAATTAATTCCCGTTGTTGAGTCAAAGCTTTTCGGTGAAATGCTTGACTTGAATAAGAAAAGCGGGTTACTATCTGAAATAATAGCAAGCCATAATTGAGCATGTTTTAAAAACATTTGAACTTCTGCTCGAACTTTATTTACAACCCCGTGTCATTATTGAATGACATTTCTAGTATCGTAAATATTATCGATTCCAGAAGACATGCTCTTTTTATCAAAACGTTTTTGAACACACAATTTTGAAAGATTCAGAAAAACCTTTTGAGAAATTCTCGAAAAATGGTGTTCAAAGTTTTGAAAACCAATTACTTGAGCTTAAGATGTTGAATATCTTACTAAACGAGCTCAAGTCCGAGAAGTTGTAAACTTCCTGTTGTTAAGGATAAGTTACCATCGGCGATAAACTTTCCTTTTAACTGAAGAGCGAGTCCTAAGTTGACATTTACTTAGAAGTCGTTTTCATGAGCTTGAAAAAACTTTTGAATATTTTAACGTAAAGCTCATGACCGAGAAAGGTGAATTTCTCGTTATGAAGAAAAGTTCTCTTATTTAAAAGATACACTTTCCTTTATGAGATTAAAACTTGGAATGTTTTAATACAAGTTCATGACCGAGAAAAATGAATTTCCCGTTACGAGGATAACTTATCTTTAAAGATAAGCTTTCCTAAATATGAAATCCGAGTTACAGTCTGATATTTAACTGTAAGTCATTGTGCATGAGCTTAAAAACTTAGAATATTTTTAATATTAGCTCATGCCCGAGAAAAATTAATTTCTCGTTGTAAGGATAAGTTTATCATCGGCGATAAACTTTCCTTTCTTTGAGGTCCGGGGCATAATCTGAAATGTGATTATACGCCATTTACACGAGCTTAAAAACCTTTGAATAGTTTTAATGTAAGCTCGTGTCCGAGAAAGATTTAATTTCTCGTTAATGAGGATAAGTTTATCATCGGCGATAAACTTTCCTTTCTTAGAAGCGCGGGTTACAATCTCACATGTGACTGCAAACCGTTGTGCATGAGCTTAAAAACTTTGAATGTTTTTAACATAAGCTCATGCCCGAGAAAAATTAATTTCTCGTTGTGAGGATAAGTTTATCATCGACGATAAACTTTCCTTTCTCTGAAGAACTGGTCATCGTCTGAAATTTAACAATGAACCATATACACGAGCTTAAAACCTTTGAATGGTTTTAATGTAAACTCGTGTCCGAGAAAATTTAATTTCTCGTTTGTGAGAATAAGTTTATCATCGGCGATAAACTTTCCTTTATTTGAAGAGCGGGTCACATACTGTGATTTGAATGTGAGCCATTGTGCATGAGCTTAAAAACTTGGAATGTTTTTAATATAAGCTCATGCCCGAGAAAAATTAATTTCTCGTTTGTGAGGATAAGTTTATCATCGGCGATAAACTTTCCTTTCTTTGAAGAACGAGTTACAGTCTGTGATGTGACTATAAGTCCTTATACATTGTAAGCTTAACTGCAAATCCCCTGAGGCACTTGTTTCTCTGATATCAGCTTCTTCAGTAACCAAACTCTGAGAGTGTCCTTAGTTGAATGATATGTAAAGATCGGACCGTTGTGTTCTTGTTGAACGTGAACTTTGGTACCTGCATTCTCATTAGGAGTTTGTATGCTTTTATATGGGTTAGCAATATCTGTCTTAGAACCATTCAGTGATTCACACTTTTCTTTTCTTGTGCTAGAGGTGACCTGAGGAGATGATTCACTTATCTTAGTTGGCAAACGTTTCCTTTTATAGAAAATCTTAAGTGCAGGCTTAAGTGATGTATCATCATTTTCCATTTCCTCCCTAGTAGTCTTAGAGAATCGGAGACTAACCTAGTTAAAGGGCACTCGTTTCCTACAAGAGTGAAAGTTCTACCAGTGGGGCGCCATATTTTACCAATGGGTTTGATTTTAGCTACCCACTAGGATTTAAGTCTAGCACGGGATTTCACCTCATTAAGTAATTTCTTGACACAAGAATCATGATTTGCTTTAAAGACACATTTCCTACATGTTTTACAAGTAGCATATTTCAAGTCCGAATAAGATCTAGAATTCCTAGGTGATTGATTGATGCTCCTATGATATGACATGCTACGGTTAGCAGTGTTGGGTAATCTAGAAGGCATCTGACTAGGTTTGAAATTCCTATCTCTTACTTGTGTCTTTTGCTTAGTTTCCCTTAGACCAAATGTATGGCGAACGTCATTTGAACTAGTTCGAGACGTGTTCTTTGGATTATGTCTAGGGAGACTAGATGCAATCATGTGATTAGGTCTTGCAAAAGCTGTTTTAGTCACATTGGCCCTAGTTGGTGGAGTGATTGTTCTAGAAATATGAGCCATATCAACTTGTGAGGCAAACCGCGGTCTCGAGGATTGTGGTCGCTCGGATCTAAATGTAGTCGGTTGTCTAGCAGACTGAATTTTAGGTGGTTTCCCCAAGATTGATGGTTTTTCAAGCCTAGTGTCCACACTAGTTCCTTTAGTTTTCCTTAATTCATTTCTCAAAGCAGCTATAGCAAAAACCTTTTCTTGAACCTGAGCCTTTAAAGTCTCATTCTCTTTGAGCAATTCATCTTGGGATGCCAACTTAGATTCAAGCAACTTAACTTGTTTCAAAAGATTATCCTTTTCACCTTTAGAATCTAGAACTGTTTGATCCAATTTTCGTTCAAGAACAACGTTTGACTTTTCGAGTTTTTCAAAATACTTTTCAAATTTGTCAGTTTTCTTTGAAAATTCAATTTTGGCATCCTCAAGCTCTTTAGATTGCTGAGCTAAAATCGTTTCGAGCTCTTTAATCCTAGAATCAGAATTATTTAAAGAAGCAGTCATAAGGCACTTATCATGATGTTTAGCATTTTGAACACTTTCTCCCCCATTATGACTCACATTGGATGAATCAGAAGTGGTATCGCTATCACTCTTTTCCATCCCATGTTTGGTATAATTAGGTTCAGAATGCTCAACATGTTGTATATTGTTGAAACTTGGCACCTGAACATTTGGTGCTTGTGACTTGCTGCACGGTTCATGCTTTCCTCCTGATTCCGGGCCATTGCTTCCCGTGACGACTAAATTGGCACCTATTTCTTGCACCGGGCAGATCTGATCATCTTTTGACGACAACTTGAAGCATGTCTCTCTCTCATGTTCATGAGGAATTGTTGCATTCAATGATTTAGACGACTCCCTGATTCTTTGAATCTGACCCTTTTTCAACCGTATCTCGTTGTAATTAACTAACCTGACCTCAATACACTTCTCAAGTATATTGATGTGATTGAGTAAACTACTTCTAAAGGTTTCAGTTTGGCAACCCGTATGCAAATTGAAAATCTGGTGAAGGATTGGAGTCGAATAATCAAAAGGAGGTTCCATTGTCGAGGCAAAGAATTCCTTAAACTGTGTGCGAAGGATTTCTAGACACATCTTCGCTTTAACCTCATGAAGATTCTCCCTTTCAAATTGCAACCGTAACTCATCCAAATTATTGAAAATCTTCTCTTTGAAATTATCCACTTTGCCAAAGAACATCTGAACTAGGGTAGGAAGTTCGGTCATGTTGTGCGGATAGAGAAGTGCAAGGTGTGTCTTGAGCTCGTGAAGGATTTCCAATGTTTTTTGACGCAGTTTGATCTCTTTGAGTTGCATGTGTTGCAGTTCTCCCTCTTAAAATTTCGAATTCAACGAATCCATTGATTTTCGATGAAAGATAATACCAATACGAGATTTTAACAATTCGGAGAACGACCGAAAGATTGAAATCACGGAATGATACAAACCAACAAAGAAATCATAAAATTCTTGGATCCTTGTTTTGTAATATCTTTTTCTCGGCTCAATTATTTCTTGGTCGGCTCAAACTTCTGTAAATATATTGCTCGGCTCGTCAACCAGTTTAACTAAAATTACTTTGTCACGTCCCGATTACGACCAAAGTAAAACTTAATATACAAATTTTGTCAAAACAATACAATCTTTGACAAAAAAATGTATGCAATATATTGAGTGCAACAAATTTTAAGGATTTATGCCAGCCAATAAAATATAGAGTGAAACTAGCCCAAGAAAGAATAAAATTACCACATTGTGCAAATAAAATAAATATCCAGATCTAACTAATTTTAAGGATTTATCCACGTGCTTATGTGTCGGTAAACGTATATATTTTGGCCCACGATTTCGTATAAACGTGTCTAACACGTGGATACCTCTCTCCCCACTCCTTGATAACTCCGTCCTATTTATTTCCTACTATGTCTCTCACTCCTTAAGTTACTTGTAAACTCTGCCACAAAATAAATTGATGGATCCGTCTCTTTCACCTCATCTCAAAATAAACAAAGAGCTCACTTTGTAATCTCTGTCTCTTTCACTCTTTTTCTCTTTACTGAATTGAAGGTCAATCTTCACAAAGCCTAATATTCACTAAATTATCTCCACCCCCATATCACTCACAAAAACCTAATCTTTCTTTTACTCCGCCCCCAACTTCTCTGATTCTCAAGCTCCCAAAACTGATTCTCAAGCTCCCAAATCCAATCTCAAGACAATAACAAGCAAATCCTCCATCTCATCTTTTTCAAACGAATCCCAAACTAAATTCCAATCTCAATGTATAGTTTTCAAACAAATCCCAACCGAAATCCTAAACAAATCACACACATCATTTATCCTCAACGATCTATTGATTGATGGATGTCAGCAGATTCTTCAAGATCTTCAAAAATAAAGGAGGTCTCGGGTAGGTATTTAATTATGTTTTATTGTTGGTTTGAGTCTTGAAATGGTTTAGATCAATGATGGTTTGACTGAGATCTTTCTGATTGTGTGGGTCGATGTTTGAGTCGATGAGTCGAGGGTGTGAGGATGAGTCTTGAGGCGTTGTTTAGTTCGATGGTTAGAGTCGAGTGATGAGGTCGAGTGGGAGTGGGTGTTGGTTGAGTTTGAGTTTGAGTTTGTGTTCGAGAGAATATTTTTCGAGTCGATTGAGTTGTGGAGTGTGGGTTTGTCTAGAGTCTTGTGTGATATGTTGTGTGAGTCGAGGGACTGAGTCAGTTTTTTTTTTTTTAAATGGAGTCTTGAGGTTTTTCGAGTGAGTTTGGATTACAAGTCAAGTCTGTGTGAGTGGGTCGAGGTTGTGGGAGTCGAAGGTGGGTATGGTTTGTTTGGTGAGTCTTGTCGATGATGCGAAAGTCGAGTTAGGTGTTGTTCAGTATTGGTCGAGTCTTTGTTGACGAGATCTTGTTCGGAATATAAAAGGGTAAGTCAGAATATGTGACAAAGATATAAGTCGGAATACTAAATCGTATCACAAGTCGGAATACTTCATCTCTATCCTTATCCGGAATACATGATGTCCAACATAAGTCGGAATAGAAGTAATCCACACGTAAGTCAGAATACAGCATCTATATCCTTATCCGGAATACATGATGTCCAACATAAGTCGGAATAGAGTTAATCCACACATAAGTCGGAATACACTTAATTCGCACGTAAGTCGGAATACACTTAATTCACACGTAAGTCGGAATACACTTAATTCACACGTAAGTCGGAATACATTTCTTTCACACTTAAGTCGGAATACACTTAATCCATACGTAAGTCGGAATGCACTTAATTGGATAAACTTTGGAGGGAAAAAGTAGTTCGGAATCTGAGTTGTACAGAAAAATTTGGAGGGAGAATAAAAAATAAGTCGGAATGAATTATGCTGAACATAAGTCGGAATAATAAATTCGTATCACAAGTCGGAATGAGATTTCGTTTTGGAGGGAAAAATAAGAAATAGTTCGGAATATGTTTGACAAAAAAATTAGTTCGGAATGTGACAAAACAAATTAAGTCGGAATCTGTGAATATTTTGGAGGGAAGAAATCAAAGACATAAGTCGGAATGTGTAAAACCCTTTTATTCCGACTTATACCAAAAAATTTCGAACACTTGTAATTTTTACCCAAAAATCAATCTAAAAATTCCAACTTTTTCGTGTTTTTACCAAAACAAATACCCAAAATCACTACCACAAGTATTTAAATGATTTTTAGAAAGATTAAACCATAAAAAACACAAAAAAAAAATTTGAATCGAATGATTTTAGATCAAAACCCACAAATCAAAGATGAACAAACACAAGAACAACCTAATCAACCATGGCTCTTGATACCAATTGTAGGTCCACGTTTTCTTATAATTGTTACAAGTGTTGGATTGATCTAAATAGAGAGAGGGACAGATGAAGAACTTGATATGAACTAAAGAGAGAAAGGAGAGTAGAAGAGATGTAGAGAGAAAAAGTGATAAAAGATAAATGAAAGTGTTAAATGAATAATGATCAACCCCTCCTAACATGCTAGGAGGGGTATATATAGCGCACCCTACATGTGGGCTATATGGGCTATACTGTTTACATATTGGATCACGAGCCTAATACTTGAATATATCATTCGAGTGACCGATCCTTTCTAAATACATAAAAACGTATTTCCAACAGTGTTAACTAACTCTAGTGAACCACTTAAATCATTCTAGAGAGCTAGTTTTGTCAGTCTGAATTTAGGTTAATTAACAGCTCTACTTATGGCGTTTTAGAACCAAGACAAGGACAGTGAAAACATGAACTAGTTGGTGAAACAGATGCAGGCTGTGATTTCCCAGTTTGAGAGATACAAGTTCATAATAAGGCTAGAACTAAAGTTTTGTGAACAAAGAATTCTTAGAAATCTTATCAATGTATAAAAAAATCGTTGAAAAGATCTGAACATTCTTTTATTTTTCTGCTGTTTCTTTTCTATGAGCAGATTAGGGGTGGGCTAAAAACCAGTTCATTGACCGACGAAAAAAAATTTGAAACTGGTATTTCTCAAACCGAACTAGCGGTGCTCATAACACATATTGATTAAAACACTTTGCAAGATCATGGCATGTGTGCAGTAACCTGCGTATTTTTTGTTGTTTGCGATAAATCTATACTACTATATAAAGCATTTGGGACATTCTAAAAATAGCAAGGCTGAAAATTCAGACTTTTTTACCTACTAAATAAAGCAAGTTGTTATATCTTCATCAACATTATATACTATAACATTTTCTAACAACTTTTTGTAACAAACTTTTGTAACAACCTTTTGTAAGAACATTTTTTCTTTTAAATTGAAAAATCTTTTTATTTATTTATTATTTTTATAATCTAATTTCACTATATTTTTTAAAATTTTGTACTTTTTAATTCGATATCCACTTTAATATATATTTTTATTAATTTTTAGTCGTTTTTTAATTTTAATGGGTTTTTTAATTCGATTTTTAGAACTTTACAATGAGTAAGAGACTAATATTTGTTAGTCTCAAAATTCGTTATTAGGTACTCGCCGCCGCATTGCGCGGGTACCGTTCTAGTAATATTTATGTATTTGATTCACAGTAATCAAAATTCATATACAATTTGTGCATCATTCTCATCGTGTCTTGGCATTTAGATTTTTCTTCTTGCTCTCTTAAACACATACATATACATGTTTTTAAGCTTGGCTAAAAAAACTTGGACTTATGAGCAAAATTATTAGTAAAAAAATGGATCCAATGGATGATAAGTTGTGGGTTGAGTCACAGCGGTCTTGATTGAGAAAAAAATAATCTTCCACCTCATTCTCGCAATACTATTGCACACAAACAACCACAACGGGCAGCTTAAAATCTCGTTTAGGACAAATATCACTGTTAAATTATCTATGCCACAATACACGACCGCCGAAACTAGCTTGGAATACAATGGACAGCAACGTATGAGTTCAAGCAACGTATCTCAATTCTCAAGTCACTATGTCAAACAATCTGATTTAATCTGGATAATGTTCGCATGACACAGTTCACCCGCAAAGTTTGCCTTTCTCCCAGTTGCACCCGTTAACAGTTTAGGCTGTCTAGCTTAATCAGTTTTATTATCCTATTTGATCAGCTAGCGGCAAGATAATGGCCAAAGTTGATCCATTCATTGGGTCAGACACTGTCATCCCGGGAAAAGAGTAATCAAGCTTCTAGGCACAAGATAGAGACAGAAATATAACATTCTTATAAAGACAAGAAGACAACTGTTACAGAACAATACGATAAACTGTCCAAGCCAAAAGCGCAGAACTACCTTCTGAAACAAAGCTAACGGACACCAAAGTACAATAACATTTCAAATCAGCACCGGAGCTCCGAAAGTGAAATAGTTCATAATTGTCCATACAGATTCAAGGACAAATACTTGTGTTCCGAGCAGGTTAGTCCATTCTTCCTTTCAAGATTCTTTCGGTGATTTCAGTAGGTGTACTGCATAAAATCGTATCAAATATCATAAATTCTATGCACGATTACAGCGGATGACTGTTTGGACATGACAGGAACAATAACAAAAATATAGAACTCAAAAGAGGTGGCAATTTCAACACATTTTTTAAATGCATATGGCCCGTTCAATGTTTTACAGGACAAATGGATTTAGGCTAAGAGAATAAAAAATCGGGTCTAAATAGTTAGAACTTAGAAGTCATCTCAAAATGTATTAAAAAAGCATTAATTGTTCTAAATCACTCTAAAAATGTTCAGATTGTTAGTGTAGTATTTATAGTTGGAATCATGTTAATGAATCCTTGAATAAATATAATTGCAAAAAAAGTGTCTGCAAGATCAGCAAATCCCAAGCTATTCCCAAGCTATCTGTTGACGAGTACCAAAAATCACCCGTTTTTTACCCAAACTAAGTTTAAGCCATAACCCCTGCAATTTAGAGAAGATGCATTTTGCAAAGAAACTTACACAATGTACACATGTCCTCCCCAACCACTCAAACAATCACGATCAATGGATGATATAAGTGCTTGGGATACAGTCTCGAACAGCTCCTCGTGATCCTGCGTACATATAAACAGAAGAGACTAAATGAAGTATTCAATGAGGAGATGACATGTTAGTGAGACGCAGTATCGACTAAATAGAAGTGTTCTGTGTCCCAACAGATTTAAATGAATATCAAAACATGTGTATGCCTCTAGTAGGACAATAAGAAATACAAGGGATAGCATGTTCATTGATTATGTGATATAGTTTTGAAAAATCTTCAAATCTCACTTGGCGTATAAAAAAAATCCTTACATAGTGTTTGGTACATCGTAATGAGAGAGGGAATGGAAAAGATCATTAAGAAGAAATTAAAAAATTATGTTTGTTTACAATTATGGAATGCAATAACTCATTACATAATCATTTGATCAAAATACCATCCAATGGCTTCCCCCTTAAGCATCTAAGTGAAATCATGAATCATTTTCTGCTTGTATGCTTAAAAAAGCAGTTTGGACGTACAGAAAAATTGCTAAAAAAACAGATTTAGAAAAGCAGTTTTCGGATAGAAAAATTTCTTTTACTGCTTTAAACAAACATCTTAGCAAAAACAATAAGCAATCCCAAACACACTCTAAATATATTCGCACAGTGCCAGATGCAAAAAGATGCAAGATAATTGAAGGAAAGAAATAGGAATATGGAGACATACCATGTCAGGCTTGAACATCGACTCACATGCACCATAAAGAGACTCTGATGCAGTTCCAGCAACTACAAAATCTTTTGCAAGCTCCCTACAATTGATTAAAAAGAGAGTACAAGTATTAATGCCTGCATCACATGCTTTTTATTTCATCAAAGACAAATTACCAGCTTTCGAGCATTTACGATATTAAAAGAAAACAGATCAGTGCATACTATAGTCGAAAAAGACAGGACAAAAATACGAATGAAAAGATGCACAAATATTTTTCCTAAAGCAGGTTGACTAGAGATTTAAAGCAGATGATGACAATACACTGTGATGAGGATAAAAGACCAATAGATAAACTACACAATGAAGCCTGGCCACAATAGATGTAAAGATAACGCCAAGCAAATCAAATACGGAACTGACTGAGTGACTGCTACATGGTGCAGCATATTTTAATCACTTAATACCAAATCATAAGGCTAAAGGGTTAATGTTGCAAATTAGAGTAACACCAAAAGTCCAAAACAAGCAAAAGTAATGTAGATTGAAAACGGCTGATAATAACTAATGTTTAAAACGAATGCATGCTGCTTCCTGAAGCAGTATGACAGGCATCATGTAAGAGCTTGAAGCTCGCATAGAGTTGTTCAGACTTATATAAGATGTTGTTTGCCTATTCATTGAGCATAAAGTCGACTAACAAGAATATGGCAGTCACACGAAAGTCTAAAACTACATACGATTTGTTCTCACATTTGCATCTTATTTGAGTACAGCATAAAGTCACTTTCCACAGTTTGTGATCAAATTAACCTTTTAAAAGAATTAAAAACTTTCAAAGAGGAGGATTCCCATACATGTACAGCTAACAAAAAAAGCACAAGAAGTAGGAGACTTACTTTGCTCCAATGGAGTCCATTGTGCAAATGAATGGCTTGTCGTCATCTCCCAAGCCAGCAATCACAGGTTGGCAGAAATAAGGACCAAACCTACACCGAATCACAAAATCATATCAATCCAACATTTACGTACCGCCATGAAACAAAACAATAATAACTCAACATTACTACTACACTAATACTAGTAAGAAAGTCGGTTTCAACCTTTTCTCATAGAGAATAGCGGAAACAAGACTAGCAAAAGTTTCAGGCTTCATGTCCCTTTCTTCCCGCAGCTGATACAATTTGTGGCGGAACACAAGACGCTGATGACTGCAATGAAGCAAAACAAGCATTAAAAATTGGCCAATTACCATAACAGATAGGATGCATACATTTTTTCTGCTTATAAAGAAGACAATAAGTACTTACAATCTGCTGAAAAATAAACACGGATCTACTTGCTTTTTGAAAAATGCAGCAAGGAAAAATAACAAATTTTGGTTGAACGAACCAATTAAATCCATTTGTGGTGTGTTTGTTTCAGCTAATATTTGGGCTTATAAGATTATTATGACTTAAACACCAAAAAAAAAAAAAAAAACAAGCTTAGAAATAAGAAGTCACACTAATAAGCTTAAACAAACATCCCCTCATATAACGTTTTTAGCTTAAGTGTGAGAATAGAAATAAGTTAAAATAAGCATTTTAGCTCTTTCTACATGCTTTACACCGAAAAAAGCAGTTAAAAAACAAGCAAAGAAGCTAAGCAAACAGATAACTTTTCATACGCACAATAATAATAATAAAGATGATAAAAAATAGAGTTATAATGAAAGAAACCCCTTACAGAGTTTGAACATCGCTGCCGAGACCGGAAAGACCGAGAAAGAGCCTATCATGAATGTTGAAGATTCTTTGGAAATCAGTAGCAACGGTTTGAAGCTGAACACCGAGACGCCTATCACTAGCAATAGCGAAACAGTTCTTACCAACCATAGCTACCAACGCACTTCCATTGTACTCAAAAATCTGCCACAAGTAACATCAACAACAAATTAACCTCTATTTCCACCGTTTTACAATATGATGTTATTCTGTTGCTAAACGCATAATTAGTAAGTTTATTATTACAAAGGTATATACATCTCGAACCCTGTATAACTCAGCATAGTAACCCTCAAAAGTAACCTAATTACAAACAAATAAAATTGAAGATAAAATTGCAATAAAATCAATAGAGATTGTGCTTACCGACATCGCAAAGTCGAGATTTTATGTTGTTGTTGGAGATCGAAGGTGTTTTTTTTTTTTTGTTATTATAAGAAAGTGAAGAAGAAGAAGAAGAAGTTGGCTTGGGGAATGGGTAACCTTTATTAATTACTCTTATAAAGATTAAGGCCGGGCCAATTTGCCTTTTGGGCTGCGAGTAGATTTGAGTTTGGGCTAAGCCCATATTTCTAACCAGTTTAGTTTAAGTGCCCGCCCTTTACTTTTTAAATTATAAATCAAAAAAATTATTTTGGAGCCATAATCAATATGTAACGAGGACAATGGGCAAACTGGTTAAATACTATTATAGGAGTTGCGATATCATATGGATATATTAAGGGGTTGTTTGATAAAATAATATAATTTAGAGGAAATTGCAAGTTTGCTCCCTGTAGTTTGCCAAAATTGCAAGTTTGCTCCCCAACTTCATTAAAATGCAGGCGGCCTCCCGGAGGACGAAGGTAATTAGCAACGATGCTCCCTGGAACTAACATTTGTTAATTTTTCTAGTTAAGTCTGTTTTCCTCAAGGGTATTTCCGACTTTTGCTTAATTTCTTTTAAACATACAATGCTGCAGTTGCAAAGACGCTCCCTGTGGTTTATCCAATTAACACCTTTGCAAAAAACACACTCCGATCAAAACCCCCCATTTTAAAAAACACATAAACCCTAAATCTATAGTGATGAACTGTTTTTGTGGGAACCAATCAATTGGGAACCATATAATTTTTCAACATTATATTTCGTGATAAGATCATTCATATATGATCGTTAAAGAAGTGAACATCACGTAATATATAGGGGAAACAAGTGCTGTGTTAAATGTATCCAAAGCCTGGTAATAGAGGTCACATCATCAGTAGGAAAGAAAATACATGAATGATGAAGACTCGCTTTTTTGTTGGGTAAAGATGATCAAGATTCAAGACACGCCACTAACATAGTGTAAGCGTCTTTCGGCAGTTTAAGACAAATGAAAGAACAAAGATACTAGAGGCCCCAAAATTTCGCAGATATTTGGAAATTTTGACTAAAGATTTGTTGGGAAGGTAAATCATAAATGGCCATTAGACCCACCCTTCAAGTTGAACTATACCTTTAAAATAAGAGTAAATGATAAAGTAAAGTTCATGGTTCTTTTTTGCCTACTTATTGCCAAACTTAATCGAGTGCTTAAACTTAAGACTTGATTACAACTGATACAACCAAAAAAATTAAAAATCAAGAACATTTTAGTCATTGTAGGCCATTTTCCAGATTTGGTGTAAATGACACAAATTAGACAATTGGGTTGCATCTGTTGATGTGTTAAAGTTGGATGGCCTATTAAGACTTAAAAAAAAACTTCGATAGCATCAATTATACTTTTCCAAAAATGGAAATTAAAAATTACCTTATTAAGATAATTCAACTGTGTAATCACACATAGTACAGCAACCGTAACAAAAACCCAAGTTTGAGGGTATGCAATCTGACTGACTCCCTCTAGAGTAAGCTTTATCGCAATGCCGATGGCCTTGATGCTTACGACCTACAATATGAATTTGGGTATTACAGTCAGAATCATAAGTGATGTCATTCTTGGTAAAAGGAAAAGCTAGTTAACAAATTTACTGTAAGTGAACCCATTAAAGAAAACTTGGAAGAACATCACTAATTAAACAATGAAATATATATGAATGATCTTATCACGAAATATAATGTTGGAAAATTATATGGTTCCCAATTGATTGGTTCCCACAAAAACAGTTCATCACTATAGATTTAGGGTTTATGTGTTTTTTAAAATGGGGGGTTTTGATCGGAGTGTGTTTTTTTGCAAAGGTGTTAATTGGATAAACCACAGGGAGCGTCTTTGCAACTGCAGCATTGTATGTTTAAAGGAAATTAAGCAAAAGTCGGAAATACCCTTGAGGAAAACAGACTTAACTAGAAAAATTAACAAATGTTAGTTCCAGGGAGCATCGTTGCTAATTACCTTCGTCCTCCGGGAGGCCGCCTGCATTTTAATGAAGTTGGGGAGCAAACTTGCAATTTTGGCAAACTACAGGGAGCAAACTTGCAACACTGACTGAGTCATAGTGCTGAATGAATCAAAGATACTGAATGACTATAATTCTGAATGAAAATGAATGTTTGATTAATACTCTGAATTTAAACAGAAAAAGTAAAATAAAAGTTAATGCTTTTTTAATTTAAGATTAAATAAACTTTGCCGATTGATAAATACTTGAGTTGCATCAACCTGAAATTGGAAAATAACATGAATAAATGGTTAATGTAAAAAAGATGCATTCTATCACACACTTCGAAACCAAGTTAACATCATATGCAAATTTAGTGACAAAAAATGACAAAAAAATAATATTGCGGAAGGCTAAAGAATCAAAGACAGGCCACAAAGAAAATTATCAAAGAAAAATAGAAATGTAACAAATAAAAAATGACGTGTTTATAATGTATAAATTGACACTGAATGACAAAGCTACATTTCCTTCATGGCCCACTCAGTGCAAAAATAATCATTTAGCGCCACTATTTTTGCTACCAAACAAGAAGCTCTCTGACCGACTAGGGAGTAAGTACTGAGCCATTCAATTCAATTGCTATCAAACACCCTCAACGGTCACGCTATTTCTTGGCGCCGAGCCATAGCGCGAAAAAGAAGAACGGCGTGAGACTTCGTGGGTTGAGCGCCAAGGCTCTCGCGCCATGGCTACCAGTCCACGTGGTGGGCTTTTTGATTTTTTTTTAAGGTATATACCCTTTATGGCTTCAAAAGACCTCTAATGACATAAAAATCACCACTCCCTCTAAAAGTGGTGCCATAACATTTGTCGTGTAATAGCGCATTTTGCTGACGTGTCACCACTTAGCTAGCTATGACATCCAATGGCGGAGCTAGAAATATTTTTCTAGGAGGGCCAAATGTATGTAAGTTTATTTTAGGAGGGCCGAAGTAGTAAAATTAGATACTAATTAAATAGACTTTGATGTAAAAGACCTATGAAATTTAACTGCTGTTTATTTGATCCCATTTTTTGGTCTAACAGGCTCCCCTCTTCTGTCTTAAATGGTAGGTCCCCATATGAATTGTTTTTTAGCAAAAAACCTAATCTCTCTCATTTGAGATGTTTTGGATGTATGTGTTTTTCTACTTGTCTGAATAACAGTGACAAACTCACACCTAGGTCTGAGAAATGTGTTCTCATTGGTTATTCTTCTGTTAAAAAGGCTTATAAACTGTTTAGCTTGGATAGTAGAAGAACTCTTTTCTCTAGGGATGTGAAGTTCTATGAAACTGTCTTTCCTTTCAAAATGAAAAACAATAGTGAAAAGGACTCAACTGATGTAGTTGTTACAAGTGATGTTGATCTCTTAACATTTTTTGATAACCAAACAAATGCAAGTCCCAATGATGATGAGAGAGCATCACCTGGTTTGGATGGTAGGGTTCACCCTACTATTGATGATGCCCCTGAGGATCATCAAGAGGAGAACCCTACAACCACCATAGGTGAAAATGTGCAAATCTGCTCTGAGGGAAACTTTGAAAATGAAAATTCTTCTAATTATTTCATTGATCATAGTGGGGACCATCCTATAGAAGAGGAGCAGCCTTTTAGAAAGTCTAGTAGACCCACTAAGCTGCCTGCTAAGCTTAATGATTTTATTCTTGATAGTAAACTCAAGTATGTTATTAAGAAGCATGTTAATTATTCTAAGTTGAATACCACAAACTTTTGTTTTGCTACCACTCTTAACAAATCTGTTGAACCATCCACCTACTATGAAGCTGTGAAAGATAGTAGGTTGGTTGAGGCTATGAAAAATGAAACTGAAGCCCTTTTAAGGAACAATACTTGGACCTTATGTGATTTACCTGCTAATAGAAAGGCTATTAACAATAAATGGATCTATAAGATTAAATACAAGTCTTCTGGTCTTGTTGACAAGTTTAAAGCTAGGGTTGTTGTTAAAGGTTATAGTCAAAGGGAAGGCATTGATCTTGATGAGACTTTCAGTCTTGTTGTTAAAATGGTTACTGTTAAGTGTCTTGTTAGTATTGCTGTCTCTAATGATTAGACTTTTTTTCAACTTGATGTTAACAATGCTTTCTTGTATGGTGATCTTGATGAGGACATTTACATGACTCTTCCTTTGGGGTTCATATGCAAGGATAAAGGTAAGGTGTGTAAGATTAATAAAGCTTTGTATGGTCTCAAGCAAGCCCCAAGGTAGTAGAATGCAAAACTTACCATTGTCTTGGTTGGACATGGCTTTTGCCAAAGTAAATTTGATTACTCTCTTTACACTAAACAAATGGTAACATGTTTATTGCCCTTCTTGTCTATGTTGATGATTTTATCATTACTGGTAACTGCATTGAGGAAAATGAATCAACATGTCTCCACGACATAAAGTCTGGAATAGCTCGGCGATCTATGACAAAAAAAATCCCATTTCCAATTCTTCAAGCAAGTAAGAGTATCATGAAAAATCTGTTTGCGAGAACCCTTTCTAGACCTCTTTTCAAAAGAGAACCAATGACCTTGTTTGCGAAGCCTATAGTAAAGGCGGAACAGGGGAGCAGTAGGTTCGATGGAGAGGTTTCGGCAGTAAACTTCAAAGGTGATAACACGATTCAACCCTAATGGAACTAGTTGTGAGATATGTACGGAAAAGTCTTTTAAAACGGCCAAAAGGAAGGTGGAGAAGGGGACTCGTAGTCCGGATAGTTTAAAGAACTGCTCATATAAGCCTATACGGTTTTGAGGGAGACGGTCCATAGTCATACCTTCCGGAGCAACTTGGGGGTTGCAGCTTTCCGAAATATGATATGTCTTCACCAAATATTTAACATAAGCCTCGTTGAGAGTAGTCGTATACTTAGGCATGTCAAACTTGGGAGCGTAGCGAGTTGAGCCGGAAGGCCCAGGAAGATCCTCGTCTGCCATAACGTATAAGGGTTGGATCCGGAAAGGTAACTAGGAAAGGAAGAGAAGATACCTGAAAAGAGAAATCCGGATTGGTAGAGAGAAGGAAAATCTGAGAGAAGTAAAAACACACACAAACAAATGACGAATGGGTAGGTATTTATAGGCTCGGTAAAAACATGGGAGAACGTGAGAGGTACAGTAAAACACACGTGTCATCAATCCGAGCAAGCTGACGCCACGTGTCGATCATCGCAGGGAAGTAGGGTAAAAGTGGTTGGGCCTTGATGGGCCTCATCTGGAAAATGGGCTGGAAAGTTTGTTCGGCCCACACCAATCACGAAAGAGACGGGCTTTAAGTATTGATTTGACTAAACCTTTTTTGAATAAGTTAGCCCAATCAACACTTGGGGGGAACTTGTTCGTGTATGTGTCCGGAACACATGACACGATCCGGAACATACTTGACGATCCGGAACGCCCACATCCTTCTAGAAGAAGTCAACGCTAGTCAACAAGGAACTCAGCAGACACACTTCCTATAAAATAGGGAGTGTGTCCCCAATCGGGCCAACCAAGGCCCATCACCGTTCCCGGCCTTTTAGGAATCAAACTAGTATAAATACCCCCTTTGGGTTCAAGGTTTAGGTCAACTCTTTACCCTTATCACTTTTCACTTATATTATTTTACTCTCATATTCCTCTTCAGATTTTTACCCTTTACTTACTTTCACGTCGGAGCTTGGTCTGGGTTCTCACACCCGGACGAGGCTAACGCGTTGCTTTGGTTTCAGGTTAGCCGAAGTAGACATCATACCAGATCCGAACTGGTCACACCATTCGGATCCTCGCAATAAATTGCACGAACATTTGGCGCCATCCGTGGGACTTGATATTCTATCTACCAGTTGTTTAGAGTGGCAGGTCCTACTCCTCCTGTCACTCCGACAGGTCCTAACCTTCTGATTGACTTGACCTCTCCGAACAATCAGAATCTCACAAAGGAACAACTTGAACAACACATCTTAACCTTGCGGCTACTAGTCAAAGAGCATAACCGGAACGCCGTGGAACCTGTCCGTCTAAGTTTCAACGAAGAAGATGAAAGAAGCAGCAATACTAAGATAGTAAGAGGCAAGGTGGTGTCCGATGTGGATTTAAAGAAACCTTTCAAGGAAGCAGTCAAATCCCCACTCACTCAAAGAATCATTGACTTCTCTGGACCCGAGTACAAGATGCCTGCCACAGTCAAGACATACGACGGAACGGGAGATCCGGAGGACCATTTGAACCGCTTTACCGGAGCAGCCAATTCGGGCGAATGGCCAATGCCGGTTTGGTGCAGGATGTTCCAGCAAACGCTAGAAGGGGGAGCTAGGGGATGGCTTGAAAGCCTGGATACCGACAGCATTGATGAATGGGCAGAGCTAAGGAAGGCATTCGTCAAGAGATACTCGATCCGAAAGCTATGTCATAAAGGCCCGCATGAGATAACCAAGATTGTAAGAAAAGCGAATGAGTCATTAACAGATTTTAAAGAACGGTGAACAGTTGAAGTAGGTCTTATCCATGGAGTTCCGGAAGTCATGAAGATTTCGGCATTTATGGATTCGGTTAAAAGTACAGAGCTGGTAAAAAGGTATTCGGACAAAGTTCCTGAATCGGTGGACGAAATGATGGAAAGGTTGGATGACTTTGTTCGATCCAAAGAGGCATTCACCAACACTGAGTGATAGGTGTGTAAACACCCATCCTTTTACCACTTAACTACAATAATAACCAAGCCAAAACGTGTATTTTATGTCGTAAATGTCGGAATTATGCGTGGTTTGTGTTTTTGTTGTGATTTAGGATCAAAATATGAAAAGGGAGGAAAACACGGGCTTTCACGGGCTTTTATCGAAGAAAAAGACAAAAGACGAAGTCGAAAGATCAAGAGTGCTAAAAGAACGGAAGTCCAAGGCCAATTCTGAAGATTTATCGAAGAAAAAGTCTAAAGACGGAAGTTTAATAAAAGCCAAAGAACTCAAGTCTAAATTAATGAAGAAATTACAAGACGAGTTTATTAATCCCGAGACAAAGTCGAAAAAAGTCGAAGAAATTAGAAGACGAGAAGTCGAGAAAGAAAGAAGAATGAACCAACACATGCTTAGTTTTCCTAATCACTATAAATAGACTCCTAATGTGTCATTAGGAGTTGTTGGCTAGCTTGACAATCTAGTTCTTCCATTTTTAATTTTCTTGCACCTTTACATTAATTGCAACTTTAATTACCTTGTTTTGCACTTTAATTTTCAAGTAAGTTTACTTTTATGTTATTGAATCTTTACTTTTCATTGTTAATCTCTCATCTACCTTTCTTGTTTTTGATTTAATCTTATTGTTATATGCTTATTGTGTTGCTTATGTTATTGCTTTTTATGTTTTATGCTTTTGATTGATTTACCTTATTGAATCTTTAGCTTATTTGTGATTTTTATTAAAAGTTGTTTTTATAAAGTTATTGTTTTTAAAAAGTTTTTAAATTTTGGTTTAATAGCTTTTTCTTAATAGTGATTTGGTTAAGTTTTTAGATTAGAGCTTATTGATTTTTGGCTTATTTCTAGCTTATTTGCACTTTTTCTTGTATTCGGATCTCTTAATTTTAAAAATTTAAATTTTTTTAAATTTTGGCTTAATAGCTTTTTCTTAAGTTTGATTTGGTAAAAGTTTTAGTTAAGTGCTTATTTGTTTCTACCTTAATTTTAGTTTTTAGCTTATTTCATTCTTATTGTTATCCGGGTTTGGTAAACCCTTGTATTCCGAATATAGACCAAATCAAGTGATTCTGAATAGCCACTAGGAAGATTATTCCGGATAAGGGTAAAAACCCTTTATTCCGGATAAATTACTCAAGGAAAAGATTCAGGATAAGGCTTCGTCATTTATTCCGGATAGTGGTGACAACGCACATTCCGGATAAGAGGCACAAGTCATATTCCAGATAAAGACCTGAAGATTTATTCCGAATAAGGCTTATTTGGTGATTCAGGATAAGCAGATTTAGGTATTCCGGATAAAGCTCAGAGGTTGATTCCGGATAAGGAGTGACTAGTAAATTATTCCGGATAAGCTTCGAAGACGGATTCCGGATAACTACAATCTAGTTATTCCGGATAAGGACCAGAACGTGGATTCCGGATAAGAATCCGGAAAACATTCCGGATAAAGGTTTCAAACTAGCATTCCGGATAAGCCTAGGTGAAATTATTCCGGATAAGGGGTCGTTGAACATTCCGGATAAGAAAACAGTAGTTATTCCGGATAAAGGTGACAGCTTTATTCCGGATAAGCATACTTAGTTGGGTATTCCGGATAGTGACAGTATTTTGGATTCCGACTTAGGTTTTGTTTATCCTCTGTTTACTTTTCAAGCATTTATTTTCCCGCCATTTTTCTTTAAGTCATTTTAATTGCTTTTCTTTATTTTAAATTTAAAGTTTACATTTTTATTACATCGTCAAATTTACTTTTCGTCAAGTTTTAATTTTTGTCATTTAATTATTTACTTTTAAAAGTTTTAATATTGCACAACTTAAGTTTTAATTAGTTTTAGGTTTAATTACCCGCCTTTTACTTTAAAGTTTCGCACTTTTAATTTTACTACAATGACAAATCCTTGTTTCCCACCAAAAGACGACTGAGTCGCACGTTCAACTGTTATCAATTCGAAGAGACTGGAACAACGATATTTTTAACTGAGTGAAAACCAAGTTATTAAATGGCGCCGCTGCCGGCTCTTTTTGTAAAGATTAACGGTTTTCTGTGAGAGACTCGTTGAATTTTGGGATCCGTTCACTCGTGAATGTTATTTTTCTTGCTCAAAATTTCCAAAAATTCATAAAAATTAAAAATTGTTAAAATCCATAAAAATTAAAAAAATTTCAAAAATCCAAAAAGATTTATTTTTGTTTATATAGTGTATATATATTGTCTATTTCTTTGGTATTGTTTTCTTTTGCTTTTGCAGGTGTATGCGTACTAGATCTTCAACTTATCCAGAGCCCGAGACTCGTGAAGATTTAGCTACGGCAGGTGTGAACAACAACAATAACCCACCGCGCCTCAACAATAATAACAACAATGTTCCCCCACCCGACCTTAGAACAATGGAGGAGCTTTGTCAACCCACAATGTATGGACGAGGAGGACCGATTGCGCCGATGCAAATCACGGCTCCAGAGTTTTCGTTGAAGCATCACATGATCCAACAAGTGCAAACTAATCCATTTCGCGGATTGCCTGATGATGATGCCAACAAGCACCTCGACAAATTCATTACTATTACTCAAAGCATAAAGTTGCCCGGTGTTACTATGGATGTCCTTCGCCTACAGCTCTTTCCACATACTTTATCCCACCACGCCGAAAAATGGTTTGATCGTCTCCCTAAGAATTCCATTCATACTTGGGACGACATGACTCAACGATTTTTGTCGCGCTACTTTCCACCATCCATGGTCACGAGCCTTCGAAATCAAATCAGCGGTTTCATGCAAGAACCCGATGAATCTCTCTTTGATGCTTGGGAAAGATATAATGTTTTGATCGATCGATGTCCAAACCACAACATGCTCCCCGTTATGTTGATTGATACTTTCTACAATGGTTTAACTTTTCATGATCGTGATACTATTAATGCAGCCGCCGGTGGCACATTTATGAAAAGAAGACCCGAGGAGTGTAGAGAGCTTATTGAGAACATGACTACTCATCACAAAAATTGGGATTCCTCTGCATCTTCAAGGAACAACCCGAGAGTCAATGTTTCTTCTACTTCAGCAAACCCCGACATGACTGAATTCACCCGCATGATGGCTGAAATGAACAAAAATATCTTGCTCATCGCTACAATACAACAACAACAAGTTAAAGCTGTAGCAATTTCTTGTGAGACTTGTGGTGGTCCTCATTCATACACTGATTGTCCTTCTACTCAAGGCAATCCGGAAAACGTGTATGCGGCTTATGGTAACTATTCACCGGAAAATTACCAAGCCCGACCTCAAGGTGATCGGAATTTGCAAAGTTACCGTTCTAACAACTATATTTCACCCGGTTTTTCTCCTCAAAACCACAATCCCAACAAAAACTACAATAGAAGCAACCAAATCCCACCTAGAGCTTCTAATCCTTATCACCCACCCGCTCAACAAGCCCCACCCATTAGTCAAGATGTTGAAGCTTTAATGAGAACCCAAGGAGAGCAAATTAAGAATCTGCAAAGCCAAATTATCAATTTGAAAGGGGATATCACTAAGCAAGGTAATGACATTAGATCCGAGCTTCGACATGATATTCAAACCTCCTTTAGCACTCAAACAAATGATTTGAAGAATATGCTGGCTAGTTTCTTACCAACCACTCAACCCTCTACTTCGGGCTCTCTACCTTCAAACACCATCACCAACCCGAAAGCGAATGTGAGTGCTATTACTACACGCACTGGAGCCACCTTAGTAGTACCATCTATCCCTCCCCCAGTTACTCCATCCACATCTCCTCCACCACCATTTATCCCTCCTACTCCCACGCCTAGTATTAGTTCTCCATTGTCGTCTCCACCTCTTACTGATGTACCCAAGAAGAACCCTTCACCAACCCCACCTTCCACCTTTAAACCCAACATCCCATATCCTTCTCGCTTGGACAAAGCTAAATTGCAAACCAAGGATGACATTCAAGTGTCGAACTATTTGAAGATGATCTCTCAAATGAATTTCAACATTAGCCTTGTTGAAGCACTTGTCCACATGCCGAAATTCGTCAAAGCATTCAAGGAATTGCTTAACAAGAAGGAAAAGCTGGTTGAGCTTGTCAACACACGCTTAAATGAAAACTGTTCTGCCGTCCTTCTTAAAGAACTTCAAGAGAAACTTGGAGATCCCAGTCGTTTTGTGTTGCCTTGCATTTTTAACAAAACCGAAGAATTTACTGCCCTAGCTGATCTCGGGGCAAGTATTAATTTGATGCCTTTAAGTGTTTGGACAGCATTATCATTACCCGACCTTACACCAACGAAGATGACTCTTGAGCTAGCAAATCGCACTCTCGCTTACCCCGTTGGTATTGCCGAAGATGTGCTTATTAAAGTTGGCACCTTCACTTTTCCGGTCGACTTTGTTGTTGTTGATTATGAAATGGACCCTCGTATTCCTTTAATACTTGGTCGGCCATACTTGAGAACCGGAAAAGCTCTAGTTGATGTTGCTGAAGGTGAGTTAATCTTAAGGGTCGGGAATGATGCACAAGTGTTCAAAATGGGGAAGATCACAAACAAATCCTATGGAAGAGAATTAGCGAATATGATTAATGTGCTTGATGATTTTGTCGTCTACAACAATCCTCTATTCGATTCTTGCTTTGATAATCCACTGTTCCAAGTCGATGTGGATGATTCTCTCTCCAATTCTGATCCTCCACCAATTTATGATTCTCCACCGATCTTTGATGCTTATGATGACGATTCTAGTTCCAATGGAGATGATTATGATGATTTTACTTCTGAGTATCCAGACATGCCCACTTATGATGATTTTGATGAGGCTGATACTCTCTCGAGTGATTCTTCACATGATGAAGATCCTCCGCCAACAACACTTGATCCTACTTTGGATGATTACTCATTTGAGGAAGACTTTGTTACTTTTCTCAACAGATACTTCCCAAATGAGAGTGATGCTCCTCCTTTGGAATTTGATGATTATGGTCTTTATCCTACTTTGGATATGAAGAAACCCGCTTCAAAGGAGAAAAAGCCGGCCGACACCGATATCCGCAGCACTTATGTCTTGACACCTCTTTACCCACCTTCTGAGGATGAGATTGCGAGATTTATGATCGGATCTTCTTCAAGATCTGCTGAGCCTGAGTGTTATTTTCCCCAAAAGGAAAAGGTGTTCGATCCCGGTATTGCAATTTTTAAGCCATCTCAGTATCCATCTGATGAAATAAAAGGAACGATTTTTGGAAACCAAGGAGATATGCTTGCACCTCTTCACCCTTACTACCACCGTGCTCCATCTTTGCTTAAGGGAACCTTGCCTACTCTTCTCTGGCTTGCCTTGTTCGCCTTAAGCTTGTGCTACTTGATGGATGAAAACCATGTCTTTGATCCTGGTGGATGTGTTTCAAGCTTCTTCCCATGCTAATCAAGGTCGAGTCAGGCTCACGACTCGGTTAACAAAAACAAGCGCTTCTCGGGAGGCAACCCGCAGTATCTATCCTTTTTCTTTGTTTTTATAATAAGTGTAGGGGAGACCCTAGTATGTGTTTGTTGTTTTCTTTCTTATCATGTGCAGGGATTCGAGCTTTTAAAGATACATTCTTGATGACTTTTGACGACCCGTGATTCCGTGTACCCATCTTCCCGGTTTTATCCTACATTCTTTTGATTCTCTATTTTATATTTTCCAATATTTAAATAGGAATCACTTTAGTTGTCTCTTCCTTAGCAAGATTTAAACAACATGCACAATGTCCTAAGTGTAGGGGAGTTTACTCCCACATGCTTAAACATTGAGGACAATGTTTATATTAAGTCTAGGGGGGACTTCTATCAAAGTTAAGTGGTCTTTTCCTTGTATTTGTCCTTATTTTAACCGGAAAATCAATTTTTCGACATTTTTCAAATTTTTTGATCTATTTTGGCCTAGTAGTTTTACCTTTGTATAGTTATTTTCTTTCTTTACTAGAATAAAAGTTTAATAAAGTGGTTTTAAATTTTTAAACGTTGTGAATCTTTTGACTCAACCCGAGTTTACTTATCCAAGTTTACTCTAGCTAGTATCCTTAACGTGTTTATGTTAAGTTTTGCTAGGCTTTTATATAGGGATCTTTAAAACGCGGAAGTCTTAACTCTTACGGGTTAAGAACAAGAACTTTTCGCAAGTTCCTATAATTGATCCTAGAGAGTCGTTTATCAAGGGAACTTTAAAATGCGAATTCTAAACTTGAAAAAGTCTAAGAGTTTGCAAGATCCTATAGATGACTCGAAAACCCAAAACTTTGATTTAATTGGCTAAGCATCCACGAGTCTCATTCCTTGAGATTTTAAATTGTGGAGAACGAAAGATGATAGAGTCAATTATAAGTTTGGTATTCTTTCGTGAATTTATGTGAGTTGATTATGAGCCTATTCTCCCATCGCTTGCTAATAAATTTATCTGCAATAAATAAGGTTGTACGATTTGAAAATTTACTTAGCTTCTAGCACAAGATCATTTAAAAGTTGCTCGGTATTAATTAGAGTTCATTGCCAAGGCATAACTTATTGAAGCGGGATGAGAAGATTGCCGAGTCCGAAAAGGCCCTAACAAGGCATAAGGGCTACATTTTGTTGCTAAAGATCCCAAGTGATGTGAAGAATCATTTATCAAGAATCAATATGAAGGACCAAGACACACGACGAAAAGCAAATACTCCCCTAAAGATCATGGAGAAAACTATCCAAAAAGACCCTAACAAGGTATGAGGATAAATAGATCCAAGTCCTAAAAGGAGGTGGATCGTTGTATATCAAAATCCCAAATAAAGATTGGAGAAAAATGAAGAAGTCGTGGTCCAAGTATGAAGAATCTCTCAAAACTTCAAGTGAAGAAATTCCTATTATGAAGAGAAGACCATTATTTCATGAACGTCTCTCAAGATTTGAAGTATGAAGTCACTGCCAAATATCGGTCCGAGAAAGGTCTCAAATCGTGAAACGAGTTACGCCAAGATATGAACTTTATGAGGTCCCGAGAAGCAGTTTTAAAGATTTTTTCCTTTAGCTAACTATTGATTAAATCGTCCTACTTTATTTTAAGCCTTAATAACTATCGAAATAAGTCAACAATGCATCCTCGTGATCATTCAAGACAACAATAAAATATAGAAGATACACCTAGGAATAAGGGTTGTCTAAGTAAATAATTGGCTCACATGAGTTTGTGTTAGTTTGCTAACTTATAATAACAATGATCTCATTTTTAAGCTTGGTATGGGGAACGTGAAACTTGAGGATGATAATCATTCATGACACTCCAAAACCCTAAGGTAAGTTTTTTATTTCTTTACTTGTTTTATTCTATCTCTTTAATAAAGGCCAATGTGGATTGATTGTGATGGAAAGTGTAATCTTGCTTTGTAATTAATGCATTGCATGAGGACATTGCAATGGTCAAGTGTAGGGGATTTGATAGGTGTGTAAACACCCATCCTTTTACCACTTAACTACAATAATAACCAAGCCAAAACGTGTATTTTATGTCGTAAATGTCGGAATTATGCGTGGTTTGTGTTTTTGTTGTGATTTAGGATCAAAATATGAAAAGGGAGGAAAACACGGGCTTTCACGGGCTTTTATCGAAGAAAAAGACAAAAGACGAAGTCGAAAGATCAAGAGTGCTAAAAGAACGGAAGTCCAAGGCCAATTCTGAAGATTTATCGAAGAAAAAGTCTAAAGATGTAAGTTTAATAAAAGCCGAAGAACTCAAGTCTAAATTAATGAAGAAATTACATGACGAGTTTATTAATCCTGAGACAAAGTCGAAAAAAGTCGAAGAAATTAGAAGACGAGAAGTCGAGAAAGAAAGAAGAATGAACCAACACATGCTTAGTTTTCTTAATCGCTATAAATAGACTCCTAATGTGTCATTAGGAGTTGTTGGCTAGCTTGACAATCTAGTTCTTCCATTTTTAATTTTCTTTCACCTTTACATTAATTGCACCTTTAATTACCTTGTTTTGCACTTTAATTTTCAAGTAAGTTTACTTTTATGTTATTGAATCTTTACTTTTCATTGTTAATCTCTCATCTACCTTTCTTGTTTTTGATTTAATCTTATTGTTATATGCTTATTGTGTTGCTTATGTTATTGCTTTTTATGTTATGCTTTTGATTGATTTACCTTATTGAATCTTTAGCTTATTTGTGATTTTTATTAAAAGTTGTTTTTATAAAGTTGTTGTTTTTAAAGAGTTTTTAAATTTTGGTTTAATAGCTTTTTCTTAATAGTGATTTGGTTAAGTTTTTATATTAGAGCTTATTGATTTTTGGCTTATTTCTAGCTTATTTGCAATTTTTCTTGGATTCAGATCTCTTAATTTTAAAAATTTAAAAGTTTTTAAATTTTGGCTTAATAGCTTTTTCTTAAGTTTGATTTGGTAAAAGTTTTAGTTAAGTGCTTATTTGTTTCTAGCTTAATTTTAGTTTTTAGCTTATTTCATTCTTACTGTTATCCGGGTTTGGTAAACCCTTGTATTCCGAATATAGACCAAATCAAGTGATTCCGAATAGCCACCAGGAAGATTATTCCGGATAAGGGTAAAAACCCTTTATTCTGGATAAATTACTCAAGGAAAAGATTCAGGATAAGGCTTCGTCATTTATTCCGGATAGTGGTGACAACGCACATTCCGGATAAGAGGCACAAGTCATATTCTGGATAAAGACCTGAAGATTTATTCCGAATAAGGCTTATTTGGTGATTCAGGATAAGCAGATTTAGGTATTCCGGATAAAGCTCAGAGGTTGATTCCGGATAAGGAGTGACAGTAAATTATTCCGGATAAGCTTCGAAGACGGATTCCGGATAACTACAATCTAGTTATTCCGGATAAGGACCAGAACGTGATTCCGGATAAGAATCCGGAAAACATTCCGGATAAAGGTTTCAAACTAGCATTCCGGATAAGCCTAGGTGAAATTATTCCGGATAAGGGGTCGTTGAACATTCCGGATAAGCAAGCAGTAGTTATTCCGGATAAAGGTGACAGCTTTATTCCGGATAAGCATACTTAGTTGGGTATTCCGGATAGTGACAGTATTTTGGATTCCGACTCAGGTTTTGTTTATCCTCTGTTTACTTTTCAAGCATTTATTTTCCCGCCATTTTTTTAAGTAATTTTAATTGATTTTCTTTATTTTAAATTTAAAGTTTATATTTTTATTACATCGTCAAATTTACTTTTCGTCAAGTTTTATTTTTTTTCATTTAATTATTTACTTTTAAAAGTTTTAATATTGCACAACTTAAGTTTTAATTAGTTTTAGGTTTAATTACCCGCCTTTACTTTAAAGTTTCGCACTTTTAATTTTACTACAACGACAAATCCTTGTTTCTCACCAAAAGACGACTGAGTCGCACGTTCAACTGTTATCAATTCGAAGAGACTGGAACAACGATATTTTTAACTGAGTGAAAACCAAGTTATTACTGAGCTGCCAAAAGGGGAAGGAACGGAGCCATACCGAAAGCCCAACCTTCCCACCCAAAGAAGGGATGATCGCAACCAAAAGTACCATGGCTGGAACAATAATAGAAGAAATGATGGTCGAGATGCATATAAGGGAAGATATTTCTTCAACAACAGAAACAGGGATAGACACAACAGGGCACCATAACCACCACCTCGAAATGACAATTATCACAGGAATGATTACAACCGAAACAATTATCATGACCAAAACAGAGTGGCGCTGGTCCTAAGTGTTAATTCCTTGAAAAAGAATCTAAAATAAATCCTAGCAACTGAAACACAGCTTCGTCTACCCCCTCCCCGTCCAATGAACAATCTGGCAAGAGGTGCAAACATGGATCGTTATTGTGACTATCATCAGGATAAGGGGCACTTTACCAACGACTGTATCCAGCTAAGAAAGCAAATTGAGCTAGCCCTAGAATCTGGAAAGCTGAATCATCTTGTCCGGGATGTACGCCAGAGAGGACGAGATAATCGAAGAGAAGAAGCTTCAAGGCAAGACAAGATTATAAACATGGTTCGGACACTACCGGAAAGGGAGAAAAAGAAAGCTGGAGAAGCAACCGAAAGCTGGATGAGAGCCCCAATCACTTTTCCACCGTTGGAAGAAGATGAGATGTCTGATGATCCAATCATCATAGAGGCCGAATTAGGAGGTTACTTGGTAAGAAGAGTTTATGTTGATGAGGGAGCATCGGTGGAGATTATGTTCGAACACTGCTTCAAGAAGCTGCCAACAAGCATCAAGTCAAAACTGAGAAACACGCAAACTGATCTCGTCGGATTCGCTGGAGAAGTAGTCAAGCCGATAGGAAAGATCGAGTTAGAAGTCAATTTCGGATCAGATAGCTTAGTTCGAAGAACTCACATGAAGTTTGTAGTGATTAGCGCCCCGTCACCATACAATGTGATCCTAGGGAGAACAGGCATCCGGATCCTCCGGGCCATTCCGTCAACCATTCATGCCATGATGAAGTTTCCCACTCCAAGAGGGGTAGCTTCGCTAGTCTCTCGATCAGTCATCGTCTCGGAATGTAGGCAGATAGCAGACAAGCACCAACGCCCACAACCAAAGATAAGACCGTGACGGCTGAGTTACCATCCGGTACGGAGAACATCATGATTAACCCTGCTTATCCGAAACAGCTTGCCACTATTTGTAGCGGATTAACTAAAGCTTGCCAAACAGCATTAAAGAACCTTCTAAAAGACAACTTGGATGTCTTCGCATGGGAACCATCAGACATGACAGGAGTGCCGAGACGAATCATGCAACATACTTTGAATGTCAATGAGAGCTTAGACCCGGTATGTCAGAAAAGACGAATGTTAGGATCCGAAAAGAGCAAGGCCGTAACCAAAGAAGTGGAAGAACTAGTGGCGGCAGGAATAGCCAGATCAGTAAAGTACCCAACGTACATCTCCAATCCGGTCATGATCAAAAAGAGTGATGGGTCGTGGAGGATGTGCGTAGATTTCAAAAATCTTAATTCAGCATGTCCGAAGGACTACTACTCACCACCGGACATTGATGAAAAAATTGAATCTGTAGTAGAATCTCGCTTTAAGTGTTTCTTGGACGCATACAAGGGTTACCATCAAATTCAAATGGCCCCGGAAGATGAAGAGAAAACAGCTTTTTATACGGATCAAGGCACTTTTTGTTACACCAAGATGCCCTTCGGATTAAAAAATGCCGGAGCAACATATCAAAGGCTAGTTGACTCAGCCTTTCAAAGTCAGATAGGGCGAAATATGGAGGCATACATTGATGATATGGTGATAAAGAGTAAGGATGAAAGGAGCATGTTAGCAGACGTGGCAGAAACCTTTGACAACCTCAGACAAATCAACATGAAGTTAAATCCGGTTAAGTGCTCGTTTGGGGTAGAAGAAGGCAAATTCCTGGGATACATCATCACTCCGGAAGGTATACAAGCCAATCTGAAGAAAACTAGGGCCATTGTTGACATCCAATCACCAAAAACATGGAAGGAAATGCAATCGTTGAGTGGCAAGTTAGCAGCTTTGAACCGATTCTTATCACGATCTGCCGAAAGGGCACTCCCATTCTTTAACACACTGAAGAACATCACAAAGGAGAATAAGCATGAGTACAAATGGACCGCGGAGGCGGAAGAGGCATTCCAATAAATGAAGAAGTTGATCATGAACCTGCCAACCCTTACCACTCCAAGACCAAAGGAACCCCTATACATGTACTTGGCAGCATCACAAGAATCAATCAGTGCAGTACTGCTTACTGAAAGGAGTGGAATACAATGTCCGATTCATTATATTGGCCGAACACTTAGTGATGCGGAAAAGAACTATTCTCCTATGGAAAAACTGGCTTTAGCCTTGCTAAAAACGTCAAGGAGACTTAGAAGATATTTCGAAGGCCATGAGATAAACGTAATCACAGACCAACCAATCAAGCAAATATTAAGCAAGGCAGATGCATCCGGAAAGCTAGCTAAGTACACAATTGAGTTGGGGGCTTACAAAATAGAATACAAACCAAGGAACGCAATCAAGGGGCAAGTTCTGGCAGACTTCCTAACCGAAGCACCTATAGGTCAGGCAGCAGAAGAATTCTTCCAGATGCCTGCTTCGAAGCCGGGAAAGGACGAAACAGAAATATGGACCCTCTTTACAGACGGAGCATCCAGTGCCCAAGGTGCAGGAGCCAGATTGGTTCTCATCAGCCCAACCGGAACCGAGTTCACTTACGCTCTCCGGCTGAATTTTGAAACCACCAACAATGAAGCAGAATACGAAGCCCTTCTAGCAGGTCTAAGAATTGCAATACAAATGAAAGTAGGAAAGATCGAGGTCCGAGTAGACTCAAAGTTGGTAGCAAACCAGATCAACAGAACATACGAAGCAAGCTGTGATAGAATGATAAATACCTAGCCGAAGCTAAGGTCTTGATATCAAAGTTTTCCCATTTTGCAATCATAAACATACCAAGGAGTAAGAATCAGAAGGCTGACGTCCTAAGCAAACTGGCAACGTTGGCATTCGACCACTTAACAAAAGAAGTCTTGGTGGAGGTCTTAAATGAAAGGTCTACCGACCGGAACGAAGTAAACATCATAGTGGAAGAAGTGGGCAACAATTGGATGACTCCCATTATTAAATGCCTCCGGGATGGAATCTAGCCAACTGATAAGAACGAAGCACGATGTTTAAGATTGAAGCTACACCAATATGAAATGGTTGATGTGGTCTTATTCAAAAAATGATACCTAGAACCAATGCTTCGGTGTGTGGGTCTGTTGCAAGCAAATTATGTCCTTCGAGAGATACACTTGGGCTCGTGTAGCATGCATTTAAAGCCAAGATCGATAGTAGCACAAGCTTTAAGGTCGGGGTATTACTGGCCAACCATGCACACAGACGCAAGGGAGGAACTAGAGAAATGTGATTCATGCCAAATTCATGCACCAGTAGCAAGATTGCCAAAGACATTGATGAAATCTATCATGGCACCATGGCCATTTTAGGTCCATTACCAGCCTCATCCGAAAATGTGAAATACATAATTGTCGCCATTGATTATTTCACCAAGTGGATGGAGGCTAAGCCTTTGGTGAAAATATCCGGAAAGGAAGTTATCAAATTCTTCTGGGATAATGTTGTTTGCCGATTCGGAATCCCAAAGATAATAGTCACAGACAATGCTAAGTAATTCATCAATGAACCATTCAAGAGCTGGTGTTCAGATTTGGAAATCAAGCAAATCAATACAACCGTAGCCCATCCCCAAGCAAATGGTCTATTTGAAAGGGCTAACAAGACTCTCATGGAAGGCATTAAGACAAGGCTTGGCCGAGTCAGGAATGGATGGGCAGAAGAGCTACCGCACATACTATGGGCCCACCGGACGTCACTGAAGCAAAGTAATGGGGAAACTCCTTTCAGCCTCACGTATGGGTCCGAAGCAGTCATCCCGGCTGAAATAGGAATGCCCACCTATCGGACAATGATGATCAATGAAAAGGACAATGATGATGCCTGCGCATAAACTTGGACCTACTACAAGAAAAAAGAGAGATGGCAGCTATCCGGGAAGCGAAGTACAAGACGAAGGTGGAACAGTACTACAACAAGCGAGTTCGTCCAGTCGCATTCCGCCCGGGAGATTTTTTGTTCCGAAAGAATGAAGCAAGCAGGGTCCAGAAAGAAGGAAAACTTGCTCCCACATGGGAAGGCCCATACCGTGTCAAGGAAGCATACCAGAATGGCTCATACAAGCTTCTTACCATGAAAGACAAGGAATTCCCAAGGGTGTGGCATGCAATGAACCTTAGGAAGTGTTATTTGTAATTTCATTTCTATCCTGTAACGGCTCTTTCTCCCTTCAGCAAGGGAAGAGTCCAGTTTATCACTTTATCTAGATTTTATTTCGAAATGTATCAACCTTCACTCCCTCCAGAAGGGAAAGGTTATGTCTTTTATTTTTAATGAAAAAGCTTCTCCTCTCGTTACTAAAGGAGGAAGCACCTTTGCAGCAATTATGAGTGGCATGAATAATATGGCATTGCACTTAAATTATACCCTAGAAATAGAAACACAATTCTTTCTCCCTTCAGCAAGGGAAGAATTTTGTCATTTATGTTAAGTCCTATCCGAAATGGAAGGCATACGCACCCAATTCTTTCTCCCATCGGCAAGGGAAGAATTTGGCTATTTTTGAATAAGTCCTATCCGAAATGGAAGGCATATGTACCCAATTCTTTCTCCCTTCGGCAAGGGGAGAATTTGGCTATTTTTGAATAAGTCTCATCCGAAATGGAAGGCATACGTATCCAATTCTTTCTCCCCTCAACAAGGGAAGAATTTGGCTATTTTTGAATAAGTCCTATCCGAAACGGAAGGCATACGCGTCCAATTCTTTCTCCCTTCGGCAAGGGAAGAATTTGGTTATTTTTAAATAAGTCCTATCCGAAACGGAAGGCATACGCATCCAATTCTTTCTCCCTTCGGCAAGGGAAGAATTCGGTTATTATTAAATAAGTCCTATCCGAAACGGAAGGCTTATCTATAATCTCGTTCACTTTCGCTTTAAGTCCTAAGCCGAAAGGTGAGGTCTATTCGTATGTAATTATTTTTTCAAACAAACAAGAACCATAAAAGAGATATATATTTACAAAATATAAAGGTCAATGTACGAAAGCACAATATAATCATTACAATCTTCTGAATCAAAATAGGCATAAAAAACAACAAGTAAAAATAATCTGCAAATATTACATTCATCCGAATAGAGTTAAGATTGAAAACAACTGTTTTAAACGGATCATAAGAAAATTAGGCCGCGGGGGTATCCTTGCTTCCAGAGGCATCAGCATCATCATGAGGGGACACTATGTCTTCATCATTGGGGATCTCGGCCGAAGGGTCCACAACCTTTGGAGGAGCCGGAGCAGGTTCAATTTCCATCAAACGCTCAATGGGCAGGTAAAAGTTGGTGGCGACCTCTTGGATATAAGGATACTTAGCAGCCGGAAGGGCATCAACCATCGGCCCCATCTTCTTCTCACAATACAAGTCAAAACCCGGAGTGGCAGCAACGACGGTTAACTGCTCTTCAACAGGTCTCCAAACCTTAATCCCCACAGCCCAGCCAGCCTCAATAGCTTTGTTAAAGCAGTCTGTTATGTTCTTCTTATGCTCGTGGCTGTTCAGAAGTTTGGAGACAACAACATGAAGTAGTGTCCGGACAGCATTGTAGCTTCCCATCTCAGAAGTGTTGCACTTGCTTTGCAGCTCTTCCTTCTCGGCCTTCAATGCCTTGACTTCCTCGACATATCTTTGTCGGCACTCACCACATGCAAAGTCGCTTCGAGATCAGCAATCCGAGCATCACGACCTTTGAGCCTCTTAGACAAATCAAATTTTTCGCCCACTACGGCAGCTAGCTCCGTATCCCTAGCAGCACAAACCTTTTCGGCATTCTGAAGCTGAGAGTAAAGTTTGGAATTAGCTTGAATCTGTTCCGACAACTTAACATCAGAAGCTTGCAGAAGCACTTTATACTCTTCACACTTATCCATAAGATGGCCTTGGTCTTGGGATTCTTCCTCTAACCTGCGAAGGGAGTCGACCATTCCCATCGTACTCCGGGCAAGTTGGTACCAGCTACGGCTTAGGGCAAGGGAATGAGGATAGGAGCTCAATTATCGTTGCACAACCGGAGGAATAAGATGCATCATTAGATCGCGGCACTCTGAAGGGGTATCCACTCGGCTGGCAGCATTAATACTCCAGTTCGGAGCATACCTAGCACTCAGGCCAGTCGCCCCTTCCTCCGTAGTAAACACGCCTGTTTCGGACAAACATAAAAAATTTTCTTTTTAATTAAAGCAAATGACATGATATGCATGAGTAAGATAAGAGGAAAACATGGGGAGGAAGGTACTTACGTGTAGAATGATGATGATCTGGATGCATAACCCCTTTCCCATCCCTTTGTTTGACAGGCTCCTTAACATCGTCAGAAAAAACACCTTTGGAGCTTGATCCATCCAGATACGAATTGCCAAGAGTGGGACTTTTTTCCTTAGTATGTTCCGAGGCAGTATCCTTTCCATCCCCTTTGGACCCCTCCTCATGTGTCTTCTCCGAACCGGCTCCAGTAAGTCCGGGAGAGTCATCATCCACGTTAATATTCAAATTAACAGACCTAAGAGGCGAAGGACTGAGAACATGATCTTCATTAAGGACCTCATCTTCATTTAACACCCACACCCCCCATCCGCATCTACCTTTCTTCTCTTAGCCGAACCACCAGAAGCCGCAGCCTTCTCAGTCATGCGCTTCATGCTCCGATGAAGGTCGATGACAGCCTTGCTCGTTTTAGTAGAAGCACCGGAATAACCACCTTTCTCGGGAGCCTTCTTCTTCCCTTTTGGTTTCCCCACCGGTTTCCCACTTTCTTCTTTTCTCTTCTTCTCCTCCGCGGCACGAAGAGCGACAAGCCTTTTCTTCTCACGAGTGGCTTTGACAGCCTCGCTTTCACTCATAGTGATAACTTGATCAGCAATAGGAGCACTCAAACGCTCCCCAGCCGCAAGGGCCTCAGAAACATGAGGTGTGATCCGGTTGGTGTCAGTCAAGCGATCGCCCTTAGTAATCTTGCCTGGAGCAGTTATAGGAAACCTAAGGTATTCAGACATGGTGACAGCTGCAAGAAGAGAAAGAAAACACAACGAAAGCAATACAAACTTACAACCATAAAAAGGGAAAAGACAAAGTATAAAAAGAGAGAGAATGAAAATAAGGGTAATACCATTCCCTTCCGGATCCAAAAAACGAGGCAAGAATCTTGGACACTCCCAAGTTAGTGACACACCAGCCATATACAACACCCCCTCCGGAATGGCAGCCAAGTCTACAACATGCTCTTCAAGAAGAAGAGCATCCGATTCAATAAAACCATCTCGGGAACATAATCATTCAAGTCCAAATCAACATGTCTCCACGACATAAAGTCTGGAATAGCTCGGCGATCTATGACAAAAAAACTCCCATTTCCAATTCTTCAAGCAAGTAAGAGTATCATGAAAAATCTGTTTGCGAGAACCCTTTCCAGACCTCTTTTCAAAAGAGAACCAATGACCTTGTTTGCTAAGCCTATAGTAAAGACATAACAGGGGAGCAGTAGGTTCGATGGAGAGGCTTCGGCAGTAAACTTAAAAGGTGATAACACGATTCAACCCTAATGGAACTAGTTGTGAGATATGTACGGCAAAGTCTTTTAAAACGGCCAAAAGAAAGGTGGAGAAGGGGACTCGTAGTCTGGATAGTTTAAAGAACTGCTCATATAAGCCTATACGGTTTTGAGGGAGACGGTCCATAGTCATACCTTCCGGAGCAACTTGGGGGTTGCAGCTTTTCGGAATATGATATGTCTTCACCAAATATTTAACATAAGCCTCGTTGAGAGTAGTCGTATATTTAGGCATGTCAAACTTGGGAGCGTAGCGAGTTGAGTCGGAAGGCCCAGGAAGATCCTCGTCTGCCATAACGTATAAGGGATGGATCCGGAAAGGTAACCAGGAAAGGAAGAGAAGATACCTGAAAAGAGAAATCCGGATTGGTAGAGAGAAGGAAAACCTGAAAGAAGTAAAAACACACACAAACAAATGACGAATGGGTAGGTATTTATAGGCTCGGTAAAAACATGGGAGAACGTGAGAGGTACAGGAAAAACACACGTGTCATTAATTCGAGCAAACTGACGCCACGTGTCGATCATCGCAGGGAAGTAGGGTAAAAGTGGTTGGGCCTTGATGGGCCTCAGCTGGAAAATGGGCTGGAAAGTTTGTTCGGCCCACACCAATCACGAAAGAGACTGGCTTTAAGTATTGATTTGACTAAACCTTTTTTGAATAAGTTAGCCCAATCAACACTTGGGGGGGACTTGTTCGTGTATGTGTCCGGAACACATGACACGATCCGGAACATACTTGACGATCCGGAACGCCCACATCCTTCTAGAAGAAGTCAACGCTAGTCAACAAGGAACTCAGCAGACACACTTCCTATAAAATAGGGAGTGTGTCCCCAATCGGGCCAACCAAGGCCCATCACCATTCCCGGCCTTTTAGGAATCAAACTAGTATAAATACCTCCTTTGGGTTCAAGGTTTAGGTTAACTCTTTTACCCTTATCACTTTTCACTTATATTATTTTACTCTCATATTCCTCTTCGGATTTTTACCCTTTACTTACTTTCACGCCGGAGCTTGGTCTGGGTTCTCACACCCGGACGAGGCTAACGCGTTGCTTTGGTTTCAGGTTAGCCGAAGCAGACATCATACCAGATCCGAACTGGCCACACCATTCGGATCCTCGCAAGAAATTGCACGAACAATAAAATAATATAATTTAGCACTGAATGAGTCATAATGCTGAATGAATCAAAGATGCTGAATGACTATAATTCTGAATGAAAATGAATGTTTGATTAATACTCTGAATTTAAACAGAAAAAGTAAAATAAAAGTTAATGCTTTTTTAATTTAAGATTAAATAAACTTTACCGATTGATAAATATTTGAGTTGCATCAACCTGAAATTAGAAATAACATAAATAAATGGTTAATGTAACTAAAATGTATTCTATCATACACTTCGAAACCAAATTAACATCATATGCAGATTTAGTGACAAAAAATGACAAAAAAAATAATATTGCGGAAGGCTAAAGAATCAAAGACAGACCACAAAGAAAATTATCAAAGAAAAATAGAAATGTAACAAATAAAAAATGACGTGTTTATAATGTATAAATTGACACTGAATGACAAAGCTACATTTCCTTCATGGCCCACTCAGTGCAAAAATAATCATTTAGCGCCACTATCTTTGCTACCAAACAAGAAGCTCTCTGACCGACTAGGGAGTAAGTACTGAGCCATTCAATTCAGTTGCTATCAAACACCCTCAACGGTCACGCTATTTCTTGGCGCCGAGCCATAGCGCGAAAAAGAAGAACGGCATGAGACTTCATGGGTTGAGCGCCAAGGCTCTCGCGCCATGGCTACCAGTCCACGTGGTGGGCTTTTTGATTTTTTTAAGGTATATACCCTTTATGGCTTCAAAAGACCTCTAATGACATAAAAATCACCACTCCCTCTAAAAGTGGTGCCATAACATTTGTCGTGTAATAGCGCATTTTTCTGACGTGTCGCCACTTAGCTAGCTATGACATCCAATGGCGGAGCTAGAAATATTTTTCTAGGAGGGCCAAATGTATGTAAGTTTATTTTAGGAGGGCCGAAGTAGTAAATTTAGATACTAATTAAATAGACTTTGATGTAAAAGACCTATGAATTTTAACTGCTGTTTATTTGATCCCATTTTTGGTCTAACAGGCTCCCCTCTTCTGTCTTAAATGGTAGGTCCCCATATGAATTGTTTTTTAGCAAAAAACCTAATCTCTCTCATTTGAAATGTTTTGGATGTCTGTGTTTTTCTACTTGTCTGAATAACAATGACAAACTCACACCTAGGTCTGAGAAATGTGTTCTCATTGGTTATTCTTCTGTTAAAAAGGCTTATAAACTGTTTAGCTTGGATAGTAGAAGAACTCTTTTCTCTAGGGATGTGAAGTTCTATGAAACTGTCTTTCCTTTCAAAATGAAAAACAATAGTGAAAAGGACTCAACTGATGTAGTTGTTACAAGTGATGTTGATCTCTTAACATTTTTTGATAACCAAACAAATGCAAGTCCCAATGATGATGAGAGAGCATCACATGGTTTGGATGGTAGGGTTCACCCTACTATTGATGATGCCCCTGAGGATCATCAAAAGGAGAACCCTGCAACCACCATAAGTGAAAATGTGCAAATCTACTTTGAGGGCAACTTTGAAAATGAAAATTCTTCTAATTATTTCATTGATCATAGTGAGGACCATCCTATATAAGAGGAGCAGCCTGTTAGAAAGTCTAGTAGACCCACTAAGCTGCCTGCTAAGCTTAATGATTTTATTCTTGATAGTAAACTCAAGTATGTGTTGGAGTATGCTCGTGTCATAATAAATAATTATACGGCTAGACACATGTGAGCCTATGGGGTCACACACATATACACAAAGGTACCACTTAATATATCGTATATATTGTATTTACGATATAAATAACCCACGTAACTAGGGATTAACATTGGGCTTCTAATAACTAAGCATGTACTTAGTTTATTGGAGTTGACCAACAATTTGACAAAGCCCATTTTAAAGCCTTAATATAGCCGGCCTTTAAAAGTCAAAGAAAGATATATGAAACGGTTTGAAAAAGTTAAATGTTAACTTTGTAACCAATATGTATATTAAGTATGATTGAAATTACAATCAATGTGATATATACATAACATATGCATCCTATTCTTTTTTGGTGAGAAGCATGCACGGCAAGATAGTGAAAGGAATATACATGTGATGTTATTTTTCTTCTTTTGTTTTCTTTGAAGCAATTGTCTAATGTAGGCAAAGTTATTAATAAGTTACGGTTATTAGACTAGCATCTAATTGGTATACAAGGAAGTGTAGTGTGGATACATCATAGAGGTGATCTCCATTGATCACTTGGTTTCATAGGTGGTTCGTGTTCTTGGTGATAGTCATCATTCGATTCTACCGATCACGCTACAAAGGTATACTTTTATCTCCATTTTATTGATTAATCATATGAATCTATGGATCCGTCAATAGGTGCTTACTCCGCTGCGTTTTGATTATATTTAACATGTTATTAATTATTAAGCACCTATAGTGGTATCACGAGCCATCATATGATGTCATATGATTATCGGGTATGCGTAAAAATGGCTAAATATGAGTGTTTTTGAGGGATTTGTTAAACCAATATTAAAACAGCCCCTATGGCATTATTTTCGTGGCATTATAGACTTTTAAGAGGTCTTATAATCAGTTTTTAATGATCTCATAGTCACGGGTTACGTATACTTAAATGGGTTTATTACGGGTACGTGTAAAATGACCTAAAACGCGTTTTTTGGAACGATCCTTGAATCGGGTTTTAAACAGCCCTAATGGCCATGTTTTATGTAAATATATGATAATTACAAGGTTTATAAAATGTGGTTTTAAGGTCCTAAGGTCATTGGTTACACGCACCAATCGGGGGTTTAATTAATTGTTGATTATTCTTTCGATTTCGTTGGCTAACAAGTGTTTGTTGTTGTTTAATTTTATTTCCATGGCAAATACATGCATGTTTGGCAATGGACATAGCCAACACCTTGTTATATTCATAATCTTACGGTATTATTATGTTTCTTATGCAAAGCCGATGAAAACCTAGACCAAATATGACATGTTGTGTGTTGATTTGCATTTAATTTCAGTTTTGGGGATTTGCCATTGTTTCGGCTTCATTAATATGTTTTTGATGTTGGTTATAGCCATTGTTTGGGCATTTTACAGTAGGTTAATGATAGGTTAAATGTTTTTAGTCATAAATCATTTGTAACCGATGCTTGGATGGGAATGGCTAAAGAATTAAAGACATATTGTGAAATTCGGAGCTGCTGAGTGACCTGCACTAAAATGTGATTTCCCGGAGTTCTATAAGGAGATAGAAGCCCAAATTTGGTGTGCTAATTCACAACTCATAGGCCTTCAAAAGTCTCAACTGGAGCTCAGGCTAGGGAAGACTCCTTCTATGGGTTTTGGGCCCTAGAAGTCGACTGAAATATTTAGGCAGATTTGGGCCTCATGTTTATTTTTGGTTCTACTTGCTCTTGATGGTCTTGGAGCAAGTGGGAGCCCACTTTGTGGTTATGTTGACTTACCCTTAGTTGACTTCTTGGTCCTCGTGATGGCTCACGAGATCAAGAATAGGTTTTTCATCGGTTTGAGGCTTTGCATACTTGTGGTTGTGTGGTTGCTTGTTTGCTTGATATCTTAATATTACTTGCAAATGTTTTTATAAAAACTTGAAACCAATCACAAACCTTTTATAAAACAAAATCCTTGATTTAGTTTAAAGTTTAAATATGATTTAAAACTAAAATCTTGTTTTTCATAATAACTCTTAACGTGTTATGATGTTATTATTTTTTATTTTTTTATGTATTGTCTAAATCTAATATTAAATCCATTTAGGTTTTATATTAGTATTTAACATGGACAACTTGACACACATAAATTAAAACAAGATTAGACTTAAGTTAAAAATGTTTTTTTTTAACTTGTGCTACGATGGATGAATGCATGCTTCCTCGTACACACTTTTGATTTGTAAATCAAACTTTTATACCCGTCTAAAATTTAAGTCATGCCGTCCAATCGTTTGAGATCACTTGCAATTACTTTTTGCATCTTGTGAGACGGATGCAAATTGTAACCCAAGGTGATTATTATCTATGCGTGAGACCTAGACTTATTCTCGCATGTTCTCAAATTGGATGACTTAATCGGTTAAGTGGTGAGACCTTGACCGAGGCAAGGATGGGACTAAACATGCCATGTTTGATATTTTGTGCACTGTTCACTTATGTCATGAGTCCCATAAGGATCTAAGAATTGCACATGATTTGCAATTGATGAACGTCATCTACCTATTGAATCTATCATTGCTAGCAGATCAACTGATGTGATGGTAGAACCTCAATGAGGATCTTAGCCTTTTCGGAAAATTAATTGTTTTTATATAAACTTGGGTAGTTAATTTTTAAAGGATTAATTATTGAAAGTACTAAAACTTTGAACTTCGTTTATTTTGTAGATGACAACGAATCAATCCATTAACAATCAAATCAAATCAATTCTCGATAAGGAGAAATTGAGTGGTACAAACTTCCTTGACTGGTTTCGAAATCTGAGGATTGTCCTCAGATCAGAAGGAACGTTGCACCACTTGGAAGAGGCCTTACCTGAAGCACCTCCTGCTACTGCCACCGCTGCTGTTCGCAATGCCCATACTAAAAGGGTTGCTGAACAACAAGAAGTGGCTGGCTTAATGTTATGTAGTATGGTCCCTGAAATCCAAAAACATTTGGAAGACTTTACTGCATATGACATGATTGAGGAACTCAAGACGATGTTCCAACAACAAGCAGAACAAGAACTCTTTGAAACGGTCAAAGCGTTCCATAACTGCAAGCAGGAGGAGGGCCAATCTGTCAGCACTTATGTGTTGAGAATGAAAGGCTACCTTGATCAGATGGACCGACTTGGCTACCCTATGCCACAAGTCTTAGGAGTGAACTTGATACTCACTTCACTTTCCAAAGACTATGATCAGTTTGTTCAGAACTATCATATGCATGGCATGGGGAAGACTATACCTGAACTGCATGCCATGCTGAAGCTTGCAGAGAAGGGTATGCCCAAGAAAGCTCCCTCTGTTCTTGCTATCAAGAAAGGTCATATCCAAAAACCGAAGCCACAAGCTAAATGAGGCAAGGGTAAGAAGTTCAAGGGAAAATCCACTATGGTTCATGACCCTAAACGCAAGTTTCCCCCACCTGGCAAAAAGGAGCATCCTGCTAAGGATGTAGAGTGTCATCATTTTCATGAGATTGGACACTGGAGAAGGAATTGTCCTTACTACCTGGCAGAAGTGGACAAAAAGAAGAACAAAGCCGGCACGTCCGGCACATCAGGTATCTTCATGATAGAACTCTACTCATTCCCTAAAACTAATACCTGGATATATGACACTGGTTGTGGTACTCACATTTGTAATACTATTCAGGGGCTTAGAGGGATCAGAAAGTTAAATAAAGGCGCTTTGGACTTGCACGTGGGCAATGGCAACCGTGCAGCTGTCGAAGCCATAGGGAGCTATGATCTTATCCTCCCTAGTGGAATGATTCTTGTACTAGATAATTGTCATTTTTCACCCTCTATTACTAGAGGAATTATTTCTCTTTCGCGTTTATGGGATAATGGTTTTTCACATAAATTTACTGATTATGGTACTATTCAAGTTTCCAAGGATAATGTATTTTATTTTAATGCTATTCCTCGTGATGGAATTTTTGAAATTGATATGCATAATCATGTATCAAATGAGGGTTCTATTTATACTTGTAGCAAAAAGAAGTCCAAGCACAACTTGGATTCTACTTTTCTATGGCATTGCCGACTTGGCCATATAAACAAGAAACGCATTGCGAAGCTGCAACATGATGGGCTTTTAAAGTCAAATGATGATGAATCATTTGATATATGTGTATCTTGTATATCTGGAAAGATGGCAAGAAAGCCTTTTACTCATGCAAGTGAAAGAGCTAATGATCTTCTTAGACTCGTACATAGTGATGTATGTGGTCCATTTAGAACTACGTCTAGAGAAGGAGCTAACTACTACGTTACATTTACTGACGACTTCAGTAGATATGGTTATGTTTACTTGATTAAACATAAACATGAAGTTTTTGAAACGTTCAAAACCTTCCAAAACGAGGTAGAAAATCAACTCGGTAAGACAATCAAAGCACTTCGATCTGATCGAGGAGGCGAGTATTTAAGCCTTGAGTTTTTAGATCATCTTAAGAGTCGTGGGATTGTCTCACAACTTACTCCTCCCTATACACCACAACATAATGGGGTGTCAGAGAGGAGAAATCGAACCTTGCTTGACATGGTTCGATCAATGATGAGTCCAACCACTTTGCCAATGTCCTTTTGGGGCTACGCTCTAGAGTCTGCTGCACGCATACTCAATATGGTTCCAACTAAGAAGGTTGATAAGACTCCATATGAAATATGGCACGGGAAAGTCCCGAACTTGTCTTATTTTAAAGTCTGGGGTTGTGAGGCTCTCGTTAAACAAGAAACACCAAACAAACTTGAGCCCAGATCTATCAAGTGTATCTTTGTAGGATACCCAAAGGAAACAATGGGTTACTACTTCTACTACCCACCCGAGAACAAAATATTTGTTGCTCGGTATGCTGAGTTTCTTGAGAGTAGTCTCATATCACAAGAAGCAAGTGGGAGCACCATAGACTTTGATGAAATTCAAAGTCAAGATGCACGACCTTCTGAGAACACTAGTGAACATCACCAAGAGGTTGAACATGAAAATGTTGAATCTCAAAGTGATGTTATTCCCATTCGTAGATCCGCAAGGATGTCTCACGCACCTGACCGATATGGTTTCTATATCGATGCTGAGGAACATGAGTTAGGGGATCATGATGAACCCGTTAACTATAAAGCTGCATTGTCGGATCCTGAATCTGATAAGTGGCTTGAAGCTATGAATGCGGAAATGCAATCCATGAGGGATAACGAAGTTTGGATCTTAGTTGACCTCCCTCCCAACTGTAAGACTGTTGCGAGTAAATGGCTCTTCAAGAAGAAGACCGATATGGATGGCATTGTACACACCTTTAAAGCTCGTCTTGTAGCAAAAGGTTTCACTCAAACCTACGGGGTTGACTATGAAGAAACCTTCTCGCCTGTTGCAGATATTAAAGCTATTAGGATTCTTATAGCCATAGCAGCGTTCTATGACTACGAGATTTGGCAAATGGATGTCAAGACCGCCTTCTTGAATGGCCATTTGAACGAAGACGTTTATATGGTGCAACCTGAAGGGTTCGTGAATCCTAAACATCCCAGACGGGTATGCAAGCTTCAAAGATCCATTTATGGGTTAAAGCAAGCATCTAGGACCTGGAACAAGAGATTTGATGAGGAGATCAAAAAGTTTGGTTTCACTCAAAATCCCGATGAGCCATGTGTATATAGAAGAGCTAGTGGAAGTATCGTCGTTTTCCTAGTCTTATATGTAGATGACATATTACTCATGGGAAACAATATTCCAATGCTACAAGATGTAAAATCCTGGCTTGGAAAATGTTTTGCCATGAAAGACTTGGGTGAAGCGGCGTTCATTCTAGGAATCAAGATCTATAGAGATAGATCAAGGCGATTAATCGGTTTAAGTCAAAGTGCATACGTTGACAAAATCTTAAAGCGGTTTAGGATGGATGCCTCCAAACGTGGGAGTCTCCCAATGCAATCCAATGTAGAATTGAGTAAGACTCAAGGTCCCTCCACACCTAATGAGGTGAAGCGAATGAAAGGAGTACCTTATGCTTCGGCTGTAGGATTCATCATGTATGCTGTGAGGTGCACTAGACCTGATGTAGCGTTCTCTCAGAACCTTACAAGTAGATACCAACAGAATCCAGGTGAATGTCACTGGACTGTTGTAAAGAACATATTAAAGTATCTTCGAAATACTAAAGATATGTTTCTTGTTTATGGAGGTGATTCAACAACTGAGCTTGGTGTTACTTGCTATACTGATGCTAGTTGGGAGACAGATCGGGATGATCTTCGATCTCAAACCGGATATGTCTTCGTGATGAACGGAGGCGCTGTTGATTGGAAGAGTTCTAAACAAAGCACTACTGCGATGTCTTCTACAGAAGCTGAATACATAGCTGCTTCTGAAGCTGCAATGGAAGCAATTTGGATACGTAAATTCATTTCTGGGCTTGGCGTTGTTCCCAGTAATGATAGACCTATGGAAATGTACTGCGATAATACGGGTGCAATTACTATAGCCGATGAACCTGGAGTTCAAAAGGGTGCCAAACATTTTCGAAGAAAATATCACTACATTCGAGAAGTAATTCAAGAAGGTGATATTCGTATTCTTAAAGTTCACACATATAACAACTTAGCTGATCCGTTTACTAAACCAATGTCTTGTACCAAACATGTTGAGCATGCTAGGAGCATTGGACTTAGACCAGCTGGTAGTTTCATGTAAATTTGTGTATGTTAGTATTTGAATAATTGGGATGTAAAACAGTTTTTATTATATAATGAATTGATATATGAGGTATGATCGTTTTCACTTTATATCAACTGTGTCCTATATTTGCATGTTTAAATCCAAGAGTAATCTTATTATTCTAAATTATCCATTGTCGGTTGATAATATGGGAGTATTGTCGAGTTAAGACAAATGTGAGTTGGTCATATTCATTTGGAATGAATATTAATTGATGATGCCGCCAAACTCATATGTGTTCATTGGATGAACATTGGATTGACCTAACCAACGAGAATTCACTACATGGATCGACGTCAATAGTGAATCTCGCAAGTGGTTGAATCTCTCATCCTTAGACTTGAGATGCAAGTAGGTTTTGTATGTGTGGAATGTCAATCCTTGATATGGTTCAACGTTGTTCTGAACAAGGCTACTATAAAGACCATTTTCAGGTGCGATGTGAAACACATGAACGACACGTGCAGTCAAAAGAGGATTTGTTCCTCCACATGTATTGGAGTTAGATACTACTGGGCCCCTCGATGAATTGTACAGATGTATGTGTGGCCACACCCAAATGTAATTAAGATGATACTTGATTAATTTGGTAATCTAGTTCAATATCTATATCGAGAAACAGAATAGTTAAACTTAAGAATGACTTTTGATCCATGTCAAAAGTTTAACAGAGTATCTGAAACAAAAGGATGACTGATATCTAAACCATTTAAATGAGATGTTTAATAAACTATCCTCATATGTTTCTGGGGGCATTGACGTGTTGCTAGACGCTAACCTTTGCTTGTATAATTACTTGATTATTATGACGTGCGCAAGTGGGAGCTGTTGGAGTATGCTCGTGTCATAATAAATAACTATACGGCTAGACACATGTGAGCCTATGGGGTCACACACATATACACAGAGGTACCACTTAATATATCGTATATATTGTATTTACGATATAAATAACCCAGGTAACTAGGGATTAACATTGGGCTTCTAATAACTATGCATGTACTTAGTTTATTGGAGTTGACCAACAATTTGACAAAGCCCATTTTAAAGCCTTAATATAGCCGGCCTTTAAAAGTCAAAGAAAGATATATGAAACGGTTTGAAAAAGTTAAATGTTAACTTTGTAACCAATATGTATATTAAGTATGATTGAAATTACAATCAATGTGATATATACATAACATATGCATCCTATTCTTTTTTGGTGAGAAGCATGCACGACAAGATAGTGAAAGGAATATACATGTGATGTTATTTTTCTTCTTTTGTTTTCTTTGAAGCAATTGTCTAATGTAGGCAAAGTTATTAATAAGTTACGGTTATTAGACTAGCATCTAATTGGTATACAAGGAAGTGTAGTGTGGATACATCATAGAGGTGATCTCCATTGATCACTTGGTTTCATAGGTGGTTCGTGTTCTTGGTGATAGTCATCATTCGATTCTACCGATCACGCTACAAAGGTATACTTTTATCTCCATTTTATTGATTAATCATATGACTCTATGGATCCGTCAATAGGTGCTTACTCCGCTGCGTTTTGATTATATTTAACATGTTATTAATTATTAAGCACCTATAGTATGGTATTAAGAAGCATGTTAATTATTCTAAGTTGAATACCACCAACTTTTGTTTTGCTACCACTGTTAACAAATCTGTTGAACCATCCACCTACTATGAAGTTGTGAAAGATAGTAGGTGGGTTGAGGCTATGAACAATGAAATTGAAGCCCTTTTAAGGAACAATACTTGGACCTTATGTGATTTACCTGCTAATAGAAAGGCTATTAACAATAAATGGATCTATAAGATTAAATACAAGTCTTCTGGTCTTGTTGACAAGTTTAAAGCTAGGGTTGTTGTTAAAGGTTATAGTCAAAGGGAAGGCATTGGTTTTGATGAGACTTTCAGTCCTGTTGTTAAAATGGTTACTGTTAGGTGTGTTGTTAGTATTGATGTCTCTAATGATTGGCCTCTTTTTCAACTTGATGTTAACAATGCTTTCTTGTATGGTGATCTTGATGAGGACATTTACATGACTCTTCCTTTGGGGTTCAATTGCAAGGATAAAGGTAAGGTGTGTAAGCTTAATAAAGCTTTGTATGGTCTCAAGCAAGCCCCAAGGTAGTGGAATGCAAAACTTACCATTATCTTGGTTGGGCATGGCTTTTGCCAAATTTGATTACTCTCTTTAAACTAAACAGAATGGTAACATGTTTATTGCCCTTCTTGTCTATGTTGATGATTTTATCATTACTGGTAACTGCATTGAGGAAACTGAATCATTTTAATGCTTTCTGAAAACCAAATTCATGATTAAAGACCTTGGCATTATGAGGTATTTCTTAGGTATTGAGGTTCTTGAAAACTCCAATGGGATCTGCATGACCCAAAGGAAGTATTGTCTAGAGCTCATACATGAGTTTGGTTTGCTTGCTGCTAAACCAGTAGCAACCCCATTACCTGAAAATTGTGTTTTGAATGTTGATGAAAGCAAGGATGATAAATTTCTGTTAAATGTTTTTGAGTATCAAAGATTACTTGGGAGACTTATTTACTTAACCCATATCAGACCTGATATATCTTATGTTGTTCATTGTCTTAGCCAACACATGCATGCACCCCTTCAGTCTCATCTTAAAATAGCCTTAAGGGTTATTAGATACCTCAAGAACTCTCCTGGTATTGGTATCCAGTTCTATAAGGATACCTCTTTAAAGGTGTCTTGTTTCACTGATGCTGATTGGGCCAAATGTCTTAAAACCAAGAATTCTGTGTCTGGATACTGTGTTTTTCTTGGAAGATCTCTTGTCTCTTGGAAGAGCAAGAAGCAACCCACAATATCCAGATCTTCAGCTGAGGCTGAGTATAGGTGTATGGCAAGTGCCACTTGTGAGGTTATTTGGATCACTAACTTGCTTAGTGATCTAAGGATTAAGTCCTTGTTTCCTGTTGATCTTTATTGTGATAGCAGTTCTGCTATTCAGATTGCTGCCAATCCTATCTTTCATGAGAGGACTAAACATTTTGAAGTTGATGTTCATTTGGTAAGGGGAAAAGTTCAGGATGGTGTTATCAACACCATCAAGGTTGCCTCTCTTGATCAAACTGCTGACATCTTTACTAAGGCTCATGGCATTTATCAACACCTGAAATTATGCAAGCAGCTTAGGCTGGTAAACATGTTTGGTGTTTAACTTTGTGCTCTCTCACTTATCAGATTGAGGAAGGGTGTTAATTTGGCAATCTTCAAGTGTCGAGTTGACACTTTGCCTTGTGTTATATATTTGGTCTTGTGTTTATTGTTATGTTTCAGGTTTAGCTTTTGGGCTTATGTTTTGCTGTTGGGCTTTGGTCTCTCCTTGATGGGCTTTGGAACCGTTGAGCCCCTTTGACCAAAGATGTATATTACCCTAGTCATTGACTAGGGTTTCATCTATCACACATTCATAACACACATATATGTGTGTGTGCATCTCTCTCTCTCTCTCTCATTTCATCCATGGAGGTTTGACCTGGGAGTTTGATGTTCATCTTGTATAGCTGAGTGTTTGAGTGATCTCTTGTATTGTGAGGGAGAACGGATCAACCTAGTTGGGACGTTCTTACCATTTCTTTTGTAATCGTTCGATTAGCACCCGTTTGAAGACTAATCTTTATCTTTCTGTTTTGAACCTTGATTTATAATAAATTACACTAAGGGATGGTTGGTTGGGTGTAAAGATCTCTCTTGTCTGTGATATTGTGTTTTTTATTACATTTTATGCATGAGATATTGAATCATGGGATGGCCAGGGCCTCTTTGGTCCCAATGTGGCTCCGCCACTGTATAATACTAGATGCTTGCTTCTCTACACGTCATCTTGTTTTCATGTCGAAGATAAGTTATTACTGTATTAACTTTGTGTTTTTTTTTTCTTTTTTTCTTCCTTCCTGTTTTGAATTCATATTTATGCTATGCATCAGCGTTATTTACATAGGAAAAAGTTCTACATAGACCCTTTCTTTAGCATAGACTCAATCAACCAATCACAACCAACCATTTTTTTCATCTAACAATAAAAATATATTTTTTAAAAATTTAATATCTCACAAACCGTTAACCGTTACGCAAAACGAAACATACCATCGTGACGAGAATTAAATCATCTTTCAAACGAGGGGCACATGTATATACTTTCGACAAACTTTTTTTTCGACTTTTTTTCTTAAGTCACGTCTGAGAGAATCATATATGATTCGTCACGAAACATATATGATTCGTCACGAAACATATATGATTCGTCACGAAACATATATGATTCGTCACGAAACATATATGATTCGTCACGAAACATATATGATTCGTCACGAAACATATATGATTTTCAGAAAATCATATATGATTCATATCACGAATCATATTTAATTTTCTGAAAATCATATATGATTCGTGACGAATCACATATGATTCGTGACGAATCACATATGATTCGTGACGAATCATATATGTTTCGTGACGAATCATATATGATTCGTGACGAATCATATATGTTTCGTGATGAATCATATATGATTCTCTCAGACGTGACTTAAGAAAAAAAGTCGAAAAAAAAGTTCGTCGAAAGTATATACATGTGCCCCTCGATAGAAAGATGATTTAATTTTCGTTGTAATGGTGTATTTTTTGTCACTTGACGATTTACCGTTTGTGAGTTATTTAATTTTTAAGAAAAAGGTGGAAAGTTGATTTGAATGAATGCGATTGGTTGATATAGTCTATGCTAAAAGGAAGGTCTATGTTGATCTCAACTCTATTTACATATCCCTATAGTGAAAAATTGGTATCTTATGATCAGCACCATGAAATTTTTTTGTTTGCATTGTTTTCTTATTGATAATATACTATCTTGTGCAAGTTTTATCTAGTTTTGATATGTTTGTATGCAGTTGACATGGAGACTTTTAAATTAAAGCAAAGCTATTGGATTTTGACATCTTTGTTTGGAACCAGCCTTGGGGTATACCAAGAAGGGTTCATGGGGAAGATCGTAAAATGTATCTTGTCATAGAAAATTTACGCAAGCAGTAGCTCGTGAAGGGCATTTTTCCATTTTCTTATGTTGAAAATACGATTGAGCATACTCTTGATGTGCCTCATGGAAGTTACGAACTAACCTACCAGATCCCCGGAACATCAGATTATTATTCGCTCAAGACAGATCGTGATTGGCACAATGCGGTTAACTTTTCCAAAACAAGAAGTTATTTTATCCTCGCATCCTTGATCTTATGGCTGAGGATGTTGAGGATGATGAGGATGATTGGTGAGTATGCCTGATTATCTTTCAGATTAGGATGCTTCTGCATCGCGTGTGGCAATATAGGTTGAATATGTCGTTTTTAACACCTGTAATTTATGCATGGTTGTCAGTTGTCAATGTTCACATTCGTTATTTTTGGTTATGAACTTTGTTAGTAGAACAAGGTAGTATTTGTTTATGTTTGCAGTGTTAGACGTGGTTCCTTTTGTGCATGATTCCTGTTTATTAACCATTTTTGTTTCCATGTTCCTTATGTTTGGTTAGAGTGCTCGGTGTCGTAATTACATAACTGTGTCCCATGATGGTTTTCCATAGAACCAAGCTTTGTTTGCTGGGTCAGATGTATTTTTGTCATCAGAGAATGGAAAAGCAGAGTGTGAGAATAACATATTTTTTAGCACACTACAAACGGGTCCGTGATAAATGACTAACAAAAATGTCTTTTTCTCAAATACTCAAGGCGGTTCGGGAGACCTGAGCGACTCACCTCATACTTTTACAAAAATGACACGTCATTTTTTAGTCTTCTTTTTGGTAGTCTCCCCGAGTCCCCGGTCTTCCGAATCGCCTTCGGGCAACCGGAAAACCTGTGACTTTTTTGGGCCATGTATCACAAACCCTGGTCTTCCGAATCGCCTTCGGGCAACCGGAAAACCTGTGACTTTTTTGGGACATGTATCACAAACCCTTTGATATTTTGGGTAGAATTTGCCCTCTTTTTTATTTTATTGTTCGACAATTGTTGTTAATTGCATCTTTATCTTACTAATTTAGTTTTAATGCCCCGTGCTTAGGCATAAAATTCTAGACATTATTTAAATCCCATTTCTTTTCTTAACAGTTCACCAATAATTTTGAAACTACGGCTTCATAATATGCTTTTTGCAGCTAAATACAAAATATGACGCCTTTTCGTTAAAACTTGAAAGTTATATAACATATATACTACCGATAAATTCACATCAACACATAAAGAGAACACTTAAACTGCGTATAGTAATACTGGATAAAAAAAACTGAATAGGATCACATTTCATACAAAGAAACCTAAAGGTACATTTGTTGCAGTTTGCAGAATAACCCGTATTAAGTGTCAAAATATGAACTTCCAAAATAGTAGCTTAATGTTTAATTCTTTACATCTGATGCAACGAGAATGAAGCTCTAGAGATCCCTGGTTCTTTGCCTTAATTGATTTAGCTCATTCTCAATTTCAAGGTCTGGAAACGGATATGCTGCTTTTGAGCTGGAAGCTGTTGTTCTCCCTGGAGGAAGCTCTCCTTTCTGTTTCAGCAAAGGGTGAACAGATATCATAATTGCCATATTACCAGTATGTCCTTGAAAAGATGATAACAATTTAAAGGACCCGCAACTTGAAAAAAATAGAGACAAATGTGCTGATCTTATCCCCGTATGTTAGTCTTGTTTTGCAATGACGAGTGTTTGGCCTTAAACTGTGTTTTATTCTTGTATTCGCAATGATGCGTTAATTCAAATAATGTTTTATCTCCAACGAGTCGAATGATAAAATTAAAATATTATTGGTAAAAGGTAAACATGTCAAATGGATAAGGGGTTGAAGTTCTCCTAAACGTATTGTCGCTTACAACCTACTAAATCGATTGATTCACAATATAACATTAATAATAAACGTTTTTGTAAATTGGACACACAATGTTTGTTACCAGCACCAAAAGTCAACGTTAAACTTGTTTTGACTCGGCCTGTATTAATATGTTAAACCTACATGGAAGCCAATATGGATATGCACGTACATAACTGGATACAATTTTTATTATCTATAGTAGAATGAAAATTTTGGAACAAATCTCTGTACTTTGAGGTTTCTTTATGTGATATAATAGTGCTACATGTGTTTTAGGACCGAAGGTGAACAAAGTATGAGTAGAAGATACCTTTGAGGTTCCAGATAATTCCTTTTTCAAGCTTTCAAGATCGTCATCAACTGATGAGCTCTCTAGCATCGCAAACTGCAAAATGTACCATGAGAAACCCGGATTTTGTTTTTTCTAAAACGGAATATAAATAGTTGTAATTCTGCTACTATCGGGCTCCTTGTACCACAGAATTAAACAAGTGTGTTCTTGATCGAATATTTGAATAGGTCGAATATTTGAATAGGTTAGCCAGTTCGCATTATTGGCAATTCGGCATTCTGACTTTATGAAAAATTATCATGCTACAATGTGTTTTGAAAATTTATAACGGGCTAGGAAATGATTTTGGATGTACTTTTATTCTTCAAAGTTTCGAAAGACGGTGAAAAATGATTATTTCATTTATTCATTTCACCGGGTATAGAAACCCTTCACCCAAAAAAAAAAGACAATACAGAAACGGACAATCTGGCGAAAAAATGTGCAGCTAGTACAAAAGGGATAATTAGAAGCAGAATTTATTTATTCAAATACTTTTAACCAGATCTTTCACACACAAGTCTAAACAACCTTTAAAAAGAAGATTTATAAGTTGAAAGAAAGTGGTGACCATAAGCTGATAAAGAGTGTACCTTTCCTTCAAGATCATCCGTAGTTAGTTGGTTTAGAGCTTCCGCTTGGGACTCCATTGTCATAACTACATCACAAGACAGTGAATGAAGTTATACTCACAACAACTAAGCAATCATTCTTCTGTATCACCAACGGGTATTCTAAGCAATGATGGTAGCATATTTTTTCTAGAAAGGCAACATATATAATATATTGATGGGACAAAAAACCAAGATAGACAAAAATGGCAACCGAACTTCTTAACAAGCCAATTAAAAAGGATGGATCCCTAAAAGAAAAAAAAAACAAGGAACCAAAGATAAACAACCTAACTATAGACTAATAATACACATAAGACTCGATACATAACTCATGTTTCAACCAAGGAACCAAAACCAGCTGACAACACAGATAAAAAGTAAACCATAAGGGTCGGACACACCCACTAACCCCCATAGATAAACTAAAATCCAAAGTTGTCGACCCATTTAAACCATGCTGCACAACAGACCAAAACAGACTGTCAACAGTAGGCGACTTGCAGCAGCACAGAATTCCACACAAACTTATACAGCACACTGAAAACTAACACTGTAACTGTCAAAACAGTCCCAAACATACTGTCAAAAGCAGGCGACTTGCAATAGAATTCAGGAACTTATTTAGGCAAATTGTAACAGCACATATACCAGACTGCATCAGTAATTCACTACATCCAAAATGACGGTAGCATGTTATTTGGTTCACAAGATTCGCTTTAGAAATGTGGTTATTAGTTGTACACTTATACTAAACTTCGTGCCTATATACTTTTTAAATTTTAAATAAAAACAAATTGGAGCCTTATGAGCCAAAAACGATGCCATCAATAAATGGTAACGAGGACAATAAGCAAAATGGTTAAATCCTATTGTAAGTATTGCGATAATATCTGGACATACTAATATGACATCGCTTCGTGATATATATGCATTATGCAACAGGTATTTTATTCAAGATTAAGAGATAAAAAGAGAACCTTTTTCCTCCATCTTCTCGAATGCCGAAAGAGCACTACTTGTATTAACATTGCCCAGCATTTCACTTACTTTTGATGCGGTCCTGGAAAAATATGTGCCCAAGCAAAATTAATTACAAGACACGGTATATAAAAAAAAAAAAAAGCAGTAAGATATACATCGATCTACTTATAGACAAACTGATCGATTTGGGTTATACTTGGTGGTCTTGGCCAAATTTCGATAAAATTGGGTTAAGAGGAAAATGGGTCATTTCCAGATTAAATATACAATTCAATAACATACTTATTATAAGCATGCTTACAAGTTCAATTACCAAGTATTAACTAATTTTAGCCCTTTTAGACGCATTACCCAGCCTATCCAATTATTTTTAGCATGTAGATAAAAAAAATAACAAGAGAGAGGGAACAAGATCAAACTTTGCAGATTGTGCACGTGCTTTGAGAGTATCTTTCTTCGACTTAGCCTCTTGTATCTTGCTTTCAAGAAGCTGTTAAAACAAAGGGCGATAATGAGTATTTGTACAAAGCAAACAAAGAAAGTCTTGAAATCATTATTTTAAAGCAAGTAGATGAGTAAATTACTGACCCGTGTATTGCTAACAAGGTTATCTACAACACCTTTCTGCTGATCGAGTTGACTCCTTAAAGAAGCTGCATCGTCCTGTGAAAAATGATTGTGTGAACAGAGAAGCTCAGAATTTAATGATATATGAACTGAAGCGCAACTCGTAAGGGCCTCACTATTGTTCAAACTGATTTATCGTGTTCGGATTTATGGATTGGAACCAACTGCCTGACTGCTGCGACTTAAAATGGAACTTTTTTTTGTGTTTAGTTAAACAAAAATCGTTTTAATCAAATTTGGATACGCATTTGCATACCATTTGGAACAATCGTTCATCTAAATTGGATAAGGCATCCCGCGTTAGGTTGCCTAAGAAGGGCGAGTCTGACACAAATGTATATGGGCCTAACCGAGATATCCCTGTGACGGTGTGACCGTTCCGAACCCTTTCCCCCATGACGTATACCTTGGAAGGTTTGAACATGAGACCTCTTACGAGGACATCAGAATAGCCACTAAGCCACCTTGGTAGTGGTTTGAAATCAATAGTAACATATACTTACATAGTCGTCCCTTGTTTTAACCTAATTTGAGAGGCTATCACTCCCATTTTACAAAGCATCTGATTTTACATTAAAATGTACTTGCGGTTATTTTCTTATTATTAGCAAAAGAAATCAATTTTTGTCAGATAATTAAACGTTCAAGTTTATCCAAGAAATATTTTCTACCCGCCATTCTTTTCAAACGCGATTATCTTATTTTTATTCACTATCTCCTAAGCACGATAACAATCCCTTATATTTACATTATTAACCAGAGATATTGCTTTCATACTATCAGTTTAAGACATATGCAAATAGTATCGAGTATTCGTTCGGGGATAGGGTTACCATATTGATTCGATCAAGTCATTAAACAAACCAGGTTCACATGCCGATATTAAAGATAAAGTATACTCTTGTTGTATTATATTACGGGAAAATACAATGTAATTTCGAACATCCCAAGGAAAGGACGCTTAAAATGTATTGGAAGTATATTTTCTTCACAAATGCTCTTATTTTCATGAAATTCAGCATAGGGCCCACACCGGCGAAATCAGTATTTTTTAACCACCATATACCCTAGTACCCTACCACAACGACTACTGCACTTTCTTTTTGAACAATAGAAGATCCTAGAAAAAGGTTTCTAGTTTGTGCATGTGGACACTGGAGACCCCAATCTTTAAAACTTTAATTTCAGAATCTAAATAGCATATGAGACATCAGAAATGAGTGGTCCGTCTTTAACACTATAATGGTAGGCATATCTTCAAAAAAAAACCATTACGCATTCAGATTTATGGCTCTAAGAAACTATTTACAAGAGATAAAATGAAGTCTTACAGCATAAGTTTTACGCCGCTTTAATGCTTCACGTGCAAGAGTCTCATCCCCCTTACTAAGAGCAAGTTGTGCTCTCTTGTACCTACAGAGATAAAAATTTAATTACAAAATAGGCCACCCCCATTCCGAGTAGTGTTCTAAAAAGTGAAGAAAAAAAAATACTACTGGCTACTAAAAGGGGAATGGGGCATATTCAAGTATTTGACCCGTATAAACGAACTGTTTCAACCTGAAGACACTTTAACCTGCTGATAGTTATGGGAAAAGGTCTTGGGTCACTCACCAATCCTCAGAAGCTTGCTCAGCAGCTTTATATTTGTTCTCCAATCGCTTTTGAGATGCCAAAACCTTAAAAAAAAATAACATAAACAAATTTATGTTTTACACCAAAACAAATTATTTAAGTTTCACATCCAGAAGTATAAATATAATAAAGAATGCATACTTGGGCTGTAGCTTGACGCATCTTGATTAGATCATCATTCATGTCAGTAACAGCTTGCTCTAAGATCTTTTCCGGGTCTTCAAATGTGCTAATAAGTGCATTGGCATATGACTGCTCGTGACAGATCAAACAGACAGATTTGAACAAATATTAGTCCATCATGGACAAAAATGAAGGTAAAAAATACAAAAATTATTAGAGACAAATATAAGGGCTATTAATTAAATCTTTAAACAAATTTAACTAAATATCCCAACAACCTTAACAACTCGTGAAAAACGGTCAAAAAGATTCATCCGGATGCCATGACATCGTGTAGTATTAGGGCGAGCTAGCCGCACTCCTCTAACCTTTAGGGCTCCAACTGCAAGAAAGATAGAAAAATACACTAAAAAATTAATATTATGGCACAGGTTTGTTACTACAACAACTTCACATACAGAGAGTAGTAAAAGTTATAATGTGAGCTCAAACTACGACACACGTGAAAATCATGTACATTGAAGGTACATGGGAGTTTGAATGAGCATTTGATACAACTATTGCCACTTAAAGTCGCCCCAGTGTGCATTGGTCAGTGATCATGATTTTTCTAAGTATATGCGGAGTGAAAATAATCAGATTTGGAGAAGCAAGTAAAAAGTTTAACGAGAAAAACCGATTACTGAGGGAAAATACCTAGCTCCGTCCTTTACTGAACATGCAAAAATACAAGTGTAATATAACATATCTCTAGCTTAACACAAGTAATTATTACGATCATTGTTAGCTATAGTATACAAACAATTGAAATGCTTTTGTAAAGAGGTGTTAATTTAAAGTTTTTTTTTTTTTAATTTGGCTTAAGAGCTTATGTGATTTCAGGTTATGTTTCATAAGCCCAAATTTCTAAGCTTATTTAGAGACTTATGCACTAAAATATAAGTTAATTATATTAGAATAAGCCTGTATAACTCTAAAAAGAAGCCGAGAAACTCATATAGCTGGCTTATGGGTAATTTGGGTTTTGTGGTTATGTTTGATAGTAATAATTATTTCAGAAACTTATATAAGGTGAAAAGGGTTTGAAAATAAGGCGAAGGCTTGCATATTCATTTCCTTAATCATTGGATAAAGACAGTAATAATACAACACACCTTAATTATAAAAAGACAGCAATAAATAATAAAGGTTATACCTCCAGAACCAATGAAAGATGTTCTATAAACTGGAAAACTAATTCTGGTGGTAGAGGATGAGGCTGTTGATGATGGTGTCATGCTTAACCCTCCAACAGGTGCTACTCTCAACGCCATTGCTATTATTATTATTTATAAATTTGATTAATAAGTGAAGGGACCCCCAATTAGCAGCAGGGGGTTTCCGGTGGGGGGAAGATGATGATGGGTTTCAGATATTTGTGGTGCTAATTATTTTACGACTTGTTTCTTCTTTTGGGTTTGGGTTGTGTTTGTTTTTACTTTAGATACGATACCAGCCCATTCACTCAACCCATGTATTCAACTAAAAGCCTACAGTACTCGTACCCTTTCGTGTTTTGCGGTCGAACCGTTCCGATTGAAAATGAGGTTTGCAATCTGATTTGCTGGGTTTTAAATGATCCGGGTCAATTTGATTTGTGAGACTCATCTAGGTTTTAAGTTTTTTCGTTCTTAATACAAATAAAACAAGTTAATTATATGTACTTAGAAGGTAATTTATTTTACATGTTATATTTGTTATTATATGATTTTTTTAGCATAATGTATGTAGCATCTATGATTTGTAGATATATATATATATATATATTATTATTGTTATTTTTTCTTTTTAAATCAAGTTAAACTGATAATCAAAGTCCAATGACTTAACTAAACCCATTAGAGACTTTAGTTCAAACATTTTTTTTACAATTAATCATCTATGCATATCGTTTGGTAGTTTGTAACGAAAGTTGTAATGAAAAAGGTTATTACGATTGAATGAAAAAAATTATTGTTGAAACAAATTTCCGTAGGCACAAGGTCCTAGGATATTTAGCTTCGGTCTCGTGTAAGGTATGCTTGTAGGATTGGCCTACCCTGCAATAATAGAACGCGCGTTAACTCGCCCCAGGTGTGAACCCGAGACCAAGCTCCGGCGTGAAAGTAAGTAACTATCACTGGAGTGGTATCCGGTGTGGAATACCGGAGATATATTATTAAGTAGGAGTAAATGTTGTGTAATGTGTGTTGTTGTGTGTAGTAAATGTCTTGGGGTATTTATACACAAAGCTTAAGGCATACCTGACTGTGTAGTCATGTAATCGAGACATGCGCCTATGAACAGTACCCTAATGTCAGGTACAGTGTAAAAGCAGGCGGCGGATCATGGCTGGATTCGCTGGGTAAAACCTTGCCTGTTGCGTAAAACAAGGTCTCCCAAGATATGGGGGATCTTGTCTGTTGTCTCTCTCCTACGTGGCAATTGCCTCGGCGCCAGTGACATGCCTTCGGCCATATGCCGGAGACATACGCGAACATGTCCCCCCAAGTATTAGTTCATTATACTTATAATGGACTGATACTTTAAACAAATTAGTTTTTTGTTCTTCGTCCGGAGCTGATTTTTGAACCGTTCCATCTTCTGAACCGGTTCGAGTCTGTTTCTTATTTTGGACTCCCTTTTCCTTTAGTGGAGGATGGGATTACGACACGTGTCTGGCAATTTTGAATTCAACGGTAGATCTTTATCCTCGTGATTCGTGAGTGAATAGTGCCTCCTCGGTTTCTTCGCCCATGACCCCTATATATATGTGCTATTCATTTTCATCTCATACCGTTTTCGCCATTGTCATTTCTTCATCCTTGCTTCCTTCTCACAATTCGTAGGTAAATTTTTCATTCTTTCGTTATCTTTTATACTTGTAAATCTGCCTGTTCCGGATGACTGGGAAAGAGATCGTAAAGTCGAGAGTGGACCCGCCGGTGAAGCGTGATCCCAAGTGTGACATGCATATACGTTTATCTGGTATGACCAAGGATGATTTGAAGGTAGTGATATGTAAGTATAACATCCCCTCTCTTTTAAGACCTTGCCTTCCGGATCCGGATTTGACCATGGATCGCTTACCTGATTCTAAGATTGGAATTTATCGCCAGTTCCTTGACCACTCTGGCCTTCGGATCCCTTTCTCCACCTTCTTTTTAAATGTGATTCAGTATTTCAAAGTACACATTTCTCAGCTTGTTCCCATAGGCGTGAACAGAGTAGTGATGTTCGAGTTGCGTTGTTTCGGTTCGAGGATTCCCGTATCTGTAACGTTGTTTAGGGTGTTCTATAGGCTGAGTAAGCAGGGCCATTGGTTTTCCTTCGAGAGCCGAGGAGAGTGAGAATATGGCAAATGTTTGACCGAGACCACTTCTAGCCTCAAGAAGTGGAAAACTGAGTTCTTCTTAATAGACCGCCGGGCGATACCTTTTGCTATGCCTTGGAGACATCGCGAGTCTGTCGTCACTGACGATATGCCTGCTTCGTACAATGTCGCACATGCCAAAGCTCTTGGGAAGAAACCCATTTTATGTCGTCCTCCTCCTGAAGTTCTACTTTTTCTCGCTGGTCTTTCTTTCCCCTATAGTCATCCGGAGCTGCGCCGGTTACTTTTAGATGCTGACAAGAAAGGTATCCTTTGTTTTTGTTTGCTCTTGCTTCATTATTACTCACGCGGGCTTGGTTATGCTTTCCTTGCTTTTGTTTCTTACCTTCTACAGAAATGAGCTTCATGGATTTTTTGGATCTTCCCTCCTTTGACGAAGGCATTGTTGATATCGGCGAGCCTTATAGAGAAAACGAGAAACCAACTCCTCGCGTGACCGATCCCTTACCCGTTGGTCAGGAAATTCGTCAAGTTGACACCCGTCCAACAAGCAGTTGAGAAGCCTTCGGCTCGTATCTTGGAAGCTAAACAGAAGCAAGAGAAGAATCCGAAGGTGAGAAAAGCTCCTTCTATCGCTGAGGGTAGTACATCCAACAAAAGGGTAAAAAGAAAAGGTCGTCAAACTGTTCATTCCAAATCTGAGGCAGACTCCCAAAAGACCCACTCCACTCAACCCATAAGTGTTGCCAAACCCAACTCTCAAGCTTCAGCTGGTGGTTCTTGTCTAAGGGAAAAATCACCTTCCATTGTTCATGTGAGTGACCATTCCTCACCTCATGCCGAACATGACTCACAACTTGCTGGTTAGCTTTTTGTCTTCCTCCTTTTCACCTCTTTTGTTGTTTGCCTTCAGCTTTTTATTTGTATATGTATGTATGTTTGTACTAATCCTTTTGTATGTAGCATGAGAAGAATTTGAGCCCCCCAAGCATGTTCCGAACTGGAGATTGAATGAGGACGTTAGAGTCAACTCTAACTATGCTGCTAAAGAGTTCTTATACAACCTTGCTACTCCTGCTGATGATCAACATCTGAAGGCGATGTCCAATTATGACATCCTTCGTCATAGCTGCCGGTCCGTCGCCCAAAGCACTATTGTTGCGGCAGAGTTGATGAAGCGCTATGAGAAGTTGAATAGTGAATATGTTGACATGGCCAACTCCCACTTTGCTGAGAAAGAGTCTTTTTCCTAAGGGCAAGAGTTGTTGAGTCGCTTGAAGGTCTCCCATCAGAAGCTTAAAGATTCCCATTCTACTTGTGCTAAGAGAGAGGAAGAGTTGAACCTTCGCATTCAAGCGCTTGAAGAAAAGAATGAGGTTCTCAAGAAGACTGCCACCGAGGCCACTGAACAACTTTCTCTAAAGAGTCATGAACTTATAGATGTTTCAGGGAAGCTTTCCACTGCTGAGACAAACAACAAACATCTTACAGTTCTTCTCAGCCAGGCCGAAGTTGACAAACAGATGTTAATCCGGGACGGGATCCCATGCTTGTTCAAGAAGTTGATTAGGAGTTATGAGTATCGCAAGGCTCTCGGCGCAGCATGTAGCGTATCCTTCTCTGCTGGTTTCATGAAATCCACCGGTCTCGGAAGGACTCCGGACCAAGTGAAGAAAGTGTTGTCCAAAGTCAAGAATATCAAAAGAGATGCTTTGAAGACTTGGGTTCCTGCTTGTGATGCCCTATTTGATACCTCATATCCTTTTGTTGACAAGATCTCTTCCTCTTACTCCTTATCTGTTGGAGATTTGCTGCAGCTGGAGCCGAAATGTGGGCCATCCTCGTCTGTAGCAAGTGAGCTCCCTTCGGCCGCAGCTTCTGACATTACTGAGAAAGATGTCGAACAATCTGAGCCTTCATCCCAAAACCAAGAAGGGAAGAAAGCAGACTCCGAAGTTGATACAACCATTCTCTGAATGTTTCTTTGCCTCCGGTATGCCGGCATGGGCTTGTAACCGAACAACTATTTTCAAGTCTTGTAATAATTTCCCCACTTTTATCTTTTGCATAACATTATTTGTGTCATGGGCGTTTGGTAATTTGAACATGTAACAAACAATATGTACTTATATTTTCTTGCCTTTGAAATATATCGCAGGTATTCCTTTGTGCTCATGTGTTTAGTATCCTTGTGTTTAGACAAGTTTTTGTATATTATCCTTCGGTATCGAACCGAAGGGTTAAGTCATATGATAATGTTTACCTTTTTATGAAACATTTAGACACTTATGAGTGTTTTTCATTATTCATGCGGGAGGACATCGGTACATGGCCGCTTTTGATTTGTCCTCCGGATTGCCTTTCGGGCGCATCCAACACTTAGAGTGTTTTACTTTTATAATTTATGTATGGGAGGACATGGGCACATAGCCGCTTTTGATATGTCCTCCGGATTGCCTCTCGGGCGCATCCAACACTTAGAGTGTTTTCCCTTTATAGTTTATGTATGGGAGGACATCGGCACATGGCCGCTTTTGATTTGTCCCCCGGATTGCCTCTCGGGCGCATCCAACACTTAGAGTTTTTACAATTTTGCAATCCTTCGGTTAGCTACTCCGAGGATTTGCAAACGTAATGACAATCGTGTTACCAAAACAACATGAAAATTTCATTCATTCAACCGTTTTCTTCGTTACATTGCTTTTCTTACATAAAACATTTTTGAAGATTGATTGCATGCCAGGTTCTTGGTACCTCGCGTTCATCCATAGTCTCGAGCTTGTACGAACCATTTTGGTATGCTTCTTTTACCCTGTAAGGGCCTTCCCAATTGGGACCAAGCTTGCCAACCTTCTCGACCCTGCTAGCCTCGTTCCGTCGGTAGACAAAATCACCCACTTTGAAGTTGCAAAGTTTTACCCTTTTGTTGTAATATTGTTCAACTTTCTTCTTGTACTTTGCTTCCTCAATGGCTGCGGTCTCTCGCCGCTCCTGTAACAAGTCTAGATTTAGTCGGAGCTCTTCCTCGTTGTTGTCTTCGTTGAACAGGAGGGTTCTTGTGGATGAGACTCCCATCTCGGCCGGAATCACTGCTTCGCTGCCATAGGTTAAACTAAATGATGTTTCACCATTACTCGTTTTTAGCATTGTCCTATGGGCCCATAGCACATGAGGGAGTTCATCGACCCATCCTGTTAGGTTCCTCCCCAACCGGGCTTTGAGTCCATGCATTAGAGACTTGTTGGCCCTTTCGACCAAACCATTGGCTTGCGGATGAGCGACGGCAGTGTTCATTTGCTTAATTCCCCATTTCTCACACCATTTTCTTAACGTTCCCTCCACCAATTGTTTTCCATTATCTGTCACGATAACTCTGGGTAGTCCAAACCTGCACACAATATTCTGCCAAGCAAACTTTTTCACCTCCTTCCCGGTGACTCGTGTTAGAGGCTTTGCTTCTATCCATTTTGTGAAGTAATCGATTGCCACGATTACAAACTTCACATTCCCTGGGGATCCATCGATTGGTCATAGGATGTCCATTCCCCATTGATAGAAAGGCCATGGTGACATGATGGAAGTCAACTTTGTCTTTAGGAGTCTTGGGACCGGTCCATGTATCTGACATGCATCACACTTGGAGACTTCCTCCCATGTGTCTTGGTGCATGGTGGGCCAATAATATCCTTGTCTCATGATCTTCGCCACCACCGACCTTGTGCCGGAGTGCATTCCACATGACCCCTCATGGACTTCTCTGATGATGTAGTTGGCTTGAGTTGGACCCACACACCTTAGCATGAGAGACAAATAGGATTTCTTGAACAACACACCATCTTCTATGGCATATTGGCTTATTTTCATTCTCATTGCCCTGACTTCGTTAGGGTCTTGCGGCCATATGCCCTCTTCTAAGCACTTCCGAATAGGTGTCATCCAATTTTCCCCCTCCTCTTGCACTATGTCATTTACTTCCTGAGCGTCTATTGACCGGGACTCTAGGATTTCCACTAGGATTTCCTTGGTGAGGTGGTTGAATGCCATCGATGCAAGCTTGCTGAGGACATCCGCCTTTTGATTTTTTGTTCTGGCCACATGATTGATATTGAACTTTGTGAAGCATGTGATGATCTCTTTGGCCTTGGACAAGTATTTCATCATTCTATCATCACTGGCAACAAATTCTCCACTTAACTGGCAAGCTACAAGTTTGGAATCCACTTTGGCTTCTAGTACCTTTACTCCCATTTTCCTTGCTAGCCGCAGCCCAGCCAATAATGCCTCGTATTCTGCTTCGTTATTGGAGCAATTGAAATTGAATCTTAAAGCGTATGTGAACTCCATCTCTTCTGGGTTAGTCAACACCAGACCAGCTCCTGCCCCTTTTGAGCTGGATGCCCTTTCGGTGTACAACGTCCAAGCTACCTCTGGCTCCACTTGCTCATTAATTTCATATATTTCCATTTTTCCCTCCTAGCCCAGAGGTGCTTCATTAAGGAAATCTGCCAACACTTGGCCCTAGACTGAGTTTCGCGACACATAGAATATCTCATACATTGCCAACTCGACAGAATACTTCGCCAACCTTCCGGACGATTCAGATTTTCCCAATATTTGTTTCAGTGGCTGGTCGATTATGACATGGATGTCATGTGCCTCGAAGTATCTACGGAGCCTCCTTGAAAGGTGTAGTAAGGCGAAAGCTAGTTTCTCTAATGTCGAGTACCTCGTCTCGGCATCATGTAATGTTCTGCTCACGTACCGGACCGGCTTCTGGACGCCTTCCCTCTCTACCAGGAGAACTCCACTTACTGCCTCTTTATATGCGGCTAAGTATACATACAACACCTCGTTCTTCAATGGCGATGCCAATGAAGGAAGTTCCATGATCACCTTTTTTAGTTCCTGAAAAGCCTTTTCTGCCTGCTCCGTCCACTGGTACTCTTCCTTATTTTCTTTTGTTATGTTCTTCAGAGTTTCAAAGAATGGAAGCGAACGTTCAGCTAACCTGGACAAAAAGCGATATAAGGCTGCTAGCTTTCCACTGAGAGATTGCATTTCCTTCCATGTCCTAGGTGACCGCATCTCTGAGATGGCTTTCGTCTTCTTAGGATTCGCCCGGATTCCTTCCGAAGTCAGCATGTATCCTAGGAACTTTCCTTCTTCGACCCCAAAAGAGCACTTCTTCGGGTTGAGTTTCATGTTGATTTTCCATAGGTTATCAAATGTTTCCTTGATGTCTTCAATCATCTTCTCTTCAGTCTTGCTCTTGATCATCAGATCATCAACATATGCTTCTAGATTTGTCTCTATTTGTGACCGGAATGCTGAGTCTACCAATCGTTGGTATGTGGCTCCAGCATTCTTAAGTCCAAAAGGCATTTTGGTATAACATAATGTACCCTCATCTGTATAGAAGGCTGTTTTTTCCTCATCCTCATTGTCCATGAGCACTTGATGGTGTCCCTTGTATGCATCAAGAAAACACTTGAACTTGAAACCCATGACCGAACCAATCTTCACGTCGATGTCGGGTAGTGGATAATAATCCTTAGGGCAGGCTGAGTTAAGGTTTTTGAAATCGACACACATTCACCAATCACCAACCGGCTTCTTCACGAGGACAGGGTTAGAGATCCATGTTGGATATCAGACTGGTCTCACTATACCAGCCTTTAAAAGATCCGCAACATCCTTTTGGACTGCTCGGCTTTTTTCTTCACCCAAAGTTCTCCTTTTTTGGGCCACAGGTGTTCTGGACGGATCCACATTCAACGAGTGTTTGATGATTCTTTTAGGGACCCCCGTCATATCCGACGGCTCCCAAGCAAACACATTTGTGCTATTCTTCAGCAGATCTATCAGTTGTAACCTACATTTCTTTGTGAAGAGCCTCCCAATGGTTACCAATTGCTCCGGGTAACCGGGATGGATGATGACTTGTTCCGTCATCCCTCCCTCGACTCTTTCCTGCTCGTTGAACTTTTCAAAAACGATCCATTTGTCTAACTCTTTGCCCACGGCCGTGGCCTTTTCCTTTGCTAGTTTTTGACCATCTTTAATTACCCTACATTCAAAGATCGATATGGCTATAGTTTTCAACGTGGCGATGCCACCAGGAGTGGGAAACTTCATTGCAGAGTGTATCGTTGAAGGCACGGCTCTTAACTTTTTAATCCCGGTTCAGCCAAGGATGATGTTGTAAGGGGATGGTGCTTTGATCACACAAAAGGTCATTGTTGTGTTCCTTTCCATGCCATGTGCTCCAAACGTCACCTCCAACTCGATTTTCCCATTGGTTGAGTTTCTTCCCCCTAGAAACTTAGGACCTTGACAGGGTCAGGAGTTAACCTTCGCATTATATCCGGATCTAAATTCATGAAGCAATGCTCAAACATTACTTCCATGGCTGCTCCTTCATCAACAAACACGCGCTTCACCCAATACCCCTCTACTTCTGCTTCGAATATCAAGGGATCATCCGAAGCCTCAGCTTTAGTTAGCGGAGGGAAGTATATTGGGACATTCATCCAATCAACTTCGACTTGGCATACCTCTTTTCGCTTCGTGCCACAGTATTTGCTGCTTATCATGTTTATTGTCTTATCTTTGTATTCACCTCCTCCATTTCCTCTTCCTTGATTACCCTTGTTTACCTTTCCCCTCAAATCTTTTATCAAATGGTTCAACTTTCCGGATTCGAGTGCTGCTTCCAACTGCTTTCTTAGCTGATGACAATCATTTGTAAGATGGCCCTTTTCCCTATGGTAGTCACAATACTTATCCATGTTTTCTGGGCGCACCATGCCCTTTGTGGGTGGGGGTTGAGGTAACTGAAGTTGTAACTCAGTGGCTAAAATTTCTTTAGGAAATTTTGTCAACGTCTCTAGACCGGACCGTTGATACTGATTCTTCTTCGGGTTGGTTGGTGGAAGATATGGTGAATATGCAGGTTTTGGCCTGTAGTCATTTTTGTTTTTGTTGCGGTTGAAATTCTTCCCTGAGAAGTATTTGTCATCCTTCATGCCCTTTCCTCCTCTATCACTTCTTTCACCCTGCGGTAACTCTGTGTTTCTATAAGCCTCTTCGGACTTGGCAAAATCATCCACCCTCCTGAACATTTCAGCTACCGTCTTTGGTTCGTCATCGGAGAAACGCCGAGACAACTCTGGACACTTAGCCCCAACAGTAAAGGAAGAGATTTTCATGAGTTCCGGAACACCTTGTATATAACTGGCTTCATCAGTCCACCTTTCTTTGAACACCAGGAGCGACTCATTAGCCCTCCTTACGATGCTGGTGATTTCCATGGGGCTCCTGTGACTTTTCCTCCTCAAAGCAAACTGTTAATGCAAGTAATGCCTAAAAACATTATTAGTGTTAACTAATCTTTCTTAGTTTTGATCACAACAAACCATACAACACATTTAGTGTAGAAACACAAAATGAATTATTTAACTAACACTATCATCAAGGTAATAATCATATCACTAACCTTTCTTAATCATACTTAGTGATCATCAAAATGATTATCCTTAAAACTCACTTTTGTTAATAAAACAAAAGACTTTTTAATAAAATTTCTTTTTTAGAAAATGTTTTATTAAAATGGAAAATGAAAATTTGAAAATGGCATATTCCAAATGCTGTTAGAATATCCTTTGAAGGGTTCAAATACCTCAGATATTCCCACCCCACTAAAAGACAAAAAACGGAGCGGAGTCTAGTGGCGGTACCTTAAGTACCTACGCGGTACCTTAGCGATATGGTACCGCGGGGTGAGATAAGGTACCGCGCACAGTAGCCGTTATAGATCCGTTGTAACTTTGTCTCCTTTAAATAGTGGGTCAAATCTCATTTTCCAGTAAGCCTCTTGGACATTTTTCTCAGCCTTTTTTCTATTTTCTATAGCATAATCATTAGTAAATGATCACTTAATTTGTTAAGGATGTTTACATATGATTATCCTCTTGATCTCCTCCTTTACCATGTCCAATGAGAAGATCACTCACTCACTAGTGTAGTGATAAAGATGAATTTATGAGCTAGTCATATTCATCATGATACCTTTTTGTTTTAGGTCAATCCAATGTATTTATGAATACTTGGACTAGTTGTGTTCATCCAAGTTATTTGTGAATACTTGGATTTGTTGTGTACATCCATTGCATATGTGTTTGCTTGGATTTGTGTTGTGTAAATCCAAGCTACATGTGTGTACTTGGATAAGTCTAGTTGAGTTGTAATAGATTTGATTAGGAGTTCTCACTAAACTATAAAGTGATGTGGTTGTGTCTTGTGAGTTCTCACTAAACTTTAAAGTGATTAGTAGTTGTGTTGTGTGAAGTTCTCACTTAGCTTCAAAGTGAAGAGTCGTGAAGATTGGTTCTAGCTTTCGATTAGAACTTGACATCTAGCCTTGTGTCGTAAAATGGTGAAGTAGGCAACGTCGTGAAGATTGGTTCTACCTTAAGATTAGAACTCGACATCTAGCCTTGTGTCGTTAAATTGTGAAGTAGGCAACGTCGTGTAGATTGGTCCTAGCTAAAGATTAGGTCTCGACATTTAGCTTAGTGTCGGAAAATAATGTAAGCAACAATGTAAGGTTTTCTCCGCCGAGAAGGGAGCTTGTGGATATAGTGGAAATCTCGAGTAGGTGTACTCGAGGAGTGGAGTAGAAACGAGGATAGAGCCTCGTTGTCGAACCACTATAAATCTTGGTGTCTTCCCACTAGGTTGTCTCCTTCCTTGCTCTTTACTTATTTCATTATCATTATACTTGCTTATTATTCTTGCTAGTGCATTTCAATTGAACCTAATCATTATGCAACTTAGCTTTAAGTAAAAGATAGTTTTGATACAAACCAAATTGAAAGCAATTTTAATTTGGTCACCAATCGAAGAGAAACTATTCAACCCCCCTTCTAGTTTTTACAATTGGTATCAGAGCGATGGTCACTCAAGATCTTTGAAGTATATTGTACTTTAAAACTTGGATCGATCCATTGTCTCCTAAAATTAGAAGGTCTAGTTGTACTAAAGTTTCTATTTGGTCAAAACTATGTTTTCTTTGAAAAATAGGTCTTTTAATTGATAATATTGCATCCCACTTAAGATTAGTAGCCTTTATGCATTTTAGATATACTCTTGAAATGTATCTACTAGTTTGCATCTTGCTTTGTGTAGGTACTCATGAAGATCAATCACTTAATTGGTTGTGGATTGAGTTACTTGCACTTGTAGAAGAATCATCTTCATTGATCTTTAACATCTTTGAATGATGATACCAAGATGATTGGGAATGATACTAGTCCTTGAAGACTTAGTACTCATCATAGTCATTGATTGGGCATAGCACTTATTCCTTCATGGATTGCTCTTTGTGGCCAAGGTACGCTTTCGTTCTCTCACACGCCCTTTGATCATTCTTTTGATCATTACTTGACTATGTGCTTGTTCTCGGCATCCTTGCCTTGATATTTATTTGTGGTTTGTGCTTCTTTTCCTTTATCCTCTCAAACCTTCATTGCTTGGATACTTGACTCACTATGGTGATGTAGAGTGAGTTAGTAGAAGCTTAAAGTATCAAGCATGATTTCTATGGTTTGCACCCATACGGTTAGTAGGTCCTTTGTGGGAGAGAAAGTGAATTAATACCTTCCTCATATTTTTGTTTAGACTAAGACTATTATTGAAAGTGATCTTAGTCTATACTTGAATAATTGCTTTGTGCTTATTCATTACCAAAGCCGTTTAACGTTTCGCCGGAAAGGCACGTCTTAAACCACTATATATGACACAAGCTCCTCGTTACCACTATTTGAAGACTGTCATTAATCCCTTGAGCATTGATCCTAGTCTTGATTCACTTCCCTTGATTTCTCTCCACTTAGTCGTTTTGCTACGAGTAGTCGTTTGTCCATTTTGGTTCTTTTCGATCTTGATTTAACTCGTAATCCTTCGTTAAGGCATACTGCTTAGTGTTATGATGATCCAATGATATTCTAAAAGGCTCATGATTTAATTTTAATTATTTTAGAAAAATTGGATTTTCAAAATTTGGCGTTTTTCAGAGATAGAAACCTGCCTCTGCAGGCGGTTCCTTATCTCCGCGGCTCAAACCCGCGGTTCCTTATCGATAAGGTACCGCGGGCAGTAACTTTTGTCAGAGCGCCAGTTTGTGTTTTTTATTCTTTTTCAAACCAAACTCTCTCTCTCCCAAAAACACACAGCCGACGGGTTTTACTTTTTCCACCATTGTTGAAGCTTCCAAAACCTTCAATCACTCAAATTAATTGATTCCAAGTTGTAGGTTTCACTCATCCTTCATCTAACATCAATTAATTGTAAGTATTTTCTTTCAATTTCATCTATTTTGTTCTAGGGTTCATCCTTTCATAATTGGGGATTTTTAAAATTGAAATTGAATTAAAACCTTAATAGGAATGTGGGTTGACATGGTAATCTTACTATGATTCCTTAGGTTGATATTCATTAAGATTTCACTAAAACCCACTTGTAGAACAAATCCGAATTTAGGCTAAATGATTTTGGTTGAATTATGGATTTGAGATGAACCCATGAACAAGTAGGTAATGACATTGTTAATGCTTACCTAAAAACCTTGTTTTGAAAAACCAATGTTCTAATCTATTGTTGATATAACATAGATCATGTGTTCTTGGTCAATGATGGAATAGACACATTGTGAACATGAAAATGATATGGATTCAATCCTATGTTTGTCAAGAAATTGATATAACACATTTTCAATTTTCGTTTTCCTTTTTGATTTTCATATGAGTGATTGGAGAAATATTGTCTTGTGTTTGTATTTAGGTACTTAATCATGCCTTCTCAATATCAAAAATATCATCAATTCACTAAAGTTTATATGCCCGACATCTCCCAAACCTATGCTTCCCCCCAACTTCAAAACGCGTTTCCATCCCTTTCCACTCGTTGTTTCCATGAGGGTAGAGTCGTTGACAAGGAAATAACGGGTTATGTCTATATCCTTTCTATGTTTGAGCTTTCGGGGTTTGATTGCTTGCTCAACATAGAAGAAGATATTTACCCCTTATTCCTTCTTGAATTCTTTAGCACCTACTCCATGATTGAATACAATGGAGAAATCTTCATTCGTTTCGTATTGAATGATCAATTAATTCAGTACTCTCTTGAAGACTTTGGTCAAATTCTCGGTGTGCCTTATGAAGGCACTTGTCATTTTACGGATAAATGGAGACTTGATGCTCTCTCGGAATCCTTCGATAAACCTCCAAATGACCACACCGAAATTGATCTAGAGTTCATTCTTGAAATCGTCTCGAAAGAGCGTGATGGTAACATTGTGAGAAGCCTTCATTCAAATGTACGAAATGTGAATCAATATGAAGTGCTCTCTAGCGACCTTAAGGATTTTATGGTTCAATGGGCCAATATCCTTAGGGAGAATGTCTTTTGTCTTGGTGGAAACCGAGATCATATCCCGGCGTGTATGGTGCATATGTTGAGTTGCATCTTTACATCCACCAAGTACAACTTGGCATTCTATATCGCTCGACGAATCAATTATGCCCTTTCGAAGCCCAAGACAAATCTTCCCTATGCTATGCTTCTAACTCGCCTTTTCAAAAGGGTTGCTCATGATTTTCCCCACCTTGATCTTTCTCGCTTCTACCCGGTTCATCGGGTTATGTTGCCCGTTCAAGAGGCATATGCTAGAAAGACAAGAAGTGATCGAGGATCGAGAAAATCTGTTCATCAAGAGATGGATGATGAGGACATGGACATGCCAACAAGTGATGGTGATGGCATAGGTACTAGTTCCCATTTCCACTCTTCGAGTAATTACCATCCATCCTCAAACCCATTCGAGGATGAATTTGAAGACTTAGCTCCTCCTCCTCATCATTCTAGTGAAGTACCGGAAGATCTCAATATGGAGCATCTTTACCGCGAAAACCTTAGAACTCGAGGGGAATTGCACGAACACCAGGTTGAATCAAGAAAAGGTTTCAAGTTCTTGGGGAATATGATCAAGGGATTGGGGAAGAAGAGAAGGTGAAAGCATTGAAGTTTTTCAAAGAATACATGTTGGTAAACATGTATTGTTGAACAATTTTACTTTATCTTAGATATGTATTAACTTGTGATTGCATGTTAGAATTATCATTTATCTTGATCCTTAATGTTAATTATGCCTTCATATTTGTGTTTTACATAGCTTTGTGCATGCCATATGATAGTTAGCTTATTAGATTATGATCTGTAGTTAACTTTGGCTTGTGAAACCTTTGGGAAAAATCTGGGTTTATCAAAAACTGGAATGGGAAATTTTTGAAAACCTTTTGGTCGCGGTTCCATATCGACCCGCGGTTCCTTATCGATAAGGTACCGCCGGTCCTAGATAAGGAACCGTCGGCCACTGTGCACGACAGCATCTTTGCTTTACACTGTTTTCTTAATTTTGTGTAAACCTTTCATGATTTTCAGTAATAAACTGCACATTTCCTAAACTAGGGTATCTAAATTCATTATTCACCTAAAATGATTTTAACCCATTACTAGTTTGGATCATCCCCTCAACCATTTAAACTCACCTTGTTTGCCATGTTCTTCACACATCAAACATACTTCCCTAAACCTTAAACCACCCTAATCAACCATGGTGTGTACCAAAACCTCAAACACTTCCAAGACCTCCACCCCAAGAAAAACACTCAAAATAAGGGTTAAGGTAGCTAAGCCTAAGTCTTCACCTTTCCTCACACCTAAGAATGAGAATGTTCCTATCCTCATTTCTTCATCACCTTCCCCACCTCTTGCACCATGCAAGACTTCTTCCACCCATGGTACTAACCACTCTATTGGTTCTACCTCCTCTTCATTCAATTCAAGAATGAATGAGCTTTCTTCACCCTTCACTCCAAGTTCACCCTTGGAAGTGACCACACAACCTCAACCAATCCAAAGCATTCCTTTTGGGAATGACTTTGATGACATTTTGGTGACTTCACCATTTACCCCTCACAACTCACCAATTTCACCAACCTTGGAGAATTTTCCTCCTCACTCACCCAATTCCCCTTTGAGGAACATGCTTCCACTTTCACCCACTTCACCCTTGGAGAACATGCCTCCTCCACCTCCACCCAACTCAAACATCCCAATTTTGGGTGTCCCTATTTCCCTCCTCTTGGGTGATCCTTACTTTGGGTTTCAACAAATTCATGGTCCTAGACGTCCATGTTGTCTCTACAAACACTTCCTCATCCAAAACCTAAGGATGGATATGTATGGACTACATAGGGGTTTGCAAGATTTCTTGCTTGCTTTGTTCTCCATGCCTCCTCCTAGGAGATGAATGATGGAGTTCTTTTAATAAAGATTTTCAACAACAAGCCAAAGAAAACCACCTATCTAGATTTAATGATAAGCTAGCTATGTATTAGTTAGTTTTATTTATCTTTGTACTTGTTTCACTAATGAATGTTTCGTGTTGTTGACTTATGAATTTAGCTTTGTGTGATTCTATCATTTTGTGCACACTAATCAACTTTAATTTGAAATTAAAATTGAACCTAAATCTATCACAACCCCTAAACTTGACTAAAATTGGTTCAAAATGATATCTAAATTATTTTGTCATCCTTTGTCAAGACATTCTTTGTGAATGTGTTGCTTTATGCAACCCTAGCATATTTTGGTTCTAATAGAGGTAAAATTCCAAGATTTGCAACTTTTTTAAAAAAGTCTTAGTTTTTCCCAAAACCCAGAAAAACATGGTTTAAAGTCCACTGGACGCGGTTCCTTAAGGACCCGCGGTTCCTTAGTGATATGGAACCGCCGACCCATATAAGGTACCGCGGCCAGAATGTGGCTTTTGACGATTTTTTTTGGTCAAAACTTATAAAACCCTATTCCCAGTCAAGATTCCTTGTTTACTCAAATTGACTAAACATTCCTTGACACTACACATTTTGTATTCAAATTCTTTCCTTGATTACATTTTACTTATACCCCAACCTTGAGATTTCATTCTCACACCTTCCCAACCTTGAGAATTCATTCTCACATAACCTTGAGATATCATTCTCACACTCTCACAATGCCCAACTCCTACATTCCTAACCTTGACATTTCTTTGTCACAACCCCACTCACCCAAAGCTTCCTCATCCAAGCTTTCAAAGAAACCGAAAATCTGGGTTCGACCCGTTTGGGTTAAGAAGAATGAACCATCTTCGTCCAAACCACCCAAAAACCCTACCTTCTTTCCAATCAAGTATTGGAATGAGACTTATACCATAAACCCCATCACCGGAGCAAAAGAAAATGTTCCACCACCACCACAATCCTTCAATACCCCCCAACTCAATGACCTTTCCACCTTCCCAAACCTCACAAGGCATTGTGAAAACACTCCCAAACCCTTTACCCCACCACCACCAAACCCTAAGTTTGATGCCATACCCCCATCAAACGATTTTGTGTTGCATCATGGATCCTCGTGTGATTGTTGCTGATTTCAACAAATTGAACTTGCTCATGTGTATGAGAAGTTAAATTTTCTTGAATTCATCCTCACTCGACCTCCTATTCAAGTTTTCGTTCTGGTGGACAAAACTTCGAATGATGCATCGTCGTCTTTTTAGTTTTATTTTATTTTTAGCAATCTTGGAAAATATCACTATTAGACTAGCTTATGCTTAGTGGTTTATTTTCCATATTTATTGCTTTTAGATACTCATACTATGTGTATGACTATCTTCTTTGTTGTATTATTTTTTTTGTAACCTTTGTGTTATTTGTGTGCTATCTAATTAGTTCTATTTTGAGTTGATCTTGGTTAAATTTTTACAATTGTTTATGGGTGATTCCATCAATTCTAAATCTTTAACCCATTGACAAGCTTATCATCTTCATTATATTGAAGTTTGATTTTGTCAATTACCTCTTTGGACATACTTAGCAAAATACTTGCTTCTAATTTGAGACTTCTTCTCTTTCTCCCTCTCAAGTTACTTAGTAGGTAGTGATCATATATACATTGGTGTTTCTTTCCTTTCTACTAACCTTTGTATAGCATGTCACCTTAGCTCACAAACTTGGTGCCCCAAGCAAGGGGAGCAACCACCAAGGAGGAGCTACTAGCAAAGTTCGATGCACTTCAAAGACTTATGCTAACCTTTTTGCTACGACAAAGGGGGAGAAATGATAGTGATAAACTAGTTAATAATTCCATAGTTTGTGTTTCTACGTAAATGAGTTTATCGTTTGTCGTAATCAAAAAAGGGGAGATTGTTAATGCAAGTAATGCCTAAAAACATTATTAGTGTTAACTAATCTTTCTTAGTTTTGATCACAACAAACCATACAACACATTTAGTGTAGAAACACAAAATGAATTATTTAACTAACACTATCATCAAGGTAATAATCATATCACTAACCTTTCTTAATCATACTTAGTGATCATCAAAATGATTATCCTTAAAACTCACTTTTGTTAATAAGACAAAAGACTTTTTAATAAACTTTCTCTTTTAGAAAATGTTTTATTAAAATGGAAAATGAAAATTTGAAAATGGCATATTCCAAATGCTGTTAGAATATCCTTTGAAGGGTTCAAATACCTCAGATATTCCCACCCCACTAAAAGACAAAAAACGGAGCGGAGTCTAGTGGCGGTACCTTAAGTACCTACGCGGTACCTTAGCGATATGGTACCGTGGGGTGAGATAAGGTACCGCGCACAGTAGCCGTTATAGATCCGTTGTAACTTTGTCTCCTTTAAATAGTGGGTCAAATCTCATTTTCCAGTAAGCCTCTTGGACGTTTTTCTCAGCCCTTTTTCTATTTTCTATAGCATAATCATTAGTAAATGATCACTTAACTTGTTAAGGATGTTTACATATGATTATCCTCTTGATACCCTCCTTTACCATGTCCAATGAGAAGATCACTCACTCACTAGTGTAGTGATAAAGATGAATTTATGAGCTAGACATATTCATCATGATACCTTTTTGTTTTAGGTCAATCCAATGTATTTATGAATACTTGGACTAGTTGTGTTCATCCAAGTTATTTGTGAATACTTGGATTTGTTGTGTACATCCATTGCATATGTGTTTGCTTGGATTTGTGTTGTGTAAATCCAAGCTACATGTGTGTACTTGGATAAGTCTAGTTGAGTTGTAATAGATTTGATTAGGAGTTCTCACTAAACTATAAAGTGATGTGGTTGTGTCTTGTGAGTTCTCACTAAACTTTAAAGTGATTAGTAGTTGTGTTGTGTGAAGTTCTCACTTAGCTTCAAAGTGAAGAGTCGTGAAGATTGGTTCTAGCTTTCGATTAGAACTCGACATCTAGCCTTGTGTCGTAAAATGGTGAAGTAGGCAACGTCGTGAAGATTGGTTCTACCTTAAGATTAGAACTCGACATCTAGCCTTGTGTCGTTAAATTGTGAAGTAGGCAACGTCGTGTAGATTGGTCCTAGCTAAAGATTAGGTCTCGACATTTAGCTTAGTGTCGGAAAATAATGTAAGCAACAATGTAAGGTTTTCTCCGCCGAGAAGGGAGCTTGTGGATATAGTGGAAATCTCGAGTAGGTGTACTCGAGGAGTGGAGTAGAAACGAGGATAGAGCCTCGTTGTCGAACCACTATAAATCTTGGTGTCTTCCCACTAGGTTGTCTCCTTCCTTGCTCTTTACTTATTTCATTATCATTATACTTGCTTATTATTCTTGCTAGTGCATTTCAATTGAACCTAATCATTATGCAACTTAGCTTTAAGTAAAAGATAGTTTTGATACAAACCAAATTGAAAGCAAATTTAATTTGGTCACCAATCGAAGAGAAACTATTCAACCCCCCCTTCTAGTTTTTACACAAACCTTTCTAGGAATTGATCCCTCAGGTCGTCCCAATGTCCTATGCTGCCCGGTGGCAACCTTTTGAACCATCCTCCAGCTGCCCCGTCCAACGTCTGCTGGAAAAATCTGCACCATACCGGCATGGGCCACTCTCCCGAGTTGGCCGCACCGGCGAAGCGCGTGATATGATCATTGGGATATGTAACTCCAGTATACAACTTCAGTGTCGCTGGAAGGATGTGCTTCGGTGATGAAAATTGAATGATCTTCCTGGTGAACGGTGAGGAGACAACGTCCTTGAACGGTTTCTGCAGCTCTTCGGCTGACATGTCTATAGACTTGTGAGTTTGTGTAGTTGTTGGTCTCTCCCTATGAGTATCCCGCGGCTCGTTGTCGAAGACCAACTTCATAGGCATAAGAGGTTCTTGCACGACGACGTTATATCGTCCGACCAAACTCCGCAACTCACTCACGCTATCAAGGATTTTTTGTTGCAAAGATGAAGGTGTTTATGTCTCTCCTCCACCGGTGGTGTTGTCACGCTCTGGTGAAATGGTTAAAGGAGACCCGCTCCCCGAAGCTGTGAGAACCCGTACTTTCCCAACATTATTTTATTCTTTTTATTCGTGCTTCTTAAATTTTTTCAACGTATTACGTTTTCTTGTATTGCTATATGTAAATCCTGAGATTTTTAAATTATACTTTTTTTAAGTATTTTTATGATCATCGATAAATACTTTGTATGGAATTATAAATTTTCATTTTATTTTTCCATATTTATTTTAAATCAATGTTTTTGATTTAAAATCACCCGTGTGCGTTTTACAACGAGTTTATTCAAATCAATGTACAACGAAAATTCCTAGTGATCGCGATACCGACGGATGCCCAAAATTTTACGTTTACTTATCGATTGTTTCGATAATTAATATTTTCGATGATGTCGTTTTAATTACGTATTAAGTCGTGTCGAGAAATCGTATAATCATTTTTACGATGCATTGTAACTTTTGAAAAGTATTTTTACGAAACACGAGCCCCGTAAATATTTTTAATATCTACCAATAACCATTTTCTATCCTTTAAAACTATTAATTGTTTTTAAGTCCACAAGTTTTAAACTTGGCAATATTGGTCCCTCCACTACCACCATATAAAAACCAATTTCTTTACAACAAAAACACATACATACAAATGTAAAAAAAAATTAAACTCTAATTCTCTCCCACCCTACTCTACCTTGCCGTCACCTTCACCATAAAAACACCCAAAATCATCAAAATTTCTCATGTTTTATAAAAATTTAAACATAGACCCATGTTCTAAATCTTACGATGATTCCATCTATACAAATATTTCACACATGCCTCAAGATTTCAAGAACTTTTGATTTCATGATTGTAAGATGATTTAATCATCTTGCATATGTTATATTTGGTAAGATTATCATGTTTTGATCCTTAAAAGTCTTGTTTTTAATCTTTGGTTTTTGTTAGATTTTTCATACAAGTGTTTTTAGGAGTGTTTGGTTGATGGGTATGATAGTATAGTGATCCTAGAGGTATGGGAATGATTAGCTTTGGTGGGAAAATTGGTTTGTCATGTTTTCTAAAAAGGTAATTTGGGACAGCAGTTTAAACAGATTGTTTCGTGGGTTTAAGGTCTGTGAAAGACTGAGATTATTTGAAATTGTTGTAGAGTTTTCCGAGACGCTCGTTTCGGTATACGATAGAGCCTATAACTCATTACGAGTCAAAAGTTATGCTAGTTTAGTTTTCGTGTACCGGGAGACGCAAGTCGGCACAATCCGAAATTGTGGCTGATTTTGGGTTGACTCTCGGGGACTTTAGGCTTGGTTAGATAGTTGATACTACTGATTTTCAAAGTTTACAAACTGAGTTTGATGAGTCTAGTAGTGGTTTCAAAAGACGGATTGTCAAGATAGTATTTTTAAAGTGGTCCAAACGGTGTTATAAAACAAGTGCACAAATCTGTTCTAAAATTTGGAATCGAGTAAAGTGTCGAGCTGATGGATTTTAAAGTGTGAACTTTAGCTCAAATTTTTGTGAGGTCTTATACAGGTTATAAGTGACCTTGAAACCAATTTTCATGTAAAACGGACATGTCTAGATAGGGTAGATCGGTGTGTACATTCGGGGTGTACTTGCTGATTTTTATTTTGGACACGTAGTTCAAATGCTTGTGTTGCGTGAGTTTGAGTGTTCACCATCGAACATGGTGACTTACTCAAGTGCTTAGTCATTATATAAATAACTTAGCTACTGGCCCAAATAAGGGTAAAGGATAGTTTGACTTGCGTTGACTTGGCGTCGTATGACGAGTCATTTTCAAGTGTTCAAGTGTTATAACGAGTAACGTTGGATAAATGGATTCTTTTTATTCGTGTCAATGGTTTTGAAACGTGTATACTTTGAAAACATTTGAGTCATGTTATAATTGTTATATATATCGATATTGATTTCGAGTCTTAACGCGCGCCTTTTTGTGATAGGTTGCGGTTTTCGTGTTTACCCCGGGCATCCATATCGTCGGTGATCGTCTCACTACATTATTTCTACTCAATTGCTGAGTACCGTGATTGACTTAACACGTGGCTAAGGGCCACGAAATTTCTAAGGATCAAGGAGGAGGAATTGTTTAATTTGCGTGTTTGGATTAATTCCTACTTGTTATGAAGGTATAGTCACTCCTAGCATTTTAGTTTTGATGTTACTAGTACTTTGATTCTTTTTATTCATGAATTTTGAATTCCTTGGGTGAAACCCGCTGAGATTATAGATACTTAGGGCATATTAGGACTTAGGACACTTGCGTGGCGATTTGGTATAGCCTAAGTGTTGCTTGATTGAGGTTAGGTAGCTAAATGGAGTTGTTTTTGTAGTATGGAAATCACCACAGAAACAAACAGGTCATGGCAAAATTTTCTTAAACATATGACCTTGTTTTTATTTAAAAAATGGATACCCACTGATGTGATTAGTATGTGTTGATTTGGATGGAAACGGGAAGTGTCCGGATGAGTCCGAAACGGTCGTTTTACTAAACTAGGTCAAATCTGAATGTTATGCTTAAAACGTGGGTAAATTGACTTGGGTAAAAAGGATTAATTTATGATTTTATGACTTTTTACAGTAGCTACAGATATAATAAAACTTCTCTTTTTGGTTTCGTGTCAAAATCTTTTACCGATTGAGATTTATGCTTAATCTACCGTAAGATACGAAAGACGTTTACAATTTTCTGTTTTGATAGTCTGTCACTAAAAGTGCATTTCCCGTTGATTGAAAATAGTTCTAGGGCTGTTCTTTCCCAACTTTTAAAGGTAAGAGAAATACCTATACATGTCAAGAAATTTCACCTCCTGTACTATTATCGATTTTTAGATATGACCAAATCTTCACAGCCTTTTTCAGAAAACTGAATGCAGTCCCTTGTTTTAGTTTTTCAAACCGAGTCTTAAACGTGTTCGGAACCCACACAGAAATGATTGGACCATCATACAAGGTTGATATTAGGTTATTACAGTAGGTTCAAGGTGTTGGGTCAAAATTTTAACTTAAGCTTAGGTCTCGCCATCGCACGCAAGTTACCTAGTCATACTATGTCCCACCACTTCTAAAACGTTATTGCTTCATTGAACGCATTCTTATTACGCGTCACCATTGCATAGGTCCGTGAAGACTTATTTTTGCTCAACCCCTTTTACCTTGTGATTACTTACTAAAGGTGAGTTCATAGCCCCTTTTACTACTTGTACATTGTTTCTAAACGCGGGGTGAGATTTTACATGGTGGAACACATCTATTTAAAAACTTTATGCTATTCAGAACTTGTATGCTATTCAGACTTGTATGCTTTCCAACAGTTTTCATTGATATTATTGCTTATAGTTAATAGCCTTAAGTTTCCTCTCTTGATCATGAACCGTTAATTGTCCCGTATGCTTTGCGCTAAGCGCGAATGTTGTGGGTGGACCCATCAGGATTGACAATCCCCGTCCCGATTACCTTGACGCACTTACATTTGTTTATACTTGAGTATTTAGGCTGAATACTCCCTAGAGGAACTTACTTTGAGTTAAGCTTCGGTTCATGAACTAAACAACAATAATATTGGTTTCAGACTATGGTTAATGATCATAACCATTTTCTCTATTTACTTGTTTTACAAAAGAATGCTTGTGTTCCACACCTTTATTGCTAAACCTATGAATTTCACTCAACTTTGTGTTGACGATTTTACATGTTTAATCTCAGGTATTATTACTTAGCTTTGCTTGGATGGGAGCCCGCAGGATATTATCGCAGCTTGGAGATTTCTGTGATACTTTTAAAAGACTGGTTTTAGTATAAACTGTCAGAAATTTATTATATCTTTTGGGCAACTTTATGTTATAAATCATGATGAAATAATATATCTTTCCGCATATAAAACTATGGGACCTATGTTTAAAACTCTGATCATTTATGATGTGATATATATGCTTTTATTATGTCAGCTTTGTGTCAATTGTAATTCATTGTTTCTTGTACTATGACGTGTTACCCCCTCGTTGCCTAGTTGTTCCATGTCAGATTTTGGGGGTCTCACAGATTGGTATCAGAGGATGGTTATAGGGAACTGAGTCGTTTTTCAAAACTTAGTCTATAACCGAAAGTTCAAATATTTTATTGTTTCTAAGTGTCAAACACAGAATTTGCCATTGCTGCTCGATATCTTCGCGGGTAACTCTCTAATCCTTATTATTTACTTTTAATTATCGTTGTAGTATTTCATCTCTTGATTTCATTTTGAAATATTACTTTACGCTAATGACGATAATTACTATGTCTTTTCAAAGCCTATGTGCTTCATGAATTATCATTGAATGTTACTGTGATTACATCTGCCTATACTGTATTTCTTGAATTCTTGTTCTTGTGAATTGATCTTATTGCAATGATATTATATCGTTATGACGTTACATATTTGTATTCAGAGTGCGTATGCTGCCAACTTTTCATACTCATTTTTCTGAGTACTATTGCTATTTCATTTATGCGTGATACGACTGACTTTATATGCTCGTTCGGTTTGAACCGTCTGTTTTTCTTGACTCGTTGATACGTGTTGTGCATACTCTCGCGATACCATTGTTCGGGATTGAATAAGTGTTGTTTTCGATGAACTTCTGATTTTCATTCTACTACCGTGTGTGTTGCTTTCATTGTTTATTTCCCTTAAAATATCTACTTAGATACGCAGATTTTCTTTCTGACCATTCATAATTGAATGTCTAGTCTATAGGCCATTGTGTAGCTCAATGTGTCTCCCAGAAAGACTAAAAGACATCGTGTGAGTCTCACATCTCGAAGAATTCGTTGAATCAGTGCTGAATAATATTGTGGGTTTTCATAATCTTGATTTACCTTTACGCCACCGTTTTACGCGACACCTGTACATGGATTACATCTTACTTCATTGACCATTCTACGTTTCGATTTCAACTTAGAACATCCGTTGTACCTTGAACACATAATCGTCATTTATTATGTGATGATTGTTTGGAATACGATCCTACTTGTATCCTCCCTTTTCATTGAACCTCCTCGCTCCAGGAATGCCACTTGTTATTGTCCCGTTTCTTTCTCGATATATCTTGTGATTTTGGAAATCATGCCACCAAGAGACCTTTCTGCATTGCATCTTGCAGCCGAAGACACGGATGATATGCGTCGTTTTTTTTATGTCTCCGATTATCGTTGGCATTCTTGAACCATTTCTATACTGTGTTTTCTTTACATGACTAATTATACAGTTTACCTTCTTTCGTCTCTATGGAATCCACAAGTCCTATGTGTACATTAATTTTGAGTTATCATGAAATCTGGATTTAATTTCAAACTGTGTCGAAAAATATACTTTGTACAGAAACTTTACATGAAGTTTAACAATGTCGAGAAAATATTTTTATAACTTTAGACATAAAAATATATATATTTCTACATGTTGAGACGTCCGTTTAGGACATAAAATTTGACCAATAAACTTTAAAATCGAGCAAGTTACGCTCATTTGAGATTGTAAAATCTAAGAAGTTATTTTCTGAATAATGCTAAAATATCATTTTGTTAACTGATTTAATGCAAGGGCATTTTCGTCCATTTTTATTCCGTTTCAAGTCTCGGGTAAAACTAGAAAGTTGTTCAAAACATTATTTTACATCGAAATGCATTAGACTTTGAGTCTTAGAATATCGTTTAGTGAGTTAATTGGTCTAGTCAAACCCAAAGGTCAAAACTAATAAAAGTTAAAAACATGGATTGAAGCGTTTTTGAGTTCGTTGAGTTCGTAAAACTTTAACTAATGATATTTTGCAAACTAAAAACAAGGATTGCGTTTGAATAAGTATAAAATAGTAACTTTGTGTTCGGTCATACATGTACATAGATCTTGAACTTTTGAAATTCGGTAACTTCCTAATATAGAAACTTTTCAGTGTGATTGTACTATTTGTTAACTGATACCTTACTTTCTTAAAAGTGTATTTTTGTCAAATAAATTACGATGTGCACATACAGATTCCTTATTCCTTTCTTTTGTTTATGACTTATTTGTCATTCTATTTTCTTTCATTGCTTCGATCGTACCACTGAATTGGATCGAGATTTGAAGATCTTGCTTTCATATCATTTGTTATCATCTTGACACGTGTCTCCTGACGATTTCGGCTAAACCTCTTGAAACCTAATCACCTTGTAACCATTTTATTGGTTGTATTGAACTACTCCTTACTTCCCTCTTGTAACCCACTCGCTACTTTATAAACTATTGTCGTGTTACCATACAACTCAAACTGGTCTGGTTTACGAATCATTTTAAAAAAGGTTTCATTTGGGCTTTCTTAAATAATTGAATGCTATCTTATAAAATTAACTTATATTAATTTTACAATGTATTTTCACAAATTGTTCTAATATGGTCTTATAAAGAACCCTTGTAACTATACGAATTGTCGATTTAAAACAGTTAGCCAGTAACTTATTAGCAAATAGTTTCATAAACTATTTTGATTTCTGTTTTTACAAATGGCATTATATGCATATTTTTAAATCATATGATATGTAATATTGGTTGACGAAGCTGAGCATCGCATTGCTAGTCCTAAATTATGCATGGCCTGATCACCTATGCCTAATTTAGAAGAAGCCATGCAAGGCCAAATAGTAGTCACCTTAAATATTTAACCGAGAATCAACTTTTTAATTATGCTTCTTAAAAAGTTAGATAAATATAAGTTTTGAAAACTTTTACTTCTTGTGCGAGTAACAACAGTTCGCGGCATACACCTATGAACCCTTATCTTTTCTTGAACAAAATACATGCCTCAAGCACAGATTTCTTTACTCAACGATCCTTGCTTTACTTGTTATATCATCATCCTCATGATACAATTTTCGTTACCATTTGCCTAAATTCTTACCATTGATACCCGACTTGAAAGTTTCAACGTTGCTATGCTCCTACATCGATTGACCATCTCTATCTATTTTGGTAGACCTTCGAAACGTCTCTAGACGCGATTAGTGATTTATGACTGGACGTGAACGATGATTACGTGTAATTGCCATGATATGTGTTAAGATACTATCGTCTTGAAATTTCATTCGTGTGAATCATGTGTTGATTTCGCCTTTCATTGCTAATGTTGTTCATCTTACTGGAACTTCTCTCAATTGACTTCTTAAGAATTTTCTTTGATTCGAAAATTCGTTGTGTGGGTTTTCCCTTTCGATCGTATTTCGACAACCGAGAACTTAATAAGCCGTTATTGGTGACGCCAACCGCACTCGTGAATTAATCTTGCTATAATCATTGTTTCTTATTATTTTTATTATTGACGTGACTATTCTACCACGTTTGTTAAGAATTGATACGACTTCCGTCTTATTCCTTTGTATATTGCTCGCATACAGATTGTTGACCTTTATATGATTCACATTCGTTGCTGTCTTGTCACCTTTTGAAAACCAGAAACTGTTACGTGTTTATCGTTTGATATCTTAAACACTTTCTTAAATTTCTAAAAAAATTATTATTAATTTTTAAGAACATTTTATACATTTTATCAAATGTTTAAATTACCAAAATAACTGTTTCAAGCTAAGTATCGGATCTATATATCCTCTTTGGTAAATTTACCTAATGTTTCAAAAGATATCAAGCTGTATCTTTTAAAGTATTTGATTATATCATACTTTATTGTCAACCTAATGAAATTATTTAAATTAATTTATAATTTCTAACAATGATTCAAAATAAATTGGAAAAAAAAATCTGAATTTTCTCTAATGGTGACGATAAACCCGAGTTTTAACGATAATTTAATACAATCATCCAAAAGTTCTTAAGCCGATCAGGATAACTATCTTGAACTGTTCTACTTTTGCTTTGAAAATCATGATCAAGAAAAAGATATAGCAACAGCTTACTCCCTAAATATAGATAGTTTGATTATAAATCACTACACCTTGTGAAATTTTCTTTTAATCAAGGAAATACATAAACTGAGTTTTAAAGTAATACCAAAATCCTAGATAACTGATTGTGACAACTTGTATTTTAAACGATCATATGTTATTCATTTTTCCCTTCTATTTCTCTTGTAAATAGATTCTTACGTTTTAAGATTTTCACGTTTTACAGTTGCACGATTTGCGACCCCTTGTTGATCTACAATCTTGGTTCATTTTATCGCACTTTGCCTGTTTAAGCGATTCTTGTGTTCATTCTTGTTAGTTTATCGCACGTATTTCCAAAAACTCTATCTCTCAATGTATCTCCGTATTGAAAGATCGTTATCCTAATCCAAGACTGAAAAGTTATATGAAAAGAAGTTAAGAAACTGAAGCATAGTGAATTCTAACCGTTAAGATTCGTCATGGTACGGAAGTTTACCTGGGAAGCAATGAATTTTGCTCTACACTTTGTACCTCCTCTTATTTGCATCTTCTACTGTTTTCAGGAGAACTCTGGGGACCAGAGTTCCTTTAGGGGGGAAGACTGTGAGAACCCGTACTTTCCCAACATTATTTTATTCTTTTTATTCGTGCTTCTTGAATTTTTCCAACGTATTACGTTTTCTTGTATTGCTATATGTAAATCCTGAGATTTTTAAATTATACTTTTTTAAGTATTTTTCTGATCATCGATAAATACTTTGTATGGAATTATAAATTTTCATTTTATTTTTCCATATTTATTTTAAATCAATGTTTTTGATTTAAAATCACCCGTGTGCATTTTACAACGAGTTTATTCAAATCAATGTACAACGAGAATTCCTAGTAATCGCGATACCGACGGATGCCCAAAATTTTACGTTTACTTATCGATTGTTTCGATAATTAATATTTTCGATGATGTCGTTTTAATTACGTATTAAGTCGTGTCGAGAAATCGTATAATCATTTTTACGATGCATTGTAACTTTTGAAAAGTATTTTTACGAAACACGAGCCCCGTAAATATTTTTAATATTTACAAATAACCATTTTCTACCCTTTAAAACTATTAATTGTTTTTAAGTCCACAAGTTTTAAACTTGGCAATATTGGTCCCTCCACTACCACCATATAAAAACCAATTTCTTTACAACAAAAACACATACATACAAATGTAAAAAAATTAAACTCTAATTCTCTCCCACCATACTCTACCTTGCCGTCACCTTCACCATAAAAACACCCAAAATCATCAAAATTTCTCATGTTTTATAAAAATTTAAACATAGACCCATGTTCTAAATCTTACAATGATTCCATCTATACAAAAATTTCACACATGCATCAAGATTTCAAAAACTTTTGATTTCATGATTGTATGATGATTTAATCATCTTGCATATGTTATATTTGGTAAGATTATCACGTTTTGATCCTTAAAAGTCTTGTTTTTAATCTTTGGTTTTTGTTAGATTTTTCATACAAGTGTTTTTAGGAGTGTTTGGTTGATGGGTATGATAGTATAGTGATCCTAGAGGTATGGGAATGATTAGCTTTGGTGGGAAAATTGGTTTGTCATGTTTTCTAAAAAGGTAATTTGGGACAGCAGCTTTAAACAGATTGTTTCGTGGGTTTAAGGTCTGTGAAAGACTGAGATTATTTGAAATTGTTGTAGAGTTTTCCGAGACGCTCGTTTCGGTATAAGATAGAGCCTATAACTCATTACGAGTCAAAAGTTATGCTAGTTTTAGTTTTCGTGTACCGGGAGACGCAAGTCGGCACAATCCGAAATTGTGGCTGATTTTGGGTCGACTCTCGGGGACTTTAGGCTTGGTTAGATAGTTGATACTACTGATTTTCAAAGTTTACAAACTGAGTTTGATGAGTCTAGCAGTGGTTTCAAAAGACGGATTGTCGAGATAGTATTTTTAAAGTGGTCCAAACGGTGTTACAAAACAAGTGCACAAATCTGTCCTAAAATTTGGAGTCGAGTAAATTGTCGAGCTGATGGATTTTAAAGTGTGAACTTTAGCTCAAATTTTTGAGAGGTCTTATACAGATTATAAGTGACCTTGAAACCCATTTTCATGTAAAACGGACATGTCTAGATAGGGTAGATCGGTGTGTACATTCGGGGTGTACTTGCTGATTTTTATTTTGGACACGTAGTTCAAATGCTTGTGTTGCGTGAGTTTGAGTGTTCACCATCGGACATGGTGACTTACTCAAGTGCTTAGTCATTATATAAATGACTTAGCTACTGGTCCAAATAAGGGTAAAGGATAGTTTGACTTGCGTTGACTTGGCGTCGTATGACGAGTCATTTTCAAGTGTTCAAGTGTTATAACGAGTAACGTTGGATAAATGGATTCTTTTGATTCGTGTCAATGGTTTTTAAACGTGTATACTTTGAAAACATTTGAGTCATGTTATAATTGGTATATATATCGATATTGAGTTCGAGTCTTAACTCGCGCCTTATTGTGATAGGTTGCGGTTTTCGTGTTTTCCCCGGGCATCCATATCGTCGGTGATCGTCTCACTACATTATTTCTACTCAATTGCTGAGTACCGTGATTGACTTAACACGTGGCTAAGGGCCACGAAATTTCTAAGGATCAAGGAGGAGGAATTGTTTAATTTGCGTGTTTGGATTAATTCCTACTTGTTATGAAGGTATAGTCACTCCTAGCATTTTAGTTTTGATGTTACTAGTACTTTAATTCTTTTTATTCATGAATTTTGAATTCCTTGGGTGAAACCCACTGAGATTATAGATACTTAGGGCATATTAGGACTTAGGACACTTGCGTGGCGATTTGGTATAGCCTAAGTATTGCTTGATTGAGGTTAGGTAGCTAAATGGAGTTGTTTTTGTAGTATGGAAATCACCACAGAAACAAACAGGTCATGGCAAAATTTTCTTAAACATATGATCTTGTTTTTATTTGAAAAATGGATACCCACTGATGTGATTAGTATGTGTTGAGTTGGATGGAAACGGGAAGTGTCCGGATGAGTCCGAAACGGTCGTTTTACTAAACTAGGTCAAATCTGAATGTTATGCTTAAAACGTGGGTAAATTGACTTGGGTAAAAAGGATTAATTTATGATTTTATGACTTTTTATAGTAGCTACAAATATAATAAAACTTCTCTTTTTGGTTTCGCGTCAAAATCTTTTACCGATTGGGATTTATGCTTAATCTACCGTAAGGTACGAAAGACGTTTACAACTTTCTGTTTTGATAGTCTATCACTAAAAGTGTATTTCCCGTTGATTGAAAATAGTTCTAGGGCTGTTCTTTCCTAACTTTTAAAGGTAAGAGAAATACCTATACATGTCAAGAAATTTCACCTCCTGTACTATTATAGATTTTTAGATATGACCAAATCTTCACAGCCTTTTTCAGAAAACTGAATGCAGTCCCTTGTTTTGTTTTTTCAAACCGAGTCTTAAACGTGTTCGGAACCCACACATAAATGATTGGACCATCATAAAAGGTTGATATTAGGTTATTACAGTAGGTTCAAGGTGTTGGGTCAAAATTTTAACTTAAGCTTAGGTCTCGCCATCGCACGCAAGTTACCTAGTCATACTATGTCCCACCACTTCTAAAACGTTATTGCTTCATTGAACGCATTCTTATTACGCGTCACCATTGTATAGGTCCGTGAAGACTTCTTTTTGCTCAGACCCTTTTACCTTGTGATTACTTACTAAAGGTGAGTTCATAGCCCCTTTTACTACTTGTACATTGTTTCTAAACGCGGGGTGAGATTTTACATGGTGGAACACATCCATTTAAAAACTGTATGCTATTCAGAACTTGTATGCTATTCAGACTTGTATGCTTTCCAACAGTTTTCATTGATATTATTGCTTATAGTTAATAGCCTTAAGTTTCCTCTCTTGATCATGAACCGTTAATTGTCCCGTATGCTTTGCGCTAAGCGCGAATGTTGTGGGTGGATCCATCGGGATTGACAATCCCCGTCCCGATTACCTTGACGCACTTACATTTGTTTATACTTGAGTATTTAGGCTGAATACTCCCTAGAGGAACTTACTTTGAGTTAAGCTTCGGTTCATGAACTAAACAGCAATAATATTGGTTTCAGACTATGGTTAATGATCATAACCATTTTCTCTATTTACTTGTTTTACAAAAGAATGCTTGTGTTCCACACCTTTATTGCTAAACCTATGAATTTCACTCAACTTTGTGTTGACGATTTTACATGTTTAATCTCAGGTATTATTACTTAGCTTTGCTTGGATGGGAGCCCGCAGGATATTATCGCAGCTTGGAGATTTCTGTGATACTTTTAAAAGACTGGTTTTAGTATAAACTGTCAGAAACTTATTATATCTTTTGGGCAACTTTATGTTATAAATCATGATGAAATAATATATCTTTCCGCATATAAAACTATGGGACCTATGTTTAAAACTCTGATCATTTATGATGTGATATATATGCTTTTATTATGTCAGCTTTGTGTCAATTGTAATTCATTGTTTCTTGTACTATGACGTGTTACCCCCTCGTTGCCTAGTTGTTCCATGTCAGATTTTGGGGGTCTCACAGAAGCCCCCGCCATTGTTAGCTAGTTGGAGATTCGAGTTTAGGGTCCCACGGATGGCGCCAAATGTTGAAACAAAATTCCGCAGGCACAAGGTCCTAGGATATTTAGCTTCGGTCTCGTGTAAGGTATGCTTGTAGGATTGGCCTACCCTGCAATAATAGAACGCACGTTAACTCGACCCAGGTGTGAACCCGAGACCAAGCTCCGGCGTGAAAGTAAGTAACTATCACTGGAGTGGTATCCGGTGTGGAATACCGGAGATATATTATTAAGTAGGAGTAAATGTTGTGTACTGTGTGTTGTTGTGTGTAGTAAATGCCTTGGGGTATTTATACCCAAAGCTTAAGGCATACCTGACTGTGTAGTCATGTCATCGAGACATGCGCCTATGAACAGTACCCTAATGTCAGGTATAGTGTAAAAGCAGGCGGCGGATCATGGCTGGATCCGCTGGGTAAAGCCTTGCCTGTTGGGTAAAACAAGGTCTCCCAAGATATGGGGGATCTTGTCTGTTGTCTATCTACTACGTGGCAATTGCCTCGGCGCCAGTGACATGCCTTCGGCCATATGCCGGAGACATACGCGAACAATTATGTTTGTTCGTAATTATCAAACGTAATAATTCATTACATGTAATGATCATTACACCATTTTCATTCCTTAGGATCTTATCTTTTTATTTGATTACGTCTTGTGATTGAATCAAATGACATAAAAAGTTCATCATTAACTAATCGCATTAAATAAGCTTCTTATTAATAATGGGGACATTTTAGGCTTTTTTTCCGATTATATTCCGTGTTATCATACCAACCAAACATTATTAATAACAATGAATTATAACATTACATCATTTATACTGTTAAGTCGGGTTTTTAGATAAGGCATCGAATTATATATAAAGACATAATAAAGTACAAAGAGAAAACAATGTCACAAGACACAAAAAAGAACCATAGTCCAAAAGGATTGGACGAGACTCAACAAAACGAAACAAAATGACCAAGACACTTACAACACTAAACAAAAATGAAAGAAAACAAATTGACAATAACGTGTACCACTTTACCACTAGACCACCTAAATGACTTTTGTATCTCCAGACCTCAGACCCATAAAAATCTCAACAACTCAATTAGCCAGATAGATGATTAGTTAACCATATTTGCCAACACAAGCTACCTTGCTTCGATCTTCTGACGACCCACTGAAAGCTTTAGATTTTAATGTCTTGCACTATTCTGCTTATACTTGATGCCTTAGCTCTAAAGACTCGATTATTCCTTTCTTTCCAAATGTGATATCCGGTGGCCCATGTTACCGCTTGCCATATTGAAATCAAGTGATTCGGCACAACACCACCACCGTTATGAAGGAATATTTCATTACCTAGTGAATGCATTAATCATACCAATTCTCCACCATTCAAATATCTCTTCCCAAATATCAGACGCCATTTTGCATAGCACCAAACAGTGATCGACCGTTTCTAGCCCATCATTACAACATGGGCATAAAAGAGTATCCAGATCAATGCATCTCTTATCAAGCTCACATCTAACAGGAAGTCTTCTTCTAAGGGCCCGCCAAATGAATATGTTAACTTTTTTTTGGCACACACTTATTCCATATAGTCTCTTGACCAACTTCTTCCTCGTGTAAAAACTTGTTATCCGCTATCCTTTATAATGATTTGACTGTGAATCTCCCGTCATCTTCAAGAGTCCACCTCTACGTATCCCTGCAATCACAAGATAAAGCGCAACCACCCAACACACTCAATAGATCTTTCATCTACCCACAAGATCTACCCCTAGGCTCTCTCACCCACTCCCACTTCCAACACCAGGTCCCCTGAATCCACTCACCTCTATCGGCGACCTTTGTGTCTTTTTTACTGTCCAGATAGTATAATCTAGAAAATCTATCCCGCAACCTTAAAGTGCCTGTCCACCTATCATCCTAGAAAGATGTATTACACCCGTTACCTATTTTCTTAAAAAATGAATTTCTAAAACTAATTCCCAATTTATCTAAATCTACCCCGACCTTAAGCACGTCACCCCACACCCACGCATATCCTTAACCTCAATCATGCTACCTAGCCCGCCGTCTGCCCCATACACACTTCTAACCATTTTAACCCATAATGAATCCTCTTCATTCCTAAATCTCCACCACCACTTACCCATCAAAGCAAGATTTTTCACTCGCAATGACCCAATGTTTAACCCACCCGCCCCAAATGAAGATAAAACCGAATCCCACTTAACCCACGACATTTTTTTACATTCCCGACCCCACCCCAAAAGAAATCACGTCTTATACTCTCAAGTTTTTTAATCACACACACGGGAACACGGAATATCGAGAAATAGTACAACGACATGCTACCAAGAACTGTCTTTACCAAGGTTAATCTTCCACCAAATGACATCGTTTTAGCTCTCCATTCTGAAAGCCTTTTCTTGAATTTTTCGACCACTAGTCTCCAAGCACTCTCCCTTTTCATATTTGTGCCGACAGGGAGACCTAAGTACGTGAATGTGAATTCCCCTACACTACACCCTATTCGCCTCGCCATCACCTGAACCTCTCCATGCGTCACCCCAATCCCGTACACGCGACTTTTGCTCAAATTAACCCTCAAACCTGATACTTCTTCAAAGCATTTTTAAGATGCACATCAAAACTTGGGCATTTTATTCGCTCCACTCACCAAAAAAATATAGTATCGTCGGCGTATTGTAGATGCGATACTCCAATATTATCATTACCCACATATATCCCTTTGAATAAACCTTTATCGACGGCCTCACTAACCATAGCATTCAATCCTTCCGCCGCCATAATGAATAAAAATGGTGATAAAGGATCTCCTTGACGCACATCCCTCTCCAAACAAAATTCCTCAGTGGGAGATCCATTTACTAGAATAGATGTAGTTGCGGATCTCAAACAAGAATCCATCCAAGTGCACCATCTTTCTCCAAAACCCATTTGTTTCATCATACTAACCAAGAAATTCCAGTTAATACAATCATACGCTTTTTTGAAATCCACCTTAAACACTAAACCCTTCTGCTTCTTTTTTCTAAAAAAAACTCCACGGTTTTGTTTGCAATAAAAATCCCATCTAGAATAAACCTTCCTCCGATAAACGCGTTTTGTACATCCCTACTATCTTCCCAATAACCCTCTTGATTCTTTTTGCCAATAGTTTTGCTATAATTTTGTAACAACAACCTATAAGACTAATAGGTCTAAAATCTCGAAGCCCTATAGGGTCCGCCACTTTTGGAATGAGCGTCACAAATGAGACGTTACAGTTCCTTGATATTTCTCTCTTATCCCAAAACCATTTCACCGCTCTTTCTAAATCAGTTTTAAGCACATCCCAAAATCTTTTAATAAACATGAAGTTAAACCTGTCAGGTCCTGGAGCCTTGTTGCTCCCGCATCCACATATAGCATCCCATATTTCCTTTTCATCAAACTGTCTCTCCAGTGCACCTGCATCCTCATCTGATATTTTGATATCCTCTCGCTTGTGAACGTCGGCCTCACACCACCTGGCTCAGAAAAAATGGCTTTATAAAAGCTTAACACTTCACCTTTGATTACTCTAGGATCCTCACGCCAAATACCTTCTCCCTCCACGACCCATCTAATCCCCGCCTTTTGTTTAAGAATTTCGGCATGCTCCCTGTCTTTCTCTAACCATGTACGTCTAGCTTCTAACCACGTTGCAATCTCTCTATCATCGAGAGATCTAGTCTCGGCCTCTAACTCCCACTTCATCGCCTCTTGTTCGTATTTCTCAATATTTTCGTTCACTGACCCGAATCTCTCCTTGCTCCAAACTTTTAATGCACTTTTGATGTTTTTGAGTTTATCCCTAAAAAGACAGTCTGGTCTTGATCCATAGACCTCCGTTCCCCAGGCATCCATTATGTTAAGTCATTTGATCCATTCATTTGCCATTTAACGAACCAAATAATTTGTTGTTGACCAAAACATCAAGCGGTCAACACCCTTGAGACGCTCGATTTCTCAACTTTCGATCTTGTAATATCTACATATTTGATAGTAGCCGACCAGCCGTCATATTTGGTCTCATATGCTATTCGTGATCCATCGTTGATAGTAGGTAACAAGGATGATAAGTGTTACTTGTGTTCTAAATTGAGCGGATGTAGCATGAAATTTGTGGAATTACATAAATATATTATCATATGATAAACTTATATCAACTTATAAATTTTGTTAAAAAAAAAAGACAAACGAATAAGTCTCAATATAAGCTAAAAAATTGAGGCTCATGTTTTGTAAACCAGAATCAAATAAGCTCGTAAACCCACGTGTATGTCGAAACAAACACCCCCTAAGTTCATCAACGGATATATATATATACTTGGTATACAAAATTAATGGTCTCAAATGAGACACAGATGTACATTGTGAAGATTCTTGAAGACGTTTCTTACAACTTTATAGCTTTGAATGCAATAAAACACTAAGAGCTTGTTTGTTTAGTTTTTTTGTTAAGTCATGTAAAATTAAAGTGTCTCTCTACATATATGATTGTTTTTTAATAGATATATGGTTGTTTGTTTTATGTGCTGAATAAAATGTATGAATTAAAGAAAATTATTTTTATACCCTAAAAAGAAGCTACATAGGATTATATGTGAAGAAGTTATAGGGTAAATAGGTAAAATTATAAATTAAGTCATAGACTTAATATGGAGGCATTCTCTTTCATGACTTTTTCTAGAAAGACATGTGTTAATATTAAATACAAAACAAACAAACCTACTTAATTTACTTACTAATTTTTTAATTAAGACTTTTTAAGTCTTTATCAAACACAACCTAAGGCTTATCCTAGTCTAGATGGTAAAAGTTGTAGTAGCAACACCGATATAGCAAGTCATGGGTTCGATTCAAGGCTTCTCCCATCATAGCTAGTTATTAGCCTTTTTCTTATTATCAGTTTTTGTTTCTTTCTACATCTTTTATTTTTTCGTGGTCGGTTAAAGTTATAAATATCCTAAATTATTCGATGATATACACGTCAATAAGCCGCAGGTAAAAATAAAAAATCAAACTACAGATCATCTTATTGATAAAAAGGAAGCAAGTTGAGTCAAAACGACAACATAAAACACATATACTAATTAGAGGAATGTTAGAACCACAAACAAACTCACCATTTTGCAATTTTTTCTTGTATAAATTTGTTTGTGGTTTTAACATTTCTCTACTAATTAACCCCTCACAGTTCAAGACCCTGGGTTACAACACTTGCAAGTAGCAACCCGCTCTTGAAGTTTCGAGAGCCGGTGTGAGTTAAAGAGAAACATGGGGCAATTACTTACTAACTGTGGGGGTTTAAATAGAACCCGTCACACAGTAGGTTATAGATAGTAACCGACTGTCATTTCTTTCCCAGAAACTATCTAAACAAAGACTTATAACCTCGGTTGATGTATATATGTAGGGATTAAGTTAACAAGACAGATTTGGCATTCAAGACTATATATTTAATATAATGTCACTATGCATTATGAACCCATAGGGAACACACAAGACAATACAAGGACACAACACAAATCAAATATGGTTTAATTATCATACCCCGTCCCACATTTCTCAATTATGCTTTCAAAAATGACTCGAATGCAAGTTTACTTGAAAAAAGGTTTTGCAAATTAACACTTAGTGTGGGCAGGAGCATACTGAATTGCTTTACACCCGGAATAGTTATACCATGTGACATTTAGGGAGGACTTTTTTTTAACCCAAAATCGCCCTGACCTAAGCATTCGTAGGTCTCCTTGTGACTCTTTTACCATACATGCATCTCAATGTAACAAAGAGCGTGCCTTGAAGGGCTTTGCAATCCCTTTGGACAAAAGAGGATTGTCGATTTGTAATATATGGATAGAGCACCAGCAGAAGTAGCAACGTTTACAGAATATTTAAGATTTCAATCAGCGTCTCCAAGCCCATCACTTCCATCTCCTCTTTTAGATATCGGGGCGTAGTTAGAACCAGGTTTCTTACTCTGAGAAGAAATTTCAGCGTTTCTTCTTAAAACAGCACCAGGTGACGGATAAGGTCGTTGCTGAAATAGAGGACCCTGATATTTGTAACAAGGTAAAAAGTTAATTCAAACCTCACCCAACACCATAAATCCTTGTGGTCTATTTTGCTTTTCATCACTAGCCCTTAATCATATATTCTGGTTACATTTGTTGCAGATAAATTTACTGCCACATATTGTAATAAGCACCGCTAGGTGGATATTTGTATGTCATAAGGACATATTGAGCTATATATGAGTTTAGTGCACCCTTAATCCAATTATTAAGGGTACTTTTGTCTTTTTAGCTTCTGTAATTAGCATTCTTTGTTTTGTTGGTAGCTGGCGTCCAGTATTGTTTGGTATAAAAAGAAGCCAAATGAGCATAAGATCAGTTCTGAAGTAAAACTGTTCAAAGAATTATGACTTAATATTATCTCGATATGTTTCTAACGTAATCTGGACACGACTCATGTAACCTGTTTATCTAAACGGGTCAAACAGGCTGGCGGATCAAATGAGCAGTAAACATATTAGCGGATTGCTCGTAAGCTTTGAGAATGTTAAACGCATTGGAGGGTCGACCAGTTTATTACCCGACCCAAACCCTTGTAGTTACTGAATTTCCCTTAAATTAAGTATACTAACATTATCGTGGTATTTAAAGTAGTTCAATGACATACCGTTGCAGTAGTATCCGCTGCTCGCGGCTGTACTCCTTTCAAACCAACCACCCTGCGAATTAATAACATGGATCAGTAGACAATTCAGGCTACTAAGCTCGCAAACTTTTGGGACTTGGAAGTTGGAACATTGACAAAGATATGGACAAACAAGTAATTATATTCAAAAGGTAATATCATACCAGCCACCACGAGGAGCATCTGAATATGAACTTGGATCCATTGGATCCAAGTCATCATCATCAGCATGAGCACGTTTCCTGGTGTCTTTATTATTTCCTTTTCCTGACGGGGGTTTCACATTCGACCTACAAATCCAACCAGATCAAGATATATAGATTCAATTAAACTTCATGCTGCTTCCAGCTCTCAGAATTGACTACTTTTTTCGTGTGGAATTTAACGCAGGTAAAATAAACTAAGCATTGTAAAAGCAACAACAAACCTAAGATAAAGATATATTACCTTGGCTTAGAAACACTAGCATCATTGGCGGCTTGATACATAGACAGTAATTGGCATTCTGGAAGTTCAAGGAACCTAAATCCAAAACAAACTTGTACCAGTTATTATGAAATCTGAATAGATAAAATCTGCTGATTTTCGCAATCATCTCATAACTAAAGTTCTCATAACCAATTTCGATGAAAACCTAAGGATGGTGATACAGTTTTCTATTGGCATGTCTCCGTTACTAACAAACCGTAAAATGACTACACTTTGCAGATCAAATAATTTTATAGGAAGTAGGAGACAGATGAAGGTACCGTGTGCAGTGACTGCAATAACCCCATGACTGTACAAGGCCTACTCCCCAACCACCACATTCTAAGCATTTCTTTATCTCCACGGGTTGTTGAGTAGGTTTGGGCTCGTTACCCTGTTGACTTGCTGACTTCTGAGATGAAGCTGGGTGTTCCCACTGAGATACATTTGTCTTCGAGTTGTAATAATATTTACACCCTGTATCGCCAAACGCTATCAGGACTAAGATGAAAAGAAATCCATAATACATTTTTTTAACAGACAATAATCCATAACATCTACAGTATAAAAGAGAAAATAAGATATATTACATACCACTTGCCTCGTCCAGTACCTCTTGCCAGTCGCCTAGAAGAGGCGAAGATGATGGCTGTGAGTTCAAGGATGTAACCACGGGTTTCTCCCACTGACTTTGTCCAGACTTCTGATTATAATAATAAACACATCCAGTAGTTGGGTCCCTCGATTCGATCTACATTACAGCCAAAAAACCAATAGAACTCATAAGGTTATTCATGAAACCTAGACAAACACACACGGTCACATATCCCACAATGTAATTATAGTATGCAATCAGATTCATTTTCGCATATAGCACATACATTGGCTGGCACCAAACACATTAATCTTCCATCTCAATAAGAATAAGCTACTGCATAATGCTTTCTTATAAAAGCAGCTAATTTTTTTCAACCTTTTTTTGTTCGATTTGTCGTGCATTTCTGCCTTCATTACACATGCATTACCCATTAATAAATTATACATATTTTTGCAGTTAATAGTAATTTCTTCTTATGTTGTGTAAAAGAGTTGATGGAGAGAGATAAGAGTTGCATGCATTCAGTTCAGTAGACAAAAGTTACATACTCTAAGGTCACAAAATTCCTGTTCCAACATATTAGCTAAGCTTTGATATTACTTCGCTGGGATATTGAGCATCTTAAAACCAAAATCAAATAACCTAGAAACAATATTAGATTAAATAGATATAGGAAATGGCATGATATAACACTCACCCATTCTGATGGTAACGTTGAAGTGACTGTGATTGCAGGCGATTGTCTGGCTTGATTTGTCAACCTCTGCAGCATAAGGCGGAAGAAGATAATCAATCAACAATGTAAACAGTACGCATACACCATCAGAAGCGGTAACTAGAGGGAAAAGTGAACAGTATAACTATATAATTAAAAAGTACTACTATACATTATCAGAAGCAACAATATTATCCTTAGCTGGCTCGTCTTTCAATATTCCCCTAGCTTTCAGCTTTTGCTTGAGAAACTCGGGCAAATCTTTGGTATTAGGATTTTGTTTAGGCTGTTCCGAAATGCATTGGCCCGATTCATGCTTTTCATTGCCGTTTCCTCCTGCGGTTACAATAAAAGTTAGAAGATAATAATTTAAAGAGGTGCATACACGAGAACAATATATATGCATCCATTATAGACTTACCAGATGAAATCGTGTTAGGCCTCAAAGCCCCATAGTAAGCACCTCCGCCCGGTACACCGTACCCATTCCCAATCTCCACATTACCTAAAGGCAATGTAAAACACTTAGCATTGACTCTAACAAGCGATGATGGCTGATAACAATCTGTAACTAATTCACACTAATACACATGCAGTATAAATAACCAATCAGGTGTACCCCAAATCTATTAAAACATACTGGGTAATACACATGAAAATTATAGCATTAATCATGAATTGTTGTGTTCACGTGCATAAGCAAAAGAAATGAAGAAAGATTTATGTCATGGTTGGGGTGTAAGCATGACATGATCCTTAAAAAATTCCATTAAGTATCTAAACATCTGATAATTCAAAAAGGAAAGATAGCAACATTAGGATGATTGAGTTTGAAGATTAACCTAACTTGGATTCACCCCTATAACAAGCATTAATGTCTTACACATTTGACATGGCCCAAAACTTATTACAAGTTATATTCAGTCTGGGATCCTATTTATTGTAAATGTTCAAGAGAAGGATGACCAACAAGTCTTGCATATGCTGCTTCAGGTGTCCCATGCCCAATGAAGGTCAGTCTATGCTCACAAGCTATTAATAAGGTCGTGGAAACCACAGTCTTAAAAAGGTATGACAAATGTAATAGATGTGACTGAGCAATGTAAAGCTTTTCTTATTGTATACATACAAATGTATTTAGGCACACATAGAAATTCAATGTAATCCTAAAACCAATTAGCTCAAGCATTCAAGCCCCATATCAAAAAGCTATACGGTAAAAAATGTCATCGCTATTGAATTTTAATAAAAAAAAGCTAAGCATCCAAAGTTTCAGCATTAATATCATTTAGAACAACTCTCCAGCAAAGTGCTTCTATCATTGATCCGAATGAGTCAAAAAATAAAAAAGGATAGATTATTTAAAGCATGATAAGAAGTGAGAACTTTGAAGATTATTAAACACCTAAATCCATGATGTATGTACAGCTCGAGAAGTTGGTTTGGATATTGGGTTGCAAGACAACACGTGCATCAACTTGTGATACAGAGCTAGATACATAAATTGCAAATTAAACTTAAAGTTTAATAGCATAAAAGATGCATTTACTTAATTACTTATGCAGAAAATGTCAAAGTTAATCTCGGATGAATCCGTATCATTATAATAAAGTGATCCTATACATCACTTAACTCATTGTCAATTGGTCACAGAAGTACCAATGGAAGCTGTTCAGCTTCTCTCATTACTAAAACTTAATTCAACTCATATCCTCTCACATAAAAAAAGGACCACAAAATGATGGCCTATGCATTGCAGCCACAACATTACTGCGCAAACTAGTATAGATTTTGGAAACTCGGGATCCCCTTACTAATGTTGACCCCAACTAAAAGGCTGTTCTATGGCCAATAGTCAAGCAGGCTCATAACACGATATCAATGCAATCATGCAACTAGAGATGTACTCCAACCTCAAAATGCCCATAAGTTAATGTCAACGAGAACCAGGGGTGACTGAGCACAAGAAGAGTGCGTTTTCCAGTTTTCCCTTAGAACAGGAGTTCCAAGCCAGACAAAGGAACATTTAAAGAAAAGAATGACATCGTAACAGATTCAGTTTGGAGTTATCATGAAAACCTTATAAATATAGGTACATATATCCCTCTTCAATAGCGTCTTTAACCCATATTTGTTCAGCAGATTATGAAATAAAGAAATATAAAAATCGAACTAACCTTCTGAAGAGGCAGGCTTGGCACGCTTTGATGCCATCTGAGAACGATGATCTGTTGTTATCTTCAACAGATGTTCCTAAATAAGCAAGTATGAGCAACCAGTTTAGTGAGTCATTTGTATAAAATGGTAACTACAAAAATCTTGTTGCTGTGAACACCTTGATAGCATTAGGATCGTGACGTCCTGACAAAATATCTGAGTTCTCTTCATGTGATCCACTTGTAGCCCTTGCTTCTCTGTTTCACAAGGTAACATTAAGATATTATCTCATTGTAGTTCTTTCAGCATTGCTAATACGACGAAGAGACAAAACCAACCTTTGATCAACTATAACTTTCTGCATCTCAACTTCCTGAAAGCGTAACCAGCATTGTTTTCTGAATCAGCTATCATAACATATAGACGATAATACAAATAGAAAAGAGAAAAGTAAAGGGGCATGTTAAAACATATACTTGTTCGCGTAACACAGCATCCTGAGCCGCAGCTTCAATATCATTTGAATTTCCCAAATGCACCCTCGAGTGAATATGTGTATCACGAGAACCTGATGCAATACACAATACCCATGTTGAAAGAAGAAACTATCACATTATAAAAAGACAAACTTCGGGATATATCCTTCAAAACTGGAATTTTGAAAATAACTAATTACATGTCATACCGATTTCCTCTTGAGGATTTGAAGTTGGTGCATACGTTGCAGGTTGAGGTGAAGTGTACTGTGGATGGAAGTTTCCAGAAGGAGTCTGGGCAGGGTAATTTTGGTAATAACTGTTCTGGGCATAGTAACCTTGCTGCTGAACATTACCGTAATTTTGGTAAGCATGAGGAGGATATTCGGCAGATTGATTTGAAGGTACTAATTGTGGCGCAGAAACACCAGGAGGGAGAGGTTGCTCATAGTTATTAGCCATTAGCTTCTGATGCTATACCTACTGATAAAACAATCCTGTAGTATTCACCTGCCACACATTTTGAAAATAATTTATACTTGTCGATGTGGTGTATAAAAAGTGCAATTTCATGAAGAAATGCCTTCTAGTGCCTAATAATACATGCATAATGATTAACACCAAGACAAATTATACGATGACATAGACGAGAATTATCTGTATAACAGCATTACAGGAATAGTTAGCTAGGTGGTAGTGAGATAAGTCTTCTAATTAGTATATATGCATCTAGGCGTATCTTTGTAAGCCATAACTTGTAAAAACACAATAAGCACTTCTGCCACTCTCTAGTTAGTTAGATGAGTTGACAGTTCCGTTCTTAAGCATGCCCGCACATAAAAAGCTAGTGTTGCCTCATATGTTAACGTTGGTGAATTATTCAGCATACTTCTTACATCGTACAACTATTTGTGGGCGGCTTTACATACAGAATAGCAGAAAATCCAGAAACATTACAACAGATACGCACCGCCTTTTTCGTCCTTTAATCACTTAACAGATACCATTAACACAAACCGCAACATTATGGCTAAAAAACACCACTCCTCGCAATCAGAGGTAATTAGAATCTTAGAACGAAACAAACTAAGAGCACCTAAGAGACGAAAGTAAAGCAAGTTTTGCATAACACAATTAATGAATAAACAAACAAATTAATTAATTCCAAGAACAGTAAGTAAGAGATAATTATATGATTCTAGTTTTTGAGATAATTAAGTAGGAAATTAAGCTAATTGTGTTATATAAAACAAAATTGTAGATACGATAAACACAAACCTTGCTTGGTTAATTGCAATAAGCTCGAGAATAAATTATGTTGGCTAATTTTACACAAGACGTTAGTTTTGGTGAGTGACAGGATTTGTCCCTCCGTTTTTTTAATGGGCTATTTTGGTTTAAAGTACATTTTACATTTGGAGTAGGTTTATAAAACGTGTCACCGAGGCATCAAGTCTCTCGACCCGAGTTTGAATCATCTCACGAAGAGAATATCAACCCCATGTTAGCCATCCAGTTTCCAATTAAGGGGCTTCAAGGCATTGCGATGGGATTCAAACCCGGCTGTCAATTCTGGGAAAATCCCTCAAATGGGAAATCACAGGAGTCGAACCCCTGACTTCCCCACATGAAAACCAAATGCATCCATCCAACTGAGCTAGACTTCATTTGCGAGTTTTGTTTGAGTTTAATTTTTAATTTTTGGTAGGTTTAAGGTAAAAAGAGAAAATATTATTGATTTATAAAAAGGGAAAAAAAAAATAAATATATGTATTATTTTGTATTAATAAATATAAAAAGTTTAAATTGGAAAAAAAAATTATATCTTTAGTAAAGAAGGGGAATTGCAATTCCCAATGACCAGTACCTTCACTCACAGAAGAAATAAAAAAAATATCTCACCTCCCTCACATACCCCTCACACATATTTTATTTCCTCTCCCTCACACATAATTTATTTTCTCTCATTCGTTCATTCTTGAAAGTTCTCTGTTCTCTCTCTAATCATCTTCTATAGATATTAAGCTTCAAAATGATCTATGAAGCCCGATCATCAAGCGTATTTGATTATTCTATATTTTGAGTATCAGGTATGATTTTTTTTATATTCAATCCTTTTGCCTTCGTTATTATTTATACAATATGTTTTCAATCTGACTTTAGGTACATCTTGCGTCGATCTAAAACTGATCCGCTGGATGTGAAACTTTCATAACTTTATAGATCTTTGTTGATGAGATGGGTTATGGGGTTTGATCTAAAACCTTAATAGTTTGATAGATTTCTTGATTAGACTAGCGTGATCGAAAACTTTGATTAAAAAGGGTTCGTCAAAACCAATGTACGCTTTGATTACAAATTCTTGATGATGATTGATGAGTTGATCGGTTTTATTGGTTTTTAATTAATCTGATGATTGATGATGATCTAATCTATATTGATGATCTGGGTATACCCATTTGGCCAGAAGCCCCTTCATTGTCATTGACTTCTTTGTTGCCCCGTTGACGGTGTGCGGCGTTGATTGTCAGTAGGTGGCGTTGGTGAGCTTAGGTGTGGGTGATGATGGTCGTCAATCGGCGCTGCCTGATGTTGACCATTGTAAATCGTCATACCAACTTTTGTGTTTTTTTGAGGTATTCTTTTGACTTTGCTTTTATGTTTGAAGCTCTATGTTATTTTAGTGTATGCTTAGCTTGTCTGATAAGTTTTGTCCGGGCGACATACATATGATTGGTGACGCGACCAACAAGGTATTTAAAGGCACTATTATGATTATCAGCGGTCGTATGAAGTGTAGTTGATATCCAGTTCCGATAATGTCATTTGATTTTGCCCAGGCGACCTTTTAAGGTTGTCGGTGTACATTAGTATGAAGTGTAGTTGATATCCAGCTCTGATAATGTAATTTGATTTTACAATGATAGTGACGGCCCCTATCTTGGCGGCGCAACACGAAAATGTGTTTGCAGCCATGGCAGTTTTAATAAAGTGTACAAAGAAATACACTTTATGACAGTTTTAATAAAAGAGGGGGATTACGAAAACCAATGTATGTGATCACTCAGGCTATGATGAGTTTAACGGCATGGGATAAATCTTAGATTACGCGTATCTTGGCGGGGCAACCTCTCGGGGCTGCAGCCATGGCGTGCCTGTCCGGTTTTCCCTTAATGGTGCCATATCTGAGCCTATAATGTCCCGCTCCCAAATACGATGTTGAAGATCTATTTCCCGCGCCATCTGCATTGTGCGACGTAGCTGGTAGGTTGGTGGCGCTTTTATGGGCCCTTTTGGTTTGTAGATGAAGAAACAACCTCCTTATGACGGTGTTTCATGGTGAACACAAAGAACCTTTTATCAAATAGCTGTTGACCCGTGAAAATGCCCTGCAACAATGAAGTTGCGCCTGATGAAGTAGGTGCTCTCGAGAAGTCTTCTTTTTTGTTCTTTTCTATAACAATTTCAAATTGTACCTTTTTTTGTTTTCTTTAATTCAGGGCTTTATAATAATAGTTCTTGGGTCAAAACGGGCATGTCACCAGCCTGAACTTTTCGAGGTTAGACATTGGAAGTTGCTGGAGTGGCTGCAAATGGCAGAGTACTAATCAAGTGGTGGAAGATTTATTGTGGTTGCGTATTTGTGGTAATCTTCAAATTTTTCACTTGACGCGTGGAAACTACAACGAGTTTGGTAAGTTCCTTTACTGTGTTTATACCACTAATAATTTGTCGATACAACTGATCAATTTTGATTAATAATCTTATGAACTTTGTATTATCTTATTTTGTAGATATAAATGTGACTGAGACCATTTTAAAAAAACCTGTTACCTTTTTAACACGTTTATTGCTGGTGTTTTTATGAAGCTGTCGGTGATCTAAGTTTTGAGGCTACCACTAAAATTTTAGATAAGTACTTTTTTTGAAAGTTACCATTGGTAAGTAAAAACAGAGGTGTTTGGATATGTTTAGGGTATAAGTTGTTTTAAAAAAAAGAAGTATAGTCATTCAATCGAAGGTTCGTTGCCGCTATTCATAGCAGGCGACGATCGTGACAATTGTGGCTTTTAGTGCCGCTGTTGACGCCTGCCGACGATAGGCTGTAAGGGGTGTTTGTAATGCGAAACTATGGTACTACCCTGTTTAATGTAATTCATTCTCAATTAATAGTACTACTAGCGGTAACTTCAGTTGCGAATGGTTATGCTTTTATTTGGTTCTGGTATCGTTCTTTTGCTATCGATGTGGGTACCTTTGGAAGCTTTGTTGTTTTTTCCTGCTAGAGTTGGTTCACGGATTCTCCTGTTTTAAATAAACAAACACTATCCGTTCCATCTCATTTTGGGTGGCGTGGATCTCTATTTGATTGGCTGTGATGATCCTTTGGTATGGTGTCTTGCTGGGAAAGTGAAAGGATGGCAGAATGTGAGCATCGCTCGATTTAACAACCTCCACAAACCCAGTCACGACATCAATTAAGCTGAGCCGATTTTATAACGTGATGTGTCTTCCCACACACATAGCACTCTTATGCGAGGGAGAAGGATGTATTTTTTTTTCGTTTGTGAGTGGGGGTACTGTTCATTCGGAAACGCAATTCCCCTTCTTTATTAAAGATATAATATAATATAATATAATGTGATCCCTGAATACTGACTATCGGATCCATCTTATTTTGGGTGGCGTATATCTCTATTTGGTTGACTGTGATGATCCTTTGGTACGGTGTCTTGCTGGGAATGTGGAAGGATGGAGGAATGAGAGGATTGCTCGATTCAGCAACCTCCACAAACCCAGCCACGACATCAGTTAATCTGAGCCGATTTTATCACATATTTGTTGAAGATGAAAGCCATACGACACTGATTTTTGACTACATGAAGTTACTGCCTAAAGTTAAACATAAACATGCCAGTCACGTGTATTTATTATCCATTTGTTCAACATGCCTCTTTTACAACATTTTATATTTGCAAAATACAAATAACATTAGGGGTTTCGTGTTCCCAAATGTATGGATACCCTTCAAGGGAAACAGGGGGCATTTTGCGGTCTTTAGTTTGTTCGGAGCAGGCTAAACATCTCAAAATACCCCCTGCTTACCTCGAAGGGTATCTGTATACTTGCGAACACGAAAGTTCGTGCTACAAAAATATTACATCGTTCCATACTTCCATTTTGCACTATTTATCACCACTCTATTCTTCATTAGGAAGCAGATTTTATGATTGAGGTTGCTGGTGTTGATTGAATTTGCGTTCGGTTATCTTCTCGTGTAATTTGGTGATATATGCAGGTAGGAAGCTGCTGAGTTGAATGAGATTGCAAGCAGGTTGGAGGAATTTGGCTAAGAATCTTAAAGATGGAGTATTAGTAGTTGATGATAACGTGAATGATGTTTTCGAAAGCAATAAACGCACTGCTGATATTCTATAGGAGGTATTATCTGTTTCTGTGATCTTTATAGGATAATATCTTTTGTCTTTTGGGTATTCTGTTTTAAATATCATAAGGCCCAGATAACTTGAGGAATGTATAATCATGACATGATGGAACGCGTGATATATTTCACATACCTTTCAAATGCCATTATAATGTGCGTTTATCATGTATGTGACCACGTTGACCAGAAACTTTTAAGCTATAGCTTAAAAACAATGCAATATTTAGGATAATATATCTTAATTCTTAAAGGGTGTTTAGGATTGCATAAGTAAATAACTTATCTACTTATTCTCTCTGCTCTCTTTTACAAACACAAAAAAGATATATTTTGTACTTTCTGTAAAGCTTATTAGTTGTCACCATGGTCGTGTGAAGCATACTCTTTCAGCGAGAGGGATGCAAAGGAGTAAGCTGAACTTCAAAGGTCTCCGTATTAAAGGCAATGATTTCTTGGAGAATGCTTAGAACCTGAACTTCAAAGGTCCACAGATATTAAAGTATAAGCTGCAAATGTCTCAGATGATAATACTGATGCTGCTGAGAGGTTGATGATGACGAAGCAGACAAATAGGAGGTAGTGGAACAAACTGAGATCCAACCTGGTGATACAGAAGCGGTTAAGGATTAGGAAGCTGCTACAAATACTCTTCAAATGATTGGGGATCAGTTATTTAAAGGCGACAGTGCTCCAGTTAAGTAAAAAACCGTGAAAAGGTTGGCCCGAATTGCTGCAATGAAGGTAAGAATATACAGTTTACTGTTATAAAAAAAATTATATATTGGCTTTTTAGAGGTAGCCGTTTTGACCTATTTACTTATAAATTTGGGTCGATTCTGGTTGTCTTTTCTCTGGAATAGACCGGCTTAAAAAATCTAGGTATATGGGATCGGGTTGAAGCCGTTCAGAGTCTTTTTAATGCATACATCATTCTAAATTGTCTTTTAAGAGATTTTAATAATTGTACTATTATTGTTTCAAAATGTTAATTAGGTATATATGTTTTTTGAATACAAAATATGGATAAAGTATGCTTCGCGGGTCAATCCATCCTGAGGTGATCACTCTTGATCCGCTTTGAATTCGTTTGGTTTACTTCGATACATAATCTGAAATTCATTATATCTCTTCCATCTAATTGCAGAACGATGACGATGAAGAGTGGCTTCCTTGGATATACTGTAAGCATTATAGGAGTTGTGATATTTGATACATCAGATATGTACACAATTGATGATTCTTGGGATACGAATGCTCTGCTCTAGCCAACAGTCCCAAGAGAAATAACCAACATAATTGGCCAGAAAAGGAATTACGTCATTCATTTTACTTCATCAACACGCAAGGGTGTTGGGGAGTTCACTGTAAACACCATCCTCAAGACGCAAGCTCTCATTGAAGACAAGGTGCCGCTCCAGTTGAAACTGTATTCAGGAGAGGAGAGAGGAAGCCATCGGATTATGATATTCTTACATACGTGTCAAAACTCCGCCAAGAATCAACGAACAAAAACTTCCCGCGGTGGAGCGCGGGCACCTTACCTAGTATATGAAATATAGAGGTTGAAGATGGACCAATTTTTAAAAAATAGTATATGGAAGTGATCTAGAATTTATAGAGAGCACATTCTTTATAGTCACTCACAATCTTAGGATCCATAAATTCATACTAAACGATCATTGCTTTATCTCAAACTAGACTCTTAGAAGCATCAAACAAACAAACGGACCCTAAGATGTCTCAAAGTGCCTAAATCGCACTCATAAGGAGGTGTTTGTTTTTATTTGACATGTCTTAACAAGCTCTTAATAAGCCAAACTTCTTAATGGGTCAAACATTTTAATCATTCAGACTGTTTGATTTTTTTTACTCATTCAGACACGGTGAGATGTAAAACTATTTTAATGATACACACTAAAAATGCATTACTTAGATGCAGAACTGCGAGAACCAATATCAACCAATCAGATTTTTTTAAATATTTAATTTAGAAGGGTACAATAGTAAAAATAAAATTTTTGATTTTTTTTTCTTTAATAAAAAAATGTTTTATTATCTCCTAAAATTTAGAAAGAAAAAAAATTGAGATATTTTTTCCGAACAGGTATGTTGCATTCGTATTTTGTTTCCATATGTAAGTTTACATGTATTTTTTTGGGTTTAATTCTATGAACCTTAAATGTTTTTTGGTCATAAATATTTACATGAGTGCATGGAATGATAAACATGAATATCAAACATGAACCGTATATACTATTAAACGAAAACATATTACACAAAATCTGAAATCGTGTGATATACAACTCAAATACCCAGTTCTAAAAAGAAAAACTCAAATACAAAAATTTTAAAGTAAAAACTAAATGCAAGTTCGTTGATGTATCAATGTGTGCACTTGTATATATTATATGCACATATGTCGTTACTCTTTATATCTTCATTATAACTATTTTTTTGCTTGACAATATGTACAAAACATGTGCAGTCTTCCTATCATTATTTTCTGACTTGACAATATGTACATAATACATATGCACTCTTCTTACTATTATGTCATATTTTCATACCTGCAATCACAACCAATAAATAAACGAGTTATTTAATCATAACAACTACGGAGTAACAAAATACATGTGCACTGTTTTTGTATAATTTAAAAAATACATGTGCACGTTTACTCATATGCTATTCTTGGAACAATATCATCACGGTTTTTATGAACTTATACATATTTGTTGGATTTCCATGATCCACTCATAAAACAAGTCGCATACATCATACACTACTAAAAATACATATACATAATGATTTTGAATGACTTAATATAAATTATTACAAAAATAGTGAATAAACAGATCTTAGTTTCATGCCCTTATTTTAATTGATTGTCTAACTCTTAAAATATTTAAAACCATCCAATTAAATAAATAAAAGAATACAATACTCGATTGAAGATCTGAGTAAACAAACAGGTTCTTGCATGAACTAAATAGAAACAACCAGGCGAATGATCTTTTGACATTATTACAAATTGTCGAAAATATATTTCACACAAACCTGTATCAAATCTAGGTATCCAAACCAATATAAAAATTAAACAAAGAGTAATCATACCTCAATTGAGATCAAACCGATGCGTTAATTATCAAGAATCGAAGCAAAATAAAACGCCAACAAACAATAACCTCGTCCTACTCGAAACATGTATTTTAGATATAGGTAATTGGTATGTTTTTACTACGATTTTTTGAAGTAAAACAAACACGGGTGATCAGATCTTAAAAGAGACGAGAGAGAGACTGGTGGGTGAGGAGTAGTTTTGATAGGGATAAAAAAAAAAGTATAATTGCCTTGATTCCATATATCACGGTGATTCATCATCGAAGGAAGTACCATAATTACCCTTCACAATGTTAAATTATATTATAATAATTTGATAGTATTTACAATAATTCCATTTTATTTTCAGCCATAGATTACTTTGATCAAAGGTAAAGATTGGTTCTTACAGTTCTGTACATTTTTTTGGTTCTGAAAATTACCTCACATAATTAGTATATATATTTAGTGTAACTTTATTTACAGAACGTAAATAAATAACTCTCTCTAAATCGTCGGATGAATTGATCAATGGTTAAAATTATGAATGGCAACTTTGTAAATAAATAAACTTAAATAAAATTCTCTAATAAATGTAAAAGGGCATTATCTATACTACTATATAAAGCATTTGAGACCTTCTAAAAATAGCAAGGCTGAATATTCAGACTTTTTTGCCTAGTAAATAAAGCAAGTTGTTGATATCTTATCAACATTATAGACTATAACATTTTCTAACAACCTTTTGTAACAAATTTTTGTAACAACATTTTTTCTTTTAAATTGAAAAATCTTTTTATTTATTTATTATTTTTATAATCTAATTTCACTATATTTTTTAAAATTTTGTGCTTTTTAATTCGATATCTGTTTTGATATATATTTTTATTAACTTTTAGTCTTTTTCAATTTTAGTGGGTTTTTTAATTCGATTTTTAGAACTTTACAATGAGTAAGAGACTAATATTTGTTAGTCTCAAAATTAGTTATTAGATACTCGTCGCCGCATTGCGCGGGTACCATTTAGTCGTCATTAAAAACTCTATCAAAAGCACAATTTTCTCTCTTTACCCTATTAACCATGTGCACATTTCTTTCTCTCTCTTTACATACCACGCCTCCATTTCTTCTTATTCACTAAAAGTAACTTTCTTCCATTCATTTATGTTAAAACAATAAGAAATCAAATCCAATGATAGATGTAAATATCAAATCCGATTTATAGATTGGTTGAAGCATCGACACTCAAACCAATATTGTGTACGGTTGCGGTGCATTCGTCTTGCCGTTGACGGATCGGTTATCAGTAAAGCAGATCGATTTATGATAAAGGTCAGTTTTTCTGTAACTAATCGAGATTACAATTATTTTATCAAAAGTTAATTCTTTTATAAATGATATAGTTTACTGGAATCTATTGCAAAGATCATCCATAATGGATCAAATAAAGCTAAATTATGAGAAATGGTATGTATATTATATATATATATATATATATATATATATATATATATATATATATATATATATATATATATATATATATATATATATATATATATATATATATATATATATATATATATATATATATATATATATATATATATATATATATATATATATATATATATATATATATATATATATATATATATATATATATATATATATATATATATATATATATATATATATATATATATATATATATATATATATATATATATATATATATATAAACAGTTGTATGTTGATAAAGACAACTACGATTTGATAAGTTACAATAACATGTGCACTCTTATAAGTATTATAATATAACATGGCAATTAGATATTAGCGTAATTGTGACTGCGATTGTCAAAGTTTGGTTTAAAAAATTTGGTGTTGTATATTAGTAACTGCTCCGACGGTGACTTTAATTTGTTCATCAAAGTGTTTTTCATAATTTGAAACTATATACTATTTTATTATATATCGAGGCCCATTGATCTGGTTCTTCGATCAATGTTCGATAAAGCTTAGATCAAAAATAGATATTCTTTGTTTATTTATATAATTACTAATATATGCGATTCAATTCGACGATACATAAATGTTTCCGAAACTGTTTGAATATATTTTATCGCTTGTTTTTTTAAAACTGATTTCAACCTGTAGTATGGCCACTTTTACAACATTTATTTTATTTTTGAAACTGATCTCAAGATATAGTTCTTATAATCTTTTAAAAAGTTCAAAACTAGATCTACTTTAATATGAAACATGTATGATTCTTGCATGTATCATATTTATAAAAGGGTGGTATCTCAAACTGTCAAACATATATGTTTTATAAAGCGTGAAACATGTCTGTAACATGTGTATTTTTGCTTAAGTTGGACGACGGCAGCCGGATCGAACCAATGCGGTCGGTTGCGGCGGTGAACGGCGTTGTTTCTAATGGTCGACGATGACGATGATGAGGCAGCGGTGAAGGATGATGGTTGCTTATGTTCATAGTTTACAAACATGTAATTGTTTATTTCCAGATCTCTATCATCTTTCAAAAGTTTGATGTTGTGATGGCTTATTTATTTGCAATCAGTTGTGTTTGTCTTTTGTTTATAATAGTGATGACCTTGATAGGAAGACTTGGATTTTTTAATTCATTTGACTTTCTTAATCAAGACTTTTTTTTATCAATAGACTTTTTCTTATACACTTTGAACGGACAATGTGGTTATCTACTAAAAGAATCATAGGTAAATGCATGGGTACTACACAATTTGATCATTCGTTACTGATAAGAAATGTCAAACATGCATGTTTACAAACTGGTAAACATATATGTCCCGTATATCATGTATGTTTAAATTTTAAAACATGTATGTTTATATATTAAAACACGTTTGTAAATAGTTAAACATGTATGTACAGTATACAATGTATGTTTATACCGTCAAACATGTATGTTTATAAACTCTTAAACATGTATGTCCAATATATGATGTATGTATTTATTGTTAGAAGTTAGAACATGTATGTTTTTAATTCTAAAACATGTATGTTTTTAATTCTAAAACAAGTATGTTTTTAATTTTAAAACATGTCTGTTTTTTATTTGTAAACATGTGTTATGTATGTTATGATTAAATTGTTTTCTATTTGCTTTGTGGTTTTATAATTTTTGTGTATGTTTGTTTCAGGTCTATGAAGATAAACATGAAGATGTTAGTATCATTGAAGACCTAGAAAAACTATAAAGATAATTTGTAATCCTTTAAAGAGATACAATTATTGTATATGTCTTTTTTGTATTGAAATACTACTTATTAAATGAAAACATATATGTATTATTTTTTCTTTATAAAAGTTTATGTTTTTTTATTTGTGTTTCAATCATAAAAAAATCCTATTAATTAGAATTAATGGAAAATTGCTAAAAATAACCTTTAATAATTGTATACTACTATAAGTTCACATTTTTTAAAAAACAAATACATATACTAATGCAAAATTAAGTGTAAAACATATATGTTTAGAAAAACAGGCTGAAAAATTGAAAATCGAAAAAAAATTGTTTCAAAAATTAAGGAAGCTTTAAAAAACGAAATTTTATTAAAAAAATAAAAAAAGTAAAACATATATTTTACTATTATGCCCTTTTGATTTAAATTAAAAATTTTAATAATACTAAATCGTTATCGGTAGAATAGAGTTCTACCATTTCTGTCACTAAGATTGGTTCTGTAAATAAAGTCCCTATATATATATATATATATATATATATATATATATATATATATATATATATATATATATATATATATATATATATATATATATATATATATATATATATATATATATATATATATATATATATATATATATATATATATATATATATATATATATATATATATATATATATATATATATATATATATATATATATATATATATATATATATATATAAGAATAGGATCAAGAGAAAACCTAATCTCGGTAGAAAACCTAGAAAACTAAACTGGTGCCCTAAAAATAACAAACAGATCCACTAAAAAATTGTTTTTTGTGCATCTGTTTAGTTCATTTCATTTAGGGCATCTGTTTTAATATTTTAGTGCATTTGTTTTAGTTTTTTAGGTTTTTTACCGAATTGAGGTTTTCTCTAGAACCCATCCCTATATATATATATATATATATATTATATATATATATATATATATATATATATATATATAAATATATATATATATATATATATATATATATATATATATATATATATATATATATATATATATATATATATATATATATATATATATATATATATATATATATATATATATATATATATATATATATATATATATATATATATTATATATATATATATATATATATATATATATATATATATATATATATATATATATATATATATATATATATATATATATATATATATATATATATATATATATATATATATATATATACTAGCCTTTAGACCCGTCCGGTGGACAGGCTAGCTTTAAGTATATATTTTTTAATGAAAACTGAAGTATTGTCTGTTTGTATTAGAGGTTTAGTATATGTAGTGTTAGTTATGACATTAATATTTTATTAATGTAGCATTGAATGGAAAAAAATAACGTAGTTTAAGATATTTTATTTATTTAAGAATATTATGAGTTAATTGAATTTGCATACGTTAACGTTATGAATAAGTTTATTACATTAAATTTTCTAGAATTTTAATAATGTTGTATAAATTTTTTATGTATTTTTGATCTTATGAGGTAATAAATTTTGTATATGTTAATGTTATGAATACCGTTTTTACATTAATTTTTTTTGAAATTAATATTTTTGCTAAGCTTTTTTTTTGTTAGCAAAAACATTATAGTTAAATATTGTTTACAAATGAGTTTGTTTTGTAAGTTTTGTGGTAAAGTGTATTCTAAAAAAAGTAAGCCTAAAAAGCTCATTCCTTGTATTATTTTTTGTCAGGTGTATAATATAGCAACAATATATTGCCCTGTCCAATAATTGACAGTTCGAATATCTAAAAAAAAAATTCATTTTAGTAAGTCAAACTATTGTGAATCATTTGTAATTCCTATTTTCTTTTTGAAGCATTTTATGAAAAGCCTTTAATGAATTACGTGTGTCATTTTTATAAAATTTTGTATTTAAGGCATCATTTTTAATTCCTATTTCCTTTTTTAAGCATTTTATGGAAACCCTTTAATGAATTACATGTGTCATATTTTTAAAATTTTGTATTTAAGGCATTGTTTCACCATCCTTCCTTATATATTTTTATAGAATTTTGTATTTAAGGCATCATCTGTAATTCCTATATATATTTTTATAGAATTTTGTATTTAAGACATCATTTGTAATTTCTATTTTCTTTTTGAAGTATTTTAAGAAATTATTTTTATAGAATTTTGTATTTAAGGCATTGTTTCACCATCCTTCATTATATATATCTTTATAGAATTTTGTATTAAGGCATTATTTGTAATTATATATATATTTATAGATATTTGTATTTAAGGCATAATTTGTAGTTCCTATTTTCTTTTGAAGCATTTTATGGAAACCCTTTAATGAATTACATGTGTCATTTTTATAGAATTTTGTATTTTAAGGAATTGTTTCTTCATCCTTCCTATATAAGGGTTTTTCATTTGATTTGATTTGATTTGATATATATACATATATATATATATATATATATATATATATATATATATATATATATATATATATATATATATATATATATATATATATGTATGTATATATATATATATATATATATATATATATATATATATATATATATATATATATATATATATATATATATATATATATATATATATATATATATATATATATATATATATATATATATATATATATATATATATATATATATATAGATTTGCGTTCATGTAAACACCAACCTTAAAATAAAAACAATAGGAACTAATTAAACTTTGACACGTGTCTATTTTAATTAAAATGAATGTAAATTATTAATAGCGTCTTTGAGGGTAGCATGGTCATTTTTTCTATCTCCATAACTTTAAATAAGGTCATTAAATAAAGTATTAAATGATTGTGTTAAAAAGTATTAAATGACAAAAAAATGATACACTCGTGATAATTTTTTCTTAGAGTAATATCTATTCTATGAGATTTTTATTAATGAATCATTTTTGCTATAATTGTTGAAGTCACGTGGGGTATACTTTTGGTTGATAGAAAATGTATGTACAAAGTTTGCGGTTATACGTAATATTAGAAGTGTGTCAAGAGATTCAATTTGTCACTAAAACTAACATGTGTGATAAAAAATTGTGTCATTACAACATTATAAAAAAGTTAGTGTGTCACTACATTTATGTCGGGAAAAGTTATATGCAAACAATAATGTATCACTAATTTTGTAGTGTGTCATAAAATATATATTAAAATTTTAATGTGTCACTAATGTATATAGATTTTGGTATCGCTAAACATTATATTAAAATTTTAGTAAGTTACACAAAAGGTATAAAAAACGTAATGTGTCATTATACATGTATAATTTTTTTTATCAAATTTTAAAAAAATGTGTCAAAAAATATAACAAAATGAATGTATCATCTCGCTACAAACGTATCAAAAGTTTTACGACACATTTAATATTAATGGAAAACATTGCTCGATAGAACATGTCTAAATTCTACGTCATTGATTTTTAGTTTGCCGTGTATTTTTATTGGGTACGTATAATTGAGCGTGTATTTTTTTCGGATACGTATAATTTGAGTCTTTTTTAGTTGTTTATTCATTTTTTCGATATGTATCATTTAGACTTTTTAGTTGATTGTGTAGCTTTTCGGATACGTATCATTTGAATTTTTTAAATTGTACAACAAAGAAAAAAAGATAATTGGATTGTGTATACTAAAATAAAAATATACATCATGTAAGTATATATGAGCTTATATTTACAAACAAGCCACCTTTGTGAAAAAATATATATATCACACATAATATGTACTACATTTATAAAAATATACCGGTTAAATTATCAGGATTTGAAAATACCACAATTTTAACAATTAAAAATTCCTCGTTTGTGAACATCTAGATTGTACGTGTATAAAAAAGAAAATGCTACATAAATCAATTTGTAGTTATTGACATTTAAGGATAATTAATTAATTTTAGTAATTAAATATGCCACTAGTTATTAATTTAATTACAAAACACCATTCTTTTACTTTTCATCACATCTCACCATTAATGATACATCTAACGGTCAAGATCGGTTCCTATTGTTTTTAATTTAAAAATAGTCATCACAATAACGCTATTATATATATATATATATATATATATATATATATATATATATATATATATATATATATATATATATATATATATATATATATATTATATATATATATATATATATATATATATATATATATATATATATATATATATATATAGGGATGGGTTCTAGAGAAAACCACATGTTGGTAGAAAACATAGAAAACAAATATGCAGGGTACATTTTGCAAGAATTAAAACCGAAGGGTAAATAGTAAAACAATAGAAAAAGTGGGAGGACCATAGTTGCCAACATTACATTTTTATTCTTATCAAACACGCTTACCACACACAAAATTCATTTCTCGACATTATCACCATCATCATCACATCGAAACGCCGGCTACCAACACCACCATCGACGGCCACCACAATCACCATCACCACCGATCCTCGTCAGCAATATTAATTGTGTTGATTAGCGATGACCATAGTTCCCCGTCATCCACCACCATTCCTCGTCATCCACCATTGTTCCCCGCCAACCACCACTATTCTCCGTCATCCACCACCACCGATACGGCGACCACCTCCATTCCTCATAAGTTATTTTCTAATCTTCTTATAGAACTTATTTTTTTCAAAATTTTAATCGAAGATTTGAAAGAATTTTAGGTGATACATAATTACATGTTTTAATTAGCAATTTGTTTTGACTTAATGTTACGGTGTTATGTAGAGTATTTGATTACTTTACAAAGATTATGATTTTGGCCTGATGTAATAGACTTTGTGTTCTATTAACTGATATTAACTTAAGTTTATTGTATATGTGTAGTTTAGCGATCTACTTTTTTGAATGGTCAGGGCATTTGTTTACTTGTTGTATCATGTTCGGTCCTATCGGGTTCGGGTTATATCGGGATAGGGTTATATCGGGTTAGGTTATCGGGTCAATTCGGGTTGTTGGCATAATTTTATACATGAAAGCCATTTTCGTTGTGCATGGTTTGGCGGAGAAACAAAATATATGAAACAATTAGCAGTATCATAAATTTTAAAGATGCACAAAATTTGTGTTTAAAAAGTGGCAGTAGCAAGATATTAATATCATGGAGAATTATGCATCAAAATCATATGAAAAAACATATGAAAAAACCAATAGTAGGCAAAACACTAGTTAAGTGTATAGCTCATTAGAATACATTTTTTTATGTATAACAAATGCAAGAGTATGGAAAATAAGAAACAAGAAGTAACATGTTAGTATTACAACATATTTTAACAAGTCAAGGACCACAACAGTTGAGTCAATAAATATCTCAATAAGAAGATTGCACAATGTTGTTAGTTTCATAGCAATTACACGAATCATAATCAAACATTATACTGAAAGAGACTTCATATGTTATTAGGTTTATCGAGTTGTCCCATAACCCGAAAATTTTTTAATTAAGACCCTAACCCGGCCCTATAAGCTTGTCGGGTCTATCGGGTTGATCCGATAAACCCGATAAGCTCACTTGAACTTGAGTCAACCCGACCCCCTATAAGGTTTTATTCGGGTCAACCTATTTGACACCCCTAATCATAGCAATCGGGTGTCAAATCACGTGAATCAAGTAATAAACTAAATTAGAGAGTCAGTTAGCAACTAATATTAAAGAATAATATTATGCGTGCTATATGATATCAATTTATTATGATTTAATAACATTGTGGTTTGACAAATTTGTTAATTTTTTGTTGCATCTGTTTTGATAAAAGTTGTTGCATTTCTTTATTAATTTTCTGTTGCATCTCTTTATTAAATTTTTGTTGCATCTCTTTATTAATTTTTTGTTGCATCTCTTTATTAATTTTTTTTGCATCTGTTTTGATAAATTTGTTGCATATGTCTATTGTGGCTTGGTAAATTTTGTTGCATCTGTTTTACCAAAAAATATTGCATGTCTTTATTAATTTTTTGTTGCATCTGTTTTGACAAAATTTGTTGCGTATCTTTATTAATTTTCTGTTGCATCTCTTTATTAATTTTTTGTTGCATCTCTTTATTAATTTTTTGTTGCATCTCTTTTGATAAATTTGTTGCATATGTCTATTGTGGTTTGGTAAATATCGTTGCATCTATTTTACCAAAAATTATTGCATGCCTTTATTAATTTTTTGTTTTGACAAATTTGTTGCATATGTTTATTAATTTTTGTTGCATCTGTGTTTGCAAATACGTTGCATCTGTTAGCAGACTTGTTAAATGTTTTACGATGTCGTTCTTTTGGTTTATCGCCCGAATTAAAAATTTAGGTTTTTGATTAACTTGGATATATCTGGATTCAGGTGATATATCAGGATTGACATATGATACCAATGATCTTAGTTGTCGGAAGAGACGGGAAAATATTGACTATAAACGATCATTGAGTGAATGCTCTAGTTGCTCGAGTCTTGCGGCCAATATGGCTCCTACTGGTGCTTCTACATCAATTTCTAAATACAACAATGCGTACTCAAAGAAACTTGTTCATGGTGCTGAAACCCTTTGAAAGTTGCTATTGATCAACATGGTATGTACATTACTGGTGGAGCTGATGCTACAAGTTTCTACAATTCAGGTATGTATATGTATATAGCTAGAAATAGCAAATGGATGGGCTATATAATGTACCAATACGGTTTGAATTAAAATGGGTAATTTGCTTGGAGATAAAAAAAACTGTTTGTTTATGTACATCTTGTTGCAAGCCCTTTTCACAGTAAAACAATGGCACTATCAATGCCAATATCTATGTCGTATGAATTGCAACTAGCACGTCAATTTCCTCAAGATGTCAGTAATTATGTGGAATGGTGGTTTATTTTTACTAGAATTCATGCCACGACAAGTCATTCTCAAAGAAAAAAAAGCCAAAAGTCGCCCAACTTGTACAATAAAATTGCCAAGAGGACCTAGTTCATAAAGCTACAACCGAGATAAATCATGGGCCTGAAAATAGTCTTAGAGTAACTTGTTTCCATGTTTTCTCGACTATCTATGTGCTATGAAAGTATCCATTGTAGGTTTTTTTATTAGATTGTTAGTTGGTTTACCTTTAGATGACTATATTTAGACCTTGTTGAACGTAAAAGCTTGTTTGCTTACTTTGTTAAATACCTAAATATGTCCCAATTGTTAATGATTTATGTTTAGTGTATAAATAAGAAATGATAAATTTCCATACTCTGATTCTTAATAATGCGAGTCTGGTTTAGGAATCTGTTTGGACACATTAGGGCATTCATTTGCATGTTTATTGTTTATGTCGAAAAGTAAATCCTACAGTGACCCGTTTGACCTATATGACACGTTTTCATGTTTTACTATGTCAAGGAGTTTATGAAATTTCAAATATAATTACCGTATGTATTATGCAATTGTTGACATCTCTTTGTCCATTGTGTTTTCTAAGTTGATGGATGTGTGACGCAAATGCAGGTAGATACAGGTCAATGTGAACTTTGAGACATTAAAGCGATGATAAAAGCTTCTGGATCTACAATGTTTGGTGTCGGTGCTTCCTTTATCAGAAACTGAGTCGAAGAAGCAACTGAACGAACAACACTTGCAGTCACGAGGCTCCACTAGTTGTCATCGCTACAATGAAAGTTAGATCTTTTAGCATATCTAAGCAGCAAACTCTCTTTTGTAATTTTGTAATCAACGTTTATTGTTTACCTTATATTTATGTTGAAAAAGTGTATTGTTGTATACAAGGAATTGATTTAAATTCTATTTTTAGATTGTTGTAATGGTTAATCAGACTTGAAATTTTAAATAGGGCGTTAAAGGAGGAAAAAGAAAAAGTTAGTTACGTACGTTAAATGAAAAACAAAAAGCAAACATAAAAGATCGTAAAAGCTGTCAAATCCACCCAGCGAACAAAAATCTAACAAAATAAATAAAACACAGAAAAAATCTTGTAAAATATCGAAAGTTACAAAATAGTCCCTGGAGTTATTAGGAAAAAAAAGAAGGGAAGGAGGTTTGATCCAATGGTTGGGAGGAGGTTTTCTAGGTTTTTTTTTTAGATCATGTTTTCTCTTGATCCCATCTATATATATATATATATATATATATATATATATATATATATATATATATATATATATATATATATATATATATATATATATATATATATATATATATATATATATATATATATATATATATATATATATATATATATATATATATATATATATATACTAGCGTCATAACCCCGCCCAACGGGCGGGGTCGTTTTGCAAATCTTTTTTTAAAGTACGTTTGGGTATTCGTTTTATTTGTCTGTATTGTGACTTGTTTTTATTAAAATAAAACTTAAACGAAACTATTTCTTTATGTTTTTAGTTCTTGGCTCACCCAACAGACTTGTTTAGTCCCATGATAATCTTTCATTGTACTGATATCGTTTTTTTGTATTTATGTTGGTTAAATGTAAATTATGGCTTGATATCATTATTACTTGCTACACACAAGTAATGTGTTTGATTTTTAATTTGTTTTTAAAAGTAGTATGTGTATCCGTTTTGGTGTTAGAGCATCCACAATGGTTTCAACCTTTAAAAGGTCCAAAATTTAATAATATCATTAATTTATAAAAGTTTTAGCTTCATAAATCTTTCACTATGTATAAACCACTTCAAGTTTATAAATTTTTAATATTTACACATGTATTAAATTTTGAAGAGGTCTAAGATTTTATACCTATACATCATAAACCTACTTATAAACCTATCATCACTATGGTTTACAAACTCTTACACCCTCTTCAACATTTTATAAACCTCTTTTTAAACTACCATACTGGATGCCCTTAGTAGTGGCTTTCGTTTGTTTAGAGGAGAGAAAAAATGTTTTTTCTGTTATTTTTTGGTTTGGCTATCCGACAGGATCAGTTCGGTTGTAACATGTTCTTAGCCGGATCAGTTTGGTTTTAACCGGTCCTACCCATATCATTTCAATTTTATTTAATTAGTTAATAAACCGGTTTGACTTAAACCAGTTTGATTTAATACTGGTTTTGTAAGATTTTTAACCATTTTAAATACCTGTATAATAATAAATTTTACATATTGATATACATATTGTATCAACTAATAAAACAAAAAAACTTCATATAATTTACAAGTTTGTGGTATATATGGTTTTACAACCAGACTGGCGGTAATCAGGCGAACTTATTATAAACAGTTGAACCAGATCAGACTATGATCATTTTTTGTTATTTTGTTTATCATTTTTATTTTGTGAAACTTAAACATTAATCATGTGGTACCCGTAGCTACAACGCGCGAGTACCCAACTAGGTCGTCTTGTTGCTAGGTCGCCTTTGATATTGTCTAGCCTTGGCTTATCCAACTCACGAGTTTGTTCTATCAAACGTTTTTGAATCAAGGTTATCGTTTAGTCTTGGCCGACCTAAGTGTCTCGCTTAAAAAACTGCATTAAATAACACATAATATTAAATAGAATTGTTTCCCTTGATTGGCCGTATGTAATCCTTAACAATTCTTTTAACTTCTTGACTACTATAATATTATTGGCACGATAGCGGCAGTGTGAAAGACTATTTCATAACCCCGTTATATCTTTAGCTATATATGACTTGCTTTTGACTTTATAAGGAGATTGTGATTTTGCTTTGCTTGTTTTCTTTTCAATAAATATTGTGGCAATTAGGGGTGTTAATTAGATCCGGTTGATCCGAACTTGAACCGGGTAACGTTTATTGAATGGATTGAATCGTGTTTAAAATGCTTAACGGGTTGTTTTGACCTAAAGTCGATAAAGAAACATAGTTATCAGGTCGGGTTATGATTGACTTATATTTTTTTATCGAGTTATCGAATCAACCGGATAAAAGCTGAAAGTTTAAAATTAACTTTCTTTCTTATAAATATTTAAAAGTACATAATTTTTTTTACATGAGTTAGTTATTCACCAAAGTCTATTAGTGACTAATAATTAATTATATATTAGTATATCCATAAATAAACTACTCCTTCCATCTCACAATAAGTGTCAATGCACAAAGTTTTACGAATAAAATATTCTACCCATTATTAATTAATCAAATGACAATAATACCCTAATTTAATACATAAAGACAAAAAGGATAAAATACAAATTAAATATAAACCATAAATTCAAAGAACAAAACAGTACATTTAATTATTAAGATTCTCTCATTTATTATAGTAGACACTTAATTTTATATAACCAAAAATATCAAAGTGGACACTTAATATGGAACGGAAGAAATACTTCAATAAATCTTTGAGTCCTTAAAATCTATCGATGCTAACATGCAAAGATTAGTTGATCCTCGTTCATGATAATGATATGTGAGTATTTTGGTTTTGCTTCTATATATTTGAACTTTGTGGTATTTTGGTTTTCCATGTATCTATTTCAAGTTATTATGTCTTTGGATAAAAGATCTATGTAAAGTTGAGCTTAACTCATAACCTGATAACTCGAGTAAGTTGATCCGAAATAACCCGACTTGCTAGCAACCAGAACGCAATAACTTATTGGGTCGTGTTGTGTGTGTGGGGGGGGGGGGGGGGGGGGGGGGGGTGGGGGGGGGGGGGGGGGGGGGGGGGGTTGAAGTTTTTGCGGACATACAAAATATATAAGAAAAAGGTTTAAATCAGTAGAGAAAATGCGCAGTGTCCCATCTAAATATTCTGAGTGTTGTCCTCTATATCCTATAAAATAACCAATAATCAAATTATTCTAAAAAGGTTAAAGAAAGATGGTGGGAAAGTGGGAGTTTGTGCCACATTTTTGTCTCTTTTTTCTTTATTCTTTGAAACTCTTTCTCTCAATTTTTTTTTCTTTTCTATACAGGAATGACATTGTATCGGTAGGATACTACTATGATGTAGTTTTCCCGAAGCTAAGCATGCGTAATGTCAATAGTTAACATAATATAACATATGAACTTAAAATTATTAATAGTGTTTACAATATATATTATGACTAAATGACACTATGTAGAGTTTTATTTACGTCATAAATTCTTAAAATAAATTGCCAATGTCATAAATTTTTATAAAATGAAACTTTAAATTGTGTTTTTTTATATTAATAAAATTATTTTTAGTTAATTTATTTATAAAAATCGCAAGCACAACTCATCTTAATTTCTTCGAAGAGATTTTTGTTGCTTATCTAAACCCGACCCGATTTATTTATTAGAAAATGATATTGTTCGACATTTTATTTAACTACTTTTATTGAATGATGCTCCTCGCGATGGTTGGGGTTTACTTTTTCAATGCCAACAACCCGATCGATAAAATCGATAACTCGACAAAATGTAGCAAAGGTTATTATATCGTATGTTATATTACTTGGGGATTATTAGGGATATTTTCGCTGCACTCTCACCTATAAAAAAACATAGCGTTTTATTTAACTTAATATAATGCTCTCTTTTCCTTCGCATTTGGTCAACCAGTAGTAAGTTCAATATCAGTTAAGTTTACTTGTCAATATTATAATCCATGAAATACAAATTTTCTTTTCGTTCGGGTCACTGACTTAATTTGACGAACTTGGATTGAATTCGAATAAAACTAAATCATAATATTTTCCTTGGATATCACCTCCAATATAAAGAAAGTCTACCCCTTTCTAAGTTTAAATATGTTATTGAAATATGTTGTTAAAAGTGTTTAAAGAAATTAGGTTACTTACATTTGACAACATCAAAAGAATATAAGCCATCTTTATACGTATCCAATACTATCAAGTTGGAAATATTCCGTAGTAGAGCACCAATATAATGGGATTTGGAAGATGTCTTATGCTACAGGAATGACCTTTATTGATTAAGCATCAAACTAGAAGTCCATGTGAAATCACATTTTCCTACCTTCCATTCCATGTTGTTTTGTTCGCACTGGTATATGATACTAACGTAGAACGCATCTAAAGCTTCATGGGTTAATATCAAAGGGCTGTGTAGATCGTCACCGTTTCATAATTATCAAAAGATAGCAATGATTGGAACATAACATGAAGTCAAAAAGCCTCGCAGAAATAACGAATATAGCAGAAAAATGATCCGAACATAAAACGTTTTACACAAGTTAAAAATGGCGAAGAGAAGAAAAGGAAATAGTAAAAATGGGTTGGGTATTTATACCCTCGATGTATTTAACCCTAAATTAATCAGATCGAGACACGCATCCATCACTAACAAATGAACGGAATAGATCAAAACCAATGAAATGAACGTTTACCATGACCCAAAAGACAAAAGGACATGGGACGAAATGTCATGTCGGTCAGAAAGTGGGTGGCCATGAATAAAAACGCTTCTCAAAGAACCACCACCTTGCAGCAAACTGGTTTGAAAGTGAACGCAATCCTATAATGCAGTTTGTACACATGTTGTATCTTCTCTAGCAAAAGATTTTCCATCCTCAAGAGCAGCAGCTAGTGCATGTATATTTGATCAAATTCTTTCTGAAATAAAAAATGAAATCAAAAGACATCAAAAAATTAGCAAATGGAATTAGGAGCTAACCTTACACCTTTACAATAACAGCATTCAATAATTTATGGAATGAACAGATCAGAGTACTTTTCATATGGATAAGTGGAGAGAGTGGGTGACACGGTAGTAACTGAACATATGTTTCTGCAAATCTGATTTTTGGAGTTTTAGACCACAATCAAAATACTATCTTTTACGTTTGCGCTAGCCAAATGCAAAAGTTATTGCAGATATATAATTTTATGCATTTGAATTTGATTTATGGAGTCTCACTATGACAAATATATTCAAATCAATCGAGCTGCCAAACTGAGTCTTGACCTAACTTACTCAAAAATCGAGTTATTTTGTTTAAATTCGGCTCCAGAACACACTTGCAAGAGCTTTAGAATAACTCTCGAAATATTACAACATTTTTACTTTAATTCATATCGTGGGAGTCTATATAAATACAACCTCATGGTAATAACACATTTACTATTAGACATCTACTTACATATATAGATTTCCTCCAATTTCTCTATAACAAAAGTTAATGCGACATACCAAACGCACCTGACAGCAGCTTCTTGTTTTTTTTGTAAGACAGTCTGAAACTGTCGTTTCTGTTTTTCTCCGTAGCATTGCATTTATATGCAGCTTTAGCAAGAACACTTGGATAAACAACACAATTATCACTTTGTATCATGTAGGTAGCATATCCTCTTGCTAGAAGAAAGTATAATCTAAACCCCTCTCAGTCTTTATTACCTAAAAAACAACGCAAAACATGGATTGAAAGTTAGATTTGAGCACAAATACGTGGTATTATAAGTGTAAAACTGCAATAATAACTACTGGACCAAGAGGCAGATGCTAATTGGTTGGGTATGCAAATGGCCTTGTGCAATGTGTTATTCATCTGGACTGTATGCTATTGATTGTTGCTAAGGAGTTTCATGCTGTTGTGGGTGGAATTGATCAAAAGAGTGTTTGGTAAAGCTGGGCAAACATACATCATACATGGTACATTTCGTAAATTTTTGATGAAAACCAATTTCATCACTTCTACTAAATCTATACTCCATTGTCCTAATGATATTGCAATTTTAAACAAAGCCAATCGATTACAAAAATATAAACTATAGTAATGTGGCCAGTTATAGTCTTGGTATGCTCTCCAGTTACAGCAATACAAGAACGTTCTCACACAATGGCACTAATAAGTAGTAATGATGATGATACGAAGTAATTACATAATTTAAAAAAAAAACAGAAAGAAAGCCCTGAGTTTTAGTAGGAAGCTCTAGATGATATTGGTTGCATTTGTTATATTTAGTCCGGGATGTTTAGTCAATTAATGTGCAATACAAATTCAATATAATATAGCAATTAAATAAGATATCAAGTGATTATGTTATGGAAGATACCTTATTAGAAGAGTTACCAACTCTCTCTACAATTTCGTTTATTGTACATTCCAACTCAATTGCACTCGAATAAGCCCCTCCCACATAACAAATTATACAAATGTAACACAACCTAAAAATATTCAAACTGAATAAGAAGAAAAAACACATCAAAAGTACCCTACCGGAAATGTTATGAGTTGCCGCTTCTGCTTTAATAACCTCACCCAATATCGCGTGTAAGAACTCCCTCTGTGATCTACATTCTTCAATTTGTGCAATAAAACACCAACAAAATGACATGGTGAGAGTTTCTACATGTTTAACACACACTAATCTGTTTTAACCTGTAAATTGTGCATAGGTGGTAGGTTCTATGTCCTAAATGAATAGCCTAGATGAGTGAAACTTACACACAACCCTCATACTTTGTGCATACTGTTATTTATCATCAAAGTAATGAATGTCAAGGAATACATGGGCCTTGCATTTAAACACATATGAGCATATCAACCTTAATATATACTAATAGACTGACACCGTGCCAGTTAGCATATGCCTGAAAGATATTATCAAAGAGACTAACCCTGGGATAAATGTTGATAAGTGCAGGTCCGTTGATTCCGAAGACTATGCAAGCAGCATGCTGCTACACGTGAGAACACTTTCAAACAATCAGTCGATTTTCCCCTCTCAAATTAGAATCAATAATTTTGGTTAAACAAAGGAAAACAATTAGGACAACTTTAGGTTGAACCGTATGATGTGTACAGGTCAAAATGGGTGCACGTTCATAAATAAACGGGTTGAAACAAATATATAGAAAATGTTCACAAACGATCATTGAACATCCGCAAACGATCAATGGGATGCTCGCTGGGAAACTTAACATAAATGACACATTTAACATCAGATTATAAAATACAATTTTCTATGAGTCCGGACGTCACTATGCTAAACACCTCGGGACTTTTTGGAGTGAGGACTCAAAAGAAAGGATATCACAGATGACCAACCTGTGAAACTGTATTGATTAGCATTTCAATCCATTGTGCCCAGAACTTCCTTTTTAAACACATAATAAAGGACTTTCAATTTCATTTCACTTTTGTGACTCTACTATTTTAAACATTACTTAAATATAAAACCATCGGATATGTGTTCATACACAGGAAATAGAAAAGTCAAGTACTATGTAATTATCCGTTTTCGGTAAGTTTTGCAACATGTCGGAAGGAACATTTCAGATGGCAGTTTTAAACACATATATAAGCAACTAAAACAACAGAAATGACTGCATTCTTGAGCATTATAATATAACCAAATAATAAGTTGTGATATATTGAACAAATAGAGCGATCCAGTTACAAAATCAGTAATAGTATGATTCAAGTATAACTACTCATGAATCCACAAACATTATTACTTAAACTCTAAATGTACTAATTCAATTACGTAGATAATTACTTATTATGAGAGTTACATATTCTATGTTTTAAATGGCATGGAAATAGATGCATATGTGGAATAATGAATGGACTCGATCAAGAACCTGACCTTTAAAGTGCCATTTCGGCTTGCAATTCAGCAAGTTCATCTTCCTCATCAGTAATCTGGCGGGGAGCAAACGTGTTGATTGTCTTCCAGGTGGTACTATCATCATTTATCAAAACCCAACTTCAAGTTTAGCTTCTAACTCATCCTGTATTATTAGTTTAGTACGATTGCACTATCATCATTTATCAAAATCCAATTTCAAGAAAACGAAATAGTTAATATAAAATCGTCAATTTGACTTCTGAGGTCAAAGCAATCTACTTTGTTTATTACTCCTGCCCTTAAGTTTTCCCATTTGAGATATAAAATGGAAATTTATAAGAGGATCAAGAGGACCAGTTCGAGTTCAGAAACAGACGCAATCGTAAATTTCATAAATAAGCAGCTCCAGCTCTGATAGTCTTTCCTTATCCTTCGACAATGGACCTGCAATATTCAAAAGTTAATTCTCTAATTTGAAGCAATTGGATGATGGGTGACATATATATAAATATTGTAATACTACAACTAATGGAGAAGTGGAGAATAGGTATAAGTGATCTTGATGATCATTTTATATAAAGGTTATAGATATTATTATACTACAGCTAATGAAGAAGTGAAAAAGGTGTACCTGCAATATAAGCTTATACAGAACTCATACAAAGCTTGCACACGCCTAATACCGGTAGTTTATACACATTCTTACGTATGCACAAGAAATTTCCATTGCCCTATAAAAAGTATGAGGAACTATAAATGAATTTTTCATGGGATAACTCAATAAAATTTAAAACAGTTAGAAAGTAAAACCAAATGATTAGTATTTGGTTTGTAGGCTTACCTTTATTACCACAAAACTGATATCACGGTTATCTTCCCAGCCTTTGTATCTGAATATCATGTTCCTTTTTATACAGAAACTAAATCTACTATAGATTTAAATATAATTATGTCACAGTATGCAGATTAAATCTGCTACAAATTTAACTATTAACTGGATATTCTGGATATTGATATTCCTTCTTGTTACTTGTTTTCTGGTTGTGTCTCCTAATACCATTGGGTTGCTGAATCTTTGAATACACCTAATTTAATCTGCTGACGCGTACCTGAAAACATAGGAAATTGGAGAATACTGAGTGTACTTGCTAATACGTGGCTGAAAACTCATAATGATTTCTAACAATATTATATGTTATGCATTTTAAGTTACTTGGTACACGGATTTAAACCTTAGCTCTCCCATATAAAAAAGCTAGTGTTTCTATTATTTCTTTGTTTACTCTACCATCCCATTGTCCAGCTAAAAGTGCTCAAATATAGTATTCAAACGAATCTTAACGAAAACTTGCGATGCGGTTATTCAAATCAGCAGGATCAATCATAACTACTTCAATGAATATTGAGGTAGAAGTTTGCGAATATTGAGATAACTTGCCTGTGAAGAGATTTTAGGAAGTAAGCACGCTTCTTGGCTACAAAGGAACATGGCTGCACAGTCACAAGATACATATGAACCAAAATCAAATGTCAACTGTAAACCACAAATTTAAGCTAGATATTGGATTGAGGGAACACAAATTACCATTTACACGGCTGCCATTTAACTTTGTGCTTAGTAGTCAGCTACGTCTCTACCTCTAGCCGGAAATAGTTACATTAAAACAACACATTGCCGCCACCTTTCATCGTAAATTGGATTTGTCAAGCAGAATAAACATGCGGTAACTTTTATAATACTTTTTCACATGTCATAGTTAACAAAAAGATCGAGAACTTGCAGGTACTTCAGTTATAAACTTATAACCAAAACTCAAAACTTATCACAAAACCTTATAACCTATAGTAATGAGCCATCATAACCAACATAGTAGTTTCTAATTAGCCATCAATAGAAATACGCAAGAAAGGAAGACATAGATAAGTTATTTGCCATGAAAAGTCATACGTAACTCATACCTTACATTTGCACAACTTCAGAACCACTCCATGTGCATTAAATCAGATCTAACATGAATCATTAAAGCCCTAAATAGATGCGGAAATTGCCTCCCCTAATAGCTCTTTGAAGGCCCCCGAATGGCTATTGATATGACATGTTTTAACCATTTAACCACTCACCCGTTTAGCTGATACTAATCCGTCCAAACACAATTTGGCCAACAATTAAGCCCGAACATTTCTAATATTTTACTCACAAATACTAATCAAATTTTGTTAATTTTTTTTATCGATATGTCAGCCACACAATGACTTCATCTACAGGATCACTACTGCATATAAACATTGCTTATAGGTCAATATTGGTCCATGAAGCATAATTTACAATTCCACTTACTGGTCGGGCAGTGGCGGACGCAGCAAATTCTATTGTGGGGGGCAATTTTTTTTTTACAATAGCAAGATGAAAAAAGTTAAAATCCTAATAAAAATTCGAGTATTATAACTTAAAAATAAGGAATTTTAGGTTTTAGAGTGTTAAATAATGGATTTTAATGCGTGAGTGGGGGGCAATTTGAGTTTCCAGTGGGGGCACTTTATAAAAACGCTCAAAATTAATGAAAAAATACACTATAATTTCGTATTTTTGGTCTAGCCATGGGGGGCGCCTCCACCCTGTAGCCAAAGGGTATGTCCGCCCCTGTGGTCGGGTAATGGGTTATGGTGTCAATGGAGCTAAAAAAACTAAAATCCATAACTAAAATCAAGCAATGACACGCTGAGGGATGAACCAATTTCACACCTTAAAATTGCTTTACATCGATTACAATTAATGACATCTTGAAACAATAAACATATTTACATATACACAAGACAAAAAATGGCAAGAATTCGTATTGAGGATAGTAAAACAAACTGAATCATACCTTGCTATCAATATCTACAACTGGATTTGTTTTCCTTGAATTGTAAGACGTTGGAAATAGTCTATTTGTTGCCCCTTTGAGCCTTTACCTTCGAGTAAACTTTTTCCCGTTCAACAATGATTTGCCCTATCATCCAAAATCTGAAAAAGGAGATGAGAGCAACCATATATTAGATACATAAAACCATGTCTAATTAACATGTATGTAATCTTAATTGACAGTTGACACCAACAGAAAACCATTCCTAAATCCAATAAAAAGTTATTTCGAACAGAAAATTAAAATCAAACATACCTTATTTTAGTGGCTAGAACCCTAATTATGATTTTGCTCATAAAAACACCCCTTGATATTACCATCTATTGATATCTGAAACTATCAATTGGATGGATCAACGAATGACACCAACTGTCATTTTAAATTGAATCTATTGGTGAGTTTTATTAAGGATTTTAGGTTTCCCGTATAATAAAAAGATATCTTAAACTCCCAATTTGATCAATCTATGAATGAAAAACTGTTGATAAATTACCTGGAGATTAGTCAATGGGATCTCGAACACACGATGCTTCAGTGATAGGAGATCCTGAAGTCATAAAAAGAAACCATTTCTGTTTAAATAAGAAAAAGGGTGAGTTTTGAGAAGAAATATTAAAGCCGGATGTTTTTAAGGATATGTGTGACTCATTAGGGTTTCAATGGAGGGATTTAATATTTCAATGCAGCCACTACCGATCTTCAATAGATCTAAAAAAAGATAAAAATTATTACGATTAAATATGAATCAAACAACAAAGATCAAAGATCCATTGATGTTTTATGTTTTTTTATTAGGGTTTACATGCCGTGGTTTTGGGAAGAATGAATGGTTTGTGTGTGTTTTTTCACCCGTGGCTTTGGGGAAACAAATGAAAAAAGAAGGTGTATAGCATTGTTTATACCCGTGGTTTGAAAACACGATTTTAAAAATATTACTTTTTCAAAAATGCGTTCTGCCCAAAATTGATGAAAATTAGGAAAGTCATGAGATTTTTTAGGCAAATCTCAAAACCTATTGGTTTAAAGATGTGACTGGGATATGACTAGATTAAAAATTGTGGTTTCAAATCATAATTATACCTATATATAATATATATATATATATATATATATATATATATATATATATATATATATATATATATATATATATATATATATATATATATATATATATATATATATATATATATATATATATATATATATATATATATATATATATATATATATATATATATATAGATTTGCGTTCAGGTAAACACCACTTTTAAAATAAAAACAATAGGAACTAATAGAAATCTTACATGTGTACATTAAGTAATTAAATGTAATAAACATTAATTTACATTTAAAATATTAACTAACAAAATCAAAAGGACAAATTGGGTATTTTAAAAAATTAACTAGCAACACTTCGTGACACAGTATTTATTAGTCAAACTTTTGTTTTATGATATTTGAGTCAAAGTTTAAATGACATATATGCTCATAATTACTACTACGTATTAGTTAATCAAGTATTAATAAGTGAGCATTTATGAGATATAACTTTGTCATGATTTTTTTTTAATTGTTCACGTCTTACAACATGTAATGACATATATGCTCATGATCTTTTAAGATGAGGGTTTGCTGTAACATTTGCCAATTTCAACAAAATAACAAAATAAGTGCTATAAGTTTAAATAAAATAAAGAGTCATAAAATTGTGTCACAAAAATTAAGTTAAAAAATAAATGTGTCACAAAATAGGTGTCTTAAGAAATTAGTGTGTCACTCAAAAAGTAAAAGTGCCACAATAGATTTTGCAAAAAATTTAACGTGTCACTAAAAATATACCAAAAACTTTTAAATATCACCAATGATGTTATCAAAAACCTAATTGTGTCAAAAACCTTAGCGTGTCACTAAAAATTGCCACAAAAATTAATGTTTGTAAATGTGTCATGAAACTTAATGTATATCATGGTTATAAATAGCGTGAGGCGTGGCGTTGCGACATGTCCAAGATACATGTTTTAGCGGATAAGGCGAAGCTTTAGCGCTTCTAAAGCGTGGCTTATGGCGGCACAACATATAAAAATATTTATTGTTTTATCGTATTTCAATATTATATTTATATTAAGTTCATAATAAATGTCGTACATAATAATTAAAGCTAGAATACTCTCTTTACATGTAACAATATTCATTTTTGGGAGTTAAATTCAAAAAATCACTGCACCTCATGTCGTAGCGTGCCTTAAACTATAGCGTAGCGTAGAGGTCACGCCTCAAGCTTTAGCGCGCCTTAAGGCGGGCTATAGCGAGCTATTTAGAACTATGATGTATATATATATCACGAAATAAAGTGTGAGAAAACTAATGCACCATTACAAATGTATTAAAACTCTATAATGTGTCATTACAAATGTGCTAAAATTTACTCATGTCATTATATATGTATTAATAATTTGTGACACTACGATGTGTCAAAATGAGTTCCCATAAAATTCAGGTGACACTACAAATGAGTAAAAGAAAGACAAGTGAGTCACTACTCAATACGTATTCATAAAAAAATATGTCATTTAATATAAATAATTATATGTCACTATTAAATATAATTATAATGCATTAATAACTATAATATATGTGGTGTCGTTTTGTATTAAGCGTCGAAGGAATGTTTCACGAGATGATTGACAATATTTGTTTGCAAAACACATGCATGTTGAAATTTGAGGCGTGTCATAATTATCAGTTTAAATGGAACATTGAATTTTGTAAATTAGGAGCTAGAAATCCGGGGTGCTTATTTAAAATTATGTAATGTAAATCAGTATCATAATGATACATAATACCATTCACTTTTAAATTTATTACAATGATGCCATTGATCCATGCTTAATCAAATGTCATCATCATTGATACATCTAACGGTCTGATTTAGTTCTTATTCTTTTTATTTTAAGAGTGGTTATCACAATAGCGCCCCCTATATATATATATATATATATATATATATATATATATATATATATATATATATATATATATATATATATATATATATATATATATATATATATATATATATATATATATAGTTGGGTTATTGTAGTGTAGTAGCTTAACGTTGTTAAAATGAGAAGTCATTTTAACCATTGATATCAGCTAACATGTGATTTATATAATATTAGACACAAAACAATAAATCTTATACATAAAACATGATATAAAAAGCACTAAAATTTTGATACGTGAAAATTTATAGCCGATACATATGATACATAGTTTTGCTTCACAAAATATTATTCGCATAAATAATCACTCTATTCTCAAATTTAGTGATACACTATCAATAATTACATCGAGTTAACAAAGAATTGCTAAACTATGATAAACAACTGATACACGAGAAACTAGTAATATTAAAAATTGTGAACCAACTACTCGTACACGAACAAAAACTTCCAAAACAACTCGTACAAGAACCAAAATATCATAAACGAACCAAAACTAATCAATAAATATGACATTTACCTATTTTTTATTACTTCTCATTTTAATAACTTTAAGCACCTACACCATTTTGTCTAAACTCTCTATCTCTCTCTCTCTCTCTTTATATATATATATATATATATATATATATATATATATATATATATATATATATATATATATATATATATATATATATATATATATATTCCTATATAAGAATTTTTGATATATATATATATATATATATATATATATATATATATATATATATATATATATATATATATATATATATATATATATATATATATATATATATATATATATATATATATATATATATATATATATATATATATATATATATATATATATATATATATATATATATATATATATATATATATATATATATATATATATATATATATATATATATATATATATATATATATATATATATATATATACTAGTTGCAAAACCCGTCCGATGGGCGGGTATGACTTATGATTTTCGTTTACCTTTTTTGTTTGACAAATTATTGTTGTTTTATACTTTTTTCTTAAATTTTTTTGGCATAATATGTAATGTTTTTTGGGTTTTTTTGCGGGTTATTTTGTGAATATCGTTTATATAAATATAAATTAAGGTAAATTAAGTTATAAAGATACTAAATTTTTATTAAGTTATACTACTGATTCAAGAAATTCAGTTGATAAGATCTAATTCGAAACATTGTGAAGTTGATCTATATTAGTGTTCAAGGTTAAACTTATTAGACACCTTTCACATCTTAGTGTCATCATATATACATCAAGATGAAGTGTTTAGATCAGTATCAATTAATAGTTACCGTTACTTTCAAATTTGAGATAAGAGCTTATTTTAATGTTTAACATTGCAACATTTATCACATGATATGATCCATTAGAAATAAGGACAATAATTTTAAAGGAAAAGGATATATATGGTCAATTTGAGCACTTTAGAATTAATCATAGGTCATTTGAAAAGAATTTGACGGATTTGGTCATCATCACTCAATTTGTGACAAGTGTCCAACATCAAATGATCAACCGATGGTGCTCAACCATCAAATGCTTAACTTTGCACTGTCAGTTAATCACTTGGTGGGTTGAGCGCGTCAAGTTGATCACTTGGCATATAACACATGACAAGGATGTAGTGGAGTTGAGCACTTTTGCATTTATGTATAACTAAATTTGTTATATTCTTTCCATGTGACCAACAAATGAATTGAGAAAGGAGATTTTTACCATCTGTCTTTTTCCCTAATTTTAATACATTATGTAAGAATCAGGTGTTATTATCCAAGAGTCGATAGAACACAATAACAAATACAAATAACTTATATTTAAAAACCGACTCTATTCAGATATTCATCAAGTATTATATAACACAAATACAAATAATTATGGTCAAAGTTCAATAACAAATACTTTAAAATTTTCAAGTGAATACTTATTATGGTGAGGTTGTAATAAATAATAATGAAAGTTTTTTATCTATTTAAAAAACACAAAAAGAAAATTATAAGGGCAAATTTTTACAATAAAAAGTTGTCGGAAATATATCAAAGCTTTCGTCTACTGTAAGATAATAATTTTCTCGTCGTGATGGTGTATTTTTTATATTTCGAAGATTTGTCATATTTGAAAAATATATTCTTTTATAAAAAAAATGAAACATGAGTTTTTATTGTTTAATGAAAAAAGGATTCACCACCTACTTGAAGAAAGTGAACAACGGACAAATGATACATGAGATAAAGAAGTTTTTTCAACGACATTATATTTAAATTAGCAAGAAGCTAAAACAAAGTTACATCGAAGTAGAGTATGGAATAGATCAGGTGTATGATTTCATACAGAACTACATGTTAATCCACTTGCATTCACGTTATATAAACTCATATACCACAGTTTATATACTATTAGAAGAAATTGTTTGTTAATAACAGCAAAGATTAATGACAGCAGAATGTTGATAACACAGATATAGTACACTTGTATTTCTAATATCAAAATCTGAGTGATCCATATTAGATTTAGTCAAACTTCAGACTCAACAATTCGCTACCAATTAATGTAACTGCAGACTCCAGGATGGGTTAAACTGAATCGTTTTGATCCATATAAAAACCATAATATCCTATACAACAAAACAACCAATTTGTGAATTTATTCGACATTCAACGCCTGCAACCCAGACATATCTTTAACTTCACATTGCTCTGCCTTGAAGTATGAGCAAAACTCAATCTCCAGTATACTTAAATTAATACCGATTGAAATATCTTAAATTTTAATTTATTTTGACATTGCTTGTACTTAAAAATTGTAATATCTTTAATTTAATTTATTTTAATTTACTTCCAACCAACTTGAAAAAAAAAGGAAATTACCGCCTTTCTAAATACCATCGGTTTTCTCCAAAACCTCAACTTCAAAAAACAGGACCTGCTGAGCCTTTTCCTGTATTAATTAGCCTCTTACTTGAATAACAGAGCTTTGTACCCAAAGTGAATGCTTGAAATGATCAATCTGAGTTATGAGATATTACTAACTACACAAATAGGTCAAATAAGGTGTCGTTTAGCCTTCTCAATAATTTTGTTTACAAAAATAATATTACATTCGTGATGACATTGGTTCCTTAATCGTACTTAACAAAATAAGTCAACCGACCCGACCCCTTACATCAAAAGTCACGTTTGGCCCGATACCCAGGAGAACAATATCAAATAAGATTTTACGTTACCTGAAGATGAAGCCCTCTGAACATAGTAGATTCCTTGCTCGTTTTTAACCTCATCACTGTAATACTTTGTTCCTACTCAAAACCTTATTCTAACTCAAGTTTCTTAGTGCAGAAAAGGAAGATAATTGTGCTTGGCTTTCTTGTTGTGGGTCCAAAAGCTTTGGGAACCCGTCGAAACACGTAGTTTTCAAAATTCTTTGCATAGTGATTGTTTTATGATCGCTTCCAGATGACAAAACTGTTTTTAAGTACTTCAAGTTTAGAGAAACTTATGGGATTGAAGAATCGAGTTTTGATTATCCATTAAAGTAGTATCTCCATCAATCTGAGCCAATAGGGTTATACAGTTGGTCGCCGATACTGTTGACTTTGAGAAGGGTATGGAACAGAAGTGTTGACTGCATTTGGTTGTAAAGAAGATCCTGAAGTCATTCCACTGACATGGTAGTTTTGCCGCCCACTACCATTTCCAACATTACCCCTGTACGAATTATTTGTTTTTCTGATGGCAGTGGTCCCAACCCCAGCTGAGCTAGCTGTTCTTTTAAATAGTGTCTGACTTTGAGGGCCTAAATTATGCATCTGGTTGTTGTGAACCGTAGCCACATTTTTCCTAACCGACATTTGAGAGACCAAATCTGGATGCAATTTCCTCATTGATGAAAGTAGTCTCTTTTCATTATCGGTAATTAGGCGCCAGAAGTTAGCTGATCTTTGAACCGCATGGATCGATCCTGGTCTTGGGATCTGGTTTCGACGTCGAAGCAGAGGCGGTGTCGGTCTATGAACGACCGCTGGGTGCTGTCGGTTTAATAGAGATGCATCAGCAACTTTCTAAACAGGTTGGACACCTTTACTACCCTTTATGGTGTTATTCCTCGTAAGTTTCCATTATTCATCTTTATGACAATGGTCTGTGCCTGCACTGCCGTTGCCCCAATAGACACATGGGACAAGTGAGTCACAAACATAGCAGTAGCACTGAAATTCAAATATATAGTATCGATTAGAAACATATGATTTGTTGTTTGCTTCTTGTCGTGTAATAAAGGCCAGATAAATGAATCTTGAACATACCTATTCACAGTGGTTTTGATTTGGAGTAGTGGCGAAAGGGAATTTGATACAGAGATGTCTTGAATGAGGATAATCTCGACAAGCAACCTACAAGAGTAAAAAATATAAGGTGGATATCATGCAACAATCTACTGCTTTCCTTGTAAATCATTCGTTCAAATAGAAATCATTATAATCATCACAATTCAGAAGTTCACATTTGGAGGTCAAAGTCATTTATGCATTATCATAAGGGTAGCCAGTTTTATAGAAACTACTCCTGTAACACCCCCAAATTTATACAACTCAATACAACGGAAGACTAGTTGGTGTTACGGGATAACACATTACTCACATCATAGACAACGTATAAAAATCGCGTCGTTTATTAATAAAGCATTTCCATTCATAAATATCAAAGTTACATAGGTCCCAAGTCATATTATTTCATACAAGTTTCACAAAGAATTTGAATGGAAAATATTGTTTAAGTGCGGACCATGAATTCTTGTCGTCTTCCTGAGAATTACCTTCAAGTACCTGAGATAAAACATGTTAAAAGAAAAGGTCAGCGATAACGCCGAGTGAATTCAGAGTTTAATAAATTCCATCAATATAACTTTGGTATAAAATTATTACCAAAAATCATTTCGTACAAATCATTGTCATAGGCCATAAAATAGCCAAATTCATTTTTATACAAATCCTTATCGAAAATCATAATATAGGCATTTGCCTTAAAAATCATTATACGAACCAATATCGTAAAAATATCATACAATACGTCTTATGACGTTGTATGAAAATAAAAACCGTTATATGAATATGGTTGAAAACCAAAACACGAACATAATATCAATAGTATGACCCCGTATTGCTAGTCAGGCAATACATCGTAATTCGGAGCGTACAACAGTATTTCGTTAATTTGGATTATTATAAGCCGCATGACATTGTTACCTTACTACAACAAACAACGGGTAGCTAACCCGATACTCAATTTGCCCATCTAAATTAGCGTGTCGTCACAAAGGTCACGCTATGGAAATCTTCTCATACATAAATTCGCTTACCAATCAATGTGGCACGACGGGGATCAACCGTCAAGGCGCGAACTGGGGTGATCGTCCCCAAATAGTACTATTATATGCATAAGCGTCTACCAAATCCCGGTAGTTCACAATTCATGCTAATGGGACTTTTAGTGACATAACCTAACTTTAATAATCCATTTAATTTCATCTATCGGGTCCTTTAATCATTTATCGGGTCATACAATCATTCGGGTCCAAATCAATAAACAAGCAATCGGGACAAATAGTGTCCTATTTTATAAAAACTAACATGTTATCTCCCTCGCGGGTTTATAAAACATTTCATAAAAACATCTAAAAGAGTGCGAGGCTATGAACTCACGTTGATGTGGGAAGGCGATTATCGGCGATTTGGATGTACAGTACGTGCTTCAATCACGGAAACCTAGACAAATAATACTCGTCATAGACTCATGTCCAATGACTTCATAAAAATAACAATTATGTATACATATGATGATTATATATATATATATGATGATCCAGTGGGTTTACATGTTCTCTTTTACTCATTTTAGTGTTTACGTATTGGTATCTTCTTACTAGTTTACTAGTTTTATCTATTTACGTGTTTTAAGTCCAATAAACTTATTATAAGTTCTTTAACTTGTTTTAATTCATTTTATACTTATATTATCAGTATCTACACTTTACAAGTTGGGCCTAAATGGGTTAAGCCCAATAAATAAGTTTATAAGTGTTTTAGTCCATTTTGTTGTATTATTAGTCCAATAATGTTAACTTAGTTCGTTAATGTCCATATGTTATATAGTTCGGGTTTTATCGGTTTTTACTTGTATTAGATACTTATATATCAGTATATGACTTTTAAAAATTTACATTAGACGGGTTTGATCGTCTAAGTTTTAATTGGCGAAAAACGTTAATATTACGGTAATAGCCGAAAAAGTCGTAAAAATCAAGTTTATAGTTTTTATTACTTATAAGTATTATTCCACTACCATTTTTATAATTTATACACTTATTTAACCTTTTAAATATTTATATAAATAAAATCCATAAGTTAGTGCGTTTTAACTTTACATTTTATACAATATAATTTTGAGTGCTTATATAATAGTAATAAACATTAATTCTCAAAATCTGATTTTTATTTTCATCTTCACCAAAAGTGCCATATCTAGAGTTCTATATGGATATAGAAGCTCAAATTTTTATCACATAAACTAAATGATATTTGCTCCATTTAACTCTTCTATAGCTACTGTTGAATCATCTTCTAAGTATTTTCTAAAAATCGTCCAAAACAGTGAACTCAGATTTGTACTTTAAACTTGTTTTGATCATATCTCACTCCTTACAATGATTCCATTGCATGGCCAACTCTCACATGTGTACAGGACCCATAGCTTACTGTAAATTGATTCTACTTCATCATTTTATCAGTCTAACATGTGGTATTTACTGTTTTATACAGCTATCTAAATTAAGCAAGATTTTAACCTTGTTTCTTATAGTTTTTCACCTTTTTAATCATATTTATCAACGCCAAATCCCCACACAATACTTTTATCATAATATAATCATCATATACATATACAATAGGAAATAAAATACATGATTACATAGTAAAAATAACAAGAGGATGAGGAGGAAAATCTTTATACCACCATGATGATGTAGGTTGATCAAAACATGGATTTTGATGGAGAAACTTGTGATGCACCAAGACCATCTTCAAGACCACCATGCTTCATGAACACCTTGTAGAAAATCAGCCTCAAGACACCATAGAAACTCCTCCTTGGATGTTATAATCACCACCAATCAATAGGGCTTCAAAAGGGCTTCAACATGTGTATGAACAACATAGGATTTTGTGGTTAAATTTGATCAATGATGGTGTTTGATGGAGGAGAAGTGGACGGCATTTTAGAGAGAGGGAGGAGAAAATGAAGTTGTTTTTCATGGTTGAAATGGAGTGAATGGTATTTGCTAGTTGTTTTGATGTTGGAAGTAGCTTCACTTGTAAGCTTAGCTTACAAGTGTAAGCATTATGCTTAAAATTTGACACCTATTTGGTGTGTTGTTGCTTGATGTTGGACGTCCCATATATGGGGGTGGGGAAAAAGTTATTTTGTCTCATCCCTAATTATTTTCGGGTACTCCTCGATTCTAGTTTTCTCGATTTGCGTGCCCTCGGGTCGTTTTACGAAAAATATTTTTATAAATTATAAATCAACGTCACAAAACGAATCTAATAAGAATTGTCTCATCAAAAACGGAGTTCGAAAACGTAAATACGTAATCCTAAGGTTTCCGGTTTAGTCGTAAAGGACGTTAAAATAAAATCGTAAGTCCTAATCTCTTCTCGTAAATTTGTGAGTTTATGAACCAACACAAATTTAAAACTCCAAAATAATATTCACGGATAAATTTATTTTCTGAAATGTCGGACTGTCACCAAAGACGGTGTATGTAAACGTAAGCACGTAACGTTGAATCCTCCGGTTTAGACGTAGTCGATGCTACTCCAAGACGTAAATCCAAATTTCTTCCCAGAAATAAGTGAGTTCATATAATAACATTAAAATAATATTTTTAAATAAATATTGAGAATAAAATATCAACCATAAATTGACGGATTGTCACAGTATTTACCCCTAAACAGGATCTTTGTCCTCAAAGATCATCTTACTACTCGCTTCTTATAGAGTTAAAGCCATGTGGGTATTTCCTCCACATTCGGTCTTTTCTCACAAGTGTAATTCATTACAATACGCGAGTTTCATCAAACCTAACTACGGGAATAAGATCAGGCTAAATGTTGACTTACTTTCTCTATCCATGATGTTCTCGGGTTTCTGATGAATGCAACTTTTCGCCGATCTAAGCTTTACTAAGAAACAATCAGATTCTCACTTGATAGATATTTTATCAAGTTCGATTTACGAAACATAATTCACGCAGTTCTTGAAGTCCTAGGGTAGATCCAGCTTATATGCCTTTCAAACCAATCTTTTACATCATCTCAATGGTCCCATACAACGGGGACTTATATCCCATGATTTGTCAGATCATGAATTCATTTTTCCAAGGTTAAAAATTGTGGCACAACTTCGCTACCAATTTGGCACTTCAAGATCTACATTTCATATTCACATAACCTCTTGCCCACTACCGGCTGTCAATAATCAGATCTTAATTTTAATAATCATTTCAGATCTCGCGGGTCGGGTATTTTGTAAGGTTAGGTTTGCCATCATAGGAAACCTTAAACCTAAAAGACATGTCCAACTCACAATGGGTGTATGTCGGGTGTCTTCATCTCAAATCTTGCTTACAGATGCTCTAATATTTAGATCCTAACAAGATTCGATCTCAATCCTAATACGATGATTATCAATGATAATCCTTCCAAAGGAAAACGATTATACGGTTTATTAATAAAAGTCAATCATTCAAACATAAAACAACACTTATAGTATTTTGTATCGTTACTTTACCTCGTCCCTTCGATTGGGGTAGTACACAGTACTCTCATCAAGGTTCGTTTTTAATGATTTCTAAGCAAATCTCTAGAAATTCGATGCGAAGCGAGGATCTTGATAAAGATGTTCGATACAGGCACACTATGTTTACATAACTCTTTTGCATTTATCATTAACGGGAATGATATTTAGCAGATTTGGTCAGTCTGTCGACGATGACCCAAATCGAATCAAATTCAGATGACGACCTTTGCAATAGCTAGACGTTTACTAATGTATGAGGCGATGTCTGCCTTCATAATTTGTCATTAGTACAACTTCTTTAGACAAAGATACTTTTAGTCATAAATGACATAAATAGAATACTTATACTTACAAATTCCAACATAATTAGATCTCAAAATCTCCATATTTATACAACCACAAGTGGCCTTTAAAACATTCAACGCTATTGGCTTCTCACTTCTAATGGTTCATATTAGCCGCGAACCCCTTTTTATTATCTATATTATCCTTTTTACAATCATCGGCTATTTTTAAATTGTTCGGCAATTTATTTTGCACAATCATTATTAAGGAACACGTCCTAATTGATTCTTTATCCTTTCTATATAATGCGTCAGTATTTACATTCATCTTTCCTGATGAAATAATTATCATGTCTAAAATTCACTCATAATTTCTTTCTTCAGATTTTCTAAGTTTTAGTTTCATCTCAACTATTATTTTTATCAGTTTTACTGAATCCGACGTTTAAAGCGTCGATAATTATTACACGTAAATTTAAAAATAAATATTAAGTTTTTATGAAACGTAAACGTTTAAAAGTTTAGATTTCTTAGTCCATCCAATTATATGAAAATGTTCAAAATAATTTGAATTTAATTAACAAGATTTTTGTTGATTTATCGAAAATATTTAATAAGATTTGTAAATGTTCGAAAAATCTTTGTTTATACTTTGGTCAAAATTTTCTTAGTTGAAAAGCAAAAAGTATCGTTTCAAATTCCAAGTCATAAGTTATATAGTTTCCTCAATTCTTCTTAAGTTGTCTAGAAGTATACACAAATATTTACCCCTAAACAGGAGTTTAGTTAAATGTTCTAGGTATAAGGGAATAATCCCTTAAAAATCCTTTGTTAAAATATTTGTCAAAACATATTTGCACTTTCTTTTTAGTATAACCCAAAGTCTTAAATGACTTCTAATTTTTGAAGAGTCAATTTATATTCCATTATCTATTAATCACACGGTTAAATCATGTAAAGGATCAAGTCTTTAATCTCATGTTAATTATTCAAGGTACATGTTTTAGTTGTTCGGCCAATTCAGGGCAATCTATAATTAATTATTAACTCCATTCTTATTCTTATAAACAAACAAATGGTCCTTAATGATCACGAGCATGAATTTATCAAATTACAGCCTACACACGTGATTCACCAAATTTATGAATACTACATGTGCATCGGTCAATCCAAACGACATCACATGAAACTCATAATGTTCATTACAAGTTCTGGATGTAGTGATTGGAATACATAATCTTTTTCGCAGATGCGAAGTTGATGATAACCATGACGTGGATCAAATTGTTAGAACCTTGTAAATGATCAAACAAATCTTCCATTTCGAGTTATGGATATCGTTTTCGACTGTCAATTTACTCAGTTCACAGTAATCTATAAACATAAGGAATGATAACACCATAGCTCTTCATGATGACGAGCTCGGTAGAACCAATTTTTTTTTCGACAACTCTCTCAGTTGTACGGTAATTCCTTAAATTCAGATGGTGCTGACGTACAGTGCACAAGCCACAAGTGCAACACCGAAAATATAATCAATACCAATTTCAATCTGCCTTAATGGCAAAAGTCTAGGTAATTCACCAATAAATACCTCCTAAAGTTTCAGATAACATAAACATATTTTAATACATACATATTAGGTTCTTTCTAGATTATAATATCTTATGATTAGTTTATAACCATTCATGGTATAACTTTAAGTCTAAATATAGGATACGATCATTCATCAAGAATTATTTAGATCACTTTTGATAATCAACATCTTATCATTTAGGGGAATTCTACTCGAGTTCCCATCAATTAAGACAATGTCGTCATGTCATAATCAATCAATCCATTCTACTGGCACTATCAACTTTACAGTTTCATCGCCGTCGATAAGATGTGAACTTCTCAAAAGACTAATGATAACTCATAATTCTTCACAAATTCAAGGATATCGGGAGACATAACTAACCTTAAAAGAGTAAGGTCAACGCATAATCTACGCGAGAGAATTTCAAATCAGATACAAACGAAAACATTAACGAATATGAATATATCCCATGTTTTCATAATTTGAGTACGCATTCGAAAGCTCCTCGGATCGTTACCCAGTTCATTAAAATGAAATCAAATCATAAGAAATGATAAGAACGTCAATACATCCAGTCGGGTATCAACACTCGGTAATCAAATACTTTTCCTAAGAATCTCACTACGGGAGAATTGGACAAGAAAGAATTGTCAATTGTCAAATAGAACAATTTCCACAGATGAGTAAATTCGACTCAGAAGAATAAATAATACGGGCACATATGTAGGTGTCCCTAACACTATGTCCCTATTTTTCACTTCTTGCAGATCTCATAAAATTTAATCTTTCACAATCTTCAAAGAAAATGTAATGTTTATTCATTAGTTTTATGGTGACTACTAATTAGCCTTGCATGGTCCATTCTAAATTGTATGTAGGCGCGCAACTATATACAATTTCAAGATTAACGATGTAATACTCAGTTCGTCAAAAATTTATCATCATGTTTATAATAAAAACATCTTCACGCTTGATTCTTAAATAAGAATCAAAAATTAATTTACAAAGATTTTCTTGGTTATAAAAACAGTTAAGTTTTCCAAGGTACTTTATAAACAATCTCATTTCGATAACAATCACTTATAAATCTTACTTTGAATAATCCTTATAGTGATGAGAATTCAATTTTTCTCAAGGGATACTGTTTTTTTATATAAAAACAATGAGTGATCTGCAAAAGAGTGATGGAAAGTTGTTCACCAAGAACTAACTACAATATGATAGGAAATGAGCTTTTGCCAAATAATCATGAGGTTCATGATCTCGATGGCGCTCAAAAAGAATAATCCACAACGTAACTCAAATCAAGATGAGTACTTGTTCAATGGTTGCATCACTAATGCGAACATTAGGATGAAGCAATAAAAGATAGATAACATTGATACATGTAAGATTTAGCAATCAAAGGTAGTCTTTTTCATTAATCACAAACAAGTCAAAATTGTACTGTAACACATTACGTGTCACTATGTCATACAATTCTCAGAACTCATCCTACCAACTGATATCTCAGTTAAGTTAGGGATTTTTAAAAGATACCACAATGAATACTAACCTACAAGGGTCATTAGGTGTTCCATATGTCCCGGAAGATCCATTGGTCCCAATTCAGAAGAAGATTTCTTCAATTTATTTATTGGACACTGGGCATCCTCGTCATTGGACAATGGTCTAGGAACAACCCTTAACACAACTAACAATCATTTAAAACCTTATAATTCAATCACAGAACTTAACGACTTCTCTTAACAATCTCTTATTCCATACAGGTTAAATTTTACTTCATTCAAGTTTCAATCAACTTATACTCAATGCAATATCTACCTCATTTCCCAATACTTCAACTTTATTTTTAAGCCTTAAAAGGGCAATAAAAGCTCGATATGATCAACACTTAATTTCCAATCCTATAGTTCTTACAACAACAATTATCAAATGAGTCACTAGCATGAGATGACTCACACATTCAATCAGATTTCTCGGAAAGGTATTAGTGGCATGAGGCTTTTGGGTAATGGTTCCAATGACAGCCTCAAGTGCAACATTCACCCTTTCGATTTCGATTTAAGAATTGGATGACAACGAATCAGATGACATCTTTCTAGGTGGTAACGTTTTGTCAAACTCCACTCTATAAGAAAAGATCGTCATGACATCGATATCAGATTTAATCTCGCCAATTCTTCTTCAATTTCACAATCAACTAATATCTATATTTCTACGAATATCAACCATTTGTTGGGATCATAAATATCCACAACTTGGTTTAGATCTAGGATAGCTAGAATTCCTACGAGAATAGCTTCGATTAGTTTACTAGGGAATTTAGGGTTCCTTGTGACAATCTACGTCGTATAAATACCTCGTATAAATACCTCGTATAAATATCAAAATAATCATCAAACAATCATGTAATAAAATTACATCATATATATATAATCCAAGTTATATATATATTAAAATAACACTTCTCAGTATGGCCTTGTCGGTAACTCGGGAATTCTTCGGCACCGTTATAGTCAAAAGATTTTTAGACATTTTTAGAAAACTGTTTATAGTTAAAAGATTTTGAAATGTTTTATTCAAAACCTTGGTTTTAAAAATCTTTCGTTCTCTATAACGAGAGCTCTGGTACCAAACTGTAACACCCCCAAATTTATACAACTCAATACAGCGGAAGACTAGTTGGTGTTACGGGATAACACATTACTCACATCATAGACAACGCATAAAAATCGTGTCGTTTATTAATAAAGCATTTCCATTCATAAATATCAAAGTTACATAGGTCCCAAGTCATATTATTTCATACAAGTTTCACAAATAATTTGAATGGAAAATATTGTTTAAGCGCGGGCCATGAATTCTTGTCGTCTTCCCGAGAATTACCTTCAAGTACCTGAGATAAAACATGTTAAAAGAAAAGGTCAGCGATAACGCCGAGTGAATTCATAGAGTTTAATAAATTCCATCAATATAACTTTGGTATAAAATTATTACCAAAAATCATTTCGTACAAATCATTGTCATAGGCCATAAAATAGCCAAATTCATTTTTATACAAATCCTTATCGAAAATCATAATATAGGCATTTGCCTTAAAAATCATTATACGAACCAATATCGTAAAAATATCATACAATACGTCTTATGACGTTGTATGAAAATAAAAACTGTTATATGAATATGGTTATGAAAACCAAAACACGAACATAATATCAATAGTATGACCCCGTATTGCTAGTCAGGCAATGCATCGTAATTCGGAGCATACAGCAGTATTTCGTTAATTTGGATTATTATAAGCCGCATGACATTGTTACCTTACTACAACAAACAACGGGTAGCTAACCCGATACTCAATTTGCCCATCTAAATTAGCGTGTCGTCACAAAGGTCACGCTATGGAAATCTTCTCATACATAAATTCGCTTACCAATCAATGTGGCACGACGGGGATCAACCGTCAAGGCGCGAACTGGGGTGATCGTCCCCAAATAGTACTATTATATGCATAAGCGTCTACCAAATCCCGGTAGTTGACAATTCATGCTAATAGGACTTTTAGTGACATAACCTAACTTTAATAATCCATTTAATTTCATCTATCGGGTCCTTTAGTCATTTATCGGGTCATACAATCGGGTCATACAATCATTTGGGTCCAAATCAATAAACAAGCAATCGGGAAAAATGGTGTCCTATTTTATAAAAACTAACATGTTATCTCCCTCGCGGGTTTATAAAACATTTCATAAAAACATTTAAAAGAGTGCGAGGCTATGAACTCACGTTGATGTGGGAAGACGATTATCGGCGATTTGGATGTACGGTACGTGCTTCAATCACGGAAGCCTAGACAAATAATACTCGTCTTAGACTCATGTCCAATGACTTCATAAAATAACAATTATGTATACATATGATGATTATATATATATATGATGATCCAGTGGGTTTACATGTTCTCTTTTACTCATTTTAGTGTTTACGTATTGGTATCTTCTTACTAGTTTACTAGTTTTACCTATTTACGTGTTTTAAGTCCAATAAACTTATTATAAGTTCTTTAACTTATTTTAATTCATTTTATACTTATATTATCAGTATCTACACTTTACAAGTTGGGCCTAAATGGGTTAAGCCCAATAAATAAGTTTATAAGTGTTTTAGTCCATTTTGTTGTATTATTAGTCCAATAATGTTAACTTAGTCCGTTAATGTCCATATGTTATATAGTTCGGGTTTTATCGGTTTTTACTTGTATTAGATACTTATATATCAGTATATGACTTTTAAAAACTTTATATTAGACGGGTTTGATCGTCTAAGTTTTAATTGGCGAAAAACGTTAATTTTACGGTAATAGCCGAAAAAGTCGTAAAAATCAAGTTTATAGTTTTTATTACTTATAAGTATTATTCCACTACCATTTTTATAGTTTATACACTTATTTAGCCTTTTACATATTTATATAAATAAAATCCATAAGTTAGTGGGTTTTAACTTTACATTTTATACAATATAATTTTGAGTGCTTATATAATAGTAATAAACATTAATTCTCAAAATCTGATTTTTATTTTCATCTTCACCAAAACTGCCATATCTAGAGTTCTATATGGAGATAGAAGCTCATATTTTTATCACATAAACTACATGATATGTGCTCCATTTAACTCCTATAGCTACTGTTGAATCATCTTCTAAGTATTTTCTAAAAATCGTCCAAAACGGTGAACTCAGATTTGTACTTTAAACTTGTTTTGATCATATCTCACTCCTTACAATGATTCCATTGCATGGCAAATTCTCACATGTGTACAAGACCCATAACTTACTGTAAATTGATTCTACTTCATCATTTTATCAGTCTAACATGTGGTTCTTTACTGTTTTATACAGCCATCTAAATTAAGCAAGATTTTAACCTTGTTTCTTATAGTTTTTCACCTTTTTAATCATATTTATCAACACCAAATCCCCACACAATACTTTTATCATCATATAATCATCATATACATATATAATAGGAAATAAAATACATGATTACATAGTAAAAATAACAAGAGGATGAGGAGGACAATCTTTATACCACCATGATGATGTAGGTTGATCAAAACATAGATTTTGATGGAGAAACTTGTGATGTACCAAGACCATCTTCAAGACCACCATGCTTCATGAACACCTTATATAAAATCAGCCTCAAGACACCATAGAAAATCCTCCTTGGATGTTATAATCACCACCAATCAATAGGGCTTCAAAAGGGCTTCAACATGTGTATAAACAACATAGGATTTTGTGGTTAAATTTGATCAATGATGGTGTTTGATGGAGGAGAAGTGGACGACATTTTAGAGAGAGGGAGGAGAAAATGAAGTTGTTTTTCATGGTTGAAATGGAGTGAATGGTATTTGCTAGTTGTTTTGATGTTGGAAGTAGCTTCACTTGTAAGCTTAGCTTACAAGTGTAAGCATTATGCTTAAAATTCGACACCTATTTGGTGTGTTGTTGCTTGATGTTGGACGTCCCATATATGGGGGTGGGGCAAAAGTTATTTTGTCTCATCCCCAATTATTTACGGGTACTCCTCGATTCTAGTTTTCTCGATTTGCGTGCCCCCGGGTCGTTTTACGAAAAACGTTTTTATAAATTATGAATCAACGTCACAAAACGAATCTAATAAGAATTGTCTCATCAAAAACGGAGTTCGAAAACGTAAATACGTAATCCTAAGGTTTCCGGTTTAGTCGTAAAGGACGTTAAAATAAAATCGTAAGTCCTAATCTCTTCTCGTAAATTTGTGAGTTTATGAACCAACACAAATTTAAAACTCCAAAATAATATTCACGGATAATTTATTTTCTGAAATGTCGGACTGTCACCAAAGACGGTGTATGTAAACGTAAGCACGTAACGTTGAATCCTCCGGTTTAGACGTAGTCGATGCTACTCCAAGACGTAAATCCAAATTTCTTCCCAGAAATAAGTGAGTTCATATAATAACATTAAAATAATATTTTTAAATAAATATTGAGAATAAAATATCAACCATAAATTGACGGATTGTCACAACTCCCAAACTGGTTAAGCAATTCATAACTATAATCAAAATTAAGTTTCACTATTAACCAAACACAAGATACTAACTATCGTCCTATGACGTGTTTTATAATATATTATGACTTCAGAGTACATACTACTCCAGTAATGAAAATAAAAAAGAAGGGAAGTCCAATCTCCCAAAATGGATGAGGGTTCATTCTCGCACAATGGGACTCAAGACTAACCCACAAATCTGTTGTATCAAAACTTGACTTTCAACACCAATAGACACTTTTATCGGGTGAAAGATCCGGGTGGATTCAAACCACCAACCCCCTGGGATATACCAGGTGCTCTTTCCAATTCTGAGCTCACAGATCTAGAAATATTGTGTTGGTTTGTTCGTTCAGATTTATAAGCATATATTGATGAGAGAGACACTAAGATAGTGGAATGCATCAAATCCCTTGTACATAATCAGTATGTAAGATAGGTCAAAATTTCCTTTCTTCATCCAAACTCCTAAACATGTTTGATCGAAGATCTAAGTTACTAAAAAGCATCATGACCTTTTAGAGTCAAGTGAGTTTATGAACATACTGAGATGCAAGTGAGTTTACTTTTACATCTAAATAAAATAATTAGCTGTAACAAAACATGGTGCAAGCGATAGTGTTTGGATATGTTGGATGTCTGATAGAATTCACTTATGCAACACATAGTTTATCAATGATCACCTGATAAGCTAATTCGAGTGTGGCAAAGCATAA